>CM062514.1:59281585-60551585 GCA_031439585.1 Pterocarpus macrocarpus | reverse complement strand
CACCTTGCAAGGCTAAATACTCCTGGGTGACCAATAGCGAAGTAGTACTGTGAGGGAAGGGTGAAAAGAACCCTCATCGGGGAGTGAAATAGAACATGAAACTGTAAGCTCCCAAGCAATGGGAGGAGGCCCAGCCCAGGGCTCTAACCGTGTGCCTATTGGAGAATGAGCCAGCAACTCATAGGCAGTGGCTTGGTTAAGGGAAACCACCAGAGCCGTAGCGAAAGTGAGTATTCATAGGGCAAGAAGGGTGTCCCTGCTTTTGATACATATTTTATCATATTATGTAGAAAATTTCTTGTCAAGATGAATATTACATGAGAAAATCTTTTTGATTGATATTGCGTTGGTATTGCTTATTATAAGATCCACCACGAGTCCCAATTTCTGACTTCACCTTTCAAGTTTCCATGATTTTCGACTTCATCTTCGAATTTCACATAAAATGGGATAATTTCCGACTTCCAAGTTCGTCTTCGAATTTCAGCATAATTTACGACTTCATCTATTATTTCCCCGACTTTCGACTTAACTTTCAAGTCCAAACAACATGGACGTGATTCCCGATATCCGACTTTATGTCTTAAAGATAACGTACTCGATTTCCGACCTCATACTTCAAGCAAGATGCATGCGAGTTCCGACCTCATACTTCATGTTTCAAAATAGTGTACATGGTTTCCGATATCCGAATTGATAGTTTTAACACAATGGTTACAATTACCGAGCTCCGGGTTGAATTTAACGAGTTCCGATCTTAGAGTTGAACTCAACTAGAATGGATACGAGTTCAGATCTTTGAGTTGATTTCCAAGTTGTACATGATTTCTGATATCCGAGTTTATTCCCAGGAGCTTTCCATTTCTGTTGGTGTTCCCGAGTCTGAATTAGGAGTTTCGAGATTATGTGATTGTGTGCTATATGATTTTCGACATCCGACTTTGCTTTCGAGTTTCAAATAAGCCGACAAGTTTTCTGATATCCGATTTCATCTCCGAGTGTCAAATAAATGGCACGAGTTCTGACTTTAAGCAGCATAGGGTGAGTTCCGATTTCAGATAGAAGGGAAGCGAGTTCCACTTGTGGGGCGACGTGGAGAGTAATTTAGTCACAAAAGAGGGAGACATGACCGAACTTCAATCACAAAATTTCAACCAATCAACATTCACAATTCCAACTACCCTCATGTATTTAAGTCAAACTCTCCTTCTCATTTCTGACTGACTTGCACCTCCCTTTCCCTCTTGTTCCAGCCTTCTTCTTCTCTTTTCTCAACCAACTCCATCACTCCTTCAAGCTTAACAAGGTTCTAATAATTGAAGTCTCAACACTTAGCTCAACACCTAGCAAAATCACACTCCAAAGAAGTAGGATTTCATTTCTGTTTTTAAATTTTTTGAACTATGGCTGCATGAAATTTTATTCTTCTTCATATATTTGATGATATATTAGATGTATGTGATGGATTATGGTTGGATTAATATGAAATCTTGAGTTGGAATTAGAGTTAGAAGAGGAAAACCAGGAGAAGTGGAGGATTGGGATGCTGCCCAAGTGAGGAGTCCCACGGCAGTCCGTATGGTGGAGTGTACGGCTCTGCCTATAGCTGGTTAAACCTGATGAGACTATTTTTATATGAAAATAGACATTTAGAGCTTTCCAAACATATATAATATAAGGCCATTGGATTAGTACTGAGAGAGATATGAATTTTTGAAGTTTGCCTAGGAAGCAGGACTTTCATCCGGGCAGTGTGACTTAACAAGGGTGTAACTCATCCTACACAACTCCAAATTGAGTGAAACCAACTTTGTTAGAAAGCTTACACATAGGGAAACATCCCATAATGAAATTCCAAGTTTTTTACCATCCCAATTGTTCCCAACGGTTCGAGGAAGTTATTCTATGTCCAAACCAGGCTAAAATAGGATAGTTTAGGAAGGTCAGATTTCAGGACTTATAACTTGAGCTATACTAAAGCAAATGAAATGAAACTTATTGCAAATGAAAGGTTGTCCTGTTAACTTTAATATGAGACCAATTTTGTATGATTTGATCTTGGTTTCGATTTTTAGTGAATTTTTACTTCCAAGAGTATAATTCAGACTAGTGACCAAATAGGCTGAGGCAAAATTTAAATATCTTGAGCTACACATATAAAAATGAGATGGGACTAAAAGAGTTGAAAACAAGACACATAGAGCTATGATATATCCAAAATTTAGGTTTAAATGAGTTGAATAGAAGAAAAGGTGGATTAGACAAAATTCGGGCAAAACTGAATAAAATTGGCAGAAATGGCCAAATTGATGGTTTCACAAGTGTTAGTGAACATATAAGGCTTGAGTTGACGGTTGCAAGTTTTACATTGATAGATATATTAGATTGATTATACTGCTATGACTGATTTGTCCGTGAGAACTGGCAGTATTCATGGGGAAACGGATATGATCCTGATGCTGCCGAATTTACGGCAGAAGTCTATGAAACTATAAGTGTTTATATTACAAGAAATTTATGACATGAACAGCTATACAATTATGAATATGTATGTGGAAATTCTATATGCAAGGATATAAGAGAGTAAATGATGCAACCTATGTATGACTGCCGATAGAATGGTAAAGAGGCTACGAGCCTTTATATGTTATGAATATGTATGTGAAGATCATGTGTGCAAGGATATATGAAAATAAATGAAGTATATGTATGAGTACATTCAGCATGACTATGCATGATTATGTATGAGAATGAAATAATATGAATATATTGAATGTGGGTCCCTTCACTTGGAGGCAGTTGCACATTGAATCCCTCCCTATGAAGGCAGTTAAATAAGATAAGATGTAGGTCCCTTCACTTGGAGGCAGTTGCACATTGAATCCCTCCCTGTGAAGGCAGTTAAACGATAAAGATGTGGGTCCCTTCATCTAGAGGCATTTGCACATTGGGTCCCTCCTTGTGAAGGCAGCTAAAACTTGGGTCCCTTTATGTTGGAGGTAGATGGCCAACTGAGTCTCTCCGATCTAGAGGCAGTGGGTCCCCTTGTGGGTTAGTCTATGTGATGACGGTCACGAGTTGGGCTGACGAGCTCACTCCCAGATTGGACTACCCAAGGGCAGTAAAGGCTAAAGACTAAAAACTAAAAATTAAAATATATGCAAGCACCCTACTCACATGAGGCATGGCATCGACCCAGCTAGTGTGAGTATAGGGGATGAGGCTTATATGAGGTATGGCATGACCCAGCTAGTGTAAGTACTGGAAATTTATGGTGGCATGTAAAGATTTTATGATGAAAGATATGATGATGAGTTTATATTTCTAAGGAATGTGACATGGCGATCACATTCCGATGGGGTATGACATGACGATCATACTTTGGAATATGGCATGATAAGTAGAAGATAAAGAAAGAAAAGTAAATTTTATATATCTGCATAACTTCAAGTACAAGTAAAGTCATGTGTAAATGTTATGTCTCTAGTATATTGATGCTATAGTATCTTAATATGTTGTAGTTATCATTCATAGTATAATTCATGAATTGACTTTGTATGGGCTTTCCCAAATGCCAAGTGTATGAGTAAAATAAACTTTGCTTCGGATAATATATTTTCGAACTATAAAATTTAACAGCTTGTATAACATGATCACCTTTTTCATAATAAATCGAAGCAACTGGAGATGACAATGATGACATTATGTATGATACTTAAGGAATTCTACTGATAATTCAAAATTCTCACTCCTATTTCCGTGTTATCTCCAGATAGTTCAAGAAGTTCCGAAGATGGCTGAAGTTGCTGTCAGATAAGGTCCGCTCAGGTAACAATAACAACTCTAGGGTGTGGTACTATGACTTAAGCATAGTACTATACTTGGAAGGGTATTACACTTATAATTAATTATACATTTATAATCTATTGATCTGATAGATAGGTACCCCTCTTCCTTTTTCCATTTTTGGTGAAAAATGACCTACTTAACTCAGTGGTTAGAGTATTGCTTTCATACGGCGGGAGTCATTGGTTCAAATCCAATAGTAGGTAAGGAGGTATAGGTAGAACTTATTAGCTACCAAAGTCAATGGTAGCTAATAAGTTCTACCTATACTTTTCTATCTTTTCTTACTCTTCTATTTCATTTTTGTTCTTTTTTTTTTTTTCATTTCAATTTTTAGAATTACTCGTATGCACCAACTTGCATGTTACGAAATCATATTGACAGCTTCTACTCGTGTCCTAGCTCGTCGGAGAGCTAGACTTGCCTCAATTATTTGTCTCTTACCTTCAACTTTACTCAAGGATGGTTGACAGCATGCGTTCTCAAACTTCCATGTAGGAGCTTGAAAGGAACTTATCTTAGAATATTGCATAAGCCACGGATGCAATGAATTAGAAATATATGGATACCTTAGCTCAATTTGGAGCACAGACAGCAGCAGTGATAGAGATTCAAAAAACTTTGCAAGGTTAGCACGTACATCAAGCCCATAGTAGCTCGAAAAGGGAACCTAATGAAGAAGGCAAGTTCAAACAGTCAACATTTGCTATATGCTTCTAGAATTTCAAAAGTTAAATTCCTTAAGTTTGATGGGACTAACAGACAGTTTCTCTTCTTTAACCCATTTTACTAGTAAGTACACTAAGCTAATCAAATAATAAGTAATGAGTGGAGTATAGTTCCCATCAGGATTGAACAAACTAACTACCATGATCATCAAATAGAATCTATTAAGCTAATCGAAAATATTATTGGAGTCATTGAGAATAATAAGAAAACAAATTAAAGAAAAGACAATTAATTGTAATTAAATGGTTCAGAATTCGATGGAGAAGCAGACTAAGGGGTCTATTTCACCTAGTTCCTGATGGATATTGAGTTTCTGGAATTTATCTGAATCTATCTATTTAATTAAAGGGCAGGGATTCTAAAGTGATTAGTAGCATGCTTTAAAGATCTATGTGTAGTTGCCTTAATACATAGATATCCACGCTTTATGAACTTATGAGAATATGAATATATGATTAGTACACTCTTTATCCCTTTCATCATCCCATTGGTCCTCTTAATCCTTAATTAACACACAATAACACAAAGTGAAGCAAAAATATCCCACTCTCCTTGTCTATATGCTACGGCCACTTCATGCACACACACACACACACACATATACGCACACATACACATTCACTTCATTTTCAACTTCTCATTCTCTCTCTTGAGTTTTCAAACTCTCCAACCTCTCTTTACATTTCTTCTTCCTCCTCTTCTTCTTCTTCTTCATCTTTTTCTTCCTTTCTCTACCATCACCATAACCAAAACTCTCACTTAGCCCTTTAAAGATCATATCTTTTGGTCTTTGGAGACAAGATCTAAACACTACAAGACTCATTTTCAAGAGAACTCGAGAGCTTCTTCCTCCTCCTTTCAAGGCCGCCACCTTCACCACCTTGAAGAGCCGCATTTTTCACCTCCAAGAACATGCCATCTTCACCCTAGGTAGTGATCTCTACTCTTTTCTTTTGTTTACTCAAGAAAGCTTGAAGCTTAGTTCCTCTCATGACCAAGATCTTCAAGTGAAAGCTTGAGAAAAACTCTCATGTTCTTCATGAGCAAAAGTTTATTTTTTAGCAAAAAGTGCTCATATTCTTCTTCATGAGTTATTCTTGGTTATTTTTGAAAGTACGCTTCTTGAATGCCTCAAAGTTCCTATTTTTCTTTCTTGATGTATGAGATCTTGATGTTTCTTGTGAGTTGTTTGAAAAAAGAATGATATTCTTGGTGGTATTTTGTTTAAAGTTTGTTCCTTTTTTTGTAATGAGCTTATGAGTGGAATAGTTCTCATCTTTACATGTTTTTTATGACTTGATAAGACTATGAACATTTCTAAAAGCATAAACTTTTTCTTGATACATGTAAAGTGGCGAAATATGTATGCTTCCTTAAAGTTCCATTTTGTTCTTTTTGAAGACAAGAATATATGTAAAGATTTAATCTTGTTGGAAAATGAAGCTTTCTAAGTCATAAAAGTGAAAACTTCTCACTTTATATCTTAAAAATTGAATCTTTAAGACAATACCTTTCATAAAGTTTCCAACTTTAACCAAAACTGAAATTTTAAGTCATAAAAGTGTTGACTTGCAACTTTTAATTTATGAAGTTTATATCTTGAGTCAAAATAATGCATAAAGTGTTAACTTTTATAAAGAACAAGACTTTCTAATTCTAAAGCTAATATCTTGCATCATTATTTCATAAAGTAGGAATCTTTAAGATTTTAAGATAACTTTAAATCAAAAAGTTGAGACCTTGATGGTCTTAGAATAATTAAAAGTGTCAACTTTCATAAATAACAAGACTTTTTAGTTCAAAAGCTAGTATCTTGTATCATTATAAGATCGAATCTTTGAGACAAGAGCATAATTTTAGAGGCACCTACTTTCTTAAAGAATGTTACTTTATAATTACCTTATAAAGAATGATAACTTTTATAACATTAAAGGAAAAATCTTGTTATGCTAATGATAAACCCTTGAAACTTTGCAACTAAGATAAGTTAAAATCACCCTTGGTGATTAGTGAACATGATGTTATTGGGTTCATAATTGGTATTTTCCTTTAACTTTCTTTACTTTCTTTTCTTTAGTCTTTATTGCCCTTGGGTAGTCTGATCTAGGAGTGAGTTCAACTTGTGACCGTCATCACATAGAACTGACCTACAAGGGGATTCACGTGCCTCTAGTCTTGGAGGGATCTCATTTTGGCCATGTGCCTCTATATTGAAGGGATCTCTTCTGGTCACGTGCCTTAAGAATAAAGGGATCTCATCTGATCATGTGCCTTCAATGTAGAGAGATCTCATCTGACCACATGCCTCCAAGGTAGAGGGATCTCATAGTTTTATACTGCCTTCACAGAGAGGGATTCAATGTGCAACTATGTCCAAGTGAAGGGACTCACATCTTATTTTATTTAACTGCCTTCACAAGGAGGGATCTCATAACTGCCTCCAGGTGAAGGGATCCACATTTAATATATTCATATCCTTTCATTCTCATACATACTCATGCATAGACATGCTAATTGCACTCATACATATGCTGCATCATTTACTTTCATATATCCTTGCATATAGAATTTCATGTTCATAACTTAAATCTTCATAACACAAGCTATTATAACTTCATATGATTCTGCCAAAAATTCGGCAGCATAACGGAATGTGTTCGTACAGAGAAATCATAACACTTCATTCATATTTCAATCATCAATCTCATAAGAACAATCTTTGCATTTAACACATAGTTGCTGTCCCAGCACATCTATTCAACCCGATTTTTGTAATTCAAGATAAAATTTCTATTTAACTCATCTAGACCTCAATTTTGGATGTGTTAAAGTGTTATGTGTCTATTTTCTAACCTCTTTAGTCCCATTTAATTCTGATAAATATAACTTAAGTTATTTAAACTTTATCCCGGCCTGCCCTGTAGTTGGCCAGAATTACACACTTAAAATTAAAAATCCACTAAAGATCGAAAACTAGTTAAAATCATACGAAATTAGTCTTATATTAAAGCTAAAGGACAATATTTCATTTGCAAGAAGTTCCATTTCATTTTCTTTATTAGAGATTGAGTTATAAGCCCCGAAATGCGACCTTCTTGAACTGCCCTATTTTGGCCCGGTTTGGATATAGGGCAATTTTCTCGAGCCACTGGGAGTAAACGGGACCTTATCTAACTCTGAAATTTTTATGAGATATTCTCCTATGTGTAAGCTTTCTAACAAAGTTAGTTTCATTTAATTCCAAGTCGTATAGGGCGAGTTTTTCCCTAAACAACCTAGTCTGCCCAGAATCAAACTCAAAAACCTAGGTCAAACTTCCAAAATTCATATCTCTCTCAATACTAATCCAATGGCCTTATATTATATATTTATGGAAATCCCTGAATGTCTACTTTCATATAAAAATAGTTTCATCAAATTTAAACAGCGGTAGGCAGAGCCGTACACTCCACCGTACAGACTGCCATAGGTTTCCTTAACCTAATCCATTCTGTTTGCTTCTCTTCACTAGATAATCATCCAAAACTCAATTTAAAACACAACAATCCAGCCATTAACCCTCATTTTGGCTCATAATAACATCAAATACATGCATACAAATGAGTTCGCAATAGCCCCAATTCACAAGAAAATTCAGAGAAGAGGTTGAATCCTACCTCCAATTGATGTAGAAATTAGTCAGAATTGAGTTCTTGGTGGAGAAAGTGGATAGGGTTTGGAGTTTTGAGGAAGATGAAGTGAAAATTGGAGAAGGAAGAGTGAGGAATGGCCAGTTGAAGAGGGAGCACGAAAATGAGAGAGTTAAAGGGAATAAATAAGGTTTTGTGAAGCATTGGTAGTTGGAAGCTTGGCTTCTCATTGGTTGCTCTTTGGGTGGCTATTGTAACGACCGAAAAATTTACCGTTAACAACTGAATTATTCGGTTTACCGATTTAAAGGAGATCGGTAGGATTTCGGTATTTCCAACTGTCGGAACCGAACCAGTAGAATTTTTTTTTATGAGTGCCCTAGAATCAACGGCTAAGATTTAGCCAACCAACCCACCCAAGTTGCACCAAACCAGCCCTTGATGGTGGAAGCCAAATCAGATTTTATGACTACTTTAGGTCCACCAATCAACACCCAAAGTAGCTTCAAATATCTCACTTCTTTCTCTCTTTTTCCATCAGAAAATTCGACCAGCCTCTTGTGCTGAAGCTTCTCTCTTTTTCTCCTCCTTGTTCTCATTTCTACTCCCTTTCCATCCATCTTCAAGCCTCATCCCTAGCCACCACCATCCAAGAACACAAATCAGCCTAATCTACTCAAGACAAGGTAGGAAATCCTACTTCTTCTTTTATTTTCTCTGAATTGGGGCTGTATAAGGAGCATGCTTAATCTGAGATTTGGATGTTTTATAGAGTGATGATGATGTTTTATGACTGATTTTGCATGTGTGTTGTGATTAAAATTGGATTTGGGGGCAAATAGCTTGAAAGGAGGGGACAAACCTAGAAGCAGGATAGGATTTCCCTCGGCGGTCCGTACGGCGGAGCGTACGGCTCCGTCTACCACCGTTTAAATTTGATGAAACCATTTTTAAATGAAACTATATATTCAGGGCTTTCTATACATATATCATAATAGATCATTGGATTAGTATAGAATTAGTTATGAATTTTTGAAGTTAGACCTAGAAATCTGGGTATTCATCCAGGCAGCATGGGTTGAGAAGGGTGTAACTCACCCTATACAACCTCAAATTGAGTGCAACTAACGAGGTTTGAAAGCTAATACATGAGAGAACATGCCATAAAAATTTCAGAATGTAATTCGTTGTCATTTGTTCCCAGCACCTCAATGAAGTTGGCTTAGGTTAAAACTGGCCTAGAACAGGACAGCCCAGTAGGGTAATGTTTCGAGACTCATAACTAAAAATCCACTTAGGCAAATGACATGAAACCTAACTCATTTTAAAGCTTGTTGTGTTAGCTTCATTTTGATATAAAATTCGCATGATTCCATCTAGTTTTCGATTTTTAATGAATTTTATTCTATAGGAACCCTATTCTGGCTAGGAACAGGACAGGCTGAGATAAAATGTTTATATCTAGAGTTATATAATTCAAAACGAGATGGGACCAAAGAAAGTAGAAAGTAGACATATAAGGCTATAACATATCCAAAAATGAGAATTTAATGAGTTGAATTGAATAAAATTTGGAGCATGCCAAACTCGGGCAGAACAGGGAAGAGTAAGCTGGAACCTACTAAATGCTTGATTTGCAATTGTTGAATGATGTTATAAGTGTTTATACATATTTGCTAGTTTATACTAAAATTATTAGTTGTGCAACTGTACTGATTGTCTGGCACTATTCACGAGGAAGCGGACCCGATCCGTTATGCCGCCGAAATTTCAGTAAGAAATCCATAAGTTATGAAATTCATGACAACTTGAATACTTCAGAAGTAAAGAGACAAGTTAAATGTGCATTCAATTCATGACATTATAAAGAATTCCACATCACTTGGGCCAGCCCCGGAATAAATTAAGGGGAATAGATCAGTGGAAAAGTCGGGGAAAGTAAACCCGGCCAACCTGTATAGGAACGAGCTCGGTCCAGAAAAATGGACTATTACCCAGGAGTATATGGCCAATGACTCCCAGGGGACCAAGGATGGAAATAAGTTATAAAAAGGCAAAAGCCTCCAAGAATAAGATGCATCTTCTCATTCCACATGCATATGTACAGTGTAAATACTTTTCTATTGATTGTTCTAGATCTCTGCATATTACTCATAACATGCTATTGTTCCACTGTGATTACTGTTTGAGTACATTAGTATATCTGTTAATTAAAATTGGACTTGTTTCGGTGTATGCTTTACAAATGAGTATTTAGATTAAATATTATCATTTTACCGTACTATCTGAAAATCTTGCACGACCGAAACAACTGGGAATGACAGCGATGACAAATGTATAGAAGTTAGGATTTTCCACTGAGAAATATTCATTTCTCATTGTGTTATATATTCCGCGTCATTCTCAGACTATGGAGCACGCAGCGACCGGGGTCCTATTCATTGAGTTTCCTGAGCTTCACATCCACATCGACCCTTTTCTAGATTCTGTATATATATCAGGTAGATGCCAGTTTCGTTTATACTTCTTCTTCTAGAGGGACTTTGCTGTACCACTTATGCATCCTCTTTTTGATCCTGTTGTCCCCTACATTGCTATACCTCTTCATATGGCCCATCCATTTCCACCACCACCACCACCACCACCAGCCGCACCAGTAGCTCCAGTTCCCATGGCCCTCCTCGCCGCGCCACAGTAGATGTCGTCGGCCTCGGCCTCGAGGAGGATCCGCCCGAGGCTGCTAGTTCTTCGTCGTCATCTGCTCCCGATCTTAGGGCACCCTCTGGCCCAGCCGCCATGGCGAACGGTTTCCTTTCGTCAGACTTTGTTTAGATAGCGTGCAGGCTGTAGTGGGGTTAGATGTACAGGATGACCCTCTTTTGATAGTTTGGGTCATGGTTGGATGGGTAAATATTAGGAATGTACATGAAATGTCCCATGGGGACCAGTTAGGGTGCTGTTCATAGGTACTGGCCGTTTCATTTTGTATTAGCGGCCTCATTTTGACACCTTGTACTTTTTGACAAACTTTAAAAATCAGATATCTATGTACATATCTATGACGCAGTTGCAGTTATTCTGTTCTTATTGTATTTTTATTTATGTTAAGTTATTTACAGTTTACCGATTGATTAGTATTGATTCCGCCATCCGCCATCACGCAGAAAAATTTGTTATGAGATCAAGTATTCTTATCGAGAACTTAATACTGATATAAAAAGAGAAAAATAACCAGTATTACACATAATCTCTTATCAGATGAATTATTATGACTTAAGCATAGTACTTTGTCTGGTAAGGTGTTACAGCTATGATCCATCCAAGTTTCCTGCTCAAATGTGGCAGCAAGTGTCGCCACTTTGTGGGGGAATGGTGGCTAAATTTTAGCCACCTTTTCAATTTAGCCACCTTTTCTAGGGTTTCTAGTATAGAATTCTATTAGTCTAGCTCCGGTGGTTTAAAATACCGAATCTTTATCGATTTCCTTCAAACCGGCAAATCATTATTGAATAGTTTTGTAAGAATTCCTATGTATCTATCTTAATCTTCTCTAAACTTAATCCTTATAATTGACACTTAATTAAATCCTAATTAATCTCTAATTAATTTCTAATTAACTTTACTTATCCACTAAAATCAAATTAATCGATTAAAGGTGTAAATTAAACATTTTGCAAATTGAGGGCTTTTCTGTTTTCCGTTTTTCATGGCTAATGGTATTTTCGTAATTATGGGTAAGTCTAGGGGCATCCCATGTTATTTCACATATGGATGCCTCCGTGGCTCAATCAGCTGAGGTTTAGGTTTCTACATTTTCGCTACGTGATTCTGCTTCGTTTAAAACCTTATTCTGCTAATTCAATTGATATAAGAACCTAAATGTCATTTTCAAAAATGTTCAGGGGCAAGGCTATAAATAATAAAAGTTTGCCCAAGGACGTTTTCATTAATTCCTATAATGTTATATGGGGATGTTACAAAAGGAGCCCAAACTCTACAAAGTCTCAGAGCCACCAAGAGATTTCGGAGGGTATCTAACATCATAAAGAACATAATTCAAGCACCGATTAGTTTCTACAGCTAAGGATTAACTTAAATTACCTCCCAAGGTACAAAATCCCCAATTTGGAGCCCTAGGTTCCCAAACCTCAACTTTAAACTTAATCCTCCAAGAAAATCCTTCCCTACCCATGAAATAGAAGAAGATTTAAGCTTAGAGAGTTACCTTGGGTTGCAAAAGAAGGAAGAAACTTGATGGGGGACATGGGTCTCCATGCCACTTCATTTCTCTCACTAAAAAGAAGGAGAGAGTGTGCTTCAAGGGAGAACCAAGCCAAGGTATGGAGAGGATGATGATGGAAGAAGATGAATTTGATGGTGGATTAAGAGAAAAATGATAAAGTGTTGATAGAAATCATATAGAGGAAGAGAAGAATGAGAGAGAAGGAAGAGAAAGAGAGAAATGGTGGAAATGGGGGAAAAGGGTCGAGATCTTTCCTTTATTTTCGTCCAATGGGTGCCTGGGCGCCGCGACCTGGCCACTTGGGCGCCTACCCACTTGAAGGAAAAATCATTCAGTAGAGCGCTGGCCTTGTGTAACACCTTACCAGACAAAATACTATGCTTAAGTCATAATATATTACCTGATAAGTTATTACGTGTCACGGTATAATTATGCATCATATATATGTACATAGATGTCTGTTTCCAAAGTTTGTCAAAAAGATACATAAACAGTACAGGGTATAAAAGATGGGGCTGCTAGAACAAAATAAATTGGCCTGTCTCTTTCGACCAAAACCTTATAAGGTACCCATGGGACATTTCATGTACTAACCATCCACCTATAACATCCACTAAACTGCTACCTATGGCCCAAAAATGCCAAAAAAAAGGGGCCACTCTATACATCTACTCTTGTTGCACTACGTAAACCTCCCCTTAGATGGACTTCGAAGAGAGAAATCCATTAGCCATGCCGATGTCTGCTGGAGCATAGCCACCACTGGGTGCTGAAGATGACGAGGACGAGCTTGCTGCCTTGGATGGGTCCTCCTCCTCAGAAAATGAAATAGAAGAAGCTTGGGGGGGTAAAGCTGCTGGTGGTGTGACGGGGGCTGCTACTGCTACTGCTGCTGCTGCTGGAGGTGGGAAAGGATGTGCCATATAGAGCGCAATGGCAATATAAGGTGCGGAGGGGTTGAAAAATGGGTGAGCCAGTGGGACGGCAAAATCTCTATGGAAAAAGAAGTAGAAACGGAATTGACAGTTACCATATATATATATATATAAAATAGAGAGAGAGAGAGAGAGAGAGAGAGAAAGAGAGAGAGAGTCTAAAAATGAATCCAGGTGGATATGCAGGTCATGGAACTTGATGTAGAGGATGCCGGTCGCCACATTCGCCATGATCTGAGAATGATGCGAAAGCAGATAGTAGGGTGAGAAATGAAAATTTGTCAGTAGGAATCCTAATTCTATGTACCTCTGTCATTATCGTTATTCCTAATTGTTTCAGTTTTTCTTAATTTTAAATGATACAAAATAACAGTAATATTCAACTTAATTTAAATTATAGAAAACAGAACCCGAAACAAAGCTAAATTTTAAATTAGAGCAATCCAAGTATGTTTAACAGGCACACTAACATAGCTGAAACAGTAACCATAGACAAATGGTAATATAACACAAAGAATATATAGTTAACTATGACCTTAACTTAGAAATTCATAAACAAAGCATATATATGTGAAATGGAAGAATGCATGTAGCCTTTGGAGATTTTCAGCTTATGCAACTTATATTTCCCACTCTTGGTCCCCTGAGAGTCTTTGGCCATATACTCTTGGATGATAGTCTGCTTTTTAGGACCGAGCTCGTTCCTATACAAGATTGTCGGGTTTACTTTCCCTGACTTTCCCACTGATCTATTCCCCTTAGACTTATTCAGGGGCTGGCCCAAGTAATATGGAATCCTTTATAACCTTCATAAATTGCATGTATCACTAACATTATCTTACTTGAACATCATGTATTCATACAAATATCTCATAAGGTATATGAATTCATCACCAAAATTTTAGCAGCATAACGGATCGAGTCCGCTGCCCCGTGAATAGTGCCAAGCTACTAGTAAAATCAATTCAGCATTCAATTCAATATAAAACAGCAACTTATAGCAACAATATCAATCATATGGTGTGTCAAAATCAACAGGAATATCAACAAAGTTTTTTGCTCACCCTATCCCCTTCTACCCAAGTTTTATAAAACTCACCGTTACTTCTATTCAACTCATTTAAACCTGAATTTTCGATATGTTATATCTCAATGTGTCTAGTTTTCAACCCTTTTAGTCCTATCTCATTTTGGTTTGTGTAGCTCAAGTTATTTGAATTTTACTCCAGTCTGTTCTACTATTAGCCAGAATTACACTCTTAAAAGTAAAAATTCACTAAAAATAGAAACCTAAGTCAAATTACACGAAAATTAAACCAAATTAAATATAACAGAACAAAATTTTATTTGAAATAAGTTAAACCTCATTTGCATAAGTATAACTCGAGATATAAGCCCGTAAGTAGACCTTTCTGGACTGCCCTGTTCCAGTCCGGTTTGGACTTAAGGCAAATTCATCAATTTATTGGGAACAATTGGAAATGAATCTAACTCTGAAATTTTTATGGAATATTTAGCTACATGTTAGCTTTCAAATAGCATTGGTGGCACTCAATTTGGAGTTTTGTAGGGTGATTTACACCATTCTCAACTCATACTGCCCAGAAAAGGGCCCAGAATTTCAGGCTAAACTTCAAAAATTCATAAGTCACTCAATACTAATCCAATGGCCTTATATTTTATATGATTGGAAAGCCCTATATGTCTTTTTCATGTAAAAATAGACCCATCAAGTTTTGATGGCTGGATTTCAGTTCGTACAAGATGAACGTACGGACGCTGTAGGGTTTTTCACCCAACATCACCTTGCTTCTTTCTATCTTCAAGTTATTCTCTTCTAACTTCAATTCTAATCATCACATACATGCAAATCAACCCTAAATTCTCATTTCTACCCAAAATAAGATCAGAATCATGGAAGAAAAAGAAACCCCAATCAGCCCCAATCCAAGAGAATAAGAAGAGAGAAGTTGAAATTCCTCCCTTTCTTAGGTGTGATTCTTGCTAGATTTGTGTTGTGAGTTGAAGAAATCTTGATGTAGCTTGAAGAGTTGATAGAGATGGAGTGAAAAGGAGCTGGGATAGAAAGAAAAAGAATGAGGGTTCTGCCCCTTTTGATGGCCAAAATTGCAAGGGGTAGGAAGGGAAAAATTGAAAGCTTTTGAAGGAAGCTATCATATGATTGGTGAACTTCAATCCTCATTTAAACTTGGTTTGGCTGCCCTCTTCATGGTTGCTTGTGGCGCCACTTGTGAGGGTGTGTTGGCTAAATCTTAGCCATCTATCCTAGGGTTCTCATAGTATAAGTTCTATTGGTTCGATTCTGATAGTTTAAGATACCGAAATCTTACCGATTTCCTTTAAATCGGTAAATCGGTTTTGGAAAAGATCCTACGAGGTTTCCTATGTTTCTAATCTAATTCCCTAAATTCTAATCCTTCTCAATGATTCTTAATTGGCTTTAAGTAATTACTAAATCGAATTCTAATTAATCATAGTTATTCGATAAAAACCGAACAACTTGTTTAAGAACAGTAAAATTTTTTAGACATTACACCTTGGGTGCCTAGGCGCCCAGTCCCTTCTTTTTTTTCTCTTCATCTACACTTCTCGAATATCTTCATATAGTCCTCATTTATTTTATTCTCTATTAACTTTAAAACATAAATATAAATAAGAGAATATTCCCCATTTGAATCCAATAAAAATATTGGAAAAATCAAACTCCTTAAGAATCAAAATCCAACTTTTGGATTTTAGTATAAACTTCCAAAAACTTGCATTTTCTTAAAATTCAAGCTTGAAAATGAAAAGGTTAAGAACTTTGAAAAATTTGTTAAAAATCGCTCTTCAATTCTTTGATAATCTAAGGAACAATTACTAGGACTTTTGATCACGTGAAAATGTCCTAATGATTTAGCCCTCCAAGGAAGCCTAGGGTTTAGACTTGGAACTTCGTGGGGTCCGACAGGGCAACACATCACAATTTATGTATTCCTATACTTGGTTATTACATAAAGCAAGCCATGAAATTTTGGTAGTGGTGCAATTTCCACTACATAATTAGAATTGGAATATCTAGCATATTTGGGTTTTGGATGTTATTTTGAGTTAGAGAGCCAGATTAGGTGTCAAACCATTTTTCCTAGATAGTGTGGAGTAAATTACACTTGCAGACAACAATTTAGGCCCATCCAAGTCATGGAGAAAATATATACAAATTTGAAAATCTAGGTTCTACATAGCATCAACACAGGAATAGCAGAATTTAACCCTTTGTATCTAAAGCTCTAGGAGATGGATCGAGATGGGATCAATTTTGTTTGAGAGTTGGAAATATGTAGTTTTAAACTAGAAGGTTTTTGGACCTAGATGAATTTTATTGAATTAGTTATAAATCCTCAAAGTCAGTTGCATAATCATGGAAACTAAACTATATTAGTTTCGGATTTCACATGCCACTTTATGCTAGAGTGATAGATAGTGCATGAGACTATTTTTCACTAAAAATATAGGATAAAATGAACTTTCTTACGAAATTTTAGGTCAATCCAAATTATAGAACATGAGTTATATATTTTTGAATTTTAGAATTTTAGGATGATGTAGCACGAAAAGGGGGTTGAATTGTGCTTCTAATAGAATTTTAGTTCTTGAAAAACTTTTAAAAAACTTTCTCAAGTCTTGGACTTGGAATGTGAAAGCAATTGAGTTAAAAATAAAAACAGTTTTTTCACAAATATTTTTATTTTATAGTGAATAAGCTTATGCTCAGAATCAGAAACTTAATGACCAACAATATTAAGGAGTAGAAAGGATAGAAAGATCACATAGAGAAGTTTTATATTGGTTTGGCTAACCATTTGGCTACATCCAATCCCCAACACTTTGTTGAGATTTTATAACCTGAGTATTGTCTTTCCAAGCTTCTCCAAGGTCTTGCAAACGAGTAATTCTTCTTAGCCTCTTCAAGCTATTTAACTGAGTAGTCTTTACATAGCCTCTCCAAGCTAACATTGAGTAGTATTTTTGCTAGCTTCTCCATGCTTACAATGACCACTAGCAGGTCAAGTTATAATAAACTGATATTGGTTTGTATTTGATACGCTCACACTAAATCTCTCGAAAGAGTATAGACACTTAGTTGCAGTGTGTAGTGACTTCTCTATGATCTCAGTAAGATTATAGTTGCTAATATAATACAAAAGAGAAGATTTTTTCTTTTTAGAAGTTACAACAAGTAACTTTTTAGATGTTCAGAAGATTGAGAAAGAAAAAGTATCGAATGGTTTTCCAAAGCGTAGAATGTTCAAGAGTCTAACCAACTCTCCATCATCTTCTAGCTTTTTATAGACTTTAAAATATATTCTTTGAGATGTGTAGATCTTGAGCTCTAACCCTTTTTAATCCATTGGTCTAAGACTAGACAAAGAAGAAGTTGCTTTCTTTCTCAGCAAGTAAAAGTATCACAGAGGAGGAAAAATAGCCGTTGATCGCTCACCAGCTTTTCAGACCTGTCAGTGCTTCTTTTGGATCTTGTCATGTCACATATGACCTTTTGAAAATGATCCTTGAGTCGTGTAGAAGAAGCTTTGAGAGTGTGGTAATTCATGAATTTTAACTTTCTAGAAGTCACCCTTCTTGACATAGCCTTCTAGATAGTTTATCCTTCTTAAGAGTCTGTGATCTTTCTGATGGTTTGTTTTTCATCTTGATGACATAGATCCATCCTTCTAAACTTTATGATTTGCTTCTTGAGTAAGAAAGACCATAGTTTTGACAAAGTGTTCTCTTTTTAAAAGTGTAAAAATGAGATACGCAAAAGAACTTTGAACTTTATACAATTCCAACATTCATTCTTGTGCCAATAATTTAATCTAACTCAGAAGCATTCAAACAGTTAAACAAATGGTTAGTTAACAAAATATTTTATTAAAGCTTGATTTGTTGTTCATCAAAACCTTTTAACGCATATACCTTTAAACCACGAAGTGGCTTCTGAAAGGCATTGGAGCTTACAAGGATTTGCATGCATAACCCAAGCTATAGAGTTTGGATTTAAGTGAAACTTATTTTTCTTGAAATCTTATTTAATGTCTTATCAAAACTAGAAAGTTTGAGCTTCAAGTGATTTTTTTTTTGAATTAGTTATAAATTTTTAAATTTTGCTATGGAGAATAGACTAAAATGCAAAACAACTTCTATTTTTAAGGCATAACTTGAGTTGTATATACTGGAATGAAGTAGGACCAAAAGGAGATAAAAATATAATATAAAAGAAACCTCCCCACAAAAATTGATGGTCAAAGGAACTAAATCTGATTTTAGGTGAATTTTTGAATACTCTAGTCTGATATGGAACAATGGTAGGATAGTGTGTGTAAAATTGTGCACAAGTTGAGCTATAGGCTTTCAATTGCCATAGGTTCAAAACTCTATGATAAAGCAAATATGAGATGTGATATTGGAAGTGTGTTGAGGTAGATGATGATGAATTTCAAATTTTAGTGAAATTTCTAAAGTGGGATAGATTTCGACATATAAACTTTGGTTTAAGTATAAGAATTTGGTTTATGTAAAGGGCCCCTACCAAAATTTTGATTAGTTTAGATGAACTTGAGTACTTGAACTATGTTAGCTATGAATATAAATTTAGGTGATGCTTAAGGCCTACCTATAGGCATTTATGTTTGAAATGAGAAAACCTGTTAAGTGTTTCCAAGTAATTACATGAAAAGTAAAATGAATGATTTAAGTGCTATGAATGCATGTTCACAACAATACTAGAAGTGTCAAATATGCTATGTTATGAATTTGATGGTTGAATTTATAAGCTATGATGTATGCAATGATTATGATGTTTTATGAAAGATTATGTATTATGTGTGCCTACAATGAAAGTATGAATGTTAATGCATGCAATATGAATGTAAGCAATGATTATGCATGATGTATGATGACATGAAAGGGCATGAATATGAAAATAGTGGGCCTTTGTATGCAAAACATAAGTTAAATGCTTTTAAATGCTAAAGTGTTTGTGTGCCAAAAGTTATGATGGGGCTAAGTGCCCAAAGTTTCCTTTGTGATATGTTGGCGTCAGAATAAGCTCATATCCACTCATAGGAAAAAGCTTTCATTACCCTGGGCTAGGTTACTCAATGGGCTAGTGGCCTCCAGTAAGCAATTGAGGGTAAATAAGGATTCTCAGTGTTGCTTCAAGAGATGAATGACATGAAAGGAAGGCATGACATGGCGATCATGACCTTATGTGCACGTGCAAAAGTAAAAGACTAATGACATAAAAACATGTACATGCATTATGATGAAGTTTCATATTCCATGATTATGCATGATGTCTCATGATGTTAGTTGACATGCATGTTATTACTATCATTGTGATTGTGAATATTTGTTGTTCTTATATCTGTCCTATAACATGCCAAGTGATTGTTAAAATCAACCTGCTTCGAGAATTATGATTTCAAACTTAAAATTGAACTTGTTCTTGAATATATATGACCACGGTTTTCATAATAAACTAAAGTGGCTAGAATATATATGATGATACCATGCATGGTTAGTTAGCTTGGTTTACCTACTAAGAATTTCCAATTCTTATTCTACATTTGTTTGTATCCATATTTATTTCAATGTGAGACGATGGCATTAGTTACTTCGTATAGTGTTAGTAGGACAGTTTAGGGTCAGAGTGATTGTTCTGTTTGGCCACATGCTTGTTTCGCATGTAGACAGCACCTATTTCTAGCCTGAGTTTTTGTACGAAGAGTAGCACTACCAACTATCTCCATATACCTTCCAGCCTCTAGCTCTTGGATTTGGATAGTTCGCAACTGGTACCTCAAGGGCAATGAACTCAGATACCCAAGAGCCTTCTGGAGCTCCCTCCTTAACTCTTGGGTCTCAAGCCAATGGGTTCCGATCTCCACGATATTCTCTTAAGCTTGATGGACAGCAGGTAGGACCATTAAGGATCCTTGTGACATTTTGGACAGCAATAGTAGCATATAGCTTTGAAGTCCATTTTGTTTACATCTTTTGTGTATAGTTTACTTTTGATAGCAATGACCATATATTATGAGGCACATAGGATGCACCTTTTTGCTTTAGTTTTCAGTAAATGTATAAAATTGGATATCTTTATTTTATACAAGTTACATGATCACATATATGAAATGTACATAGTTTGCTTAAAAGTTTTTTACTACTACAAAACTTTTGGTTTTCGATTACCTTCAAACAACAATTATATGAAAAGGTTTTTATTTCATAGAATTCAAGAGTTAGGATTTTTAGTTTATCTATTTTCACGCCAAAAAGCTAACTAACTCTGACATGCACACGACTAAGTACGAAGTTTTATAGTAATAACTTCTATATAAAGAGTTATGACTTAATGATAACCCTTATATTTAGGGGGTGTTATAGTATGTTTAGATAGATGGTAGGAAAAGGAATGACTAATTTTATTAAAAGTGTGTTTGAAAATAATTTTAAAAGATGGAGTAGAATGATAAGGGAGGGATATTTTGTCCCCTTTTTTGCCACTCAAATTCCTTATTTTTTGTCCCTTTATATTAGGGGTCAAGGAGAGAATATGATACCTTTTGCTTCCCATTCCTCTTTAAATTTGTTGAACATCTAAACATAAAGATGACATCATTTATTCCACTTTATCTTTTGTCTTTTATTTCCATTTTATTATGAGCCATTCTATTTTATCACCCAAGTATAACCTTAAGTGACACTGCCCATGTATTAGGAAAGGCAAAAGAAAGAAGTCCTTTGTCTAGCCAAAGCCTACTCATCATGCTATTTGTTCTGATCTTATTTTCTTAGGAAGTGTTTTGAGTACTAAACTAAGATATGAGAGAGTCATGAGTCCATAAACTTTAGAGGAAATGTGAGCATGATTGGGCCAAGAGAACTACCCTCTTGGGGTGGTCCTTAATATAGAACAAATTTAGCCATCATGGGGTTCCTTAAGGGATGATGAGATCCTTGTTCCTTATTTGCCCTCCAGATGCTCTACCTCTCTGATCACTCTTGGGTGCTTATATTCAGAGAGAATGGGCTCTATTATGTGTTTCTAGGTTTTGGGATGTGTCTAAGTTATTAGAATGTGTGTGATGCTTTTGGCTAAGGAGTATTACATTCGTGGGTCTCAAATTTACAATCTCCTAGGAGTCATAGATGGAGACAAAGGCCATTGACTATGTGAAAGTGACAACTCAAGGGACCTAGGACATTATGAATTGTCTATTACCAGTTTCAGTAGTGGGCTTTAAAGATAGCTAGTCTTGCTTATAACAAAAGGAATATTGGGGTTCAAGTTATCAAGGGGAATAACTTCCTATTAGTGTAATTCTTGGGTTAAGCTTTTGGTTGGGATATAGGAAGCTCAAGGCAACATATGCCAGAGCGTGCAATAGGCTGAAGGATCCTTTGACTTCACCATAGGATCCAAGTGACGTCCTTTTCAAGGTGACCTCCCCTAACGGCAATGCTACATCTAAAAGCCTACTAAGCCACATCAGATAAAGTTATGCTTAGGAGAATTGGTCTATTCCTTGGCTGGGTGTCATATCTTCACTTAGCTCCCTAAGAATGACCAATCTTACCTTTTTTGACCATTTCTTAATTGATCATGGATTTAATCTGTAATCTAATTTTAGGTTACAAATATTAACCCCTTTATATGATAGGAAGGTGTAGCTCTATCATCACGAATATTTCGTGCTTTCGGCATTTTTCATCTTTCAACTTGCATTGTCATCTAGTCTTGCTTTTTTTATTCTTCCTTCATCAGAATATTTTTTTCCTAGGTACCTTCATACCTGGTTGTTTGTCGGTAGAGTGCATAAGACTCGCTTTAGCCCTTGGTGTCTCGAGGACTAGGAATAAGCATGCATATCCCTTGGTGATTTTATAATGAATTTCTTCATGGATATTGTTTTCTTTTGACATTTTCTTTTGAACATTTACTTTGCTTGCGACCCTAGTTGCATCACAAAAGTGAATCTTAACATATAGGAAGCTTTGGAACTAGCTCCTTAAGTTGATCAACTAGGTGCGCCCTTATCAGGCCTTATCTACAGTCATTGATAGGGGAAAACACTTGTTTTAGAAGGTGTCCATGATTTCTAGCAGCTTTTACTTTTCGAGCGTCTCTACTTTATACCAAGCTATTCCTCCTGTGATTTCTGAAGCCTCTTCTAAACTTGTGTCTGAGAAGATTACATACTTTTCTTCATGTTTCTGATCTTTAGCAAGAATTTTCATAGCTTTCTACTCGTTTCCAGTTGTGGATTCGAAGCTAGCAACAAAGTATGTAGAACTTGAGTGTCTTTCAAACTAGATGAAAATTGTTAAGAAGGCTTAGGTTACCTTAAATAACTCATAAACTTGTAACATCATTTGATTTGTGCCTAGCTGTATCATTGTAACATGCTTGATTCTAGATCTCTCACCTTTTTGCAATGACACAAACTTATAATAATTTTAGCCCCATTGCTTGGAATGTAATATCTTGCTTTGTCGTCTACATTTTTCAACTATTTTTCTTCAAGACCTCCTTGATCATACTGGGATCTAGATCCTTTCCTTTTGTTTCTTGGCTATGGCTGCATTCATCAGTATCTTTTGGGCATCCCTCATGGCATTGCTTTATTTTATTTACTACATGAGCATCCTTGATGTTTTGCCTTCTGGAACATCTTCTCTAATTTCATATTTTTATCTTTGCATCTCGTAGGAGCTTGAATTATTCTCCTCTTGTGTGCTATTTCTTTTTTCTTGTACCTTCAAAAACCTTCACGTTGTTTTTTATTTTGTTCCTGTGCATCATTCTGTCCTTATTTTTTGTTGATTCTGAATTTTCATGTATTTACATTTTGAAGGATCTTAGGCAATTCCTTTTAGCTTCTTTTCTTTTGTTTGCTTGCATCTTTGTGATCTAATGAGATTTTGCCTTGTGCCATGCCTTATGTCCATACTTATTTGCTCTACTATGCATGACGTTGGATCTTATACTTTGTTTGTAACAAGGTCTTAGGCCCTTTTTCATGTAATACCATGATAAGAACTTTTATCCTTTTTTGCTTGTTCCTATAGCATTAGTAATAGATTCGTATAATTTGGATAGACGCCCTAAGGCCCTTGATTGACTTGTCATCCTTCTACTTCTTTCTCTTGTTTCTTTACAAGATTTTTCTATACTCTCTCTTTTTTTATCTCACATTCTCACACATTTGCCTTTTTTTATGACTCTTTTTATTTTTGTTTTTCTCTTCTCTTCTCTCTATGTGTGTGCACCCTTAGAATTTAGTGAGATTCTGCCTTGTACTATGCCTGACACTCATATTTTCTTGTTTTATTACTAATGACCTTAGACCTTGTAATTCTTTACAATCCAAAGGATTTTTCTCAATTTTTTTGTTCAGCCGCACCTTTAGGAGCTCCAAAAGTCCTTCCTTGTGGGGTGACTTTACATGGGGGTATTACTCGATGTAGGCACATTTCATGAACATGTGAGTACTGGCTAGTGTAATGGCTCCATATATCTGGGGTGCATATTTCTTTACCCATTCTGATAACTTTTACATGTCGTTTACCCCTTGCACAATGCTATGCATTCCTAGGGTTTCCATGAACTTTTGCATATGAGTTTATACATTTGGCCTTGTGCACCTTACTTTGCACCTTCAAGGCTTTATATAATCTTACTCCCATGCATATCATCTTACATTTTGGGGCTTTTCCAATAACCTTTATTCGTGTGGTCGTTGCTTTCCTTTTCTAAGGATTTTTCAGTTTTGCTCCTATGCATATTACTTTGCATTCTTGGGAGCTTTGGATGATTCATACTCTACTTTACATCTTTTGGTGAGGAAGGTTTACATGATTTGCGTTTGTATGAACATTGTGTCATATCTTGAGGGAAGTTCATAATTCATTCCCCTATGTACATTGCTTTGCACCTTGAGCGGTCCATTTCCTTTTATCTTTTGCTTTTATAGCTCATGCCTCTATGCACATATTTTGTACCTTGAGGGGTTTTCATAGATGGACTCCTATGCACTTTACTTTACATCTTGGGGAGTTTAAATAGTCTAATCCCTGTGCACATTACTTTGTACCTTAAGGGATTAATACGATTTTCTTAGTTGTGCATATTTGTTGCCCTTGTACTCAAGGTATCTTCGTGTTCAAATGTTCGAACATTAAACTAGGCTTTCTTTGGCTAATTTCTTGGTCCCAAATTGCCAAACTAGAGGTTATCGGTTGTTATGGGGTGAAATATTTTGAGTGTATTTTAAAGGTATCTCTTGTACCCGGGGCCCTTGCAATATTGGGACACTTAAGCGAAAGAAGTGGAATACCATGAGATTATGCTACGAAAATTTCCTTCGCTTTGAAATTCCATATATTAAAACCTTCTTGTGTTTGGGGATAGCTGAGCAGGTTTTGCAAGTCTCTTGTCCACAAACTTACAAATGTTGCATGACCTTCTTGCGTAACGCATAGCCATGGTGGATGGTGGTTATTGCTTCTCCTCTTTTTTCTTCTTTCTCATTTTCTTTCTTCTTTTTACTTTTTCTCTTCTCATTTTCTTTTTTCTTTTTCCCTTTTTCTCTCTTGTTCTTTTTCTTTTCTTATTCTTTTTCTCACTTTGTTTCTTTTTCCTTTCCTCCTTTTTCTTTTTTCCTTTCTCTCTCTCTCTCTTTCCTTCTTTCTCTCCCCCTCTTTCTCCCTTTTCTTTCTTTTGGAGAAGCAATTCATAGGAGATGACTATAGAATCCCCCTTGTGGCCTAGAGATCCTATATACTGAGACCATCATGTGTTTGGGGTTGGTGTAGGGTGCTTTTGTGAGCGTCTTGTCCCCTAGACTCATAAAACATTAATAACCCTTTGCCAAGTGGGCTATGTATTTTTAGGAGAGAAAGCGTTATTACCCCATGCCACTCTTCTTCCTTTATGGGCTACCATGACAGCATGCTCCTAGGGCTATTGGCCCTGGAACTCTAACTACCGAGAAACTTATCACGTTGGGCATGTGGGTGAGCATGTTTCAAGAGTCCGTTGACCTTGGACTTCACAAATACTGAAACACTTACCTCAAAATGGGCTACCACAAAAGTGTGCTCCTAAAGCCCCTTGGCCTTGGAACTCTAGATATCGAAACACTTTCATGTTGAGCAATAAAGTGAACATGCTTTGAGAGTCCCTTGGCCTTGGACTCTACGAATATCGAAATGCTCCTCCTACAAGCACTTATTTCCAAAATTTCCTAACACTTTCCTCATCATCCCTATTCTCATATGTTTTCCTTGTCCTATCTGTTTATGACTTTGCCTATTTAGACCATGGCCATGCTCTATTAATGCTACTTGTCTCATTATGCTACGTTTACTTAGATCATGTCATGCTAATCATACTGTTATGAATATCAGAATTCTTCCACCTATGATGTCATTAGAAGCATATCATATTTTTAAGAAGGAAAGAAATGCACATATAATATTAGACATGGTATCTTTAACATACTTGGAATTCATGTGCCCCATGACCTTCTTTGGCTCTAGATTCAACTAAACAACATGGCCATTTTTGCAAGCTTCCTCTTTGCTTGAGTTTCCATTTAATCATAGTTTGCATTTATTGCATTGCACTATCATTCTTGATATAACATCAATTACTTTTAGCATATTTTCAGTACAACATTTGTCACTCTTGTAATAGTGTTTGTAAACTTTCCATGGTGTCTTTACTGCTAGGCATCCGTCTTTTATTCTTTTCAGTAGATACATAAGTGTTCAAAACCACATACTCATCTCACTCCTTTTTATATTATTAGTTATGCCTACTGCTCTTTTTAAAAGTTTAGAGAATGTAGAAATCTTTCCAATGGATAAGAACACTCATGAATCATCCTCTATGTATTAATAAACCGATAAGCTAGATCTGGATCAGGTAGCGTCTCTTTGCTCTGTAATGCCATGTCCCCATATTGCTTAGTGAATGATATCAAGTTTTCCTTTGACCTTTGCTTAAGCCATCCAAGATCCATGATATGCATGGTATTCTTTTCTTTCAACAATTTTTTGCAAAACTTAGTAGCCGCTTGCTCCCAAGTATGGATAGAGTTAGACCTCAACTTTGTGTACCAACTCAAGGCCTTTGTTGTTAGCGACTTTAAAAACTCTTTCATTCTCAAATCTTTATTCCTTTTACGAATGCCTAGGTTGTTTATAAAAGTGATGATGTTCTCCCTTGCATTTTCAATGCCATCGACCTTTCTGAAGTAAGGAGATTGGTACCCAAGGAGGTATGGCTTAGCCATTATCCACCCAGGGAGGTATGGCTTAGCCATTATCCCAACATCAAAAGGTGGGTCTATATCCAATAAGAAATCACTCATTTACCTCTTATTCTGGAGGAAGCGTTTGAGCTACCTCGTGGTAATGGGAGCGTCTTTGCTGTCACTTTCTTTTCCTTCCCCTCCATTGACTACCTTTTTGGCCAGCAAGTCCTTCACCATGTTCACAAGATTATTCTGAGGAGCCATGATGGAGTTTGGGATGTGTGCTAGGACTATGACCTGAGGGTAATCAGGATAAACATTGTTGAAAAAAGTTTCCAAAGGTGTAAGGATATCTACAACAACACTTCATCCTTATCCGTTCTTTCTTTCATTAGGTTGTCCTACCTCAAGCTGCATAGTAGATGGATGACCTTCGAGTTTTGGAAAATCTTCTAGACTGAAGGATAGATTCCTTTTGGTGATCAGTGGTAGCTCATTAGTGCAATTTTGTCCAGTCATTGCTCACAAGTCCTCCCTAATAAAGTTGCCAAATGTTCCAATCCTATTTTCTTAGCAAGTGTTTTGAGCACTAAATTAAGATTTGAGATACTTGAATTCGTAAACTTTAGGGGAAATGTGTGCATGACTTGGTCAAGAGAACTATGCACCTGGGATGGGCCTTAGTAGAGAATAGATGTAGCCATCATAGGGATCCTAGAGAGATGATGATATCTTTGTTCTTTGCTGCCCTCTAGGATGCTCTACTATTTCAATTGCTTAGATTCAAAGAAAATGGGCGCTATTATGTGTTTGTGGGTTGGGGTGTGTGTAACTTGTTAGAATGTGTGTGATGTTTCTAGTTAAGTAGTATTACATTCGTGGGTCTCAATTTTATAATCTCCTAGGAGTCAGATGGAGACAAAGGCTATTTACTATTAATAATTAGCATTTTAATACTTTAATTAACCTTCACATTTAGTGTTTTGGGCATCCAAATTGTTTAATTGAGCAATTTTAGGCCAAATAATTAATTTGGCTTCTAATTGACTTTAATTACTTTTTTTTGAATATTTTTAATCCTTTACACTATTTTAGCAAATTGATCATATCTTGAGTTCTAGATGTCTAATTAATGTTAGATTTATTTTGTAGGAAAGTTAACTCAAAAGGCTACAAATGTTATGCGATACCTAGAGTTAATTCTATCATTAGGAGGGTTGTTTGGGTTGCTAAAATCTAATCAAGTATGTTGTTGACCTTTGGGTAGTATCTGGGCCATTATTAAGTCAATTGGAGCCGAAATTGCATGGGACTAAGGCCAATTGAAAGCTAACCCATTCCACCAATGGACTGGACTGAAATTACATGGAAAAGTGAGGGTTTGAGTGAGGTTATAGCGGATTGAAAGTTGAAACATGAAATCAGTTTTTCACTTTGTAGTTTTTAGGATCAAACTCTCTCTCTTTTTATTTTCTTTATTTTGTTCATCTTGTTCTCCATCACTTTATTTTTCTGCACTTTATTTCAAAATGTTAGTATAATAATCTTGAACCAATCCGGGCCTTGAAGATCTCCTTGGATTACTTCTTTATTATTGCATGATTCAGTTTCTTCTCTTCTTTCAATTTCTCAAGTTGTTTGATTATGATTTCAATTTGGTAATTTCGAATTGTGATGTTGATGTAATTTTGATGGATTATTGTTAATTGTATTTTCATTATATGAGAAGAACAACTTTCTAATCGGAAATTGTGTTGGTTGGCTCAAGAACTTAGCTCAACACTAGTTCAATGCACTTCATTGGAGTATATATTAGTGCATACCAAGTGTTTGATCATATTCTGGATGATGATCTAGTAGAGAGTTAGGGGTTGAATTTCATATTCCAATTCAATCCTCCTAACTATTGAATTATGCCTAGTTTGTTGATCTATGATAGGTCTTTACCTATTGATTAGATAGGTTCAAGATTGGTGATTTTGAATTTTGTTAGTTCCTTTAATTATTGTTTAATCTACTTGTTAATTGTCAAAACCCCCTTTTTATTTCACCAACTAATTCAATTGAAATCATCCAAATCCTAGGAAACAATCTAGGTTGATCCCTATACTACAAGATCAGTTTTATTTAATAGCATTCACATGCTTGTCAACTATGCAAAAGTGACAGCTCCAGGGACTTGGGACACTGTGCATTGTCTTTTACTAGTTTCAATAATGGGTTTTAGAGATAGCTAGGCTTGGTTGTAACAAAAGGAATATACAGCGTTCAAGTTATCAAGGAATTATTTCCTATCTAGTGTAATTCTTAGGTTAGGCTTTTGGTTGGTGCATAGGAAGCTTAGGGAAACATATGGCAGAGCGTCTAGCAGGTGAAAGGATCCTTTGACCTCGCCATAAGATCTAAGTGACATCCTTTTAAGGAGAATCTCCTCTAAAGGCATTGTTATCTCTAAAACCCTGCCAAGCCAGTAAAGCCACATCAAAGATAGTAATTACAAAGGATATTTGGTCTATTCCTAGGGATATTCTTTGATTGGATTCATCCCATCACTTAACTCCTTAAGAATGACCAATCTAATCCTTTTTGGCCATTATCTTCATTAATCACGAATTTAATCCATAATCCGATTTTAGATTACCAACACTACTTAAAGCCTGTCTTTACTACCTATACTTATCATGCACTTGAGACATATTCTAAGTTCAGATCTTGACGTTAGGATGTGCCATTTTGTCAAAGCAAGACTCACGTGCCTCTTCTACGTCTTGACAGAACATATGTTCATTAAAGACAATATCATAATTAATACTTTCATTTGTACTTTGAAAAAAAAAAGAAAGTTAACCTCTTCAAAAGGGAGGGGCGGGATCTGACTAGTTTATGTTTTCTACCAAGTAAGGATAAAGGATTTCTGAGGGAATGGATAAAGGGTGGGTTTCAAGTGAGGGTCTTGGTGCTTTTGGGATGGCGGTTAGGTGTTGGTTAGTTGGGGTCTTAATTGCGGTGGGGTTGGCCTGCTTGCTGGGTACTGTTGGGGTAGAAGGGTACCCAGCTGAGGATCTGGTGGTGAGACTACCTGGACAACCGAAAGTTGGGTTTAGGCAGTATGCTGGGTATGTTGATGTGGATGTCAAGCATGGAAGGAGCCTGTTCTACTATTTTGTGGAGGCTGAGCATGACCCTGACAAGAAGCCCCTCACTCTTTGGCTCAATGGAGGTTCGTAATAATGGAACCCTTGCTCCTGTTCAATTAATCATATCTGGTTGCAAATTCTCAAAACTAGTATTGACTTTTTTCAAAGTTCATTGCACTCGTGCTTTTCCTTTCTAACTTGTTCGGAGAGTTTGAGAGTAGGTTTAGCTGAATCCTAAAGTGAGTGCTAATAGAGCGGAGTGAATTTTAATTGCTGTTTCTTCCATTTTATTTCATTCATTACTTCTCATTCTTCAATGCTTCGTCATGGTTTCCACTTTGTTTTGCTTAGCTTCATCTGTCTCTCCATGAAGAATAGTTTCGGTATCCTCAATTTTTTAACCTTATCTTTTTATTCTTTCTAGGCGAACTGTTCGTTGTTTTGTCTTGTTTTTTACCATATTCATTTTTATTTTTCTGAAAAGCGTACTAAGGTGCCATTGATTTGTCTTTGTCCCAACCAATTCAAGTTTTGTGGTGTGTCGTGTTCAATAGAAAATCCTGTTTGCTTCCATTGTTGCGCACTCCTTTTACGGATCCTGCCAATAAAAAACTTAAAATTAGTGTGCTTCACTGTACTACATGTGTTCACAGTTGACAAAAGCTTCTTGGAAAGACGAATTTATTGAAAAACTATAACGGCTACATCAAATCCACCAACAGATATTCTTCCTTTATTCAATTGTGTCGCTCTCCCCATCCCAGAACAGAGTAAAATATACACAAGACAGGGTTTCTTTTTCCTCCTGCTCCTGCTCCTTCTTCTTCTTCTTTTCTTTTTTATATTGTGAACCGTTGTCTCATTTTCTTGTCTGGTAAGAAGAATCGCAATCCCTCTTGAAGAAGATCAACTGAAATGCTTCTGAGAGCTGATAAACAAAAGAAGTTCACAGAAGACAAGATTGTACTAATAAAAATGAGCGATGGCTCTCATCCAAGAGCTTCGTTTTTTGTTATGCGGCACTGAAGCATGATCCGGGATATATTTTTGCTACATGTAACAAAATTATGCATGTTAAATTAAGCATGAGGCTCTTAAACACTTAAAGTCCTATAATTCAGATTTCAATGCAAGTTCCCATATTTTTCAGGTCCGGGATGTTCCTCCATTGGAGGAGGTGCCTTTACCGAATTGGGACCCTTTTATCCTAAAGGTGATGGACGTGGTCTAAGAAGAAATTCGAAGTCTTGGAATAAAGGTATAAAACATAGAACACAAGTGTTTTGACGTGACATAATTTACTCCTCTAGATATTGGAGATTTTTTATGTGCATTGATTGCTTATATTTCGTCTTTCATAGCATCCAACCTTCTCTTCGTGGAGTCTCCTTCTGGCGTTGGTTGGTCATACTCAAATACAAGTTCAGATTATAACGCTGGAGATGCGTCCACTGGTAAGATCATGTTCTGCATTAAAGCTATGCCTCTTCTACTTCCTTTTTCAGAAGGGTGCAGCTGCTGTAAACGCTTGAGCTATAGCAATGTCAAAGTATTTTTCTTCTTCTTTAAAATTAGTTAATAAAAACACAAATCTCCGAAACACATAATATAATCCAAAGGCTAGAAGCCTCAAAAGCATGAGTCGTTGAGTGTTTTCTAGCCATTCCCTTTTTGGGTGCTGCTGCTATAAGCTGGAGCACATAAATGTCTGAGCTACAGCAGTGTTAAAGTTTTTTATTTTTATTTTTATTTTTTCAAAATTGTTGATTTAAACACAAACATCAAAATCACATGGTATGATCTAAAAGCTAGAAACCTCATCACATGATTGCTCCGGTTTTTTCTATCTATTCTCTTTTGAGATTTCAAATTTGTACTTAACTGTGGTAGCTCCATTTTTTGGTGCTTCCCTCCCCCTCCCATCCCCTCCCACACCCCATAAAAACAAAAAAAACACAAAAAACAAATTCCTATGTTCACTTAGGGTATATTTGGATTAGTGGTTTAGAATGGAGTGGAGTGGACTGGAGTCCAAAGGAATGTAATAGGCTTCCATTATTTGGATTGATAAATTTATGATGGAGTGAAGTGATTAATGAGAGATAAATTTCATCCTGTTTCACAAAAACTCCCATTTTTTGTTTCTTCCAATTTGGGAGGTTCGGGATGAAACTCTATTCCACCATTAAAATATTTAAAACAATGGAGTGAAATAATTACTTCACTACATTTTATTTCACTCCACTCTCTTAAGTTCCATTATATTTCACTCCATTATTTATCATCAATCCAATCATACCCTTTAAGCTGGAAAAGTGGAAATGAATTTAGATAATTATCGATAATTTCATCACATAGAAAGTGAGATAGATTAAGGGAAATATAGATAATAAAATTCATGCTGAGTGGATGAAAAGAAAAAACTGCCAGTGTTATTTGTAATTGGAGTGCTCCTCTCAAGCTAAAAGAAAAGTTTTACGGAATAACTATAGCTTATAAGACCACGAATGCTTTTTCAGTTTGAATGTTGGGTGATAAAGTGCTAATAAAAGCACAAGCAATGTACCCAAAAATAAATAAATAAATAAATAAAAACGCAAGCTGAAGTTTTGTTGAGATAAAAAAGCTGCGGTAGATAAATAGAAACATAGGAAAAGATAAGACAAGGAAAGAATAAGATAGAGTAACACTTGTCTATTCGAATATATTAAAGTTGAGATCAAGGTTGTAGCATAATGAGTTACTGCTAGCTTATCTGATTTATAACCTTACTACATAAGCTTCTTATTGAAGTTGGCATTCTTTAACTTAACCTTATTGCCTCATTGCACATAGTACCATAATTCTAGTTACAAAATAAATGCTAGAATCTTACCTAAAATAATTTGATACAAAGTAAAGACTGTAGAAGTCCAAGCAAGAAGAGTTGATCTAACAGGAGGATAACAAGATAGAAGAAGATCAAGGAAAAGTCCGAGAGTAACAACTAGAAAGTCCTTGATCCAAATGGCCTTTCTGAAAACTTAGTTTGATTGAACACATATTTCCTTGATTTTTGGCAGCCAATGATATGTATTTGTTCATGCTGAAATGGTACGATAAGTTTCCATCATACAGATCAAGAGAGCTGTTCCTCACAGGAGAAAGCTATGCAGGTTCTACGTATTATCTATTCAATTGAAAATACGGAAGTTGATCTCATGTTTCAAATATTCTATATAGAGTTGTTATTTGAACATTTGTCGTAGACATCGGCTAGGGACACCTTGAAGTTTGTAAATTTAAAAGCACTCAGAAATATTCCTTTTCAATTTTTTTTTGTTTTATCTATTTCCCACTTCACTCATGTGGTGTTTACCAGGGTGTCTAAGAATGATATACATATGACATTTCTATTCCATATATTAGCTAACATGATTAAGTTTAATTTACAGTTTTAATTGAGTAAATATTCATTTTGGTACCTCAAGTTATATATGTACTATACTTTAGCTCATGAATTTAAAAAAATTAACGTTTTAATTGCTGAAAGTTGCAAAATGTGTTCGCATAAGTTGATGGGGTGACATTTGCGGGGACTAATTTGAATCATATTTTGCAACTTCAGGAATTCTTCAGGAATTAAACAATTAATTTCTTAGTTTTAAGAACTAAAATAAGGTACACATACATGTTGAAGTACGAAAATAACGTTTACTTATAATTTATCCAAATGCAGACAAACTATTCTGTCATTCCTCGCTGGGCATGCTATAAAATTATACCCTCAGATTCCATATACATGTTTATTTTGATTCCTATTGCCCTGGTCTCATGATATATTTGATAATGTTATACAGGACACTACATACCACAGTTAACTAATGCTCTACTAGACCATAATGCTCGTTCAACTAGTTTCAGGTTCAATATTAAAGGAGTTGCTGTAAGATTCCATTCATTTGATACATCTGTAGGCTTTGGTTTCTGGATAAGTTTCTGTTCATGTTACGTTTGGACGAGTCACAGAATGTCAGTTATCTTTCTGATGTTTTAAAAGCCATCTTACTTTTCCCTTGGTTTTCCCTGATCAGATTGGAAACCCACTTCTGAGACTTGTTTGGGGTATACCAGCAATATATGAATACTTCTGGTCACATGGAATGATTTCTGATGAAATTGGCCTTGCTATTATGAATAATTGTGACTTTGATGATTATTCCTACGCCAGTCCTCACAACGTTTCTCATTCATGCAACAACGCCATAAATGAATCAAATCTCATTGTTGGCAATTATATAAACAACTATGATGTAATTCTCGATGTTTGTTATCCATCCATCGTGGAACAAGAGCTGAGATTGAAAAAGATGGTAGGTTCTTCTACCTCTGTTCCCGGGATAATGTAATAATTTTATTTTAATGAATTTTGTACTAATTGCCTTGCATGAACACAGGCTACTAAAATAAGTGGGGGTGTAGATGTCTGTATGACTTTAGAAAGACGTTTTTACTTTAACCTCCCTGAGGTTCAGAAGGCCCTCCATGCAAACCGTACGAAACTAACTCACGGCTGGTCCATGTGTAGTCAGTAAGTAATACATACTTTAGCATAACCATAACTATACCATACATTTGTACTCTTCTTTGTTACTTTATTGCTCAAACAGACAAGCAAAGTAATGCTGCTGAGTACTAACTGACCTGCCTGTGATCATGAATGTTCATATTGAACTTGAATAAAAGTTGAGTTGAATGGTTTGTAAGCACATTTATCTGAGGACAGTCTATCTTCTAGCATTGCATTTGTGCTTGTTATCATGACATAGGTATAATAATACTCTGTCATAATATACAACTTAAGTTACTGGCCACATTTTCTTCATTGCACAGAGTTCTAAACTATAGCGAGATTGACGGTAACATCAACATCATTCCAATTCTCAAAAGGATAGTCCAAAACCATATCCCAGTATGGGTTTTCAGGTATATATAAAGCAGGATACCATTCCTGTGCAATCCCAAGCATCGGCTATATTTATAATATTGTTTTTCGTTTGTAAACTTTTCAATGTTAAATGATGACAGTGGAGACCAGGATTCTGTTGTGCCGTTATTGGGATCCCGAACACTCATTCGTGAACTAGCTCATGAATTGCAGTTCAACGTTACAGTCCCCTATGGAGCTTGGTTCCACGAAGGCCAGGTATCTGAACGATTTTTTCAATTTCAAGCATTTCTTCATTGAAGAAGATTTAAAATTGCTCTATTTTATGGTTTGGCAATTATAATTTCTAGTTAGCCAAGCTAAATTATGATTTGATGATCTTTGGTGGAATATAGGTTGGTGGATGGGTAACCGAATATGGAAATTTGTTGACTTTTGCCACTGTAAGGGGAGCTGCTCACATGGTTCCTTATGCACAACCGTCAAGAGCATTGCACCTATTCAGTTCATTCGTGCGTGGTAGGAGGTTGCCAAATACAACGCGTCCTTCAATTGATGAATAATAAGGATAAAGTTTTGCCAATAAAAATGGCGTACTCTACAGTCCTCAGTTGATTCTTTGTTCTGTGTCCCTTCCAAGGAGGCCATAGAAAGTTCGAAACTGTGAAACCGAAAGATTGTTTCTTTACAAGCAATTCGCAATAGTATGGAAAGATAAAAGGAATTTAGAAAATAAAAAGGAGCATTCAATTGTAAGAGCTCGAAAGATACACTGTTGCAGCAAATGCCCTGCAATTCTTCATTTGACAACGCCAGACATCGATGGTTTCAATCCTAGATGTCTTGTGAATCTAGTAAGACTGTTGAGCAATTTATTTCTTCGTAGACTGTGTGTGGCAACACATGCCTAGTGGAAGTTACTGGCCTGAGACCAATTTGTTTAGTCATCGGTGAAAATCTATAATCTATTTATCAGAATAATACTAATATAATATATAATAATACTATGAACAAATGGTAGCTAGAGAGCAATGCTTTCTCACCCATTTTCTAAACTCTGTTTTCGGTAATTTTTAATTTTAAAAAAATTATAATAAAAGTTTTTAAAAGAGTGCTATTCATTAGTTGGTGATAGCTATTAGTCACTAAACACTTAACCCGCCCATTAAACCAACCTCTCTTCTACGCGTGCATTTTTCGATATTTTTATTTTATTTTATTTTTTCAAATTCAAAACACGGTGGGAGGCCCTTAGTCATCTTTACTTGATCCATTAACACTTCCCTCAACACCCATTTATTCCTCTAACCCTAAATCAGCATCGTCTCTATCTCTCCCTCTTTTCCTATGGTGTGACTCTTTCATTAAGTCGAACAATAGCTTCAGCAACGATCAAGGTCTTGGCTCTGGATCTGCTTCCTCTAGCAGCAATCAAGGCCATCCCATATCTCCTCAATTCATTTCCAACAGGTTCCTTCCCTTTAATATCTTTTTTTTCCCCCTTCTTTTGAATGATTTCCCCATTCAAGTTTGTACATTTTGATATATTTTAACATTTTCCATTGGATTTGTAGAATGCTAAACATGGTACACCACAGAGGCATCAACTCAAGATAGGGCAATTATAGAATGGTGTACATCATACTCTCTTTGCTTTATTTCTCATCTCTCTCCGTCAAAGTTTCTGCAGCTCACTTGAGATGTGTCTCTGCAAATTATGAATGAATTGTAGGCGCATTTTGCTATGCACCACCTTGAGAATGGTGCACCACGCACCTAGCAATTCAATGGTGAAGATCAGCAGTCTATCGATACTTTGATCATTTATGATGCACTATAGAAACCCCCCTCCTTCATATTTTGGCCTACAGCATCTCTAACAACTTCGACCACCTTCATCGACAAACACTGCACCTCCACCACTATTCTCCATGTTGCCAACCATGACTCGCCCTGCCAGATCGACCTCTATTGTAGTTTTAGATCTTTCTCCCAATGTTCTTCCTGCTCCTCATGGACTGCAACGAAATCACAACCCAATGGAAAGCATGTTCGGCGCGTACGAGCACGGATTTGGGTATGCAGAGCAAGAGGCACATGCGGAGGAAGAGGTGGTGCGTGACGGGATGGAGCCCGTGGTGGTGGTGGTGAGGGCTGGAGGCGAAGGGGTTGTCAGATTCGGAGAAATCGAAGAAGCTTGAAGAGAGGAATTGCTGTTGTTGTTGGCACTAGTGTTGTTGGTTTTGGTTTTGGTTTTCAGGGTCGACGAGGACAAGGTTGTTGCTGATGTTGTTTAGGTTGGTGGTGGTGGTGTTGGCGACGTGTAGCCGAGTGGTGGTGGGGCCCGCGGCAACCCTTGGGTTGGTGTTGGAGGAGCTCGCAGTGGGGTTGCCGAACGACATGGTGGTGTTACTGGCCGCTACCAGAATGCCACAATGACGATGATCGAAGTGATGAACAAATGATGTGAACAACAAATAACGGAGAAAAGAAAGGCAACTTGTGTCTTTTTTTTTTCTCTGTTTGTGTTACTATTATTGTTTTTGGTGTTTTTGAGGTTTCAGTTTCTAATGAATGGAGAAAACGTTTTTGTTTGTGTTACTATAGTGATAAGTGGTGAGGGAGAGGGACGGCTGTGGCTGGATTGGAGGCTGACAAACGACATGGTAATGGCTACCGTTGGAATCCCATGGAGTTGGGGGAGAGAGAGAAGCTAAGAAATATTATACATCACAAGGGAAAAGTATTCATACACCTGCAGCTGTGAGATTTAAACAACACATAGGTGCTTCAAACACCATCTTTAAGGTGGTGCATTATGGATGGAGCCATGTTTTTCAATAAAATAAATAACAATAAAAATTCCTACTTTGGGTGTTTGTTTGGTTGGGTGGTAAAGATGAGGGGAAATTTTTCATAGGTAATGAGCTCAAACCTCAAGTGGATCTCGTCGATGGAAAATTTACCTCCATTTTACCACCAAATCAAACATACTCTTTGTATGATCAATTTAATCCCAAATGTGGCATATGTAATATAATTACAAATAAGACATTGGGAAATTAGGATTCCTAGAAAGGTTAAAGATGAGAAATCCATAATCAACTAGAGGAGAATTACCTAATAACTTGATTTGAGACTTGAGACGAAGGAAATTCAAATATGGAATTTTGGATAGATAACTCTTCCTATGCTAAAATTAGCTAGAGTTTGTGCCATAGTTTTAATGGGGTGACCAAACACCTATTTACAACTAAAAGAAGTGGTTTCTCCCTTTGTAAAATAACATGATGGACTAAACCTTCCCAATATAGCAAGTTCATAAACAAGGACCCATAGCAATACATACCAATGAGCAATGCTTAACAACAATCGGCCTAATAATAATAGTGATAACAAAATCTAGGCATAAAAAGTAGCCTCTAATTATTTTGTTATCCAATTAATATAGGTCCAAAATTAAATATGATATTGTTTTATGGTTGTCCACAAAACAATCGAATATCATCCCACATGGATGACATAAATCAAATCACTATGAAAACAATATCCTAGATTAATTTACGATAGGCTAGTTTTAATGTACACTTTATCAAGCATGGTGTGTAGTGCACTTTTTAAAAATTGATGGTTTACCATGGAGGAGCACCTATTGTTGGAGGTTAAAACTATTATAGCTAGTATCATTAGATATCTTGCAATCAAATGCCCCCTTCAATTAAGGTAGCAACAGAGGGATTTCCAAGATCAAGAACTAGTTTCACAGTAACTATGTACACAGCCACATAATATGAACTCTAAAATGGAGCTCACAATAAAACTCCCAACAATCCACTACAACTATAAATCTGAATTCGTAAATCATTAAAAAATGTAATACTCCTTTTGTCAACTTGATATCTAATATCGTAGGACATGTAGTCTACCATTTGTAACATCCACCAAAATTCTTTTAACGTTTTTCGATCAATTGTTCGGTTTTATCGAATAATTGAGATTAATTAAAATTCGGTTAAATAATTATTTAGGATCAATTGATTGGCAAATAATTAAGTTTAGATATGAGGAAATTAAGTTAGAAGTATAGGAGATTTCATAAAATTTTATTGAAAACCGATTTATCGATTTAAAGGAAATCGGTAAGATTATGGTATTTTAAACTGGCAGAACCGAACCAATAGAATTCCAGCTCTTCAACCCTACTTTAAGTGGCTGAGAACTCAGCCACTTAACACCTAAATGTGGCGCCACTTTGGCCACAATCCATGGAGAGGCTTGGCTGACTTTTAGCCATACAAGATTCAACCAATCAAATGCCAAGGAAGCCAACTACTTCTACTCCTTTAATCAGATTTTTCCTCACCTTTTTCACTCATTCAGACTGCGCAGCCTTCTCCCCTCCTTTCAGCTCTCTTCTTCTCTTCTTCACTCACATAACTCCATCAAACTCTCAAGTTTAACCAGGTTTTGCTCATCCAAGCCCCAAAAACTAAGCCAAATCACATATAACAAAAGTAGAGGTTTAATTCTTGCATTAATTCTGTGATCTTGGCTGGCTGAGAGTGGATTATTTCCACAATCTTTGATATATTGATTGAATGATTATGATGATATATGGCTGGTTATTGGCTGTTTGTTTGGTTAAAATCGAATTGGAAGCAAGAAAGAATGAAAATAGGAAGAGCTGAAGGACTGGAGAACCAAAAACCCTCAGCAGAGTGTATAGCTCAGCCTACCGCCAATTAAATTCGATGAAACCATTTTTATATGAAACTAGACATCTAGGGATTTCCATACATATATAACATAAGGCCATTGAATTAGTATTGAGAGAGATATGAATTTTTGAATTTCGACCTAGGTTTTTGACTTTGATTCTGGGCAGACTAGGTTCTTTAGGGTAAAACTCGCCCTGTACTACTTGAAATTTAATGAAACTAACTTTGTTAGAAATCTTATACATAGGAGAATGTCTCACAAAAATTTCAGAATTAGATAAGGTCCCGTTTGCTCCCAGTGATCCAAAAAAATTGCCCTATGCCCAAATTGGGTCAGAATAGGGCAGTTTAGGAAGGTCAGAATTCGGGGCTTATAACTTGAGTCCTACTAAGTAAAATGGAATGAAACTTTCTGTAAATGAAACTTTGCCCTATTATATTTAATATGAGACCAATTTCATATGATTTAAATTAGTTTTCAATTTTTAGTGGATTTTCACTTTTAAGTGTCTGATTCTGCCTAGCCACTAGGCAGGCCAGGATAAAGCCTAAATATCTCGAGTTATAGTTATCCGAATTAGATGGGACCAAAGAGGTTAGAAAATAGACACATAACAGTTCAACATATCCAAAATTGAGGTCCAAATGAGTTAAATAGAAATTATGGCTTGATTTATAAAGACTGGGTTGACAGACCTTGTTGAGGCAGAAACTCTGCCTTAATGAGATTAATGTTATTATGAGTTCAATGTTAAAATATGTATGCAATGTTGTGACCTCTATGATAAATTGGTATTCTGGTGTACTGGCACTATTCATGGGGAAGCAAACACATTTCATTATACTGCCGAAATTTCGATAGAATCTATGCATAAGTTATGATATATATGTTAATACAAGTGCATTTTCAAGAAAACTATGAAAGTTATGATAAGAATTATGTTATTATGAAAGTTCCATGCTACTTGGGCGAGACCCGGATAAAAAGTTAAGGGGAATAGATTGGTGGGGGAAAGCAGACCCGGCATTCCTGTATAGGAACGAACTCGATCTTGAAAAGCAGACTATTACCCAAGAGTCTAAATGGCCACGAACTCCCAGGGGACCAAGTAATGGAAAATGAGGAAAAGTAATAGGGAAAGCTTATGAAGAAAGAATTAAGAATGAGTTGCATGATTACATGAAAGCTAATTTCATGGAATAGTTATGTTAAGATATTTGCAGTTGTCTATTATATTTGTTTACTGCCATTTGTTCAATTATTCTGTTTATTATTTTGTAAATCCTTATTAGTAATCTATTCTATTTCTTATGCCATCTAAAGTAAAACTGAACCTTGCCTCGGACCAGACGTTTCCTTAAACTTATTAAAATGGATAGTCTAGTTTGAACACATGCTTTTATAATTAAATAAAAACCGAGGCAACTAAGAATGTATGTGATGTCAAACAACCACTATACACGAACCCTACTGAGGATTTCTTTAAATTCTCACCTCGTTCTGTATTTCTCGCATTACTCTCAAACATTGGTGATGGACTCCACAGCCACCCTTTTCATTGAGATCCCAGATTTGCAGCTTCACCACGATCCAGTATTAGACTCTCTGTATATAGCCGGTTCTTGTAACTTTCGCCTTTACCTATTTAGCAATAGGAACTTTGCTGTCCCTCTACATCATCCTGCGTTCGATCCTGCGACTCCTTACATTGCCATCCCACTACACATGGCGCACCCACCTCCAGCTCCTCCCTCAAGAAAGACATGTAGCTCCCCACGACCTCGCACTGAGTCACCTCCGCAGGCGGTTCTAGATATACCACTTAGCTCAAAGAGTGACTCTTCCGAGGCCACCGGCTCATCACCCTCTTCCTCCTCGAGACCCAGTGCAGATTACTCTCCAGCCGGGCTTGGCATGGCCGACGGCTATCTGACGGAGTAAGCCAGTCACAAGAGACTTTGTACAGTATGACCCTCTTTTGACAACACGTAGCTTTGGGTCATAGACGTAACAGTAGGACTAGTAGTAGGTTTTGAAATGCCCTCTGAGGACCCATAGGATCATTTTGACTGATATGGGCCTTATGTCTTTTTGGTACGCTGGCCCTACTTATGTGTCCCACTTTGAAACTCTGTACATAAAGTGAAGCAATGGCTTCTGATATATATATATATATATATATATCTGTTGTGGTATTTTGTTCAGTTTTGTTACGCTCATAGTATAGCGGCACGCCGTTTCGTCTGTTCACCAAAAAAATAAATAAATAAATAAATAACTAAATAAATAAAATATGAGGTGTGGCACGAATCATGAAAGGTAAGCAGTATGTTAACACGGTAACACAGCCTACTTAATTTCATGCTATGACTTAAGCATAACATTAAATTGGTAGGGTGTTACACCATTTTCCTATTCTTCTCGAAGTGTGTTCTTCCCATATTAAGCTACAAAACCATTACAACCATTGCATGCTGAAAGCTATAATACCATTTCTCTATTTATCCTTTCTTCTCATTATAAAAATATAATTAAAAAATGAATAGTATATACCAAAATGAAATAAGAAAACAAAATAGGAAAACCTACATACAAAATTAATATAATGAAAATGGAGGTTCGAAGGGTCGGGAAAGGGACGGGGTAGAATATCAAGTTCAGAAACTCAACAAACTTCTCTACCGTGGATCTGTTCCCATCTCATGCTCTACAATCAACAACTCAAGCTTTGTCTTCAGAACTCAATACAACCTTCAAGATCAAAGTTGCCTTCAACGAGTACCAACACAAAGCATCCAAAGGAATTCTTTCTAGCCTTCCCAATAGCAATTGAAGTACCACCTTCTTCGTGGTTCCATCCATTGTTGTTACCTCCCAAAAATAATCGAAGTGCCATTTTCCTTGGAAAGTCACTGTTGTTGGTACAAGGGTTTCCCTTTGAAAATGAAAAAAGAAATTCATATTGAAGCTGAACTAGTTACCAATTTTTAACGCCAACTTTCCATTGTTGATAAGGCCTAGCACACGGTTTGGATGACTTCCGTTTCCATGGTACACCCTCAATTTTTAAAAGGTGCACTACACACTATGCTTAACAAGGTGTACATTAGAATACGTGAATATATGGCCACAATAAAATATCAAATTGATTTAGCACTCTCAACCACATCATCCAAAATGAAATAACAAGCACTTTAACAATGCAGAGAAATCATACATGAAGGAGTATTGACATCATATATGCAAGATACTTATTTCCTAGTGACTCAAAAAAAGGTGATACATGGGTAAATGGGAATCACAACATCAAAATTACATGCCAATATATGATCAAGGTGTAATTCCCAACAAAATGGCTTAGCATCCATCCAAGATACTATATGAGATCTAACAAATCTCAGCACAACAACAAAATGAGACCGTGTTTGAAATGTCTCTAAAATGTGTTATATTAACATAAAAGTTCACACAATAACAACAATATATGGTACCATGCATAATCCCAATATGCTCTTTGAGATTTAACAACATATCTTAGTATAACAACATGAGATTAGGTTTGAACTAGCTCCACAATATGCCATTATACAAATTATATTAATAATTATTCTACATCAAAATATGATGACTACCCTTGGGAGATTCCTTTAAAATCATGTATCTTAGCCAATCTTACTATGCCTCCTAATCTCTTCTTAACAGCATTCATGTAACACCCTTCCAAGCACGGTACTATGTTTAAGTCATAGTACCACACTTAGGAGTTATTACTGTTACATGAACGGATCTTGTCTAACAACAACCCTCGACCGTCTTCCATTCCTAAACAACTTTGCCCAATATGGCCATCATTTATAGCTCTCGACTATTTGGAGATAACACGGAAACATATATGGAGGTGAGAATTACAAATTCTCAGAAGGATTTCCTAGACTATTACATACAGTGTCATTGTTATTATTTCCAACTGCTTCGATTTATTATGAAAAAGTGATCATGCCATATAAAACATAAATTTCATCTTAGAAAGTTGAAAAATATCCTTCTGAAGCAGAGTTCATTTTATTCATACACTAAGTAAGTAGAGAAAGAATCTAATCATTATCATAGTAGAATAAAGAACAATTGAATAAGATGCATAGATACATAACAAGTTAAAGATTAACTGAATAAAAGGCAAAGATAAATGCAAATGACTTCTTGATGCAAGTGCTCTTGCCTCTCTTTAGCTTTATTTACATAACACACCTAGGCATTATGTATCGCTATCCCTAGGGTGTCTGCGTGGTCTGCATTTGATTACGTATCGCCATCCTCAAAGTGTAGCCTTTCTTATCATCCTTTACTTGGTCCCCTAGAGATGAATAGCCTCTCTCACCTCTGGATAATAGCCTATTTTTCAAGATCAAGCTCGTTCCTATACAAGATTGCCGGATTTACTTTCCCAGACTCTCCCACAAACTTATTCCCCTTAAATCTATTTAGGGGCTAGTCCAAGTAATATGGAATCTTAATTATATCTTGGATCATATATTCATGAGTGCATATGCTTGGAGAATTCATAATCATGATGCATGATTTATATATTTCTGCCGGAAATTTAGCAGCATAACAGCTAAAAATAGGATATTTCCCAATATACAGACATTATCATTTCAATCAGCCAGTCAAAGTAAATAAAAGCATCATATTTATATATCAATATCACATTAATATAACAAGGAATTACATCAAAAGTTCAACCGTTAGTTCTTTATAACTTATAGGGTTTCTAACTCTTAAAATTTGCAATTCACTTTAACTTCTTCAATTCTACCTTGTTCTGATAATTTTTGGCCCAAAATTTCATTTTAACTTATTTTAATTTGAAAATTTAATATGTTATAGCCTTATTAGTCTACTTTTAAAAAATTTTGGTCCTATTTAGTTTTGCGATGTATAAGTTGAGTTATTAAAGTTTTATCCAAAGCTGCCCTATTTCAGGATAGACTGGAACACCTAATTTTAGAAAATGATTAAAATTACAATTCTTATCATTTTTGTACAAATTTTATACCAATCTGTAGATAATTAAATTATATTTCAATTCTAATAAGTTTTATCTTGATTGGGTAAGTAGAGCTTAGGGTATGAACTCTTCAAGTAGGGTGCCCTATGCTGCCCTATCCCAAACCAAATAGGACATAAGGTAATTTTAGGGAATTACTGGGAGTAGTGTACTTAAAATCTAAATTTGAAATTTTTATAAAATGGTTGTCTATGTGTTGACTTCATAATAAAATTAGTTTCATCGCATTTGAAGATGTATAGGATGAGTCATGCCTTTCATAACACGTACTAGTTGGAATAGGGAGTGAAAATCAATAGTCTATTTTAAAAATTCATAACTCTCTCATTTTGAATCCAATGGACCTATAATTTAATGGTTAGAAAGCTCTATACGTCTAGATTCATGTAAAATTGGGTTCATTCAAATTTGATACCTATGGGTGGAGAAACAATGTTCATTGTACAGACAATTACCTAGGATTTTCCCTCGATTTTTCTGTTTGTAGTTTCTTTTAGTCTTTTGATCAAATTATCAAACTAAACCAATGATTTCTATTTTAAATCACTCAAAACAAGTCATATTAACATAAATATCATCAAACAAAGGATGACATGAGAAACCCTAGTAGCCATATAAGCCATAGAAGTCACATAATCTAAGAAATCCTACCTAAAAACATCACTAGTGACTTGTAACTTGGAGTTTCTTGATGGTTTCTCTTCAAAATGTAACACCCTACTAATTTTATGTTATGCTTAAGTCATAGCATGAAATTAAGTAGATTGTGTTACCGTGTTAGTCTTCTGTCTAAAGCTGTGTTCAGTATTTTATATCCTGATACATATATATATGACTGACGTATATACCTAGGCGTTCTATATAATAAACGTGATTAGCATAGAAATATCATTTGTTATATATATACATATACAAGTTGGAAGGCAAAGCTTCAGTTTATGAATATACATATCAAAAGCAGAGTGAAGTAAAGGGACAACAAAAATCCCTATCGTTAAAAGTAGAGCTGGAAATGGTGGAAGCCAGCTAAGTACAGCGAGTTCAACTCGGGGTCTTGGTGAAGCTGCAGGTCTGGAATCTCACTGAAGAGGGCAGCGGTCGAGTCCATCACCCACGTCTGAGAATGAGGCGGAAATGCAAAACGAGGTGAGAATTTGAAGAAATTCTCAGTAGGGTTTGCATGTGGGGCTTATCTGACGTTGCATTCATTCTCAGTTGCCTCGGGTTTTATTTAATTATAAAAATATGAGATCAGACTTAACTTATTCATATTTAATAAGGTTGGAAAAAATGTCTGGTCCGAGGCAAGGTCCAGCTTTACTTAAGGCAACATAAGGAACAGAATAAACTAATATCAACAATATACAGAATAATGAGCATACGGCAATAAGTGAATGTAATAAATAAACTGTAAATGACTTATAGTGATCATTCAATGTAATTATGCATTTAATGCAATCATGCAAACTTGCTCTTGAACCTTTCTTCATAAACTTTTCCATTACTTTTCATCATTTTCCATCACTTGGTCCCCTGGGAGTTCTTGGTCATTTTAGACTCCTGGGTAATAGTCTGCTTTTCAGTATCGAGCTCGTTCCTATACAGGAATACCGGGTTTACTTTTCCCGACTTCCCACCGATCTATTCCCCTTAACTTTATTCCGGGGCTGGCCCAAGTATCATGGAACTTTCATCATAGCATACTCTTTATATTTCTCATAACATGACTTTCATAGCTTTCTTGAAAATGCACATGTATCTACATGTATCTCATAACTCATGCATATGCTTTACTACAATTTTGGCGGCATAATGGAATATGTTCGCTTCCCCATGAATAGTGCCAGTACATCAGAATACCAATTTCTCATAGAAGTTACAATATTGCATGCACAATTCATCATGGAACTCATTGAAGCATTAGTCTCCTTAAGGCAGAGTTATAGCCTCAATATAAACTATTCAACCTGATTTTTGTAAAACATGCCATAATTTCTACTTAACTTATTTGGACCTCAATTTTCGATATGTTAAAGTATTATGTGTCTATTTTCTAACCTCTTTGGTCCCATCTGATTTTGGTAACTATAACTCAAGTTATTCAGGGTTTATCCCGGCCTGCCCTATGGCTGGCCAGAATTGCACACTCAAAAGTAAAAATCTACTAAAAATCGAAAACTGTCTCAAATTACACGAATCTAGTCTCTTATTAAAGCTAACAGGAAAACTTTCATATACAAAAAGTTCCATTGCAATTGCCTTAGTAGGGCTCGAGTTATAAGCCCCGAAACTTAACCTTCCTGAACTGCCCTGTTTTGGCCTGGTTTAGACATAAGGTAACTTCTTCGAATCATTGGGAACAACTGAGATGATAACAAACTCGGAATTTCTTTGTATGATGTTCTCCTATGTGTAAGCTTTCCAACAAAATTAGTTTCACTCAATTTGGAGTTGTATAGGGTGAGTGTCCTGATTTCTAGGTTAAATTTCAAAAATTCATATCTCTCTCAATATTCATCCAATGGCCTTTTATGATATATTTATGGAAAGCCCTAGATGTCTAGTTTCACATAAAAATGGTTTCATCAATTTTAAATGGCGGGAGGCGGAGCCGTACACTCCGCCGTACGGACTGCCGAGGGTTTTGAGTTTTCCAGCCTCTCAACTCTTCCTATCTTCATCCTTTCTTGTTTCCAATTCAGTTTTAATCTCACAAACAGCCAATAAACCAGCTATGATTCATCATAATCAGTCAATCAACATATCAAAATTAAGGAATTAAATCACCACCAATCATCCAAGAGTCAGAAAATCAAGCAAGAAGAAAACCTCTACCTCGTGTTATATGGTTAGGCTTGAGTTTGTGGCTGGAACTTGGTTGAATTTGAAAGTTGGATGGAGTTAGATGAGTGAAAAAGAGAAAAAGAGAGCTGAAGTGAGGGAGAAGGCAACGTTAGAAATGGGGCTGAATGGGGGAGGAGAATATGTTATATAGGCATGAGTGGTAGTTAACTTGGAGGGTTTTGATTGGCCTCAAAACACAAGGCTGAATTTCAGCCAACCTTCCCCTCTTTTTATGGTCAAAATGTTCTCCACGTCGTCCCCTTTTTGTGGCAGAATTGGTCTCCACGTCGCCTAAAAGTGGGACTTGTTTCCAGTATATTCTGAAGATGACATCGGAACTCGTACTCTTCTTAAAGTCAGAAATCGTGCACATAAAATCGGAACTTGGAAATAATGTCTGGTTTACTCGAAACTTGAAAGCAAAGCCGGATGCGAAATCAAGCACTTAAATCTGGAAGTCGAGGAAATTGGTAAACTTGACTCGATTCTAAGCATAACACCGGAGATCGGGAGTCAAGTCATTGATCTTATGTTCGATGAAATTAGAACTTATAGAATCTCGAAACTTTAAATTTAATCTTGGAACTCGGAACTATGGAAAATAAGAGAAATGAAAAGCTCTTAGTAATAAACTCGAGATCGGAACTTGTGCAAATTTTGCTCGAACTTGGAAACCAATTCAAGGATCTAATCTCGCGTCCGTTTCTGGTTGAGATCAAATCGGATGTCGGATTTCGTGTTAAGTCGGAAATAGTGTATTACGTGCATAAGGTCGGAAATCGGAAAGATCAGCTAGTCCATTTCAGCTAATTAAATCGGAAATCAGGAATTTATTACTGATGAGGTCGGAAGTCATAAATCGGATCGTTACAATACCACCCTCCTTAAAAAAAATTTTATCCTCAAAATTTAGTACTTGAGAATAGTCCAGGATACTCTCTCCTCATGTTTGATTCCAGTTCCCAAGTATAGTCTTCAACATCTTCCTTTCCCCATGCTACCTTTACTAGTTGCACGGATTTGTTCCGAAGTTGTTTGTTGCTTCTATCTACTATCCGTGTTGGCTGAATATGAAAAGTCAGGTCCTCCTTTAACTTTATTGATTCGGGTTCTAGCACGTGCGTAGGGTCAGGCTGATATCTTCTAAGTTGAGAGACGTGGAAAACATCATGAAGGTTTGACAAATGTGGAGGCAAAGCGACTTGATATGCAACTAACCCGACTCGCCTCAAGATCTGGAAGGGACCAATAAAGCGAGGATTTAACTTCTTGACCTTAATGGCTCTACCTATCCCCGTTGTAGGCGTAACCTTCAAAAATACGCGGTCTCCTTCTTGAAACTCCAGAGGTTTCCTCCTGGTATCCACGTAGCTCTTTTGACGGCTCTGAGGAGTAAGCATCTTACTTCATATTTTCTTGATCTGCTCAGTAGTCTGCTCAACTAAATCAGGTCCCAATAGAGTTGATTCTCCTGTTTCATACCAACACAGTGGAGACTGGCACTTCCGTCCGTACAACGCCTCGTAAGGGGCCATGCCGATGCTAGCATGATAGCTATTGTTGTATGCAAACTTAGCTAGCGGTAAATATTGATCCCAATTCCCGCGTTGCTCCAGTATATAGGCTCACAACATATCTTCCAAGGTTTGAATTCTCCTTTCTATTTGGCCGTCCGTTTGGGGGTGATATGCAGTGCTTAGGCACAACTTAGCACCGAATACCTTTTGTAAGGCTCCCCAAAATCGTGAAGTAAATCTTGGGTCCCGATCAGAGATAATGGTTGAAGGGGTTCCATGTAGCCTTATAATCTCTTGAATGTACAGTTGTGCCCATTTTTCCAACGGATAATTTGCTCGGATGGGTAAGGAAATGGGCAGATTTGGTTAATCTGTCCACAATGGCTCATATAGCATCATATCTCGTTGACGTCCTTGGCAACCCCATTACAAAATCCATGGAGATACTCTCCTACTTCCACTCAGGGATTTCCAATGGTTGAAGCATCCCGGAGGGTTTCTGATGTTCCGCTTTCACCTTTTGACAGACCAAGCATTTACTCACGAAGCTCGCTACGTCTGACTTCATGCCTGGCCACCAAAACATCTTCTTAAGATCTTGATACATCTTAGTAATGCCAGGATGTACGGTGAATTCACTCTTATGTACTTCCTCCAGGATTTTCCTCTGGAGATCATTCCCCTCGGGTACACATACCTTATCATGATGGCACCAGATGCCTTCCTTATCCTGAGCAAAACCCGTTAATTTCCCTAATTGCACGAGATTGATCGTATGTTGGAGATTAGCATGCTGCTGCTGTGCTTGCCGAATCAGCTCCTTAAAGCTACTAGCTATCTTAATTTGATGTAACTGAAGGGCCTTGGGAGTTATAAGGATTCCCAAATTAAGATTTCGGAAGCTTTCAATAAGTTCCGTCTCTTTGATCATCATCCAAGCTACAATCAGAGATTTTCTACTCAAAGCATCTGCCATAATGTTTGCCTTACCTGGGTGGTACTTTAATTCAAATTCATAGTCCTTAAGAAGTTCCATCCACCTTTGCTGCCTCATATTCAATTCCTTCTGATCAAAGAGGTATTTCAAACTCTTATGATCAGAAAAGACTTCGAACCTTACACCATATAGGTGATGTCTCCATATCTTTAAGGCAAATACTACTGCAACTAATTCAAGATCGTGCATGGGATAATTCCTTTCATATGGCTTTAGTTGCGTGGAGGTATACGCGACCACGTTTCCGGCTTGCATCAACATGCACCCTAATCCTTGCTTGGACGCATCACAATAGACTTCAAATGGTCCACAAGGGTCTGGTAAGGCCAACACTGGTGTCGTAGTCAACCTTCTCTTCAAGTCTTGAAAACTCTGTTCGTACTCCGGCGTCCATTCAAATGGGACATTCTTCCTAGTTAGCTTGGTCAGGGGCAAGGCTATACAAGAGAAATCCTTAACGAATCACCTGTAATATCTGGCTAAGCCCAGAAAACTCCTGACTTTAGTGACTGTGGTCGGCTATTCCCAATTTAGAACTGCTTCTACTTTGCTGGGGTCTACGGAGATTCCTCCTTGAGACACTACATGGCTGAGAAATTTTACTTCTTTCATCCAAAATTCGCATTTGGATAACTTAGCATAAAGTTTCTTTTCTCTCAAAATTTACAGAACTAGCTGCAAGTGTTCCGCATGCTCTTGCTCCGTTTTCGAGTAGACAAGTATGTCATCAATGAAGACCACTACAAACTTGTCCAAGTATGGGCGGAATATTCAATTCATGTAATCCATGAATACTGCTAGTGCGTTGGTCAGTCCAAACGACATCACAGTGTACTCGTAGTGCCCATAACGAGTTCGAAAGGCTGTCTTAGGGATATCTTGTTCCCAAACTCGAATTTGATGATATCCGGAGCATAGATCAATCTTGGAGAATACCATTGCACCTTGCATCTGGTCCATGAGATCATCAATCCTTGGCAGTGTATATTTATTCTTGATCGTCACTTTATTCAACTGCCTATAATCCATGCATAGGCACATGCTCCCATCTTTCTTCTTGACCAATAAGACTGGAGCTCCCCAAGGCGACGGGCTTGGCCGTATGAATCCCTTTTCCAAAAGCTCCTTAATCTGTCTTTTTAGCTCTGTCAGCTCCAAAGGTGACATTCGATACGGAGCTATAGATATTGGTCCTGCACTTGGAACCAACTCAATGGTGAACTCAATCTCTCTCTCAGGAGGGAATTCAGGAATATTTTCTGGAAAAACATCAGGATATTCCTTAACAACCGGGATCTCCTCTAGTCTCTATTCAACTTCCGTCAAATTAGCCGACAGGAGGATGTATCCTTGACTCTTTGACCCACTATAGTTTACTAATAAAGAGTTCAGGTAGAAGAGTGTTGAGGCTTGGGGTTCAGAGGATGAGACAGAGGGGAATACCACTGTCTTATCAGAGCAATTGAGCATGACTTGATTGGCAGAAAGCTAGTCCATGCCCAGAATTATGTCAAGTCCAGAGAGAGGGAGACAAATCAAATTGGCTGCGAAGGCTCTACCCTCAATTTGAAGAGGAACATTGATGCAAGCTTGACTAGTTTTAACAGGTTCATTAGTAGGAGTAGAAACCAGTAAACCATAAGGTAATTCAGAAACTGACAATTGCAAAACAGCCACACAATTATGAGAAATAAACGAATGTGAGGCACCCGAATCATAAAGTACAGTCAAGGTCTCACCGTCCACTTCGCAGGTACCTTGGATTAGTCCCTCGGACTTATCAGCTTCCTCTGCATCCATGGTAAAAACCCGTCCTTGACGTTGGGGTCGAGTCGGCTATGATGGATTCCTGGTTGGACACTCATAAATTTTGTGGCCTAGCTTGCCACACCCATAGCAAACATTCTGGCCTGCCAAACATGGCCGATCACTGTGATTCTTACCGCATTTCGTGCAAGTTGGATTCGGAAAAGGCCTTTGGGGCTGCTTGCCTTTGTTGCCTGCCGGCGAAAATCTCCGTTGTTGTTGTACGTTAGGCTTGAATCTTGGGCCCTGTGGGGCTAACCCCCTCTTGAAATTTCCACTAGATGCCTGGGCTGCAGCTAATTTCAAGTTACAATCCTCCACAAGTCGGCATTTGTTCACCAACGTAGGGAAATCTCTAATCTCCATTGGCCCTATTGCAGTAAGAATGTCATCTCGTAACCCTCCTTCAAATTTAACGCACTTCCAGGCTTCATCTGGATTCCTCTGGTAAATTGTGGAAAATTTACACAGCTCTTCGAACTTGGCAATGTATTCAGATATCATCCGGTTTCCTTGACGAAGCTGCGTAAACTCAAGTTCCTTGGCATTTCGAACCGAAGCAGGAAAGTACTTTTGGTAGAAGACGTCTCTAAACACCATCCAAGTGACTGCTGTTTGAGACTCTTCATAAAATCTTCGTACCCCGTTCCACCAGAACTCTGCGTCTGCCTCGAGCATGTAGGTGGCAAAGGTCACCTTTTGATGATCCGAGCAATCCAGGATAGAGAAAATCTTCTCCATGGCTTTGATCCATTCGTCAGCTTTATCAGGAACATACAACCCTCGAAAGCTGGGTGGATTCGCCTTTCTGAACTCAATGAACTTAAGATAATCTAGATCAGCTCCCGGGCCATGTGGGTTTCCTCCACAGCCTGCCGCAGGTCGCCTACCTAGCTGATCCATCATCTGGTGAGCTCTTTGCGACTGTTCTGCATCGCCTGAGCCATTTCTCGTACGGTCTCCATAAGGTCAGCGGGATTCTCTTGAGTAGGTCCTGTGCGCAGTCTACCTCGCTTTCCGGAAGCCATTAAGTTTTGAGTACACAAAATAAAAGTTATTGAGTTGATCAGTCTCAACACTAAGTCTAATGTACTAGCAAATAACAGCTCACACGGTCAGGCACTTCTTACACATGCACACCTATATCTCAACCGTATAGGCAAGATCTAGTGCATATCATCAGCTAGAAACACAGAATATGCGTGAAACATAGTTAATCCAATCCTCAGGCCTTAGCTAGGACGAACTGCTTTGATACCAAAATGTAACACCCTGCCAATTTTATATTATGCTTAAGTCATAGCATGAAATTAAGTAGATTGTGTTACCGTGTTAGTCTTCTGTCTAAAGCTGTGTTCAGTATTTTATATCCTGATACATATATATATGACTGACGTATATACCTACGAAGCAAGGCGTTCTATATAATAAATGTGATTAGCATAGAAATATCATTTGTTATATATATACATATACAAGTTGGAAGCCAAAGCTTCAATTTATGAATATACATATCAAAAGTAGAGTGAAGTAAAGGGACAACAAAAATCCCTATCATTAAAAGTAGAGCTGGAAATGGCGGAAGCCAGCTAAGTACAGCGAGTTCAACTCGGGGTCTTGGTGAAGCTGCAGGTCTGGAATCTCACTGAAGAGGGTAGCCGTCGAGTCCATCACCCACGTCTGAGAATGAGGCGGAAATGTAAAACGAGGTGAGAATTTGAAGAAATTCTCAGTAGGGTTTGCATGTGGGGCTTATCTGACGTCACGTTCATTCTCAGTTACCTCGGGTTTTATTTAATTATAAAAATATGATATCAGACTTAACTTATTCATATTTAATAAGGTTGGAAAAAATGTCTGGTCTGAGGCAAGGTCCAGCTTTACTTAAGGCAATATAAGGAACAGAATAAACTAATATCAACAATATAAAGAATAATGAGCATACGGCAATAAGTGAATGTAATAAATAAACTGTAAATGACTTATAGTGATCATTCAATGTAATTATGCATTTAATGCAATCATGCAAACTTGCTCTTGAACCTTTCTTCATAAACTTTTCCATTACTTTTCATCATTTTCCATCACTTGGTCCCCTAGGAGCTCTTGGCCATTTTAGACTCCTGGGTAATAGTCTACTTTTCAGGATCGAGCTCGTTCCTATACAGGAATACCGGGTTTACTGTAACACCCTACTAATTTAATGTTATGCTTAAGTCATAGCATGAAATTAAGTAGATTGTGTTACTGTGTTAATGCTCTATTTACGTTCTTTTTTTTTGTTTTTGAACAAAAGAAACGGCGCGCTACTATGTTAAAAGTGAAACGAATTCAATGGAATATCATAAAGATGCGAATAGTACAATAACATTACTGAATATGTGCCTATATATTTATTTATGTATATATTTATATATATATCAGAAGCCTCTGATTTAGTTTATATACAAAGTATCAAAATAGGATACATGAGTGGGGCCGTGTACCAAAAAGACATGAGGCCCATGTCACCAACTTTGATCTGTCGGTCCTCACAGACATTTCAAAACCTATCACTAGTCTATGACCCAAAGTGCATCTTTGTAGAAGTCATGCTATACAATCTGTCATGTGGGTGACCTACTCAGTCAGTGGCAAGGTTATTACATATCAGGCCGCTAGCGAGTAGTCGATCTTGGGTCGGAAGAAGGAGGATCTTTGGTGGTGGCCTCTGAAGGGTCGCTATCGGAGCTGAGTGGGATGTCAGGTACGACCTGCGGAGGTGACCTGGTGCAGGGGCGGCAGGCTCGCGGTCTTCTTGGTCACGAGAGTCTTTGAGGGAGGGTGTGCCGCGTACTGTGGAACCGCAAAGTAAGGGGAAGCAGGATCAAAAGCGGGATGGTGCAAAGGGACGGCGAAATTCCTATCACTAAAATGGTAGAGACGAAACTTGCAAGAGCTGGCTATATACAGCGAACCTACTGCAGGGTCATGGTGGAGCTGCAAGTCTGGCACCTCAATAAAGAGGGTAGCTGTCGTGTCCATCGTCCACGTCTGAGAATGAGGCGGAAATGCAAACGAGGTGAGAATTTAAGGAAATTCTCAGTAGGGTCGTGCATGGCGTTTAACTGACGTCGCTTTCATTCTCAATTGCCTCGGGTTTCATTTAATTATGAAAACATGAGATCAAATTTAACCATTCATATTTAATAAGGTTAAGAAAATGTCTGGTCCGAGGCAAGGTCCAATTTTACTTTAAACAGCATAAGAAATTGTCTAAACTACTAACAGTAATACACAAAATAATGGGCAGGATAAGTGAACACATGCTGTAAGTAAGCATAATAGTTAAACTGTAAATGACTTGTAATCATGCACTTAATGCGATCATGCAAACTTGCTCTTGAACTTTCCTTCATAAACTTTTCCTTTGCTCATATACTTTCTTCATTACTCATAAATTCTTCCATTACTTGGTCCCCTGAGAGTTCTTGGCCATTTTAGACTCCTGGGTAATAGTCTGCTTATCAGGATCGAGCTCGTTCCTATACAGGAATTGCCGGGTTTACTTTCCCCGACGTTCCCACCGATCTATTCCCCTTAACTTCTTATCCGGGGCTGGCCCAAGTAGCATGAAACTTTCATAGTGGCATAATCCTTTTCATAACTCTCATAACTTTCTTAAGGATGCACATGCATTAACATAGAATTCATAACTTGTGCATGGGTCCTACCGTAATTTCGACAGCGTAACGGAACGTGTCCGCTTCCCCATGAATAGTGGCAGCTAACCAATACAGTTACACAATTTGCAATTTCAATATAGAGCAGCAATTATGCACATACATTCATAAATTCATTCATAGCTTCAACAAGCTTCAATAGGACTTTTAACTGATTCTGTCTATTTCTGCCCGATTATGGTAAGCCCACCTTTATTTCAATGTAACTCCTTTAAACCTGATTTTTGGATATGTTGTAGCCTTATATGTCTAGTTTCTAACCTTTTTGGTCCCATCTAATTTTGATATCTATAGCTCAAGATATTCAGATTTTATCCCGGCATGCCCAGCCGCTTGCCAGAATCAGGCAACTAAACGTAAAAATCCACTAAAAATCGAAAACTGACTCAAATGATACTAAATTGGACTCATATTAAAGTTAACAGGGTAAAGTTTCATTTACAAAAAGTCCCATCCCATTTGGCTTGGTAGGGCTCGAGTTATAAGCCCCGAAACTTAACCTACTTGAACTACTCTAATTTGGCTTGGTTTGGACATAGGTTAAGTTTTTCAAATCACTGGGAACAAATAGGATGGTAACAAACTCGAAATTTCTGGGTAGGATGTTCTCCTATGTGTAAGCTTTCCAAAAAAATTAGTTTCACTCAATTTGGAGTTGTATAGGGTGAGTTACACCCTTTTCAACCCATACTACCCGGGTGGATGTCTGGATTCCTAGGTCAAACTTCAAAAATTCATATCTCTCTCAATATTAATCCAATGGTCTTATATGATATATGTATGGAAAGCTCTAGATGTCTAGTTTCACATAAAAATAGTTTCATTAATTTTGAACGGCGGGAGGCGGAGCCGTACACTCCGCCGTACGGACTGTCGAGGGTTTTGAGTTTCCCAGCCTCTCAACTCCTCCATATCTGCATCCTTTCTTGTTTCCAATTCAACTTTAATTTCACAAACAGTCAATAAACCAGCCACAGTTCATTATGAATCACTCAATCAATATATCATAATTGAAGAATCAAACCACTGATAATCATTCAAAATCAGAAAAATCAAAACAGGAGTTAAAACCTCTACCTCTTGCTTTGAGTTTGAAAATAGAGTGAAATTTGAACTTGAAGGCTGTATAGAGTGGGAGAGTTTAGAAGAGGAAAGAGAGCTGAAGTGAGGAAGGGAAAGCAACGTGAGAAAATGAGCTGAAGAGGTAGGAGAAGGATATATATAGACAAGGCTTCGAAGTGTTAGTTAAAATGAGTGGCTTTGATTGGGTGAAATTTTGTGGGCAAAGTTCAGCCATGTCTCCCTCTTTTGTGTCAAAATTGCTCTCCACGTCGCCAAAGAAGTGAAACTCGCTTCCTGCGTATCTGAGCATGAAGTCGGAACTCGCACTCTTAAGGTCGGAATTCGTGCCTATCTACTCAGATGAAGTCGGAACTCGGAAATATTGCCTTGGTTCATTCACAAGGTAAAGTCGGACTTCCGAATCGTAAGATACAATTACCTTCAAATCGAAGGTCAAGGGCCAGAATGTGAAACCGAAATACCCGAACCCGGAAGTCGGGAGACATAACAAACTCAAATCGATTCTGAGGATGACACCGGATATCGGGATTCAAAACATTAATCAAGTGTACCAAGAAATCGGAACTCATAGGATCTCGGCACTCCAACTCGATCTCGCAACTCGGAAGTAAGAGAAATGAAAGCTTCTGCTAGTAAACTCGAGATCGAAACTCAAAACTTAATATCGGAAATCGGAAGCATAAGCCACTACATTCGAACTAACGAAATCGGAAATCGGGATATCGTGTTTATTCTAACTTGAGCATAAGGTCGGAAATAGGAAATTTATTACTGATGAGGTCGGAATTCATACATGCTTTCATAAGGTCGGAAATCGGAAAATGCAAGGCAATCCGTTTGAGCCTTCCTAAGGTCGGAAACCAGAATTTTAGAATTCACTGAGGTCGGAAATCGGAAATCCTTGTCTGTCCAGCCTTGAAGATGAATTCGGAGGTCGGGAATAGTGATGGCTCGGAAGTCGGAAGTCGCGGACGTTACATTTACTTTCCTCGACTTCCCATCGATCTATTCCCCTTAACTTTATTCTAGAGCTGGCCCAAGTATCATTGAACTTTCATCATAGCATACTTTTTATATTCCTCATAACATGACTTTCATAGCTTTCTTGAAAATGCACATGTATCTACATGTATCTCATAACTCATGCATATGCTTTACTGCAATTTTGGCAGCATAACGGAACGTGGCATAACGGAACGTATCCGCTTCCTCATGAATAGTGCTCGTACATCAGAATATCAATTTCTCATAGAAATTACAATATTGCATGCACAATTCATCATGGAACTCATAGAAGCATTAGTCTTCTTAAGGCAGAGTTACAGCCTCAACATAAACCATTTAACCCGCTTTTTGTAAATCATGCCATAATTTCTACTTAACTTATTTGGACCTCAATTTTGGATATATTAAAGTGTTATGTGTCTATTTTCTAACCTCTTTGGTCCCATCTGATTTTGGTAACCATAACTCAAGTTATTCAGGGTTTATCCTGGCCTACCCTATGGCTAGCCAAAATTGCACACTCAAAAGTAAAAATCTACTAAAAATCGAAAACTATCTCAAATTACACGAATCTGGTCTCTTATTAAAGCTAACAAGACAAAATTTCATATACAAAAAGTTCCATTTCAATTGCCCTAGTAAGGCTCGAGTTATAAGCCCCGAAACTTAACCTTCCTGAACTACCCTATTTTAGCTTGGTTTAGACATAGGGTAAATTCTTCAAATCATTGGGAACAATTGAGATGATAACAAACTCGAAATTTCTTTGTATGATGTTCTCCTATGTGTAAGCTTTCCAACAAAATTAGTTTCACTCAATTTGGAGTTGTATAGGGTGAGTTACACCCTTTTCAACCCATACTGCCCGGGTGAGTGTCCTGATTTCTAGGTTAAACTTCAAAAATTCATATCTCTGTCAATATTCGTCCAATGGCCTTTTATGATATATGTATTGAAAGCCCTAGATGTCTAGTTTCACATAAAAATGGTTTCATCAATTTCAAATGGCGGGAGGCGGAGCCGTACACTCCGCCGTACGGATTGCGGAGAGTTTTGAGTTTTCCAGCCTCTCAACTCTTCCTATCTTCATCCTTTCTTGTTTCCAATTCAGTTTTAATCTCACAAACAGCTAATAAACCAGCTATGATTCATCATAATCAGTCAATTAACATATCAAAATTAAGGAATTAAATCACCACTAATCATCCAAGAGTCAGAAAATCAAGCAAAAACAAAACCGCCACCTTGTGTTATATGGTTAGGCTTGAGTTTGTGGCTGGAACTTGGCTGAATTTAAAAGTTGGATGGAGTTGGATGTGTAAAGGAGAGAAAAAGAGAGCTGAAGTGAGGGAGAAGGCAACGTAAGAAATGGGGCTGAATGGGGGAGGAGAATATGTTAGATAGGCATGAGTGGTAGTTAACTTGAAGGGTTTTGATTGGCCTCAAAACACAAGGCTGAATTTCAGCCAACCTTCCCCTTTTTTCGTGGTCAAAATGCTCTCCACGTCGTCCCCTTTTTGTGGCAGAATTGGTCTCCACGTCGCCTAAAAGTGGGACTTGTTTCCAGTATATTCTGAAGATGACATTGGAACTCGTACTCTTCTTAAAGTCGGAAATCGTGCACATAAAATCGGAACTCGAAAATATTGTCTGGTTTACTCGAAACTTGAAAGCAAAGCCGAATGTGAAACCAAGCACTTAAATCCGGAAGTCGGGGACATTGGTAAACTTGACTCGATTCTAAGCATAATACTGGAGATCGGGAGTCAAGTCATTGATCTTATGTTCTATGAAATCAGAACTTATAGAATCTCGGAACTTTAAATTTAATCTCGGAACTCAGAACTATGGAAAATAAGAGAAATGAAAAGCTCTTAGTAATAAACTCGAGATCAGAACTCATGCAAATTTTTCTCGAACTTGGAGACCAATTCAAGGATCTGATCTCGCGTTCGTTTCTGATTGAGATCAAATCAGATGTCGGATTTCGTGTTAAGTCGGAAATCGTGTATTACGTGCATAAGGTCGGAAATTGGAAAGATCAGCTAGTCCATTTCAGCTAATTAAATCGGAAATCGGGAATTTATTACTGATGAGGTCGGAAGTCGTAAATCGCATCGTTACAAATAATGCTCCAAAATGATGATATCTTCTCTTGTTCTCCTTGGGGACTAAAACTATATGATTCAAGGATGGGAGGATTATGAGGTTATGTTGAAGTTTCTTGAAAGAACACAAAGAAAAAGTGGAAATTCTGAGTCGAAAGAAGCAAGATCACTTAGGGTTTTTGGGTGGAGATGGAGACAATGAAGAAGATAGTGAAATTGAGGAAGAAAATGGAGGATGAGAAGAAGAAGTGGTTGAATTTTTGTGGACATGGAAGGAAGAATTTGATGATGTGTATGCTATGTTGGAAGAATTGAAAAAATGTGATTAGTAGACCTAACTGGCATTTTAATTTTTGCTAATTCTTCAAATGGATGGCCATGATTTGGCCAACAACAAGAGTTAGATGGGTTGTTTCTAACCACCTGATTTAGGGTTTTAAACTGATGTTAACGTCATCTTATAGTACAAAGATACTGTGAACCAACTGATTTCCTTTAAACTAGCTAAACATTGTTAATCATCTTTCTAAAAGTTCTTCTACATAGGAATTTGAATTCTCTAACCCTAATAGATGCATTTTAATTTGGCTTAGTCGTATATCTATTATGTATCTAAAAATTTAGTCATTCGACAATGCTAGTTATGCAAAATTTGAGACGTTACACTACTACCCCCTTTAAAAGGAATTTTGCCCTCAAAATTCCTTTGTTCCTAATAAGCTAGCAGAATGTCATAGGTTCCCGCCTACACCAAACTTCATATTGAGGTGATCAGACTCAATATGCAATCAAGTGTGACAAATAAGCTACAACACACAACAAGGTTGCCATGCATAGACATCTGTGTCCTTGTCATGTAAGGACCTGAAGCATGGCTCATCTAAACCCTCAAAGCATGCTTCAGAAGCATAGTCAGTCCATCCCAGGTTTGGTTAGGATGAACTACTCTAATACCAAAATGTAACATCGTTGCAAGCATGGTACCATGTTTAAGTCATAGTACCATACCTAGGAGTTGTTACTGTTATATAAATGGACCTTATTTGACAGCAACCCTTGGCCGTCTTCCAATCCTAAACAACTCTTGCCAATATGGCTATCTTTTATACCTCCCAAGCTATTTGGAGATAACACAGAAATATACATAAGGGTGTGAATCAATTCTCAATAGGATTTCCTAGACTACCATATACACTATCATCGTCATTATCTCCAACTACTTCAATTTATTATGAAATAGTGATCATGCCATATAAACCATAAATTTCATTTATTCAAAAATATCCTTCCGAAGCAGAGTTCATTTATGCTTAGTAAGTATAGAAAGAATCTAATCATTAACATAGTAGAATAAAGAACAATTGAATAAGATGCATAGATACATAACAAGTTAAAGATCAACTGAATAAAAGACATAGCTAAATGCAAATGACTTCTTGATGCAAGTGCTCTTGTCTTTCTTTAGCTTTCTTTACTTAATACACCTAGACATTATGGTGTCTGCATGGTCTGCACTTGAGCCTTACATATCGCTGTCCTCAAAATATAGCCTTTCTTATACTTCTTTACTTGGTCCCCTAGAGATGAATGGCCTCTCTCATCTCTGGGTAATAGCCTACTTTTCAGGACCAAACTCGTTCCTATACAAGATTGTCGAGTTTACTTTCCCCGACACTTCCACTGACTTATTCCTCTTAAATCTATTTAGGGGCTGACCTAAGTAATACGGAATCTTAATTATATCTTGGATAACATATTCATGAGTGCATATGCTTGGAGAATTCATAATCATGATGCATGATTCATATATTTCTGCCGGAAATTTGGCAGCATAACAACTAAAAATAGTAGATTTCCCAATATATAAACATTATCATTTCAGTTAACCAATCAAAGTAAATAGAAGCATCATATGTATATATCAATATCACATCAATATCAAATTAATATAACATGGCATTACATCAAAAGTTCAACCATTAGCTCTCCATAACTTATAGGGTTTCTAACTCTTAAAGTTTGTAATTCACCTTAACTTCTTCAATTCTACCTTGTTCTGATAATTTGGCCAAAATTTCACTTTAACTTATTTTAATTTGAAAATTTAATATGTTATAGCCATATTAGTCTACTTTTATACCTCTTTGTTCCCATTTAGTTTTGAGATGTATAAGTTGAGTTATTAAGGTTTTACCAAAAGCTGCCTCGTTTCAAGATAGATTGGAACACCTAATTTTAGAAAATGATTAAAATTACAATTCTTATCATTTTTGTAAAAATTTTGTACCAATATGTAGATAATTGAATTATATTTCAATCCCAATAAGTTTTATCTTGATTAGGTAAATAGAGCTATGGTTATGAGTTCTTTAAGTAAGGTGCCCTGTGCTGCCCTATTCGAACCCAGACAGGACATAGGGTAATTTTAGGGAATTACTGAGAGTAGTGTACTTAGAATCTAAATTTGAAATTTTATAGATTGATTATCTATGTGTTAATGTATTAAAATTAGTTTCAGTTTATTTGAAGTTGTATAGGGCAAGTTATACTTTTCACAACACACACTGGTCAGAATAGGGAGTGAAAATCAATAGTCTACTTCAAAAATTCATAACTCTCTCATTTTAAATCCAATGGACCTATAATTTACATGGTTGGAAAGCTCTATACATCTAATTTCACATAAAATTGGTTTCACTCAAATTTGATACTTGTGGGTTGAGAAACAACATTCATTATATAGATGGTTACCTTAGGGTTTTCCCTTAGCTTTTCTGTTTGTAGTTTCTTTTAATCTTTTGAGCAAATTATCAAGTTAAACCAATGATTCCTATTTTAAATCACTCAAAACAAGTGATATCAACATAAATATCATCAAACAAAGGATGACATGAGAAATCCTAATGGCCATATAAACCATAGAAGTCACATAATCTAAGAAATCCTACCTAAAAACATCACTTATGACTTGTAACTTGGAGTTTCTTGATGGTTTCTCTTAAATAAAGCTCCAAGATGATGATAGCTTCTTTTGTTCTCCTTGGGGGCTGAAATTATATGATTCAAGGATGGGAGGATTATGAGGTTGTGTTGAAGTCTCTTGAAGGAACACAAAGAATTTTGAGTAGAAAGGAGCAAGATCACTTAGGCTTTTTGGGTGGAGATGGAGAGAATGAAGAAGATAGTGAAATGGAAGATGAGAAGAAGAAGAAGTGGCTAAATTTTTGGGGACATAGGGGGAAGAATTTGATGACTTGTATGCTAAGTTGGAAGAATAGAAAAAGTGTGTGATTGATGGACTTAAGTGGCATTTTAATTTTTGTTAATTCTTCAAATGGATGGCCATGTTTTGGCCAACAATAAGGGTTAGATGGCTATTTTCTAGCCACATGATTTAGGATTTTAATCTAGTATTCATACCATCTTACAATATAAATTCCTATCAACTTGGTTCTTGTCTTACAAAATTTCCTTTAAACTAGCTAAACACTGCTAATTGTCTTTCTTAAATTTCTTCTACAAAGAAACTTGAATTCTCTAACCCTAATAGATACATTTCAATTTGGCTTACTCATATATCTATTATGTATCTAAAAAAGGTAATTATTCGGTAGTGCTTGTTATGTGAAATTTGGGATATTACAATTCAAATTAGCACCAATAATTATAGAATAAGTAGAAAGGGAATCCAAAAATGAATATTTGAGTTTGGAAGGGAGAGATTTAAGTTCTATGTAACACCTTACCAGACAAAGTATTATGCTTAAGTCATAGTAAATTATCTGACAAGTGATTACGTGTAATACTGGCGAAATTCTAATTTCTGTATTAGTATTATTTACGCGCATAAGGATACTTAATCGCATAACAAAATTTCCTATGTGACAGCGGAATAAATACTAATCAATCGATAAACTATAAATAACTTAACATAAATAAAAATACAATAAAGATAGAATTACTGCAAAAGGCATCATAAACACATACATATATATATATATATATATATATATCTGATTTTTAAGTTTGTTAAACTGATACAAGGCGACAAAATGAGGCCGCTAATACAAAACAAAATGGCCAGTTTCTATGAACATTACCCTAAGTGGTCCCCATGAGACATTGCATATACATTTCTAATATCTACCCATCCAACCATGACCCAAGCTGCCAAAAAAAGGTTATTCTGTACATCTAATCCCACTACAGCATACACACTATCTAAACAGAGTCTGATGAAAGGAACTCGTTCGCCATGGCGGCGTCCATTGGAAGGTGTCCGGCACTGAGAGCAGAAGATGATGAAGAACTAACCGCCTCAGATGGATCCTCCTCCGAGGCTGAAGCCGACGACATCGGCTGCGGTGGTGAAGCAGGAGGGGCCATGGGAACTGGGGCTGCTGCTGCTATTGCTGGAGGTGGGAATGAATGGGCCATATGAAGGGGAATAGCAATATATGGGACCGAGGGGTCAAACAGTGGGTGCATAAGTGGTACGGCGAAGTCCCTCTAGAAGAAGAAATACAAACGAAACTGGCACCTACCAGATATATATACAGAATCTAGAAACGGGTCGATATGGATGCGAAGCTTGGGAAACTCAATAAATGGGACCCCGGTCACTGCGTGCTCCATGGTCTGAGAATGACGCGGAACATACAATAAGGTGAGAAATGAATATTTCTCAGTAGAAAATCCTAGCTTCTATACATCTGTCATCGCTGTCATTCCTAGTTGTTTCGGTCGTGCAATACTTTTCAAATAGTATCATAAAACGATAATATTCAATTTAAATACTTGCTTGTCAAACATACACTGAAACAAATTCAATTTTAATCAACAGAAGCACTGAGGCAATTAAATAGTAATTGTGAAAGAGTGATAGCATATTACGATAAATAAACAGGTATCTGAGACAGTCAATTAATAAGCATTACACTGTGCATATGAATGTGCAATTATGAATGCATCTTATTTCTTGAAGGCTTTCGCCTATTAGAACTTGTTTCCATCCTTGGTCCCCTGGGAGTCATTGGCCATATACTCCTGGGTAATAGTCCGCTTTTCAAGACCAAGCTCGTTCCTATACAGGATGGCTGAGTTTACTTTCCCCGACCTTCCCACTGATCTATTCCCCTTAATTTATTCCGAGGTTGGCCCAAGTGATGTGGAATCCTTTATAATATCATGATATGAATGCACATCTGGCTTGATTCTTTAAATATAATGTACGCAAGCTATCATAAATTTTTCACAACATATGAACTTCTTACCGAAATTTCGGCGGCATAACGGATCGAGTCCGCCTCCCCATGAATAGTGCCAGCCAATCAGTACAATTGCACAACTAATAATTTCAGTATAAACCAGCAAATATATATATATATATATATATATATATATATATATATATATATATATATATATATATATATACATTTATAGCATCATTCAACAATTACAAATCAGGCATCAATGAGGTTTCAATTTGCTCTTCCCTGTTCTGCCCAAGTCTGGCATGCTCCAATTTTTATTCAATTCAACTCATTTAATTCTCATTTTTCGATATGTTACAACCTTATATGTCTAGTTTCTAATCCCTTTGGTCCCATCTCATTTTGAGTTGTATAACTCTAGATATAAACATTTTATCTCAGCATGCTCTGTTCTTAGATAGAATTGGGTTCCTATAAAAGAAAATCCACTAAAAATCGAAAACTAGGTGAAATTAGGTGAATTTTATATCAAACTAAAGTTAACACAACAAGCTTTAAAATGAGTTAAGTTTCATGTCATTTTCCTAGGAATATTTTGAGTTATGAGTGTCGAAACATTACCCTACTGGACTGTCCTGTTCTAGGCTAGTTTAAACCTAAGCCAACTTCATTGATGTGTTGGGAACAAATGACAATGAATTAAATTCTGAAATTTTTATGAGATGTTCTTTCATGTGTTAGCTTTCAAACAACTTTAGTTGCACTCAATTTGAGGTTGTATAGGGTGATTTACACCCTTCTCAACCCATGCTGCCGGGGTGAGAACCCAGATTTCTAGGTCTAACTTCAAAAATTCATAACTAATTCTATACTAATCCAATGGCCTATTATATATATGTATGGAAAGCCCTGAATGTATAGTTTCATTTAAAAATTGTTCCATCAAATTTAAACGGCGGTAGGCGGAGCCATACACTCCATCGTACGGACTGCCGAGGGAAACCCTATCCTGCTTCTAGGTTTATCTCCTTCCTTCAAGCTATTTGCCCTCAAATCGAATTTTAATCACAACATACATGCAAAATCAGTCATAAAACATCATCATCACTCTATAAAACACCAACATCTCAGATTATGCATGCCTAACATGCAACCCGAAATCAGAGAAATAAGAGGAGAAGTAGAATTTCCTACCTTGTCTTGTGTAATTTGTGCTGATTTTGTGTCTCTGATGGTGGTGGCTTGGGATGAGACTTGAAGATGGATGAGAATGGAGAAGAAATGAGGCAACGAGGAGAGAAAGAGGAGAGCTTCAGCAGCTGGATGAGAGGCCGAAAATGGATGAGGAGAAAAGGAAAAAAAAATGAAGATATTTGAAGCTAGCTTGGTTTTGATTGGTGGATCCCATTTACTCATAAAATCTGATTTACCTCCCATCATCAAGGGCTGTCTAGGCGCCACTTGAGGGGAGTATTTGGCTAAATCTTAGCCGTTGATTCTAGGGCATTCATAGAAAAATTCTACTGGTCCAGTTCCGATAGTTTAAAATTCCGAAATCTTACCGATTTCTCTTAAATCGGTTTGAAATTTTTTTCTGTGGAGTTTTCTATGCTCCTAATCTAATTCCATCAAGCCTAATCCGTCTAAATCACACTTAATTGGCTTTAAGTAAAAGCCTAAGCAGATTCTGATTAAATTCACTTATTCTATAAAACCGAATAACTCAGTTGTTAACAATAAAAGTTTTTCGGACGTTACATTCTATGCATGGACCATTTTCATCTTTGAGAGTTTTCTCAATTATGGTTAATGGTGCTGGTCATAACACCCCAACCTCTTGATCGCTAACAGCATTGTTAGGTTACCATCTATTTTTTAAGCATAGGTCGCTACTTCTTTGTTAGCTTAATCAACATTATTGTTCTCCAATAAGAACTTCTTTAGGGGGTCATTGACAATTAAAGTAGCTTGAAGTTCTTTAATCATCTTATTAATGATATATACTCTTAAGTATCTATTGTCAATGGAAGCCTGCTTCACGATGCTATAGAGGTTGAAGTGTACTTTCTTTCCTCCCACTTTTAAGTTAAGTGTGTCTGTTCTCATGTCAATTATGCTATGCAGGTGGGCTATATAAGGCTTTTTTCTAGCCTTTGCAATAACATTAGTTTTGTTTTTCTCAATTACTTCTTCTACCAAAGGTTTGATTTCTTACTCCATAAAGGCCTGTTCTTTTTTCTTTTTTTCTTTAGGCTAAACTTTGTGTATCATATTTCATTTTTCCTTCTTATCACAATGGACGTACATTGTCCTCATGATTGATTGGTTGTCTCAAAACCAATCCTAGATTAGGTCCTAATAACTTGCTTGTTGAGTCAACTAGTAGTCCAGGATCTTCTAAAGAGCATTGATTCTCTACAATTCTTGAGTAGCTTTATTTGGCAACTTCCATGAAGGCTTTAATGTCAAGAACAACTTCTTGTGTTTTAATGTCAAGAACAACTTCTTGTTTTGATGAAGACAGATTTGAAGCATTTAGGATTGATCAAAATCTTGGTGCTATCTTATGCATGGTTAAGCTTGGCTTTGCTTATTGCCCAAAAAATTGTTTTAGCAATTCCTCCAATTCTAGCTAGTTGTAGCTATGTGAAAAGTTACTTTGGCCTTTGAAATTATTGGTAACCACATTCATCTAGTCTGCATGTCTAGGTTAAGAAGAGCTTAATAGTTGCCATGCGGCAATGACATCACAAATTCCATACTAGTGAACTTCGGCTTCCTTTTTTACTCAAATTAACTCCTAGCTTATCAACTTTAATAGTAAGAGCAGAGGTGGAGCTTTATAGGGACAATGGGCGCCATGCCCCCCAAAGTTTTTATAAAACTTTTAGTAGTACATATATAGCTAAGAAGATTTGTATAGTTCAGATAGTAGTATGCGCTCTCTTTAATTTTGCTTCAATGAGAGGCACTGGGTTCAAATCCCAGTGGCAACAATTTTCAACTTTCAACAAACTAAAGATAAGAATTAATATTGACTATCAAATATGTTGCCCAAGGTGGGCTGCCCACTATAGCGCCCAAATCAATTGAAAAAACACAAAAATCGTCCCGCGCATACCGCCATTCATGCATCTTTATGTTTTCTCCTTTTTCTTTTTTTTTTTCAAAATCTTGAAGTCCATCATTGCAATACAAAACAAAGGAGAATATACATCATATACATAGCATAGGTGACAAGTAAGTGGCAACACAACAATAATACAACTGACTCTATTCTCTTTCTTGGTACTAGTTTCACTATCTTATGCTATCTTATTTTGCTTCAATTTTTAGAACATCTTTTTTGGAAAAAAATTTTTTTATTATATTATTTATTGTACTTTCATCTACATAAAAATGTCTACGAGGGTCTCTTAATGTCGATCTTAAAAAGTAGCATTTTTTTATTTTAAGTATTTAATTGGATACCTCACTTTAATCTCTTATCATCTTTTTGAATCTTTCAATCTTTCCATTACTCTTTTGCATTTTCTATAATTCCAAGTTTCTAATGATGACAAATCAAAGAATTGATGCATTTTTTAAGAGAAAAGCCAATGTACAAGAAGGAGAAAATATACCTTCAACATTGTCACGGGTTGTTGATTGTTCTACTACTCTAGCCATTACTAAAGAAAGTGAGAAACAACCTTCTAAGATTCAAAAAGTCATATTTAATGAATTCAATCTTGATTCTCTAGAATGAGATCCAGGAAAATGGCTTCAAATTTGGCAATATCCACCAAATCAAATAGATAAGGTTAGATGAGCTTATCTAAAATGGGGTCCATATCATAAGCATATTGAAAGTTATCCTTTGTCTAGTAAACATTATCCAAGGCGATTTCAATATGCTTAGTTTGATATTTTTCCTTCATAGTTGGAGTATTCACCTTCCGAACATGCTGGTTATTGTTTACTTTATTATTTGTTTAGTAAGAAACCTAGTTCATGGATATGATGTTTTTATTTCTACGGAATTTAGAAATTGGAAAAAGGCTAATGATGGAAAGAATTGTGCATTTCTCAAGCATATTGGGAATGATCCTTGCTCACCACATAATAATGCAGCTAGAGCTTGTCAAGACTTGTTGAATCAAGCTGGCCATATCCAAAATATTATTCATGTCTAAAGCTCTGAGCAAATTCAAAAGAATTGATTACGTCTTAAGTCCTCTATTGATGCAGTTCGTTCGTTGGCTAACATTTCAAGCTTGTGCTTTTAGAGGCCATGATGAGACTCTAGAATCAAAAAATCGAGGTAATTTTCTTGAAATCATAAAACTCTTGAAAAATGTTCCATATAATTCTAAGTATACTTCACATCAAATTCAAAAGGAGATCTTGTATATCATCTCAAGTAAGGTGAGAAAGCATATTCGTGAAGAGATTAGGGATTCAAAGTTTTGTATTGTAGTTAATAAAGCTCGCGATGAATCCAAAAGAGAGCATATGGCACTTGTTTTCAGATTTGTTGACACAAATGGTTTTATACAAGAGCATTTCTTTGATCTTGTGCATGTTAGAGACACTACATCATTGACTCTTAAAAAAGAATTATGTGCTATTCTTTCTCGACATGGTCTTGATGTTTCTAATATTTGTTGTCAAGCATATGATGGTGCTAGCAACATGAAAGGAGAATGGAATGGAGTACAAGCATTATTTTTAAATGATTGTCCATATGCATATTATATTCATTGCTTTGCCCATCGATTACAACTTGCATTGGTTGCTGCATCTAGAGAAGTTATTCAAGTTCATCAATTTTTTTCAAAATTGACTTTTATTGTCAATATTATTTGTTCCTCTAGTAAGCACCATGATGAGTTATAAGCTGCCAAGATAGATAAAATTGCTCATTTGCTAGAGATTGATGAACTTGAAACTGGTAAAGGGGCAAATCAAGTTGGCACTTTGAAACAAGCTAGGGATTCTCGTTGGAGTTCTCATTTCTCTTATGTTTGTAGTTTGATAAACATGTATGATGCAAGTTGTTCTATTCTACCAAAAATTATTGTTGATGGATCAACTTATTCTCAACGTGGGGATGTCGATAGTGCTTATAATATCTTGACTTCATTTGAATTTATATTGATCTTGCACTTGACCAAAGAAATCATGGGAATAATGGATGTTCTTTGCCAAGCTTTACAGAAAAAAATCTCAAGATATAGTTAATGCTATGCAACTAGTTCAATCTACAAAAATACTTATTCAAAACTTAAAAGATGATGGTTGGGAGGATTTGTTGAAAAATGTGAAATCATTTTGTGAACAACATGATATTCTAGTTCCTGATTTTACTGCTTCCTATATAGCAAGACAAGGACACTCATCATTAGAAAGATTAGATTACAGTTGAGCATCACTTCAGAGTGGAAATATTTTTTGTTACAATTGAAAAGCAATTACAAGAGTTGAATAGTAGGTTCAATGATCAAACAATGAATTTGTTAAATCTAAGCTCTGCTTTGATTCCTAAGGATAATTACAAAAATTTTGACATTGATAGCATTTGTACTCTTATTGACAAATATTATCCTATGGACTTTATTGAGCAAGAGAAAGTTAATTTGCCTTTCCAACTTCAGCATTTTATTCTTGATACTTGTCAACAGCCAGAATTGAAAAATTTATCAACTATTCTTGAATTGTGTAGATGCTTGGCAGAAACAAAAAAATTAGAAGTTTACTACTTGATTGATAGGTTGATTCGTCTTATTTTAACTCTTCCAGTTTCTACAACTACTAAGGAAAGATCATTTTCGGCAATGAAAATAATGAAGACAAGATTGAGGAATAAAATGGAAGATGAGTTTCTTGCAAATAGTATGGTTATTTACATTGAAAGAGAAATTGCTGAAAGCTTCAGTTCTGATTTAATTATTGATAATTTCAAGTCATTGAAAGAGCAAAGAGCAGCACTATAAGGTATTTTATAGTCCTTATCTTTAAAATTATTTTGTCATATTAGTGACTTGCTTCAAAGTTTAAATATGTAATGTGTAGTTAGTTTTAATTTAATTATCATTATATATTTTACATATTAATTTTAATTTAGTTGTCATCATATATTTCATATTCTAAAGTCTTTGGCCTCCCTAAGATTTTTCTTCAAGCTTCGCGACTGAGTAAGAGCTCAACATGTGGGGTTTTGCATGTTGTAGTGTTAACATCTATCATCCATCTACTCTCTTGCTACTTGATCTTTCCTTTGACGAGTAATGGGTGTTAGAGGTCATGCATTCAAATGAATCTAAGCATTTCCTTGTTGGATTGCAATTGGCACGAGAAGTAGTTTGAATTGTACTTTGAAAAAATTTCTAAATTTGAAAACTTAAACAAATATCTTAAATATTTTTCAACTTGGATTGCGAAAGCTAATGAGTTAGATTAAATTGTTTAAGCTTTAAAATCGCTTTTAGGAAGTTCTTTGTTACTCATATTGTGAAAAGCTTTGATTAATAGAGATGGGAAAGGAACACTACAAGAAATAAGCAAATTTCTCACCGCCAAATTAGTCACAAAACATAACCAAATCGGTCACAAAAGTAATTACTGACCGATTTTTAACCAAATTTTGTCGGTCGTAATTTCGTAGGTTGGAAAATTTTTTTTGACCGATTTTATCGGTCATTAATATTTGTGACTGATTCTTTGACTGATTATTTCATTAAAAATCAGTTACAAATAAGGCATAAAATTGGTCATTTTTCTTAAGTTTTGACCCATAAAATTGGCCACAAATAACTACGAATATATTTGTGACTCCATTTTGTGACACATGATTTTAAAAAATTAGTCACAAAGGACAAAATTTGTCATTTTTCTTGAATTTTGACCAACAAAATTGGTCAAGCAAATAATTGCTAATATATTTGTGGCCGAAGTTTGTGACACATTATTTTAGAAAATTAGTCACAAAAAGGACAAAAATTGGTCATTTTTTCTAATTTTGACTGATAAAATTGGTTACAAATAATCTATTAATTTATTGTGACCAATTTTGTGACGCACAATTTTCAAAAAAATTGGTCAGAAAAAAGTAGAAAATTGGCTATTTTTCTTGAATTTTGACTGATAAAATGGTCACAAATTTAGTCACAAAAATTTTTTAATACATGGTTAGAAATTCACCATAATTTTGTGACCAATTTTTGTCATAATTGCAAACAAATCCAATTAATAAAATTTTTATTTGGTCACAAAATCACCACTATTTTAAACATATGGTTAGAAATTCAGTCACTAATTTGTGACTATATTTTCGATCACTATTTTATGAAGTAGTTTTTTACCACAAAATTATTACATTAATAAATGTATTTTCAAAACCTGCCAAAAAAATCAAAATTTTTTGTTCAATTATCATCAAAAGATAATCTAATAATCAACATTAGCATAAGCATTGTTACCCTCAAAATATAACCCCGTGGTCATAATCAATATCAACATCATTAACAAAAAAAAGAAAAAGACATAAATCCTAATTATGTAACAAGTCATAGTAAATAGTAGCATTAGTATTGCCATTGAAAGAGAAGTAAAATCTAAAAATCTTCAAAATCAAAATCAGCATCATTGTCATCACATTCATCTACACGAAGCATCTCGATGGAGGATGTGTAGTAGAAGTAAATTGTTCAAACTTGAGAAACAACTCCTCTACCTTGTATGTTCAAGATTTTGCGCCTTGCTTCAAGATTTTGAAGCCTCTGTTGAACTTGCTCTTTTTCAAGCTACTCTTTTTTAACTTGAGCTCGTAGTTCAGATGTTGTAGCATCAATTAAAGTTTTTAACTACTCTTGAATTTCTAGAGTGTCAATCAATGATCTTATTTGCATGGATGAGGAAGTAGAGGCATGATGGCTACAACTACTGTGGACTCTAGTCCAAGCCCATAAACATGTCCTTTATTCTTCCCACCAACAGTCTTAATCCATAAATCTAACTCGACTCTGTCGATTGTTGAACCTCGAAGACCCTCAAAAAACATTGTTACTAGAATGTAACTCTTGTGATGTGGAATCAAATATCTCCTGTAAAAAAACAATATATACAACTTATAATAATGGCAATATAGAAATATTCAAGTTAAAATATCTTACAATCAAACAATACATTTAATGATAAGTCATTACAATTCTACCAAACTAGAACAATTATAACATCAACTAAAATGCCAATTACTTTATCGCACATGAGTTCTTAGTCTAACATTTATGTCCAATTAAAAAGTATATCATTTCACATCTGCCAAGCATTTCCCATGTTACCAACATATTTGACTTGTTATCAACTCTTGCAACTATAATTATAAACTATTTTAGCAAAATAACTATATCAACTCATAAGATTCTACCATATGCACAAGTTATCGTAAAATAAAGAAAGTAGCTTTAAGTATCACAAAGAATGTGCTATTTATCATAATATGTATCCTAAAAGCTATAGTTTGAAAGTACTATACAAAGAGAATCGAGATGAACGGGCAAGCACACAAAATCAGATCATGCAACTAAAGTATCAAGACCATATCTTTTAATGTAAAATTCCCTTCAATGCCAAAATGATATTTGAAACGCCATTTCTAAGATCAAACTTACAGCAATGTGTTTTGCTTTTTCATCAAGCATTAATGTTTTATAAAATATGTGTTTAATGAAGTTTTATTATCTCTAGCTAATAATGTAAGTGAATGAACCACATTCACCACTTAACAAGCACAAAATATGTAAGCAAGTAATAAGTATAAAGAATAAAGCATAAACAGTGCAAAAGAGGAAGTGACAAAGTTATAATAAACATAGGAAAAAGCATAAATCAAAATGGAGGGTATGATACAGTTATATCCACAAGATTTTTTTATTCAATAAATTTTGAGACAGACAAAGTAAATTCCAATAGAATTAAAATATTTATTTAAATCAATGAAATTTTATATGTTGTTTACAAGAATGTAAATGAAACTTAATATTGTACACAACATATATATATATATATATATATATATATATGATTGACATGAAGGACCAACGTCAACGAAAGATAAATCTCAAACAAAGCCCGTTCATTATTTTGTCTTTTAGAGCAATTTACGGTTTGTATCTTTTAGTGCATTTCATCATAGAAATAGTTCATGTGAATTGGGCTTCCTTGAAACCACAAGCAGTGACGCCAATATTCAAGAGCAAAAGGTAATCATAGCCACTAATGAGAAAAGACCTACCAAGAATCAAAAGACTACAATAAGCCAATGGCAGGGGAGTTTCCTGGCGAGGGCACGATGCAAGACTGGCGGAGTACTTGAGGGTGTGCGGCTGATAATTTGAGGACGCTGTGAGGTTTGAGGGTATGAGGAGTGTGGCTGCCATAGAATTTTGCAGGAAAAAGTGAAATAGGTTTTAGTGTTATGTTAAGAATGTTAATGTGAAAAATATAAAAATATAAAAAAAGTTTAATTTTGACATAGTGCTTGTTTAGGTGCCTTTAAAAAAGATTTTTTTTTTATTAAAACAAGTACTTTTGGTGTTTTTTTATATGTTTGGATAAAATTTTTTGGTAAAAGCAAAATCACTATAAAAAACATAAAAGATCTTTTTTGAGAATCTACAATTTTTATCTTCTAGAAAAATATCTTTTTATAACATAAAAAAATATTTAAGAATAAAAGAAGATATTTTAATATTATATCCAAACATAAATTAATTTTACACACAACCATAAATAACTTTTATTTTTTAAGAGATCTTAAAAAAGGATAATTTTAAAAAATAATTTTTCTGAGAAGCTAATCCAAATGAATCCATATTAATAGTATAAAATTTTTTTATATTACCATCCAATCATATATCTTCTACATTAGTAAATAGATTTGATTTTTACATCCACTACTTCAAAAGTTATATATATAGGAAGATTTGATTGGATAAAAGTGTAAAAAAATTTTATAATATCAGTATATCAAAATTAAATGCGGTAAAAAAAAATTTAAATTATATATTTTAAATTATTATTATATAAAATGATAGTAATATTATAGTAAATAAATAATAATATTTAATAATAGGTAATATTTATTATATATTATAGCTATATATAATAAAACATGAAATATTTAAAATAATTTAATTTAATAAAACAATTGTAAAAGAGATTAATTTGTATGCATCGATAGTATAATATAACTTTAAACTGTTGGCTAATAGAAATGGTAGATGCTTTTTTCCCTTATAAAATGGTTTCGGGTTCGAGTCTCAGGTATGGAGTAACTAGTATTGAGAGAGTCGTGCCTCTTATATGGGATCTCAAATTCTCAAATAGGATTATCTCCAGTATAGAGATATATACATGTGGTTCCGTCCCTTTTCAGGCGCATGTCTATTGAATGGTAATATAACATTATTTTATATTGCTAGTGCATAAAAAAAATCTATGCATATAAAGTCACAAAAATTACATATAAAAAATACTCCAAAAGAAATTTAGACAAATAGTTATTATATTAAAAATATAAGTCATTTATCATATTTTCAAACATTATAATTATATTAATTTATTTTAAGTTCAAAAAATTTTGATTAAATACTTAAATATTATAATTATATTGTTTGATTTACTGACCAAAGTATTGGTCACAAAAATAAATAAATAATTAATTAAATTTGTGACTGCATAATTAGTTAGAAGATAATTATTGTTATAATAATGAATATTTTTCTTATTGCAATTTTAGTCACAATTTTTCTAACCAAAAATTGGTCACGTATATATTCCCTCCATTCCTCTTCAATTTCCTCCAATTTGCACCAAATTTTTTGACCCAATTTATGACAAATATATCTTTTATCATAAATTTTTACAATTTACTAATTGATTTTCGACGCTTTGTTATCCATCATATATTTTTCTTTATAACGATGATTAATTTAATCATTACAACAAAATAAACAAATAAATAAAATATTAAATTTGTGACTCCATAATTGGTTAGTATATAATATTTTATTTTTAATCAAAGAAAAATAATGTAATTTTCTTTATAATAACAAATATTTTTACTAAAATTTTCAGTCACAATTTGTTCTGGCAACAAATCGATCACAAATATATATTTCCCTCCACTTTCACTTATCTTCCCTGCAAAGGGTGCCAAGTTTGCTAACCAAATTTTTGACTAATATATTTTTGGTCATAAATTTGCAGATTTTACTAATCGACTTTTTTATTGATATAATCTCAGTTATAATTTTTTTTCTCTTATTCTATGATGATTGCCTTTGTTCACTAATTTCTGACTGAAATATTGGTCACAAAAAATAAATAAAAAATATTAAGTTTGTTACCGCATAATTAGTTAGAATATATTTTTTCTTCACAACACTAAATATTTTTTGACTGAAATTTTAGTCACAATTTGTTCTAACCAATAAATCGGTTACAAATATATTTCCCTCCACTCCCACTTATCTTCCCTCCAAATGGTGCTAATTTTCCTAACCAAATTTGTGGCCGATATATTTTCGGTCATAAATTTGTATAATTTATTGACTGAATTTTTGACCGATTTATTTTCAATTACAATTTTTTTCTCTCATTCTATGATGATTACTTTTGGTCACAAATTCAGTTACAAATTTTTGACTGATATATTGGTCACAAAAATAAAAATAAAAATATTAAATTTGTGACTGCACAATTGGTCAGAATATGTTTTTTCTTCACAATTCTAAATATTTTCGACCAAATTTTCACTAAATTTTTTGACTGAGAAATCGGTCACAAACATATTTCCCTCCATTCCTATTTAATTCCCCTCTAAGTGGCGCCAAATGTTTTGACCGGTTGTGACTATTTACTTTCACAAACCTTTTACATTTTACTAACCGATTTTTTGACCGATTTATTTTCAGTCATAATTTTTTGGTTTTTTGCTAGCTTAATTGATTTCAGTCATAAAATCGGTCACAAATTGAAACCAATAAAATCTGTCACTAATTTCGGTTAGAATTTTAACATTTTCTTGTAGTGGAATCAGAAGATTGTAACACATATAAAGAGATATATGATCCACAGAGAATTTATACTAGCTCGGCCAAAACACTACCTACATCCAATCCCCAATAGAAAGTTGAGCTTTGTATAAATTGAGTAGTTATGTACAAGCCTCTCAAAGCTTATAATCTTAATAGTATTATACTAGTCTCTCGAGCTAACTTTTTGAGTAATATTATCCTAGCCTTTCCAAGCTAAATTTTTAACCACATCCTAGTCAGGGTTACAAGATTGTGTATAAAAAGGTTTGTGTTTGGAATACTCTCACTAATTAAATCACACTATGATATAAATAATCTCTAGCGATTCTCTAACAACTGTCGAAGAGGATGTTTATTAATAAGTATTAGAGAGCTTGTTTCCTTCTTTAGAAACTTAGAAAAGAATAGTTGATGTTAAGAAGCTTTGACCAAAGGATGAAGGAATGTTGGCAATAAGAGCAATAACTCTCAAGAAATGAATGTGCTAATCAATCATCTTTTGACTTCGCTGAATTTGTAGGCACTTGAGATTAGACAGTTAGTTCTTCCAATGACTTGATTTGGAGTCTTCTAGTCGTTAGTTTGTCTTTATTTACTGTTTGGTAAGCTTCTATTATGTTAATGCGCTATTTGGAAACTAGCTATCTGTGATAATTGTCCTTTGCACTATTGTTAGTGCAATTTTAAGCTTTCTTGTCTCTTATGAATAATTCAAATACTTTAAACCTTCAGCTTCAGAAACGATTTTCCTTTGATGATTGATTGGTACAAACTTCTTCTGATGATATCTTTCTAGTGATGTATCTTTGTATTGAAAGCATCTTTCTTGAAGTACATTCTTTTAAACCTCGTACAGGTAGAACCCTTTTTTTTTTTTTTTTTAAATCTTCGCTCAATCTTCTTAGGTTGAGTGGATTGAAAGTACGCAAGCTCATGTTTTAAGATGTCACCCTTGGCCATCAGAAGCTTCCTTGTCCTTAGAATTTCTTCTTGAAAGTGTAGAATCATTTTCATAAACAATGAAATGTCAAGCTGTTGTTGGATTTCCAATCTTGGTGTGACTAGTAAGCTCAAATTTCTGTTGTATTAAACTCACTCAAAGTAAACCATTAGTATAACTTTAAGTATTTTTGGATTTGTTTATTTTACATTAAAACCATGTGAAATAGACATTCAGATCGATTATTAGTGACTTCTAAAGAGATGTGCATCAAGTGTTAGGTGCATGGATGTTATTTGAGAGTCCATTATAAAGAGTCTATGTAACATCCCCCATAATCATAGGTTGTGTTATTAAAGTAATTATGCTGAATCATCTCCTAATTTAGTTTAATAAATGATTAAAAACCGTGGAATTAAGGCCAAAATTCACAATAATTTACATATAGGTCTTAATAAAAGTCTTTTTTATTAGTTTGTTCCTAAATAATGTAAGTAACTAGTAGAAAATTTATTATAATTTGTTGGGTCATTTGGTAATTTTCAATTATTTTAAAAGAGCCTGAATTTCAATAAAAAATTTAAAAAAATAGAAACAAATCTCAAAAAATTATGGAAAAATTTCTGTAGCTTAATTAAACCATTATTAGTTACAAAATTAAAAGTGAAATTTTTTTAATTTATTTGTGTAATTTATTAATTTTGAGTATTAAAAAGTAAATTAAAGAATTAAGAAAAATTAATAAAAATAGGAAAATGGTGGAGAAAATTTCTGAAAAATTAATAATAATTAGTATAATCGTATATAATTTTCTGATTAATTTTAAGTAAGAGTGAGTTAATTATCTAAATTTACTATAGTTAATATGAGATAATTTAGTAAGATTCAAGAAAAATAAATAAAATAAAGAAGATATTTCCATCTCATAAAACTTAAGAGGAAATCTTGGCCCTCCAAGTGAGACAAGTGTCATCAAAGATGAATTCTTCTTGAAGAAGTAAAGATTATTTTATTTTTAAAAAGGGACATGAATAATGGTTTAGGTGAAAATAAGTAACGCCTCTCTACTTTCTCTACAAGTTATTAAGAGACACAAAAATTCTCTTCTCCCTTCATTTGGTTCTCGGCTGAAGGAAGGAGAAGAAGAGAGAGTGAGAGTTTGTGAGTGTTCTTCCACTTCTTCTCCTTCAAACATCAAAGAAGGAATCTTGAGTGTATATACTTAGTGAGCTCTACTTGTGGGAGGTTGTGGAGATCCTTTTGTTTGTCATTGAAGCTCGCTACCTTCACATCCTTTAGCCACAAAGTTTTCTTCCGTTCTAAGTGGTAGGAGGTTCTTTCGTTCACCCCCTTGCTAAACTCTTCCATGGACTTATGTTTTTGGTTGTTTAGAGATGCTAATGTGTGTTTTATTTTTTTGTTATTTTCATGTGAAACTTGGCCATTTTGTATGAGAGGAAGCTGCTGCCCCCTTGGTCTTGGAGATTTTTCATGTTTCTTTGTTGTACTTTGGAGTAAATGTGTGATTTTGATGTATTGATTCATTATGTAATTTGTGAGGCAAAATGGCTTGTAATCTTTAATGGGGTATCTTGGGTTTGGTCTCGAAGAGGGAGAGGTTAATGTTTTTATTTTGTTATGGGTAGATTAGGTTTTATGTTTTGGTGTTATTTTTTGTGTTCTATGGTTGTTCTTAATTTTTGAATAGGTTATGTTAATTATCTAAGAACAAACACGAATTAGAAAGCAAATTATTTGGCTTGGAGTGAGGAACATGGTCTCGGGTGAGAGGCTTTGAGAGTGGGGGTTAATGTTTTTCAGAACATAGTTATGTCTGTGATAATCTTGATTAAAAATAAAGATAACAAAAACCAATAACTACTTCGGGTTCTAGGGTTAAAGTAGGTAGAAGATTGCTTTTATTGAAGTTAAACCTGACACTTATGATTGATAATATATTAGAATTAGAGTGAGTGAGGATGAGTTTCGAAGCTAGAAAGATACCCCTATGTATATGTATTAGCATTCGACCACTATATAACCTTTGTGGTTCTAATGAGAAATCTTATGTATAAATAAGACAATGAAATTATTGTGATAAAGATGAAGGTTTTAACTAATAGAGAAAATTGACTAAGTATTAATTGTATACAATTGAGTGAGGGTTTGGCCCACTAATGTTGTTGGTACTAAATAATTAAATTATGTGATGTTAGTTTAATGTCTAGGAAGTTGTTTGTGAGGAATTGAAATAAGTAGCATTAATTTGTAAGACAAATAATTTGGTGAATGGTTGTTGTATAGCTCTCAGCCATAATTGAATCGTGAAGGTTTTCATGAATTTATTTTAATTAGCATGGTAAATGTGAAGATTCTAATCAATAAGAATGGAGAAAATTGATTAATTAATATGCACTTTAGATTTGGTCTCGGTCCTTCTAAGATCTATAGGTTTGAGAATGAGTAAATCTATGATATATCATGTTTCTTTCTTAATGTTGTGTGTATGAGATTATTTTGGGTGATTAAATTTTGTTAATATTGATGTGCATAATGTGCAATGCAATTTTGCCATATAAGGTTCTCATACCCATGATCATGAAGCATGTGGCATTAGAGTAAGATTATAAATCCTCATGATGTGTGTGGGAACATGACATGTTTCATGAATTATTATTATTATTATTATTATGTCACATGCATAAGAATAAGTGTGAAATGCATAACATAGTGAATGTGTGCCTATATACATGCATAAGAATAAGAAAAAAAAATGAGAAATTAGATTCTGAAACGATATGAGAAATGTGATTTGAAGTGATGAGAAATTGGGGCTCAGCTGGAAAGGAGGATGACCATGGATGCTAAGGTAATGGTCCATTGGCCATCGTGGTAGTTGAGATCCAACCTTAGGGTAAGGATCCAAGCTAGGGAACGCCGTAATAGAGACCTCTTAGGCAAATCATGATATAGGGTGAGTGGGGTCACTAGCGAAGTTCTCTCCTGCTAAGTAAGAAAGTGAAAAAACCTAATAAAGTAAAGAAAAGTGCATTACATGATATCCTGTGCATTGAGCATAGTTATTCCCGCTTTCTCCCACTCTTTATTGAGCTTAATTTACCAATCTATTTAGTTTTGAATTATTTAACTATTTTAATTTATTTGCTGCTATATCTGTCATTATTGCTAAATATTACTTTACTTTAAATCCATCTATACAAACTTAGGAGTTTTCAGGTGCTTGACGGATTCTTGGAAGCACCATCTCCTACTGAGATTTCATAATCTGATGATGATTTTCTTGGCGCTTTCAGATACACCAAGTGATGGCACACATCATGATCATATTGGAGGTAGAGATCACCATCATCCATGACCCTCTCACTGGTTAGGGATTCCTCATGTTGTAGAACATCGTCCACTAATTTACATCATCACCTGATGTAGTCTTTAGGACTTTTATCTTTTTGCCTCCACTTGATGGATAAACAAATCACTTTATTATCCATCGACCTGTGTATGAATCAAGCAAAGTACTTTATATTTTGGATGATTGTATATATTATTTCGTCTATTAGGCTTTAGACTTACTTTATCATTTGCTGGATGACTGTACGTATGACTCTACGAGGACTAGACCTTTAGACTTGGATAATATGATATGATGATATTATTTAGTATATTTTATGTGTTGATATCAACAAGTATGCAACAATTAGAGTTAATAATTAAACTAGTAGAGTGTTATAGTTTGCACAATTAACGATATTAGAATTTTGAGATATAGACTTTTTGAAAGTCCTTGTATCTTTCCCATGCATCATAAACAATCTCATCATCTCTAAGGCAAAAGACAGAAATATTGGCTTTCAACCTTTAAGCTTAGCATGAAAGGAAAGTATTGGGTCAAAAAATGACTATGAGAGTTGCTTCCAAGTTGTGCAGTGACTTCAAGTCACCAAATTCAATCAGGCTTTAGCTTTATCTCTCATTTAAAAAGGAAATAGCCTGAGTTGGATTGCTTCATCTAAGAATCCGTTAATGTGAAATGTGTCACAAATCTTTAGATATTTGTCAGATGAGTGTTCTGATCATTAGTAACCCTCCGAATCGCGATTGTTGCACCAGATTTATTAGCACAATTTCAGTTCAAAATTATAAGCTTGTGTGGTAGGTTTAGTCACATTCGACTAGCATCCATAAGAGTTCGAAATTAGTATTTGCTGAGTACTTTATTCCTATTTTTATTATTTTCTGCCATGTTTTGCTGTTTGCTTCGTCTGTTGCATAGCCCTCTTTTATATGGGCAAAGGTCTTGTTGAGTTTGGTATCTAATGCTGATTTTTTTTTTCTTTTTTGAATTTTTGTCATCCTTGTCCTCCTTATGCATCAACAGTAGTTTAGAAATAAAAGAAAATAAAAATATGAAAAAACAACACAATAAAATATCTAGAACAATTATATATTTTACCAATTGTAACAATATCCAAGCACATAAGCAACCACATAAAGGATGTGCTAGATTTTAGGTAATACTTTGACGATCGTTTCTCTTCAAAGGCATTAGCCCTTCTCAAGTGATCCAAACTCTCCTAGGTTTAATTCTTGATTTTCCAATATTGTCGCACGATACTCGGAGGCTGTCGCGATATGAGGCAAAAAAATATTAAAATAATTTCAATGTAGTCTCCATCAAATTTTATTTATGAAAAAAATCAGAAATCCTTTTATTTTGAAAAAAACAAAAAACTAGTCTTCTAAAAAGATTAAATTTGGGAGTCTACTTATACATAGGAAAAAATGGAAAACTTAATTCAACTGCACATTTAATACATCTATTTTACAATAGTTACCCTAGAGTCTATTATGCAAATTAATTTATAATTTTAATATTTATTTTTCCCTTAAGAACATAATAATTATTTACAAAAAAAGAAAGAAAGAAAGCAAGATTAATATAGCAATTACTTACCAAAAAAAGAAAAGCAAGATAAATATATAATTATTTACAAAAGAAAAGGGAAGCAAAATTTATATAAAAATTATTTACAAAAGGAAAAGAAAGCATAATCAATATTACATTTACAAGAGATAAAATAGAAGGAACAAAAATTTAAGAAAAGTTAATTTTTGACTCCTGTGGTATAATGAGGAACTCAAAACTATCATCATTATTGTAAAAAATATTTGTGTGTTGGGATGATTTTATATTTTAAAAAAATGAAAAAAAAGTTATATATAAAAAATGGGAAAACAAGCCTACTCTTGGCACATATTAAGGGTAGCATATACTACACAGTGAATCCTTACAATTCTCATAACTCTTGAAAATGGCCCAAATTATACATCAATGTTGGAGATTATTGCATGGATAAAAAAAAAAATAGTCACTTTCTTTATTATATTTTACACTTTTCATTATTGCCAGTTTTGGTATTTCCATTATTTGCACATACAAGTGCTAAGAACAAACTAGTCTTATGAAGAAAAGGAAAGAAAAGAGTAATGATACTGTAGTTTCGGATTCACTATAAACCCTATATATAGCAAGATCTCAACCATTGAAAATATAATTTATAATTATAATATATAAATATTATAAAAATGACTGGTTAATATATTGCTATGTATCGGATTCACTAGAAACTCGAGTTTATACTATTATTTTTCAAAAGAAAAAGGCTATCACCAAGTTCAACCAATTAGTAGCTTATAAAGACAGCACAAAGGAACCAAAAGAACTCACGAACATATTTAAGAAATAAAAAAGGTAAGTAAATAAAATAAACTAAAATAAGGTAGCAAAATAATACAACAGAATCAAAGAACGAGAAATGGGCCACGTCAGGTGCTAAACGCAACAAGGAAAAGTGCAGCTTTATGCCACATGCACGGCTACGAGCGGGACCTCCACGGTGCAACTTTGTTCGCCAGCGATTAAGGCAGTGCACGGCTCTGGCAGTGTGTGACGGTGTTGACACGGTTCTGGTTGATGTCGCATGACGTGGTCCAAGTTGACATCAGCGTTGGGGTCATGGTTATGCTGTGCGGTGGTTTTGGCTTGGTTTGGGTTGTTGTTGCAACGATGGTTGAGGGTGGATGAAGGGTGGAGTGGCTGGTGGGTTGTTTTGTGGTGGCCGTGTAGTGATGAATATGGTTTGTGGTGAGTGCAATGGCGGTTATTGTCTCCTTGATTTGTGTTTACAATTGATTATGTATGCTTTAAAAACGTGAGTTGTGTAGTGAACTGAGACAGTAAGTGTGATTTGATGCAGAAACAAAGGTAGATGTGTGTTGTGAAAGAGAAAGGAAGCGATTTGATTTTGTCACAAGGTAAAAGAATAGAGCGTTGTGTTGTAAGAAGGAAAAAAAAAGAATTGCTTGGTAGTGTCTATGGTGTTAAATAAATTGATGTACAATGAAGCATGAAGATTAGAAAAGAGAATAGATGAAATAAATAAGAAAAGAAAAAGGACAAAGCTGATACCGATATGACTGTACCCAGATGAGTCTTTCTGCCTAGACCTTATTGTCGCAATACTTTTGTCTTGTTCCTCTATCTCTATCTCTCTATCCATGTTCCCCCTGATTTTTAACCTAGGTCTAGTTATATGAATTGAGGGTCTGAGAAGAATTGATTACACAAAAATATTTGATTGAGGCTAATTGAAGATTTTGAAATAATGTTGATTGAAAATTTTGTTCAGATTTGAAAGATATTAATGGACACTAATTTACAAATGTTGATTGGAGACAAATTTAAGATATGCTAATTGGATACAAATTTCAAAAAGTTAATTGGGCACGAATTTAAAAAGGATGTTATTCTGATTTTCTTTTAAATTTTTGTCTTTTATTTTTTTGTTGGGGGAGTCTTGAGTTGAGTTAGGTCTAGTTTGATAGTGCTCTCTAAAATGGTGCTCTGACTTATGAAAAGTATAAGCCAATTTTTTTCTGTTTGATAAACCAAAAAGTTGGGTTGCTTTTACTCCTGGCTTTTAAAAGCCAGAGGGTGCTTTCATAAGTTCTCATGAGGTGCTTTTCAAAGTTGGCTTATGCTCTCCAAAATTTAAAAGACTAATATAATTTTACTATCATTAATGACATTAAAAGTAGAAATTATTCTATTTAGTATTTATATCCATTATAGTCATTTTAGATTTTAAGAGTAATATTACCAAATACTACTTTTATCTACTTATTGAGAGCAACTTTTAGATTATTTTATCGAATAATACTACTATGACGTTTTTAGAGTAGCTTTTAGATAGCCCAAAGAGCTCAGCAGCTCTTAAAAAGCTATAGTAATACCAAATCAAGTCTTAGGTTTTGAAGCTTGGACCTTAAATTGGCCTATTTTGTATCTTAAAAGTGGGCTTCTTTCTTTCTTCTTTTTCTTTATTTTTATTTTAATTTTGGTTATTTATTTTTTATTTAATATACTTTGAACAAAATATGGTGTTCAGAAATATCAAGTTTCACCTCTTGGTCCTTCACATAATATTTTAACCATACAAATATTAGGCCCATCATATTTGCAGGGGATTAAGTACACAAGGATCAAATCAAGATACAAATATATTCCAATACTAAGAGAAATAAATTAAATTCAATTACAAAGTATCAGGAGCTACTTTTGTATTCTAGATAGAGGAGTCTAATGACTCATAGTCATGGAGTAATCAAGAAGAGGGTAGAAATTGAGGAGAAACATAAGGAAACTTGAAAATAAAAATAACAAATCTAGGATGGCCAACCCTTTGTAGAGTTAGCTCCTCAAAAACTCGTCGGTTGAAGCACAGTTAACTTTGTTGCTCTTTTTCTCTTTTTGTGCATAGTAAAGCCTCCTCTTTTTTTCATCTTTTTTTTCCCTTTATGTTCCCTATTCCCCTTTCTTCTAAGAATTGTCATGAACCGTAGATGGGGCTACTGCCAGCCTTCCTTAGGCTTGTAGCTAGCCCTGAAATTTTTCATTTCCCCATTCTATTTTGTTTGCAAGTTGATGTCGTTTTGAGAAGGCTTTGGTCCGAGAAGCTTGATTCCTTGCATATTGGCGTCGGTCACCATGGTTACCTCCACATCTAGTGGCATTGTGTAACACCCTATCAACTTGATGTTATGCTTAAGTCATAGCATGAAATTGGATAGGTTAGCATTCTGCGTGTATTAGTCTCTTTGTCTAAAGTTGTATTCGATATTTTATATCCACGATATATATGTATATAATGAAAGAATCTACAAAACCGGACGCTCCATATAATAAACGTGATTAACATAGAAGTATCATTAGTTGCTTATATATACATATACATATGTAAGTTGGAAGCCGGGGCTTCGGTCCATAAATATACATATCAAGAGTAGAGTGAAGGAAAAGGCATAACAAAAATGGCGGAAGCCAGCTAGGAACAGCGAATCCAACTCGAGGTCCTGGTGCAGTTGCAGTGTCACGGAACCTCAATGAAGAGGGTAGGCTGAGTCCATTGCCCAGCGTCACGAGAATGGCGGAAAAGCAAAATCGAGGTGAGAATTTAAGAAAATTCTCGATGGGTTGTGCCACGACGCTTGGGCGACATCGCGTTCATTCTCATTTGCCTGGTTTTATTTACTTATGAAGACATGAGATTAAACTAACTATTCATACTTAATAAGGTTGGGAAAATGTCTGGTCCGAGGCAGGGTCCAGTTTTACTTAAGACATATAAGGGGCAGAATAAACCAATATCGACAATAAACAGAAGAATGAGCATAAGGCAGTACGTGAATGCAGCATAGAAACTATAAATGACAAATAATAACCATTCGATGTAAGTATGCAATCATGCCGACTTGCTCTTGAATCTTGCTTCATAAACTTTCACTTAAACTTTGTTTATAGTTGTCATAATTTTCCATCTCTTGGTCCCCTGGGAGTTCTTGGCCATCTTAGACTCCTCTGGTAATAGTCTCTTTATCGAGGATCGAGCTCGTTCCTATCTGAGGAATTGCCGGGTTTACTTTCACGGCGTTCCCATAGATCTATTCCCCTTAACTTCTTATCAAGGTGGCCTAAGAAGCATGGAACTTTCATAGTACATAATCTTTTTCATAACTTTCATAACTTTTCTTAAGGATGCACATGCATTAACATAGAATTCATAACTTGTGCATGGGTCTTCACCGTAATTTTAGCTGACATAACGGAATGTGTCCGCTTTCCCATGAATAGTGCCAACATACCAGAACATCAATTTATCACAAGGATCACAATATTACATTCATATTCCAATATTGAACTCATATCCACATCAAATTCATTAAAGCGAGTTTTACCAGCATATTCAATCAACCCGATTTTTATAATTCAAGCCATAATTCCTACTTAACTTATCTGGACCTCAAATTTGAGTATGTAAAAGTGTTATGTCTCTATTTTCTAACCCTTTGGTCCCATCTAATTCTGATATCTATAGCCCAAGATATTCAGATTTTATCCTGGCATGCCCAGTGGCTTGCCAGAATCAGGCAACTAAAAGTAAAAATCCACTAAAAATTGAAAACTGACTCAAATGATACGAAATTGGACTCATATTAAATTTAACAGGATAAGGTTTCATTTACAAAAAGTCCCATCCCATTTGGCTTGGTAGGGCTCGAGGTGTAAGCCCATAACTTAACCTTCTTGAACTGCTCTGATTTGGTTTGGTTTGGACATCGGTTAACTTTTTCAAATCACTGGGAACAAATAAGATAGTAACAAACTCGGAATTTCTGGGTAGGATGTTCCCCTATGTGTAAGCTTTCCAACAAAATTAGTTTCACTCAATTTGGAGTTATATAGGGTGAGTTACACCCTTTTCAACCCATACTGCCCGGGTGGATGTCTGGATTCCTAGGTCAAACTTCAAAAATTCATATCTCCCTCAATATTAATCCAATGGTCTTATATGATATATGTATGGAAAGCCCTAGATGTCTAGTTTCATATAAAAATGGTTTCACTAATTTTAAATGGCGGGAGGCAGAGCCGTACACTCCGCCGTACGGACCGCCGAGGGTTTTGAGTTTCCCAGCCTCTCAACTTCTTCATATCTTCATCCTTTCTTGTTTCCAATTCAATCTTAATCTCACAAACAGCCAATCAATCAATTATAATTCATCATAATCAGTCAACTAACATATCCAATTCAAGGAATTAAATCAACACCAATCATCCAAGAGTCAGAAAATCAAGAAAGAAGAAAACCCCTACCTCTTACTATGAGTGATTTGGCTTGAGTTTGTAATAAACTTGATTGAATCTCAGCGTTGGGTGGAGTTGGGTGAGTGAAGAAAGAAAAAGAGGAGCTAAAGTGAAGAGAAGAAGTTAAGTAGAAGGGTCTGAATCAGAGGAGGAGAGTGTGTTATATAGGCATGAGTGGGAGCTAACTTGGAAGGTTTTGATTGGCTCAGAAACATATGGTGAGTTTGAGTTGGCCTTGTTCTCCACGCCGCTCTTTGTGTGGTAGAATTGCTCTCACGTTCTAAAGTGGGACTAGCTTCTAGTATATTCTGAAATGAGATCAGATCGTGCTATTTATAAAGTCGGAACTTCGTGAACATCCCGCATGTGAAGTCGAATTCGGAAACATGTCGATTATTGAAACTTGAAAGCAAAACCTGATGTGAAACAAAGCACTTAAAGTCGGAAGTCGTGAATTATAGGACCTGATATCGAAATCGGAGAATAGGAAATAAGAGCTATTGGTATTGATCTCGAGATCGAACTCGTGCATTGTGAACATGAGGTCGGAAATTGAATATAGCCAGTTCATTTGGAGCCTTAGAGGCGAAGTCGGAAATCGGAAATTTTGATCTTTTGTCGCTAAGGTCGAAGTTGTAAATTGTACTGGTAGCCAGAAGCGAACTTCGAAAGTCGTAAAGCATCGATCACTCCATTTCAGCTCCTGAAATGGAAATCGGAAAATGCAAGGCAATCAAATCGACCCTTCCTAAGCTTGGAAATCGAATTTTGCCAGGTCGGAAATTGTAACTCGTTGTCCGTCCAGTCTAGATGAATTCGGAAGTCGGGAATACTAATGGGATCGGAGGGCGGAAGTTACGGATGTTACACATTGTCTAGATCCTTCTCTCGCCAAATCCTTCGTTAGGTTAGAGGAGGTACGACATCGTGTACCTTTTGGTTCCATTTTGGGTGCTCGACATCACGGTTGTTACCTCCCTATCAGGGATTCTATCTAGCGATTTGTGTGTGGCTGATGTTGCTGCCCCGCTTTGCTTGTCTCCAACATTGTGTAATCCATTTGAATATCGTGCGTCTTTGCCAGTGTTTTTGGTGTCGGGTTCGTGGTGGGTGATCGTGATCTCAGGGATCGTTGTTTCACATTTGGGTTGTCGTGTTCAAAAAGATGTGTTTTGCGATGCGATGGGTTGAGTGGATGTTGGGCTTCATTTTATTTTTTTAGGCTTGATGCTTCCACTTCATCTTTCTTCGACTGTTACTAGATGTTGAGATCCATTGTAGAACAGAGAAAAAGGGAGAACAAAATAGATAGGAATTAGAAAATTTTGATTAGATTGAAAGAAAATGAAAAAGGTTACTACATCAAGTCAATAGTATGGCTTATATACAAAATGGTAGAGTAACTAACTAGTACCTAATTACATGTATTATAACTAATTGTGACTAATCACTAACTAACACAATTGTATCTTTAACACGGCCCCACAAGCTGGAGGATGCATACTTTAGCATCTCTAGCTTAGGATCAACAATAAAATGTAATCAATCCAGCAATGATAACAAATCTGTAAAGTGAATGAAAACTTTGTTAGCAACAGCAGTGGAGCCTAGTGCCAAGAAGTCTTCGACCTTCACTTGGGCCCCTTCGATCTTCAATCGACATCTTCACAGTGCTCATTGTGAAAGAAATTCCAAATCATCTCTTGAATGAGGTTAAAGCCATAGGGCTATCAAGAAATCCTAATTTAGGGTACACGAATCAACAAACTCAATAAACAGCTTAACCACTAAGAGCAGAAGCAAATTATCCACACTTAACCACCAAAAGTAGAAGCTTAATCCATGCTCAACAATCCAAACAGAAGCCATATCTGAAGCTTAACTATCAAGATAGAAGTGAAAACAAAGCCACATCAGGCTAACCAAATTAGAACCAATTCTGGACAAAATGTCACACACAATAGTCTAAACCAGAGATGGAAAATATCAACAAGAATTGGAATAATCCAAATTTGAGAAATAATCCTCAATAAACTAAAACTTTAAATAATTGATATTTATCGTGAATAAGAGCATCACTATGCAACAATCAATATTCCAAAATTTTTATCCCAAACCCGATCAGAAGTGGAAGAACCGAATCTTTTAAATATAGTTTACTAGTAGAGCTCACCGGAAACCACAAATACGAGCCATGCTGGAAACCGCACCCAAATAGACAAACTTGAAGAACATGAGCCGAATCTGATGAGAGAGCTAGATCTGATGAACTAGGTCCCAGATTCAACGACGAAGAACTAACTCTGAAAAGAAGAATTAAATCTGGAAATATGAATGATTGATCAGAACAGATGATGATGAAGGATGAGTGGCTTATGGAATCAAGATGAGAGAGAAAGAGATGGTGGTGGCGAAGAGAAGCGCAACCACGGGTGGGCCTGAGACAGAGGAGATGCGGGTACTCACGCCGGAGATGGAATCGTGGAGATGAGAGAAACAGATCTGAACGAGAATTTGGATGGCATTGGTGTAGGTCACCAGCGGTGATGAGGACAACCTCAACCAAAGTCAAAATCAAGAATCGGACATAGATCGAAAATGGAGGTAGAGCTTTGAAGGTGAGATAAGAGAATCTTGCAAAAGAGAAAAATAATAAAGAAGGAAAAGGTGTTTGGTGAGTGAAAAAATGTGAGAAAGTAGAAGAAAAAGGGAGTTCTAAGAACTCAGAGAGCAGCAGAAGAAAAGGCATCAAGGTAGGTGCCATGGCACGGATACCATGTTGAGATCTATGGTAGAGCAAAGAAAAAGAGAAAACAAAATAGATAGGAATTAGAAAATTCTGATTAGATTGAAAGAATTGAAAATGAAAAAAGTTACTACATCAAGCCAATAGTGTGGCTTATATACAAAATGATGGAGTAACTAACTAGTACCTAGTTACATGTATTGTAACTAATTGTGACTAATCACTAATTAACACAATTATATCTCTAACATATTGAGACAGAGTTCTATGAGTTGAGACATGTGATGTTCATGCTAGTGAAATGTTGCCGTGTTTGAGATGTGTTGAACACAAGTTGTGGATTTTTTTGGATCTTTGGTTCGAGTTTTGCTTTAGGTGTGCATCTTAGTGTGCTCTGTGATGTTATTTAGTGGGTTTGATCTTTTTTTAGAGTCTCACATGTCTTTGTGTTGGTTTTCAGAGATAGTTTGCATTGCTCTTCTCTCTTTAGGGAGTCGTGAGTTTTTATCCAATCATCGGGGAGAAAAAAACTTTATAGTTCAAGAAGCCATGTAGCCTCTGTTTTACTATGCGATTCTTTGTTTATTATATGGAGAACTTAATTATTTCTATTTTCCTTAGCTTATAAGTTTCATGCATCCTTATTTGCATTAATTTTAATAATTGCTAACTGAAATTCCAATCCACTTGCTCATTATCTTGCGGTTAGCACGATTTAGCTTTTACTCCATTTTTCCTTTTAAACCCATTTAAGACATACCAAAATCTGTCTAAAAATATATAAGAGTTCCCTATCCAATATATATATATATATATATATATATATATATATATATATATATATATATATATATAAGAGTTAAATATTTGCAAACAAAATAAAATTAATAAAAAATATAAAAATATAAAAATAAAATTATATTTAAATATTTTTTAGAAAAATCATAGAAATATAGTATACAATAATACATTTTTAAATGCAAACACCCTTCCAGGCATCAAATGCCCTCGGCACTCTTTTGGTGCCTTTGATTAGACACTAGTAAGAGTAACCTTACATTATTTTAATTATTTTATGGTTCTACGAGTTGGTGAAGGAAACTTGATTCCTATGATATTCAATATGTTTGTATCGCACGCATTTAATACTTCCAAGTTTTAATTTAGAGACTTGCTCTTAACATATGAGTACTGCCAGTAGCCAACAAAAAAGGAAGGGAAAAAAAACAAAAGAAAAGAAAACATATGAGTATTGTGATTTATTTTTTGATTTAAGTATCTGATTTACAATACATTTGTATTTATTTGGCGTATGTTCTAGATTCGGCATTATATTGTCCTAATGCTAGTCACCTTGAAGCAAGTCAATTGCATATTATTAATTCAGCCTAACTTTGAATATAATTTAACACACCCAATCTTACCGGATCACCACATTATTTAATGGGTTTAAGAATTATAATTAAGCTATTCAGCAACGTAAGCTGTAAATGGAAAGGTCGACCAATCAATTAATTAGGCTTAAATTCTGGCATGATGCTTTCTGAAGCTTTAAATAATAAATTATTGTTATTACAATAAGGTGTAGGCCATAATATTATGATGATAAAAACATTTAGTATTCTCGTACTATATATGGTCCACCTTTAGAGTTCATTTAATCATTGTTATATTATTAAAATAGTTTAATAATAATAACAACACCAACAATAATAATAATAATAATAATAATTGTTTAAACTATTAAATTCTTCTGTTGCTGTATCAATACATAACCAAGTGATGATGATAAAAAAATCTTACGGTTAAAGTTAATCAAATTTACCCTCACCATACATTGCCCACGGATGCACAAGTTTTCCGACTTTCACACACAGCACAGGTCCTTGCAAGTTTTCAAAAAATAAATAGAGAAGAAGAACAAGCTATAGAAGCATAATAGGCGAGCGAAGTCCAATGAGAAGTGTTTTCCACTTCAAACAAGGCCTCAAAAACTTAGCATGCGAGTCAAGTTACTAAAACTTGCATAATTTCTTACCCAAGATATTCCTCATAAATCAACACTACAAAAGGGCACCCAAGCCACAGCATCTTCCACACAGAAAATCTACATTTTCGAAAACATCAATTGATCAACAATCCAGAAGATCCAAGATGGCCTCTCCTCAGCCCAACTTCTACTTCCCGCGCTTCCCTCCCCCACCTTCTCACCCCTCCAACCCTCCACCATCACCTTCCCACCCCTCCAACCCTCCACCACCACCTTCTTACCCCTCCAAGGCTCCACCACCTCCTTCCCAACCCTTCAAGCCTCCACCACCACCTTCCCACTCCAACCCTCCACCACCACCGTCTCGTCCATTTGCTCCTCCTCCTCCGCGCGGACACCCACCACCGCCACCGTCTCATCCATTTAGTCCTCCACCACCACATGTGCGCCCGCCGCCACCACCACATCATCCCATTTTTCCTCCTCCTCCACATGTGCGCCCACCCCCATCCCCCGTTCCGCCGCCACCGTCTCCGAACAACCCCACAGTCATAGTGGTTGTGATTGTCTCATTGGGTGGCCTTCTGTGCCTTTCAATGCTCGCTTTTGCTCTATTTTGCTGCATTCATAAGAGAAAGAAGAAGACTCAAGAAACCGACATCGTTCACATTGATGAGCATAAAACGATTAAAGAAACCGTTGTGCCTGGTCCTTTTGGACGGCAAACAGTAATAACAACAGTTGAAGATGATGTGCATATCGACGAAGAAATCAAAAAGAAAACTGAGAAAGGTGGTCCCGGTTTGCATGCCGTGCCATCATCGGCTGAAGTAGATCAAGGCAATTCTAGCAGCGTTGAGGTGGCAACTACTTCACCCCGTCGTGAACTTCATCATCATCATCATCACCAGCCTGAGAACAAGCCCTGATTGAAATATGTATGTGTATACTCCAGCAGAGAATTATCCTCGTCCAAAGACTCCCAACAAAGATCCTAATTCACCTAAAGTACTTCAATGAATAAATATCCTTAATTTCAATTCTTTGTTTCTGTTTTCCTTCTGGTGTTCTACACCCGTCATTTGTTAAATGAGCTTCTACGAAGTTGATAAAAAATTGATTAGTTGGAATTTAAATAAGGGAAATATAATTTAAAAATAGTGTATGGACATATTATATACATAATATATGAATGTAACAGTGAATGAGTATCAAACTACACGCGCATTAATTATTGTTAAAATAATTCAAGTTAATATTAATTAAGTAAACAGATTCATCATTTAAGAATATTACATTAACATTTGCAAAAAGTACATACGAATACATCATATATATATATATATATATATAATCAAGATATAATGGTATAATTTTAAGGATAATTATACTATTTAATAATTTTTTGTAAAATATAATTTTTAATAATCAAACTGTTGAATTACAATAACTTGTTATCACTTCTAGAATCATGCGAAATACCGATGGATATTATTTTATCGATAGATTCTGTGACGAAAAATATTCATCAGTAAAAATAGCATTAGTAAAAATTATTGATGGTATTATTAATTTGTCAATAAATTGTGGCGAATTTACTGACAATTATTTTTTAATCTTTTAATTTTTGTAGATAAATAAATGAAAAATTTGATAAATTTTCGTCAAAATTAATAAAATTATCAACTGATTTTTTTTTTTAATTTTATTGACGGATTTTAGGTCGATCAATATATATATTTTGTTAAATTTCCAACGAATTATCTGATATTAAAAATGAATAATAAGATTTAATTATTTTTATTTTCATTTTATTTTAGATAGAAAATCTGTTAGTAATAACAATTTTTTTAATTTACTCGATTTTATTTAATTATTCATTATCATTAATTGTTATTATTTATGTTAATTTCCTTTTAATTATTTTATTTAATTATTTAAGTATTTATATAATTAAAAATAGAAAATATATTAATCACAATAAAAAGCGTGGAAATAAAATTATTATATACAAACAATATATTAAATATCCATCAAATAATGTAAAACATCAATATCAAACAATCTATTAAGTATTACAAATAGTATAAAATAAAAAAAGGACAAGTCTAGGAGTACTTCTGCTCATCGATGTTGGGATGTCGTCCTCATTATTCGTAGTAGAAGAAAAAGAAGAAGACGATGAAGACTGCTAGTCTGGTACCAGTGACCATTAAGGAAGAGGAAGTGATGAGCTACAGATTAGCAGATCCTAGAAGTATTTCTACATCTGCCTTATAACTCTACTCTTTGTCTTTTTCCCCACCCTCTTCTCAACTGTCTTTAGCTTTGCCTCCTTCGTCCGGTGTACCACCCTCCTAAGTATAATATTATGCTTAAGTCATATAACATCACGCTTAGGGATTGTTACTAATAAATTAGTAGATCTTGCTTGATTATTTAGTGTATTTCCAAGATAATAGCATGATATCTATTTCGTAATCCCGAGCAAATATATGCAAATGAATAAAGGGAATAGAAATTTTCTTATACATATAAACATTTATATTATAGTGGCATTCACCAAGTTATATAACAAGACTTTCTAGTCTTACATAACAATATCTCAAAATACATAGAAGAGCTCTACTAAGAGCTTCAACTAGCATGATAGCCATCTAGTGTGATATATATATGCTTTGATTAGGCTCTACTAAGAAGGTCACCATTAGGGTCTTCTGAGCTATCTGGAGATGACATGGGAACATAGAAGAAAGAATTAGAAATTCTCAGTAGGTACTCCTTGCTTACCATATACAATGTTAACACTATTGTCCTAGATGCTTTAGCTTATTTTAAGAAAGTGAGTCCATATATAGGGGTAAAGATTCATTTATTAAGTGTAGGAAAACATATCCTTTGAGGTAGATTAATTTTAATTGTACACTTAGTTCGATGATGGCAACCATCACATAACTGATAGTGATGCTTGGTTTTGATAGATTAAGCTATTAAATAAAAGCAAATAAGCTATATGCTCATGAATGCTTGACTTGATACACTTTCTTATTTACTTTCTTGCTTAGCACATATTTTTAATCTTTACTGCTCTTTGATAGATTATTCTAGGATATGAGCTCATTATGTGACCGCTGTCACACGGTACTAATCTCAAATCAAACTTAAATTGACAAAGGGATTCACATGTCTCTAATTGGAGGGATCTCATCTTTTAATTGACTACCTCCCATTAAAAGGATCACATAGTCTTAATATAACTGCCTCCAAGTGGAGGAATCTCATCTTCTCATGTTCATGTTCATGTGGCATATTGTGTACTTCAATCATGCCTAGTTAAGAATGAATTTACTACAAATCTGGCAATCTGCCAGCTATAATATGGAGCTTTCCAAAATTTCAAATTGCAAATATCCAGCCAGAAAATTCAGAGAAAACAATTCCAGCATATAACAAAATTTCAATCATATTGATGATTACATAAGGCAAAGACTGCCCTAATCTCAAAAATTTCGAATAAATGGCTATGTTGTAACACCCTAATAATACCATACTATGCTTAAGTCATTTTATGGCATTACTAGTTGTTACTCTTAACTAGCGGAAGTTCTTATCGTTGAAATTAGCGTAATATATGAAAATAGCATGTAATTTTTTTTTGTAAAACTTTTATGCTTGAAAATTGAACCTTTAAGCGCTTACTTACTCATATACACATGGACGTTGTTCCTCATATCACTGAGTTACTAATAAGACATATGATAAAATTGAAACAACATAACACAATAACATAAGCTAAGAATGTAATCATAGATACTCAAGAGTCATCATTACACTTAATAAATATCACATATGTAATAGGTCAAATTAAGCAACATGACTTCCTACATGCTCTCACTACAACATTTTTGGGTTAAGGCAACAATTATTTTAAGTAACAAGTGAAAAGTGTTGCCTATAATACAACGTAAACGCCAGCTTTCTGATTCTGCCATTTGAAGAGGTTTGACAAATTGATTTTTAGCGCAACTTGAAAAAATGTACTATTCAACAACAAAGAGCACGATTTTAAAGTGTTGCTCTATCATCTATACAAAAGCAATGTTTATTTAAATAATAAGTTTACGTTTTATTGGTGTTGCCTTTTAAATTTTAATCATCCACACTAAATAAACGTGACCTCAAATTATTAGGCGCCATTTCTAAATTTTTTCCACTAAAATTTTTTCTTCTTCCCACCATTAACATAATCCACCTAAAACACCCAATTTCATTCTCCTCTTCCAATTTCATATATTCTTAATTTTTGTCCCCAATAAACACATTTCTTCTACAACCTAATTTCATTTTCATGCAATCCCTAAATCACGCCCTCTCTAGTGCCCTCTCTGGTATGACGTCGACTTGGCCGTGGCTCCGTCTCCTCCGAATGACGCCGACCTGCACATGGCTCCCTCTGCACGACTTTGAAGAAAAGGAAGGAATTGTTCACAGCACTGGTCATGTGACCTCACGGTACTCACTTCACGACAACGAGTCAAAGGTGAGGTTTTACTTAACCAATCAATGATCTAGGTCACGACACTCACATCTCACTCATGTGACCTTCATTCTTTCATTCGCACAAATGAAATCAGTTCTCGTCTCTTACGTCGCAATAGTGCGTGGTAACTCACCTTGTTTAAGCTAGTGGAACTTGCAACCTGGTGACCCAATTTGTCTTTAACATCTGCTATAGCTATGAATGCCCTGTTTTTCACGAATATCCTCGCTGCTTCTGCTCCTATTCTGCTTGCTGCCCTAGTCACAATTGCCACCTTATCTTGCAACCTAAAAGCCATACCAAACAGGGTAGAGAGAAATAGGCAGAGGCATATTATAGAGAGGAAGTTAAGAAATATTGAACACCATACCATACCTTTGCTTAGACATTGCATAATATTGCTCCTCCTTTCCTTGATGTGAAATATTAGCTTACAATTCAGAAACCTTGTTCTTTTGTCTTAGAATGTACGGTTTATTAATTTAGGGTCTTCATAATTTATAAAGGACACAAGGCAGCAACTAAGGTGATGCCGCGCCCTTGTTCTTTCCAGGGGAAACAAGTTTTCTTATTATGAATAGTGTTACTATATATGGTGCTTGACTTTTTGTAATTCATATGAAGGAATAGTGTTTTGTCATGGAAAAAAGTTCAAGCTTAGGATGCCACAGTAGTGACATTTTAGTTTGAGAGTGTCTAGTGATCCTTTTTGTTTTATAAATAGCAGGTGATCCTGTTGGTTTTATAAAAAAAATTAAATAATTTGGATTATTTTTAGATTGCAAGGATGCGACTTTGTAGGTCTAATATATATCTTTTCCTTCAAGAATAGCAATGAAAATATGTTGACTACATCATGTGCAAGCTCATTTGTTAGGCAGTTTTTGAATAGTCAAAGAACAAGTGATTTACGGCTTTTACTTGTAATGACCACCGCCTTTGAAGAGAAGAATAGAAGTTTCAAGCTAATTCAAGTTGCAGCAACTTGCGTTCATCCTTTTAGATTAAGGAAGCTTTATTATATTTTATTCATCATGGAATGCCCATAAAAGGCCATCCCCTGTACCGTATTATTGTATCATGAAATGAAGTAGTTTTTGTCCAAGAAACCTTCTCTCTTTCCTTAGTGTTATTGCGCCATTATGAGTGAGAGTTTGAGCGAATATGTATGTATGTATTATAGTTTTTGTTATAGACATCAGAGATTTCTCTCAATATATGATAAGGTTGACTTCGTATAGAAAATCCATAAGTTCTACTGAGTGATAGTGCAATCCTACAAGGCTTTAGCTATTTGCTTTGTTTAGAGAAGTGTCTTACTGTCTTCATAAAGAAGCTAAGTCAAATGCAAAAGATTGACTTAGAATATAAGTGTACTTAGGGCTAGATAAGGTTCTATTGAGAAGAGAATTGATACGGAGGACCCTAATTGTTTGACAATAAACATACTAATTTCCAAAGGGATTAAGGTTTAGGTTGGCTTGAGTTCAATAAGAACATTAGAAAAAGGCTTCTGTGCTAGTATTGCTAGTTTTGTGTAATCATGGGTTTAATAAAGTGGCCTAGTATACATGCCATGCACACCAATTTTCAGCTTGGTTAATGTTCAGGATATCAGGAATCATTGTAGCAAAGCTTCTGTATTCATATTCTAAAATCTGTAAACTTTCTTGCATTACATAAATATTAAAACTTAATAATCTCTAATAATGTTAATATTTTATATTCTGTGGAAGGCCTACAGGCTATGCACAGAAGATTCTCTTATTAAATTGGTGCTATATGAACCTACCTTATGAGCAGAATCTCTAGTTTGATTGATTCACCCTCATCCCTTTTACATTCTCAATAAGTTTAAAAGCATAATTTTTGCAGTATTCATATTTGAGTTAAAGATGTGATTGGCTGAACACTTTGGAGTATATTTATCTCTTTTGGTCAGTATGAGTAGACTAGTAGATATATAAGCCGTCTGAATTCTATTTAAGTTTGATCCTTGTTCTATTTAACTTTGATCTCCAATTATCTGTAATGTCTTATTTTATATGTGTAGTGGTTGGTGACTATCATCCTTCAAGGGATTTAGTTTTCAGTGTCACTTGAAACTTGTTTCTTTTCTTTTAATCTTAAACTTGTGGTTAATTTCTAATTTGTACCTGAAATTCCTTTTTGTTTACGTATGATATTAACTACATAGTTACTTTGCTTACTTTTTGTTTTATTTTTCTAAATTATTCAATGTGGGACTCAAAATAAAATTGTCAAATTTCCAATTTTATGCTTTTTGTTGATACTTGACAGAAAATAAATTCGCAAAATGTTTCCAAAATATGAGGTTAAGATAATTCTTAATCAACAAAAGCCTGCTGCCGATTTGGAATAGTATTTTGTAGTTAGACTTTCCTATTTTTCTTCCGATCTTGTGAAAATATGTAAGCCATCTGGTCTCCACTATTAGATTGCCTTGACAGTTTTAGGAAACTGAATAAGTTTTATGGGCAGACTGGCTGTGCTATTATACTATAAATGTATCAGTGATTGACGTTGAATAAGTTCCTTTTATGTTTAGCAACAGCATATTAGTGTTTCCTTTTCCCGTACATAAACTTCGTAGCCATACTTTATTTTATTTAGTTTTAACTAATTTATACTCTTTTTCTTTTTTTTTGTTTTGTTTTGTTTTGTTTTTTATGTTATATTTCTATTTTATACTTTTGCTGAGGTGGATTCCTTTTCCTTTTGTAATTGTTCTCCCTTCGTCTTGATTATGTTTTTTACTGCTTTTAGGTCAGGTAATCAAGTTTGTGTTATGCTTATGAAGGACCACTATATCTCTTCTTTTTGTTGGGATGTCACATATGAATATATGAGACTACCTTTGGAAGAGTCTGAATAGTTGAACTTCTTAATTTCTTAGGAAACTAGTGAAAAGCATGCACTTAAATCAGAAAAGGAGCTTTTAGAATTTACGTTGAAGCATCAACAGGTGTTGGCGGAAAGAGATGCTGGTATGTTGCAGTGAATAATCTGACTTTGCTTATGAATGTTTTGAAATATGCCTACAAAGCTTTTGTGAAGTTTCTGATCAAATTATTGGAGTTCTTACTTTATGGTACTAGAGAATTTAAGGGATTTCCCCTGTATTAATCAATTACCTCTGTAATTGAGTGCTTAAATGGTAACTTCTGATGGATTATGGCCTTCTATTCTACTGTTTTAGTTTTCCTTCTGTATGTTTTATTTCTCTTTTATCCAACCCAATCTAGTGGGAAAGAGCTTAGTTGTTGTTGTTGATGTATTATTCCTCTTATATACTAATAAGTGTAATCAACAATGTTATCTCTCTAAACTGATAATTTAAACATGGTAAAATTTTTTCTCTTGATAGTTTGGATTAGGTTCTAGAATATTCCCCAGTTTTAGTACTCTTTCCTTTTTTATGCTCGAGGGTGTGCTTGTTGGAGGAGTTGGATAAGTTAAAACTAAAGTTACATCAAAACATTAAATTCTAATGGTCTAAAAGGTTAAATTAAATTATAGTTACTATCCTTTTCCATTTGAATATGATTTATGTATTATAATTACTTGATAATTAATTTATTTCTTTTATTCAAAATTTTAGCTCTATGTGATCAATCTCCATCAGTTTCTCCAAGTCCTATTTCCTATAATAAGTCCAGGATTTTCGTGCTGGAGAAATTTGCGTACTATTAACTCATGGGATATTAAATTTTCTTTGGAATCAATGATTAGAAAACCTCAAGGGAAAACACATACAAATATACCTCTGTCGGGTCTTGTTTCGATTAGGCTTTTAATTCAGTTTATAGGGAAAATGTATACCTTATTGACAATGGTTTTCTTCTTGCTTGTTTGTATGTAAGTTATGGATGCTACTTCTAAGCTACTATGTTTGTTAATCTTTTATAGTCACTTCTATTCAATTATGGAGGAAATAAGGGACGAGCTCTTGTTGACTGCAAGCACCTTTTTGGGGTAATCTTTCCACCACTGCACTTTTATTTTGTTCATTATCTGTTTGGTTAAATTAGTTTAGCTCATTATCTATTTGGCAAATAATTGATTACATGAATAGTTTTTATGATGATGTTTCTAGCTTTTGGTGAAGTTTTTGATGTGATAGTGGTGTCCATCGACTTATACTTAGCTGATTTTGGGTATTTTTCTATTTATTAGTTCTTTTGGTGCGATATATATTGGCTATTGGCAAAATGTAGGAACTAGATAGTTTGGTAAAATTGCATTAGATGCTATTAATTTGATCTTGATTATGTAGATATAGTAGATATGATTTTTTTTTTTTTTTATCTTCAATGCTAGTATTGTTTTGAATTGCTTTTGTTTTCAGACTTTGTAAGCTAGCTACTCTCTTAAAAGTCCCAAGCCTTATTATCAATAAATCTATCGAAATAAAAAAGGAAATTTTAATATGTTATTGGATAGTTATTTTTAGCAATCATGTAAATTCGTAAAAGTACATACATAATTTACTTACTTTAATTGTGTTTACATTTATCTCATCACTATATGTATTATTTGTTGTAGATTGAGCTAAGATTGCACATGCAACTCAGAAAGGCTAGGAGAAGGAATATGCAGGACAAAACTTGCCATGGATATGAATAGATATATTTTGTTTAACTTTATGACTAGATGTATTTTGTTTATGTTCATATTAGATATATTTTGTTTACTTATGAACATTTTGGTTTGAATTAATGCTTGATAATATGTATTTGGAACTAAGCATATTAATTATTATATACTTGAGACGACTTTTTTACTTAATTGATTAATAGTAATTTATTTTATTTTGTTTTATTTATGAAGTCAAGTTTATTAAATATAGAATTAAAAATTAAAAAAATTTAAATTTGCATATAAATAAAGTTATTTTTAGAAAGTGTTCTTTATAGTTAATAAAAGGTGCCACCTTTAAGAAAACCATGCTTAAATTATCAAATGCCATGTTTTCAAAAGAGCAATGTTGGTAGTTTGTTGCGGCAATAATAATAATAAAAAAAGACAATGCTTATATACTGTTGCTTACATTGAAAGAAAAGGTAACACTTATAATATGTTGCTTTTATTAGGAGAAGAGGTATCACTTCTCACATGTTGCTTTTATTAGGAGAAAATGCAACGTTTATTTGGTGTTATCTATATTAAGAGAATGGGCAACGCTTGGATATCGCGTAGTGGGAGCTAGATATGGCGTTACGCTTATATTGTCATTTAATGAACAGCGACGAAGAAGTGTTCGACGAATAGTGTTGTCTTTTATCAAAGCGTTGCTTTGAAAGAATGTACTTGATTCTTAAGTGCCACTCCAGGCGTTTAGATGCAGCGTGACCTTTGATCAAAGGCAACGGTTTTTAGATGTTTAGAAAACACTTGACAAGTGTTGCCTTAGACCGAAAATGTTGTAGTGTCTTAATTACACATAAACTGCCCAACTAGGGCTCTTAAGAAAATGAAAATACTATGCTACTATCTCGATCCTCCTTAGCTAGGTGAAGAAATATGGCAACTTTTCGTCTCATCCAGTCAGATACCAACGGGAGTGCTACCGAGGATGCCATCAGCTCTGTCTAAAGACAACATGGAAACGTAGGAGTGAGAAATACAAGATTTCTTAGTAGGATCCGGACTAGACCACTAATGTGTCATCATCATCATCCCAGCCACTTTGGATTTAATTATGAAAATAGTGAGCATGCATAAGTTCTATTTTTAAAGGGTTAATATAGGTTTCCGAACCAGGTTTCTTTTAATCTTTCCCATATAAACACAATATAAAGAAACTCAAAGCTACCATATAAGAGCATATACATGTGAGAGCATGGTATAAACATTCATAATACGCATGAGAAATATAGAAACATGCATGACTATGCAACTCATCAATTTGACCATGGTTCTACTTTGACTTTACTTTCATTTTTAGCATGTGCTTAACATTCTTTACTTTTCCTTTGAAATAGATTGCTTTTGGACATGAGCTCATTCCGTGACCGTCGTCATGTAGTACTAATCAAATTAGACTAAGTCGATATTGATTACCTCGAAGTTGGAGGGTCCTCCATGTCACCTTTGCCTCCCTCATAGAGGTTCCTTGTGGATCACCGTCTTTCACTTCCCGGAAGTGATCGAGGGGTCATATCCCATGGTTTCTTTTCCTATCATTATGCTTTATATGCATAATACTTCTTTGACTAGACACATGCAATGATATGACTAAGTCCATAATTTTGATAGAAATCCGGCAGTATAATGGCTAGACCGGAGCTTCCTCAAAACACCAATCATAAACTTTTAACCAACAGTTCATCATATCTATATCATATCATCACACTCATCATTTAATCATGAGACAAAGCTCAATCAAACTCATCATTCATCATGCCAAATGGCATCACACATTCATACTCTAAAGGGATTTATAGTTGTGTTATTCTTTGTGAAAAATATTATGAATCATCATATGATTTCTTGTGGTTACCCATGAGAGAATCACATAGTTAAGATATGTGTATGTGGTCTTTTAGTTACTTAGTTCTCATATGAAATTATCCTTCACTTGAGTTCACGTCTTATGGAACACTTGTTCAAATTAATTAAGTTAAATGATTGTTTTCTTTCCTTGAGATAGTGCCCATAGTGATTCCTAGGTTCATGGTATGCTCAGAGGCGCTAATCATACTTCTGTTCCCAAGGAGTTCGAGATCCCTCTAATCCTTGGGTCATGACAAAGTATAACCACATTATGAACCCAACAACACCATGTTCACTAATCACCAAGGGTGATTTTTAACTTAACCAAGTTACAAAGTTTCAAGCTTTTATCACTAACATAACAAGATCTTACCTTAAGCATTATAAAAGTTATCATTCTTATAAAGTAGTCACATAGTTTTATTCTTTATGAAAGTAAGTGCCTCTAAAATTAGCTCTTGTCTTAAAAATCAGATCTTTATGTAATAATGATACAAATTATTAGCTTTTTAAATAAAAAGTCTTGTTCTTTATGAAAGTTGACTCATTTAATTATTCTAAAACTATCAAGGTCTCAATTTTATGACTTAAAGTTGTCTCTACATTAAAAATGTTCCTACTTTATCAACTAGTGATATGAAACATTAACTTTAAGGTTAAAAAGTCTTGATCTTCATAAAAGTTAACACCTTTTAGCATTGTTTTGGTTCAAGATCTAAACACTACGAATTAAATGTTACAAAACAACACTTTTATGACTTAAAGGTTTCATTCTTGATTAAAGTTTGAAACTTTATGAAAGGTCTTTTCTATAAGGTTTAATTTCTAAGACATCAAGTGACAAGATATCATTTTTCTAACTTAAAAGGCTTATTATCCTAAAAGCTTAGACTTTTACATGTATTCTTGTCTTCAAAACAAAACAAAAAAAGACTTTATGATGGCACTAAAACTTGCGCTGTAACACCCGCCCAAGTATGGTACTATGCTTAAGTCATAATACCTCACCTAGGAGTTGTTACTATCACTTGATCGGATCTTGCCTGGCAGCAACCTTCGGCCACCTTCAATCTTAATAGTCAACTCCGCCTCGGAGGACCTTCTTCGGGACTTCTGAACTATCTGAAGATAACACAGAAATAAACATAGGAGTAAGAATTATAAATTCTCAGTAGGATTCCTTAAAACTACCATATGCTATGTCATCGTTATTATCTCTAGCTGCTGCAGTTTATTATGAAAAAGGTGAACATGTTAATAGACTTTTCAGCTTTATAGTTCATAAATGTATTATCCGAAGTAAGGTTCATTTTATTCATGCACTTGTTAATCAAAGGAGAATCTAAACCTAAGCGTAGCAGAATAATTGACGTCTGCATGTAGATACAATTAGTCTTTTACTAAGCAGGGAGAGGAATTAAAGCATAAGCATAGCTGATCAAAGAACAATTAAATAATATGCATTTATGAGTGCAACCATACATTTGTTGCAATTGATTATTCCTCCTGTTATCTTTCTTTACTTTCGTTACTTGGCATACCTAGGCGTTACGTATACTTACACTAGCTGGGTCGATGCCATGCCTCATGTGAGTGGGATGCTTGCATATGCTTTACTCTTTATTCTTTACTGCCCTTGCAAGGGGATTTATGTGCCTCTAGTCTTGGAGGGATCTCATTTTGGCCACGTGCCTCTAGTCTTGGAGGGATCTTATTTTGGCCACGTGCCTCTAAATTGAAGGGATCTCTCTTGGTCAAGTGCCTCAAGAATAGAGGGATCTCAGCTGACCACTTGCCTTTAATGTAGAGGGATCTCATCTGGCCACGTGCCTCTAAGGTAGAGGGATCTCATAGTTTTATACTGCCTTCACAGGGAGGGATTCAATGTGCAACTGCCTCCAAGTGAAGGGATCCACGTCTTATCTTATTTAACTGCTTTCACAAGGAGAGATCTCATAACTGCCTCCAGGTGAAGGGATTCACATTTTATATATTCATATTCTTTCATTCTCATACATAATCATGCATAGACATGCTGAATGCACTCATGCATATGCTTCATTGCTTACTTTCATATATCCTTGCATACATGTTTTCCACATACATATTCATAACATACAAGTGTTCATAACCTTCTTATAATTCTACTGAAAATTCGGCAGCATAACGGATCAGATCCGTTTCCCCATGAATAGTGTGATGCGGAACCCCGTGGATATAAAGATCCAGAAACCCCAGGCACACACTTTGATAGAAAACAAGATGTAGAATAAAGACCCTCCCTACTAAACCCCCAAGAAACCTGTCCTTGGAAACGTAGATAACAGGGAAAAGATAGAGCATGTAAATTGATTGAATATCACAAGGAACTTACATAGGATGAATTCTCTCAATTTCTTGATGCAACAAGCAAAGCAAATCACTCACCTCACTTGCACACAAAAGGAACCGCATTTTCTTGAAAGAAAACAAAAGCAAATTTCAATTAATCAAAAACTGCTAAACAATGTGTTCCTTGTGGTATTTATAACCTCTTACACTAGGTTAGACACTTAAACTAAGTCCAAGCCCAATAAGAAGTGTTCTGATACTAAATAATATGAATTGGGTTGGATAAAACATAAAACATAAAACATGGGCCAAATAAAATAACTAAAAGTTTAGATGTCCTAAATACTTAAACTAATCAAACAAGGCCAAAAATGGGATAATGGCCCAAATATGGCCAAAATAAGCTTCTAAGCCCAATTTGCAAATAACAAGATCTGGTCAGTCATTAGTATGAGTTGGCATCTTGGGCTCCTTGGCCCATTCTTGATACATTTCTTCCACAATTGCTTTGGCCAAGTTTCCAAAGTCTTCTCTTAACCTCTTTGCTCTTGCTCGTGTGATTTGGTCCCTCTTGGCATGGTAAAATCTCCATCTTGGCCCCTTGTGCTAGAATGTCCAATTTGTCCTTCTGAAACGTATCATTCCCTCCTCTCAAAAAGATTAGTCTCGAATGCATCCATGTCAAAGGAGAAAGGTCGAAACATTAAAAGTAGTGAAACATTATACTCACCCGGAAGGTCAATCTTGTAAGCATTATCATTGATCCTCTCCATCACTTGAAATGGACCATCACCCCTTGAGTTAAGTTTAAATTTCCTAAGTGAGCGAAACCTATCCTTCCTTAAATGAATCCAAACCCAATCACTGTGTTCAAAGACAACTTGTTTATGCCCTTGTTAACTCTTTGAGCCGCCACCTTGTTTTTCTTTTCAATCAACTCACGTGCCTTCAAGTGCATTGCCCTTTAACCTTCGCAGCCCTCTCATCACCATCTAAGCTAACAAGATCACTCAAAGGTAAAGGCATCAAGTCTAAAACAGTTAAAGGATTAAAGCCATACACAAGCTCAAAAGGAGAAAACCACCGTAGGAAGAATGAATGGTTCTATTATATGCAAACTCAATGAAAGGCAAACAATCTTCCCAAGTTTTCAAATTCTTACCAACAATCAAGCGCAATAAAGTCCCTAAAGTCCTATTCACCACTTCAGTTTGACCATCAGTTTGTGGGTGACAAGTAGTAGAATATCACAATTTAGTTCCTAACTTGCCCACAACACTTTCCAAAAATGACTCGGGAACTTCACGTCACGATCGTAAACAATGGTCCTAGGGACACCATGTAAACGCACCACTTCTCTAAAGAACAAATCAGCAATGTTTGTTGCATCATCAGTTTATGGCATGCAATAAAGTGAGCCATTTTACTAAATCTGTCTACTACAACAAAAAAATGTTGTCTCTACTCCTTCCTAGTTCTAGGCAATCCAAGCACAAAATCCATAGATATATCAACCCACGGATGAGTAGAACAGACAAGGGTGTGTATAAACCATGTGGCATAGACTTAGATTTAGCCTCGCTTACATGCAATGCATTTAGCACAAATTCTTTCAACATCTTTTCGCATGTGTGGCCAATAAAAATGCTCGAGATAATACATCTAAAGTTTTATGCACACCAAAATGACTCCATTAAACCACCACTATGTGATTCTCTAACAAGCAACTCTCTAACAGAGCAAATAGGTACACAAATCCTATTACCAATAAAGCAGAAAAACCTTCATGCCTATAGAATTTGTTAAATGCACCATGTTCACATGCAAAGCATAAATATCGTAGAAATCGTAATCGTAGCATACAATTCTTTCAAATGCTCAAATCCTAACAACTTAGTGGTAAGTGTAGTGATTAAAGCATACCTTCTAGATAAAGCATCAGCAACCACATTCTCTTTCCCTTGCTTATAAGAGATCACATATGGAAAAGTCTCAATAAACTCAACCCATTTAGCATGCCTTTTATTCACCTTACCTTGTCCCTTTAAGTGCTTGAGAGATTCATGATCAGTATGAATCACGAATTCTTTGGACAGCAAGTAGTGTTGCCACACCTCTAAGGTCCGAACTAAAGCATATAGCTCTTTGTCATAGGTTCAGTACCTAAGTTGAGCTCCATTCAGCTTCTCATCAAGAATGCAATGGGACGTTTTTCCCCTGTATCAAAGCAAGACCTATACCAATCCCGAAGCATCACATTCTATTTCAAAGGTTTTATCAAAATTAGGCAAAACAAGAATAGGAAACAGAACACAATTTATCTTTCAAAGTATTAAAAGCAAGTTCTTGTTCCTTTCCCCATTTAAACCCAACATCCTTTTTAATAATTTAGGTCAATGGAGCAGCAATGGTAGAGAAGTTTTTCACAAATCTTCTATAAAATCCACTAAACCATGAAAACTCCTTACCTCAGAAGCACTTTTAGGCGTTGGCCATTCTTGAATAGCCTTCACCTTCTCCTCATCAACCTCAATACCATGAGCACTCACAATAAAACCAAGGAAAACAACTTTATCAATGCAAAAGGTGCACTTTTTAAGGTTGGCAAATAACTTTTCCTTCCTAAGCACATCTAAAACAGCCCTAACATGTGATATATGATCATCCAAACATTGGCTATAAATCAGAATATCATCAAAATAAACAACCATAAATTTCCTAAAAATTCCCTCAAAACATGGTTCATTAAACGCATGAAAGTACTAGGTGCATTAGTTAACCCAAACGGCATAACCAACCACTCATAAAGACCATATTTTGTTTTAAATGCATCTTCCATTCATCCCCTGGTTTCATTCTAATTTGGTGATACCCACTTTTCAAATCAATTTTAGTAAATATGCATGCACCATTTAACTCATCAAGCATGTCATCTAACCTAGGGATAGGATGGCGATACTTTGCAGTTATCTTGTTGACTGCACGACAATCCACACACACATCCTCCAAGTGCCATCTTTCTTTGGAACCAACAAAATCGAACGCACATGGACTCATACTTTCCCTCACATACCCTTTAGCTAGCAGATCATCCACTTGCCTTTGAAGCTCCTTTGTCTCCTCAGGATTACTTCTATAGGCTGGTCTATTTGGAATACTAGCTCCAGGCACAAAATCAATTTGCTGCTCAATCCCTTTCAACGGTGGTAATCCACTTGGCACCTCATTAGGGAACACGTCCTCAAACTCCTGCAACAAAAAAAGAAAACAACTAGCAAATTTGGGTTAAGCTCAGTTTCAGAGAGTAAAATCTCCTTAAACCGAATCATAATCAAAGCTCTCTTGCCTAACAAAATATTTTTCAAATCTCTCTCTTTTGCATAAAAACATGATTTCCTCTCACTCTCTTCATTTTTCTCACTCTTCTCTTTCTTTTCACTCTTTTCTTTCTTTGCATTTTTCTCACCTCTCTCTTTCTTTTCTTTATTTTCTCTCACCATTGGGCCTTGTTCTTTATTCTTTTCTCTCATGGCCTTCTTTTTCTCTTTTTCTTTTTCCTCACTTCCCAAATTCCCCACAAAAGTTTGTTGAAGCTTCATTTGGTCAAGATACACCTCCTTGGGTGATAATGGTGCAAGAGTGATCTTGTGGCCATTATACTCAAAGGAATACCTATTCTTGTACCCATCATGTAGCACACGCCTATCAAATTGCCATGGTCTCCCCAGCAACAAATGACTAGCAGCACATGGGTACTACATCACACACTACTTCATCACTATACTTCCCAATGGAGAATGCAACCACAACTTGTCCTGGTAACTTTCACTTCCCCTATTATTCAACCATTGCAACCTATATGGATTAGGATGCTTATCATGCAATCCCAACTTTCTCCACTAAGGTGGTACTAGCAACATTGGTGCAACTTCCACCATCAATAATCAAACTGCACACCTTTCCACCAACCAAACATCTAGTGTGAAAGATGTTCTCTCTTTGCTCTAGACTATCCTCCTTAACCTGCATATTCAAAGCACGTCTAGCAACAAGAGACTCACCATGCACAGCATATTCAACATTCTCATCATTATCAGAACAGTCCTCTAATGGTGGCATATCATCACTACCATCAGACTTACCATCATCATCAGATTCAGATACAACTTCAACTCCCCTAATGACCATTGTTCTCTTGTTCGGGCAATTAGATGCATAATGGCCCAAACCGTGGCACTTGAAGCATTTAACATCTCTATGCCTAGAAGTAGCAGTAGAAGAAGATGAATTAGAGGTACCTTTCTTCTTGGCCATGTCTAGTCCCTTCTCCTTGGGGTTTGAGTCCTTATTCTTCTTTTCCTGTGTTGAAATGACCAAATTACCCTCCTGAGCATGTATCATTGTGCCAGGCTACTAGTAAAATCAATCAAGCAAAAGTTCAACATAGAGTAGCAAACATATCACAATAATGTCAATCATGTAGGGATTGGACCCTTATATACCACAATAATATCAATCATGTAGGGATTGGACCCTTATGTTCAATTCTGCCCATTATATCAATTCTGTCCAGAGTTTTTAGAAATGAAGCCTAAAATTAATTTTAACTCATTTAGACCTAAATTTTGGATATGTTAAAGTGTTATGTGTCTATTTTCTAACCTCTTTAGTCCCATCTAAATTTGATAAATATAGCTTAAGTTATTTAGGTTTTATCCCAGCTTGCCCTATGGCTGGCCAGAATTGCACAATTAAAAGTAAAAATCCACTAAAAATCGAAAACTAGCTTAAATCATACGAAATTGGTCTCATATTAAAACTAACAGGGCAATCTTTCATTTAAAAAAAGTTTCATTCCATTTGAATTAGTAGGGCTCGAGTTATAAGCCCCGAAATCTGACTTTCCTGAACTGCCCTATTTTGGCCTAGTTTGGACATAGGGCAACTTTATTGGATCACTGGGAGCAAACGGGATCTTATCTAACTCTGAAATTTTTATGGGATATTTTGCTATGTGTAACCTTTCTAAGAAAGTTAGTTTCACTCAATTCCGAGTAGTATAAGGCGAGTTCTACCCTAAATAATCTAGTCTGCCCAGAATCAAAATAAAAAACCTAGGTCAAAATTCCAAAATTCATATCTCACTCAATACTAATCCAATGGCCTTATATGATATATGTATGGAAAGCCCTGAATGTCTAGTTTCATTAAAAATGTTTCATCAATTTTAAACTATGGTACGCGGAGCCATACACTCCGCCATACGGATTGCCGAAGGGTTTTGGTTTTCCAACTTTTCACATCTTTCTATTCTCATCCTTTCTTACTTCCTATTCGATTTTAACATCATCAACAGCCAATAAACCAGCCAAATATCATCATATTCATTCAATCATCACATCAAGAATAGAGAAAATAGAGCCACCATCAGCCCCCCATACCCAAGAAGACAAGAACAAGTTGAATCTCTACCTTTATTTTGATGTAACAACTAGCTAGTCTTGAGTTCTAGTGAAGGATATGGATGCAAGAAGCTTGAGGGAGGCTAAAAGTGGAAGAAGGAGATGAAGAGGATGAAGAAAAAAGGAAAGGAAGGCTACTGGAAGAGGGAGCACGAAAATTCTGCTGAAGGAAGAGGTTATGAAAGTGTTGGTGTGGTAGTTGGAATCTTGTAATTTGATTGGTTGGAGTTTTTATGGCTCATCTTCAGCCATGCTTCCTTCCCTTTTGTGGCTGTCTTGCACCACTTTGGTGGGTTAAGTGGCTGAGTTTTCAGCCACTTGATGTAGGGTTGTTGAGTGTAAAATCCTATTGGTTCGGTTCCGACAGTTTGAAATACCATAATCTTACCGATTTCCTTTAAATCGGTAAATCGGTTTAAGAAAGTTTCTATGAAGTCTTCTATGCTTCTAATCCAATTCTCTCTAATTAACTCCTAATTAACCTTTCACTAACGTCTAATTGATTCTACACATTTAATAAAATCAGATAAATCGATTAATAACGTATATTAAACTTAACGTAATTCTGAACATTGTACTAAATAATTTCTCATAGTGTTTTACATTACAATCTAAATTGCCTTGAACCCTAGTATTTATAGTTCACCCCTAATTACTCTTATTTTTCTGATAAATTGATTAACAGCACAAATCAATTGCACCGTTTCTTTGGAATTGTTATCTTTTCGCTTTTTCGTAAACCCTTTAATATTTTCTTTTTGGTTTTGTAACTAATGGCATTTTCGTAATTATAAGCAAATCTAGGGGCATCCCATGTCATTTCACATATGGATACCTGCGTGGCTCAATCGGTCGAGGTTTAGGTTTCTACATTTTTGCTATGTGATTCTGCTTCGTTTAAAACCTTATTCTGCTAATTCTATTGATATAGGGACTTAAATATTATTTTCTAAAAAGTTTAGGGGCAAGGTTGTGAATAACATAAGTTTGTTTTTATTATTTTCTATTACGTTATATGGGGATGCTATATGCGCCACTTTTTGTGTATCAAGAAGCAAACTTTTTTAAAGTTTAAAGCTTTTAGGATGTTCATAGACTTATCAAATCATGAAAAGCATGTAAAGATGAAACTTTAATCATAAACTCATCATAAGAAAAAAAAATAACTTTAAGTAAAATACCACCAAGAATATAAAACCTTACCAAACAAAGTACTATGCTTAAGTCATAATAAATCATCTAGTAAGTGATTACTTGTAGTGAACTAATTAAATTCTGTCTTCTGTCTCAGTACTAATTATCCACATAGAAATGAATATTCGCATAATAATTTTTTAATCTGCTTGACGGCGGAATAGATACTAGTTAATTATTGTGCCATAAATAACATAACATAAATATGAATACAATATAGACAAAACTACTAAAAAAATATATCATAAATCTATATACATAGATGCCTGTTTTCAAAGTGTGACAAATGGTACATAAAATGGCACAGGGTAACAAAATAAGGCCGCTAACACAAAATAAATCGGTCGGTCCCTATGAACAGTACCCTAGTTGGTTCCCATGGAATATTTTATGTACAACTCCTAATTTCTACCCATCTGTCCATGACCCAGACTGCCAAAAGAGGGCCATTTTGTACATCTACTACCACTACAGCATGTCCACTAACTAAACGGAATCCAAAGAAAGAAACCCGTTTGCCATGGTGGCATCTGTAGGAGGGTGGCCCACGCTAGGAGCAGAGGACGAGGAAGAGGAACTCGCCACCTCAGACGGATCCTCCTCTGACATCGAGGCTGAGAGCATCTGCTGCGGTGGTGAAGTAGGAGGGCCCATGGGAGTTGGAGCTGCTGCTGCTAGTGCTGCTGCTGCTGGTGGAGGTGGAAATAGATAGGCTATGTGAAGGGGAATTGCAATATAAGGGATAGTGAGGTCAAAAGGTGGGTGCATAGCGGTACAGCAAAATCTCTCTAGAAAAAGAAATAAAGACGGAACTGACACCTGCCGGATATATATACAGAATCTAGAAACGGGTCGATGTGGATATGGAGCGCGGGGAACTCAATGAACAGAACTCCGGTTGCTGCATTCTCCATAGTCTAAGAATGACGCGGAAATATACAGTAGGGTGAGAAATAAAAATTTCTCAGTAGGAATTTCTAGTTTTTACGTATCTGTCATCGCTATCATTCCCAGTTGTTTCGGTCTTTCCGTAGTTCAAATTAGTATGGCACAATAGTAATATTTAACTCAAATACTTATTTATAAAACATACACCGAAACAAACTCAATTTTAGTTAACAGATATACTAATGCAATTAAAATAGTAACTTTAAGAGAACAATAGCATATCAAGAATAATAAACAGGTATCTAGAACAATCAATTAAGGAGTATCATACTGTGCAATTGGAAATTGCATCTTATCCTTGAAGGCTTTCCCCTCTTAAAACTTATTTCCATCCTTGGTCCCCTGGGAGTTATTGGCCATATACTCCTGGGTAATAGTCCGCTTTCAGGACTGAGCTCGTTCCTATACAGGATTGCCGAGTTTACTTTTCCCGACCTTCCCATTGATCTATTCCCCTTAAATTTGTTCAGGGGCTGGCCCAAATAATATGGAATCCCTTACAATATCATGAATTGAATGCACATCTAACTTGATTCTTTCAAATATCATTTGTTCATGCTATTGTAATTTACGCAACATATGAATTTCTTGCCGAAATTTCGACGGCATAACGGATCGAGTCCGCTTCCCATGAATAGTGCTAGACAACCAGTACAATTGTACAAACTTGCAATTCAATACAGACCAGCAAATATATATATATATATATATCATTCATCAATTTCAATTTAAGTATCAATAGGGTTTTTGGTTTATTCTCCCCTGTTTTGCCCGAGTTTGGTATACTCCAACCTTAGTTCAATTCAACTCATTTAAACCTAATTTTTGGATATATCATAGCCTCATGTGTCTAGTTTCTAACCCTTTTAGTCCCACCTCATTTTGATTTGTATAACTCAAGATAGAAATATTTTACCTCAGACTGCCCTGTTCTTAGCCAGAATTGGGTTCTTATAATTAAAAATTCACTAAAAATAGAAATCTAGGGAAACTCATACGAAATTTATATCAAATTAAAGTTAACAGAACAATCTTTCAAATGAATTAAATTTCATATCATTTGCATAAGTATATTTTGAGTAATGAGTCCCGAAACTTAGTCCTATTGGACTACCCTATTCTAGGCTAGTTCAGACTTAAGTTAACTTTCTTGGTGTACTGGAAACAAATGGAAATGAATCTGGTCTTGAAATTTTTTATTGAATATTCTCTTACATGTTAGCTTTCAAATAACCTTGGGTTCACTCAATTTGGAGTTGTGTAAGATGAGTTATACCCTTCTCAACTCATACTGCCCGGATAAGGATCCAGATTTCTAAGTTAAACTTCAAAAATTCATAACTAATTCTATACTAATACAATGACCTTATATTTTATATGCATGGAAAGCCTTGGATGTCTAGTTTTATATAAAAATAGATTCATCAAATTTAACCAGTTGTAGGCGGAGTTGTACACTCCGCGAGAAAAACCCTAACAGCTTCTTGGTTTGTCTCCCTTCTTCAAGCTATTTGCTATCAATTTCGATTTTAATCACAACATACATGCAAAATTAGTCATAAACCATCACCATCACTCTACATAACATCAATATCTCAGGTTATACATGATCACCATGAAGTCCCAAACCAGAGAAAGTGAGAAGAGAAGTAGGATTTCCTACCTTGTCTAGATGAATTTGTGTTGATTTAGTGTCTTTGATGAAAGCAACTTGTGATGAGACTTGAAAATGGATGAGAATGGAGTGAAAATGAAAGTAAAGAGAAGAGAAAGATATGAGCTTCAGCAGCTAAAGGGGGTGGCCGAAAATTAGGAGAAGAGAAGGAAAGAAAAGGTGAAGATTTTTTTGGAAGCAAGACTCATGTGATTGGTGGACTTCACTTCATTTTCCAATTTAGCTTGGCTTCCCATCATCAAGGGCTGATCAAGGCACCACTTGAGGGGGTTGTTTGGCTAAATCTTAGCCATTGATCCTAGGGCACTCATAGCATAATTTCTATTGGTCTGGTTCTGACAGTTTAAAATACCGAAATCTTACCGATTTCCTTTAAATCGGTAAACCGGTTTTAGAAAAATCCTATGAAGTTTCCTATGGTTCTAATCTAATTCTATTATACCTAATCATCCTAAACCACACTTAACTAGATTTAAGTGAATACTAAATCAAATCCTAATTAATCACAATTACTCGATAAAAAAAAAAACCAAACAACTCAATTAATAATGATGAGATTTCTTTCGGACATTACAAAGAACATCAAGAACATTCAAGAATAAGAACATGAATATATTTTTCCAAAAGTAGAAACATCAAGAACACTTGAAGAACAACAAGAACATATTTTGGCAAAAATGGAAACTTTTGCTCTTGAAGAGCATGAAGGATTTCTCAAGTTTTCACTTAGAGCTCTTGATCATGAAAAAACCAAGCTCCAAGCTTTTTTGAGCAAACAAAATGAAAAAGATGAAGATCACTACCTCCTTATCAAAATGGCACTACAACAAGGAAGGAGAAGAAGAAGATGATGGCTCTTCTTGGTGATGATGGTGGCGGTTTTGCAAGAAGGAAGGAGAAGCTCTTGAGATCTTGTGAAAATAGAGATTGTAGTGTTTAGATCTTGTCTCCAAAGACTCAAAGATGAGGTCCTTGAAGGGCTAAGTGAGAGGTTTTGGGTGGTGGTGGTGATGGTGGTGAAAGGAAGAAGAAGATGAAGAAGAAGAAGAGAGAATTTTAGAGGGAAGTTGAAAGAGTAGGAGACTTAGAGAGAGAATGAAAGTGCGAAAATGAAAATGAATGAGCGTGGGGAGAGAGAAAGTGGCATCCAACATAAAGGGAAAGGAGGGAGATATTTTCTTAATTTTATGTTAATTAAAGTTTAGGGGGACAAATTGGACAATGGGGGAACAAAGCATGTACTAAGTTTAGGGAGACAAATTGGATAATGGGGGAACAAAGCATGTACTAACTCTTACATAAAGCACTCTTATCTTATGCTTTATGCTTTAATAACATCACTTTTTACTTTATTGTCTAGTTGACTAAATTTGAATTTAATCATGTGATTAAGTACTCATGCAACTTAATTAAGATGATTAAGCAAGGATTAGTGATTAATACACAAGAACATGATTAACAAAAATTAATCTTGCAATTAAACTTAATTAACTTTAATTAAACTCGATTAAGCTAATTAAGGGCTATTAGTGCTTAATTAAGCTATAAAGGCTCTAACTTGCTTAATTAGAGATTATCTAATCTCGATTAAGCATTCTCTTGACTCTTCTCATCCGAGTTAACTCATAAACTCTTCGTTAACCCCTTAATTAAGCCTTAATCTCATAATTTCTCATTAAGTGTTTAATTGCTTAGGGTTACTGAGGTAATTTAGCACATCATGAAATTGAGGATGTTACATTTGTCATGGCATACGTATTAATATGGCACTAAAACCAACATATATTCCTCAGCCTTTTAATTAGATTTGGTCCCATGTAGTTTAGAGACCCCTAAGTTGAGTTGTATACAATTTAATTATAAGTTAGGTTTAAATATCTCAATTCTGCCCAAATTTTTAAATTACACCAAATTTTCATTTTAAACCCTTTTGATCTCAAATTTCATGGAAATGTTGCTCTCAAACATCTTTGGTTCCACTAAATTTTGTTAAGTATAGTTCAAGTTATTCAACTTTAACCTATTATTTCCTTGTTATGACATTGTCTTGAACACTTAAAAGTGAAAAATCACTAAAAATCCAATATTTGTCATTTTGCCTTGAAATTTTACATATTTATACTCCAAAAGCGATCTTTCAAGCAAACTAAGTCCCACTCCATTTGGCCAAGCAAAGCTTAAGTTATAAGCTCCACATTGAAACTTTCCTATTTTGACACCTACAGAGTATGAGGTAACTTTGTTGAATTACTGGGAGCAACTTACTAGGAGCTTGGTGGCAGCAAGTGTCGCAGCCTGCTCCAAATTACAATTTTAAAATACTTAATTATACCAAATTTGAAGTATAGTGCAACCAAGGTCATCTCACAAGGATGTTCTTTCTATCTAGTTAAGTAACAAGGGGGTATGTGCAAACATGCAATCAATAAGCTATAAAAGAAAATTAGATGAAAATAAAACACTAGTTCAAAGAGTTCCTTAGGAGTAAGGTGAATCAATCATTAACGCACAATATATCAAACACATGGAATGTGACTAATTTGAGCTATTAGAGAGACCTCTTCTAACAACCCCACAATTCTACCTAGAGAACTCTAGGAATTCAAGCAACACATAATTGATTAGATAATTGAGACCTCAACTCTAATTAACCTATGTTGATTTTTAGCCCAAATTGTATTAGCCTAGGTTTGAACCCAAACCCAATTCCTAATTCTTTAACTAATCAAGTTCATACCAATTGACCAATTAGCAATCACCCAACTAATTCCTCATTCATAAACTCACATATCAATACCATTCAATGCAAATTTACAAATAAAAGAGGGCAAAGAATTAAGAAAACAAACATGATTGAAATTCAAGCATAGGGTTTCAAGATTACAACCATAATGCCCTTGGAGTCTCCTTGAACTAGCTTGAAGTCCTACTCCTCCATAGCAATGAAGGTTACAAACTAGAAGCCAAAAACAAGTTTCTTACAAAATGAAAGGAAAAGAAAAGAAAAGAAGAGGAGAGGAGAAGAGAAGAGAGAAAAAAAATGTTGGAGAGATGAGTCCTCTTCGCGTCTCGGTTTTCTCTCTACTTATCAGACCTCAAATGTCAAAATTCAAAAATGTCCTTGAGCCCAACTTAATCCTCTGGCTCTTAGCTTTAAATGGACACCCAATTTGCTTAATTTGGACTTAAAATGAGAGAGTTATGGCCCAATCTTTATAGCATGTTCAGGTTGTACATGTATTTGTGTTAGTCCATTTTAATAGCTAATAAATCCATGAAGATGTCATTATTTTGGAGAGTGATCTCATATGAATTGAAGTTTTATGTCTTAGCTTTCAAATGGCATAGTTTTACCTCAATCCAATGTCTACAACTCACGTTATGGCCCAATTAGTGCATGCTACTCCGGTTCCAGTGTAACAGCCCTATTTTGACTTTGTGGCCCAATTCGACCCACTAGACATCTGAATTTGTTGTTGACTTCTTCATCAATGTTGTAGATCTTTCTCTCAGCTTTCCTATAATATAAAATTTGTAATTTTTAGATATCTTCAACTCAAGATACAGCTATAATACAAAAACAGTATAAATTTGTAATAATACTGAAAAATACAATTAAGCCCAATTAGAGTCCAAACTTATAAAATGTGTCCAATATTATTCAATTAAGCACAAAAGAGGTTCAATAAACTAAATATGAGGGTTAATCAATGTATCAAAATATTGCTTATCAAATTCCCCCACACTTAGCTTTTTGCATGTCCTCATGCAAAATCCAAAATATACTCAAGGGTGCCGAAAATGAAACATCAGAATCTAAAACAAACACAAAAGTCCTAAAAACAAAAAATGACCAAATGCTGTGAAAAACAAATTCCCAATTGATCCTTAAGAGTGTCAAGCATATAGGCAAAAAGCACATCCAAGGCATTACGAAATTCAACAATCAAGACACATCTCTACAAAGGTGCAAGCAAGGCAAAAATCACTCCAAAAGGTACGGATCAAGCATGGAGGATCTCACAAGATAATGTGTTTAGCACTCTTACTCTCAAGTGTTTAAGGCTCAGTTATACCACTGAAATCACCTCAAAAGGAAAAGCACTACCATAAGCTTGCTTATCATCTAATTCTCCACCACTCAAACACATGCACACACAAATCAAGAGGACTTTATTCAAGGTTGTAATGAGGCCAACGTAAGGGTAAGGAAATAGTAAGGATATGCAAGGTAAAAGCCAAAGAGAATAGAAGAACATTGGCAAAGACATGAGGTCACAAATGTGAGGGCCTTCCTAAAATCTAAGAATGCAACAAACAACTCTTTTTTTATCCCACTTCTTTACTTTCTTTTTTTTTAATCAAAATTATCCCAATTTATTGCCTTTTTCTTTTTCTATTTGCTTTTCTTTTTTACATTTTCTTTGCTTCTTTTTCTTCTTTTTTTTTTCAATCTTTTCATTTCTTTCCTTTTTCTCTTTTCACCACTTTGCACCCCTACACTTATGTGAATGCACATTGCTAATGGTAACCAATGGTCTCCTAATTCCTAAGGCTAGGTAGAATCATGATTTTTCGCTTTAGGCTTGTAATGTGCTAAAAACAAAGAATGGGTAAAAAGCTCAAAGAGGCTAAGCAAGGGAAAAAAAAAATGCAAGGGTGGCTATTTGGTTAAGTGGCTAATCACAAAATGAATGCCTCAATCATATTCATGTATGCAAATGAATGGGGTAGCCTCAAAAAGAATCAAAGCAAGTTCTAGAGTGACAAATCCTATGAGAGAATAAAACACACAAGAAAGAAAAGAATGGCATGTAATATAGCCATCCAAATATGGCTCAAAAGCTCACATGGTTCATGTCCAACATACTCAATCCAAGCAATTGAAGATCAAGCTACCAAGCATGCAAAACATAAGGAATGAGATAAAAAGTCAAGCATGTTGAAGCCTCAAGCCGTGAATGTCTACTGCCTAAAGCTAACAACTAAAGAATCACCATAGGGGAACATCCAACTAAACAATATAACTAGCATATGAAAACTAATAGTAAACATATTTTATTCTAAAATTAAAATTCAAGACAAAAAATTAAAAATGCAAGGCAAAAAATTAAAAAGGTAAAAAGTGGTGAGAACTCCCTCATGGTGGTTTATGCTTGAACTGGTCTAGGAATCCCCACCAAGGTTTGCATCTTTTGCCTCCTTCAGGATCCCATGAGGTGATCTTGAATTTATTTCCATCCTTGCTATTAGTGCCTTGATAGGTCAATATTGATGGCCTCGACATCCTTTCAGGTAGCACCTCTACAATGATGAAACAAGTAGCTTAGGGATAAGATTTGTTTTTCACATAGGCATAATCCAAGCACCTTCGTACACCCAGATGAAGTAAGCCAGTTGTCATGTCACAAATGGTTTGGAGTTGGGCATCATTCTCCAAGTTGGCATATTCAAACTGCTCCAAGAAAGTTGTAAGTGCATACTCTAAACCACTTGAGTATGTCTCAATTGCAGGTAGAAGGACAATGGAGGGGAGAGGCTGGGTGGTTTCTTTAACTCGTTCCTCCAATAGCTCAACTCTTTGAATATCAGCTACAACTTCACCATTTTCTAGCATTAGAGGATCTCCCCTCAGACATGCCTTAATCTCTACACATATAGGGCAGATATACTCACCTTCACAGTCAACACATGTGAATCCAACAAAAGTGCTAACAGTAGTTAGCTCAGGGAATTCTGTTGAGAGGTCACTCATAGGGTCTTCTAAAGAAGTGAAAATATCTATGCATGTAGACATATTCATTTTCTCAGCACCAACAAGATCATGAGATATCTCCTCAACCAATGTCTCCTGTGGTATCTCATCTAGTGGCCCAGCGACATCTTGACTATCGCCAATCCCCTCAGCTAGCTCATGTGATTGCACATCTGGCATATTTCCCTCATGAGTCAGAACAGTATTGGAAAAGAGCTGGGTGAACTCATGAGCTTGCAATTTGCTCAATGTAGAAGTTAATTGACTCAATTGTATTTGCAAGCCATGAATATTTGCATCAATCCTTTGCTGCCACTGGAGATTGCTCTCCATTAATTGGTTCACAAAATCTTCTAGAGAAGGCTCAAGTGAGGTGGCTAGTGGATTGGCCTGATGATATGCAGGTGATAACTCAAGCTGTGGTTGCTCATATGGCTCCTGGAGTAGATGCAAGTGCTGTTGAATGAAGGGGAGTGAAGGTTGGAACTGCTGCTGAAAATATGGAGGTTGCTGTGATGGAACACCTCCATATCCTTGATCAACTCCATCATACCAGTCAGACTGGTACATACTGGAACTTGGGTCATATCCCTGTTGTGGTTGTTGGATATGATTCCTCATGGCATATTGCTCTATTAGGTACTTTATCTCATCTAGTTGCTGTTCCATTCTTTGGTAAGAATCCTCAACAACTGCTTCAATTCCTGCAATATTCCAACAACCATATGTCTAGGAACTAAAAGATGAGTTAGTGAACAAGTTAGAAAAGTAGAAATGAGTAAACTAAATAGAAGAAGAAACTAAAAACTACTCTAAAATGGCTTAAAACAACTAAGAAAATACTACAAAAGATGTTTTGGGTTATATAAACAAGAAAGAAAAAGGGAAGACATAAAAGAAAATATTAAAAAATGCCAAAAAAATCAAAATAAATAGAAAAAGTGATCAGAATGATTGAATTTGGCAAAAATAAGGTGGGGCTCACTACAAGTAATGAGTCTTGCTTAGAATGTCGAAAACCTTTGGATTAAAAAGTTTCAAAGTAATCTGAGCACAAACAGTACAGGACAGCACCCAAAATTAGCCTAAAAACACCGAAAACGACCAAAATATGCAGAACTCAAACAAAAGCAAGTAAACACATATATTTACAAACTAAATAGCATCAACATCCCCGGCAATGGTGCCAAAATTTGGCAGCAAGTGTCACAACCTGCTCCAAATTACAATTTTAAAATACTTAATTACACCAAATTTGAAGTATAGTGCAACCAAGGTCATCTCACAAGGATGTTCTTGCTATCTAGTTAAGTAACAAGGGGTATGTGCAAACATGTAGTCAATAAGCTACAAAAGAAAATTAGATGAAAATAAAAACACTAGTTTAAAGAGTTCCTTAAGAATAAGGTGAATCAATCATTAACGCACAATATATCAAACACATGGAATGTGACTAATTTGAGCTATTAAAGAGACCTTTTCTAACAATCCCACAATTCTACCTAGAGAACTCTAGGAATTCAAGCAACACATAATTGATTAGATAATTGAGACCTCAACTCTAATTAACCTATGTTGATTTCTAGCCCCAATTGTATTAGCCTAGGTTTGAACCCAAACCCAATTCCTAATTCTTTAACTAATCAAGTTCATACCAATTGACCAATTAGCAATCACCCAACTAATTCCTCATTCATAAACTCACATATCAATACCATTCAATGCAAATTTACAAATAAAAGAGGGCAAAGAATCAAGAAAACAAACATGATTGAAATTCAAGCATAGGGTTTCAAGATTACAACTATAATGCCCTTGGATTCTCCTTGAGCTAGCTTGAAGTCCTACTCCTCCATAGCAATGAAGGTTACAAACTAGAAGCCAAAAACAAGTATCTTACAAAATGAAAGGAAAAGAAAAGAAAAGAAGAGGAGAGGAGAAGAAAAGAGAGAAAAAAAATGTTGGAGAGATGAGTCCTCTTCGCATCTCGGTTTTCTCTCTACTTATCAGACCTCAAATGTCAAAATTCAAAAATACCCTTGAGCCCAGCATAATCCTCTGCCTCTTAGCTTTAAATGGACACCCAATTTGCTTAATTTGGACTTAAAATGAGAGAGTTATGGCCTAATCTTTATAGCATGTTAAGGCTGTACGTGTATTCGCGTCAGTCCATTTTAATAGCCAATAAATCGATGAAGATGTCATTATTTTGGAGAGTGATCTCATATGAATTAAAGCTTTATGTCTTAGCTTTGAAATGGCATTAGTTTTGCCTTAATCCAATGTCTACAACTCACGTTATGGCCCAATTAGTGCACGCTATTCTGGTTCCAGCGTAATAGCCCTATTTTGACTTCGTGCCTAATTCGACCCACTAGACATCTAAATTTGTTGTTGACTTCTCATCAATGTTATAGATCTTTCTCTCAGCTTTCCTACAATATAAAATTTGTAAATTTTAGATATCTACAACTCAAGATACAGCCATAATACAAAAATAGTATAAATTTGTAATAATGCTAAAAAATGCAATTAAGCCCAATTTGTAAGGTCCTACTCTATCTACTATATTTACTTAATTGTAGTATAGTATGTTAAAGGTTTTTATTTAAAATTTATTATTTATAGTCCCGACTATGATTTACCACGAATCTTTCTTTTTATTTGGTCTTGAGAAGAACTTAGCGTATAGCATTGAAACCATAATGTCATACAAAGCCTAAATAATGAAAGGAATCAGAGAAATTTTTCTGAATTTATGCACATATCTTTGAAAAGGTAAATATATATATATATCTGCATCCATAGAGGACATCCTCGATATATACCTTGTAAGGAATACATGTCGGGCCAGTACATACCAAAAAGATCCTGGCCGATATCATAAAAGTGCAGTCCTAAGAGTCCTCATAGGACATTTGAGTACAAGTCAATGTCCTAACAAACTACTCCAATGGCCCAATTCATCATCCGTCAAGAGGGCCATCATGTACAACAACTAGCCAAATATATCTACTACGGTCGGTACCGTTGGCCATAGCAAGCCCAGTCGGGAGGAGTCATCGGTCCGGATGAGGAGGGCGAGAGTCGGTGGCCTGACGGGTCATCCTCGGCGTCCATCGGGTCTCCGGGAACCATATGAAGAGGTGAGGCTGGTATGGGATCCACTGAGGCTTGAGTGGGAGGAGGTGCCGGATGCGCTACGGATATGGGGAAGCGAATATGGAGCAGTGGGGTCGAACAAGGGGTGGAAGAGTAGCAGTGAAGTCACTGCGCTGAAAAAGTATACCCTAAATCGACGCAGGCGACTATGTACAACAGTCGTAGGTGGGGTTGTAATGAAGTGCGCATATCACGGGAACTCAATGAACACCACCATTGTCGTCCATCGTCGTCTTGATCAAAGTAAAATGGGTACTACATGGGGTGAGAATTCTTCAAACTCTCGATGAGTTCTATATTCCTAAAGTTATCTCATCTTAACCCCTAATGGCCTTGGTCTTTTATTATGATAACTATGAACATGATCGGAGGTAGTGAATAAATCTAACTATTAACTTGATAGAATAGCAGATTACAAAATATACATGCATAACTCAAGTATACAATTCCACAACATTTAATACCCTTAATGCCTGTAAAAAGGGAATATACTCAAAACTTTTCTCTTATCCTTCCTCTAAGTTTGACTCTTTCTTAAAATCTTTACACCCACTCAGCATAAATGGTAATGAGCTCATCAGTAACCGTCGCCACCTTAATATTCAGTCTCACACTAGCGGGTCTAATGCCATGCCTCATGTAAGACCTATCCCTATACTCACACTAGCTGGGTCTAATGCCATGCCTCATGTGAGTGGAGTGGGTGAGGAACTTAAATAAGCTTATCCTCTTACTGAGGATTATATATGTCTTCGGCAAACTTATAATCTCATAATCAATCATAATGCTTGCAGAATTTGGGCAGCATAACGGATCACATCCGCTTCCCCATGAATAGTGCCAACAGCAACAATTCCAGTAATTCTCAACAATAGTTCAATAATTTCTATAACAGTATATACAATGTTCATAACAATATAGGATTCTCATAATAATCTTTGGGCATGCATACTTGTTATAATCAAGAGAAGAGTAAACTAAAAATTTGGGTGCTGCCACCAAATGCTTCCTATTCTGCCCGGTTAGTGTTTCCTCTGAGTTTATTGCTACACAACTCCAATGGATCTGAAATTTTAATATGTTGAAGCCCTATGTGTCTAGTTTCTAACCTTTTTAGTCCCGTTCAATTTTGATATCTACAACTCAAGATATTGTCATTTTGTTCTGGCTTGGTCTATAACTAAACTGAACAGCACTCTAAAATGTTAAAATCTATTTAAAATTCGAATCCTAAGGGTATGGCTACCAAACCTATGTCGTTTTGAAGCTAGGATATGAAATTTTATCCTCCAATAAGTCCCACATCATTTGGCCAACTACAGCTTAAGTAATAAAACCTCAAATTCAGGTGTTACAAACTGCCCTGTTTTGGCCTAAGCAGAATCAGGGGTGACTTTAGAAAATTTCTGGGAGTTACTCAAATTAGGTCTGAATCAGAAATTTTTATAGCATAAACTACTGGATCTTAGCTTTCTATAGAATTTTGTTCCACCTAAATCCAAGTTATATGGAGTGAGATATGGCTCACGTAAGCTTCCCTGCCCGAAATCAAATTCTGAAACTTAGGTCAAACTTCAAAAATTCATAACTAATTCTATACTGATCCAATGACTTAATAATTTATATGTATGGAAAGCTCTGGATGTCTAGTTTCATCTAAAAATATTTTCATAGAATTTAAACGGTGGGAACTGAGGGACAGAGGGCATTTCATTGTGCAGGAAATCCTAATAGAACTCTGTTTCCAGACTTGCTGATTTCTCTCCTTTCTTGATCTACCCCATTGATCCATCACCTCTTCACTCATCCCATCATTTTCCACCCATAATTCATCAAGATCAGCAAGAAGACAGATCAGAAACCATATCAATCCAGATTTAATCAACAATACAAACATCTATTCAAAGCTTTAAACCCTACCTCCTTTGAGTTCCAACTTGATTCTTCAAAAGAACTTGAATCTCCAAAGTGAAGAGTGTATGAAGTGAAGAGAGATGAAGAAGAGGAAAAGAAAAAAATGGAGGAGGAGGAGGAAGAAGGAGGGTGGCGGATGAGATAAGGAGAGAGGAAAGTGAGAGAGAAGATATTTTGAAGTGTAATAATTGAAGGGGAGTTGTCGTGGTGTGATTGGTCCTTTAATCTTGTAACCGTTAGTACTGGCCAAGGTGAATCAGATGGGCCGTCGATGAGTGTTGGGGTGGATGGCCTCCCACCTTTGGATCAGGGCCATTAATATTATTTTATTAGGTAGTTTAAGTTATTGAAGTTTTATCGGATCTTCCCCCATAGGAGATCGGTATTATACGATTCGCATTACGCCTTTTACCTTAGTTTCTACTTTAAATTTTCCATTCTAATCTACCTAACTAACATCCATTTGAATCCTAATAAATCTTAAATGGTTCATAGCTAATCTTACTCGCATGAATTAATCGAGAAAATTGATTAATAACAGGCGATTGAATTTTCGGACGTCACACAATTAGAGTCCAAACTTATAAAATGTGTCCAATATTATTCAATTAAGCACAAAAGAGGTTCAATAAACTAAATATGAGGGTTAATCAATGTATCAAAATATTGCTTATCACTTGGATCTGAAATTTATATGCTTATTCTCCTATATGTTAGCTTTCAAAAAATTGGTTGCACTTAATTTAAAGGTTTATAGGGCCATTTATGCCGATTAGGATACTTGCTACTCAACTCTGCCTATAGTCTACTTAAAAAATTCATAATTTATTCATCTTAAGTTCAATGGACCTAAAATTTCATGGGTGTACTCTCTTATGAGTTAGGTTTGAAATATCACTCCAATTGAAGGTTCCTAACTCGAGATATGATCCACGAATTCACTATTGTCCAAAACTGTCTAGATTAGCCTATTTTTATTTATGAGTATCTTTGAGTTCTTAACTTGTTTCCCTCACTAACTCAAGTTTCTCTAATTCTAACTCATTGATATAAGCCTAAAGAACACCATCTTGAGCCCAAGATATATTGGAATTAGTAAAATGACAAACCCTAACTCATTTGATAGCATAACCACATATAATAAGCAATAGGAATCTACCTCATCACTTCCAAGCTCAAGAATACTTCAAATCTTGCTTTCTCCAACTCTAAAACTCTCTTAGAATCACAAAACATCACAAAAGTTCTTCCTTCCTCCCTTTTGGTTGAAGCTAGATGTGATTCAAAGAGGAGAGATTTTGGGGTCTAAGTGGTTTAGAAGATAGGAAGCAAGTTAAAAAGTGAGATAGATATTGAAGAAACAAGAAGAAACTAAGGATTTGAGCATTTGTAAGAGCAATGGAGGAGAGGGAGTAAGAGAGAGGGCTCGGCTAGGGGGTTTTGAAGGAGAGAAGATGATGAAAAATTTTAGGGTTTTTGCGGAGATATTTAGTTACATTTTGGCTGTGTAATTTTGGCTATGTGGCTCCCTCTAGGCCCCATATATTAATATGTGTGATAATGATTAAATTCTATTGTTTTTTAAGTTTCTACTGGATCAATTTCTTGTGTCTCAAGAGATTGTTAGTAAGATTTTTACCATGTATTTAAAATTTTATTTTTGTAAAAATTCTAACAGTACACTGTTACTATTTTTATCAATGTACACTATCATCTCTATTTATAAATTTAGTGTTAATTAATCTCTAAAAATGTTAATTATAGACACGGCTTAAACAAGGTGTTACATCCAGAATTGCTCCTCTTGCTACTGTAATCTTTGATGCAGCTCCTCATTCTGGGCATGGACGGGAGTGCAAATGACATCCTCTATAACACCCTGATTTAGCCATGTCTATAATTAACATTATTAGAGATTAATTAACATTAAATATATAAATAGAGATAAGAATGTAGAATAATAAAAGTGATAATGTAATATAGTTAAAATTTTGTCGGTACTAGAATTTTAATCTCATAAAAAAATTTTAAGAGCAGTTTCTTGGAGCACCAAAAATTGATCTGGTAGGAAATTAAAATACAAGAAAGCTTAATTACTATGTGACAAAAATTATTTTTGTGGTATAGAATTAACCACCTTGGTCATTAAATAAGAATGAATTATGGCCACATAATTTACAAACTTCCATTTTTGCTTCTTTTCTCATCCATTCTTGTTTTTCACACACTTCAAAGACCACACCATTTCTAACCTTCACCACCATCATATAGCACCAAATTAAAGCCAAAAACTCCTTTTTTTTTTTGTTCAAATAAGTTTCAATTGTAAGCAAGGGAAGGAGGAATTATTGTTCTTCTTGCTTGTTTAGGAGCATTTGGAGCTTCAAGATATCAAAACTAGAAGGATTTAAGCATTGGAAGTGAGGTAGGTGTCCTTGAACTTGTGTTATGTTGAGTTGTCTCATTAAACTAAGGTTTCCTTTTTATTTTGTATGTTTGATTTGTGACTAAAGTAAGATGTTATGCGGCCTTCTTTTAATTATTTAGAGCTTGCAAAATTAGATTAGCGTGCAATATTTAGTTAAAGAATCAAAGAAACACAAAATAGAAATTCTATCTTGGAGAGTAAAACTGAGAAGCTAGTAATCCGTGATTCATAATGTAACGTCCGAGGAATTTTATTGTTAATAACCGAGTTGTTCGATTTTTATCGAATAATTGGGATTTATTAGAATTTGATTAAGCATTTACTTACAGGTAATTAAGTGTGATTTAGAAGGGTTAGGCTTGATGGAATTAGATTAGGAACATAAGAAACCTCACAGAATTTTTCAAAAACTGGTTTACCGATTTAAGAGAAATCGGTAAGATTTCAGTATTTTAAACTGTTGGAACCGGATCAATAGAACTTATACTATGAGTGCCCTAGGATCAATGGTTAGGATTCAGCCACAACACCCTCATATGTGGCGCCACTTTCAGCCAAGAAAGCAGCCACAAAACCAAGTTGAATTGGCCAATACAAATCCACCAATCACATTCAACTTCCTTTAGAAGTTTTCTTTCTTTTCCTTTTCTGCCCTTGCAATTTCGGCCCTTATGTATGTTGACCCCTCTTCATTCTTTTCTCCCTCATTTCATCTCATCTCATCTCATATCATCTTCATCTGCACAAACATTCAAGCCATAACAAAATTTCTTCAACTCAAACCACAAATCCAACAAAATTTCAACTAGGCAAGGTAGGAATCCTACTTCTCTTCTTACTTTCCTTGGTTTGGGGCTGTATGGAGTCTTATGTACCTTGTGATATTGATAAGATTTGAAGTGATGATGATGAATTATAGTTGATTATGCATGTATGTTGTGATTAGAATTGGAATTGTTATGAAAGAACTTGAAGAGTAGAGAAATTTCAAGAAGCTATTAGGGTTTTTCCTCGGTGGTTCGTACGGCGGAGTGTACTGCTCCGCCTACAGCTATTTAAATTTGATGAATCCATTTTTATATGAAACTTGACATTCAGTGCTTTCTATACATATAAAATATAAGGCCATTGGATTAGTATAGAATTAGTTATGAATTTTTGAAGTTTGACCTAGAAATCTGGATTCTTATCTGGGCAATATGAGTTGAGAAAGGTGTAACTCAGCCTACCCAATTACAAATTGAGTGAACCCAATTTTTTTTGAAAGCTAACATATGAGGGAACATCCCATAAAAATTTTAAGGTCAGATTTATTACCAACTACTCCCAGCACATTAATGAATTCACATTAAGTTTAATCCAGGCTGGAATAGGGTAGTCTAATAGGGTCAAGTTTTGGGGCTTATATCTCAAATTATACTCATGTAAATGATATAAAACTTATTTCATTTGAAAGCTTGCTCTATTAGCTTTAAATTTATATAATTTTTGTATAATTTCACTTAGATTTCTATTTTTGGTGAATTTTCTCTTACAAGAGTGTAATTCTAGCTAGGAACAGGGCAGTCTGAAATAAAATACAAATAACTTGAGTTATACAAATCAAAATGAGATTGGACTAAAAGGGTTGGAAATTAGACACATAGATTTATAACATATCCAAAATGCAAACATAAATGAATTAAAATGAACGTTTGGTGGATTTTATAATTTCGGCCAGAATTGATTGAAGTGGGTAGAAAGCCCTTTTCGATATTGTTATATTCTTGGCATGAATATGATGTTCTCTATGGGATTTGCTGTCTGATTGAACTTTCTGGTTGTTTGGAACTATTTATGGGGAAGTGAACATGATCCGTCATGCTGCTAAAATTTTAGCAGAGATTGCAATTAATATGAAGTTACAAATTATGCATGCATTAGTCAAAGTAAATTAGATAAGCAATGCTGCCATTTATAAGAATGAGAAAGGATTTCCAAGTGGCTTGGGCCAGCTCCTGAGCAAAGTTAAGGGGAATAGATCAATGAAAAAGTCGGGGAAAGTAAACCCGGTGACCCTATATAGGAACGGGCTCGATCAAGAAAAGCGGACTATTACTCAAGAGTTTTATGGCTAATAGACTCCTAGGGGATCAAGTAAGGGAAAATATGAGTTAAGGTCAAGTGTATTATTACTTATGCATATCCACAATTTCGGTTATCATGCATTGAGTTAATTGCACCATTGGGTGTTATATATATACTTTTGTTTACTTTATAGCTATCACTTAACTATGTTAAAAATACAGGTCTGGTTGCTTATTTCTCTGTTTAATTTCCTTTATTTCCTTAAGTAAAACTAAACTGTGTTTCGGACTATGATTTCTATAACTAATTGAGTGCAACATCCTGTTGATGTAACATTTTCTCTTAATTAACCAAAATCTGAAACAACTGAGAATGACAGCGATGACAGATATGTATAAACTTAGGATCCCTACTGAGAAATCTTTATTTCTCACCCTACCGTATGTTTCCGTCATTCTCAGATCATGGAGAACGTGGCTACTGTTGTCCTGTTCATCTAGTTCCCCGAGCTCCACATTCATCTCGATCCGTTCTTAGACTCTGTGTACATATCCGGTAGATGTCAATTTCGCCTTTATTTCTTTTTCCAGAGAGACTTTGTTGTACCACTCATGCATCTGCTTTTCGAACCTGCTGTCCTTTATATTGCCATCCCTCTCCATATGGCCCATCCCTTTCCACCTCCATCCGCAGCAGCAGCATCAACCATGGCTCCGCCAGCCTCACCACCATAGCAGATGCCCTCAGTCTCGATGTCTGAGGAGGATCTGTCTGAGGTAGTGAGTTCGTCCTCCTCGTCCTCTGCTTTGAGCGTGGACTACACTCCTATGGACGCTGGCATGGCGAATGAATTCCTTTCCTCGGAGTCCATATAGAGTGCCTGTGCAGCGCAATCGTAGGATATGTATAGAATGACCCTTTTTTGGGAGTAGTGGGCCATAGGCAATAGTTTAGTATATGCTGTGTGTGGATGGGTAGCACACAAAATGTCCCGTGGGGACCAGTTAGGGTACTGTTCATAAGGACAGGCCGATTTATTTTGTGTTATCGGCCTTATTTTACTACCTTGTACCATTTTATGTATCGTTTGTCAAACTTTGAAAAATAGACGCATATATATATGATGCAGTTTTCAGTAGTTCTGTCTATTTCACATTTTTATTTATGTTACTTTACTTCCGGTACAACAATTATCTAGTATTTATTCTGCCGTCAAATAGAAAATTTATTAAAGTGAACAGTTAACTCTATATGGGTAATTAATAATGAAACAGAAAATGGAATTTAATCAGCTCACTACACGTAATAACTTATCAGGTAACATATTATGACTTAAGTATAGTATTTTGTCTGGTAAGGTGTTACATTTTTGGTATTAGAGCAGTTCGTCCTAATATAGGCTTGAGGATTGGACTGACTATGGTTCGCATATGCTCTGCGTTCCTTAGATATTATTATGCATTGAGTCTTGTCCATATGGATAGGATGCACATGAGGGATTTGCCTAACCGTATGCTATTATTTACTAGCACACCGAACTTAGTATTGAGCATGATCAACTCAATTACTCTTGTTTTGTGTGTTCAAAACTTGATGGCTTTTGGAAGGCGAGGTAGACCGCGAACTTCCCCAGCCTAAGAGGAATCTACTAAGTTCCTGGACACAATGTGAGAAATGGCGCACGCTATACGCGAGCAGGTAGCTGTAGTGACTCAAATAATGGGCCAATTAGGAAAGCAACCAGATGTAGGTCTTGGAGGGAATCATAATGGCCCTGGTCTGGAATACCTCAAATTTGTTGAGTTCAGGAAAGCCAACCCACCCAGCTTTAGGGGAGCCTTTGACCCAAATAAGGCAGATGAGTGGGTTAAAGCTATGAAGAAGGTCTTCTCCATATTAGATTGTACAAACCGTTAGAAGGTGGCCTTTGCCACCTATATGCTAGAAGCAGATGCAGAGTTCTGGTGGAATGGTGCATGGCAGTTATTAGAGGGATCCCAAATAGATATTACTTGGGACGTATTCAGAGACGTATTCTATTAGAAGTACTTCCCTGCCTTTATCTGCAATGCTAAGGAGTTGGAGTTCATGCACCTCCGTCAAGGAAATAGTAGCATGTCGGAATACATTGCTAAATTTGAGGAGTTGTGCAAATTTTCCACCATTAATCGACGGAATCTCGACGAAGCATGGAAATGCATGAAGTTCGAAGGTGGGCTGAGAAAAGCATCCTTACCACTATAGAACTAATGGAGATCAGAGACTTCCCTACTTTGGTGAACAAGTGCCGCCTAGTGGAGGATTGTAACAAAAAGTTGGTTGCTGCTAGGTCAACCGGCAGTAACTTTAAGAAGGGGTTAGCTCCGCAAGGCCCAAGGTTCAAGCCCAACTTTCAGTAGTAGAGAAAGTTTCAGCCTGTGGGCAACAAAGGCAAGCAACCTCAAAGGCCTTTTGGGAACCAGACTTGCAGCTAGTACGGTAGGAATCATGGCAATTGCCCCTGTTTGGCAGGTCAAAATGTCTATTTTGGATATGGCAAATCAGGCCACAAAATCTATGAATGTCCTGCCAGAAACCCTTAGCCGACTCCCAAGCCACAACGCTAGGGAAGAGTTTTCACTATGGATGCACAAGAGGTCAACAAGTTGGAAGATTTGATTCAAGATACGTGTGAAGTAAATGGTAAAACTTGACTGTTTTATACGATTCAGGTGCATCTCACTCTTTCATCTCTCATGATTGTATGCCAGCTTTACAGTTACCTATTTCTAAATTACCCTATGACTTGCTAGTTTCTACTCCTACAAGTGAACTTGTTAAGACCCAGCATATTTGTATTAGTGTCTCCCTTCAGATAAGAGGTCGGACTTTTTCAGCCAATTTAATTTGCCTTCCTTTGTCCGGCCTTAACATCATTTTGGGTATGGATTGGCTCTCTGCCAACCGAGCCATATTAAATTGTTCTGATAGAGCCATTATGTTTCCCTCTATTTCATCTTCTAAATCAGTAACCCCTGTAAGCCTTTATTTAAGCTCCTTAGCAGTACACCACTGTGGGGATAGAAGTCAAGAGTATATTCTCTTATCAACCAATGTAGCAAAGGTTGATCAAAAGTTAAATAATATTCCAGTTGTTAAGGAATATCCCAATGTGTTCCCTGAAGATATTCTTGAATTCCCTCCCGAGAGGGAAATTAAGTTTGCCATTGAATTGGTACCAGAGGCGGGACCGATATCCATAGCGCTGTATCGAATGTCACCCTTGGAGCTGACTGAACTTAAGAAGTAGATTGAAGAGCTCCTGGAAAAGAAATTTATTAGGCCAAGTGCATCACTATGGAGAGCCCTAGTCCTGTTAGTTAAGAAGAAAGACAGAGGCATGCGACTATGTATGGATTACAGGCAGTTGAATAAGGCGACGATCAAGAATAAGTATCTGTTGCCAAGGATTGATGATCTCATGGATCAACTGCAAGGGGCAACTGTATTCTCCAAGATTGATCTACGGTCTGGGTATCACCAGATTTGGGTTCGAGAAGAAGATATTCCGAAGATGGCATTTCGGACTCGTTATGGACATTACGAATATACTGTGATGTCCTTCGGGTTGACGAATACACCGGCAATATTCATGGATTACATGAATCGAATATTCCAACCATATCTTGACAAATTTGTGGTGGTATTCATTGATGACATACTTGTTTACTCGAAGACGGAGCAGGAGCACGCAGAACATTTGCGACTAGTTCTGCAAATTCTAAGAGAGAAGAAACTTTACGCCAAGCTATCTAAATGTGAATTTTGGATGAAAGGAGTAAAATTTCTTGGCCATGTGATATCCCATGGGGGAATTTTAGTGGACCCCAATAAGGTAAAAGCAGTATTAAACTGGGAATGGCCAACGACAATTACGGAAGTCAGGAGTTTCTTAGGGCTGGCAGGATACTACAGGAGATTTATTAAAAGCTTCTCTCAAATAGCCCTTCCCCTAACAAAGTTAAACAGGAAGAATGCCCCATTCGAATGGACACCTGAGTACGAGCAAAGTTTTCAAGAATTAAAAGAAAAGTTGATGAAAGCCCTAGTACTTACTCTATTGAATCCTCATGGACCATTCGAAGTCTACTGTGATGCTTCTTAGAAAGGATTAGGGTGCGTGTTATTACAGAATAGGAACATCGTCGCATATACTTCTAGACAATCGAAAACTCACGAAAGAAATTATCCAACACATGACCTAGAATTAGTGGCGGTGGTAGATATGGAGACACCATCTCTACGGAGTGAAGTTTGAAGTATTTTTCGATCACAAAAGCTTGAAATACTTTTTTGATCAGAAAGAATTAAACATGAGGCAGCGAAGGTGGATAGAGTTTCTTAAAGATTACGAGTTTGAGCTAAAGTACCACCCTGGCAGAGCAAATGTGGTGGCAAACGCCCTAAGTAGGAAGTCTTTAATTGTGGCATGGATGAAAATCAAGGAGAAGAAACTCATAGAGAGTTTTCGAGACCTCAACTTGGGAATCTCTTTGACCCCCAATGCCATTCAGTTAAACAAACTTAAGATAACCAGTGATTTCAAAGACCAAATCCAGCAAGCATAACAAAGAAATGATGACTTTGAGCATACAGTGCAACTAGTGCAATCTGGCAAGCTAACAGGATTTACTTGGGATGTAAAAGGAATATGGTGATATCAGAGGAGAATATACGTACCTGAAGAGGACAACCTCATGAAGAAGATCTTGGAGGAAACCCATAAGAGTGAGTTTACTATACATCCTGGCATTAACAAGACGTATCAAGAGCTCAAGAAGATGTTTTAGTGGCCAGGCCTTAAGACAGATGTGGCAAATTTTGTGAATAAATGTCTACTCTGCCAAAAGGTAAAAATAAAGCTTCAAAAACCAGCAGGGACACTACAACCCTTGGAGATTCCGGAATGGAAATGGGAGAGCATTCTATGGATTTCGTGATGGGCTTACCAAAAACACCTTCAAGATATGATGCTATATGGGTCATAGTGGATAGGCTAACCAAGTCCGCTCACTTCTTACCCATTCGAGTGAATTATCCTCTAGAGAAGTTGGCTCAATTGTACATTCAAGAAGTGGTACAGCAATACCAACATGGTATTCCTTCAATAATCATTTCAGATCGAGATCCAAGGTTCACCTCACAGTTTTGGGGAGCGCTCCAGAAGGCGTTTGGTACTAGGCTATGTCTAAATACTACATATCATCCGCAAACGGATGGTCAAACAGAACGAACAATTCAGACTTTGGAAGACATGTTGCGAGTGTACATCCTGGAACAGCGTGGAAGCTGGGATCGATATTTACCATTGGCCGAATTTGCATATAATAATAGTTATCATGCGAGCATCAGCATGGCCCCATACGAAGCATTATATGGACGAAAATGTCAATCTCCCCTGTGTTGGCATGAATCAGGAGAACAAATTCTGTTAGGACTGAAACTAGTCAGACAAACTACAGAGCAAATCAAAAGGATCTGTAGCAAGATACTTGCAGCTTAGAGCCGTCAGAAGAGCTATGCGGATGTCAGGAGAAAGCCCTTGGAGTTTCAAGAAGGAGACCATGTGTTCCTAAGGATCACACCCACAACTGGCGTAGGCAAAGCCATTAAAATTAAAAAGCTAAGCCCTCGCTTTATAGGTCCTTTTCAAATTTTGAAATGAATTAGGCCAGTTGTGTATCGAGTCGCTTTACCTCCACATTTGTCAAATCTTCATGATGTCTTTCATGTTTCTTAGCTCAGGAGATACCAGCCTGACCCCACTCACTTCTTAGAGCCTGAATCAATCCAGTTAAGGGATAACTTAACTTTTCATGCATCCCCAACACGGATAGTGGACAAGAGCATCAAACATCTTTGAAACAAAGTCGTACAGTTAGTGAAGATGGCATGGGGAAACGAAGACTCAACGGACTGTACGTGGGAATTAGAATCTGAGATGAGGAGGGAGTATCCTAAATTATTCTCAGGTACTAAATTTTAAGGACAAATTTTTTTTTAGGAGGGTAGAAATGTAACGTCCGAGGAATTTTATCGTTAATAACCGAGTTGTTCGATTTTCATCGAATAATTGGGATTTATTAGAATTTGATTAAGCATTCACTTAAAGTCAATTAAGTGTGATTTAGAAGGGCTAGGCTTGATGAAATTAGATTAGAAACATAGGAAACTTTGACGTGACTGTCGAACTCACTCAAATTAATCAGGCTATAAAGAAAAATTTGTAATATAGAGCAACCTGAATCGTTTTCCAAGGAATTCGCAATGAACCAATTAGCTCAATTGGAACAGCACAATACAGAATTAGCAACAGAAACGAAAAAAAAGGGGGGGTTGTTCAAATTCAATACAGATAACAGATAATAAAAAAAACGAGATTAACAATTTTAAAGCAACCAACCCAGACTTGAGTTCCTAAAAATCCGTCATTGGACAATGAATCCCTGAATTCATGGTTGATCCTAAACAAATCAGAATCCCTACATTCATTTAGAAAAACGAATCCACTAGGCGATCACCTAGCATTTTATCAGAAACTCAGCGTGTTCACTTATTCAACGTACAGTGCCTGCTTAAACCCGTTTTGATTTTAAGCCCTTTCGATTAATCAACATAAATGTTAAATCTAACATTCAACACCCCTTCCCTTAAGTTATCCAGAATCGAAATACAGAAGAGAAAGGAAAGAACGAACTCAGTATGATGAAAAAGCGTCCTCTGGATTGAAGGCGGAAACTCAATTCGTGGGTTGATCGATTAGTGCCTTAGCCAACCATGGTAGAATAAAAATCGCAAATACAATAGAGAAGAAAAAGTTGAACGGAATGAATATCCGCAGACAAATGGAATCCCCCCTTACAACGAAAAGTTCCTGCCAAAAATAATAATAATCCCTAGTCCCTTCGTTTTCCAGCTCTTAAAATCCAAAACAAACCGGTTCAAAGGACAAGAACCGGACCAAACAAAAAAAACAAAAAAATCGAAAACTAATGGCTTTGGTCCCTTGCAATTTTGACACTTAATTAACTAAACTTTGCTCCAGCATTTCATGACTGCCTTGTTGTCCGAATTTGGCCTTTAATCGGGAACCTGAAACAAAAGTTATAATTAATTCCACTTAAAAGCCCAAAATCTAGTTTAGACCAAAAACCAATATTTACACACTAAATTGCCCTAAGATCATTATTCAATTGCAAAAATAAAGTGTGATAAAAAATCAATTATCAAACTTCACAGAATTTTTCAAAAATCGGTTTACCGATTTAAAAGAAATTAGTAAGATTTCGGTATTTTAAACTATCGGAATCGGATCAATAGAACTTATACTATGAGTGCCCTAAGATGAATGGCTAGGATTCAGCCACAACACCCCCATATGTGGCACTACTTTCAGCCAAGAAAGCAGCCACAAAACCAAGTTGAATTGGCTAATCCAAATCCACCAATCACATTCAACTTGCTTTAGAAGTTTTCTTTCTTTTCCTTTTTTTCTCTTGCAATTTCGGCCCTTATGTATGCTGACCCCTCTTCATTCTTTTCTTCCTTATTTCATCTCCATCATCTTCATGTCCTACAAATATTCAAGCCACAACAAGATTTCTTCAACTCAAACCATAAATCCAACAAAATTTCAACTAGGCAAGGTAGGAATCCTACTTCTTTTCTTACTTTCCTTAGTTTAGGGTTGTATGAGGGTTATGTGTGCCTTGTGATATTGATGGGATTTGAAGTGATGATGATGAATTATAATTGATTATGCATGTATTTTGTGATTAGAATTGGAATTGGTATGAAAGAACTTGAAGAGTAGAGAAATTTCAAAAAACTGTTAGGGTTTTTCCTCGGCAGTCCGTACGACAGAGTGTACGGCTCTGACTACAGCTGTTTTAATTTGATGAATTCATTTTTATATGAAACTAGATATTCAGGGATTTCCATACATATAAAATATAAGGCCATTGGATTAGTATAGAATTAGTTATGAATTTTTAAAATTTGACCTAGAAATCTAGATTTTTATCTGGGCAGTATGAGTTGAGAAGGGTGTAACTCACCCTACCCAACTCCAAATTGAGTGAACCCAATGTTGTTTGAAAGCTAACATATGAGGGAACATCTCAGAAAATTTCAGAGTCAGATTCGTTACCAACTACTCCTAGCACATCAATGAATTCACCTTAAGTTCAATTCGGGCTGGAATAGGGTAATCTAGTAGGGTCAAGTTCACTTAGTCTTCCAAGACTTTCATGAATGTGTTTCCTAAGTTCCAAGTTCCGACATTAATTATACCCAACTAGTTTTCTATTCACTAATTTCCGAGTTCAATGTTAAGTAAACCCGATCTAGTTCTTTGTTTGCTAAGTTCCGAGTTCCAATATTAACTAAACTTGTTCTAGTATTTTACCTTAGACTGCCCTGTACTTAGCTAGAATTGCACTCTTATAAAAGAAAATTCATCAAAGATAGAAATCTAGGTGAAATCATACAAATTTCATATCAATGTAAATCTAACAGAGCAATCTTTCAAATGAAATAAGTTGCATATCATTTGAATGAGTATAATTTGATATATAAGTCTCGAAATTTGACCCTACTAGACTACCCTATTTTAGCCCGGATTGAACTTAAGGTGAATTCATTAATGTAATGGGGATAGTTGGCAATGAATTTGACCCTGAAATTTTTATGGGATGTTCCATCATATGTTAGCTTTCAAACAACATTGGATTCACTCAATTTGAAGTTGTGTAGGGTGAGTTACACCCTTCTTAACTCATACTTCTTGGATGAAAGTCCTAATTTCTAGGTCAAACTTTAAAAATTCATAACTAACTCTATACTGATCCAATGGTCTTATATTATATATTTATGGAAAGCCCTAAATGTCTAATTTCATATAAAAATAGATTCATGAAATTTAAATGACTGTAGACAGAGCTGTACTATCTGCTGTATGGACTGCCAAGGAAAACCCTAACAGCTTCTTGAGTTTTTTCTTTTCTTCAAGTTCTTTCATACCAATTCCAATTCTAATCACAGCACACATGCAAATTCAATCATAAACCATCATCATCACTCCAAATCATATCAATATCATGAGGAAGACAAGATCCCCACAGAACCCCAAATTAAGAAAAATAAGAGGACAAGTTGGATTCCTACTTTGTCTAGTTGAAATTGAGTTAATTTGGTGCCTTAGATGGAAGCAACTCTTGATGAGACTTGAAGAGAGGTTGAAGATGGAGTAGAAAGGAGTGTGAATGGAAGAGAAATGAAGGGGAGTCAGCTCCTTATCTTGGCCAAAATTCACAAGGGCAAAGAAAGAATTGAACACAAACTTGTGGAGCAAGTAGTTGTGTGATTGGTGGATGTGTGTTGGGGTTTCAATTTGATTTTGTGGCTGCCATCCTTGACTGAAGGTGGCGCCACATATAGGGGTGTTTTGGCTAAATCCTAGCCATTCATCCTAGGGCACTCATAATGTAAGTTCTATTGGCTCGGTTCCGACAGTTTAAAATATCGAAATCTTATCAATTTCTCTTAAATTAGTGAACCGATTTTTAGAAAAATCCTATGAAGTTTCCTATGGTTCTAATCTAATTCTATTATGCCTAATCATTTTAAATCACACTTAATTAGATTTAAGTGAATGCTAAATCGAATCCTAATTAATCACAATTATTTGTTAAAAATCGAACAACTAGGTTAAGAACGATTAAAATTTTTCAGATGTTATATTTGCTCTTGAAGAGCATGAAGGATTTTCTCAAAGTTTCACGTAGAGATCTTGGTCATGAAAGAACCAAGCTCCAAGCTTTCTCGAGCAACAAAATGAAAAAGATGAAGATCACTACCTCTTCTTGAAGATAGCGCAAAAGCAAGAGTAGAGGAAGAAGAAGATGATGGCTCCTCTTGATGATAATGGTGGCAGTTTTGCAAGGAAGAAAGAGATGCTCTTGAGATCTTGTGAAAATGGAGGTTGTAGTGTTTTGATCTTGTCTTTAAAGACCCAAAGATAAGGTCCTTGAAGGGCAAAGTGAGAGGTTTTGGGTGGTGGTGGTGGAGAAAGGAAAAAGAAGATGAAGAAGAAGAGAGAATTTTAGAGAGAAGTTAGAGGAGTAGGAAACTTAGAAAGAGAATAGAAATTGAAAAATGAAAGTGAGTATGTGTGTGTGTGTGTGTGTGTGTGTGTTGTGTATGGCCGTAACTTTGAGTAGGGTGGGGAGAAGATATTTTTACTTCATTTTGTGTTAATTAGTGATTAAGGAGACAAAGTGGATGATGGGGGAATAAAGCATGGTCAAACTCTTACATAAAGCACTTTTGTCTAATGCTTTATGCTTTTATGACATTACTTTTTACTTTATTGTCTAGTTGACTAAATTTGAATTTAATCATGTGATTAAGCGCTCTTGCAACTTAATTAAGATGATTAACCAATGATTAGTGATTAACACACAAGAACATGATTAACAAAAATTAATCTTGCGATTAAGTTTAATTAACCTTAATTAAGCTCGATTAAGCTAATTAAGAGTGATTAGTGCTTAATTAAGCTACAGAGGCTCTAACTTACTTAATTAAAGATTATCTAATCTCGATTAAGCATTCTCTTGACTTTTCTCATTCGAGTTAACTCATAAACTCTTCGTTAACCCCTTAATTAAGCCTTAATCTCATAATTTCTCATTAAGTGCCTAATTACTCAGGGTTACTAAGGTAATTTAGCACGACATGAAATTGAAGATGTTATAGAAGCCCTAATTCTCTGCACCCCTTAACTTGCTCAATTGTTTGCCTCCTATTGCTATTGCTACTTTCTAGGAGTCTTATCCCTAATGATTATGTTTAGAAGGTTCCTAATAAGCCTGTAGGGTGTCATAGGCTTCTGTTTACACAAAACCTTATATTGAGGTGATCAGGCTCAACATTCAATTAAGTGCAATACGTAGTCCACAACACTCACAACAAGGCTGCCATGCACAATTATCTATGTCCTCATTATACAAGGACCTAAAGCATGGTTTACCTAGACTTTCAAAGTATGCCACAGAAGCATAGTTAGTCCATCCACGGGCCTATACAGGACGAACTGATCTGATGCCAATAAATGTAACACCCTCTATCATATAAGCTATGATTGAATCATGGAGTTATATTAAAAAGTTTTCAATATGCTAAAAGATCTTTCAAATGCGGAAAATATAATCCATGGCCTTTTAACTACACACTTTATTATTGAAAAATAGTTTATAAATTTTGTCATCTTTGATACATAGAGAATAAAATAATTACAATTTAAGATTTTTTTTTTTGGCTAATATTATACACAGAAACTGCTTTCGCTCGCGGCTGACGCCCTTACTGAACCTCAACCGGCCTCTATAGTCTTCTAGGCTGACTTAAGATTGAGTCTTGTATGATGAACATCCCAGGATTCTGCCTTGTTCTTAAATTTTAGCCTAGGCATGGGAATGTTTATGGAAAAGAAAAACATACAAGCAGGCAATGAGAACCTAAGGTTCTCAGTAGGTAAGCTTGAACCATCACTCATACAGTGTCATCATAAACATTCAAACTGCTTTGGTTTCTTATAAAAATGTGAGCACATATACGCAAGCAGTGGTTCAATTTTAAGTTGAAAACATCTTTCTCGAAGTGGGTTTTAACAACCACTTAGCATATTATATGACAGACATAGAAACACGAATAGTGTAATGTACTTCAATAAGAATCATAATAACATTATGACATAATGAGATAATTAGAAATGCACATGTAGATGCTTGTACTTGACTGTATGCAAGTGCACTTCACTTAATTCATCTCTTTCTTTAGCTTGCAACTGGATCTTGCTCTTCTATACTTGGTCCCTTGGAGGTGAAAGACCTCTCTCACCTCTAGGTAATAGCATGCTTTTTAGGATCGAGCTCGTTCCTATATAGGATTACCGGGTTTAATTTCCTTGACGCTCCCACCGACTTATTCCCCTTAAATCTGTTCAGAGGCTGGCCCAAGTCTTAGATAGTACCACTCTGGAACACGCTGACTGGGTCTATGCCATGTCTTACATGGTAGCTTGGTATGTCTTTCTTGCAAGTTCTCATAATTTTTATCCTTTTTTGGATGTGTATATGCTATATGCATTCATTCATATACTTCATATCATACTTAAATCATTCTTGCATACATGAATTTTATGAGCATAACATATAAATATTTATAAAATTCATATAATTCATATATTTCTACTGAAATTTCGGCAGCATAACAGATCAGGCCCGCTTCCCCGTGAAGAATGCCAGCTCTCACGGACAAATCAGTCACAACAGTATAATCAATATAAAATATCAATCCCTTAGTATCAATGTAAAATTTGCAACCTTCAACCCAAGCCTTATATGTATACTAATACTTGTAAAACCATAAATTATTTCTGCCAATTCTATTTAGTTTAGCCTAAATTTATAATTTATACCATAATTTCTGCTTAATTTGTTTATGTCTGAATTTTGGATATGTTAATGTGCTATTTGTCTAGTTTCTAACCTCTTTAGTCTCATTAAGTTTTGATTTATACAACTCAAGTTATTGAATATTTACCTAGGTTTGTCTGGTATTAGGTAGATTTGAGTCCTAGAAAGTAAAAATTCACTAAAAATAGAAAATTAGCTAAAACTATACTAACCCTATATGGTTTTAAAGCTAACTGATCCAATTTTCATTTGCAAGAAGTTGCATCTCATTTGAGTAAGTAGGACTATAATTATGAGCTCTTGAATTTAGGTATCTTGCACTGCTCTATTTCCCCCAAATAGGACCTTAGGTCAACTTTGTGGATTTACTGGATGCAGCTCAATTGGAATCTAAACCAAAACTTTTAATGGGATATTTTCGTATGTGTTAGCTTCCTATCAAAATTGGTTGCACTAAATTTCGAGTTGTATTGGGTGATTTATACCCTTCACAACCTGTATTGCCCAGAATAGAACGCAGGATTCTTAGGTAAACTTAAAAAAAAATCATATCTCCCTCAATACTAATCTAATGGCCTCATAATTTATATGGTTGGAAAGCTCTAGATGTTTAGTTTCACATAAAAATAGTTTCATTAACTTTTGATGGCTAGGTGAGAGTGTGTACAGTTCGCAAGTACGAACATCGTAGGGCTTCTTGGTTTTTAGATTCTATTTTGGCTCTAAGTTGTTCTTTTGATCTCTTCTCCAGCCTAACTCAAGTTTTGGTAACTCAAATCACTTAAAAAGAGTCTTAACATCATCATATCAAAACGCACCATAGATGATACAAGAAATCACACAGCCACATATCAGCAATAAGCAATCAAAAACTTAGGATTTGAGTTGCTTACCTCAAAATCCTTGAAACCATGGAAACAAGGAAGCAAGAACCAACTCCCAGCCTTCTTCCTTCACCATGGCAACAACTCAAATGAATGTGGGGAGGCTCTATTTGATGTTTAATCATGAAACTGTTAGAGGGGTTTTGTAGAGAAGGAGGTGAAGATCAATTTTCATCAAAGAAGCAAGAGGATTTGAGGCCATGAAGGCCATGAACTATGAGCTTGAAGCTCATAGCCATGGAGGTAAGGAAAGAAAGGAAGAAGAAGAAGAAGAAGAAGTGGAGAGAAGGGTGCTGACTCGCGCGTCGTAACACGAGCAAATTAAACCGAATAGCGACTATAGTATAGTAGCCAACTCGGATCGTTTCCCAAAGATGAACACACTATTTGATCAGAAAATTTAGGGGGGTTTTTATAACAAACACTTAAAATGCAATACTGAATTCCAAAGCAAACAGAAAACAAAAAGGCTAAACCGAATTAAAATTCTAATCCAAGACACACAAGAAGAAAGCAATCAACACTCAATCATTGGATTCAAATATACATGCACACTCCAATTCGATGATTAATTTTAGATTCAATTGAAACCTCAAATCAAACCTAGCATTCACATGAAAATCTCCATGCATTCAACTAATCACTCAAGCAATTCGGTTTAGAGACCTCTAAAACCGAATTGATTTTGGATTAGCTTCCAAACCAATGCTCTAATCTCATATTCAGATCCGAAATATGAATCACACTCTTGAACAATCGAATCACATATATCAACCGAATTATACATGATTTGATTGACTCTTAATCAACATGCATGAATGAAAACCTCCAATTCAATTACGAGATTAAGAAGAAGAGAAGAGGAGTGAAACCGAAATTGGAATTTCCATGTCTTGATGCACCAATCCTCAAGAGCTTGAATGCTTCTCTTGATGCCTTGGATCAGAGGAGAATCACCCCTCCATTAATGGAGGAAAAGCATAGAGAGAGAGAGAGAGAGAGAGAGAGAGAGAGAGAGTTTTCTTATTCAATAAAACTAAAAATTATCAAATGAGCAAAAAGAAGGTCTCTGAAGCATAATCAAAATTTCTATATATACCTCTAATTAAAAGTCACTAATTACTTAATTAAAATAATCCTCTTTTCCTAAGCTAAATTTGGATAGCTCATTTGCCCAATTTGGATGCTTAGAGAGAAAGTTGTGCCCAAAACAAGTTGAGTGGGCTCTCTTAGACTCAGCAGCGACTTCCAACACGTTTTTGGGCCTCATAACGGTTCTTCTTGGCTTAGTGCTCTGAACATAAAATGAAGCCCTGGATGTTAGCTTTCCAATGCCACCGGAATGGGCTCAATTGAGTCCCTGTAGCCCAAGATATGGTCCAATCATTGAAGGCTGCTCAGAAACCGCGCCCAAACGCTTCAGTTCAGTTCCGAGCCCAATTTCGGCTTTAAGATCTCAGAATTAGCCCTTGCCCTCTTCATAGAAATTGTAGCTCTATCTCTTAGCTTTCCTACAAATCAAGAAGCATAATAAAATGAGGTATAGAGCTCAAGATATGATCTAAACACTGAAGCAGGTCAAAATAACTGAAATGCTGCAAAAATTAACTAAGTCTCACTAAGATCCAAAAAAGGAAAATGATCTAAACTCAACCAATTAAGCACAAAGGAGGATTAATGAGACAAGTATGAAGGATAAAAATAGTATAAAAATCCAATTCATCAGGTGCAGGTGGTGGGGGTAAAATTATGTGGGTGTTGGAGGGGTATTTTGGTGTTTTAAAACATGATAATAGGTGGTGATTGGCGGAGGCTTGGATGGTGTATATTGAGCCAAACTTCTCCACTCACTTAGGCAACAAATGGCACCATTCATAGGGCTTTGAGTGGCTGAATAGCAGCCACTCAAACTAGGGTGATTCGTATGATATTCTATTGATTTGGTTTTGGCGGTTTAAAATACCGAATATTTACCGATTTCCTTCAAACTAGTAAAATGTTACTAGACAACTTTGTAAAATTTTATATATGTTTATTCAAATTTTCTTAAGCGTAATCTCCCTAATTAATATCTAATTAACTCCTAATTATCCTTTACTTACTTTCTAATTAACCTTACTTAGTCAATGAAAATTGAATAAATCGATTAACGGCGTAAATTAAATGTTTTGCAAATTTAGAACCTTTCTGTTTTCTGTTTTCCATAGCTAATAGCATTTTCGTAATTCTAAGTAAGTCCAAGGGCACCCCATGTTATTTCACACTTGACTACTCCCGTGGCTCAAATGGCCGAGATTTAAACTTCTACAATTTCACCACGTGATTTTGCTCCACTTAAAGCTATATTCTGCAAACTCTACAAACGAGAGGACATAGATGTTATTTTCTAAAAAGATCTAGAGTCCTTATGGAAATATTCTTATGGGGTCAAAGTGTAATTTCTAAAAGTTCTAGGTAACACTATAAATAACAAAAGCTCACAAGGGCACTTTTGTCATTTCTAATTTTTTTAATATATGGTAGTGTCATATTTTCAACAGCAGTGTTATGCTATCCTATATTTCTGAGTGTGAAAATCGTCAGGGTATAGCATTACCTGATAAATTCCCACACTATCTAAGGGAAATAATTCAAAGTTTCTATTATTCTTTATTTAAGAAAATCGGGATGTTACACTTAACACCAAAAACCATAGAACAAGCATCTAAACAACTATCATACATATAATAGGATAAATATTAAACCAAAAGAATAATAAAATGGAATTTTCATCTTGGCTACATAGCCATGGCCGAGACTATGGTTAAAATAAGGCCATGGTTATTTTTTCCTTCAACTTCTCAAACATGTACATAAGGCTTCTTCACATAAATATACACTATGTGAGGCATCAAACTAACACTTTAAATTAATTAAATAAGTGAAACAAACTTGGTTAGGGTGTTGTCCAAAACGGGGTAGCCTTGAAAACTTACTTTGCTTATATGATTTTGACACCATAATCAAAGAAATTTAGCAAAAAAGTATATATTATCAAAATATAGGTTCCAAGACTTCAATACAATATTTTTACACATTTAAAACACTTGAAAAGGTTGCTAAATGTTGAAAAGCAAAATAGGACAGCAAGCTCCTCTATGCACCAATTGAAGCTTTTGAGTTATGATTTCAATTCTTTTCATATAATAAGTAAAATCAATTTGCTATAGCTTTAATCTTCATCCTTAAGCTCTTAAACATATGAAAGACATAAACTCTCTATAAGAACACCGTAGGCATAGCCATACCTATAATTTTGCTTAAAGTTGCCACTGAAATATAGTCAAATGAACTAAACTAATTTACCATTTAAGTATACTAAATAAACTAAACTAAATTAACATTAACTTAAATCTCTAAATCTGCTTTACTAATAAAATAAAATAATGTAGTAAATAAATTAATCAAAATTGAACTAAACTAAAAAATAATACTTTATACTAAATTAAAACAAAAAATTATCTCTGTATTAAGATTTGCAACAATATGAATCTCAATTGCATCAAGTTGATGTAGCCCATTGTGCTCCATCAACCTTCCTATTTCTTCTTCTCTCTAAATCACTTTCTCTTTCTTTTTCTCTATCAACCATTTTCTCTTTCTCCCCTCTCTATCCACTTTCTCTCCTTTCTTTCTCTACCCAACCCCCCTCCCAAAAAAAAAAAAAATCTCACAATAAAAAACCTTGAAATATTTTGGTATATATAGGGCATGGAAAGATTTGAAATCATGCAAAGCTAAAGTGATCTATCTTGTTTGAACCAATATAAAAATTGATCAAGCCTCGATCAATTTCTATACTATTTGCAACAATATAGAAATCGATTTAGGCTTGTACAATTACACAATAAAAAATCTAAAATAGGATGTTTTAGAAAATAATATTGAAAAAAGATATTTTTGTAAATAATAATTTTTTTAATTTATTATTGTAAAAAGGCCTTCTCAAGGCCACTTACTAGTAAACACAAAAATTAATCCACCATAGCGTTCTGGCTACTCGCTTCTTAAATTTTTATGTGAAAAGGACCGCGAGTTATCGCAAAAGTTTCCACAATGCCCAGACTAACGACCAAATTTTAAGTTAAAAAAAATGAAGTAATGCGCTGGCAATTAACAATTCAAACACGCCCACAAAAGTAGCTAAAAATCCACAGGAATCATTAATGACCCCTTCCGCCAACAATTCTACCAAAACCACGGCACCCACTGTTTTACAAATCCGACCATTTCTATGTTCGAACCTGCAAGTTGGAACTTTAATTTCATCCTCCCAAACAGCTTGTCGTCAATGACAATAATACCCTTCCTTATATGGCCGTCACTTCCTCTAATTACGGACAACATTTTCTAAACCAACATGATCCAACCAAAACTAAACACAGCTTTTTCCAAGGTACGGAGACCATTGCCAACGGAAATTCCCATAAAATCTTCAAACCCTCGGACAACTAACGGAAAGTCCATAACACGAACATACGATGGCATTGGTGAAAATTATTTGCCAAAAGAAGGGTTGATTACTAGTCACTCTCCTACAAATATCACCCACCTCACTCACTCGTTGTAACACTAACATTCCCCCGCCTCCAAACACAACCTAACTCAAGACACAGAAAAACATAAGCCAAAACTACAAACCATGCAGATGCAAACCTCCCCCTTCTTCCACACCCAGACCTTTCCCCTTGCGTGGACCCCAAGAAGTGGCCGCCTCCACCAGATATACCGCCACCTGATGCCACCACCGAAAGCCTCCATCGCCGCCGCACTACCGCCGCTGAAAGCCCGGAAAGCCCACTCAATGCCACCGGAAAAGATTGAAGTTTTTAAGTCACTTGAAAGCTGGGCCTCCCAGTGCGTCCTGCCACTGCTGAAGCCCGTCGAGCAATGCTGGCAGCCCCAGAATTTGGTGCCGGACTCGTCGTTACCGTCCGACGAGTTCGCCGATCAGGTGAAGGTCCTCCGCGAGCGCACGGCGGAGATTCCGGATGATTACTTCGTGGTGTTGGTCGGTGACATGATCACGGAGGATGCGCTGCCCACGTACCAGAGCATGATCAACAACCTTGATGCGGTCGGGGACGAGAGCGGATCGAGCCCAAGCCCATGGGCCGTATGGACCCGGGCTTGGACCGCAGAAGAGAATAGGCACGGAGATTTGCTCAGAACTTATTTGTATCTCTCGGGTCGGGTTGATATGCTGATGATTGAGAGGACAGTCCAGTATCTCATTGGAGCTGGCATGGTGAGTTTTATTTTATTTTATTTTTTAAATTCTTTTTTCTTCTGAATTTAATTGATTGAAGGATTGGATTTTTGGGATTTTATTATTTGTATGTGCATTTTGATTGAAATTAGATCCATCATGTAGCTAATACGAGTAGTTAATATGATGCTCCTAATTTCTTTTTTTTTTTTTGTTCAACAGTGTCCCGTAATTTTTTATGATTTGTTAAAAAAAAAATTGGATCTCTCTCTAGCTGAGATTCGAGCTTTTGAAACAAGGGATTTATGTTAATATTTACTTTTCAATTAAAAATGCTTGCTTTAAAGTTAAAAGATCCATGTTGATGCGTACTTTTAATTAAATAATATGTTGATGCGTAATCGCATTGTATATAGCTGAAGATAGCTTTCTAGTTTATAGCATAACTTCTCCTTTGTTAAAACATCACATTGAGGCTTTTGAGAAAAATGTGAAAAAAATAAATAAAAGTATGTAAATAATTTGTGTTTGGCAATATAAAAAGTATTAATTTAAGGATTGTACCAAAAACAATTATCAGGAAAAAAAATCGTGGAAGTAATTTTTTTAAAAATTTTTAAGATATTAAATGTTTTAATATTTATATTATAATTTTTATTTTTAACAAATATCTAAAAGTATTTGTTAACAAAATTCATAATTTCACTAGCAAGACTCGTAATTTCATTTTTCAAAAGTACCGTCAAAATGAAATGATCCGTTGGTTTGGATTTGGTAGGACCCTGGAACAGAAAACAACCCTTATTTGGGGTTTGTGTACACGTCATTTCAAGAACGAGCTACCTTCGTGTCACATGGAAACACAGCTCGGCTAGCAAAGGAGGGCGGGGATCCTGTGCTTGCGCGCATATGCGGGACCATAGCTGCGGACGAGAAACGTCACGAGAATGCGTATCAAAGGATCGTGGAGAAGCTTCTAGAAGTGGACCCCAGTGGAGCAATGGTGGCCATAGGAGATATGATGCAGAAGAAGATCACAATGCCGGCACACTTGATGTACGATGGACAAGACCCCAAGTTGTTTGAGCACTTCTCTGCTGTGGCGCAACGAATGGGTGTGTACACAGCCAATGATTATGCAGATATTTTGGAGTATTTAGTTGGACGGTGGAGATTGGAGAAGGTGGAGGGATTGACGGCTGAGGGAAAGAGGGCGCAGGATTTTGTGTGTGGGTTAGCGCCGAGGATTAGGAGGTTGCAAGAGCGGGCCGACGAGCGAGCACGCAAGATGAAGCCCGAAAGCGCGAAGTTCAGCTGGATCTTCAATAAAGAGGTTCCTTTGTGAGTTGGGTTAGAGATGAAAATTATGGATCAAGCAAAACTTACCAGCACAAGGAACTTTTGGTTTGTAGAGTATATGTGATATGCTACAAGTTTTGACATAGTGAGTGGTGTTGGTAGCTGGTTCTTGTGCTAATAAGAATGAACAATGTGTATTGCATGTATGGATATTTTGCTGTCAGCATAATTTTCTCGTAATCGATGAAAACAGGTGGGACTTTTGGTGTGTAACTTTGCCATGCATGCAATTGGTGTGTAACTAGTTATCATGAGTGTGCATAGCATGTGCGATGGTTGTTTAAATTGAATATTTGATAAGTAGTTTATATATTTGAATTAATTTATTTTCCTTTAAAAAGTTGATAGTCAAAACATTTCAGCAAAACTTTTAGCTTAAAAGTTTTTTTAATGTAAAATAAATCAATACATACATATTTATAATAATCTTATAACGTATAATACAGAAAAATATTTAAAATGTAATAATTGTATGACTTAAGTAGTATAGTGCCCGTGTAATGTACAGTTTATTATAATACCATGAAATTATTGTAATGTTTTGATTTAATTGTGTATATAATTAATACTGCTAAGAATTAATTAATATTAAATTTATAAATAGTGAGAAGAATATAAGATAATGAAAATGATAATATAATATAGTTAAAATTTTGTCATTATTAGAATTTTAATTGTACCATAAAAATTTTAGCAACAATTTTTTTAAACATAAGGAATTGATTCAGTTGGAATTTAAAATACAAGAGAATCTAAATATTATGAGATAACACATATTATATGTGATACAAACCACATTGGTCACAATTCTAAAAATAAATTGTGACCACAAAAAATAAAATCAAAAGTCAAATTACACTTTTCTTTTTCTAATTAATAAAAATTGCAATAAAAGATGATGATCGTCCTCCTCTCCTCTCCTCAAAAATCTACAGCTCTCTCCTTCCTCTCAACCTCCATTTCTGCTTCACAATTTCTCAAAACTTTGCTCTTTTCTTTTGCTTCCTTCAAAGAGCACCCATGACCAAGCTTCACCACCATCATATAGCATCAAAGTGAAGCTAAAAGCCCCTTCCCTTGGCCCATAGAAGTTGCTGTTGGATGAGATGATACGAGAAGGGGGGCTTGAATTGTGTCTTCACTGGTTATTTTTAATCTGTAAAATTTTTAAAACAACTTTCTCAAGTCCTAGACTTGGAGTGCGGAAGTGATGTGATTAGAAATAACAGTTATTAATTTTGTTTAGTAATGTATTTGAAAGATTTTAAAAGCTGCAAAAGTTTGAAGATCGAATGAAAACAACTAATAAAGAGAGAGAGAAAGAATGATCACATAGCAAGGTTTATCCTAGTTCAGCCAACCAAATGTCTATGTCTAGCCCCCAACTCTTCGTTGAGATTTGTATATCACGAGTGTTCTTTTTCCAAGCCTTTCCAAGCTTTTATAGTTTAGTAGTCTTTCTCTAAGTTTTCCAAGCTTTACAATCAATTAGTGTTTATCCTAGCCTCTTCAAGCTCACTTTGACCACTAACGGGTCTGGATACAAGAGATTTTGTAGACAGAGGTTTGTGTCTACTTTCACACCAAAAGCTCTTTACAAAGTACAGATCAAATGCACACAGTGTATGACTTCTCTAAATTCTCAATATGAGAATGTTATCTATTACAATCTAGTAGAGAAGATTTTCAAATAGAAGTTATTATGAGTAACTTTCTGGAGTATTAGAAAGTAGAGAAAGGTTGAAGATGAAAATATTTGTAGCTTGAAAAAATTTGAGCAGCGTCTCTATCTTCTTCTTCGTATTCTAACTTTATATAGACTTCAAGATATTACCGTTGGAGCTTGTAGATCTTGAGTCTTGTGCTATTTCAATCCACTAGTCTATGACTGAAAAGAGAAGATGCAGCTTTCTTCTTCAACAAGTAGTGATAACACAGAAGAGGAAAAATAGCCGTTTGAAGTCTTAATCCACTTTTCAGACTTGTCAACGCTTCTTTTGCATTATGTCAAATCATATTTCACTTTTTGAATTTTTCAATGAAGCGTATGGAAGAAGATTTCAAGGTGAGATATTTCACGAGTAGCAAGTTTCTGATGATCACATTTCTGGACTGAGTCATCCTTTTAAATGCAGTGTGATCTTTCTCATGGTATGTCTTTTCCTTTCTGATGCTGTATCACATCCTTCTGAACTTTCTTTTTTATTCCTGAGTGAGTAAACATATAGAATACAAAGCGATTTTTCCAATATAATCATAATTTCGTGAAGTACCATGGATTTAGATGCTTTGATTTGTACAAAAATAATTAAACTTCAAAGCAGATGATTTTACTCACAGATGAATGCATTTAGCTAAACCAAATTATTTACGATCCAAGAGATTTACTTAAAGTTTGATTTCATATTAATCAAAACCTTAAAGCTTGAAATGCCTAAGGATATGAGATTGCTTCAGTTGGGTATTGAAGCTTACAATCTTCCCCTTTTTGATGTGGTAAATCAATATTTAAGAAAAGATCTTGTTTATCAAAATATTATCTCAAAACGATTTGTTATTTGAAATAAGTTACTTTTTGAAGTGAGCTAAAATACGCATGATATCCAGAAACTTCAGAAAAGAAACTAAAGTGAGCATAGAGAAAATCTTTTACAACCCAAATCGTTATGAGCATATTTTCAAGTATAAGTTGCATAGGATTCCTATGACACCTAAGCGTATCAGAGCAAGGATACAGATTTGTTAAGCTAATACATAGATAAACAAAGTAATCAAGCATATAGTAACAACTATCAGAAAAAGAACTTAGTTATACAGATTTCTGAGCAAGAGTGTTCAACCCAGAACAACCGTACAAATATCACTTAGTAGAATCAACCAGTTGACAAAAAAATAATCATGATATCAGAGCATTCAATAATACATAGATTACTTGAGTATTAGTGAGATATGATATCGGAGATATAATGTACTACTAGGGATAAAAGATTAGATCATAGGATATTAAAGCATAATCATCAGAGAGATAGAGCATTAAAGTTATAATTATAACTAAACTGCATTGATATCCATAATTATAAAATAAATTGTCCAGAAATGTATAAAGCTAGTTAAAAAATAATGAAATGTTTCTTGTATGCCAAAAGATGAATATGCCAAAGAAAATGAGTCTTATGACTAATATGATATGCTCCCCCTCAGCAAAAGCTTTTCTTGAATATTTTACTTTGCTCCCCCTTTGTCATCATAAAAAAAAAATGAACATGTAGGATCATAGAAGAGCCATCATAGATTGCCTTTTCCTTTCTAAATTGTCTTTAGAATCTGCAGTAGAAGATTTTCCATCTTGTCTATCCTTCTCTCCAATCTTTGCTGAAGAGTCTAAAGTTCAGCTTGATTTGTCACGATAGTATGTTGATTGGCCAGCAGTAGATCCATCTAGACTTCAGCAGATGAAGGGTCTCCAGAAGGCAATTTCACCGTGTGTTGGTTGTGACTAGCTAAAGGTAATTGATGTTCAGAGATAGTTGGAATAGCTGTTCTATCATATTTAGGAGTGGAGGTTAGTAGCAGCAAGGTGTTTGTGGTGACAAGGGTTGCAGGAACCCCTTGTGAGACTGTGTCAGTGGTTGGGTGTAGCATTGGAGTGCTTAGAGTTGCAATCTCAGTTTCAGAACTAGCAACTGCATTCTTAGTTTCTGCCACCAGAGCAAGTGTTCTATCAGGCTCTGTTCTCTCTGGTGTAGTTTCAGCTCTAAAACCAGATGATCCTTCTCGATTGAAAGGAATCGATGGAAAACTTATATGTTGAATAGCAGTTTGTTCTGACCTTCTGTCTGCAACTTTAGAAGGCAACACTACTCTTCTCATCTTAGAAGGTGGGTTGACATCTTCAATGATTATATACTATTGGTCCATATTCAGAAAAGCAGATGAGCTTCTTATACTTCTAGTTGAGGCACGAATTCCAACCGCTTTATCTGTTTGCTTTTGCACCCAAGCTTTTGATCTCATTGTGCTTTTTGCTACTTCAAGCACTGCCCTTCTAATAGGAGAAGGAGTGGATTCTCTAAAGGGTTCCGTAAGGGCTTTCTTTAATGGATTCTTCCCCTTCCTTTTCATCTCAAGGTCCTCATCTTTATCTGAAACTTCTGCTTCAGCTTGTATCTTTTATTCTTCTTGAGGAACTTCTTACCGATCATAATCTTTCTTTTTCTAGCTCTGGAGGGTCTGTGTACTTGTTTTGCAGGTGTTGTAGCATTCATTGGCAGCAATGGCAAATGTTTCATTTTTTGCATTGGAGGAGGAAGTTTCTTCAGCAAGTTTCAACAGTCTTCTCTTGCTGATTCTCATTTCTTCAGAGAGAGGGGAGAGGCTCCTTTCTTGCTTCTTCTTCTTCCTCAATTCTTCAGAAGGTTTGGATTGAACTTTTTGGAGAGGAGCTTGCCTTTTCTTTGGGTCCTTCTTCTTTTCTTCTTTTTCTTTTTCCTATCTTTCTTAAGGCCTTGAGGTTTCAAGCCCATGGTTGAGAATGCTTTTATGGTGGTAGTGTAACAACCTCTATCATATAAACCATGCTCGAGTCATGGGGTTATATTAAAAGGTTGTCACCGTGTTAAGAAAGCTTTAAAACGTGGAAAATATAATATATGACCTTTTAACTGCACACTTTATTACTAAATAATAGTTCATAAATTTCATCATTTCTGATACATAAAGAATAAAATAATTACAATTTAAAAGAAATTGTGACTAACATAAGACACAGAACTTGCTTTCGACTAGTCGCTAACTAGCTTCAATAGTCTCTTGGTCTGATTTACACCCGAGTCTTGCTCAATGAATGGCCCTATACTCCACCTCGTACTTGATTTCCAACTTGGGTGCTAGAATGTTTACAGAAAAGAAAAACTTACAAGCAGGCAGTGAGAACCTAAGGTTCTCAGTAGGTAAACTCAACCCAATCTTATAGTATCATCATAAACATTCCAACCACTTTCTTTTATTATGAAAATATGAGCACATATACGCAAATAGTGGTTCAATTTTAAGTTGAAAACACTTTTCTCGAAGTGGGTTATATTTTAACAACCACTTGCCATATATGACAGACATAGAAATACGAATATGTTTCAACAAGAATCATAATAGCATTATGACTTAACGAGATAATTTAAGATGCACCTATAGATGTTTATACTTGACTGTATGCAAGTGCAGTTGACTTAATTCATATTTTTCTTTAACTTGCAACTTAACCTTGTTCTTCAATACTTGGTCTCCCGGAGATGAATGGCCTCTCTCACCCCTGGGTAATAGCCTGCTTTTTAGGTTCGAGCTCGTACCTATATATGAGTGACAGGTTTACTTTCCCCAACCTTCACACCGGTTTATTCCCATTAATTCTAGTCGAGGGCTGGCCCAAGTCTTAGACAGTACCGCTCTGGCCTACGTTAGTTGGATCTACGCCATGCCTCACATGGTAGCTTAGTATATCCCTCTTGCAAGTTCTTATTATCTTTTCCTTTCCATATCTTATCATGCATGCGGATGCTTTGCGCATTCATGGATATGTATCACACCTTACTTTTCATATCATATTCTAATTATGCTTGCATGCATGACGTATGTGAACATGACATGTAAATGTAACTATATTCAAAGCATAATCACCCATAGCATAAGTTCTCATAACTTCATATCATACTTAAATCATTCTTGTATATATGAATCTTATGAGCATAACATATAAATATTTATAACATTCATATAATTTACATATTCCTACCGGAATTTCGGCAACATAACGGATCAGACCTCCTTCCTCATGAATAGTTTCTGTAACACCCTTTATTATATAAGTCATGCTCAAGTCATGGAGTTATATTAAAAAGGTGTCACTATGCTAAGAAAACTTTAAAATATGGAAAATATAATACATGACCCTTTAACTGTGCACTTTATTACTTACTAATAGTTCATAAACTTCGTTATCTTTGATACATAGGGGATAAAATAATTACAATTTTAAAGAAATTGAGACTAACATAATACACAGAATTTGCTTCCGACTGGTCACTAGCTAGCTTCAATAGTCTTTTGGTCTGGTTTTGCGCTCGAGTCTTGCTCAGAAACTATCCCAGTACTTTGCCTCGTACTTGATTTCCAACTTAGGTGCTAGAATGTTTACGGAAAGGAAAACATACAAGTAGGTAGTGAGAACCTAAGGTTCTCAGAAGGTAAACTCAAACAATCTTACAGTGTCATCATAAACATTCCAGCCACTTCGGTTTCTTATGAAAATATGAGCACATATATACAAGTAGTGGTTCAATTTTAAGTTGGAAACATCTTTCTCGAAGTGGGTTATATTTTAACGATCACTTGGCATATTATATGATAGACATAGAAATACGGATAACATAATAGGCTTCAACAAGGATCATAATAGCATTATAACTTAACTAGATAATTGAAGATGCACATATAGATGCTTATACTTGAATGTATGCAAGTGCACTTGACTTAATTTATCTCTTCTTTAACTTGCAACTTAACCTTGCCATTCTGTACTTTGTCCCCCGGAGATGAATGGCCTTTCTCACCCCTGGGTGATAGCCTGCTTTTCAGGTCTGAGCTCGTACCTATACATGAGTGACGAGTTTACTTTCCCCGACCTTCACACCAGCCTATTCCCCTTAAATCTGGTCGAGGGCTGGCCCAAGTCTTAGACAGTACTGCTCTATCCCACACTAGCTGGGTCTATACCATGCCTCACGTGGTAGCTTGGTACGTCTTTCTTGCAAGTTCTCATAAATTTTATTCTTCTTTGGACATAATTATACATGCATATGCTACATGCATTCATTCATATACTTCATATTATATTTAAATCATTCTTGCATATATGAATCTAATGAGCATAATATATAAATGTTCATAACAGTCACATAATTCACATATTTCACTTAAATTTCGCAAAGATAACGGATCGAGTTCGCTTCCCCATGAATAGTGCCAAGCAACCAGTACAAATGTACAAACTTGCAATTCAATATAAACCAGCAAATATGTATATATATTCATAGATTCATTCCTTAGTTTCAACTCAAGCATCAATAGGGCTTTTAGTTCATTCTTATTTATCCTGCCCGGTTATTGTATACTCCACCCTTATTTCAATTTTGCTCATTTAACTAATTTTTGGATATGTTGTAGCCTTATGTGTCTAGTTTCTAACCCTTTTAGTCCCATCTCATTTGGATTTGTATAACTCAAGATATAAATGTTTTACCTCAGCATGCCCTGTTATTAGCCAAACTTGGGTTCTTATAAAAGAAAATTCACTAAAAATAGAAAACTAAGTGAAATCTTATGAATTTTATATCAAATTAAAGCTAACACAACAAGCTTTCGAATGAATTAGATTTCATGTCATTTGCCTAAGTAGATTTTGAGTTATGAGTCCCGAAACATTACCCTACTGGGCTACCTTGTTCTAGGCTAGTTTAAACCTAAGCCAACTTCATTGATGTGCTGGGAACAAATGACAATGAATCAAATTCTGAAATTTTTATGGAATGTTCTCTCATATGTTAGCTTTTAAACAAATTTAGCTTCACTCAATTTGGAGTTGTGTAGAGTGAGTTGCACCCTTCTCAACCCATGCTACCCTGGTAAGAACCCAGATTTCTAGGTCTAACTTGAAAAATTCATAACTAATTCAATACTAATCCAATGGACTTATATTTTACATGTATGGAAAGCCCTAGATGTCTAGTTTCATATAAGAATGGATTCATCAAATTTAAATGACTATAGGCAGAGCCATACACTCTGCTGTACAGATTGTTAAGGGGAAAACCCTAGCAGCTTCTTGAATTCTTCTTGATTTCATGTTTTCCTCAAATCAATCCATCCACCCTTCAATTCAAACTCACATATACACCTTAAACCAGCCTTAATTCATCGCTATCACTCAAGATAACATTAGAATCATACAAGAAAGTGGGAAAAAAGTGGAGTTCCAATCAGCCCAATTCAAAGAAAACCAGAAAAGAAGTTGGAATTCCTACCTTGTCTAGTTGAAATCTTGTTGGTTTGATGTCCTAGATTGAAGAAACTCTTGATGAGACTTGAAGAGGGGTTGAAGATGGAGTGAAGATGAGTGTGAATAGAAGGAAAAGGATGAGAGTTCAGCAACTTATAAGCACGGAAATTGAAGGGGAAGAGAAAGGAATTATATCAAGACTTTTGAAGGAAGTTAGATTGTGATTGGTGGATATGTTTTCCTTCTCCAATTTGATTTGGCTGCCTTCTTGAAGGCTGATGGTGGTGCCACTTGTAGGGTGTGTTGGCTGAATCTTGGCCATCCATCCTAGGGTTCTCACAGTATAATTTCTATTAGTTCGGTTCCGATAGTTCAAAGTACTGAAGCCTTACCGATTTCCTTTAAATCGGTAAACCGGTTTTAGAAAAATCCTATGAAGTTTCTTATGGTTCTAATCTAATTCCATTATACATAATCATTCTAAACCACACTCAATTGGCTTTAAGTGAATGCTTAATCGAATCCTAATTAATCCCCTAATTATCTGATGAAAACCGAAAACTCGGTTAACGACGATAGAATTTTTTAGACGTTACACTCTCCACTCAATTGGCGCCATCCATTAGGGTAGAAGTGGCTCAATTTTCAGCCACTCAAACTAGTGAAATTCTACTAATTTGGTTCTGGCAGTTTAAAATACCGAATCATTACTAATTTTCTTCAAATCGGCAAAACTTTACTAAATGACTTTGAGAGAATTTCTATATCTCTATCCTAATTGTTCCTAAGCCTCATAACTTTACTAAATGATTTTGAGAGAATTTCTATATCTCTATCCTAATTGTACCTAAGCCTTATCCCTCTAATTAACATTTAATTAACTCCCAATTAATATTTAATTAACTCCTAATTGTCCTTACATAACTATTGAAACCGAATAAACAGATTAACGGCGTAAATTAGATATTTTCGTAAATTGGGAGCCTTTTTGTTTTCTGTTTTTTGTTTTCTATAACTAATGGCATTTCCATAATTTTGAGCAAGTCCAGAGGCACCCCACGTCATTTCACACCCGACTGCCTCCATGGCCCAATCGGTAGAGATTTAAACTTCTACGGTTTCACCACGTGATTCTACTCCGTTTAAAACCCCATTCTACTAATCCTATAGATGTGGGGATATAAAGGTCATTTTATGAAAAGTTCTAGGGTGGACATAAAGGTCATTTTATGCAAAGTTCTAGGATTATTGTGGAAATAAGTTTTTGGGGTCAAATCAAAATTTCTAAAAATTCAAGGTATTACTGAGATAAACAAAAGTTTGCAGGGGCACTTTTGTCATTTCTTAATTTTAAACATATGGCAGTGCCATATTCTCAATGGCAGTTTTACACTACCCTATAATTCCAAGTGTGAAGATCGTCATGGCATAGCGCTGCCTGAGAAATTCTCACACTGCCTAAGGGAAATAATTCAAAGTTCCTATTACGTTCTGTTTACGAAAGTGGGGATGTTACATTCTACCCACCTTGAAAAGAATTTTGTCCTCAAAATTCTAGGATTAAGAAGGGTCAATGAAAAGTCCTTTTAACTTATAGAGATATTCCTCTTTTCGAGTTTGTATCTTGTCTTGAGATTACTTATCGGTAGCTATGAGGTAGTGTCTTAATTCGTACAAAGTATCCATAAGGGTTATGTTGATGTCCAAGCTTGCCTTGTCTCTATGACGCTCTAAATCATTGTTCTGTTTATTAGAGGCTCTTACTCATCTCCCTTGCTCTATATTTCACTACTCCTATTTTGTGGTAGCTGCTAAATCTTCCACAACTTGTACATGAGACCCCAGATTTTCAACTTATGAAGATTTGCAATTGCAAATATTAGCAGTTATCGTAGTAATTGACGTCAATATGTAGTAATGACAGTGCCTATGTCAAGGAGGTCCGTATATTCTTTCCCAAGATTCTTATTCGCTCAGCTACCCTTAGTTCAATTATAAATTTGCCTCTGACACGATTCTTTAGAAACATAGGCTTAGGCCTTTTCTCAAAATTATAACTAAGAGTCTTATCTTAAAACTCATTCTTTTTGGTAAAACTTGTCCCGTGCCTAATGTCTGTAGGAAAATTTCAGGTCGCTTCCACTATACGGATTAAGTTCTAAGACTCATGACTCTTTTCTATTAGTCTGATATCCTCCTTAATTCCTAGCTATTGAGGTACAGAAAATTTAATGTGCAAACCAAGGTTAAAAGTCAAATCTTTTCATCGAAGCTGCAGAGTTTCCTTACCATATTATCTTACAAGATGCCTTTCCAATATCCATGCAGAGAGTTGTCGTGGATCTTATGGGTGCCAAATTATACTTTGTTTTGCTTACATTCTGATCCCTCATTGAGTAAATTCCTCATCCTCCTTGTCATGTGTCTGACTACTTGTGCACTATGTTCTCCGGTAACTTTCCAATACTTGTGCCTTGGGCCCTAAATACCAACTGAAGAAGTTCTGCCTTTACGAAAACTATCAGCTACAGCAACAATCAACTTCGACAAATAGTGGTCATAGTGGATTTCGGGAAGTTGATTAAGCTATATCCAAACTCTCACCTACCTGATCTTCTCTGATCAATGATGAATCCCCTTTCATTAGATTTTAGGTGTAAGGCTAGAGCTTCCTTCTAAACTATAACTATAGTCCTTGCTTCGAAATCTCTCCTGGCTCTTGCGGACTTTAATCCATTTCTCATTATTTGCTACTTGGATCTCATGCCGTTCTTGTTGAACTTCTCAATGATTGTTGCGATACTTGTTCCCTCAAAATATGATTAGCTTCATGTAAGAAAAGAATTGTGGGACAGTAGAAGTTCCTGCCACTTTTCTACTTTCTTCAATTGGTTAGTATGGAGATTCCTCGACTATTGTGTTAATGTCCACCTCTCATATTACCCTAACTACTAAACCTTTTGGCTATTCTTTATGATATCTTGCCCCTAGGATGTAATCTATTTGCTATGAGAGATAGAAATGATGGCCTTGCTTCCCTGTTGAAATTACAATATGAGGACTTCCCAAATGGTCACCCATCTTAATATTACTCTTGTCCGAGCACGCTTAACTATGGAACTCTGATGGAACCTAGTGCGTTAGTGATGATCGTATTTAATCTAGCCCAAGGTATAAAGACTCTTCTGACTGCCTTTAATTTCGACATCATAATCTTGCCTCTCATGGGGCATGTTTCCGAATCCTTTTTGACAATATATTGGTGCATTGGGTCCATTGTACTTATGACCGGTGCCAAGGCAATCCTGCTTAGTATTTTGTACACAATCTTATCTGCACCATAATCTCATACTAGATAGCTTTGCTCTTTTTAGTGGGCCAGTCAGAAATCCAAACTTCCTCTTTTCCCACCTTATTCCTACTATGTTCTATTGTTCTTGTGGAAACTTGTCTGTTTTCATTTGTCAGAACCTACCTAGTGGTTGCTCCCTTGGTCTGTTGGGATTTGTTGCATACTTTAAGTCTTTATGACTCTTGCCTAAATCTAAATACATTCCTTATCGACTTACTCCGCCCATAGCATAAGTAATGGTGCCTAAAGGCGATTGTTCGATTTTGCCTTTCTTCTCTGAATAGCCTTATTCCTCTACTAATAATATGTTGAAGATAATCCTATCATCCAGTTCCTGTGATGGCTGTGGTTGATAGAATTTGAACATAACTAGATTTTCTAACACTTCCTTTATCCCTGAAAGGTAGGAAAAATTACACTTGGTTCGTATGCTACCTCTAGTCTGAAAGTGTTTCTACTTCAGGTTAGTAGGAGATATATTGTCTCTTTCTCTTGTTACACTTATAACTTCATCTGTTTTCCTTGCCGTGTATAGCCATATTCCCATCGTGATTCGATGTACAGTTAGATGGGTCTCTTTATAGTTTGCTCAACTATTTCCCTTTTGAAGCCAAGATTCCACTTAGTATTCTTCCAATTTGCAATCGCTACAAGGTTAGTTCCCTGTACCCTTGAGGGAGAAACCACTTCATTCTCTGGACAGGGACTCAAAAAGTTCTCCCGTATACCTGACCGAAGCTTATGCCCTTAGCTTCTTTCACTGATTCTCTACTTCATTCATCCACTCTACAAATTTCTTAATGAAGGATCAGGTCTTTATAATGTGGTATTGCCATAATCTAGGACAAAACCATGGACTGAATTTGCTGGCAAGGTACCTTTGGGGTAGTCTCATTTATGAAGAAAATAAAAGTACCATCCATGCCACATAAGATAAACTCATCAGCGAGTAATCACCTTACTCCTGTCGAGTATTAAAATTACAAGATTAGGTAGAAGAATCCCCTAGATTCAATCTAGAGAAGATGGCCTTAATTTGATAATTGCAATAAAGCTTGAAACAAGCCCCATCACGGTCTTTCCAACTAAAATTCTGCCCTTGACGATACGAAGTCTTCAGCTACCCGGCAACACCTTGCAAACAACCTTTTTCTGATATAACTAGGTTTACTATGTCCATAACAAACTGCCTGACACAATTCCTTTGATTAAATCCCTAATTCTCTGCACTCCTTAACTTGCTCAATTGTCTATCCCTTTATGCCATCGCTACTTTCTAGGAGTCTTATCCCTAATTATTATGTATAGAAGGCTCCTAATAAGCCTGCTGGGTGTTTTAGGCTTCTGTTTACACAAAACCTTATATTGAGATGATCAGGCTCAACACTCAGTCGAGTGCAACAGGTAGTCCACAACATTCACAACAAGGCTGCCATGCATAATATTTCTTTGTCCTCTTCATGCGAGAACCTAATGCATGGTTTATCTAGATTCTCAGAGTATGCCTCAGAAGCATAATCAGTCCATCCACGAGCCTATACAGGACGAACTGCTCTAATACCAATAAATGTAACACCCTTTGTTATATAAGCCATGCTCAAGTCATGGAGTTATATTAAAAAGGTGTCACTATGCTAAGAAAACTTTAAAATATGGAAAATATAATACATGACCCTTTAACTGCGCACTTTATTACTTACTAATAGTTCATAAACTTCATTATCTCTGATACATAGGGGATAAAACAATTACAATTTAAAAGAAATTGAGACTAACATAATACACAGAATTTGCTTCCGACTGGTCACTAGCTAGCTTCAATAGTCTCTTGGTCTGGTTTTGCACCCGAGTCTTGCTCAGAAATTGTCCCAATACTTTGCCTCATACTTGATTTCCAACTTAGGTGCTGGAATGTTTACGGAAAGGAAAACATACAAGTAGGTAGTGAGAACCTAAGGTTCTTAGTAGGTAAACTCAAACAATCTTACAGTGTCATCATAAACATTCCAGCCGCTTCGGTTTCTTATGAAAATATGAGCACATATATACAAATAGTGGTTCAATTTTAAGTTGGAAACATCTTTCTCGAAGCGGGTTATATTTTAACGATCACTTGGCATATTATATGATAGACATAGAAATACGGATAGCCTAATAGGCTTCAACAGGGATCATAATAGCATTATAACTTAACTAGATAATTGAAGATGCACATATAGACGCTTATACTTGAATGTATGCAAGTGCACTTGACTTAATTTATCTCTTCTTTAACTTGCAACTTAACCTTGCCATTCTGTACTTGGTCCCCCGGAGGTGAATGGCCTCTCTCACCCCTGGGTGATAACACCTTTTGTGTCCGAGCTCATACCTATACATGAGTGACAGGTTTACTTTCCCCGACCCTCACACCGGTCTATTCCCTTTAAATCTGGTTGAGCGCTGGCTCAAGTCTTAGACAGTACCTCTCTATCCCACGCTAGCTGGGTCTATGCCATGCCTCACGTGGTAGCTTGGTATGTCTTTCTTGCAAGTTCTCATAAATCTTATTCTTCTTTGGACATAATTATACATGCATATGCTACGTGCATTCATTCATATACTTCATATTATACTTAAATCATTCTTGCATATATGAATCTAATGAGCATAATATATAAATGTTCATAACAGTCACATAATTCACATATTTCTGCCGAAAATTCGGCAGCATAATGGATCGAGTCTGCTTCCCCATGAATAGTTCCAGGCAACCAGTACAAATGTACAAACTTGCAATTCAATATAAACCAGCAAATATGTATATATATTTATAGATTCATTCCTTAGTTTCAACTCAAGCATCAATAGGGCTTTCAGTTCATTCTTACTTATCCTACCCGGTTATTGTATACTCCATCCTTATTTCAATTTAGCTCATTTAACTCTAATTTTTGGATATGTTGTAGCCTATGTGCCTAGTTTCTACCCCTTTTGGTTCTATCTCATTTGGATTTGTATAACTCAAGATATAAATGTTTTACCTCAGCATGCCCTATTGTTAGCTAGACTTGGGTTCTTATAAAAGAAAATTCACTAAAAATAGGAAACTAAGTGAAATCTTACGAATTTTATATCAAATTAAAGCTAACGCAACAAGCTTTCGAATGAGTTAGTTTCATGTCATTTGTCTAAGTAGATTTTGGGTTATGAGTCCCAAAACATTACCCTATTTGGCTACCCTATTCTAGGCCAGTTTAAACTTAAGCCAATTTCATTGATGTACTGGGAACAAATGAGAACGAATCAAATTCTGAAATTTTTATGAAATGTTCTCTCATATGTTAGCTTTCAAACAAATTTAGTTTCACTCAATTTGGAGTTGTGTAAGGTGACTTACACCCTTCTTAACTTATGCTGCCCGAGTAAGAACCCAGATTTCTAGGTCTAACTTCAAATTTTCATAATTAATTCAATACTAATCCAACGAACTTATATTTATATGTATGGAAAGCCCTGGATGTCTAGTTTTATATAAAAATGGATTCATCAAATTTAAACGGCTGTAGGCAGAGCCGTACACTCCGCCATACGGACCATCGAGGGGAAAACCCTAGCAGCTTCTTGAATTCTTCTTGATTTCATGTTTTCCTCAAATCAATCCATCCACCCTTCAATTCAAACTCACATATACACCTTAAACCAGCCTTAATTCATCACCACCACTCAAGATAACATCAAAATCATACAAGAAAGTGGGAAGAAAGTGGAGTTCCAATCAGCCCAATTCAAAGAAAACTAGAAAAGAAGTTGGAATTCCTACCTTGTCTAGTTGAAATCTTGTTGGTTTGATGTCCTAGATTGAAGAAACTCTTGATGAGACTTTAAGAGGGGTTGAAGATGGAGTGAAGATGCGTGTGAATAGAAGGAAAAGGATGAGAGTTTAGCAGCTTATATGCACGAAAATTGAAGGGGAGGAGAAAGGAATTATATCAAGACTTTTGAAGGAAGTTAGATTGTGATTGGCGGATGTGTTTTCCTTCTCCAATCTGATTTGGCTGCCTTCTTGAAGGCTGATGGTGGCGCCACTTGTAGGGTGTGTTGGCTGAATCTTGACCATCCATCCTAGGGTTCTCACAGTATAATTTCTATTGGTTCGGTTCCGACAGTTCAAAGTACCGAAACCTAACCGACAAATCAAAATTTCTAAAAATTCAGGATATCACTATGATTAACAAAAGTTTGCAGGGGCACTTTTGTCATTTCTTAATTTTAAACATATGGCAGTGCCATATTCTCAACGGCAATTTTACACTACCCTATAATTCCAAGTGTGAGGATCGTCATGGTATAGCGTTGCCTGAGAAATTCTCACACTGCCTAAGGGAAATAATTCAAAGTTTCTATTACGTTCTGTTTACGAAAGTGGGGATGTTACAGTTTCAGCTCCCACGGATGTAACGTTCGAAAAATTTATCGTTAACAGCTGAGTTATTCGGTTTTTATCAAATAAGTGAGTTTAATAAGAACTTGATTAAACATTTTCTTAAAGCCAATTAAGTGTGATTTAGATGGATTAGGCTTGATGGAATTAGATTAGGAGCATAAAAAACCCCACAGAAAATTTTCAAGTCAGTTTACCGATTTAAGGGAAATCGGTAAATTTTTGGTATTTCAAACTGTCGGAACCGGACAAGTAGAATTTTTCTATGAGTGCCCTAGAATCGACGGTTAAGATTTAACCAAATAGCTCCCTTAAGTGGTGCCTTGGCAGCCCTTGATGATGGGAAGCTCAACCAAAATTTAGACCAAGGTTGAATCCACCAATCACAACCAAGCATCTCCAAATATCTTCACCTTTTTCTCCTTTTCTCCTCATCAATTATCGGCCACTCTTCCAACAGCTGAAGCTCTTCTCTTTCTCTCCTCTTTGCCCTCATTTCTACTCCATTCTCATCCATCTTCAAGTCTCATCCCAAGTTACCACCATTAAAGACACAAAATCAACACAAATTTCATAAGACAAGGTAGGAAATCCTACTTCTCCTCTTGTTTTCTCTGATTTGGGGCTGCATGGTGAGCATGCATAATATGAGATATGGGTGTTTCGTAGAGTGATGATGATGTTTTATGATTGGTTTTGCATGTATGTTGTGATTAAAATTGGAATTGAGTGCAAATAGCTTGAAGGAGGAAGACAAATCTAGAAGCTGTTAGGGTTTTCCTCGGCGGTCCGTACAGCGAAGTGTACGGCTTTGCCTACCGCCGTTTAAATTGGATGAACCTTTTTATATGAAACTAGACATCTAGGGCTTTCGATACATATAAAATATAAGGCCATTGGATTAGTATAGAATTAGTCATGAATTTTTGAAGTTAGACCTAGAAATTTGGGTTCTTACTCGGACAGTATGAGTTGAGAAGGGTGTAACTCACCCTATACGACTCCAAATTGAGTGAAACTAAAGTCATTTGAAAGCTAACATATGAGAGAACATTTCATAAAAATTTCAGAATTTAATTCGTGGTCAGTTGTTCCCAGCACATCAATGAATTTGGCTTAGGTTTAAACTGGCCAAGAATAGGGTAGCCCAGTAGGGTAATGTTTTGAGACTCATAGCTCATAATCTACCTAGGAAAATGACATGAGACTGAACTCATTTTAAAGATTGTTGTGTTAGATTTATTTTGATATAAAATTCGCATGATTTCATCTAGTTTTCAATTTTTAGTGAATTTTCTTTTATAGGAATCCAATTTTGGCTAAGAACAGGGCATGCTGAGATAAAATGTTTATATCTTGAGTTATACAACTCAAAATGAGATGGGACCAAAAGGATTAGAAACTAGACATATAAGGCTGTAACATATCCAAAAATGAGATTTAAATGAGTTGAATTGAATAAAAATTGGAGCATGCCAAACTCGGGCAGAACAGGGAAGACTAAACTAAAACCTTATTGATGCTTGATTTGCAATTGTTGAATGATGCTATAAATGTATATACATATTTGCTGGTCTATACTGAAATTATTAGTTGTGCAATTGTATTGGTTGTCTGGCACTATTTATGGGGAAGCGGACTCGATCCGTTATGCTGTCGAAATTTCGGTAAGAAGTTCATATGTTGTGAAAATTTATGATAGCTTGAGTACATTATATTTAAAGAATTAAGCTAGATGTGCATTCATTTCAAGATATTATAAAGGATTCCACATCACTTTGGCCAGCCCTTGAATAAATTAAGGGGAATAGATCAGTGGAAAGGTTAGGGAAAGTAAACCCCGCCATCTTGTATAGGAACGAGCTCGGTCCTGAAAAGCGGACTATTACCCAAGAGTATATGGCCAATGACTCCCAGGGGACCAAGGATAGAAATAAGTTCTAATAGGCGAAAGCCTCCAAGAATAAGATGCATTTTCTAATTGCACATGCATATGTATAGTGTAATATTTCCCTATTGATTATTCTAGATCCCTGTTTATTATTTTTAACATGCTATTGTTCCAAGATGATTATTGTTTGAGCACATTAGTGTATCTGTTAACTAAAATTGAATTTGTTTCGGTATATGCTTTACAAACAAGTATTTAAGTTGAATATTATCGTTTTATGATACTATTTGAAAAATATTGCATGACTGAAACAACTGGGAATGACAGTGATGACAGACGTATAGAAGCTAGGAATTTCTACTGAGAAATATTCATTTCTCACCCTATTGTATGTTCCGTGTCATTCTCAGACGATGGAGCACGCAGCAACCGGGGTGCTATTCATTGAGTTCCCTGAGCTACATATACACCTTGACCCGTTTTTGGATTCTGTATATATCTTTGGCCGATGTCAGTTCCACCTCTACTTCTTTTTCCAGCGAGATTTCGCCGTCCCGCTTATGCACCCTCTCTTTGATCCTGTTGTCCCATACATTGCCATACCTCTCCACATGGCCCATCCATTTCCACCACCACTAGCAGCAGCACCAGTAGCAACAGCAGTTCCAGTTCCCATGGCCCCTCCTGCTTCATCACCGCAGCCGATGTCGTTAGCCTCGATCTCGGAGGAAGATCCATCTGAGGTGGCTAGTTCTTCTTCATCATCCTCTGCTCCCAGTGCCGGACACCATCCAGCGGATGCCGCCATGGCGAACGGGTTCCTTTCAGCATATTCTGTTTAGGTAGCGTGCATACTATAGTAGGGTTAGATGTACAGAATGACCCTCTTTTGGCAGTCTGGGTCATGGGTGGATGGGTAGATGTTAGGAGTTGTACATGAAATGTCCCATGAGGACCACTTGGGGTGCTGTTTATAGAAACTGGCCATTTCGTTTTGTATTAGCTGCCTCATTTTGTCACCTTGTATCATTTTGACAAACTTTAAAATCAGATATTTATGTATACGTTTATGATGCCTTTTGCAGTAGTTTTGTCCTTATTGTATTTTTATTTATGTTACGTTATTTACAGTATACCGATTAAATAGTATTTATTCCGCCGTCACACAGGAAATTTTGTTATGCGATTAAGTATGCTTACGCGAGTAATTAATACTAATACAGGAAATAGAATTTAACCAGTATTACACGTAATCACTTATCAGATAATTTATTATGACTTAAGCATAGTATTTTGTCTGGTAAGATGTTACATTTTTGGTATCAGAGCAATTCGTCCTAATATAGGCCTGAGGATTGGACTGGCTATGCTTCGCATATGCTCTGTATTCCTTAGATATTATTATGTTCTAAGTCTTGTCCGTATAGATAGGATATATGTGAGGGAGTTTGCCTAACTGTATGCTATTATTTACTAGTACACCGAACTTAGTATTGAGCCTGATCAACTCAATTACTCTTGTTTTGTGTGTTCAGAACTTGATGGCTTCGGGAAGGCGAAGTAGGCCGTGAACTTCTCCAGCCCAGGAGGAATCTACAGAGTTCCTGGATACGATGCGAGAAATGGCGCACACTATGCGCGAACAGGCAGCTGCGGCAACTGAAATGATGGGCCAACTAGGAAGGCAGTCAGAGGTAGGTCGTGGCGGAAACCATAATGGCCCTGGAATGGACCTGGAATATCTTAAGTTTGTAGAGTTTCAGAAGGCCAATCCACCCAGCTTCAAGGGAGCCTTTAACCCCGATAAGGCAGATGATTGGGTTAAAGTTATGGAAAAGATTTTCTCGGTGTTAGATTGCACAGACCGCTAGAAGGTGACTTTTGCCACCTATATGTTAGAAGCCGATGCAGAATTTTGGTGGAATGGTGCACGGCGATTATTAGAAGGATCCCAGACAAATATCACTTGGGACGTATTTAGAGATGTGTTCTACCAGAAGTATTTCCCCGCATCTGTCTGCAATGCCAAGGAGTTGGAGTTCATGCACCTCCGTCAAGGGAATACTAGCGTGTCGGAGTACATCGCTAAATTTGAGGAGTTGTGCAAATTCTCCACTATTTATCAACGGAGCCTTGACGAAGCATGGAAATGCATGAAATTTGAAGGTGGACTGAGAGAAGACATTCTTGCACCATAGGACCAATGGAGATCAAAGACTTTTCTACCTTGGTGAACAAGTGCTGCCTAGTAGAGGATTATAACAAGAAGCTAATTGCTGCTAGATCATCCAGTAATAACTTCAAGAAGGGATTAGCTCCGCAAGGCTCGAGGTTCAAGCCCAACCTATAGCAGCAGAGAAAGTTTCAGCCGATGAATAACTAAGGCAAGTAACCTCAGAGGTCTTTCGAGAACCAGACTTGCACCCAATGTGGCAGAAATCATGGCGACTGCCCCTACTTGGCAGCTCAAAATGTCTGCTTTGGATGTGGCAAACCAGGCCACAGAATCTATGAATGCCTTGCCAGGAACCCTCAACCAACCCCTAGGCCATAACGCTAAGGGAGACTTTTTACTATGGTTGCCCAGGAGGTCAACAAGTCGGAGGATTTGATTCAAGATACGTGTGAAGTAAATGGTAAGACCTTAGCCGTTTTATACGATTCAGGTGCATCTCACTCCTTCATCTCTCATGATTGCATGATAGCCTTGCAGTTACCTATTTCTGAATTACCCAATGACTTGTTAGTTTTTACTCCTACAAGTAAGCCCGTTAGAACAAATCATATTTGTATCAATGTCCCTTGCCAGATAGGAGGTCGAATTTTTTTGGCTAATTTAATTTGTCTTCCCTTGTCCAGACTTGACATCATTTTGGGTATGGATTGGCTCTCTGCCAACCAAGCCCTGTTAAATTGCTCTGATAAATCCATTTTACTCCCCCCTATTTCATCTTCTGAATCAGTAATCTATGTAAGTCTTTATTTATGTTCCTTAACAGTACACCACTATGAGAATGGAAGTCAAGGGTATATTTTCTTATCAACCAGGGTAGTAGAGGTTGATCAGGAGTTAAACAATATTCCAGTTGTTAGGGAATATCCTGATGTGTTCCTTGAAGATATTCCTAAGTTCCCTCCTGAGAGAGAGATCGAGTTCACTATTGAGCTGGTGCCACGAGTGAGACCAATATCTTTAGCACCATACCGCATGTCACCCTTGGAACTAACTGAACTTAAGGGACAGATTGAAGGACTCCTGAAGAAGAAATTTATCAGGCCGAGTGCATCACTATGGGGAGCCCCAGTCCTATTAGTTAAGAAGAAAGATGGAGGCATGCGACTATGTGTAGATTATAGGCAGTTGAATAAGGCGATAGTCAAGAACAAGTATCCGTTGCCAAGAATTGATGATCTCATGGATCAACTGCAAGGGGCTACTGTATTTTCCAAGATTGATCTACGGTCTGGATATCATCAGATTCGGGTTCGAGAAGAAGATATCCCGAAGACGGCATTTCGGACTCGTTATGGACATTATGAATATATTGTGATGTCCTTCGGATTGACAAATACACTAGCGATATTCATGGATTACATGAATCGAATATTCAGACCATATCTCGATAAATTTGTGGTGGTGTTCATTGATGACATACTTGTCTACTCGAAGACAGAACAGGAGCACGCAAAACATTTGCGATTAGTTCTGCAAATTTTGAGAGAAAAGAAACTTTATGCCAAGCTATCCAAATGTGAATTTTGGATGGAAGAAGTAAAATTTCTTGGCCATGTGGTATCCCATGGGGGAATTTCAGTGGACTCCAGTAAGGTAGAAGCAGTATTAAACTGGGAGCGACCAACGACAGTTATGGAAGTCAGAAGCTTCTTAGGGTTGGCAGGATATTACAGGAGTTTTGTTAAGAATTTCTCTCAAATAGCCCTACCCTTAACAAAGTTAACCAGGAAAAATGCCCCGTTTGAATGGACACCTGAGTGTGAACAGAGCTTCCAAGAATTAAAGAAAAAGTTGACAATAGCCCCAATACTTATTTTACCGGATCCTCATGGATCATTTGAAGTGTATTGTGATGCTTCTAAGAAAGGATTAAGGTGCGTGTTAATGCAGAACAGGAACGTTGTAGCATATGCTTCCAAGCAATTGAAGACTCATGAGAGAAATTATCCAACACATGACCTCGAGCTAGCGGCAATAGTATTTGCCTTGAAGATGTGGAGACACTATCTCTACATAGTGAAGTTTGAAGTATTTTCTGATCACAAAAGCTTGAAATACCTTTTTGATCAGAAGGAATTGAACATGAGGCAGCGAAGGTGGATGGAGTTTCTTAAAGATTACGAGTTCGACCTAAAGTACCATCCAGGCAAAGCAAACGTGGTGGCAGATGCCCTAAGTAGAAAATCCTTAACAGTGGCATGGATGATGATCAAAGAAGCAGAACTTATAGAAAGCTTCCAAACCCTCAACTTGGGAATCTTTGTAACTCCCAGTACCGTTCAATTACACCAACTTAAGATAACTAGCACTTTCAAAGATCAAATTGAGCAAGCACAACAAGGAAATGACGACTTCCAGCATACAGTACGACTGGTGCAATCTGGCAAGCTAACAGGATTCTCTCAGGATGCAGAAGGAATGTGGCAGTATCATGGAAGAATATGTGTACCTAAGGAGAACGCCCTTAGGAGAAAGGTCTTGGAAGAAGCCCACAAGAGTGAGTTTATTATACATCTCGGCATTAACAAGATGTACCAAGATCTCAAGAAGATGTTTTGGTGGCTAGGCCTTAAGACAAATGTGGCCAATTTTGTAAATAAATGTCTGACTTGCCAGAAGGTGAAAATAGAGCATCAGAAGCCGGCAGGGACACTACAACCCTTAGAGATTCTGGAATGGAAATGGGAGAGCATTTCTATGGATTTCGTGATAGGTTTACCAAGAACCCCCTCAAGATATGATGCCATATGGGTCATAGTGGATAGGCTAACCAAGTCTGCTCACTTTTTACCTATTCGAGCGAATTTTTCTCTAGAAAAGTTGGCTCAACTATATATCCAAGAAGTGGTACGGTTACATGGTATTCCTTCAACAATCATCTCCGATCGAGATCCAAGGTTCACTTCACGATTTTGGGGAGCGCTCCAGAAGGGATTCGGCACTAGGTTATGTCTAAGTACTGCATATCATTCCCAATCAGATGGTCAAACAGAGCGAACGATTCAGACTTTGGAAGATATGTTGCGGGCATACATTCTGGAACAACGGGGGAATTGGGATCAATACTTACCATTAGTCGAGTTTGCCTGCAACAACAGTTACCATGCTAGCATTGGCATGGCTCCATATGAGATTTTATATGGTCGGAAGTGTCAATCTCCTCTATGTTGGTACGAATCAGGAGAACAGAATCTCCTAGGTCCGAAACTAGTCGACAGACAACAGAGCAGATCAAAAGGATCCGTAGCAGAATACTTGCAGCTCAGAGCCGTCAAAAGAGCTACGCAGATGTCCGGAGGAAACCCTTGGAATTTCAAGAAGGAGACCACATATTTTATAAAAATCACACCCACAACTGGAATAGGTAGAGCCATTAAAATCAAAAAGCTAAGCCCTCACTTTATAGGTCCCTTTCAAATTTTAAAATGAATCGGGCCAATTGCCTATTGAGTTGCTTTACTTCCACATTTGTCCAATCTTCATGATGTTTTCCATGTCTCTCAACTCAGAAATTATCAGCCTGATCCTACTCACTTTTCTAGAACCTGAATCAATCCAGTTAAGGGATGACTTAACTTTCCATGTACCCCCAGCACGGATAGTGGACAAGAGCATCAAACACCTTCGGAACAAAGCTATATAGCTGGTAAAAGTGGCATGGGGACACAAAGACTCAGCGGACTATACGTGGGAGTTAGAATCTGACATGAGGAAGGAACATCCTGAATTATTTTCAGGTACTAAATTTTGAGGACAAAATTTTTTTTTTAGGAGGGTAGAATGTAATGTCCGAAAAATTTATTGTTAACAGCTGAGTTATTTGGTTTTTATCAAATAAGTGAGTTTAATCAGAGCTTGATTAAACATTTACTTAAAGCCAATTAAGTGTGATTTAGAAGGATTAGGCTTGATGGAATTAGATTAGGAGCATAGAAAATCCCATAGAAAATTTTCAAGCCAGTTTACCAATTTAAGGGAAATCGGTAAATTTTCGGTATTTCAAATTGTCGGAACCGAACCAGTAGAATTTTTCTATGAGTGCCCTAGAATCAACGGCTAAGATTTAGCCAAATAGCTCCCTCAAGTGGCGCCTTGGCAGCCCTTGATGATGGGAAGCTCAACCAAAATTTAGACCAAGGTTGAATCCACCAATCACAACCAAGCATCTCCAAATATCTTCACCTTTTTCTCCTTTTCTCCTCATCAATTATCGGCCACTCTTCCAGCAGCTGAAGCTCTTCTCTTTCTCTCCTCTTTGCCCTCATTTCTATTCCATTCTCATCCATCTTCAAGTCTCATCCCAAGTCACCACCATCAAAGACACAAAATCAACACAAATTTCATAAGACAAGGTAGGAAATCCTACTTCTCCTCTTGTTTTCTCTGGTTTGGGGCTGCATGGTGAGCATGCATAATCTGAGATATGGATGTTTTGTAGAGTGATGATGATGTTTTATGACTGGTTTTGCATGTATGTTGTGATTAAAATTGGAATTGAGGGCAAATAGCTTGAAGGAGGAAGACAAATCTAGAAGCTGTTAGGGTTTTCCTCAGTAGTCCGTACGGCGGAGTGTACGACTCCGCCTACCACCATTTAAATTGGATGATACCATTTTTATATGAAACTAGACATCTAGAGCTTTTCATAAATATAAAATATAAGGCCATTGGTTTAGTATAGAATTAGTTATGAATTTTTGAAATTAGACCTAGAAATCTAGGTTCTTATCCGGACAGCATGAGTTGAGAAGGGTGTAACTCACCCTATACAACTCCAAATTGAGTGAAACTAAAGTAGTTTGAAAGCTAACATATGAGAGAACATTCCATAAAAATTTCAGAATTTAATTCGTGGTCAGTTGTTCCCAGCACATCAATGAAGTTGGCTTAGGTTTAAACTGGCCTAGAACAGGGCAGCCCAGTAGGGTAATGTTTCAAGACTCATAACTCATAATCTACTTAGGCAAATGACATGAGACTTAACTCATTTTAAAGCTTGTTGTGTTAGATTTATTTTGATGTAAAATTCACATGATTTCATCTAGTTTTCAATTTTTAATGAATTTTCTTCTATAGGAACCCAATTCTAGCTAAGAACAGGGCATGCTGAGATAAAATGTTTATATCTTGAGTTATACAACTCAAAATGAGATGGGACCAAAAGGATTAGAAACTAGACATATAAGGCTGTAACATATCCAAAAATGAGATTTAAATGAGTTGAATTGATTAAAAATTGGAGCATGCCAAACTCGGGCAGAACAGGGAAGACTAAACTGAAACCTTATTGATGCTTGATTTGCAATTGTTGAATGATGCTATAAATGTATATACATATTTGCTGGTCTATACTGAAATTATTAGTTGTGCAATTGTACTGGTTATTTGGCACTATTTATGGGGAAGCAGACTCGATCCGTTATGCTGTCAAAATTTCGGTAAGAAGTTCATATGTTGTGAAAATTTATGATAGCTTGAGTACATTATATTTAAAGAATCAAGCTAGATGTGCATTTATTTCATGATATTATAAAGGATTCCACATCACTTGGGCCAGCCCCTAAATTAAGGGGAATAGTCAGTGGGAAGATCGGGGAAAGTAAACCCTGCCATCCTGTGTAGGAACGAGCTCGGTCCTGAAAAATGGACTATTACCCAGGAGTATATGGTCAATAACTCCCAGGGGACCAAGGATAGAAATAAGTTCTAATAGGCAAAAGCCTCCAAGAATAAGATGCATTTTCTAATTGCACATATATATGTATAGTGTAATGTTTCCCTATTGATTGTTCTAGATCCCTGTTTATTATTCTTAACATGCTATTGTTCCACCATGATTACTGTTTGAGTATATTAGTGTATCTGTTAACTAAAATTGAATTTGTTTCGGTGTATGCTTTACAAACAAGTATTTAAGTTGAATATTATCATTTTATGATACTATTTGAAAAATATTGCACAACTGAAACAATTGGGAATGACAGCGATGACAGATGTATAGAAGCTAGGAATTTCTACTGTTCATTTTTCACCTTATTGTATGTTCCACGTCATTCTCAAACCATAGAGCACGCAGCGACCGGGGTGCTATTCATTGAGTTCCCTAAGCTACATATACACCTTGACCCGTTTTTGGATTCTGTATATATCTCCGGCCGATGTCAGTTCTGCCTCTACTTCTTTTTCCAGCGAGATTTTGCCGTCCCGCTTATGCACCCTCTCTTTGATCTTGCTGTCCCATACATTGCCATACCTCTTCACGTGGTCCATCCATTTCCACCACCACTAGCAGCAGCACTAGCAATACCAGCAGCTCTAGTTCCCTTGGCCCCTCCTGCTTCACCACCGCAGCCAATGTTGTCGGCCTCAATCTCGGAGGAGGATCCGTCCGAGGCGGCTAGTTCTTCTTTATCATCCTCTGCTCCCAGTGCCGGACACCTTCCAGCGAACGCCGCCATGGCGAACGGGTTTCTTTCAGCATATTCAGTTTAGATAGCGTGCATACTATAGTAGGGTTAGATGTATAGAATGACCCTCTTTTGGCAGTCTGGGTCATGGGTGGATGGGTAGATGTTAGGAGATGTACATAAAATGTCCCATGGGGACCACTTGGGGTGCTGTTTATAGAAATCGGCCGTTTTGTTTTGTATTAGCGGCCTCATTTTGTCACCTTGTATCATTTTGACAAACTTTAAAATCAGATATCTATGTATACGTTTATGATGCCTTTTGCAGTAGTTCTGTCCTTATTGTATTTTTATTTATGTTACGTTATTTACAGTATACCGATTAAATAGTATTTATTCTGCCGTCACGCAGGAAATTTTGTTATGCAATTAAGTATTCTTATGTGAGTAATTAATACTAATACAGGAAATAGAATTTAACTAGTATTACACGTAATCACTTATCAGATAATTTATTATGACTTAAGCATAGTACTTTGTCTGGTAAGATGTTACAACGGACAAATCAATCATAGCAGCATAATCAATCTAACATATCTACCAATGTAAAACTTGCAACCTTCAGCCCAAGCCTTATATGTACACTAATACTTGTGAAACCATCAATTTGGTCATTTCTACCAATTCTATTTAGTTTTGCCCGAAATTTGTATAATCCACCTTTAGTCCAATTCAACTCATTTAAACCTAAATTCTGGATATGTTATAGCTTTAGTGTCTAGTTTCCAACCCTTTTGGTCCTATCTCATTTTGATTTGTATAACTCAAGTTATTAGTATTTTATCTCAGACTGCCCTATACTTAGCTCGAAATGCACCCTTATAAGTGAAAATTCACTAAAAATAGAAATCTAGGTGAAATCATACAAAATTTATATGAAATTAAAGCTAACAGAACAAGCTTTCAAATGAAATAAGTTGTATATCATTTGCATGAGTATATTTCGAGATATAAGCCCCGTAACTTGACCCTATTGGAACTTCATTAATGTGCTGGGAACAAATGGCAGCGAATCTGACTCTGAAATTTTTGTGGGATGTTTCTTTATGTGTTAGCTTTCAAACAGAGTTTGTTGCACTCAATTTAGAGTTGTGTAGGGTGAGTTACACCCTTCTCAACCCATGCTGCTCAGATTAGAATCCAGATTTCTAGGTCAAACTTCAAAAATTTATAACTGATTCTATACTAATCCAATGGCCTTATATTTTATATGTATGGAAAGCTTTGAATGTCTAGTTTCATATAAAAATGGATTCATTCACTTTCTATGGTTGTAGGCTGATCCATACACCCCATCAGTACAGACACTGTAGGGTTTTCTCACAAAAATAGATTCTGCTTAGCTCCTTTTTGAGTTTTTGATAAATTCCTCAACTTAAACTAAATTTCTTCATCTCAAATCACTAGAAAAACATCAAAACACCATCATGCAAGCATGGCATAAAAGGAGCACAGCAGCCACATAGTTACATGATACATCAAATAACTAAGAATTTGAGCTACCTACCTTGAAATCCTTGAAACTATGGAAGCAAGGAGGCCAAGAACCAACTCCTAGCCTTCTTCCTTCACCATGGCAGCAACTCATATGAATGTGGGGAGGCTCTATTTGATGCTTAATCATGAAATTGTTAGAGGGGTTTTGTGGAGAAGGAGGTGAAGATCAATTTTCATAAAAGGAGCAAGAGGATTTGAGGTCAAGAGGGCTTCCAATCTTGAGCTTGAAGCTCTTGATCATGGAGGTAAGGAAAGAAAGGAAGAAGAAGAAGAAGAAATGGAAGGAGGCTACAGCCAGTGGAGGGCGCAAAAATAAAAGGAGATAGGTGAAATTTTTCTAAGCTTTATGACATAAATAAGGGTGGCTTGAGGTAGTTGGCTTTAGTGGTCATGATTTGGACAAATCTCCTCATCATATGGTTGCAATATGGCGCCATCTATGGTGATGGAGGTGGCTGAATTTCAGCCATTCAACCTAAGGTTATCAGTGTAAAATTCTACTGATTTGGTTCTTGCGGTACAATTTACCGAATCTTTACCGATTCCATCCAAACTGGTAAAACGTTGCTTAAAAATCCAATAAGATTTCTTGTATATCTATTATACCCTAATCTCTCTAATTAACATCTAATTAACTTCTAATTATCCTTTAATTAATTTCTCATTAACCTTATCTAATCAATAAAATCGGATAAATCGATTAACAATATAGATTAAATGTTTCACAAATCTAGAGCCTTTTTGTTTTCTATTTTCTGTAGCTAATGGCATATCGGTAATTTTGAACAAGTCCAGGGGCACCCCACGTAATTTCATACCAGACTGCCTCCATGGCCCAATTGGCAGAGATATAAACTTCTATGGTTTCACCATGTGATTCTACTCTGTTTAAAATTCCATTATGCTAATTCTACAAATGCGGGGACATGAAGGTCATTTCATAAAAAGTTCTATGGTTATTGCAGGAAAAAGTCTTTGGGGTCAAAATATAATTTCTAAAAATTTTGGGCATCACTGTAATTAACAAAAGTTTATAGGGGCACTTTTGTCATTTCCTACTTTTTAACATATGACAGTGCCATATTTTCAATGACAGTGTTACATTACCCTATAATTCCAAGTGTGAGGATTGTCATGGCATAGCGCTGCCTGAGAAATTCTCACACTGCCTAAGGGAAATAATTCAAAGTTTCTATTATGTTCTGTTTACAAAAGTGGGGATATTACAGGTAGCAGGGCATTCTATTTACAAAAGTGGGGATGTTACAGGTAACAGGGCATTTTTCATCTTTCTTATGTCCATTAACAGGAAGTTGTGCTCTTGCAAAGACACGAGTGAGAAGCATGCCATAGGGCAAGGCAGGATGGCTCCTTCTTGCATCATCAATGGCCGAGAGCATGTAGTCTAGAATCAGCCTAACCCAATTTATCTTTCTTCTGGTCACAAGGCAAAACATGACCATATGGTCCACCTCTATCATAACATCAGTGTTTCCCATCCTGGGAAGCACAGTGTATTAGACTACAGAATATACAGCCTTAACAGTAATGAAAAGATTGGAAGTACAAATGCTTCTTACTGCATGTCTTTTTTGCCAGTTAGAACTTTAGAGACTTCCTCCTCTGTGGCTTCAAGTTGTTCCCACCATTTGACACCACCTCTGCATAGGACACCTTCATAGGGTGTGTTAGTGATATGGACAGGATTAGAAGGAAGCACTTGGATCTCAAAGCTTCCAATGATGCTCCTTAGAGATGTGTTGTCTTCATCAACTGGAGCAAGGGTACTATAGAAAGCAGCAACCAACCTAGTGTAGACATCCTCAGGAAATTATTCCTGTAACATCCCCATATAATGTTATAGGAAATAATGAAAACATCCTTGGGCAAACTTTTATTATTTATATCCTTGTCCCTGAACATTTTTAAAAAAGATATTTAGGTCCCTATATCAATTGAATTAGCAGAATAAGGTTTTAAACGAAGTAGAACCACGTAGCGAAAACTTAGAAACCCAATTCTTGGCCAATTGAGCCACAAAGGTGACCACATGTGAAATGATGTGGGATGCCCCTAAACTTGCCCAAAATTACAAAGATGTCATTAGTCACAAAAAAAAAAAAAAAATAGAAGACATAATGGCCTTGAATTGGTAAAATGATTAATTTATGTCGCTAATTGATTTATTCGATTTTATCGGATAAGTAAAATTAATTAGAAGTTAATTAGAGGTTAATTAAAAGTTAATTAAGTTTTAATTAGAAGAATTAAACTTTGATTAAGATAGATACATAAGAACTCTCACAAAACTATTTAATAATGATTTACCGATTTGAAGAAAATTGGTAAAGATTGTATTTTAAACTGCTAGAACCAAATCAATAAAATTCTACACTAACAACTCTAGTTTAAATGGCTGAAATTCAGCCACACTTGCCTCATGTGGGCAGCACCACTTGCAGCCATAAGGAGAGGAAAACTTGGCCAAACCATAACTATTTAACCCTCTACCAATCAAAAGCCACAAACCTAACTACCATGTTTTTTAAAAGCTCCAAAATCCCTTCATTTTCGTGCTGCCCCCTTCAGCTAGCTTCTTTCCCTTCATTGTAACACCCTCTATTATATAAGCCATGCTTGAGTCATGGAGTTATATTTAGAGGATGTCATTGTGCTAAGAGAATCTTTAAAATGTGAAAAATATAATATATGGCCCTTTAACTGCATATTTTATTGCTGAATACAGTTCATAAATTTCATAATTTCTGATACATATAGAACACAATAATTACACTTTAAGAAAAAGTTTTGTAGCTAACATTATACATAGAAACTACTTTCACACTGCAGCTGTTGCCCTCACTGACTTTAGTCGGTTTCCATAGTCTCCTAGCCTAACTTATGCCTAAGTCTTGCACGATGAATCCCCCAGGATTTTTGCCTCGTTATTAAATTTTAGCCTTGACATTAGAATGTTTATGGAAAAGAAAAACATATAAGCAGGCAGTGAGAACCTAAGGTTCTTAGTAGGTAAACTCGAACTATTACTCATACAGTGCCATCATAAACATTCCAGCCGCTTCAGTTTCTTATGAAAATATGAGCATATATACACAAGCAGTGGTTCAATTTTAAGTTGAAAGCATCTTTCTTGAAGCGGGTTATATTTTAACAACCACTTGGCATATTATGTAACAGACATAGAAACAAGAATAGTGTAACATACTTCAATAGGAATCATAATAACATTATGACATAATGAGAAAATTAGAGATGCACATGTAGATCCTTGTACTTGACTTAATTCATTTCTTTCTTTAACTTACAACTTGATCTTGCTCTTCTGCACTTGGTCCCCTGGAGGTGAATGGCCTTTCTCACCCCCTGGGTAATAGCCTACTTTTCAGGTCCGAGCTCGTACCTATACATAAGTGACGGATTTACTTTTCTCGACCCTCACACCGGTCTATTCCCCTTAATTTTAGTCGAGGGCTAGCCCAAGTCTTAGATAGTACCACTTTGGTCCACGCTAGCTGGGTCTATACCATGCCTCACGTGATAGCTTAGTATGTCCCTCTTGCAAGTTCTTATTATCTTTTTCTTTCCATATCTTATCATGCATGCGGATGCTTTGTGCGTTCATGGATATGTCTCACACCTTACTTCTCATATCATTTTCTAATTATGATTGCATGCATGACATACATGAACATGACATGTAAATGTAAATATATCTAAAGTGTAATCACCCAAGCATAAGTTCTCATAAACTCCTGCCGAAAATTCGGCCGCATAACGGATTGAGTCCGCTTCCCCGTGAATAGTGCTAGGCTACTAGTAAAATCATTCAAACATGCAAATCAATATGGAACAACAATTATATATTCACAATATCATTCATCAAATTCAATACAAACATCAATAGAGTTTTCTGCTTACTTCATTTTATTCTGCCCAAATTTTGTTTAATCCACCTTTAGTCTAATTCAACTCATTTAAACCTGAATTTTGGATATGTCATATGTGTCAAGTTTCCAACACTTTTAGTCCCATCTCATTTTGATTTGTATAACTCAAGTTATTAGTATTCTACCTCAAACTGCCCTGTACTTAGCCAGAAATGCACTCTTATAAGTGGAAATTCACTAAAAATAGAAATCTGGGTGAAATTATTCAAAATTTATATCAATTTAAAGCTAACAGAACAAGCTTTCAAATGAAATAAGTTTCATATCATTCACATGAGTATATTTTGAGATATAAGCCCTGTAACTTGACTTTACTGAACTACCATGTTCCAGCCCGATTTGAACTTAAGGTAAATTCATTGATATGTTGGGAATAATTGGCAACAAATCTGGCTTTGAAATTTTTATGGGATATTACCTTATATGTTAGCTTTCAAATAGCATTAGTTTCACTCAATTTAGAGTTGTGTAGGGTGAGTTACACCCTTCTCAACTCATACTGCCCAGATGAGAATCCAGATTTCTAGGTCAAATTTCAAAAATTCATAACTAATTCTATCCTAATCCAATGGCCTTAAATTTTATATCTATGGAAAGTTCTAAATGTCTAGTTTCATATAAAAGTAGATTCATTAAATTTAAATAGTTGTAGGTAGAGCCGTACACCTTGCCATATAGACCATCAACAGGAAAACCCTAACAGCTTCTTGAATTCTTCTTGGATTTATGTTTTCCTTAAATTAATCCATCTAATCTTCAATTCAAACTCGTGTATACACCTTAAACTAGCCTTAATTCATCATCCCCATCCATCACAACATCAGAATCATGGATGAGCAAGGGACCCTAGGCAACCCCAATTCAAAGAAGAGAAGGAGAAAGTTAAGATTCCTACCCTGGTGGTAAAAAATCTTGGTGGAACTTGATCTTGGAGTGAAGTTGATGGTTGGAACTTGAGCTTGGGGATGAGAGAAAGTGGAAGAAGATGAAGGAAAGTTGGAAAATGAGGCTGATCTGCATCTATTGTGGGGAGGCAAAAAATTTAAGGGGAGAAGAAAGAAAAAAAATGAAAACTTATAAAGGAAGTTAGCTTTTGATTGGTGTACTTCAATCCTCATTCAAACTTGGCTTGGATTCCCTCTTCATGGCTGTTGGTGGCACCACTTGTGAGGGTGTGGTGGCTGAATCTTGGCCATCTATCTTAGGGTTTTCATAGTATAATTTCTATTGGTCCGATTCCAACAATTTAAAATACCGAAATCTTATCAATTTTTTCCAAACCAGTAAAACGTTACTAAATAACTTTGTAAGAGTTTCTATATATCTATTCTAATTTTCTTAAGCCTAATATCTCTAATTAATATCCAATTAACTCCTACTTATCCTTTAATTAGTTTCCAGTTAACCTTACTTAGTTAATAAAAATTGAATAAATCGACCAACAACGTAAATTAAAAGTTTTGCAAATTTAGAACCTTTCTATTTTCTGTTTTATATAGCTAATGACATTTTCGTAATTTTGAGCAAGTCCAGGGACACCCCACGTCATTTCATACCAGACTGCCTCCATGGCCCAATCGGCAGAGATTTAAACTTCTACGATTTTATCATGTGTTTTTGCTATGTTTAAAATCTCATTCTGCTAATTCTATAGATATGGGGACATAAAGGTTATTTTATAAAAAATTCTAGGGTTATTGTGGTAATAAGTCTTTGGGGTCAAAATATAATTTCTAAAAATTCTAGGCATTACTGCAATTAACAAAAGTTTATAAGGGCACTTTTGTCATTTCCTAATTTTTAACTTATGGCAGTGCCATATTTTCAACGGTAGTGTTACACTACCCTATAATCTGAGTGTGAAGATCATTATGGCATAACGCTGCCTGAGAAATTCTCACATTGCCTAAGGGAAATAATTCAAAGTTTCCATTACGTTCTGTTTACAAAAGTGGGGATGTTACATTCATTCTTCTTCCTCCTCACTTCCTCTTCCTCAAATCTCCAAGCTCCACCCACTTCTTCCACCAAAAACTCAAATCTAGATAGTTTCTATATCAATTTGAGGTAGGATTTAACCTCTTCTTTGAATTTTCTTGTGAATTGGAGCTACTGTGAACTCATTTGGGGGCATGTATTTGATGTTATTATGAGCCTATATGAAGGTTTAAGGTTGGATTGTTGTATTTAAATAGAGTTTTAGATGATTATCTAGTGATGACAAGCAAACAGAATGGTAAGGAAACCTACGGCGGTCCGTACGGCAGAGTGTACGGCTTCGTCTACAGCCATTTGAACTCAATGAAACTAATTTTATTGAAACCAGACATCTAGGGATTTCCAACCATGTAAATTATAAGGCTATTGGATTAGCATTGAGAGAGTTATGAATTTTTGAAGTTTACCCTAAGATTCTGACCTTGATTCTGAGCAGATTCGATTTCGAGGGGTATATCTTGCCTTATACTCCTTCAAATCGAGTGACACCAATTTTATTAGAAAGCTAAGATATAGATAAAAGTCCCATAAGAATTTTAGAGTCAAATTCTATTCCAATAGCTCCCAGTAATTCAATGAAGTTTCCCTAAGTCCAAATTAGGATGGAATAGGGCAGCCTAAAACACCCAACTTTAGTAGCTTGCAACTCGAGCTATACTTAATAAAATGAGGTGAAACTTATTGGAAATGAAATTGGGTCAGTTAGTTTAAAACGGTATAAGCTTCACACAAATCCATTAGGATTTCTATTTTTGGTAGATTTTTACATCTAAGTGTCCAAATCTGCCTAGTAACAGGATAGACTTAGGTTAAATATTAATAACTTGAGTTATATATATATATCAAAACTTAATGGGACCAAAGAAATTAGAAATTAGAAACTAGACATATAGCAATTTAACATATCCAAAATTCAGGTCTAAATGAGTTAAATATAATTTATGGCTAAATTTACAATATCAATTAGAGTTGAAGAATATGAGCAGGATTTCCAAGATTAAATGATTTGACACCCTAATGCATATATGAGTTCAATTAAAGTCTAAGTGTTGCAATTACATGTCGATGTTTGAAAGAATAATGTATTATACTTGATCTATTACTATAAATGACTGTCGATTGAAATTGGCACTATTCATGAGGAAACGGATTTGATTCGTCATGCTGCCGAATTTTCGGTAGAATTGTTAGGAGGTTATGAGCATTTATATGTTAAGAATATATATGTGAAAATCATGTATGCAAGGATATATGAAAGTAAATGATGAAGCATATGTATGAGTGCATTTAGCATATCTATGCATGATTATGTATGAGAATGAAAGGATATGAACATATTAAATGTGGATCCTTTCACCTGGAGGTAGTTATGAGATCCCTCCTTGTGAAGGCAGTTAAATAAGATAAGATTGGGTCCCTTCACTTGGAGGCAGTTAATTGGGTCCTTCCCTGTGAAGGCAGTATAAAACTATGAGATCCCTCTACCTTTGAGGCATGTGGTTAGATGAGATCCCTCTATATTGGAGGCAAGTGGTTAGCTGAGATCCCTTTATTCTTGAGGCACGTGACCAAGAAAGATCCCTTCAATTTAGAGGCACGTGGCCAAATTGAGATCCCTCCAAGACTAGAGGCACGTAGAACCCCTTGTGGATCAGTACTGTGTAATGATGGTCACAGGTGAGCTCACTCCTAGATAGGGCTACCCAAAGGCAGTAAAGATTAAACAAAGGCAAGATACAAGTAAAAGATGCACTTCAGGACGGTGATATATAATGCTCAAGTGTAAACCCCAGTAAGCACCTTAGGGACGGCGATACGTAATGCCTAGGTGTGCCAAGTAACGAAAGAAAAGAAAGTTAACAGGAGAAATAATCACTTGCATCAAATGTATTGTTGCACTCATAAATTCATATTATTTAGTTGTTCTTTGATCTACTATGCTTATGCTTCAATTCTTTTCCCTGCTTATTAAGAAACTAATTGTATCTATATGTAGACGTTAATTATTCTGCTGTATTTATGTTTAGATTCTTCCTTTGATTAACAAGTTTATGAATAAAATGAACTCTACTTCGGATAATACATTTTTGAACTATAAAACTGAAAAGTCTATTAACATATTCACCTTTTATATAATAAACTGAAGCAGCTGGAGATAATAATGATGACACGATATGTGATAGTTAATTGAATCCTACTGAGAATTTATAATTCTCACTTCTATTTCCGTGTTATCTCTAGATAGCTCGAGAAGTTTCGAAGACGGTTGAAGTTGTTGTTAGAAAAGGTCTGCTCAGGTAATAGTAACAACTCCTAAGTATGGTACTATGGCTTAAGCATAGTACTGTATTTCGGGAGAATGTTACAATTCCATCCTTGGAATTCGAATATTTCAACAATTTGAGGGAGGGACGAGAAGTTTTCCATGGCAAAACTCCTTTCTAAGGTAATGGGCCTGATGAAAAAAGTTTTTGTGGAAGTTTGTCTGCATTTCTTCATCATCAAATATGCTAGGAATGCTGTAATCTCCCTTTTTTGTCATGATGGTTTGAAATGGTAGAAGGTTGAAAGTGAAGGAGGGAATGTGTATAGGCTAGGTGTATGGAGGGAAGCGTGAAGGTAAAAGGTCTTTGAACAAAAATATGAACAGTGTGAGGTTTTTCTTTATAACTTGGCAAGTGAAAGGTTTGAGTGAGAAGTTGATGTGATAGGTGAGGGTAACTGATCGCTAAAGCATACGAATGATTTTCAAAGTGAAAACGACATCATTCGATTCTCTTCATTTTCCCGCTTGTTTAGATGGTGTCATCGTGGCACAAGGAGAAATAACCAATTAACCCACCTTTAAAAAATGGTTTCTGATTAGAGATAACAACTAACTTTCTGGAACAAGGGCCTTTCTGATTTCATGAATCTATCTCATCCTTTTTATGATCAAACCATGATACATTCCTCTTCCTCAGATACCTCTGATTCCTTCTTTTTCAACTTATACTACACACCCAACTTTCTTAACTAGGTTAGCAACCTATTTTGAACTAAATTTCTGAGCTAGCTCTTTAAGTTGTCTTGAGGTGAACTTTTTTATGTACACTTCTCTGTTCTTACTGAACTTTCTCCGATATATAGCCCCTATAGTCTTTCTCCAAAAAGGAACTCCAGTAGAGAGCAGCAATCTTAACTTTAAATTTAGCTTAAAGTGGGAAGCATCAAGGCATTATGAATGCATGTCCAAAAGCTAGTCATGTTCAGAAGGTTTCTTATGAGGCAGAAACGATCTTTAGCTAAGGTTTTTGTAAAAATGTCAGCAATCTGGCTTTCAGTATTTATGAACCTTAGCTCAATATCTCCTTTTTGAGCATGATATCTTGTGAAATGATGCTTAATATCTATATGCTTAGATCTAGAATGTTGAATAGGATTCTTTGTGAGATTAATTGCACTATTGTTGTCACATAAGATGGGGATTTTGGTATGCCTTAGATTGAAATCTTCCAATTGATGCTTGATCCACAAGATCTGTGTACTATAGTTTGCAGCAGACACATATTCAGCCTTAACAGTTGATAAAGCAATTGTGTTCTACTTCTTGCTCGATTAAGTTATTAGTGATTTTCCAAGAAAGCAATAGCAACCACTTGTGTTTTTGCTTTCAGTTCTATCTCCAACAAAATTAGCAGCACAATAACATGTAACATTGCAAGGAGCACCTTTCTTATACTAGAGATGAAGATTAGTAGTATTTACTAAATATCTTAATATTCTTTTAATAGCGTTTAGGTGAGATTGTTTAGGATTAGCTTGAAATCTAGCACAAACCCCTACACTTAATTGTAGATCAGGTCTACTAGCAATAACATAAAGTAGAGAGCCTATCATACCAAGCTCTGCGAGCTTGTTTTAATCCATATAAAGCTTTAGAAAGTTTAAAGACATGGTGAGGAAGATTTTTATTTTCAAAACCAGGAGGTTGTTTAACATGAATTTCCTCAAAAATGGAGCCATTTAGAAAGGCAGATTTTACATCCATTTGAAACAAAACAAACCCTTTATAAGCAGCATAGGCAAGCAGCATTCTGATAGCTTCCAGTCTAGCTATAGGAGCAAAAGTCTCATCATAACCAATGCCTTCTTGTTGGTTGTAACCTTGTGCCACTAATCTTGCTTTGTTTCTAATTACTTTCCTATAACATCCCAATTTTGTCTAAGCTAATTAGCTTAGTGTCCTTGGCTAATTAGAGGGATTAGCGATTAATTGAGGATTAATTGGCTAATCTTGATGAGCAAGAGCTTAGTAAATCGAGTCAAGTCAACAATTGAATCATAACACACTAAACATTTTAATTAAAGTCTAATCACTCAAACCTCATTAATCCATAATTTAGAAAGATAATCAAGCTAAGATAATCTTATTAATTAAATACATGACAAATGTTTTACCTTAATCAATTGAGATAAATTAATTGTTACACCCTAAATACATAAATCATGAGAACAATTCTTTAGAGGAAGAATGTCTTAAAAGTGTAATTAACCGAAATTGACTAATGAACAATTAAACTAAGCAAATTAACTAACAACTTACGTAATTCTAATAGCTTTGAAAATTCAAGAATTTCTCCTAATTGTTGCATGAAAATTTTGGCCAAGACAATAGCAAGATCCAACCATCCATTGCTTTCTAATCTTGCACACTTAGATCAAGCCTATTTTGGCATTATTCCTTAGTCAAGCCTAACCTAAGGAAGAGTTAGTCTTCACTAGAGTCTTGTCACAAGAGTAAGTAGACCTTGCCTTTGCCCACTTGAGAAGACACAAAAGGGACTATAACATGCACCAAGACTCAAAGAAAATACAACCAACTCTTTTACGCCAAGGTTCCTAGCCTTCTTGCTTGTAAAAGAAGCAAACCTCACTTACTCCTTGTTGCTTGTTGGAGGAAGCAAAACCTGTAACACCCTAATAAACCCATACTACGCTTAAGTCGTATTACGGCGTTTTATTAGTTGTTACTTATGCTCATGGAAAACTAAACTTCACTTGAAATTAAGTTACGCGAAAAATATGGTAAAATTTTTCTTTGAAATACGTCGTCGCTTAGCAGCGTTTTGAAAATTAAAGCCTTGAGCGAGAAGATAGCTAGAGAAAGAGCGTGTCGCGTAAAATATATATTCCAATATCATAAAACAAGAAAAAGATAAACAAATAATAATTCACAAATATATTGCATTCAATAACCAACCATTACATTCATATGGGTCCATAATATATATATACATATCAGCATTATAGCGAAGGAGGCTCATGGTCGGGCCATGATTCAAATACTAGATACTAAGTACAAATTTAAATGACAAAGCCCAACTCAAAAAGAAATATGCGAAGGTGCTGAGCGATGGTCGCTACAAGTCCCAAAACAGCTTCGTCTTGCATTCCACGTCACACATCCGCTCACAGTGTTGGGGATCCACGCTCCACTCCACCGGATGCGCCCTCGAGATCTGGTGACGATACGGAAGAATAACGAGGGTGAGAAATGGAATTTCTCAGTAGGACTCGAACCCGACACGAAAGTGTCATCGTCATCGTCCCAGCCACTTCGGTTTTATTAATGAAAATAGTGAGCATGCATACGGTTCAATTCTTGCATTTTTCGAAATCGTGAATATCCGAAGCGGATTCAATTTTAACATACTCTCTAATCATTTATATCATAACATACATAAACACAATCATATTTACATAAAACATGCATATCCAAGCTATGAAATTCTCTTGACTTCTTCCCTTTCTAGGGTTTTGGACCGAAGCCCCTTTTCTTTTCTTAACTTGACTTTATCTTTTCACCCACTAAACATAAGTGGTAATGAGCTCATACCGTGGCCGTCGCCACCTTAGAATTTCCGTACTTACACTAGCTGGGTCATGCCATGCCTCATGTAAGCCCTATCCCTATACTCACACTAGCTGGGTCATGCCATGCCTCATGTGAGTCGTGGGTGAGGGGAGCTTAAATTAGGTTACCTTTCCTTTTGAAGGATCACTTACTTGAATTAAACTTCTTCTTATTTAAGCATTATGAAGCAAAATATTTCTAAGTCCATAATTCTTACAAAATTTCTAAGCAGATAACTACTAAACCAAGCTTCCCAAAATTTTGCCAAACAGAGAAACCAATATCATAGTATCATCAAGCATCATATCATATTATCATTATCATATCATCATCATCATGATCATCATCATATCATCATGCTTGCACATAAACATAGGCATATTCTCAAGCAACATTTTATGAGCTTAGCTTAGTAAATTGGGTGCAAGCTTTTAATTGAGGTTGTCTCTTGTGTAAACTTCTTTTATTGGGCATAGTGCCAATTTTGTCTAATGTCCTTTTTGATACTTTTTAAGTTGAATTATGAGGGTTCTCTAATGCTTAATGTAAGGGTATTAATGTCTTAAAGCTTATTTCTCCTTATTCTTTAACTTTTACCATAACCAGTTTTACTTTTACAGTGGGGCAGTAACTTTGAAAATTCACCATAATTTCATCTTTTACTCTTTTATTTCGAATTTTTGTGTGGATATACTTCTCTGAGTCTATTTTTAAACAAAATAAACCCCACTTAAAAATTCATTTTGTAGCTTGAGTTATGCATATTTTATTCTGACTGTTCAGTTTCTAAGTTCACTCCCGGTACAGTGGATTGTTACTTCTCATTATAATTACTCAGAAGGAATCTGAGAAAACTGTTTTATGGGTTTGTTCCTATATGTCTTAGCTTTCATTTAAACTTGGTCTCACTCAAAAATCATTTTTGTAGCTCGAGTTATACACATTTTAGTGTAGACTGCCCAGACAGAAACCAATCCGAGAACAGTCCACTTTGAAAAATCATATCTCACTCATTTTAACTCTGAATCTTATATATTTTATATGTATGAAAAGCTCTTTGAGTCTACTTTCATAGAAAAATAGTTTCGTTCCATTTTGAGTTTTGTAACAATAAACATACCGCACGCTTTACAGACTGCCAGAAAATCCAGATTTTTACGTTTTGATCTTTCTCATGTTTTCTCCAAAACACTCAACCTCACTTTCAAGAAAACATTCTCAAGTTATAAAACACTCATATACCATGAAAGATTAGTGAAAAACTAACATGTTGGAGTTCAAAAATATTGAGTTCAACCATGCTTCACACCCAACCGAAAACATGTTTTCAACAAACAACCATACAAGCAACAACATCTCATTTTTTTGACAAGAATGGCTATGATGCCCATAATCAATCTTTAAAATCACCTAGCTATGGAGAGCATAGGAGTTCTAAAGCTTGAAAAACAAGAGAGAAAAAGAGTTTAGAGCCACTACCAAAGAGAGTTTTCTTGAAGGATTTTGAAGGTGGAGAAGGTTGGAGAGAGCCTTCCTCCTTGAATGCTTGGAAATGGGGCTTGTGTATGAGTGATCTTGTTTCTCCAAAGACCAAAAATGGTGGTCCTTGAAGGGATGGTGATGGTGGTGATGGAAATGAGGTGAGGAGTAGTAGAGAGATTGGAAGAAGAACAAGGAAGATTGAAAGAAGAAGAGAGTGGGTATGAGACTTGGAGAGAGGAGAGAGCTTTGTGTTCTTGGTGAGAGGAATGGAAAAATGAAATGAGGGAGAGAGAGTGGGCTGATGGGTGGCGCAAATGAGGGGGGAGAATGAGGTGATTTTTGCTTCTCACATAAGCTAGGGAGTGGGAAAAACCATAGGGCAAAAGAGTGTGTGGTGTTTCCTTTGAGTCTTGGCAATTGGGTAAAGATTATGTAGTGTTTTTGTCAAGTGGTTAAAAGCATGAGCTCTCTTAGGATTGGGCATTGGATGGCTAGGATCACACCAAGTGTCATGATCTTGGTGAAGAAGAGTACAACTCTTGTCATGACTTAAGAGATCTACTAATGTGGACTCTTGCTCTTGTGGTGTATGATGAGAAAGTAAATGGATGGTTGGATATGGCTCTTGCTTTGACCAAACTTTCAAACTATAATTAAAGGGAAGTTTCTACATCTTTCTAATTGTTGTAATTATCTAAATGTTAATTAATTCACTTGGTTTAAATTACTCATTAGCACATTCTAATTAAGAAGGATTTTTCCTCATTAATTTTATAAGAAGATGTGAAGGTTAATGTGATTAAGTTTTGAGACTTATATGCTCTTAGTTAATTAGATTAAACCATCTTGATTTTTGTGTTCTAAATTATGGGTTAATAAGGATTGGGCAATTAGGCTTTTAATTATAACTTTTAATGCATTATGTTTCAATTGTTGACTTGTCTTTAATTTACTAAGCTCTTGCTCATCGAGATTAGCCGATTAATTCTCAGTTAATCGTTAACCTCTCTAATTAGTCAGGATCACTGAACTAATTAGCTTAGACAGAAATTGGGGATGTTACAAAACCCATCAGCCCTCTCACCCAAAATGCCGCCAACCAGCTCCTCCTTTACTCTCTCATTTGTAATTTTCATCCTTTCTCAAAGACACAAAGTTGTTACTTCCCTCCCTCTCAACCTCTCCTTGTTCTTCTTATTCCCCTTCTTGTTTTTCTTACTTTTCCACTATCATCAACCTCATCTTCTATCACCACCCTCACAAACTCATCAAGGGCCACCCCTTTTGGTTTTTGAAGAAGAAAAACAAACACTCACTTAACCCTATTAGCAAACTCAAGAAGAAGAAGACCATCTCCAACACCTTTCTTTCCCTTCAAGCTTTCAAGAAAATCTTTGTGGTAATGACTCTAACCCTTTCTTCTTATATGTTTTCAAGCTCTAGAACTCCTAAGATCTCCATAGCTAGGTGGTTCTAGAACTTACTCTAAAGGCCTTATGGCTATACTCTTATTATAAGAAGTTTACTTTTGGTTGTTGTTCTTCTCTTAGAAGAATGATTTTTGTTGTGCATTTATGTTATTTTGAACCTAACTTTTTAGAACTCAAAATATTGATTTATCATCAAGAGCTCAAAGCATAAACGTGTATTGGAAGAGAAAAGTGGTCCCTTAAAGAAAAGACTTAATGTTTTTACCAGAAAACTAATTGAAACAAAAATTGTTGAAGTTGGAAATTGTAGTAGTCTATTTTTCGTGGCCAATAACTCATTCAATACAACTCAAAATGTAATGAAATAATTTTAATTGAAAATATACTTGTAGAGTTTTTTGGCATATAAAATACGTGAAATTTTGCCTTAAAACGAGGGAGATATGAATTTTCAAAGTGGACTGTCCCCAGATGTGTTTCTGTTCGGTAATCTATACAAAAATCTTAATAACTCGAGCTATACAAAACATTTTTGAGTGGGATCAAGTTTTTTAGAAAGCTAAGACATATAGGAACACCCCATAAAACACTTTTGGTAGATTCCTTGCAAGGAACTCCCAGTAAAGTTTACAAGTCATTGTTGCGGAATGAATCTAAGAGATAGAACAGTTAGAGTAAAATGTGCATATCTCAAGTTACAAAATGGATTTTTGAGTGGGGTTTATTTTGTTTAAAAATAGACTCATAGAAGTATAATCATACCAAAAATCAAGTCAAAATTGTAAAATATGAAATTATGGCGAAATTTTGAAGTTACTACCCCACTGTAAAAGTAAAATTGGTTATGGTTAATTTTAAAGGTTAATCATAAATAAGCTTGAAGACATTAAGACTCTCAAATTAAGATATGGGAAAACCTTCATAATTCAACTTAAAAAGCTTTAAAAAGGATAATAGATGAAATTAGCCCTATGCCTAACAAAAGAATCGACACAAGAGGTAAATTTAATTAAACACTTGCACTTAATTTACTAAGCCATGCTCATAAAACTTTGTTTGGGATATATCTATGTTATGTAAAAGTATGATGATATGATGATGATGATGATGGATATGATGACTAGGTTAATGATGAGTATGATGCATGTGATATTGAATAACATATGATGATGACTTGTGACTGGATTTCTCTATTTGGCAATTGTAGGGAAGCTTTGGTCTAGCCGTTATGCTGCTGGAATTCTGCAAAATTTATGGACTTAGAATAATTTTAGTATCATAAGCCTTAATAAGAAGAGATTGAGCTAAGGGTATGATCTTTCAAAAAGGAAGGTGGCCGTAATAAGAAAACCCCTCCACCCACGACTCGCATGAGGCATGGCATAAACCTAGCTAGTATGAGTACGGGGGAGAGGGCTTACATGAGGCATGGCATTGACCTAGCTAGTGTAAGTCCCGAAAAGTTATGGTGGCGATGGCCACGGTATGAGCTCATTACCACCTATGTTTAGGGGGTGAAAAAGACTTAAGATAAAGTCAAGCTAAGAAAAGAAAAGGGACTTCGATCTAAAACCCTTGAAGGGAAGGTGTTAAGAGAAGCTTAATACACATCCATGTAAGTCATATGTAATTATACTTGTTCCCATACATGTTATGATATAATTCCCATGAATTAGAGTGTATGTTAACAATTGAATCTGCTTCAGATATTCATGTTTTGAAAATCTAATAATTGGACCTTATGAATGCTCACTATTTTCATTAATAAAACTGAAGTGGCTGCGACGATGATGATGACACTTCCGTGTCGGGTTCTAGTCCTAGTGAGAAATCTTATTTCTCACCCTAGTTATTTTTCCGTATCATCACTAGATCTCGATGGCATATCCAGTGGAGTAGAGCATGGATCTGCCCCATTATGAGTGGACATACAATGAGGACGCTTAGGCCATCGTGGCAATGACCACCACGGTGGTGCGCACCTATTTCTATCCTGGTCGTATACATGAAGGAGTGGGGCTCGATGTTCTGCCTGCCCTAGCCAACATTCCTGCAGCCTATCCTGGACAGCCGTTGGGTCCTTAGGACTTTCTACACGAGCCGTTGCCAAACATCGAGATGGAGCCGATATCTCTGGAGCTACCTGTAGCCGAGCCCCTGCCACAGTCGGCAATCCTGTGATTGATCTGAGTTCCATGGCTACTCCTAAGGCCACAGCCATCTCACCGCCATATCCACAGTATCATTCGGATACTTTAGAGGAGGATACTTCCAAGGAGTAGTGCCCCAGACCAGGCGGGGCCGAGTCGCCATGTTCGTCGCATTGAGGTAATTAGTAGGCACCCTCTCATCATCCGTGTCCCCTGAGGTCAAGGAGTGAGAAGAACTAGACACCCAAGGACTTGACTCCACCTGATCGAGATGCACGACCAAAGCACGAATGTCTAAAGGTGTCTGTTGGGCTTGTCGTTATTGTTGCTTCATATCTCATGTATTTTATTTTGAGATGAACTCTATCATTGTAGCTTGTATTAGATATTTTGGGGCCATGGTACGACTATGACTTTCCTTTTATGTACTTTTGAATGTTATGAACCTATATATGACTAGCTATGTAATGCAATGTAATTGTGATTTCTATTTATTTATCTCCTCATGTTTTATGATGTGTGGTATGAATTGTATATAGCATGCTCTTTCTATATCTATATTCTCGCTTAAGGCTTTACTTTTTAAAACACTGCAAAGTGACGACGTATTTCAAAAAAAATTTTTACTGTATTTTTCTCGTAACTTAATTTATAAATGAAGTTCAATTTTTTCCGCGAGCATAAGTAACAGCTAATAAAACGCCATAATACGACTTAAGTGTAATATGGGTTTATTAGGGTGTTACATTTCCCATTTTCATCAAGTTTGTTTTTGAACAACTATTTTGTTCGAATAACATATTGTCCTTTTAGTAAGGGGACTAGAGTCTAGACATTGCTTTTCTCAAACTGAGTAAGTTCTTCCTTTATAGCTTCAATCCAGCTTAGATCTTGAAGAGCTTTGTCAACACTTTCTAGTTGAATTTCAGATATGAGAGCAAGGTTGGATTCTGTTCTGAGTGAAGATCTGGTTCTGATTCCTTGAGAAGGTTCACCAATAATTTGATTTTGAGAGACAACTCTCAAGTCTCTTACACCAATATATTGTCTCTTAATGGATGTACCTTCTGGATCTTTAGATATATCATCAGAAACATGTTGATGAGAAGGAAGATCTAAAACATCATCATCACCATTTCTTGTGGCAATATGAAGGTTCAGTTGATGCTGGGCATTGTTGTTTAAAGACATATTCTCCATTTCTTCTTCGAGATCAACAACCTTTTGGTTGAAGTCATTTCTTCTTTCCATGAAGCTTATATGTATTGTCTCTTCCACAGTTTGAGTCTTCTTGTTGTATACCCTATAAGCTTTTGAAATAGAAGAGTATCGTAGAAAGATTCTAGGAACAGACTTTGGATCAAATGTTGAAAGCTTGTCCTTGGTGTTAAGTATAAAAACTTTAGATCCAAAGACATGAAAGTATGAAATGTTGGGTTTTCTTCCTTTTCATAATTCATAAGGAGTTTTCTTGAGAATTGGCTTTAAGAAAACATCGTTTTGAATGTAGTAGGCAGTATTTACTGCTTCTGCCCAAAATTCTTTTGATAGCCCATTTTCAAGAAGTATAGTTCTGGCTATTTCTTGTAATGATCTATTCTTCCTTTCCATTACCCTACTTGTTGAGGAGTTATAGGAGAAGAGAAATTATGTGAAATGCCATTTTCATTACAGAAAGTTTCAAAAGAATGATTTTCAAATTCTTTACCATGATTTGATCTGATAGAAGTAATGCAAAAACCTTTTTCATTTTGAATTCTTTTTGAAAAAGTTTTGAAGGCCTCACAAGCTTCATCCTGATGGATAAGAAATATAACCTATGTAAATCTTGAGAAATCATCCACTATGACTAAAACATATTTCCCACCACCTAAGCTAGCCGTTCTAGTTAGTCCAAATAGATTAAGATGTAAAAGCTCAAGTGGTCTTGTACTAGACACTACATTTTTACTATGGAAGGAACTCTTGGTCTTTTTACCTTTGAGACAAAACTCACAAGATGAGTCATTTTCAAGACTAATTTTGGGTAAATCTTTGACTAATTCTTTTTGAGAAATCTCAGAGATTAGTTTCATATAAGCATGACCGAGTTTCGTGAGCTATAACCACTTTTCATCCACGAAGGATGCTAAGCATTTTACATTTTGATTTATAATGTCATCTAAATATAATACATAGGTATTATCACGCTTTCTAACAATAAGAATGGTTTTATCAGAAGTGGAATCTTTTATAACACATTGAGAAAGTTCAAACACAACTCTGTAGCATTGGTCAAAAAATTGAATAATGCTCGGAAGGTTGTGAGTTAGTACTTGTAACACCCTAATAAACCCATACTATGCTTAAGTCATATTACGGCATTTATTAGTTGTTACTTATGCTCGTGGAAAAGTAAACTTCATTTGGAATTAAGTTACGCGGAAAATACAGTAAGATTTTTTTTTTTTGAAACACATCGTCGCTTTGTAGCGTTTTGAAAAGTAAAGCCTTGAATGAGAAGACAGATAAAGAAAAAGTGTGACGTACGAGAGTCCGATTCACAAGTGGAATAAGAACCATATGAGATACATAATACGCAAAAATTCTTACATACTCATACCAGATAAATATAATCCATAATTTCCATCATTACATAAAGGTACTCATAATTAAGTCACCGCTACATATAGAATGCAATTTGACACAGCAAGCTTTTAAGCAATAGAGATACGCAAGGAAATCAGAAATCTCATAAGTCTATGCGCCTTGGCTTCACACCAAATCCTAAGATTAGTCTTCATAATGCACCTGCCAGTCTATAGATGTCGTGGCCCAACGATGCGACTCCTCCTAGCTCCTCGCCCTCGAGGGACATGAGGTGTGTGTATGATGAAGTGATGCGTACGAATTACTTCAATTCGATGAACATGGCAACTCAGGCAAGCCTGATTCGGGTCACAGCTGGCTGTTGAGGACCGCTCCTCAGAAGGATCCTCCTCCGAAGTCTCAGGATGACACTCAGGGTACGGCAGCAAGGCGGTTGCGGCCCTAGGGGTAGCCGTGGAGCTCAGCTCAATCACAGGAATCTCTGGTTGCAGCAACGGCTCAGGCAGAAAATCCCATGGACCCAACGGCTGTCCAGGGTAGGTGGCAGGAATGTCAGCTGGGGTAGGCGGGACATCGGGCCCCATATCCTCATGTATACGGCTAGGGTAAAAATAGGTTCGCACCACCGTAGTGGTCGTCACCACGATGGCCTAAGCGTTGTCATCGAAAGCCCACTCATGATGGGGCGGCTCCATGCTCCACTCCACAGGGTACGCCATCGAGGTTTGTGATGATACGGAAGAATAACTAGGGTGAAAAATGGGATTTCTCAATAGGACTCGAACCCAACATGAAAGTATCATCGTCATCGTCCCAGCCACTTCAGTTTTATTAATGAAAATAGTGAACATTCATAAGGTTTCGTTCTTAGGCTTTTGAAAACATGAATATCCGAAGCGAATTCAATTTTAACATACTCTCTAATCATTTATATTATAACATACACGGGCATGAGTATAATTACATAAAACATGCATGGCTATGCTATAAGCTTCTCCTAACTTCTTCCCTTCATGAGTTTGGACCGAAGTCCCTTTTCTTTTCTTAACTTGACTTTATCTTAAGTCTTATCTTTTCACCCACTAAACATAAGTGGTAATGAGCTCATACCGTGGCCATCGCCACCATAAACTTTCAGTACTTACACTAGCTGGGTCATGCCATGCCTCATGTAAGCCCTATCCCCGATACTCACACTAGCTAGGTCATGCCATGCCTCATGTGAGTCGTGGGTGTGGGGAGCTTACTTTGGGTTACCTTCCCTTTTGAAGGATAACACCCTTAGTTCAATCTCTTCTTATTAAAGCTTATGATGCAAAATTATTCTAATTTTTTTCCACATTTAGGCGTTACGTATCACCGTCCCCAAATGTGATTCCTTTATCGCATATCATTAAGCATCATATCATCAACATATCATATTCATGTCATCATCATTCATTATCATATCGTCATCATATCATTATCATCCTTATCATCATCATCATCATCATATCATTATCATCATAATGACACATAGAGGCATACATATCACACAAAGTCTTATGAGCTTAGCTTAGTAAATTTGGTGCAAGCTTTTAATTGTGATTGCCTCTTGTATAAAATTCTTTTATTAGGCGTAGAGCCAATCTCATCCATTATCCTTTTTGAAGCTTTTTAAGTTGAATTATGAAGGTTTTCCAATACTTAATGTAAGAGTCTTAATGTCTTTAAGCTTATTTCTCATTATCCTTTAAAACTTAACCATAACCAGTTTTACTCTTTCAATGGGGCAGTAATTTCAAAAATTTACCATAATTTCATCTTTTACAATTTTGACTTGAATTTTGGTCTGATTATAGTTCCCTGAGTCTTATTTTAAACAAATAAACCCCACTCAAAAATTCATTTTGTAACTTGAGATATGCACATTTTATTCTGACTGCTCAGCTTTTAAGTTTATTCTCGGTACAGTGAATTTTAAACTGTACTACGAGCACCTCACAAGGAATCTGCCAAAACTGTTTTATGGGAATGTTCCTCTATGTCTTATCTTTCTAAAAAACTTGGTCCCACTCAAAACTATTCTATATAACTTGAGTTATTAAGATTTTATTACATACTGCCCAAATAGAAACACATCTAGGGACAACATACTTTGAAAATACATATCTCTCTCGTTTTAAGGCCAAATTTCACGTATTTTATATGTATAAAAAGATATATGAGTCTATTTTCATTTAAAATTAGTTTCGTTCCATTTGGAGGTGTGATGGAAGAGTTATCAGTCACGCCATATAGACTACCAGAATTTTCCAGCTTCCACGGTTTTGATTTCAATGAGTTTTCTTGTAAAATCATTAAGTTTTCTCCTCAAGTGACCACTTTTCTCTTCCAAACCACTTTTATACTTTGAGATCTTGGTGAAAAATCAATATTTTGAGTTCTAAAAATTTTGGTTCAAAGTAAGAATAAATGCACAACAAATCATTTTCCAAGAAAAGAGCAAAAATCACAAACAACTTCATATAATGAAAGCATGGCCATGAGGTCTTTAGAGCAACTCATAAAACCACCTAGCTATGGAAAGCTTAGGAGTTCTAGAGCTTGAAAAACATAGAAGAAAGAAGGGTTAGAGTCACTACCACAAGGATTCTCTTAAAAGCTTGAAGAATGAAAATGGTTGGAGATGGACTCCTTTCTCTTGAGCTAGCAAATGGGGCTAAATGAGTGTTTGTTTTGCTTTACCAAAGACCAAAGAATGTGATCCTTGATAAGTTAGTGAGGGTAGTGATAGAAGATGAGGGTGATGGTGGTGGAAAAGTGACAAGAACAAGAAGAGAAATAGGAAGAACAAGGAGAGGTTGAGAGGAAAAGGAGTGGCTAGTTGGTGTCTTTGGGAAAGAATGGAAATCACAAATGAGAAAGTGAGGAAGGGGGCTGTTTTGTGGAAGGAATAGGGGTAAGGATGCTGATTGCTTTGCTTCTCCAACAAGCAAGAGGAAGTAGGTGAGTTTAACTTCTTTTTCAAGCAAGAAAGCTAGGGACCTTGGGGGTAAAAGGGTGAGTTGTGTTTCCTTTGAGTCTTGGCACTTGGGTAAATACCATGTAGTGTTTTTCAAGTGGTTAAAAGCATGACCACTCTTGGGATTGGCTTGGGTGGATATGATTACTCCAAGTGTCACAATCTTGATGGAGGAGAGTACATCTCTTGGCTTGACTCAAGAAATACTACTAACATAGATTCTTGATCTAATGGTGCATGATAAGAAGGCAAATGGATGGTTGGATTTTGCTCTTTTCCTTGGCCAAAATTTGGTGCATCAATTAGGAGAAATTTTAAATCTTCAAAGCTATTAGAATTACCTAAGTTGTTAATTCAATTTGATTAGTTAAATTGCTCTTATGAATTATGTAATTAGGGTGTAAGAATTAATCTATCTCAATCGATTAAGGTAGAACAATTGTCTTGTACTTAATAAGATTGGATTAACTTAATCATATTTCCAAGTTATGAATTAATGAGGTTCAAATAATTAGGTTTTAACTAAAACATTTAGTGTGTTATGATTCAATTATTGACTTGACTCAATTTACTAAGCTCTTGCTCATCGAGATTAGCCAATTAGTCCTCAGTTAATTGTTAACCTCCCTAATTAGCTAGGATCACTGAGCTAATTAGCTTAGACAAAAATTGGGGATGTTACAGTACTTCTACTAGCATAACATCATTTATTAAGTCAGAATCATTCTTACCAACATTATCTATACCGATGATTATGGACTTGATTCCATCAGCAAATTTCACCACTCCACCATCTTTGGGTCTGAGGTTTTTGAACTAGGATTTATTTCCAGTCATGTGTCTGGAAAATCAGTGTCCAGATACCACTTTTTTTCCTTCAAATGTATTGATTTAAGATATACTTGCACTAGAAGCCATTTTTGTTTTAGGTACCCAAAATCTTCTTGGGTCCTTTTGTGTTAGTTGATTTTTTGGGCTTTTTCACTTCTTATTTAGCTTTCCTTCTGGAGAAGCATTTTTCAAAAGAATGTCCCCTTTTGAAGCAGTATATATATGTAGGAATTTTTGGTCGAGAATCTTTGGATGAACTCTCATTTGCTTTGTCTACATATCCTAGTCCTGTTTTATCAAGATATGGTTTTTAGCCTCCAAGTATAAGATCAAGACTTTTTGAGCCATTAACCATTTTCTCAAGATCAGTTTTGAGAATTTTAACTAAGTTCTGAAGTTCAAATATATCAGAGGAAGTGTTTTGACTACCTTCAGAAGCCTTCGCTTTTAGGGCATTAACATCCTTTTGGAGGGTGCCATTTTCTTTTAAAAGCTCAGCATTTTAATGCCCCAATTTCTCATTCTCAATCTTGAGTTTTTCAAAATTTGATGATAGTTTTAGAAAGAATTATCCAAGAGATGATCGTAAGCTTTTTGAAGATTTTCAGAAGTAACTTCAAGCTCAAAATCAAATACCTTAGTTTCTTTTTCCGAAACTATATCTGCCATGAAGCAGAGATTTGCTACAATCTCTTTTTCTCCTTGTGATTCAGCATTCCTTGTTCTTTATCTAGGTCGTCCAATGTAGCCATCATAGCCTTCTTCTTTGTAGTCTTCTTTCTTGAGCCTTTTTTCAGTCTAGGACATTCAGATCTGACATGTCCTAGCTCCTTGCATTCAAAGCAAACAATCTCATCTTGCTTGGTCTTGCCCTTCTTATCTTTCTTGGGAATAAGGTTCTTTTTGTTTCTCTTTATCCATGCTTTTGAGATCTTCCTTGACAAATGTGCAATCTCATCATCATCATCAGAGGAGAAGGAGTCTTCTTCATCTCTTTCAGACTCTTTTGAAGCTTTCATGGCCTTGGAAAATCGAGTCCTTTTTTGAGTGGACTTCAGAGCAATGGACTTTTCCTTTTTGGTAGTCTCATCAAAGACTTCTTTAAGCTCAATTTAATGAGTCTTCAATGACCAAATGAGAGCATCTAAGCTAAGCACATTTAAGTCATTAGCTTCTTGAATAACAGTTACTTTTGGATGCCAAGCCTTTGAAAGACTTCTCAGAATCTTTCTCATCATTTCTACATTAGTATACCTTTTCCCCAGGGCTTTTAGCTAATTTATGATATGCATAAATGTAGTTGTCATTTCATCAATGTTTTCATGCTCCAGCATTTTAAACATCTCATATTGATGAACTAGCATACTAATCTTGGTCTCCTTGACCTGATCAGTTCCTTTATGAAGCACTTGGAGTATATCCCAGATTTCTTTTACTGAGTCACAGAATATGATCTTATCATATTCACTTTTGCTCAAGGCACATCTAAGTAGATACTTTGCTTTAGCATTCATTTGGACTTTGGTTTTGTGTTGGTTAGTCTATTCATTTCTCGGAATGGTTCTAACTACTACTGGTGGAGGTTGCTCTAGATTAGCAACTCCTTGAGGCGCTGTTTGCTCAGTCATGGGCACATAATTACCATTTTCTATAATTTCCCACAAGTCCAGACTTGTGGACTCAATGAAGAGTCTCATTCTATCCTTCCAGTATGGATAGTCGTCACTATTAAAGTACGGGAGCAGTTGATAGAGTGACCCTCTGCAATATGATTTGTCTGTTGTGCCATTTGATGGATCTTTATACTCTGCAATCATTAGGAAGCTTAAACCTAGAGTTAGGCTCTGATATGAATTATTGGATGAGATGATACGAGAAAGGGGGTTAAATCGTGTCTTCATTGTTAGCTCCAATGCCCTTTAGAAATCGCTCTATGGTTGTGAAGCAAAATAAGTTTTAAGGTTTGATGCATACCAAATTAGAGTTTAAGTTAATCTCTTTGTACTCGAATGATTTGTATCTAGAAATATTTTCTTTCATGAAAAAGATCATAATCATATGCATTATTTGCTTGAGAATCAACAAAGCTGTGTTGTCCATCATTCTTTTACTTGAAATACTTGATATGGAATATATGCTTTGTATACTTCTTGAGTTTTCTCGAAAGAAACCAAAAGAAAAGTTCAAAAGGATGAAACTACAACACTAGAAGGGAAAATTGTGCCTCAAGAACAAACACTATTCAGCTAGAAAGATGACCTTGTCTAAAAGGGAAGTCTCTAGAGACATGCTTCTCATGAAGTGTTACAACTTCAAAGCTTCCTTTGTATGCTTCATAGACAAATTCAAAATGTCAAAAATGTGATTTGACAAGATGTAGAAGAGGCGCTTTAAATAGTTGGCAAACCAACAAACGGCTACTTTTCTGCTTTTGTGTAAATGGAAAAAGGAAGGCTGTTTCTTCTCTATCTAGTCGTAGACCAGCAGACCAAAAAGATTCACAAAGATCAAGGTTTGCAAGCTTCAACGGTCATATTTCGAAGTCTATATAAGGCTGGAAGTCAAAGAAAGAAGAGCTAGACTATTGTAGGTTTCTTATGTAAAAAGAGCTTCCTTCTTTCATCCTTCTCCACAGTTTAAAAGCATCAGAAAGTTACTCATTGTAACTTCTGACAGAAAGAAAATACTCTCTATTGTTCTATATTAGACAATATTCTCTCTTTGAGAATTTAGAGAAGACACACATACTGAGCTTTATTGTTTATTCTCTGTCAAGAGAGTTAGTGTGAGTGTTTGAGCAAGAAACCACATTATTTGTAAAAATTGTATTTGGACCCGGTAGCGGTCAGTGTGAGCTTGGAGAGGCCAGGAAAACACTACTTGTTTATAAAGCTTGGAGAGGCTTGGAAAAAGACTACTCAAGTATAAGAAGCTTGGACAAAGAATACTCGTGAATTATGAAATCTCAACATAGAGTTGGGCACTGGAAGTAGGCAAGTGGTTTGGCTGAACTAGTATAAAAATTCCTTGTGTAATTTTTCTATCTCTTATCCTATTACTTAGTTTTATCATATAAGTTCATTTCTGTTTAAACTTTATCCAAAACAAAATCTATTTCCACTTTATACCGACCAAACTATTTTATAAACTAACATAATTGCTTCCACAATCCAAGTCTTGAACTTGAGATAAATTTGTTTTATTAAAGTTTTTCAGATTACAAAGTATCTTGAAAGCATGATTCAACCCCTCCTTCTTATGCTATCTCATCCAACAATTGGCATCAAAGCCTAACTCTGGGGTTGAGCTTTCTAATGGTTGCAAAGGTCAAAGATCCTACTAAATGACTCAAGAGATAAATCATATTATAGAAGGTCACTCTATAAATCACCATCCTTACTTTAATGGCGAAGATTATCCATATTGGAAGGATAGAATGAGACTCTTCATTGAGTTTACAAGTTTGGATATGTGGGAGATTATAGAAAATGGTGACTATATACCCATGGTTGAGCAACCAGAACCTTAAGTAGTTGTTAATCTAGATCAACCTCCACCTGTTGTAGTCAGAACCATCCCTAGAAATGAATGGACTGATCAACACAAAACCAATATTCAAATGAATGCCAAGGCAAAGTACCTTCTCACGTGTGCCTTGAGCAAAAGTGAATATGCAAAGATCATATCCTGTGATTCAGCTAAGGAAATCTGAGATAGACTTCAAGTGCTGCATGAAGGTTTGGACCAAGTCAAAGAAACCACGATCAAGATGTTAGTTCATCAATATGAAATGTTTAAAATGCTAGAAATGAGAACATTGATGAAATGACAACTAGATTTATGAATATCATAAATCAATTGAAGGCCTTAGGCAAAAGGTACACCAATGCAAAGATGGTGAGAAAGAATCTGAGGAGTCTTTCAAAGGCTTAGCGTCCAAAAGTCACGGCTATTCAAGAAGCTAAGGACTTGAATGTGCTTAGCTTAGATGCTCTCATTGGGTCATTAAAAACTCATAAGATTGAGCTAAATGAAGTTGCTAATGAGGCTGTCAAAAAAGGAAAATCTATTGCTCTAAAGTTTACTTAGAAAATGACTCAATCTTCTGAAGCCTTGAAAGCCTCAGAAGAATCTGAAGAAAAAGAAGAGGATTCCTTTGATGATGATGATGATAGTGATGAAATTGCCCATCTAGCGAGGAAGATTTCAAAAGCATGGATCAAGAAGAAGAAGAAGAACCTTGCTCCCAAGAGAGACAAAAAGGGTAAGGCTGAGCAAGATGAGATCATCTACTTTGAGTGCAAGGAACTAGGACATGTCAGATCTGAATGTCCCAGACTAAAGAAAGCCTCGAAAAAGAAGACTGCAAAGAAGAAAGCTATGATGGCTACATGGGAGGATTTGGATGAAGATCAAGAAAATGCAGAATCACAGAGTAAAGAAAAAATTGTAGCAAATCTCTATTTCATGGTAGACATTGTTTCAGATGAAGAAACTGAGGTACATGGTTCTGAACCTGAACTCACTTTTGAAAATCTTCAAAAAGCCTATGATGAACTCTTGGATGATTCCAAGTCTCTTACTTCTCATTATGCCTCTCTCAAAAAGGATTTTCAAAAACTATCCTTGGAGTTTGAAAAACTCAAGATTGAAAAAGAGAAGGTTGGGCACGAAAAGGAAAGACTACAAAATGACAATATCCTTCTTTAGAAGGATGTAACAGCCCTAAAAACTGAAGTTTCTGAAACTCACTCAAAATCATCTTCTGATGTTTCTGAGCTTTAGACAAATGTTAAACCTCTCAACTCAGTTCTTGAGAAAATGGTTGGTGGCTCCAAAAATTTGGATTTGATGCTTGGTGGCCAAAAGCCTTATCTTGACAAAACCGGTCTATGCTTTGAGAAGTGAGATGATGAGCAATCATTCAAAGATTCCTCATATAAGATTTCTACATGTATATACTATTTTAAAAAAGGACACTCTTATGAAAAATGCTTCTCTAGAAGGAAAGCCAAACAGAAAGTTAAAAAGCCCAAAAACTCTACTAACACAAAAGGACCCAAGAAGATATGGGTACCTAAAGTTAAAATTTCCTCTGATGTAGGTGTGTCTTAAATCATTATATCAAAGGGAAAAGAAGTGGTATTTAGACAGTGGATACTCCAAACACATGACTAGAAACAAATCCTGGTTTAGAAACCTTAGACCCAAGGATGGTGAAATAGTGAAATTTTTCAACAGAATCAAATCCAAAGTCATTGGTATAGGTAATGTTGATAAGAACAATTCCAACCTAATAACTGATGTTATGTTAGTAGAAGGGTTAACTCACAAGCTTCTGAGCATTAGTCAATTATGTGACCAAGGCTATAAAGTTGTGTTTGAACCTTTGCACTATATATTAAGGATTCCATGACTGAGAAAATTATTCTTACTGCTAGAAGGCATAATACTTACGTATTGTTTCTAGATGATCTTCTAGATCAAAATGTAAAATGCTTAGCTTCCTTTGTGGACGAAAAATGGCTATGGAACATGAAGTTTTGTCATGCTCATATGAAAATGATTTTTGAGATTTCTTAGAAGGAACTAGTAAAAAGTTTGCCAAAAATCAATTTTGAAAATGACTCTTCTTGTGCATTCTATCTCAGAGGCAAACAGACTAAAAGCTCTTGCCATAGTAAAAATGTAGTTTCAACTACTAGACCACTTGAGCTTTTACATCTTGATCTCTTTAGACCAACTGGAATTGCCAGTCTTGATGGTAAGAAATATGGTTTAGTCATTGTGGATAATTTTTCAAGATTCACATGAGTTATATTCTTGATCCATAAAGATGAAGCTTGTGAGGCCTTCAAATCTTTCTCAAAAAGAATTCAAAATGAAAAAAGGTTTTTACATCACTTCCATTAGATCAAATCATGATGGAGAATTTAAAAATCACTCTTTTGAAAACTTTTGTAATGAAAATGACATTTCTCATAACTTCTATTCTCCTAGAACTCCCTAACAGAATGGAGTAGTGGAAAGTAAGAATAGATCATTGGAAACAATGGCCAGAAATATACTTCTTGAAAGTGGTTTATCAAAAGGTTTTTGGGCAAAAGCTATTAACACTGCCTACTATATTCAAAATCGTATTTCCTTAAGGCTTATTCTCAAGAAAACTCCCTATGAACTATGGAAGGGAAGAAAACTCAACATTTTTTATTTTCATATCTTTGGATTCGGATGTTTTATACTTAACACCAAGGACAAACTTTCAAAGTTTGATCCTAAATCTGATCCTGGAATTTTCCTAGGATACTCTTCTGTTTCAAGAGCTTACAAGGTGTTCAACAAGAAAACTCAAGCTGTGGAAGAATCCATTCATATAAGCTTCATGGAAAAGAAGAATGACCTGAATCAGAAGGTTGTAGATTTGGAAGAAGAAATGGAAAACATGCCATGAAATGACAACTCCCCTAACTTGCAGAACCTTTAGATTGCCACTAGTAATGATGATGATGATGTTTCTGAACTTTCCCTTCATCAACCTATTTCTGATGATAATTCTAAAGACTAGAAGGTACTCCTCTAAAGCGAAGATATACTGGAGTGAGAGACTTGAGAGCTGTCTCTCAAAACCAAATTGTTGGTGAACCTTCTCAAGGAATCATAACAAGATCTTCTCCCAGAAGCAAATCAAATCTTGCTCTTATCTCTGAAAATTCAACCAGAAAGTATTGATGAAGCTTTGACAGATCAAAACTGGATTGAAGCAATGAAAGAAGAGTTATATTGATTTGAGAAGAGCAAAGTTTGGACCCTTGTCCCTCTACCAAAAGGACAATCTACTATTGGGACAAAATGGGTGTTCAAAAACAAGCTTGATGCAAATGGAAAAGTCATCTGAAACAAAGCAAGATTGGTGGCACAAGGTTACAATAAGCAAGAAGGCATTGACTATGATGAAACTTTTGCTTTCGTAGCCAGATTGGAAGCAATCAGAATGCTACTTGCTTATATCTCATATCAAGGTTTTATGTTATTTCTAGTGGAAGTAAAATCTGCCTTTTTAAATGGTTTCATATTTGAGGAAGTTTATATCAATCAACCTCCTTATTTTGAAAATGAAAATTTTCTTCACTAAGTTTTTAAGCTTTCAAAAGCCTTATATAGTTTAAAGCAAGCTCCCAGAGTTTGGTATGATAGAATCAGGTCGTTTCTAATCGAAAATGGTTTTGTGAGAGGAAAAGTTAACATTACCTTGTTTATTCTTTGTGACAAAAATGATTTTCTGATTGTTCAGATTTATATTGATGATATCATTTTTGGAGTAACTAATCAAAATTTGTGCAAAGAGTTTTTCTGAGCTTATGCAGGGAGAATTTGAGATGAGCATGATGGGAGAGCTCAACTTCTTTCTTGGGCTACAAATCAAACAATAGAAGGATGGAATCCTGATTCATCAAGACAAATATGCTAAGGATTTTCTCAGAAAGTTTGATATGGACAAGGCTAAGAGCATTAGTACTCCCATGCATCCTTCTCAAGTTTTAGAAGTTGATGAAGATGGTGAAAAAGTTTCTAAAACTCTTTACCGAGGTATGATTGGATCTCTACTATATCTTACTGCTAGTAGACCCGATTTGCAATTAAGTGTGGGAACTTGTGCTAGATTTCATTCAAATCCCAAATCATCACACTTGAATGTTGTCAAGAAAATTCTAAGATATCTAGTTGGTACTACTAATCTTGGTCTCTGGTATGAGAAAGGTACTGTTTGCACTGTTACAGGCTACTGTGATGTTGATTTTGCTGGAGATAGAGTTGAAAGAAAAAGCACTAATGGTTGTTGTTGCTTTCTTGGAAAATCGTTAAGAACATGGTCAAGCAAGAAGTAGAACACTATTACTCTTTAAATTGCAGAGGCTAAATATGCATCTGCTACAAATTGCAGTACTCAAATTTTATGGATTAAGCAACAACTGAAAGATTTCAATTTGAGGTATACCAAAATTCCTATCCTGTGTGACAATACCAGTGCAATTAATCTCACAAAGAATCCTATTCAGCATACTAGAATTAAGCACATTGACATCAAGCATCATTTCATAAGAGATCATGCACAGAAAGGAGATATTGAGCTAAGATTTATTAATATTGAAAGTCAGATTGCTAACATCTTTACAAAGCCCTTAACTGAAGATCATTTCTGTCATATAAGGAACCTTGTGAACATGATCAATTTTTAAATCATTCATATTCATTGCATCTAGTACCTCCCTCTCTCTTGGGCAAAAGGTAAATGCTGAGTTTGCTGCATCCAAACTGGATTTGCTTTCTAGACAGAGTTCTTAAACTCAAATATGTGGCTCAGAAAGATCACTTCAAGAAAGGATTCGAAGAATCAGCTCATAATGTTTCCTCATATGATTCAAAAAGTAATTTCAAAACTGTATTCCACTTAGTTGAGAAAGATTAAAGTCAAGTTCAAGTTGAGATCAGAGTACTTGAAAAGAATTACTTTAAAACTGGGTAAAGATGAGATTGAGAAAAATAGCTTCAGAATGATGTATTCAAAAAATAGATTTTCACATGGGCATAGAGTGACATATCTCTCTAGAAAGATGATCAAGCTTCTCATCAATGTTTGGTTTCTGGAGAAATAAAACTGTCTTGTGATGTGCGTCTACTATTGCACGATTGCCATAATCTCAAAAAGCGGGAAAACCAAAAGACTCACTTATCCTGAAATGATAGCGTTTCATTTGAAACTGTTCACATATGTTAAGTGTCCACTTCCCTTTATCTTATCAACTTAATTTAATTGCCTAACTTATCCTTATTCAGAAATCGTCTTCCTTCAAAATCCTTACATTTTCTTGAAACCTTTCACATTCTATATCCTTTTCTTACTTCTTGATCAAAACTTGAACTATACACTTTGACTAGTATCATATCTATAATCATTATCTATCTTTGTCGATTTAAGATCAAATCCTGTGTTCTTTATACAATGACAAAAAGGAGGACGAAGAACAAAAAGAAAAGCATAGACAAATTAAGAAAAAGTCTATCTCGCCTTTCTAAAAGTATGTTCTCAAATAAGAAGAGACAGATGGTTCCTTCTGGAGTCAAAGATACAACAATTGCAGCAAATATGGACTCAGTGGAATCTTCTTTTGGTAAACTAGAAATAGGAGTCTCAAGACCTGTTGAATAAAGTATTACTATTAGAGAGCCTTTACCTCAGACTCATTCAAGAGTGCAAGCTGATGCAGAAGCTTATGGTGAAAATATCAATTCTGACTACAAAAGAAAAGGGAAAAGAAAGATTTCTTTTGATGATCCTACAAGAGACAAAGCTCATTCTACACTAAAAAGAGTAATAAGAGAAGTTGCAGAACATAGATTTAGAGAAGAGAAATGGTTACAGCAGCAGAGAGATAGAGTTATTGGAATAGGTGCTTTGTAACACCCTAATAAACCCATACTACACTTAAGTCGCATTATGGCATGTTATTAGTTGCTACTCATGCTTGCGGAACACTTAAGCATCACTTTTTAAATTAAGTTACATGGAAAATAGGGTAAATTTTTTTTTTTTGAAATACGTCTTCGCTTTGCAGCGTTTTAGAAAGTGAAGCCTTGAGCGAGAATGTAGATGTAGAGAGGATGCCGTACATAAATCATAACACAATATCATAAAACATGAGAAAGATAAATAATTAGTAATCACAAATACATTGCAATACATAGTTAATCATTTCACCCATATGGGTTTATAATGTTAACGAATACATGGAAAAAGGCTCATGCTCGTGCCACGGCCCAAATACTAAAATACAAACCAAAATGACATAGTTCGTCGCAAAAAGGAATATGTGAAGGTGCAGAGCAATAGTAACTACAAGTCCAAAACAGCATAGTCTGGCATCCCTCATCATACGTCCGCTCACAGTGTAGGGGATCCATGCTCCACTCCACCGGATGCGCCATCAGAATCTAGTGATGAGACGGAAAATAACTAGGGTGAGAAATGATATTTCTCAGTAGGACTCGAACTTGACAAGGAAGTATCATTGTCATCATCCTAGCCACTTCAGTTTTATTAATGAAAAAAGTTAACATTCATAAGGTCCAATTATTAGGTTTTCGAAACATGAATATCTGAAGCGGATTCAATTTTAAGTGTGTATTCTCATTGTAACAACAACATCATGGTGTACATAAAAGTTTATATAACAATTTGTATCGTGCGTGAATATCTTGAGAGTTTCATTCTTTTATTGGGTTGGACCGAAGTCCCTTTCTTCCATTAGACTTGACCCTATCATGATTCTTTTATTTGCCACCCACTAAATATAATTGGTAATGAGTTCATTCTGTGGCTATCAGCACCATAAGTTTCTAGTACTTACACTAGCTAGGTCCTTTACCATGCCTTATGTAAGCCCATCCCCGATACTCACACTAGCTGGGTCCATTGCCATGCCTCATGCGAGTTCGTGGGTGGAGGGGGTTTCTTATTACGGGCCACCTTCCTTTTCGAAGGATCATATCCTTAGTTCAACCTCTTCTTTTTAAGACTTATGATGCAAAAATTATTCTAAGTCCATAAATTTTGTGGAATTCCGGCAGCATGATGGCTAGACCGGAGCTTCCCCAAAATTGCAAAACAGAGAGTTCAATCTCACATATCATTAAGCATCAGTGTCATCATCACATCATCATTATATCAACATTATCATCATCGTATTGGCACATAGAGGCATACATAACACACAAAGTCTTATGAGCTTAACTTAGTAAATTTGGTGCAAGCTTTTAATTGAATTTGCCTCTTGTGACGATTCTTTTATTAGGCACGTGGCCAATTTCATCTATTATTCTTTTTAAAACTTTTAAATTGAATTATGAAGTTTTACCATATCTTAATTTGAGGGTCTTAATGCCTTCAAACTTGTTTCTCATTAGCATTTTAAACTTAACTATAACTAGATTTACTTTTATGGAGGGGCGGTAACTTCAAAAATTCACTATAATTTCATATTTTATTATTTTACCATAAATTTTGGTATGATTATACTTCTCTGAGTCTATTTTTAAATAAAATAACTCCCACTCAAAAATTTATTTTATAACTTGAGATATGTATGTTTTACTCTAACTATTCAGTTTCTTAGATTCATTCCACAACAATGATTTGTAAACTTTACTGGGAGTAGCTCACAAGGCATCTACCAAAACTGTTTTATGGGGGTGTTATATATGTCTTACCTTTCTAGAAAACTTGGTCCCACTCAAAATTTTTTTGAATAGCTTGAGTTATTAAGATTTCTGTACAGATTGCCCAAACAAAAACACATTTGGGGACAGCCCATTTTGAAAATTCGTATCTCCCTCATTTTAAGGCTAAATTTCATGTATTTTATATGTATAAAAATCCATATGAGTCTATTTTCATTTAAAATTAGTTTCATTGCATTTGAGTTGTATTGAATGAGTTATCGGTCGGGCAATATAGAATGCCAGAATTTCCAACTTCAATTGTTTTTGTTTCAATTAATTTTCTTGCAAAAGCATTAGGTCTTTTCCTCAAGTGACCACTTTTCTCTTTCAAACCACTTTTATACTTTGAGATCTTGATGATAAATCAATATTTTGAGTTCTAAAGAGTTGGGTTCCAGAAATACATGTATATAACTAGAAACATTTTATAAGCAAAGAGCCATGTCTCAAGGAGCATGGCCATGAAGCCTTAGAGCAAGTTCTAGAACCACCTAGCTATGGAGAGCTTACTAGTTCTAAAGCTCAAGAACACATAAAAAGAAAAAGATTAGAGTTACTATCACAAAGATTTTCTTGGAACCTTGAACGGTGGAAGTGGTGGAAGATGGCCTCCCTCCTTAGAGTTTGGAAGAATGTGGCTAATGTGTGTTTACTTTGCTTCTCCAATGACCAAAGAAGGTGGTCCTTGAAGGGTTTGTGATGGTGATGACAAGAAAGAGGGTTGAATAAGGTGAGAAAGTGAGAAGAAGAACAAGAAAGTTTGGAAGAACAAAAGAGCTAGGATGAAGTTTAGAGAGAGATGGGAGCTTGGGCTTCTAGTGAGAGGATGAAAACTTGCAAAATGAGGAAAGAGAGGGAGCTGAATGGTGCCTTGCAAGGGGTAGGTAGGAGGTGATTTTTACCTCCTTCAACAAGTAAGAGAGTTAAGAACCTTGGGGTAAAAGGGGTAATTGTGCTTCCTTTGAGTCTTGCTGCATAGCAAGGACTACTTTGTGTTTTCTCAAGGGGTTAAAGGAAGGCACTACTTTTGGGATTTACTTGATGGAGTATGATTTACCCATGTGGCATGATCCAAGTGGTGGATAACCTTTCTTTGGTCTTGCCTAAGGTGATACTACTAACACAAGCTTAGATCGGAGGGTTGGATTTGACTCTTTCTTGGCTGAAATTTTCATGCAATAATTAGGAGAAATTTTTTAACTTTTAAAGCTATTAGAATTACCTATGTTATTAATTAATTTGATTAGTTTAATTTCTCATTAGTCAATTTCAGTTAGTTACAATTTTAAGACGTTTTTCCTCTAAAAAAATTGTTCACATGAATTATGTATTTAGGATGTAAGAATTAATTTATCTTAATTAATTAAGGTAAAACAATTGTCCATCAGTTTGGGGGTGGTATGCTATGCTTAGACATAGTCTCGTCCCAAATGCCTTTTGTAAGGCTCCCCAGAACCTAGAGATAAACCTTGGGTCTCTATCTGATGCAATGGTTGTAGGTACTCTATGCAGTTATACAATCTCTTGGATGTATAGCTGGGCTAGTTTATCCAACAGATAATTTGCTCTTATAGGTAAAAAGTGAGCAGACTTTGTCAATCTGTTCACGATGACCCATATGTCATCAAACTCAGCTTGTGTACAAGGTAAACCCATCACAAAATCTATGGAGATTCCATCCCAATTTCATTCGAGGATCTCCAAAGGCTGCAACATGCCCGAGGCTTTTGGTGCTCAATTTTCACCTTTTGACAAACTAAGCACTTATTCACCATGTTCGCCACATCCTTTTTCATGCTTGGCCACCAAAACATCCTTTTGAGGTCTTGGTACATCTTCGTCATGCCAAAATGGATGGTGAAATGACCTTTGTAAACTTCTTCTATAGTAATATTCCTTAGGTTATCCTTAGCAAGCACACAGATTCTCCCTTGATACCTCCATATCCCTCCACCATCTTGAGCAAACCCTTTGAGTTTTCCTTCCTTTGCTTGGGCTACTATCCTTAAAAATTCTTCATTTTCCCTCTAGCTCCAAGCAATTTGACTCTTGAAATCGCTCGTCACTTTTATTTGGTTCAACCTTATGCTACATGGGCTTAGGGTGACTTCGAGGCTAAGATCTCTAAAAATTTTTAACTAGCTCGGCTTCTTTAACCATCATCCATGACACGTGCTGTGATTTGTGCTCAACACATCAGCAACCACATTACCTTACTAGGGTGGTAGTTCAAACCGAAATCGTAGTCCTTCAAGAACTCCATCCACCTTCTTTGCCTCATATTAAGCTCCTTCTGATCAAACAGGTACTTCAGGCTCTTGTGATATGAGAATACCTCAAACCTAACTCGATATAAGTAGTGTCTCCATATCTTTAATGCAAACACTATGGCTGCTAGCTCCAAGTTATGGGTTAGGTAATTGACTTCATGAGGTTTTAGTTGCCTAGAGGCATAGGCTACCACATTGCGGTCTTGCATCAGAACACAACTTGAACCTCTCCCAGAGGCATCTAGTAAACCTTAAAGGCTCCCCTAGGGTCGGGTAAAACTAGGACAAGTGCTGAGGTCAACTTCTCCCTCAACTCTCGGAAGCTCTTTTCACACTCCACAATCCATACAAAAATAGCATTCTTCCTAGTTAGCTTAGTCAAAGGTAGTGATATCTGAGAAAACCCCTTTACAAACCTTCAATAGTATCCGGCTAAACCAAGAAAACTCCTGACGTCCGTCACCATCATTAGTCTCTCCCAATTCATCATTGCCTCTACCTTACTTGGATCTACAAAAATTCCTCCTCTTGACACCATATTGCCCAAAAACTTTACTTCCTCCATCCAAAACTCACACTTCAACAGCTTAGCATAAAGCATTTTGTCTCGTAGAATTTCCAATACCATTCTAAGGTACTCTTCATGTTCCTCCTTCATCTTCGAATAGATGAGGATATCATCTATGAAGACGACTACATACTTATCCAAATAAGGCCTAAAGATTCTATTCATGTAATCCATGAACACCGCCGGAGCATTAGTCAATACAAATGACATAACCCTAAACTCATAATGCCCATACCTTGTCCTAAAGGCCATCTTAGGAATATCTTCCTCCTTTACTCTAATCTAATGGTATCTGAACCTTAGGTCAATCTTTGAAAATACCTTTGCTTCTCTTAATTGGTCCATTAGGTCATCTATCCTAGGCAAGGGGTACTTATTCTTTATAGTGACCTTGTTTAACTGATGATAATCAAAACACAGTCTCAAGCTTCCATCTTTCTTCTTGACAAACAACACTGGAGCACCCCAAGGTGAGGCATTAGGTCTCACAAACTTCTTCTCCAGTAGCTCCTCCAGTTGAGTCTTTAGCTCCATTAACTGCAATGAGGACATTCTATAAGGCGCTATGGATATCGGTCTTGTTCCCGGCATCAACTCTGTGGCAACTCTATCTCTCTCTCTGGGGGAAACTTGAGGATGTCCTCGAGAAAGACCTCGGGGTAGTCCATAACTATAGGAATCTCACTCAAAGTTTGCTCAAGGTCAACCTCACTAGCCAAAAGGAAAATGTATTCTTGATTCTCAGTCTTACAATAGTGCAACATGACAGGTTTCAAACTTAAACTAACAGGTTTAACATGTGCATAAGGAAACACAATAGATTTTGTAGCATAGTCTAATATAACACGATTGGCTGAAAGCCAATCCATGCCTAAGATTAGGTACAAACCAGATAAAGAAAGACAGATCAAATTAGACTCATAGGTTCTATCATCAATACGAAATCGACATTTTAAACAACACAGGCAAGTTCTAACTAGTTTCCTAGTGGGAGTAGAAATAAGCAATATATAAGGCATTTTAGAGATAGACAATCCTAGTCTACTTATACAATCATGGGAAATAAAAGAGTGCGTAGCACCAGAGTCATACAGTACAGTTAAGATGTTACCATTTACTTCGCACATGCCTCGGATGAGACCATCAGACTCCGTGATCTCCTCAGCATTCATAGTGAAGACTCTCCCTTGGCATTGTGGTTTGGGGGCAGGCGTGTCCTTGGTGCAGTTCTTGGCAAAATGCCCAGGCTATCCACATTTGAAGCAGACATTTTATCCAGCATAGCAAACCCCTTTGTGTTGCTTCCTATATTTTGGGCAGACGGAATTCGTTGCCAGCTTCAGGGGATGTGCGGCAGGTCTTGCAGAATTGGTGGAAGGCTTTTGTGGCTATTTGCCCTTAGAACCTTCACCATGGTAGGGCTTCTTTTACGGGGGCTGCTTCGAGTGTTGCCTTTGAGATGCCTGTCTTTTCTTGTGGGCCTCCGATCTGTGAATGGCCAGCTTTCGATTACATTCTTCTACTACATGACTCTTATTGACAAGTGTCGCATAGTTCCTTATCTCCAACGGGGCCATCGACGCCAGAATGTCAGCCTGCAATCCTCCCTCATACTTCATGCATTTCCAGTGCTCATCAGGGTTTCGTTTACAGAGCATGGAAAACTTACACAGCTCCTCAAACTTTGTTGTGTATTCCGCAATGCTCATACCTCCTTGGTAGAGTCTCAAGAACTCCATGTCTTTTGCATTCCTTATAGACATCGGAAAATACTTCTCGTAGAAGGCTTCCTTGACTACATCCCAGGTGATTTCCCTTTGGTCACTCTCCATCAAGCTCTTCACTCCTTTCCACCAGAACTCAATGTCTGCCTTCAACATGTAAGTGGCAAAGGCCACCTTTTAGGTCTCTGAGCAAGCTAACACGGAGTAGATCTTCTCAATCTCTTTGATCCACTCGTCGGCCTCCTCAGGGTTAAAGCCCCCTTGAAATTGGGCGGGTTTGCCTTTCGAAATTTTGAGAACTTCTGATACTCAGCATCAGCTCCATTTCCACCAATGGACTCTTCAGACCTTCGGTTCAGCTGGTCCATCATGTGCTCAGTAGCTGTAGCTTGAGCTTGCATTACGTTTGCCATATACTAGAAAGTTCTTGTGAACTCAGCAAGGTTCACGCTATCGCTGTTCTTGTTGGAGGTACATCTGCGAGTTGCCATTAGTTCCTGAATACACCAAAAAAAAATATCGAGTTGATCAAGCTCAATATTAAACATAAGCATGGTAGCAACTAAAGGCAATCTCACATGACAGTCATGAATTTTAAGCCCTACATCCCATCATTCAGACAGGATCCACAGCACGACTTAACATAGCATACATAGAGTTATGCTTGGAAGCATAGTCAGTCCAACCTCAAGCTTTATTAGAATAAACTGCTCTGATACCATAATGTAACATCCTAATAAATCCATACTATGCTTAAGTCGCATTACGACATTTTATTAGTTGTTACTTATGCTTGTAGAACACTTAAGCATCACTTTTTAAATTAAGTTACATGGAAAATAAGGTAAATTTTTTTTTTTAAATACGTCGTCGCTTTGCAGCATTTTGGAAAGTGAAGCCTTGAGCGAGAATGTAGATACAGAGAGCATGTCGTACATAAATCATAACACAATATCATTAAACATGAGAAAGATAAATAATTAGTAATTACAAATACATCGCAATACATAGCTAATCATTTCACCCATATGGGTTCATTATGTTAACGAATACATGGAAGAAGGCTCATGGTCGTGCCACAGCCCAAATATTAAAATACAAACTAAAATGACATAGTTTGTCGCAAAAAGGAATATGTGAAAGTGCAGACCAACAGTAACTACAAGTCCAAAATAGCATAGTCTGGCATCCCTCATCATACGTCCACTCGCAGTGTGAGGGATCCATGCTTCACTTCACCGGATGCACCATCGGAATCTGGTGATGATCTGAAAAATAACTAGGGTAAGAAATGATATTTCTCAGTAGGACTCGAACTTGACACGGAAGTGTCATAGTCATCGTCCCAGCCACTTCGGTTTAATTAATGAAAATAGTGAATATTCATAAGGTCCAATTATTAGATTTTCAAAACATAAATATCCAAAGCGGATTCAATTTTAAGTGTGTATTCTCATTATAACAATGACATCATGGTGTACATAAAAGCTTATATAACAATTCGTATCATGCGTGAATATCTTGAGTTTCATTCTTTTCTTGGGTCGGACTGAAGTCCCTTTCTTCCATTAGACTTGACCTTATCATGATTCTTTTATTTGCCACCTACTAAACATAATTGGTAATGAGCTCATGTCATGGCTGTCGCCACCATAAGTTTCTGGTACTTACACTAGTTGGGTCTTTTGACATGCCTCATGTAAGCTCTTCCCCAGTACTCACATTGGCCGAGTCCACTGCCATGCCTTATGCGAGTCCGTAGGTGGAGGGGGTTTCTTATTACGGGCCACTTTCCTTTTCAAAGGATCATACCCTTAGTTCAATCTGTTCTTTTTAAGACTTATGATGCAAAAATTATTCTAAGTCCATAAATTTTGCGGAATTCCGACAGCATGACGGCTAAACAGAATCTTCCCCAAAATTGCCAAACAGAAAGTTCAATCTCACATATCATTAAGCATCAGTATCATCATCATGTCATCATCATATCAACATTATCGTCATCATGTTGGCACATAGAGGGATACACAACAAACAAAGTCTTATGAGCTTAGAAAATTTGGTGCAAGCTTTTAATTGAATTTGCCTCTTGTGACGATTCTTTTTTTAGGCACAGGTCCAATTTTGTCTATTATCCTTTTTGAAACTTTTAAGTTGAATTATGAAGTTTTCGTATATCTTAATTTGAGGGTCTTAATGCCTTCAAGCTCGTTTCTCTTTACCATTTTAAACTTAACCATAACTAGATTTACTTTTACAGTGGAGCAGTAACTTCAAAAATTCACCATAATTTCATATTTTATTATTTTGATATGAATTTTTGTATGATTATACTTCTGAGTCTATCTTTTAAAAAAAAAGCCCCACTCAAAAATTCATTTTATAACTAGAGATATGCAAGTTTTACTCTAACTGTTCAGTCTTTTAGATTCATTCCACAATAGTGAATTGTAAACTTTATTGGGAGCTCCTAACAAGGAATCTGCCAAAACTGTTCTATGGAGGTGTTCCGCTATATCTTATCTTTCTAACAAACTTGGTCCCATCCATGTTTTTGTATAGCTCGAATTATTAAGATTTTTATACAGGCTGCCCGAACAAAAACACATCTGGGGACAACCCACTTTGAAAATTTGCATCTCCCTCATTTTAAGGCCAAATTTCATGTATTTATATGTGTAAAAAAATCTGAGTCCATTTTCATTTAAATTAGTTTCATTGCATTTCAAGTTGTATTGAATAAGTTATTGGTCAAGCAATATAGACTGCCAGAATTTTCAACTTCAATAGTCTTTGTTTCAATTAGTTTTCTTGTAAAAATATTAGGTCTTTTCGTCAAGTGACGACTTTTCTCTTCCAAACCACTTTTATACTTTGAGATCTTGATGATAAATCAATATTTTGAGTTCTAAAAAGTTGGGTTCAAGCAATACATGTACATAACTAGAAACATATTTCAAGCAAAGAGCCATATCACAAGAAAACACTTCATATCAAGGAGCATGGCCATGAAGCCTCAGAGCAAGTTCTAGAACCACCTAGCTATGGAGAGCTTAGGAGTTTTGGAGCTCAAGAACACATAAAAAGAAAAGGATTAGAGTCACTATCACAAAGATATTCTTGGAAGCTTGAAGGGTGGAAGTGATTGAAGATGGCCTCCCTCTTTAGAGCTTGAAAGAATGTGGCTAATATGTGTTTACTTTGCTTCTCCAAAGACCAAAGAAGGTGGTCCTTAAAGGGTTTGTGATGGTAGTGAAAGGAAAGAGGGTTGAATAAGGTGAAAAAGTGAGAAGAAGAACAAGAAAGGTTAGAAGAATAAAAGAGCTAGGATGAAGTTTAGAGAGAGATGAGAGCTTGGGCTTGTAGTGAAAGGATGCAAACATGCAAAATGAGGAGAGAAAAAGAGGGCTGAATGGTGCCTTACAAGGGGTAAGTAGGAGGTGACTTTTGTCTCCTTCAATAAGAAAGATGTTAAGAACCTTGGGGTAAAAAGGGTGGTTGTGTTTCCTTTGAGTCTTAGTGCATAGCAAGGACCATTTTGTGTTTTCTCAAGGGATTAAAGGAAGGCACTACTCTTGGGATTTACTTGATGGAGTATGATTTACCCTTGTGGCATGATCCAAGTGGTGGATAGCCTTTCTTTGGTCTTGCCTAAGGTGATGCTACTAACACAAGCTTAGATCCAAGGGTGCAAGATTTAGGAGACAAATGGAGGGTTGAATTTGGCTCTTTCTTGGCCGAAATTTTCAAGCAATAATTAGGAGAAAGTTTTGAATTTTCAAAGCTAATAGAATTACCTAAGTTGTTAATTAATTTGATTAGTTTAATTGCTCATTAGTCAATTTTTTAAGACGTTTTTTCTCTAAAAGAATTGTTCTCATGAATTATGTATTTAGGATATAAGAATTAATTTATCTCAATTGATTAAGGTAAAACAATTGTCATATACTTAATTAATAAGATTATATTAGCTTAATTATATTTCTAAGTTATGAATTAATGAAGTTCGAATAATTAGGCTTTAAATAAAACGTTTAGTGCATTATAATTCAATTGTTAACTTGACTCTATTTATTAAGCTTTTGCTCATCGAGATTAGCTAATTAGTCCTCAGTTAATTGCTAACCCCTCTAATTAGCTAGGGACACTAAGCTAATTAGCGTAGACAAAATTAGGAATGTTTCATGCTTCTTCTGATAATTTCAGAAGGCCCTCTACCTCCTTGGAAATGAATCATCATAACACACAAAGATATATGCCAAAAAGATTAGGGTCAGACAAAACCCTTGTTCTTGAGCTTGTATCTGAAGACACAGAGATAGTACCAGAAATTGCACCCCTTCCCACTTCAACACCTATTCCTGCTTTCGTATCTTATGATAGTTTTGCTCATTTTCTCTCATTCAGCACCGGGTCAAAGCGCCAATGCCATAATAGGAACTCAATGAAGTTCACCGCTATGCCCGATGCTGGCATCCTCTGAAGATGACATGGAAACATAGAAGTGAGAAATACTAGATTTCTCAGTAGGATTGTGTCTAGATAAGCATTGTGTCATCATTATCGTCCTAGCCACTTCGGGTTTAATTATAAAAATATTGGACATAAATAGGTTCAATTTTAATGATTTTAAAAACATAATTGCTGAAGCAGGTTACTTTTAAACTTAACATCATAATCATATCAGCATAAGTAAACATATATACGATAGCATAGAATAAACATTCATAATGCAAATGGACAATATAGATACATGTACTAACATGCAACCTCATAGACTTAACCATGGTTTTACTTTAACTTTACTTTCATTCTTAGCACGTGCTTAACATTCTTTACTTTTCCTTTGAAATAGACTGCTTTTGAACATGAACTCATTCCATGACCATCGTTATGTAGTACTAACAAAATCAGACTAAACTGATAATGGTCACCATTAAGTTGGAGGGTCCTCCATGTCACCCTGCCTCCGCAATAAAGGTTCCTTGAGCCTTTGTGGTTCACCGTCTCTCACTTCTCTTACCGAAGTGATTGAAGGGTCAAATCTCATTCTTTCTTTTCTTGTCATTATATGTTTCATGCATAGTACTTTTTGACAAAACACATGCAATGTTATGATTAAGTCCATAATTTTGATGGAAATCCGGCAACATGACGGTTAAACCGGAGCTTCCCCAAAATGTCAATCATAAAACTTTCAACCAATAGTCCATTATATCCATCTGATATCAGCACGCCAATCATTCAATCATGAGACAATACTCAATCAAACTTGTCATATATCATGCCAAATGACATCATACATTCATACACTAAAGGGTTCATAATTGTGTTACTCTTTGTGGAAGGTCTTATGAGCCATCCTATAATTTTTCGTAGTTACCCATGAGAGAATCATATAGTTAAAATAAATATGTATGTAGTCTTTTAGTTACTTAGCCCTTATGGGGAATTACTTTTTACTTGAGTACATGTCTTATGAAACACTTGTTCAAGTTAACTAAGTTAGGTAATTATTTCGTTTCCTTGAGATAGTGCACTTATTGATTCCTAGGTTCATGGTATGCTCAGAGGCCCTAATTATACTTCTGTTCCCAAGGATTTCGAGATCCCTCTAGTCCTTGGGTCATGACAATGCATAACCACACTCATGAACCCAATAACACCATGTTCACTAATCACCAAGGGTGATTTTTAACTTATCCAAGTTGCAAAGTTTCAAACTTTTATCATTAACTTAACAAGATTTTACCTTTAATGTTATAAAAGTTATCATTCTTTATAAAGTAATTATAAAGTTTCATTCTTGAAGAAAGTATGTGCCTCTAAAATTATGTTCTTGTCTTAAAGATTCAATCTTGATGAAATAATGATACAAGATATTAGCTTTAGAACTAAAAAATCTTGTTCTTTATGAAAGTTGACACTTTTAATTATTCTAAGACCATCAAGGTCTCAACTTTATGACTTAAAGTGGTCTTAATCTCTAGAGGATTCCTACTTTATGAAATAATGATACAAGACATTAGCTTTAGAGTTAGAAAGTCTTGTTCTTTATAAAAGTTAACACTTTATGCATTATATAACATCCTAATAGTTCCATTCTATGCTTAAGTCATATTGTGGAATTACTAGTTGTTACTTTTGCTCACAGAACTAACATTACCTTTTAGAAATTACTTTGAACGAAAATAGGGGTAATTTTTTTTTTTTGAACAATAATGAGTAAACTGTTTTGAAATTGAGAGCCATGAGCGCATTGTGAATGTGTAATACAAACGTCGCTATCTCATTCATACATCGCAATTAACATAAATAGAAGCAATGAGAATAACCACAATCTTAGATAAAGATAACATTCATTCCGTAGCCATCCCATAGTTAATATAATAGTAGTAATAGCAGAAGTCATACACAAAGATAATAATGGGTCCGATATCTACTATCGGCCCTACAAAATGACCTAACAAAATACATGATAGAAGAAAATACATAAGAAATCCCAATCTACCCATACATGCCGAATGAAAATAATAACCCTCGCTATAATAAAAAAGGGGTTACCCTCATGCTCAGCTCCGCATCAACACTTCACTCATTTAGCGGGAGATAGCCATTCCCAAATCCTTCGGGAGAAACATCACCACATCTTCCTCTTCGAGCACAGCTACGCCCACGAGGCACGACACGAGTATGAATGAACCTGTGATCGCAAATCAAGGGTGGAGTGTGACAAGGGGCTGCTGAAGAAGAAGACAAATCAGACGACAGGCGAATCACGGAAGGGAAGAAAGGCTCAAACGAGTTTGTCTCCACGTGGTAGCTCGGATAAGACGATTCTGAAGGATCAAAATCCAACGAAACTATCGGTGTCAGGCAGGTGTCTGAGTCGAAATCTCTATTAGTGGGGTACCTCCAAGGATGGAAAGACAGGCGAACGTCATCCATAGTGATGTCCTCGAGCGGCTCATAAGGGCGAAAAAATGGACTCATCACAGGTGCACAAAATTGGCGGCTATGGAACATGTAGACCCGCATTGCTGCCTGAGCAGTCATCACGGACGCATTTAGCACTGGGTCAAAGTGCCAATGCATCACTGGGAACTCAATGAAAATCACCACCATGCCTGATGTCGACATCCTTTGAAGATGACATAGAAACGTAGGAGTGAGAAATACTAAATTTCTCAGTAGGATCACGACTAGAAAAACACAGTGTCATCGTCATCGTCCCAGCCATTTCGGGTTTAATATAAAAATAGTGGACAGATATCGGTTCAATTTTTAATAGTTTCAGAAAATGTAAATCCCGAAGTGGGTTACTTTTAACTTTACCATCATATCCATAGTGTCATACATAGGCATACATGCTAATATACATAATAAAATTCATAATGCACATAAGGAATATAATGACATGCATGACTATGCAACTCATCAACTTGACCATGGTCCTACTTTGACTTTCGTTTTTAGCACATGCTTAACATTCTTTTACTTTTCCTTTTAAATAGAGTGCTTTTGAACATGAGCTCATTCCGTGACCGTCGTCACGCAGTACTAACCAAATCAGACTAAGCTGATATAGGTTACCCCTAAGTTGAAGGGTCCTCCATGTCACCCTTGCCTCCCTCATAGAGGTTCCTTATGGATCACTGTCTTTCACTTCCTGGAAGTGATCGAAGGGTCATATCCCATGGTTTCTTTTCTTATCATTATACTTTACATGCATAGTACTTCTTTGACTAGACACATGCAATGATATGACTAAGTCTATAATTTTGACGGAAATCCGACAGCTTAACGGCTATACCAGAGCTTCCCCAAAATGCCAATCATAAACTTTCAACTAACAATTCATCATATCTATATCATATCATCACACTCATCATTCAATCATGAGACAAAGCTCAATCAAACTCATCATTCATCATGCCGAATGGCATCACACATTCATACCCTAAAGGGGTTTATAGTTGTGGTATTCTTTGTGAACAATATTATGAATCATTATATGATTTCTTATGGTTACCCATGAGAGAATCACATATTTAAGATATGTGTATGTGATCTTTTAGTTACTTAGCTCTCATATAAAATTATTTTTTACTTTAGTTCATGTCTTATGGATCACTTATTCAAATTAATTAAGTTAGGTGGTTGTTTCCTTTCCTTGAGATCGTGTACTTAGTGATTCTAAGTTCATGGTATACTCAGAGGCCCTAACCATACTTCTATTCCCAAGGAGTTCGAGATCCCTCTAATCTTTAGGTTATAACAATGCATAACCATACTCATGACCCCAACAACACCATGTTCACTAATCACCAAGGGTGATTTTTAACTTATTCCACTTACAAAGTTTCAGGCTTTCGTTATTAACATATCAAGGTTTTACCTTAAACATTATTAAAGTTATCATTCTTTATAAAATAATCATAAAGTTTTATTCTTTATGAAAGTAAGTGCCTCTAAAATTAAGCTCTTGTCTTAAAAATTAGATCTTTATGTAATAATGATACAAGTTACTAGCTTTTTAACTAAAAAGTCTTGTTCTTTATGAAAGTTGACTCATTTAATTATTCTAAGACCATCAAAGTCTCAACTTTATGACTTAAAGTTGTCTCTACATTAAAAATGTTCCTATTTTATCAACTAGTGATATGAAACATTAACTTTAAGGTTAAAAAGTCTTGATCTTTATAAAAGTTAACACCTTTTAGCATTGTTTTGGTTCAAGATCTAAACTTTATCAATTAAATGTTACAAAACAACACTTTTATGACTTAAAGGTCTCATTCTTGATTAAAGTTTGAAACGTTATGAAAGGTCTTGTCTTTAAGGTTTGATTTCTAAGACATGAAGTGACAACATATCATTTTATAACTCAAAAAGGCTTGTTATTCTAAAAAGCTTAGACTTTTACATGTATTCTTGCCTTCAAAACAAAACAAAAGAAGATTTTATGATGGCACTAAAACTTGTGCCACTTTTTCTGTATTAAGAGGCAAACTTTTTGAAGCTTTAAGCATTACGAATGTTTGTAGCCATGTCAAATCAATAGAAAATGATAAAGAAGACAACTTTCAACTCAATATAACCAAGAACATCAAGATCTCATGCATCAAGAATTGAAAATGGGAACTTTAAAGCATTTAGAGTGAGAAACTTTCAAGGGTCAAGAACACTTGTGAAGAAGAGCATGGACATACTTTACTAAGAATGGATACACCAAGAACACTTTAAGAAGAACATGAACATAGTTTACCAAAAATGGAAATATCAAGAACACTTTAAGAAGAAGATGAATATGTTTTGCCAAAAATGGAAACATCAAGAACACTTTAAGAAGAACATAAACATATTTCACCAAAAATAGAAGCATTAAGAACACTTTAAGAAGAACATGAACATATTTTGCCAAAAATGGAAACTTTTGCTCTTGAAGAGCATGAAGGATCTTTTCAAGTTTTCACTTAGAGATCTTGGTCATGAAAGAACCAAGCTCCAAGCTTCCTTGAGCAAATAAAATGAAAAAGATGAAGATCACTACCTCTTCTTGAAGATGGCGCAAAACAAGAGAAGAGAAAGAAGAAGATGATGGCTCCTCTTGATGATGATGGTGGCGGTTTTGCACGGAGGAAGGAGAAGTTCTTAAGATTTTGTGAAAATGGAGGTTGTAGTGTTTTCATCTTGTCTCCAAAGACCTAAAGATGAGGTCCTTGAAGGGCTAAGTGAGTGGTTTTGGGTGGCGGTGGTGAAGAAAGGAAGAAGAAGATGAAGAAGAAGAAGAGAGAATTTTAGACAAAAGTTGGAGGAATAGAAAACTTAGAGAAAGAATGAAAGTATGAAAATGAAAATAGATGAGAGTGGGGAAAGAGAAAGTGGTGTCCAACATAAAGGGGAAGGAGGGAGATATTTTCTTAATTTTGTGTTAATTAAGGCTTAGGGAGACAAATTGGATGATGGGGGAACAAAGCATGTACAAACTCTTACAAAATTTGAATTTTTGACATCACTTTTTACTTTATTGTCTAGTTGACTAAATTTGAATTTAATCATGTGATTAAGTGTTCATTCAACTTAATTAAGATGATTAAGCAAGGATTAGTGATTAGCACACAAGAATATGATTAACAAAAATTAATCTTGCGATTATGCTTAAATAACCTTAATTAAACTCAATTAAGCTAATTAAGGGCGATTAGTACTTAATTAAGTTATTAAGGTCTGACTCGCTTAATTAAAGATTTTCTAATCTCGATTAAGCATTCTTTTAACTCTTCTCATCCGAGTTAACTCATAAACTCTTCGTTAACCCCTTAATTAAGCCTTATTCTCATAATTTCTCATTAAGTGCCTAATTACTTAGGGTCACTGAGGTAATTTAGTATGACATGAAATTGAGGATGTTACACATTATTTGACTCAAGATACAAACTTTATAAATTAAAAGTTACAAGTCAGAACTTTTATGAATAAAATTTCATTCTTGGTTAAAGTTTGAAACTTTATGAAAGGTCTTGTCTTCAAGATTCCATTTTTAAGACATAAAGTGACAAGTTTTTATTTTTATGGCTTAAAAAGCTTCATGTTCCAACAAGATTAAACCTTTACAAACATTCTTGTCTTCAAAAAGAACAAAATGGAACTTTAAGGAAGCATACATATTTCGCCACTTTACATGCATCAAGAAACAAACTTTTTAAAACTTTATACTTTTAAGAATGTTCATAGTCTTATCAAATCATGAAAAAATATGTAAAGATGAGAACTTTTCCACTCATAAGCTCATTATAAGAAAACGAACAGACATTAAACAAAATACCACCAAGAACATCATTCTTTTTCAAACAACTCACAAGAAACATCAAGATCTCATGCATCAAGAAAGAAAAATAGAAACTTTGAGGCAGTCAAGAAGCAAACTTTCAAATAGCCAAGAACAACTCATGAAGAAGAATATGAACACTTTTTGCTCATGAAGAACATGAGAGTTTTTCTCAAGCTTTCACTTGAAGATCTTGAGAGTTTTTCTCAAGCTTTCACTTGAAGATCTTGGTCATGGGAGGAACCAAGCTTCAAATTTTCTTGAGTAAACAAAAGAGAAGACTAGAGATCACTACCTAAGCTTGAAGATGGCGTCCTTGAAGGAGAAGAAAAATATGAGGAAGACTCTTCCTTTGATGATGGTGGTGGCGATTTTGAGAGGATGAAGTTGGAAGCTCTTGAGTTCTCTTGAAAATGATGGCATGTAATGCATAGATCTTGTCTCCAAAGACCAAAAGATTTGGTCTTTGAAGGGCTTAGTGAGATTTTTGGTTATGGTGGTGGTGGTGGTGGAGAAAGGAAGAAGAAGAATGAAGAAGGTGTACAGAGAAGTTGGAGAATTTGAGAGTTAGAGAGAATGAGAATTGAAAAATGAAAAGTGGATGTGTGTGTGTGTGTGTGTTCATGGCCATAACATATTAGTGGGTGGAAGAAGATATTTTTGCTTCATTTTGTGTTAATTAAGAATTAAGGAGACAAATTGGATGATGGGTGAACAAATCGTGTACTTATTCTTACATAAAGCACTCTTGTCTAATGCTTTATGCTTTAGTGATATCAGTCTTTACTTTATTGTCTAGTTGATTAAATTTGAATTTAATTATGTGATTAAGTGTTCTTGCAATTTAATTAACATGATTAAGCAAGGATTAGTGATTAACTCATATGATCATGATTAACAAAAATTAATCTTGCGATTAAGCTTAATTATCATTAATTAAACTCGATTAAGCTAGTTATGTGTGATTAGTGCTTAATTAAGCTATTAAGGGTTTGAATTGCTTAATTAGAGATTGTCTAATCTTACTTAATCATTCTCTTAACTTTTCTCCTCATAATTAGCTCATAATCACTTCGTTAATCCCTTAATTAAGCCTTAATCTCATAATTTGTCATTAAGTGCCCATTTACTCAGGGTTACTGAGGTAATTTAGCATAACAGGAAATTGAGAATGTTACATTTCTCCTCACTTTAAAAAGAATTTTACCCTCAAAATTTGTTACCTATAAACAAATCAGGATACTTGTGCTTCATCTCAGACTCCAGCTCCCATGTATATTCTTCTATATTTCTTCTACCCCAAGCCACCTTGACCAAGGGTATTATCTTATTCCTCAACTATTTTACCCCACGATCCGAGACAATGATAGATTGAAGGTTAAGTCCTTCCTTAACTATACATTTTCGGGCTCAAGTAGATGACTAGGATTGGAATGGTATTTTCTCAACTGAGATATGTGAAAGACATCATGGAGGTTTTGGCAAATATGGAGGTAAGGCTATTTAATAAGCAATTGACCCGATATGTTTCAGAATTTGAAAGGGGCCAAGAAAATGGGTGCTTAACTTTTTTACCTTTATGGCTCTACCTATACTAGTCGTAGGAGTGATTTTTAGGAATATATGTTCTTCTTCTTAGAACTCTAGAGGCTTGCTCCTCTTATCTGCATAACACTTTTGATGGCTTTGAGCCGTAAGGATCCTGTCTCTAATCCTTTTTATTTGCTTTGTGGTTTGCCTCACAAGATCAGGTCCTAATAGGCTCTGCTCACCCTATTCAAACCAACACAGGGGAGATTGACACTTCCTTCCATACAAAGCTTCATAGGGTGCCATACTAATACTTGTATGATGACTATTATTATAGGCAAACTCAATCAAAGGTAAGTATTTATCCCAACTTTCTCGATTTTCCAATACACAGGCTCTTAACATGTCCTCTAAAGTTTGGATAGTTCTTTCTGACTGTCTATCCATCCGGGGGTGATAAGCTATACTCAAGCAAGGCCTCATCCTAAATGCCTTTTGCAAGGCTCCCCAGACTCTAGAGGTAAACCTCGGATCCCTATCTGAGATTATGGTTGAAGGTATACCATGTAGCCTTACTATCTCTTAGGCATATAATAGGCTAACTTTTCCAAAGGATAAGTAGCTGAAATGGGCAGAAAGTGAGCAGACTTGGTTAATCTGTCAACAATTAACCATATAGCATCAAAACCAGCTTGCATTTTGGGTAAACCCATCATGAAGTCCATAGAGATACTTTCCCATTTCCATTCTGGGATCTCCAATGGTTGCAACATACCAGAGAGCTTTTGGTGTTCAATCTTCACCTTTTGGCAGACTAAGCACTTGCTCATCAACTCCATAATGTCCTTCTTCAATCCCAGCCACCAAAACATCTTCTTAACGTCCTGATACATCTTTGTCACACCAAGGTGTATGGTGAAATGGCTCTTGTGAGCCTCCTACAAGATCCTTTTTCGGAGTTCACCACTTGCGAATACACAAATTCTCCCTTTGAACCTCCATAGTCCATCTATACCTTGAGCAAAACCCTTCAACTTTCCTTCTTCCACTAACGCTAAGGTTTTCAAGAAATCCTCTTCCTCACTTTGGGCTTAAGCAATTTGACTCTTGAAATCGCTCGTCACCCTAAGCTGATTCAACCTTAAGCTATGCGGGGTTAACACCACTCCAAGGTTAAGATCTCTAAAGCTACTTACTAGCTTATCCTCCTTGACCATCATCCATGACACATGCAAAGATTTCCGACTTTGACTGTCAGCCACCACATTGGCTTTATTAAGATGATAGTTTAAACCAAATTCATAATCCTTCTAAAACTCCATCCATTTCCTCTGCCTCATATTCAACTCCTTTTGATCAAAGAGATACTACAAACTCTTATGATCAGAAAACACCTCAAATCTCACACCATACAGATAATGTCTCCATATCTACAGGTCAAACACTACTAAACCTCTTCCAGAGGCATCACAGAAACCTCAAATGGTCCACTTGGGTTAGGGAATACTAATACTAGGGTTGAGGTTAACTTTTTCTTTAGCTCTTGAAAGCTTTTCTCACAATCCATAGTCCACACAAATGGGGCATCCTTCCTTATCAGCTTGGTTAAGGGTAGGGATATCTGGAAAAATCCTTTTATAAACCTATGGTAGTAACCTGCTAAACCCAAAAAACTCCTTATCTCAGTTACCGAGGTTGGTCTCCCCCAATTCATCACAGCTCCAATCTTACTTGGATCCACAGTGATACCTCCTTGTAATACCACATGTCTTAGGAACTTCACTTCTTCAGTCCATAATTCACACTTAGACAACTTGGCATAAAGTTTCTTTTTTCTCAAGATTCCCAACACAACCCTCAAATGTTATTCATGTTCCTCCATTGTTCTCAAATAGATGAGAATATCATCTATGAAAACAATTACAAACTTATCCAGGTAGGGTCTAAAAATTCTATTCATATAATCCATAAAAATAGCAGGGACATTAGTCAAACTAAATGACATCACTGTAAACTCATAAAGCCCATAGCTTGTCCTAAAAGCTGTCTTGGGTATATCCTTCTCTTTCACTCTTATCTGATGATATCTAGATCTTAGATCAATCTTTAGGAACACAGCTGCACCTCACAGTTGGTCCATGAGGTCATCTATCCCAGGCAAAAGATACTTGTTCTTAACAGTCACTTTTGTTCAACTGCCTATAATCCACACATAGCCTCATAATCCCATCTGTCTTCTTCACAAACAACATAAGGGCTCCTCAACATGAGGCACCAGGCCTTACGAATCTCTTCTCTAACAACTCTTCCAATTGTCCCTTTAACTCTGATAACTCCATTGGGGATATCCTATAGAGTGCTATAGAGATTGGCACAACTCTCGATACCATCTCTATAGAAAACTTGATTTCCCTTTCTGGTGGAAACTCAAGTATATCATCAGGAAACACATCTGGCTATTCCCTAACTACGGGGATCTCATCCAATACCTGCTCGAGCTCCACTTCACTTTCCATAAGGAGCACATATCCCTAATCATCAGACTCACTACTCCCTATTCCAACAGAGTTCAAGAATAGACAAATAGATTCAACAGGTTTCACAAGTACATAGGGAAGCATAATAGATTTCTCAGAACAATTATCATAGCATGGTTGGCCGAAACCCAGTCCCTACCCAGAATCAAATCCAAACTAGACAAAGGCAAACAAATCAAATTTACTATGAAAAACCTACCATCAATTTGGAATTGATAATTCAAACAACACTGACAAGTCTTAACTAGTTTCCCAGTAGGAGTAGAAACAATTAACATGTAAGGTAATTTAGACACAAACAATCCCAATCTATCTACACAATCATGAGAAATAAAGGAGTGTGTAGCTCTAGAATCATACAGCGTAGTTAAGGTTCTACTGTTAACCTTGCACTTACCTTGGATCAGATCGTCGGATTGAGTAGCCTCCTCAACATTGAGGGCAAAGACCTTTCCTTAGTGTTAGGCCTTGTTCAAGGGTCATCAACTTGACAGTGCAATCTCTAGCCATATGTCAGGCTTTCTGCATTAGAAATACGCATTCTGGCTAGCTAAACAAGGGCCTCATGGTGTTTGCCACATTTAGGGCAAACTTGACCATTCGCAGGCTTAGGTGGATTCCCAGTAGGTTTCTAGGGGTTGCTTTCCTTTGAACCCTCCACCTTGAAATGGCTTCTTTGGGGGTTTGGGCTTGAACTTCTGCCTTTGCAGTGACAACTTCTTCCTGTAAGCTTTGGACCTTGCCACAGATAGCTTACGATTACAATCTTCCACCAAATGGCACTAGTTGACTAGTGCAGCATAATCACGGATCTCCATAGGTCCTACAGATGCTAGGATCTCTTAATGCAATCTCCCTTCAAACTTGACACACTTCTATTGCTTATTAAAGTTCCTTTGGTAGATCGTCAAGAACTTGCATAGCTCCTTGAACTTGGTAGTTTACTCAGCAACATTCATAGTTCCTTAACGTAGACTCATGAACTCCAGCTCCTTCGCATTCCTCATGGAAGCAAAAAAATACTTCTCATAAAAATGCATCTTAAACATATCCCGAGTGATGTGGGTTTGGGCTCCTTCCAATAGCCTCTTAGTGCCTATCCACCAGAACTCAGCATCTACCTCTAGCATGTAGGTAGCAAAGGCTACATTATGCTCCTTGGTGCAAGCCAATGCCGTGAAAATCTTTTCAATGGCCTTACTCCATTCAGCAACTCGGTCGGGATTGTAGGCTCCTCAGAAGCTGGGCAGATTGGCCTTCCTAAACTCAGCAAACTTGAGGTATTCAAGGCCTACCTCAGCTCCTCCGTTGTGCCCTTCAGGATTCTCTTCATCTCTTTGCTCCATTCGCTCCATCATACGGTGGGCAGTAGTAGCTTGCTCCCTCATGGTAGCAGCCATTTCACAGAGCGATCCCATGACTGCCTCGGGACTTTCTAGCTCGTTATGGGGCCTACCATGTCTCCTTGATGCCATTAGTTCCTAGTACACAAAATAGAAGACATTGAGTTGATCAGGCTCAACATTTACGCTGAGTGAATGAGCAACTAACACATTCAGACTAGATGATCATGCATGTCTAACCCCTACATTCCATCATACAAACCAGACTTAAAGCATGACTTAACTAATACGTATGCTTAGAAGCATAGTCAGTCCATCCCCAGGCTCTTTAAGGATGAACTGCTCTAATACCAAAATGTAACACCCTAATAGTCCTATACTATGCTTAAGTCATATTTTGGAATTACTAGTTGTTACTTTTGCTCACGGAACTAACATTACCATTTGAAAATACTTTATAATGAAAATAGGGGTAATTTTTTCTTTCTTTCATTTTTTTTTAAACGATAAGAACATGAATAAATCATTTTGAAAACCAAGAGCCATGAGTGCATCATGAATGTATAATACAAATATCGCTATCTCATATATACAGTGCAATAAAATAACTAAAGGCAACATAAGGGTTAGTCATCTTGAGATAAATTATAACATTCTCAATTTTCCTTCTTGCTAAATTACCTCAATAACTTTGAGTAATTGGGCAGTTAATGAGAAATTAGAAATTAAGGCTTTATCAATGAATTTATATCGAAATTTGGAAGAGAAAAGTTAAGTAAATGCTTAACCGAGATTAGATAATCCCTAATTAAGTGAGTCAAACTCTTAATAGCTTAATTAAGCACTAATCACCCTTGATTAACTTAATCGAATTTAATTAAGGATAATTGAGCTTAATTACCAGTTTAATTTTCTTAATTATGTTCTTGTGTGTTAATCACTAATTCTTGCTTAATCAAGTTTATTAAGTTGCAAGAGCACTTAATCACATCATTAAAATTCAAATTTAGTCAACTAGACAATAAAATATTGATAACATCACTAAAATAAAAAAGCAGAAGATAATATTGCTTTATGTAAGAAAAGCATTAGGGTTTGTCTAAAATTAACCCTATAATTAACCATTTTGTCCCCTTAATTACAACAAAATGAAGAAAATATCCTCCCTATGCGCATATGAAGGCTACGACCTCCCCCTTCCCCGTATGCATATTCATTTTCATTTTGTGACTCTTCACTCTCTCAAGGTCTCTCAAATCCTCTCACTTCTCTCTACATCCTTTCTTCTTCTTCATCTTCTTCTTCATTCTCTACCACCACCATAACCAAAAACACTCACTAAACCCTTCAAAGACCACATCTTTTGGTCTTTGGAGACAAGATCTACACACTACAAACCCCATTTCATCAAGAACTTAAGAGTTCTCTCCTTCCTCATTCAAAGCTGCCACCACTATCACCAAAGGAGGAGTCTTCTTCATTTTCTTCTTCTCCTTCAAGGATGCCACTTTTGCCTTAGGTAGTGATCTCTACTAATCTCTTTTGTTTGCTCAAGAAAGCTTGAAGCTTGGTTCCTATCATAACGAAGATCTTCAAGTGAAAACTTGAGAAAAACCCTCATGTTCTTCATGAGTAAAAGTTTCCCTTTTTAGCAAAAAGTGTTCATATTCTTCTTCATGGGTTATTCTTGGTCATTCGAAAGTTTGCTTCTTGAATGCCTCAAATTTTCTGTTTTTCTTTTTTTGATGCATGAGATTTTGATGTTTCTTGTGAGTTGTTTGAAAAAGAATGATGTTCTTAGTGGTATTTTGTTTAAAGTTTGTTTCTTTTCTTATAATGAGCTTATGAATGGAAAAGTTTTCATCTTTACATGTTTTTCATGACTTGATAAGATTATAAACATTCCAAAAGTATAGAGCTTTAAAAGTTTGCTTCTTGATGCATGGAAAGTGGCACTATTTTTATGGATGTCACATGGTTTCATTTTGTTCTTCTTGAAGACAAGAATATGTGTAAAAGTCTAATCTTTTTGGAGCATCAAGCTTTTTAAGTCATAAAAATGAGAACTTGTCACCTTATATCTTAAAAATAGAATCTTGAATACAAGACCTTTCATAAAGATTCAAACTTTAATCTAGAAAGTAACCTTATGTCATAAAGTTGTAGATTTGCACTTTAATCTTGTAAAGGTTGAACCTTGAGATGAAAATGTTGAGTAAAGTTCTAAGCTTTCTTCAAGAATGTCACTTTTTAGTCATAAAAGTGTTAGCTTGCAACTTTTAATTCATAGAGTTTATATCTTGAGTCAAAATAATGCATAAAGTGTTAAACTTCCTTTTAGAAAAGATTCTTTTAAATCATGAGATAACTTTAAATTAAAAAGTTAAGACCTTGATGGTCTTAGATAATTAAAAGTGTTAACTTTTATAAAGAACAAGACTTTTTAGTTCTAAAGCTAATATCTTGTATCCTTATTTTGTCAAAATTTAATCTTTAAGACAAGAGCATAATTTTAGAGGCACATACTTCCTTAAAAAAATGAAACTTTATAATTACTTTATAAAGAATGATAAATTTTATAACAGTAAATGTAAAATTATGTTAATAATAAAAGCTTGAAATTTTGCAACTTGGATAAGTGAAAAATCACCCTCAATGATAGTGAACATGGTGTCATTGGGTTCATGAGTGTGGTTATGCATTGTCATGACCCAAGGACTAGAGGAATCTCAAAAATCCTTGGGAACAGAAGTATGATTAGGGTCTCTAAGCATACCATAAACCTAGGAATCACTAAGTACACTATCTCAAGGAAAGGAAATAATTATCTAACTTAGTTAACTTAAACAAATGTTCTATAAGGCATGCACGCAAGTAAAAAGTAATTTCCTATGAGGACTAAGTAACTAAAAGACTATGTACACATTTATTTTAACTATGTGATCATCTCATAGCTAACCACGAGAAATTATATGATGGCTCATAAGACTTTCCACAAAGAATAACATAACTATGAACCCTTCAGGGTATGAATGTATGATGCCATTCGGCACAAAAAGTTTGATTGAGCATTGTCTCATGATTAAATGATTGGTGCGATGATATGAGATGGATATAATGGACTATTGGTTGAAAGTTTCATGATTGGCATTTTGGGGAAGTCCGGTCTAGCCGTCATGCTGCCGGATTTCCGTAAAACTTATGAACTTAGTTATATCATTGCATGTGTCTTATTAAGAAATATTATGCATGTAAGGTATAATGATAAGAAAAGAAAGAATGGGATATGACCACTCGATCACTTTAGGGAAGTGAGAGACGGTGATCCATAAAGACTTAAGGAACCTCTATAAGGGGGGCAAAGTGACATGGAGGACCCTCCAACTTAGAAGTAACTATTATCAACTTAGTCTAATTTGGTTAGTACTGTGTGACGATGGTCACGAAATGAGCTCATGTCCAAAAGCAGCCTATTTCAGAGTAAAAGTAAAGAATGTTAAGCACGTACTAAGAATAAAAGTAAAGTCAAAGTAAAACCATGGTCTAGTCCATGAAGTCACATGAATGTACATGCATCTTTATTCTCTCATATGCAGGGTTATGAATGTTTCTAATATGTTTTCATACATATATTTCTACCTTATGGCTTTGTGTCCTTTTATATTATGTTTACATGATGAAGATTAAAAGAAACTCGTTCCGGGAACCTATGTTTTCAAACCCTTTCAAAATGGAATCTATGCATGCTCGTCATTTCCATAATTAAACCCGAAGTGGCTGGGATGATAACGATGACACATTAATGGTCTAGTCGGGATCCTATTGAGAAATCTTGTATTTCTTACTCCCACGTTTTCGTGTGTCATCTTCAGACGGAGCTGATGGCATCCATGACAGCACTTCTGATGGTACTTGACTGGATAAAATGAGGAGTTGCCATATTTCTTCACCTAGCTAAGGAGGATCGAGATAGTAGCATAGTATTTTCACTTTCTTAGGAGCCCTAGTTAGGCAAGTTATGTGTAATTAAGAGCATGTGGGAAGTTATGCTACTTAATTTGACCTATTACAATGTGATACTTATTAACTGTAACGATGACTCTTGATTGTCTATGATTACATTATTGGCTTAAGGTATTGTGTTATATTGTTTCAATTTTGCCATTCGTCTTTCTAGTAACTTTACGATATGAGGAACAACGTCCATATGTATACGAGTAAGTAAGTGCTTAAAGGCTCAGTTTTCAAATGTAAAGGTTTTCCAAAAATAAAATTTACAAGCTATTTTCGTATATTATGCTAATTTCAACTATAAGAGCTTCCTCTAGTTAAAAGTAACAACTAGTAATACCATAAAATAACTTAAGCATAGTATAGTATTATTAGGGTGTTACATAAATAATACATCATTTCACAACTAGAAGAGTTTACATAGTTAATCGTAGAATAACAAGTCATACATAATAAGTGATGAGTCCGATATCTACTGTCAGCTCTACAAAACAAACCTAACAAATACATCTGCAAAGGAAATATATAAGAAACCCCATCCACCCATACATGCCAAAAGAAAATGATAACCCTATGACTACAACCAAAAAGGGCTATCCTCGTGCTCGACTCCACATGCAATCACCATATCACCCATTGAATAGGAGGAAATCATTTTCGAATCCACCGGGAGCAACATTACCACGTCCTCCTCCTCAAGCACGTCCACATCCATGGGGCACAGCACAGGTACGAATGAACCCACAACCAGGAATTAAGGACGATGCATGATGAAGAGCTGTTGAAGATGAAGTGTAACACCCTAATAGTCCCATACTATGCTTAACTCACATTATGGAATTATTAGTTGTTACTTTTGCTCGCGGAACTAATATTACCATTTGAAAATACTTTTTAATGAAAATAAAGGTAAATTTTTTTTTTGAATAATAACGAATAAACTTTTTTGAAAACTAAGAGCCATAAGCGCATCATGAACGTATAATACAAATGTTGCTCTCTCATACATACAGTGTGATAAAATAACTAAAGGCAACATAAGGGTTAGTCATCTTGGGATAAATAATACATCATTCCACAACTAGGAGAGTTTACATAGTTAATCGTAGCATAAAAAGTCATACATAATAAGTAATGGGTTCGATATCTACTGTCGGCTCTGGAAAACAAACCTAACAAATGCATCTGCAAATGAAATACATAAGAAATCTCATCCACCCATACATGCCAAAAGAAAATGATAACCCTATGACTACAACCAAAAAGGGCTATCCTCGTGCTCGGCTCTGCATGTACTATCCAAGTCAACTGTCAAACGGGAGGTAACCATTCCCAAAACCACTGTGAGTGTCATCACCAGGTCCTCCTCCTCGAGCACACCCACATCCACAAGGCACGATATGGGTACAAATGAACCCACGACCACAAATAGGGGGTGGTGCGTGATAAGGAGCTGCAAAAGAAGAAGACGAATCAGAAGTCAAGCGAATCACGGATGGGTAAGAGGGCTTGGATGGGTCAATCTCCACCTGATAGCTTGGATAGGATGGCTCCAAAGGATCAGAATCCAAAGAAATAGTCAGCATCAGACAGGTATTTGAGTTAGACTCTCCATCAGTAGGGTACCTCGGCAGCTAAAAGTAGGGGCAGATGTCATCTAGGGTAACCTTGCCGTACAGCTGATGTGGGCAGAAAATGGGCTCATAACTGGAACCTGAAATGGGTGATCTTGGAAGATATAGACCCTTATAGCTACTCTCGCAGATATCACAGAGGCATTTAGCAATGGGTCAAAGCGCCAACGCAATACCGGGAACTCGTTGAAGATCACCACTGTACCCCGACACTGGCATCCTCTAAAGATGACATGGAAATGTAGGAGTGAGAAATACTAGATTTCTCAATAGGATTGCAACTGGACAAGCATTGTGTCATCATCATCGTCCCAACCACTTCGAGTTTAATTATAAAAACAATGGACATGCATAGGTTCAATTTTAGTGATTTTAAAAACAAAAATCCTGAAGTGGGTTACTTTTAAACTTAACATCATAATCATATCAGCATAAGTAAACATACATACGACAACATGGAATAAACATTCATCATGCATATGGACAATGTAGATACATGCACTGACATGCAGCCTCATAGACTTCACCATGGTTTTACTTTAACTTTACTTTCATTCTTAGCACGTGCTTAACATTCTTTACTATTTCTTTGAGATAGATTGCATTTGGACCTTAGCTCATTCCGTGACTGTTGTCATACAATTCTAACCAAATTAGACTAAGCTGATAATGGTTACTTTTAAGTTAGAGGGTCCTCCATGTCACCCTGCCTCCCTCATAGAGGTTCCTTGAGTTTTTGTGGATCACCGTCTCTCACTTCCCTTATTGAAGTGATTGAAGGGTCATATCATTTTTTTTCTTTTTTTATCATTATACTTTACATGCATAGTACTTGACAAGACACATTCAATGATATGACTAAGTTCATAATTTTGACGAAAATATGACAGCATAACAGCGAGATCGGAGCTTCCCCACAATGCCAGTCATAAAACTTTCAACCAACAGTCCATTATATCCATCTCATATCATCACGCCAATCATTTAATCATGAGCCAATATTGAATCAAACTTGTCTTACATCATGCTGAATCGAATTGTACATTCATGTAACATCTTACCAGACAAGTACTATGCTTAAGTCATAATAGATTATCTGATAAGTGATTACGTGTAGTGACCTGATTAAATTCTGTTTTCTATATCATTATTAATCATGCACATAAAGGTGACTATTTGCGTAATAATATTTACTGCTTGATAGCGAAATAAATACTAGTTAATTGGTATACTGTAAGCAACATAACATAAATAAAATTGCAATAAAGATGGAACTACTGTAACGAACATCTTAGATATATACATAGACGTCTGCTTTCAAAGTTAGTCAAAATGATACAGGGTAACAAAAAAATATGAGGCCGCTAACACAAATAAAATGGCCGGTCTCTGAGAACAGTACCCTAGATGGTCCCCATGAGATATTTCATATACTACTCCTAATCTATACTCATTTATCCGTGGCCCAGAATGCCAAAAGAGGGCTGTCCTGTACATCTACTATCGCTACGGTATATCCACTGTCTAACTGGAGTCTGAAGAAAGAAACCCATTCACCATGGGTGCGTCTGCAGGGGGATGGCCCGCGCTAGGAGCAGAGGATGAAGGGGAACTCGCCGCCTCAGATGGATCCTCCTCTGACATCGAGGCCGACAGCATCTGTTGCGGTGGTGAAGCAGGAGGGGCCATAGGAGCTGGGGCTGCTGTTGCCGCTGCTGCTGTTGGTCGTGGTGGTGGAGGTGGAAATAGATGGGCCATATGAAGGGGAATGGCAATATACGGGACAGCGGGGTCAAACAGTGGGTGTATAAGTGGTACGGCAAAGTCTCTCTGGAAAAAGAAATACAAATGAAACTGACACCTGCCAGAGATATATACAGAATCTAGGAATAGGTCGATGTGGATTCATTCGTACTCGTGCTGTGGCCCGTGGGCATAGGAGTGCTCGAAGAGGAGGACATGGCGATGTTGCTCTAGGTGGTTTCGGGAATGGTTTCCTCCCGTCCGATGGATAATGTAGTGTTTGTATGCGAAGCCGAGCACGAGGATAGCCCTCTTTGTTTGTAATTATAGGGTTATCATTTTATTGTATGGCATGCTTGGGTAATAAAGATTTATGATATATTTTCCTTTATGATGTATTCAGTTAGGTTTATTTTGTAGGGCTGAGAGTAGATATTGGACCCATTATCTATATATGTATGACTCTTGGTACTACTATTAGAACATTAACTATGATGGTCATGGAATGAATATTATCTTTACCTAAGATGATTGTTATTCTTGTCGCCTTTATTTATTTTTATCCGCATCGCTTATTTGACATAGAGATGTTCGACTTTACACGTCCACGATGCGATTATGGCTCTCAGTTTTCAAAATGATTTACTCATATTCTTATTATTCAAGAAAAAATTTATCTCTATTTTCAGTACAAAGTAATTTAAAAATGGTAAAGTTAATTCTGCGAGCAAAAGTAGCAATTAATAATTCCATAATATGACTTAAACATAATATAAGACTATTAGAATGTTACATTATATACATTCAAATTTAGATTGACTTCTCTAATAAGCTACTACTACACTTTGGCGTGAACTAACTAACTAATAGTTGCTAGTACAAACTACAAAAAAGAAGGTAAAAAACGGTGATTTTTTTAGTAAATTATGGCGGTTTTAACTGCCGCTTTTTACTTGAATGGCAGTTTTGAAAACTGCCGTAATTGCATCTGCCATTTAGTAAATTATGGTGGTTTACTGAAAACTGCCATAATTTATATATGGTATAATACAGTAGTTTTGAACCACCATAATTTGCACTACAATTAGAAAAAAAATAATAGGTTATTATGGCGATTTGAACCGCCATAATTTGCACTGAAATAAAAAAAAATAATGGGTTGTTATGGCAGTTAAAATCGCCAGAATTTGAGCTATAGGTGAGAAAAATAAAAATAAGGCATCACAAAAAGGGCATTTCAACCAATCAAACCAAAAAAAAAACGCATAAAAAAAATATGCATTTCTGTTATTGGCTTTTATATACAAAGCCTCTATAATATAATCTTATAAACAGGGCATTTCAACCAATGCACAAAATGGCAATTACATTGAAATCATTACAAAACAGGACATTCATTCATCCTCAACGAAACTATGAATAGCATTTAGGTCAGATCATTAGTATCTTCTAGGGCTAATAGATTTGGTAGAGATCACCACACACAAAAATCTACACACCAAAAAATAAAAAAACACTCAAATCATAGTAAAAGTACTAAGAAGGCTTCAATTCATCATAAAATCTAATTATCAAGAACAATAAAAAGGAAAGAAAAAGATTAAGCAATTACCTCCTAAAAAATCCAAATTCCTTGTGAGAATTGATATGGGTTGATGCGAGGATAGGATGAACATGAAAGCGACAAACCAAGCATAGGCTAAAACACAACAAGAACAACGAAATGCTGCCTAATATACCATACAAGAGTTTCAAACAGACTAGAGGTGACTTTCAACACCAACATTTATAAATTATAACTAGAAATTAGCTAAATATTAATGGAATGCATATCAACTTTTACTTATATAAGAAAAAAGTTCTTAAATTCATATAAATGTGAAAAGCTTGTAGGGATGTCTCCACCTGCAATATACTACAAGAAAGAGGAACATGACAAGAGTTTCTTTTAGAGGACCTTGAAATCAAATAATGGTTCTTTTTGTTATGATATGAAATATCTCACTTATAGAAGCTAATAAACTACAACATGCAGGAAGGGGCATGATCATTGGCCCCTTATTTAAGAAGATAACTAAAAATGACACATCATTTCCCATTGCTCAACTTCTATTTATCTCCATGTAATCTATCCATTAACTACAAGTATCAATATAAATAAGTCAAGAGGATAATTGTATACCTAGTTAGCACTACTTATACTCAGCTAATAAATAACAACCGGGCTTACAACTATAATTGGGGTATCAAATGCAAGCCTGATACAAAATTAACTTAGAAAATCAAATGGCACGCCCATAGGGGTAATAGAACTTAGCATAATTAGCCAATGTGACAGGACTTTTCTGATTTTGATTTGACATCGGAATGCAACAGAGCCTTTTGTACTGTCTGCACAAACCACACAACTAGGAATGAATATCCATAAATATTATATCAACATTTCTTATATATATATATATATATTAGGTAGAAATTGTAGTAGCACTTCAGAGACAAAAATAAAATTAGAAATAATAGAGAATAATAAACCAGATATTGAAGAATTTGTTTTTCCCATGAGAAGCTTCCTTTTCTGCATGTACTGCTACTAGAGAAGGAGATGGTAAAGGTTTCAAAATAAGTTTGGCTAGAAGGATAAATGTCATGACCAGATTTATGTTGGGAGCAAAGAAAAAAAGATACTACCTGTAAAATGAATCTAATAGAAATAAAAGGAAAGACAAATGAAATACAACCTAATTTTAGTGATATCTTGTTAATTTTAACTCCATTGGTGTCAATATGATTCTTTTGGGGGTATACACACAAAGTTTCCTTCACTTTTTTCACCTACAATTGCTAAATTTCAATTATATATATATATATATATATATATATATATATATATATATATATAGATAGATAGATAGATAGATAGATAGATAGATAGATAGCTACTCATATGGCCATATGACGTTGAAATTAAGGAAAACTACTACTCTTTAATGTCAATTATTTTGTTAGGATCAAAATGCAATAATACCGCAGTTCCATTTACCAAATAAAATTCAAGAACTAGTGTTTAAAAGTCAGGTAAGATAAATCTTTCTACAATGGAAGAAGCATCTTCTTTTATATTGGGATGCCACCCTTTGAGACTTGACATAGACTAGCCATAAAAACTCATAATCAGAAAAAAAAAATTGAAAAAAATCTCATGTTAATCCTAGTCTCTACTTGAGAGAAAAACTAAGTTGTATTGAGAGTAGATTTCACATGGCTGAAATTTAAAATTAAAAAGCTCTAGAGTCTCAATTCATTTACCTAAAAACTGGTCAAGGTAAGCATCCAATAATTGTATAGATAATACTTACCTTTATCAGAGACTTCCGATAGTTGTATAAGATAAATTCTAATTGATGGTATGATCAAAGCTGATTGCATCCTCCAATTCCAAAACCTCAAATTCATATATTGATGCAGGTACCTAATTCAATCTAAGTGATAGGTAAGCCATCTCAGTTATTTAGCAAGCTTCAAAGTCCATCAAGAACTTTCAATTATCTTGAATAGTAAAGGGAAGTAGAGGGAAAGAAGGAAACCTAAACATCGGTGTCATAAAGAGAAATACAGTAAATAACAGTTCCCTAACCATGCCATTCTCTGTGATGCTCAAGCTCCCACCTTCCTGGATACCCAAACCTCCATCCCCGATGCATAAATCATCGTCCACAAGCATCGCGAGTACAAGGAGGAAGCCCCTGTCAAGATGATGACGCTCTAGGACTTCCTCACCAAGGCCTGGGCCATTGATGACATCGTCATTTTTTTATTACACTACTGCCACCAACAACGACGAGGTGAAATGCTTGGCACCGCAGTCTCCCACTGTCCGTTGCCACTGTGTTGCCATCGTCGTGGTTACTTCGAGATCCTTGCTTGCAACAAAGAGGAAGGTGGAGGCAGCACCTCCATGGTTGCTACCTCTAGTCCATGATTGAGTGGATGCCACCATGCTTCCTCCCATGGCAGCAAGGTTCGGATTAGAAATATGGTGAGGAGTGTGGAGATCAAAGGGTTAGGGTTGGGGATGGGAAAAATAGAGAGGAATTCAAATTGAAAAAAGAAAAATGGCCCCATAAATCGCCACATTTTACATAAGACCGCCATTCTATTCTACTAGAATAGGGCGCTTGTAAAATCACCATATTGTAAGACACGGTAGGGTGGCTTATTAAAAACGCCGTAATATAACCGCTGCAATATACAATTTGTTTTTGTAGTGAAGAAAATAGAAACAGGTCCAATTCCTTTTTGGAATTCAGCACATGTTAAATATGCTCTATCATGTCTCCTTAATTCTAGCTAGGGCTTCCTCTCATTATCCAATAATTGAAAATCTTTAGCCTACATTTTATCTTTCAACCGAGAAAACCTAGTGCTAGAGATTGTCTTGGTTAAAAAATCTACGAGTTGATCCATTGAAGGCATATGAATAAGATATAACTTGTAACAACCTCTATTATATAAGTCATGTTCGAGTTATGAGTGTAACACCCTATCAACTTGATGTTATGCTTAAGTCATAGCATGAAATTGGATAGGTTGCGTTACCGTATTAGTCTGCTGTCTAAAGTTGTATTCAGTATTTTATATCCTGATATATATGTATATAACTGACGAAAGAATCTACAAAATCGGACGCTCCATATAATAAACGTGATTAACATAGAAGTATCATTAGTTGCTTATATATACATATACATATGTAAGTTGGAAGCCAGGGCTTCGGTCCATAAATATACATATCAAGAGTAGAGTGAAGGAAAAGGCATAACAAAAAATGGCGGAGCTTGACTAGAACAAATGAATCCAACTCGAGGTCCTGGTGCAGTTGCAGGTCTGGAACCTCAATGAAGAAGGTAGCTGCCGAGTCCATTGCCCACGTCTGAGAATGAGGCAAAAAAGCAAAATCGAGGTGAGAATTTAAGAAAATTCTCAGTAGGGTTGTGCACGACGCTTGGCTGACATCGCGTTCATTCTCAGCTGCCTCGGGTTTTATTTACTTATGAAGACATGAGATTAAACTTAACTATTCATACTTAATAAGGTTGGGAAAATGTCTGGTCCGAGGCAAGGTCCAATTTTACTTAAGACATATAAGGAGCAGAATAAACCAATATCGACAATAAACAGAATAATGAGCATATGGCAGTACGTGAATGCAGCATAGAAACTATGAATGACATATAATAACCATTCGATGTAAGTATGCAATCATGCAGACTTGCTCTTGAATCTTTCTTGATAAACTTCCTCATAAACTTTTCTATTACTTGTCATCATTTTCCATCTCTTGGTCCCCTGGGAGTTCTTGGCCATCTTAGACTCCTGGGTAATAGTCTGCTTATCAGGATCGAGCTCGTTCCTATACAGGAATTGCCGGGTTTACTTTCCCCGACGTTCCCACCGATCTATTCCCCTTAACTTCTTATCCGGGGCTGGCCCAAGAAGCATGGAACTTTCATAGTACATAATCTTTTTCATAACTTTCATAACTTTCTTAAGGATGCACATGCATTAACATAGAATTCATAACTTGTGCATGGGTCTTACCGTAATTTTGGCAGCATAACGGAACGTGTCCGCTTTTCCATGAATAGTGCCAACATACCAGAACATCAATTTATCACAAGGATCACAATATTACATTCATATTCCAATATTGAACTCATATCCACATCAAATTCATTAAGGCAGAGTTTCTGCCTTAGCATATTCAATCAACCCGGTTTTTATAATTCAAGCCATAATTCCTACTTAACTCATCTGGACCTCAAATTTGAGTATGTAAAAGTGTTATGTCTCTATTTTCTAACCCCTTTGGTCCCATCTAATTCTGATATCTATAGCTCAAGATATTCAGATTTTATCCCGGCATGCCCAGTGGCTTGCCAGAATCAAGCAACTAAAAGTAAAAATCCACTAAAAATTGAAAACTGACTCAAATGATACAAAATTGGACTCATATTAAATTTAACAGGATAAGGTTTCATTTACAAAAAGTCCCATCCCATTTGGCTTGGTAGGGCTCGAGGTGTAAGCCCCGCAACTTAACCTTCTTGAACTGCTCTGATTTGGTTTGGTTTGGACATCGGTTAACTTTTTCAAATCACTGGAAACAAATAAGATGGTAACAAACTCGGAATTTCTGGGTAGGATGTTCCCTTATGTGTAAGCTTTCCAACAAAATTAGTTTCACTCAATTTGGAGTTATATAGGGTGAGTTACACCCTTTTCAACCCATACTGCCCGGGTGGATGTCTGGATTCCTAGGTCAAACTTCAAAAATTCATATCTCCCTCAATATTAATCCAATGGTCTTATATGATATATTTATGGAAAGCCCTAGATGTCTAGTTTCATATAAAAATGGTTTCACTAATTTTAAACGGTAGGAGGCGGAGCCGTACACTCCGCCGTACGGACCGCCGAGGGTTTTGAGTTTCCCAGCCTCTCAACTTCTTCATATCTTCATCCTTTCTTATTTCCAATTCAATCTTAATCTCACAAACAGCCAATCAATCAATTATAATTCATCATAATCAGTCAACTAACATATCCAATTCAAGGAATTAAATCAACACCAATCATCCAAGAGTCAGAAAATCAAGAAAGAAGAAAACCCCTACCTCTTACTATGAGTGATTTGGCTTGAGTTTGTAGTTGAAACTTGATTGAATCTCAGCGTTAGGTGGAGTTGGGTGAGTGAAGAAAGAAAAGAGGGAGCTGAAGTGAAGAAGAAGTTACGTAGAAGGGGGTCTGAATCAGAGGAGGAGAGTGTGTTATATAGGCATGAGTGGGAGCTAACTTGAAAGGTTTTGATTGGCCTCAAAACATAAGGTGAGTTTCGGCCTTGCTCTCACGTCGCCTCTTTGTGTGGTAGAATTGCTCTCCACGTTGCCTAAAGTGGGACTAGCTTCTAGTATATTCTGAAATGAGATCGGAACTCGTGCTATTTATAAAGTCGGAACTCGTGAACATCCTGCATGTGAAGTCGGAATCCGGGAAACATGTCCAGTTATTCGAAACTTGAAAGCAAAACCTGATGTGAAGCCAAGCACTTAAAGTCGGAAGTCGTGAATTATAGGACCTCGATATCGAAAATGGGGAGAATAGGAAATAAGAGCTATTGGTATTGATCTCGAGATCGGAACTCGTACATTGTGAACATGAGGTCGGAAATTGGAATATAGCCAGTTCATTTGAGCCTTAGAGACGAAGTCGGAAATCGGAAATTTTGATCTTTAATCGCTAAGGTCGGAAGTTGTAAAGAACTCGGAAGTCGTAAGCATCAGTCACTCCATTTCAGCTCCTGAAATCAGAAATCGGAAAATGCAAGGCAATCCGTCTGACCCTTCCTAAGCTCGGAAATCGGAATTTTTGCACTGAGGTCGGAAATTGTAACTCGTTGTCCGTCCAGTCTAGATGAATTCGGAAGTCGGGAATACTAATGGGATCGGAGGGCGGAAGTTGCGGATGTTACAATACCACCCCCCTTAAAAAATTTTGTCCTCAAAATTTAGTATCTGAGAATAGTTCAGGGTACTCTCTTCTCATTCTTGGTTCCAATTCCCAAGTGTAATTTTCAGCATCTCCCTTTCCCTGTGCTTACTTTACTAATTGCACGGACTTATTTTGAAGTTGTCAGCTGCTTCTGTCTACTATTCGTCTTTGGTACACGTGGAAAGTTAGGTCCTCCTTTAACTTTATCGACTCGGGTCCTAGCACATGTGTAGGACCCGGCTGATATCTTCTAAGTTAAGAAACATGGAACACATCATGAAGGTTTGACAATTGTGGAGGCAAAGCGTATTCGATATGCAACTGATCCGATTTGCCTCAAGATCTGGAAGGGACCAGTAAAGCGAGGATTTAACTTCTTGACTTTGATCGCTCTGCCAATCCCTGTTGTAGGAGTAACCTTCAGAAACACGTGGTCTCCTTCTTGAAATTCCAGAGGTTTCCTCCTGGTGTCCGCGTAACTCTTCTGGCGGCTTTGAGCGGCAAGCATCTTGCTCCGTATTTTCTTGATCTGCTCGGTGGTCTGCTCGACTAAATCAGGCCCCAATAAAGTTGATTCTCCTGTCTCATACCAGCACAAGGGAGATTGGCACTTTCGTCCGTACAATGCTTCATAAGGAGCCATGCCGATACTAGCGTGATAGCTATTGTTATCTGTTACAACGGTAAGTATCGATCCCAATTTCCGCGTTGCTCCAGTATATAAGCTCGTAGCATATCTTCCAAGGTTTGAATCGTCCTTTCAGTTTGGCCATCTGTTTGTGGGTGATATGCGATTGCTTAGACAGTTCGCACCGAGCATATACGTAAAGCTCCCCAAAATCGTGAGGTGAACCTCGGGTCTTGATCGGAGATAATAGTTGAAGGGGTCCCATGCAACCTTAAAATCTCTTGAATGTACAGCTGAGCTAGTTTCTCCAGCGGATAATTTGCTCGAATGGGTAGAAAATGAGCAGATTTGGTTAATCTATCCACAATGACCCATATCGCATCATATCCTGCTGATGTCCTTGGTAACCCCATTATAAAATCCATGGAGATACTCTCCCATTTCCATTCAGGGATTTCTAAGGGTTGTAACATCCCAGAAGGTTTCTGATGTTCCGCTTTCACCTTCTGACAAGTGAAACATCTGCCCACAAAGTTTGCTACATCTGACTTCATGCCCGGCCACCAAAACATTTTCTTAAGATCCTGATACATTTTAGTAATGCCGGGATGTACGGCGAATTTGCCTCTATGTGCTTCTTCTAAGATTCTCTTTCGGAGATCATTCCTTTCAGGAACACATACTCTGTCGTGCACCAGATGCCCTCTTTATCTTGAGCAAGACCAGTCAATTTCCTTGATTGCACGAGACTAATTGTATCTTTGAAAGTTAGCATCCTGCTGCTGTGCTTGCCGAATCTGGTCCTTAAAGTTACTGGTTATCTTAATTTGGTGTAACTGAAAAGTCTTGGGGTTTGTAAGAATTCCCAAATTAAGATTTTGGAAGCTTTCAAGAAGTTCTGTCTCCTTAATCGTCATCCAGGCGACAGTCAACGATTTCCTGCTCAACGCATCTGCCACGATGTTTGCTTTACCTGGGTGGTATTTCAACTCAAACTCGTAGTCTTTAAGGAGTTCCATCCATCTTCGTTGCCTCATGTTTAATTCCTTCTGAACAAAGAGGTACTTTAAACTCTTATGATCAGAAAAGACCTCGAACTTCACCCCATACAGGTGATGTCTCCATATTTTCAGAGCAAATACTACTGCTGCTAATTCAAGGTTGTGAGTCGGGTAGTTTCTTTCGTGTGGCTTCAATTGCCCGGAGGCATATGCGACCACCTTTCCGGTTTGCATCAGCACGCACCCTAACCCTTGTTGGGAAGCATCGCAATAGACCTCAAATGGTCCATGAGGGTCTGGCAAAGCTAACACTGGGGTCGTGGTCAATCTCCTCTCCAAATGTTGAAAACTTTGTTCGCTCCGCGTCCACTCAAATGGGACATTCTTTCTGGTTAGCTTGGTTAAGGGCAAGGCTATTCGAGAAAAATCTCTAATGAACCGCATGTAATATCCAAATAAACCCGTAAAACTCCCGACTTCGTGAGACGTGGTCGGCCTTTCCCAATTTAGAACTGCTTCTACTTTGCTGGGGTCGACAGAGATTCCTCCAGATGACACTACGTGGCCGAGAAATTTTACCTCTTTCATCCAAAAATTCACATTTGGATAGTTTGGCATAGAGTTTCTTTTCTCTTAGAATTTGCAAAACTATTCGCAAGTGTTCTGCATGCTCGTGCTCCTTCTTGAGTAGACAAGTATATCGTCGATGAAGACCACTACGAACTTGTCCAGATATGGACGGAATATTCGATTCATGTAATCCATGAATACTGCTGGTGCGTTCGTCAATCCAAACGACATCATAGTATATTCATAGTGTCCGTAACGAGTTCGGAAGGCTGTCTTAGGGATATCTTGTTCTCGAACTCGAATTTGGTGGTATCCAGAGCGCAAGTCAATCTTGGAGAATACCGTTGCACCCTGTAGTTGGTCCATGAGATCATCAATTCTTGGCAGTGGATATTTATTCTTAATTGTCACTTTGTTCAGCTGCCTATAATCCACGCATAAGCGCATGCTTCCATCTTTCTTTTTGACCAACAAGACTGGAGCTCCCCATGGCGACGCGCTTGGCCGTATGAATCCTTTCTCCAAAAGCTCTTTGATCTGTCTTTTTAGTTCCGTCAGCTCCATAGGTGACATCCGATATGGAGCTATAGATATTGGTCCCGCACCTGGAACCAACTCGATGGTAAACTCAATCTCTCTCCCGGGGGGAAATTCAGGAATGTCCTCTGGAAAAACATCCGGATGTTCATTAACAACCGGAATCTCCTCTAGTTCCTGCTCAGCTTCTGTCACATTAGCTGACAAGAGTATATACCCTTGCTTCTTTGGCCCAAAAGAGATCAGATAGAAGAGTGTTGCGATGCAGGATTGAAAGTAAGGCGGAGGAGGTACCACTGTCTTATCAGAGCAATTGAGTACGACTCGATTGGCAGAAAGCCAATCCATGCCCAGAATTACATCAAGACCAGACAGAGGGAGACAAATCAAGTCGGTAGCAAAGGTTCTACCCTCAATTCGAAGAGGAACATTGATGCATACTTGACTAGTTCTAACAGGTCCATTGGTAGGAGTAGAAACCAATAGATCATAAGGTAATTCAAAATTGGCAATTACAAAGCGATTACGATTATGAGAAATAAGCGAATCACGAAGCACCCAAATCATAAAGTACAATTAGAGTCTCACCGTTCACGTCACAGGTGCCTTGGATTAGTCCTTCCGACTGGTCAGCTTCTTCTGCATTCATGGTAAAGACCCGTCCTTGTCGTTGGGGTCGAGGCGGTTGTGATGGATTCTTGGTCGGACACTCATAGATTTTGTGGCCTGGCTTGCCACATCTGTAGCAGACGTTCTGGCCTGCCAAGCATGGCCGATCGCCATGATTCTTACCGCATTTGGTGCAGGTTGAATTTGGAAAAGGCCTTTGGGACTGCTTGCCCTTGTTGCCTGCCGACGGAAATCTCTGCGGTTGTCGTACGTTGGGCTTGAATCTTGGGCCCTGAGGGGCTAACCCTCTCCTGAAATTTCCACTAAATGCCCTGGCTGCAGCAAATTTTAGGTTGCAATCCTCCACAAGTCGGCACTTGTTCACCAACGTGGGGAAATCTCTGATCTCCATTGGCCCGATTGCAGTGAGAATGTCCTCTCGTAATCCACCTTCAAACTTGATGCACTTCACGCTTCATCGGGTTCCTACGGTAAATCGTGGAAAATTTGCCATGACTCTTGAACTTGGCAATGTATTCGGTGTATCGTCCAGGTTTCCCACGGCCTGCATAAACTCAAGTTCTTTGGCATTTCGAACGGAAGCTGGAAAGTACTTCTCGTAGAATACATCCTTGAACAGTGCCCAGATGACTACATGCGAGATTCTTCAAATAGTCTTCGTGCAGTTCCACGAACTCGTGCGCCTTTCGAGCATATAGGTGGCAAAAGTCACGCCGATGATCTGAGCAATCCAAGAACAGGAGAAAATCTTTCCATGATTTTGATCCATTCGTCAGCTTTGTCTGGATCGTACGCCCCTCGGAAACTTGGCGGATTGGCCTTTCTAAACTCAGCAAACTTGAGATATTCCGAGTTACCCTCAGGGCCATGTGGGTTCCCCTGCACGCTCTTGGTCGCTTTGCCTATTGTTCCATCATCGGTGGTGTGGGCTTGTTCCCACATTGCATGAGCCATCTCTTTGCATTGTGGCCATCAGTCGTCGGTCCTCTTGGGAAAGGTGGTTCTACACTTGTGATGCCTCGCCTTAGGAAGCCATTAAGTTCTGAGCACACAAAACGAAAGTTATTGAGTTGATCAGGCTCAATACTAAGTCTAATGTCTAATCTAGTAAATAACGACTTACATGGTCGGGCACTTCATACACATGCACAACTATATCTCAACCATACAGACGAAGATCTGGTGCATATTATCGCTAAAAACCAGAATATCGTGAGCATAGTCAGTCAATCCTCAGGAACCTTAGCTAGGATGAAGCGCTCACGATACCAAAATGTAACACCATCAACTTGATGTTATGCTTAAGTCATAGCATGAAGGTGGATGAGTTGCGTTAAATTAGTCTGCTGTCTAAAGTTGTATTCAGTATTTTATATCCACGATATATATGTATATAGCTGACGAAAGAATCTGCAAAGCCGGATGCTCCATATAATAAACGTGATTAACATAGAAGTATCATTAGTTGCTTATATATACATATACATATGTAAGTTGGAAGCGGGCTTGGTCCATAAATATACATATCAAGAGTAGAGTGAAGGAAAGGCATAACAAAATGGCGGAGCTTGACTAGGAGCAGCGAATCCAACTCGAGGTCAGGTGCGATTCTGGTCCGGAACCTCGATGAAGAGGGTAGGCTGCCAGGAGTCCATTGCCCAGCGTCTGAGAATGGCGAGGAAAAGCAAAATCGAGGTGAAAATTTAAGAAAATTCTCGATGGGTTGTACCTGACGCTTAGGCGACATCGCGTTCATTCTCATTTGCCTCGGGTTTATTTACTTATGAAGACATGAGATTAAACTCAACTATTCATACTTAATAAGGTTGGGGAAAATGTACGGTCGAGGCAAGGTCCAATTTTACTTAAGACATATAAGGAAGCGAGAATAAACCAATATCGACAATAAGCGAATAATGAGCATATGGCGATCGTGAATGCGACATAGAAACTATAAATGATATATAATAACCATTACGATGTAAGTATGCAATCATGCGGGGACTTACTCTTGAATCTTCTTCATAAACTTCCTCATAAACTTTTCTATTACTTGTCATCATTTTCCATCTCTTGGTCCCACGGGAGTTCTTGGCCATCTTAGACTCACAGGTAATAGTATGATATCAGGATCGAGCTCGTTCTATCACGGAATTGCCGAGTTTACTTTCCCGGCGTTCCGATCTATTCCCTTAACTTCTTATCAAGGCTGGCCCGAAGCATGGAACTTTTCATAGTACATAATCTTTTTCATAACTTTCATAACTTTCTTGGGATACACATGCATTAACATAGAATTCATAACTTGTGCATGGGTCTTACGTAATTTTAGCAGCATAACAGACGTGTCCGCTTTCCCATGAATAGTGCCTAACATACCAGAACATCAATTTATCACAAGGATCACAATATTACATTCATATTCCAATATTGAACTCATATCCATCAAATTCATTAAAGCTGAGTTTACGCCTTAGCATATTCAATCAACCCGGTTTTTATAATTCAAGCCATAATTCCTACTTAACTCATCTGGACCTCAAATTTGAGTATGTAAAGTGTTATGTCTCTATTTCTAACCCCTTTGGTCCCATCTAATTCTGATATCTATAGCTCAAGATATTCAGATTTTATCCCCATATTGCCAGTGGCTTGCCAGAATCAAATAACTAAAAGTAAAATCCACTAAAAATTGAAAACTGACTCAAATGATACGAAATTGGACTCATATTAAATTTAACAGGATAAGGTTTCATTTACAAAAGTTCCATCCCATTTGGCTTGGTAGGGCTCGAGGTGTAAGCCCCTGTTAACAACCTTCTTGAACTGCTCTGATTTGGTTTGGTTTGGACATTGGTTAACTTTCAAATCACTGGGAACAAATAAGATGGTAACAAACTCAGGAATTTCTGGGTAGGATGTTTCCCCTATGTGTAAGCTTTCCAACAAGAATTAGTTTCACTCAATTTGGAGTTATATAGGGTGAGTTACACCCTTTTCAACCCATACTGCCCAGGTGGATGTCTGGATTCTAGGTCAAACTTCAAAATTCATATCTCCTCAATATTAATCAATGGTCTTATATGATATATGTATGGAAAGCCCTAGATGTCTAGTTTCATAAAAATGGTTTCACTAATTTTAAACGGCGGGAGGCGGAGCCGTACCTCCGCCATTACGGACCTCGAGGGTTTTGAGTTTCCCAGCCTCTCAACTTCTTCATATCTTCATCCTTTCTTATTTCCAATTCAATCTTAATCTCACAAACAGCCAATCAATCAATTATAATTCATCATAATCAGTCAACTAACATATCCAATTCAAGGAATTAAATCAGCACCAATCATCCAAAGTCGGAAAATCAAGAAAGAAGAAAACCCACCTCTCTTACTATGAGTGATTTGGCTTGAGTTTGTATTGAAAACTTGATTGAATCTCGGCGTTGGGTGGAGTTGGGTGAGTGAAGAAAAGAAAAGAGGGAGCTAGTGAAGAAGTTACGTGGGGAAGTGCTGGTCGGAGGAGGAGTGTGTTATATAGGCATGAGTGGGAGCTAACTGGAAGGTTTTGATTGGCGCTCAGAAACATAATTTGAGTTTCAGCCGGCACTTTGCTCTCCACGACGCCCTCTTTGTGTGGTAGAATTGCTCTCCACGTTGCCTAAAGTGGGACTAGCTTCTAGTATATTCTGAAATGAGATCGGAACTCGTGCTATTTATAAAGTCGGAACTCGTGAACATCCCCTGCATGTGAAGTCAGATCCGGGAAACATGTCCGATTATTAGCTTTGAAAGCAAAACGATGTGAAGCCAAGCACTTAAAGTCGGAAGTTGTGAATTATAGGACCTCGATATCGGAAATGGGGAGAATAGGAAATAAGAGCTATTGGTATTGATCTCGAGATCGAACAGTACATTGTGAACATGAGGTCGGAAATTGGAATATAAGCCAGTTCATTTGGCGCTAGAGGCAGAAGTGAAATCAATTTTGATCTTTAATCGCTAAGGTCGGAAGTTGTAAATTGCTAAAGGCTGAAGAGAACGAACTTCGAAGTAAGTCAGCATCAGTCCTCCATTTCAGCTCCTGAAATCGAATCGGAAAATGCAAGGCAATCCATCGACCCTTCCCTAAGCTCGGAAATCGAATTTTTGCGAGGTCGGAGAAATTGTAACTCGTTGTCCGTCCAGTCTAGATGAATTCGGAAGTCGGGAATACTAATGGGATCGGAGGGCGGAAGTTGCGGATGTTACAATGAGGTTATATTAAAAGGTTGTCACCGTGCTAAGAAAGCTTTAAAATGTGGAAAATATAATATATGGCCCTTTAACTGCACACTTTATTACTGAATAATAGTTCATAAATTTCGTCATCCTTGATACATAGAGAATAAAATAATTACAATTTAAAAGAAATTGTGACTAACATAATACACGACATTTGCTTCCGACTAGTCGTTAGCTAGCTTCATTAGTCTCTTGATCTAGTTTACACCCGAGTCTTGCTTAATGAATGTCCCTGTACTCCACCTCACATTTGATTTCTAACTTGGATGCTGAAATGTTTACGGAAAAGAAAAATATACAAGCAGACAGTGAGAACCTAAGGTTCTTAGTAGGTAAATTCAAACCATCACTCTTATAGTGCCATCATAAACATTCTAGCCGCTTCGGTTTATTATGAAAATATGAGCACGTATACGCAAATAGTGGTTCAATTTTAAGTTGAAAACACCTTTTTTGAAGCGGGTTATATTTTAACAACCACTTGCCATATCATATAACAGAGATAGAAATATGAATAGTATACCATGCTTCAACAAAAATCATAATAGCATTATGACTTAATGATATAATTGAAGATGAACATATAGATGCTTATACTTGACTGTATGCAAGTGCACTTGACTTAATTCGTATCTTTCTTTAACTTGCAACTTGATCTTACTCTTCTGTACTTGGTCCCCCGGAGGTGAATGGCCTCTCTCATCCCTGGATAATAGTCTGCTTTTCAAGTTAGAGCTCGTACCTATATATGAGTGACGAGTTTACTTTTCCCAACCCTCACACTGGTCTATTCCCATTAAATCTAGTCGAGGATTGGTCCAAGTCTTAGACAATACTGCTTTGGTCCATGCTAGCTGTGTCTATGCCAGACCTCACGTGGTAGCTTAGTACGTCCCTCTTACAAGTTCTTATTATATTTTTCCTTCCATATCTTATCATGCATGTGGATGCTTTGTGCATTCATGGATATATCTCACACCTTATTTCTCATATCATATTCTAATTATGCTTGCATGTATGACATACATGAACATGATAGGCAAATGTAAATATAACCAAAGCATAATTATCCATAGAATAAGCTCTCATAACTTCATAAACTCCTGCCGAAAATTCGGCTGCATAACGGATCAAGTCTACTTCCCCATGAATAGTGCCAGACTACCAGTAAAATCATTCAAACATGCAAATCAATATGGAACAGCGATTATATATTACAATATCATTCATTAAATTCAATACAACCCTCAATAGAGTTTTTTGCTTTCTTTATCCTATTCTACCTGAATTTTGTATAATCCACCTTTAGTATAATTCAACTCATTTAAACCTGAATTTTGGATATGTCATAGCTCTATGTGTTTAGTTTCCAACCCTTTTAGTCCCATCTCATTTTGATTTGTATAACTCAAGTTATTAGTATTTTACCTTAGACTGCCCTGTACTTAGCTAGAAATGCACCCTTATAAGTGAAAATTCATTAAAAATAGAAATCTAGGTGAAATCATATGAAATTTATATCAATTTAAAGCTAACAGAACAAGCTTTCAAATGAAAGAAGTTGAATACCATTTGCATGAGTATATTTTGATATATAAGCCCCGTAACTTGACCCTACTAGACTACCCTCTTCCAACCTAGTTTGAACTTAAGGTAAATTCATTGATGTTCTGGGAATAATTGGCTATGAATCTAACTTTGAAATTTTTATGGGATGTTTCTTCATATGTTAGCTTTCAAACAGCATTGGTTGCACTCAATTTAGAGTTGTGTAAGGTGAGTTACACCCCTCTCAACTCACACTGCCCAGATGGGAATCCAGGATTCTAGGTCAAACTTCAAAAATTCATAACTAATTCTATACTAATCCAATGCCTTATAATTTGTATGTTTGGAAAGCCTGAATGTCTAGTTTCATATAAAAATAGATTAATCAAATTTAAATGGTTGTAGGTGGAGCTGTACACTCCGTCGTACGGACCATCGAGTGAAAATCCCAACAGCTTCTTGAATTCTCTCTATTCTTCGAGTTCTTTCATACCTGTAACGTCCGCGACTTCCGACTTCCGAGCCCATCAGTATTCCCGACTTCCGGATTCATCTAGACTGGATAGACAATGATTTCCAATTTCTGACCTTAGGAATGGTCAGACGGATTGCCTTGCATTTTCCGAATTCCGACTTCGTCTCTAAAGCTCAAATGAACTGGCTACATTCCGATTTCCGACCTTATGTTCACAATGTACGAGTTCCGATCTCGAGATCAATATCAATATCTCTCATTTCTATATCTTCCCGAGTTCCGAGATCGAGATCCTATGATTTCCGATTTCCTGGTACACAGATTAATGTTGTGAATTCCGACCTCCGAAATTATGTTTACAATTGATTCGTTTTGCCTAATTTCCCGACTTCCGACTTTAAATGCTTGGCTTCACATTAGGCTCTGCTTTCAAGTTTCGACTAAACTGAATATGTTTTCCGAGTTCCGACTTCATATGCAGGCTGTTCACGAGTTCCGACTTTATAGAGAGTACGAGTTCCGATTTCATTTTCATAATATACTAGAAACTAGTCCCACTTTAGGCGACGTGGAGAGCAATTCTACCACATTAATAAGACGACGTGGAGAGCAAGGTTGGCTGAAACTCAGCCTTATGTTTTGAGGCCAATCAAAACCTTCCAAGTTAACTCCCACTCATGCCTATATAACACTCTCTCCTCCTCTGATTCAGACCCCCTTCTACGTAACTCCTTCTTCACTTCAGCTCTCTCTTTTCTTTTCTTCACTCACCCAACTCCACCCAACTTTGAGATTCAATCAAGTTCCAGCTACAAACTCAACCAAAATCATTCATAGTAAGAGGTAGGGGTTTTCTTCTTACTTGATTTTCTGACTCTTGAATGATTGGTAGTGATTTAATTCCTTAATTCTGATATGCTAATTGATTGATTATGATGAATTATAGCTGGGTTATGGGCTGTTTATGAGGTTAAAATTTGAACTAAAAGTGAGAAAGGATGAAGATATGAAAAAGTTGAGAGGCAGGAAAACTCAAAAACCTCGGCAGTCCGTACGGCGGAGTGTACGGCTCCGTCTCCCGCTGTTTAAAATTAATGAGACCATTTTTATGTGAAAATAGACATCTAGGGCTTTCTATACATATATCATATAAGATCATTGGAGTAGTATTGAGAGAGATATGAATTTTTGAAATTCGACCTAGGAATTAAGACATTCACCCGGGCAGTATGGGTTGAGAAGGGTATAACTCACCCTATACAACTTCAAATTGAGTGAAACTAATTTTGTTGGAAAGCTTACACTTAGGAGAACGTCCTACCCAGAAATTCTGAGTTTGTTACCATACTATTTGTCCCCAGTGATTTAGAGAAGTTACCCTATGTTCACACCAAGCCAAAACAAAGCAGTTCAGGAAAGTCAAGTTTCGGGGCTTATAACTCGAGCCCTACCAAGTCAAATGAAATGGAACTTTTTCTAAATGAAACTTTACCCTGTTAGCTTTAATCGATTCTTAGTGGATTTTTACTTTTAGTTGCTTGATTCTAGCAAGCCACTAGGCATGCCGGGATGAAATCTGAATATCTTGAGCTATAGATATCAAAATTAGATGGGACCAAAAGGGTTAGAAACTAGACATATAAGGCTACAACATATCCAAAAATCAGGTTTAAAGGAGTTAAATTGAAATAAAGGTGGGCTATACCATAACCGGGCAGAAATAGGCAAAATCAGTTAAAAGTCCTATTGAAGCTTGTTGAAGCTATGAATGAATTTATGAATGTATGTGTATAATTGCTGCTCTATATTGAAATTTCAAATTGTGTAACTATATTGGTTGGTTGGCACTATTCATGGGGAAGCGGACATGTTCCATCGTGCTGCCAAAATTTCGGTAGAATCCCTGCACGAGTTATGCATTATATGTTAATCTATGCACAAGTTATGAATTTCATGATGATACATGTGCATTTTAAGGGAAGTTATGAAAGTATATTAAGACTCATGTCACTATGAAAGTTCCATGCTACTTGGGCCAGCCCCAGATAAGAAGTTAAGGGGAATAGATCGGTGCGAACGTCGGGGAAAGTAAACCCGGCAATTCCTGTATAGGAATGAGCTCAATCCTGATAAGCAGACTATTACCCAGGAGTCTAAATGGCCAAGAACTCCCAGGGGACCAAGAGATGGAAAAATGATGAAAGGAAATGAAAAGTTTATGAAGGAAAGTTCAAGCATGAGTTTGCATGATTACATGAATGCATGATTATTTCAGGATGTTTACCGTTTATCTGCTATATTTACGTACTACTATATGTTTATTTGCTATGCTCATTATCCTATGTTTTACTGTTAGTAGCCTATTCTGTTTCTTATGCTATCTAAAGTAAAACTGAACCTTGCCTCAGACCAGATGTTTTATTGAACTCATTAAAATGGGTAGTTCAGTTTGAACACATATTTTTATAATTAAATAAAACCTGAGGCAACTGAGAATGAATGTGACGTCAGTCAAACACCACATGTGGACCCTACTGAGAATTTCCTTAAATTCTCACCTCGTTCTATATTTTCCGCATCATTCTCAGATGCTGGCGACGGACTCAACGGCCACTCCTTGTATTGAGATCCCAACTTGCAGCTCCACTATGACTCCAATTTGGACTCGTTGCACATAGCCTACTCCTGCTAGTTCTGCCTTCGTTTTTTTTTAGCAATAGGAATTTTGCTGTTCCTTTAGTTCATATGCTATTAATATATATATATATATATATATATATGTATAAACTAAAGCGTTGGCTTCTGACCTACATATGTACGCATACAGTTGATAATATACCATGTGTTTGTATCTTTTTATGTAATATTAAACTCTATTTCCTTATACAATGCTATTTACCCCTATTACATGACAGCGCACCGTTTCGGCTGTTTTATGATACAACTCACGAAATTTAAGCAGAATAATAACACAGTAACACAGTCTACTTAATTGAATGCTATGACTTAAGCATAACATTAAATTAGTAGGGTGTTACATTTTTGGTATCAAAGCAGTTCGTCCTAGCTAAGGCCTGAGGATTGGACTGACTATGCTTCGCGCATATTCTGTGTTTTTAGCTGATGACATGCACTAGATCTTGCCTGTATGGTTAAGATATAGTTGTGCAGGTGTATGAAGTGCCTGACCGTGTCAACTGTTATTTACTAGCACATTGGACTTAGTATTGAGCCTGATCAACTCAATAGCTTTTGTTTTATGTGTTCAGAACTTAATGGCTTCCGGAAGGCGAGGCAGACCGCGTGCAGAACCGGCTCAAGAGGACCCGAATGACCTGATGGCCACAATGCAAGAAATGGCTCACGCAATGCGGGAGCAAGCCATAGCAGCTCACCAGATGATGGAACAGCTAGGCAGGCAACCTGCAGCAGGCTGTGAAGGAAACCCACATGGCCCAGGAGCTAACCTGGACTATCTCAAGTTCGCCGAGTTCAGGAAGGCGAATCCCCGATTCGAGGCGTATGATCAGACAAAGTTGTGAATGGATCAAAGTTATGGAGAAGATTTTCTCGGTTCTAGATTGCTCAGATCATCAGAAGGTGACCTTCGCCACTTACATGCTCGAGGCAGATGCCGAATTTTGGTGGAACGGCGTACAAAGATTGTTCGAGGAATCTCAGACGATAGTCACCTGGACGATGTTCAAGGATGTGTTTTACCAGAAATACTTCCCGGCTTCAGTTCGAAATGCCAAGGAACTTGAATTTATGCAGCTGCGTCAAGGAAATCGGACAGTATCTGAATATATTGCCCGATTTGAGGAGCTATGCAAATTTTCCACAATTTATCAGAGGAATCCAGATGAAGCTTGGAAGTGCATTAAATTTGAAGGTGGATTACAAGAGGACATTCTCACCGTGATCGGGCCAATGGAGATTAGGGATTTCCCTACGTTGGTGAACAAGTGCCGACTTGTGGAAGATTGCAACTCGAGATTAGCTGCAGCCAGGGCATCTAGTGGAAATTTTAGGAGGCGGTTAGCCCCACAGGGCCCAACGTGCAACAACAGTGGAGATTTCCGCCGGCAGGCAACAAGGGCAAGCAGCCCCAAAGGCCTTTTCCAAATCCAACTTGCATAAAATGCGGGAAGAAGCATGGCGATCGGCCATGTTTGGCAGGCCAGAATGCCTGCTACGGATGTGGCAAGCCAGGTCATAAAATTTATGAGTTCCCAACCAAGAATCCATCACAACTGCCTCGACCCCAACATCAAGGACGAGTCTTTACGATGAGCGCAGAAGAAGCTGACAAGTCGGAAGGACTAATCCAAGGCACTTGTGATGTGGACGGTGAGATTCTAACTATACTCTATGATTCGGGTGTTTCACATTCATTTATTTCTCATAGTTGTGTAGCTGCCTTGCAATTGCAAATTTCTGAATTGCCTTATGATCTATTGGTTTCTACTCCTACCAATGAACCTGTTAGAACTAGTCAAGTATGCATTAATGTTTCTCTTCGAATTAAGGGTAGGACCTTTGCCGTCAATTTGATTTGCCTCCCTCTATCTGATCTTGACATAATTCTGGGCATGGATTGGCTTCCTGCCAATCGAGTCATACTCAATTGCTCTGATAAGACAGTGGTACTCCCCTCTATCTCACTTTATGAATCCCAAACCGCAACATTCTTCTATCTGAACTCTTTTGGGCCAAAGAAGCAAGGGTACATCCTCTTGTTGTAACACCCTAGTAGTTCCATTCTATGCTTAAGTCATATTGTGGAATTACTAGTTGCTACTTTTGCTCGCGGAACTATCATTACCTTTTAGAAATTACTTTATACCGAAAATAGGGGTAAAATTTTTTCTACAAAACAAGTAAACCATTTTTGAAATCGAGAGCCATGAGCGCATCGTGAACATATAAAGTAACACCGCTATCCCATACATATATCGCATTTAACAAGCATAGAGACCATAAGAGTAACCACAATTCTTAGAATAATGTAACATTCATTTCACGGCCAACCATGATAATACAATAAGAGTCGTACCAGTTCATACATAAGATAATAATGGGTCCGATATCTATCGTCGGCCTTACACAAAAGCCTACCAATACATAATAAAAGGAAATACATCAGAGAATCCTACTACCCAAGCATGCCACATAACGGAATGATAACCCTATAACTACTACCAAGGGGGCTATCCTCGTGCTCGGCTCGCATGCGATCGTCACATCAAGCATCTGGCGGGAGAAACCGTTCCCATATCCACCAGGAGAAGTACTACCACGTCCTCCTCCTCGAGCACGTCCTCGCCCACGGGGCGCAGCGAGTGCGAATGAACCCACGCCCCATGAACGGGGTGAAAATGGGCCAGCAGATGAAGCAGAAGAATCAGAAGATAGACGAATCACTGAAGGCTGCGACGAACCCGAACGGTGAGAACCCCCAGAATGAGTCGGATAGAGGGGCTCGGACGGATCGGTCTCCACATGGAAGCTCGGATAAGGCGGCTCAGGGATCGGAATCGATGAAAGCGATCGAGTCAAGCGGGTATCGAGTCGATCTCATCATCATCGATGGGGTATCTCGGTGGCTGAAAGTAGGCGAATGTCATCCATAGTAACCTCGCCAAATGGCTGATGCGGTCGGAAAAATGGGCTCATCACGGGAGTCTGGAACTGGCGGTCGTGGAAGATGTAGACCCTCATCGCTGCGCTCGCCGACAGCACCAGGTCAAAGCGCCAACGCTACATCGGGAACTCAATGTAGATCACCACCGTGCCCGACGTCGACATCCTCTGAAGACGACACGGAAACGTAGGAATGAGAAATACTAAATTTATCGATGGGATGGCAGCTAGACAAACCACGATGTCATCGTCATCGTCCCTGCCACTTCGAGTTTAATTACCAAAACAGTGGACAGATATAAGTTCAATTTTTAATGGTTTTGAAAACTTAAACCCCGAAGCGGGTTGCTTTTAAACTTAACATCATAAACACATCGTCATGACTAACATCCGTACTAAAACATAGAATAACATCCATAATGCAAATGGGCCATATACTTTCATGCAAAGACACGCATCATCACAGATGTAACCATGGTCTTACTTAGACTTTACTTTCATTTTTAGCACGTGCTTAACATTCTTTACTTTCCTTTGAAATAGACTGCTTTTGGACATGAGCTCATTCCGTGACCGTCGTCACGCAGTACTAACCAAATCAGACTAAGCTGATATTGGTTACCTCTAAGTTGGAGGGTCCTCCAAAACACCCTTGCCTCCCTCATAGAGGTTCCTTGTGGATCGCCGTCTCTCACTTCCCTTACGGAAGTGATTGAAGGGTCACGTCCCATTGATTCTTTTCTTATCTTTATACTTTACATGCATAACTCCTTGACTAGGCGCATGCAATGATATGACTAAGTCCATAATTTTGGCCGAATCCGGCAGCATAGCAGCTAGACCGGAGCTTCCCAAAATGCCAATCATCGACATTCAACCAATAGTTCATCATATCTATATCATATCATCACACTTATCATTCAATCATGAGACAAAGCTCAATCAATCTCATCATTCATCATGCCAAGTGGCATCACACATTCATACCCTAAAGGGGTTTATAGTTGTGTTGTTCTTTGTGAAGAATATTATGAATCATCACATGATTTCCCATGATAGAATCACATAGTTAGGATATGTGTTTATAGTCTTTTAGTTACTTGGTCCTTGGATGAAAGTATGCTTTACTTAAGTACATGTCTTATGAAACACTTGTTCAAATTAATTAAATTATGTGATTGTTTCCTTTCCTTGAGATAAGCGCACTTAGTGATTCCTAGATTCATGGTATGCTTAGAGGCCCTAATCATATACTTGTTCCCAAGGAGTTCGAGATCCCTCTAATCCTTGGGTCATGACAACAACATAACCACATCATGAACCCAACAACACCAATGTTCACTAATCACCAAGGGTGACTTTTAACTTAGTCAAGTTGCAAAGTTTTAAACTTTTACTAATAACATACCAAGGTTTTGCCTTAAACATTATTAAAGTTGTCATTCTTTATAAAGTAGTCATAAAGTCTTATTCTTTATGAAAGTAAGTGCCTTTGACATTAAGCTCTTATCTTAAGATTGGATCTTTATGAAATAATGATACAAGCTACTAGCTTTTTGAATAAAAAGTCTTGTTCTTTATAAAAGTTAACACCTTTTGCATTAGTTGGGTTCAAAGTCTAAACTTTATGAATGAAATGTTATAGAACAACATTTTTATAACTTAATGATCTCATTCTTGAATAAAGTTTGAAACTTTGTGAAAGGTCTTTTCTTTAAGGTTTGATTTCTAAAGCCTAAAGTGACAAGATATCGTATTCTAACTCAAAGAGTTTAGACTTTCACATGTATTCTTGTCTTCAAAACAAAACAAAATAAAACTTTATGGAAGCTTAAAAGTTGCGCCACTTTGAAGAAATCATGAAGCAAACTTTTTAAAGTCTAAAACTTTGAGAAGGTTCATAGTCTTATCAAATCATGGAAACATAGAAAGGTGAAGCTTTTCTAATCATTCACTCATCATAAAGAGAAAGGAACAACTTTAAGCTAGAGATCAATAAGAACATAGGTTTCCAAAAGAAGAAACTTAAGAACACATGAAGAACATCAAGAACATATTTTTCTAAAAGAGGAAACTTAAGAACACATGAAGAACATGAAGGATCTTCTCAAGTTTTCATCTAGAGATCTTGGTCATGAAAGACCCAAGCTCCAAGCTTTCTTGAGCAAACAAAATGAAAAAGATGAAGATCACTACCTTTCTTGAAGATGGCGCAAAAACAAGAGAAATGGAAGAAGAAGATGATGACTCCTCTTGATGATGAAGGTGGCGGTTTTGCAAGAAGGAAGGAGAAGCTCTTGAAATCTTGTGGAAATGGAGGTTGTAGTGTTTTGATCTTGTCTCCAAAGACCCAAAGATGAGGTCTTTGAAGGGCTAAGTGAGTGGTTTAGGGTGGTGGTGGTGGAGAAAGGAAGAGGAAGATGAAGAAGATGAAGAAGTGTTTAGAGAGAAGTTAGAGAATTTGGCTTGAAGAGAGAGAATAGGATGAGTGAAAATGAAAATGAATGAGGGAGGGAGAGAGAGAAAGTGGCGTCCACTTTAAGGAGGGAGGATGAGATATTTTTGCTTCACTTTGTGTTATCTTGTGTTAATTAGTGATTAAGGGGACAAATGGGATGATGGGGAGACAAAGCATGGTCAAACTCTTACATAAAGTAGTCTTGTCTCATGCTTTTTGCTTTTATGACATCACTCTCTACTTTATTGTCTAGTTGACTAAATTTGAATTTAATCATGTGATTAAGTGCTCATACAACTTAATTAAGGTGATAAAGCAAGAATTAGTGATTAACACACAAGAGCATGATTAACAAAAATTAATCTCACGATTAAGCTTAATTAACCTTAATTAAACTCGAATAAGTTAATTAAGGGCGATTAGTGCTTAAGTAAGCTATAGGGGCTCTAGCTTGCTTAATTAGAGATTATCTAACCCCGATTAGGCATTCTCGTGACCCTTCTCGTCCGAGTCAACCCCTTAATTAAGCCCTAATATCGAAATTCCTCATTAAGTGCCTAATTACTCAAGGTTACTACGGTAATTTAGCACGACATGAAATTGAGGATGTTACATTTCTCCTCACCTTAAAAAAGAATTTTGCCCTCAAAATTTGTTACCTGTAAATAAGTTCGGATACTTGCTCTTCATTTCGGCCTCCAGCTCCCATGTATATTCTTCCACATTTCCTCTGCCCCAAGCCACCTTGACCAAGGGTACCGTCTTATTCCTCAGCTATTTTGCCCCACGATCCACGATCCGAGATGGCGGTAGATTGAAAGTTAGGTCTTCCCTTAACTGTACACTTTCAGGCTCAAGTAGATGACTAGGATCGCAATGGTATTTTCTTAATTGAGACACATGGAAAACATCATGAAGGTTTGACAAATTTGGAGGTAAGGCTATTTGGTAAGCAACTGACCCGACACGTTTTAAAATTTGAATAGGGCCAAGGAAACGGGGGCTTAACTTTTTGACCTTCATGGCTCTACCTATACCGGTCGTAGGAGTGATTTTCAAGAATACATGTTCTCCTTCTTGGAACTCTAGGGGCTTTCTCCTCTTATCCGCATAACTCTTTTGACGGCTTTGGGCCGTAAGAATTCTGTCCCTAATCCTTTTGACTTGCTCTGTGGTCTGCCTCACAAGATCAGGTCCTAGTAGGCTTTGCTCACCCGGTTCAAACCAACATAGGGGAGATTGGCACTTCCTTCCATACAAAGCTTCATAGGGTGCCATACCAATACTTGCATGATGACTATTGTTATAGGCAAACTCGATCCAAGGTAAGTATTTATCCCAACTTCCTCGGTTGTCCAAAACACAAGCTCTCAACATATCCTCCAAAGTTTGGATGGTCCTCTCCATTGTCCATCCGTGCAGGGGTGATAAAATTTGTACTTAGGCAAAGCTTAGTTCCATATGCCTTAAAGGCTCCCCAGAATCTAGAGGTAAACCTCGGGTCTCTATCAGAGATGATGCTTGAAGGTACACCATGTAATCTTACTATCTCTTGAACATATAGCTGGGCTAACTTTTCCAAAGGATAAGTAGCTCGAATGGTCAAAAAGTGAGCAGACTTGGTTAATCTGTCAACAATTACCCATATTGCACCGAACCCAGCCTGCGTTTTGGGTAAACCCATCACAAAGTCCATAGAGATACTTTCCTATTTCCATTCTGGGACCTCCAATGGTTGCAGCATACCAGAGGGCTTTTGGTGCTCAATCTTTACTTTTTTGCAGATTAAACACTTGCCTACCAACTCCGCAATGTCCCTTTTCAATCTTGGCCACCAAAACATCTTCTTGACGTCTTGATACATCTTTGTCACACCAGGGTGTATGGTGAAATGGCTCTTATGAGCCTCCTCCAAAATCCTTCTTCGGAGGTCACCACTTGCGGGTACACAGACTCTTCCTTCAAATTTCCATAGTCCACCTGCACCTTGTGCGAAACCCTTCAACTTTCCTTCCTTCACCAATGCTAGGGTTTTCAAGAACTCTTCTTCCTCGCCTTGGGCTTGAGCAATTTGATTTTTGAAATCGCTCGTCACCCTAAGCTGATTCAATCTTAAACTATGGGGGGTCAACGTAACTCCAAGGTTAAGGTCTCTAAAGCTCCTTACTAGCTCATCCTCCTTAACCATCATCCATGATGCATGCAAGGATTTCTGACTTAATGCGTGGGCCACCACATTGGCTTTCCCAAGGTGATAATTCAACCCAAAATCATAATCCTTCAGAAACTCCATCCACCTCCTTTGCCTCATATTCAGCTCCTTTTGATCAAAGAGATACTTCAAGCTCTTATGATCGGAGAACACCTCGAACCTCACACCATACAGATAATGTCTCCATATCTTCAGGGCAAACACTATGGCCGCTAATTCCAAGTCATGGGTTGGGTAGTTCACTTCATGAGGCTTCAACTGTCTAGAGGCATAAGCCACCACGTTCCTATTCTGCATCAAGACACAACCTAGACCTCTCCCAGAGGCATCACAGTAAACCTCAAACGGTCCACTAGGGTCCGGCAAGACCAATACTGGGGTTGAGGTTAACTTACTTTTTAGCTCTTGAAAGCTCTTCTCACAGTCCATTGTCCACACAAACGGGGCATCCTTCCTTGTCAATGTAGTTAAGGGTAGAGATATCTGAGAAAATCCTTTTATAAACCTCTTGCGGTAACCTGCTAAACCTAAGAAACTCCTTATCTCGATCCAGTTGGCCTCTCCCAACTCATCACAGCCTCAATCTTACATGGATCCACAGCAATACCCCCTTGCGACACCACATGCCCTAAGAACTTTACTTCCTCCATCCAGAATTCACACTTAGATAACTTGGCATAAAGCTTCTTTTCCCTTAAGATCCTTAATACAACCCTCAAATGTTTCTCATGTTCCTCCTTTGTCCTAGAATATATGAGAATATCATCTATGAAAACAACTACAAACTTGTCCAAATAGGGTCTAAAGATCCTGTTCATATAATCCATGAAAGCAATGAGGGCATTAGTCAATCCAAACGACATCACCGTAAACTCATAATGCCCATACCTTATCCTAAAAGCTGTCTTAGGTATATCCTCCTCTTTCAGCCTTATTTGATGATATCTAGATCTCAGATCAATCTTAGAGAACACAATGCACCTCATGGTTGGTCCATGAGGTCATCTATCCTAGGCAAGGGATACTTGTTCTTACTTGATAACCTTGTTTAATTGTCTGTAATCCACACACGACCTCATACTGCTATCCTTCTTTTCACAAATAACACCAGGGCTCCCTAAGGTGAGGCACTAGGTCTTACAAACTTCTTTTCCAACAACTCTTCCAATTGTCCCTTCAACTTCGACAACTCTAGTGGGGACATTCTATAGGGTGCTATAGAGATTGGCCCAATACCCGGCACCAACTCTATAGAAAACTCGATTTCCTTTCAGGGAATTCGGGTATGTCGTCGAGGAATACATCTGGTACTCCTAACTACGGGGATCTCATCCAACACCTTTCGAGTTCTACTTCACTTGTCATAAGGAGAACATGTCACGATCACCAAACTCACTACTTCCTACCTAACGAGTTCAAGAACAAACTAACACCTCCACGGGCTTATCGGGTATAGGGAAAAACAACAGACTTTTGAACAATTTATCATAGCATGGTTAGCGAAAGCCAATCCATGCCTAGAATCAGATCCAAGCCAGACAAAGGCAAACAAATCAAATTCGCTATGAAAGACCTACCATCAATTTGGAATTGACAACTCAAGCAATAATGACAAGTCTTAGCTGGTTTCCTAGCGAGGAGTAGAAACATTTAACATATAAGGCAATTCGGACCGCAGATAATCCTAATCTATCTACACAATCATGAGAAATAAAGAGTGTGTAGCTCCAGAATCATATAGCACAGTTAAGGTCCTACCATTGACCTCGCACTTACCTTTGATGAGATCGTCGGATCGCGTGGCCTCTTCGGCATTGAGGGCAAAGACCGCTTCGCTTGGTGTTGGGGCTTGTTGGCGGGGACAACGGCTTGACAGTACAATCTCTTGCCATATGCCAGGCTTTCGCGCCGAAACAAGCATTCTGGCCAGCTAAACAAAGGCGTCCTCCATGGTGTTTACCACACTTAGGGCAAGCTTGACCATTCGTCGGCTTGGGTGGATTCCCAGCAGGCTTCTGGGGTTGCTTTCCTCCGACACCTCCACCCTGAAATGGTTTCCTCAGAGGTTGGGGCTTGAACTTCTGCCCTTGCGGTGCCAACTTCTTCTTGTAGGCCTCGGACCTTGCCACCGAAGCGACTTACGGTTGCAATCCTCCACCAAACGGCACTTGTTGACGAGTGCAGCATAGTCACGGATCTCCATTGGTCCTACAGATGCCAGTATCTCCTCACGCAATCCCCTTTCAAACTTCACACACTTCCAACACTCATCCGGGTTCCCTTGGTAAATTGTCGAGAACTTGCACAGCTCTTCGAACTTGGCCGTATACTCAGCAATATTCATGGTCCCTTGGCCGCGACTCATGAACTCCGGCTCCTTCGCATTCTCACGGACGCAGAAAATACTTCTCATAGAAGTGCGACTTGAAAATCTCCCAGGTGATGTGGGTTTGGGCTCCTCCAAGAGCCTCTTTCGCCTACCCACCGTAACTCGGCACGACTTCCAACATATAGGTAGCAAAGGCTACCTTACGCTCCTCCGTGCGCCAATCTTGTGAAAATCTTCTCAATGACCTTGATCTACTCATCAGCTCGATCGGGGTTGTACGTCCCTCTGAAACTAGGCAGATTTGCCTTCCGGAACTCGGCAAACTTGAGGTACTCAAGAACTACCTCAGCTTCTCCATTATGCCCTTCGGGATTCTTCTCATCCCTTTGCTCCATTCGCTCCATCATGCGATGGCGGCGGCTGCTCCCTCATAGCAGCAGCCATTTCGCGAAGTGTCCCCATGACTTCCTCGGGACCTTTTGGCTCGTTGCGAGGCCTACCACGTCTTCCTGAAGCCATTAGTTCCTGGTACACAAGATAAAAGACATTGAGTTGATCAGGCTCAACATTTATGTTGAGTGAACCAGCAACTGACCACATTCAGAATAGACGATCATGCACATCTAATTCCTATGCCTCATCATACAGACGAGACTCAAAGCATGACTTAACTAAAATGTATGCTTAGAAGCATAGTCAGTCCATCCCGAACTCTTCAAGGATGAATCGCTCTCGATGCAAATGTAACACCCTAGTAGTTCCATTCTATGCTTAAGTCATATTGTGGAATTACTAGTTGCTACTTTTGCTCATGAACTATCATTACCTTTTAGAAATTACTTTATACTGAAAATAGGGGTAAAATTTTTTCTACAAAACAAGTAAACCATTTTTGAAATCGAGAGCCATGAGCGCATCGTGAACATATAAAGTAACACCGCTATCCCATACATATATCGCATTTAACAAGCATAGAGACCATAAGAGTAACCACAATTCTTAGAATAATGTAACATTCATTCCACGGCCAACCATGATAATACAATAAAGTCGTACCAGTTCATACATAAGATAATAATGGGTCCGATATCTATCGTCGGCCTTACACATAAGCCTACCAATACATAATAAAGAAATACATCGGAGAATCCTACTACCCAAGCATGCCACATAACGTAATGATAACCCTATAACTACTACCAAGGGGCTATCCTCGTGCTCGGCTCGCATGCGATGCGTCACATCAAGCATCTGGCGGGAGGAAACCGTTCCCATATCCACCAGGAGAAGTACTACCACGTCCTCCTCCTCGAGCACGTCCTCGCCCACGGGGCCCAGCGAATGCGAATGAACCCACGCCGCGAACCGGGGTGAAAATGGGCAATGAGATGAAGCGTAAGAATCGAGAAGATAGACGAATCACTGAAGGCTGCGCCGAACCCGAACGGTGAGAACCCCCAGAATGAGTCGGATAGAGGGGCTCGGACGGATCGGTCTCCACATGGAAGCTCGGATAAGACGGCTCCGAGGGATCGGAATCCAGTGAAAGCTTGAGTCAAACGGGTATCCGAGTCAGTCTCATCATCATCAGTGGGGTATCTCGGTGGCTGAAAGTAGGGGCGAATGTCATCCATAGTAACCTCGCCAAATGGCTGATGCGGTCGGAAAAATGGGCTCATCACGGGAGTCTGGAAATGGCGGTCGTGGAAGATGTAGACCCTCATCGCTGCGCTCGCCGACAAAGACCGGCGTTTCAGGTCAAAGCGCCAACGCCACATCGGGAACTCAATGTAGATCACCACCGTGCCCGACGTCGACATCCTCTGAAGACGACACGGAAACGTAGGAATGAGAAATACTAAATTTATCAGTAGGATGGCAGCTAGACAAACACAGTGTCATCGTCATCGTCCCAGCCACTTCGGGTTTAATTACAAAAACAGTGGACAGATATAAGTTCAATTTTTAATGGTTTTGAAAACTTAAACCCCGAAGCGGGTTGCTTTTAAACTTAACATCATAAACACATCGTCATGACTAACATCCGTACTAAAATATAGAATAACATCCATAATGCAAATGGGCCATATACTTTCATGCAAAGACACGCATCATCACAGATGGAACCATGGTCTTACTTAGACTTTACTTTCATTTTTAGCACGTGCTTAACATTCTTTACTTTCCTTTGAAATAGACTGCTTTTGGACATGAGCTCATTCCGTGACTGTCGTCACGCAGTACTAACCAAATCAGACTAAGCTGATATTGGTTACCTCTAAGTTGGAGGGTCCTCGAAAACACCCTTGCCTCCCTCATAGAGGTTCCTTGTGGATCGCCGTCTCTCACTTCCCTTACCGAAGTGATTGAAGGGTTACGTCCCATTGATTCTTTTCTTATCTTTATACTTTACATGCATAACTCCTTGACTAGACGCATGCAATGATATGACTAAGTCCATAATTTTGGCGGAAATCCGGCGGCATAGCAGCTAGGCGTGAGCTTCCCAAAATGCCAATCATCGACATTCAACCAATAGTTCATCATATCTATATCATATCATCACACTTATCATTCAATCATGAGACAAAGCTCAATCAATCTCATCATTCATCATGCCAAGTGGCATCACATTCATACCCTAAAGGGGTTTATAGTTGTGTTGTTCTTTGTGAAGAATATTATGAATCATCACATGATTTCCCATGATAGAATCACATAGTTAGGATATGTGTTTATAGTCTTTTAGTTACTTGGTCCTTGGATGAAAGTATGCTTTACTTAAGTACATGTCTTATGAAACACTTGTTCAAATTAATTAAATTATGTGATTGTTTCCTTTCCTTGAGATAGCGCACTTAGTGATTCCTAGGTTCATGGTATGCTTAGAGGCCCCAATCATACTACATTCCCAAGGAGTTCGAGATCCTCTAATCCTTGGGTCATGACAACAGCATAACCACATCATGAACCCAACAACACCAATGTTCACTAATCACCAAGGGTGACTTTTAACTTAGTCAAGTTGCAAAGTTTTAAACTTTTACTAATAACATACCAAGGTTTTGCCTTAAACATTATTAAAGTTGTCATTCTTTATAAAGTAGTCATAAAGTCTTATTCTTTATGAAAGTAAGTGCCTTTGACATTAAGCTCTTATCTTAAGATTGGATCTTTATGAAATAATGATACAAGCTACTAGCTTTTTGAATAAAAAGTCTTGTTCTTTATAAAAGTTAACACCTTTTGCATTAGTTGGGTTCAAAGTCTAAACTTTATGAATGAAATGTTATAGAACAACATTTTTATAACTTAATGATCTCATTCTTGAATAAAGTTTGAAACTTTGTGAAAGGTCTTTTCTTTAAGGTTTGATTTCTAAAGCCTAAAGTGACAAGATATCGTTTTTTCTAACTCAAAAAGTTTAGACTTTCACATGTATTCTTGTCTTCAAAACAAAACAAAATAAAACTTTATGGAAGCTTAAAAGTTGCGCCACTTTGAAGAAATCATGAAGCAAACTTTTTAAAGTCTAAAACTTTGAGAAGGTTCATAGTCTTATCAAATCATGGAAACATAGAAAGGTGAAGCTTTTCTAATCATTCACTCATCATAAAGAGAAAGGAACAACTTTAAGCTAGAGATCAATAAGAACATAGGTTTCCAAAGAAGAAACTTAAGAACACATGAAGAACATCAAGAACATATTTTTCTAAAAGAGGAAACTTAAGAACACATGAAGAACATGAAGGATCTTCTCAAGTTTTCATCTAGAGATCTTGGTCATGAAAGACCCAAGCTCCAAGCTTTCTTGAGCAAACAAAATGAAAAAGATGAAGATCACTACCTTTCTTGAAGATGGCGCAAAACAAGAGAAATGGAAGAAGAAGATGATGACTCCTCTTGATGATGAAGGTGGCGGTTTTGCAAGAAGGAAGGAGAAGCTCTTGAAATCTTGTGGAAATGGAGGTTGTAGTGTTTTGATCTTGTCTCCAAAGACCCAAAGATGAGGTCTTTGAAGGGCTAAGTGAGTGGTTTAGGGTGGTGGTGGTGGAGAAAGGAAGAGGAAGATGAAGAAGATGAAGAAGTGTTTAGAGAGAAGTTAGAGAATTTGGCTTGAAGACAGAATAGGATGAGTGAAAATGAAAATGAATGAGGGAGGAAGAGAGAGAAAGTGGCGTCCACTTTAAGGAGGGAGGATGAGATATTTTTGCTTCACTTTGTGTTATCTTGTGTTAATTAGTGATTAAGGGGACAAATGGGATGATGGGGAGACAAAGCATGGTCAAACTCTTACATAAAGTAGTCTTGTCTCATGCTTTTTGCTTTTATGACATCACTCTCTACTTTATTGTCTAGTTGACTAAATTTGAATTTAATCATGTGATTAAGTGCTCATACAACTTAATTAAGGTGATTAAGCAAGAATTAGTGATTAACACACAAGAACATGATTAACAAAAATTAATCTCACGATTAAGCTTAATTAACCTTAATTAAACTCGAGTAAGTTAATTAAGGGCGATTAGTGCTTAAGTAAGCTATAGGGGCTTTAGCTTGCTTAATTAGAGATTATCTAACCCCGATTAGGCATTCTCGTGACCCTTCTCGTCCGAGTCAACCCCTTAATTAAGCCCTAATCTCGAAATTCCTCATTAAGTGCCTAATTACTCAGGGTTACTACGGTAATTTAGCACGACATGAAATTGAGGATGTTACACTTGTCAGCTAATGCGACAGAAGCTGAGCGAGAGCTAGAGGAGATTCCGGTTGTTAGGGAATATCCGGATATCTTTCCAGAAGATATTCCTGAATTCTCTCCTGAGAGAGAGATTGAGTTCACCATCGAGTTGGTTCCAGGTGCGAGACCAATATCTATAGCTCCATATCGAATGTCACCCTTGGAGCTGACTGAACTAAAAAGACAGATCGAGGAGCTATTGGAAAAAGGATTCATACGACCAAGTGCATCACCCTGGGGAGCTCCAGTCTTGTTGGTAAAAAAGAAAGATGGGAGCATGCGCCTATGCGTGGATTACAGACAATTGAATAAGGTGACAATTAAGAATAAATATCCTTTGCCAAGGATTGATGATCTTATGGACCAGCTACAAGGTGCCACGGTATTCTCTAAAATCGATTTGCGTTCCGGATATCATCAGATTCGAGTTCGAGAACAAGATATCCCCAAGACAGCTTTTCGAACTCGTTATGGGCACTATGAGTACACCGTGATGTCGTTTGGGCTGACGAACGCACTAGCAGTATTCATGGATTACATGAATCGAATATTCCGCCCATATCTGGACAAGTTCGTAGTGGTCTTCATCGACGATATACTTGTCTACTCAAGGACAGAGCAAGAGCATGCGGAACACTTGCAGTTAGTTCTGCAAATTTTAAGAGAAAGAAAACTCTATGCCAAATTATCCAAATGTGAATTTTGGATGAAGGAGGTAAAATTTCTCGGCCACGTAGTGTACTCTGGAGGAATCTCTGTAGACCCCAGCAAAGTAGAAGCAGTTCTAAACTGGGAAAGGCCGACCACAGTCTCGGAAGTCAGGAGTTTTCTGGGCTTAGCTAGATATTACAGGCGGTTCGTTAAAGATTTTTCTCGAATAGCTTTGCCCTTGACCAAGCTAACCAGAAAGAATGTTCCGTTCGAATGGACGCCGGAGTGCGAACAGAGTTTTCAGGATTTAAAGAGGAGATTGACTACGACACCAGTGCTAGCCTTGCCAGACCCTCATAGACCATTTGAGGTCTATTGCGATGCTTCCCAACAAGGGTTAGGGTGCGTGCTGATGCAAACCAGAAAGGTGGTCGCGTACGCCTCCAGGCAATTGAAGCCACACGAAAGGAACTACCCGACTCACGACCTCGAACTAGCCGCAATAGTATTTGCTCTGAAAATATGGAGACATCAGCTATATGGAGTGAAGTTCGAAGTCTTTTCTGATCATAAGAGTTTGAAGTACCTCTTTGATCAGAAGGAATTAAACATGAGGCAACGGAGATGGATGGAACTCCTTAAAGACTATGAATTTAAACTAAAATACCACCCAGGCAAGGTAAATATCATGGCAGATGCGTTGAGTAGGAAATCATTAACTGTCGCCTAGATGATGATTAAGGAGACGGAACTTATTGAAAGCTTCCGAAATCTTAATTTGGGAATTCTTACAACTCCCAAAACTCTTCAATTATACCAGATAAAGATAATCAGTAGCTTTAAGGACCGGATTCGGCAAGCACAGTAGCAGGATGCTAATTTTCAGCATACGATTAATCTAGTACAATCTGGCAAGCTAATAGGATTCTCTCAGGATGCGGAAGGAATATGGCGATATCATGGAAGGATATGTGTACCTGAGGAGAACGATCTCAGGAAGAAGGTTTTGGAAAAAGCCCATAAGAGTGAGTTTACTGTACATCCTGGCATTAACAAGATGTACCAAGATCTCAAGAAGATGTTTTGGTGGCCAGGCCTTAAGACAGATATAGCCAATTTTGTGAATAAATGTTTAACTTGCCAGAAGGTGAAGATGGAGCATCAGAAGCCGGCAGGGACACTACAACCCTTAGGGATTCCGGAGTGGAAATAGGGGAGCATCTCTATGGATTTCGTGATGGGCCTACCGAGAACCCCCTCAGGATATGATGCGATATGGGTCATTGTGGATAGATTAACCAAATCTGCTCATTTCCTACCCGTTCGAGCAAATTAACCACTGGAAAAACTAGCTCAAATGTACATTCAAGAGATTATAAGGTTGCATGGGACTCCTTCAACTATTATCTCTGATCGGGACCCAAGGTTTACCTCTCGGTTTTGGGGAGCTTTACAGAAGGCGTGTGGTGCGAAGCTGTGTTTAAGCACTGCGTATCACCCATAAACGGATGGCCAAACTGAAAGAACGATTCAAACCTTGGAAGATATGCTATGAGCTTATATACTGGAGCAACGTGGAAATTGGGATCGATATTTACCATTGGCCGAGTTCGCATACAACAATAGCTATCACGCTAGCATCGGCATGGCTCCTTACGAAGCATTGTATGGACGAAAGTGCCAATCTCCCCTATGCTAGTACGAGATAGGGGAATCAACTTTGTTGGGGCCGGATTTAGTCGAGCAGACCACCGAGCAGATCAAGAAAATACGGAGCAAGATGCTTGCCGCTCAAAGCCGCCAGAAGAGCTATGCGGACACCAGGAGGAAACCTTTGGAATTTCAGGAAGGAGACCACGTATTTTTGAAGGTTACACCTACAACGGGGATAGGTAGAGCCATCAAGGTCAAGAAGCTAAATCCCCGCTTTATAGGTCCCTTTCAAATTTTAGAGCGAATTGGGCTAGTCGCCTATCGGGTTGCTTTACCTCCACAATTGTCAAACTTTCATGATGTTTTTCATGTCTCTCAACTCAGAAAATATCAACTTGACCCTACACATTTCCTAGAACCCGAATCAATACAGTTAAAAAAAGACCTGACTTTCCGCTTTCAACCAGCACGGATCGTAGATAAAAGTACCAGACAACTTCGGAACAAGACAGTGCAACTAGTAAAAGTAGCATGGGGAAAGGAAGATGCTGAGGACTATACTTGGGAACTGGAATTGGACATGAGGAAAGAGTATCCTGGACTATTCTCAGATACTAAATTTTGAGGACAAAATTTTTTTTAAGGGGGGTGGTATTGTAACGTCCGCGACTTCCAACTTCCGAGCCCATCAGTATTCCCGACTTCCGGATTCATCTAGACTGGATAGACAATGATTTCCGATTTCCGACCTTAGGAATGGTCAGACGGATTGCCTTGCATTTTCCGAATTCTGACTTCGTCTCTAAAGCTCAAATGAACTGGCTACATTCCGATTTCTGACCTTATGTTCACAATGTACGAGTTCCGATCTCGAGATCAATATCAATATCTCTCATTTCTATATCTTCCCGAGTTCCGAGATCGAGATCCTATGATTTCCGATTTCCTGGTACACGGATTAATGTTGTGAATTCCGACCTCCGGAATTATGTTTACAATTGATTCGTTTTGCCTAATTTCCCGACTTCCGACTTTAAATGCTTGGCTTCACATTAGGCTCTGCTTTCAAGTTTCGACTAAACTGAACATGTTTTCCCAGTTCCGACTTCATATGCAGGCTGTTCACGAGTTCCGACTTTATAGAGAGTACGAGTTCCGATTTCATTTTCAGAATATACTGGAAACTAGTCCCACTTTAGGCGACGTGGAGAGCAATTCTACCACACAAATAAGACGACGTGGAGAGCAAGGTTAGCTGAAACTCAGCCTTATGTTTTGAGGCCAATCAAAACCTTCCAAGTTAACTCCCACTCATGCCTATATAACACTCTCTCCTCCTCTGATTCAGACCACCTTCTACGTAACTCCTTCTTCACTTCAGCTCTCTCTTTCTTTTCTTCACTCACCCAACTCCACCCAACTTTGAGATTCAATCAAGTTCCAGCTACAAACTCAACCAAAATCATTCATAGTAAGAGGTACGGATTTTCTTCTTACTTGATTTTCTGACTCTTGAATGATTAGTAGTGATTTAATTCCTTAATTCTGATATGCTAATTGATTGATTATGATGAATTATATCTGGGTTATGGGCTATTTATGAGGTTAAAATTTGAACTAAAAGTGAGAAAGGATGAAGATATGAAAAAGTTGAGAGGCAGGAAAACTCAAAACCCTCGGCAGTCCGTACCGCGGAGTGTACGGCTCCGCCTCCCGCTGTTTAAAATTAATGAGACCATTTTTATGTGAAAATAGACATCTAGGGCTTTCTATACATATATCATATAAGATCATTGGAGTAGTATTGAGAGAGATATGAATTTTTGAAGTTCGACCTAGGAATTAAGACATTCACCCGGGCAGTATGGGTTGAGAAGGGTATAACTCACCCTATACAACTTCAAATTGAGTGAAACTAATTTTGTTGGAAAGCTTACACTTAGGAGAACATTCTACCTAGAAATTCCGAGTTTGTTACCATACTATTTGTCCCCAGTGATTCAGAGAAGTTACCCTATGTTCACACCAAGCCAAAACAGAGCAGTTCAGGAAAGTCAAGTTTCGGGGCTTATAACTCGAGCCCTACCAAGTCAAATGAAATGGAACTTTTTCTAAATGAAACTTTACCCTGTTAGCTTTAATATAAGTCCAATTTCGTATGATTTCAGTCAGTTTTCGATTTTTAGTGGATTTTTACTTTTAGTTGCCTGATTCTAGCAAGCCACTGGGCATGCCGGGATGAAATCTGAATATCTTGAGCTATAGATATCAAAATTAGATGGGACCAAAAGGGTTAGAAACTAGACATATAAGGCTACAACATATCCAAAAATCAGGTTTAAAGGAGTTAAATTGAAATAAAGGTGGGCTATACCATAACCGGGCAGAAATAGGCAAAATCAGTTAAAAGTCCTATTGAAGCTTGTTGAAGCTATGAATGAATTTATGAATGTATGTGTATAATTGCTGCTCTATATTGAAATTTCAAATTGTGTAACTATATTGGTTGGTTGGCACTATTCATGGGGAAGCGGACATGTTCCGTCGTGCTGCCAAAATTTCGGTAGAATCCCTGCACGAGTTATGCATTATATGTTAATCTATGCACAAGTTATGAATTTCATGATGATACATGTGCATTTTAAGGGAAGTTATGAAAGTATATTAAGACTCATGTCACTATGAAAGTTCCATGCTACTTGGGCCAGCCCCGGATAAGAAGTTAAGGGGAATAGATCGGTGGGAACGTCGGGGAAAGTAAACCCGGCAATTCCTGTATAGGAATGAGCTCAATCCTGATAAGCAGACTATTACCCAAGAGTCTAAATGGCCAAGAACTCCCAGGGGACCAAGAGATGGAAAAATGATGAAAGGAAATGAAAAGTTTATGAAGGAAAGTTCAAGCATGAGTTTGCATGATTACATGAATGCATGATTATTTCAGGATGTTTACCGTTTATCTGCTATATTTACGTACTACTATATGTTTATTTGCTATGCTCATTATCCTATGTTTTACTGTTAGTAGCCTATTCTGTTTCTTATGCTATCTAAAGTAAAACTGAACCTTGCCTCGAACCAGATGTTTTATTGAACTCATTAAAATGGGTAGTTTAGTTTGAACACATATTTTTATAATTAAATAAAACCCGAGGCAACTGAGAATGAATGTGACGTCAGTCAAACACCACACATGGACCCTACTGAGAATTTCCTTAAATTCTCACCTCGTTCTATATTTTCCGCATCATTCTTAGATGCTGGCGACGGACTCAACGGCCACTCCTTGTATTGAGATCCCAACTTGCAGCTCCACTATGACTCCGATTTGGACTCATTGCACATAGCCTACTCCTGCTAGTTCTGCCTTCGTTTTTTTTTAGCAATAGGAATTTTGCTGTTCCTTTAGTTCATATGCTGTTAATATATATATATATATATATATATATATATATATATATATAAACTGAAGCGTTGGCTTCTGACCTACATATATACGCATACAGTTGATAATATACCATGTATTCGTATCTTTTTATGTAATATTAAACTCTATTTCCTTATATAATGCTATTTACCCCTATTACATGACAGCGCACCGTTTCGGCTGTTTTATGATACAACTCACAAAATTTAAGCAGAATAATAACACAGTAACACAGTCTACTTAATTGAATGCTATGACTTAAGCATAACATTAAATTAGTAGGGTGTTACAATACCAATTCCAATCCTAATTACAACATACATGCAAAACCAACCATAACCATCATCATCACTCCAAATCAGATCAGTGTCATGATAAAAACAAGATCTCCAGATAGCCCCAAATCAAGGGAAACAAGAAGAGGAGTTGGATTCCTACCTCCTTGTATGTGATCTTACTAGATTTTGGAATCTTGTCAAAGCTTGAAGGTTGATGGAGTAGATTGAAGAGAGAAGAGATGAATAAGGTTGGAAAGGGAGAGGAGGGGGGCGTATTTTTGCTGAAGGGAAAAGGAAAGGAATAGGTCATTAAGGCATCAAGGAAGTAGTTGGCAACTTGGATTTTGATTGGTTGAGAGCTAGTGGCTAAATTTCAGCCAACTCTCTTCATTTTGTGGCCTTTTTTGTGCCACCAATGGATGAATAAGTGGCTAAGTATTCAGCCATTGAGTCATAGGATTTTGGGTGCATAATCCTATTGATTCGGCTCTGACAGTTTAAAATACCAAAATCTTATCGATTTCCTTTAAATCGGTAAATTGGTTTAGGAAAATTTCTATGAAATCTTCTATGCTTATAATCTAATTCTCTCCCATCTAATCTCAATTATTTGCTATTTAATTAACCCTAAATAAATATTTAGTCAGATTTTATTAACCTCAATTATTTGATAAAAATCGAACAATTAGGCAAAAAACGATAAAAATTCGGTGGAGGTGAGGCCAAGTTTCTCCACTATCTTGAGCAACACTTGGCGCCACTCATATGTGGTAGGGTTAGCTGAATTTCAGCCACTTAAGTGAGAGTGTCCAGTAGAAAATTCTACTGGTTCGGTTCTGACGGTTTAAAATATCAAATCTTTGCCGATTTTCTTCAAATCGGCAAAACTTTACTAAATGATTCTGAGAGAATTTCTATATTTCTATTCTAATTGTTCCTAAGCCTAATCCCTTTAATCAACATCTAATTAACTCCTAATTAACTTTTAATTAACCTTACTTAGTCAATAAGATCAAATAAGTTGCTTATTAACGTGAAATAAACGTTTTTGCAAATTCGAAGCTTTTCTATTTTCTATTTCCCATAGCTAATGGCATTTCCGTAATTTTGAGCAAGTCCAAAGACACCCCACGTCATTTCACACCCGACTGCCTCCATGGCCCAATCGACAGGGATTTAAACTTCTACGATTTCACCATGTGATTCTGCTCTATTTAAAGCCCCATTCTGCTAATTCTACAGATGTGGGGACATAAAGGTTATTTCATGAAAAGTTTTAGGATTATTATGGAAATAAGTCTTTGGGGTCAAAATATAATCTCTAAAAATTCTGGGCATCACTGTAATTAACAAAAGTTTATAGGGACACTTTTATCATTTCCTAATTTTTAACATATGGCAGTGCCATATTTTCAACGGCAGTGTTACACTACCCTATAATTCCAAGTGTGAGGATCGTCATCGCATAGCATTGCCTGAGAAATTCTCACACTGCCTAAGGGAAATTGTAACACCCTCTATTATATAAGCCATGCTCGAGTCATGGAATTATATTAAGAGGTTGTAACTATGCTAAGAAAACTTTAAAATATAGAAAATATAATACATGGCCCTTTAACTGCTTACTTTATTACCGACTAATAGTCTCTGATACATGGAAAAATATAAAATAATTACACTTTAAAAGAAATTGTGACTGATATAGTACACAGTGTCTACTTCTGACAAGTTGTTACTAGCTTCAATGGTCTCTTGATTTGGCTTTTGCCCGATTTTTGCTCCATGAATGGCCCTGTACTCTACCTCGCACTTGGTTTCCAACTTGGGTGCTGGAATGTTTACGGAAAAGGAAAACATGCAAGCAGGCAGTGAGAACCTAAGGTTCTCAGTAGGTAAACATGAACTATTCTCATACAGTGCCATCATAAACATTCCAGCCACTTCGGTTTATTATGAAAATATGAGCACATATACACAAATAGTGGTTCAATTTTAAGTGGAAAACATCTTTCTCGAAGCGGGTTATGTTTTAACAATCACTTGCCATATTATATGACAAACATAGAAATACAAATAGTGCAATATGCTTCAACAAGAATCCTAATAACCTTATGACTTAATGGGATAACCGAAGATGCACATAAAGATGCTTGTACTTGTCTGTATGCAAGTGCACTTGACTTAATTCGTATCTTTCCTTAACTTGCAACTTGATCTTGCTCTTTTCTATACTTGGTCCCCCGGAGGTGAATGGCCGCTCTCACCTTTGGGTAATAGCCTACTTTTTAGGTTAGAGCTCGTACCTATACATGAGTGACGGGTTTACTTTCCCCGACCCTCACACCGGTCTATTCCCCTTAAATTTGGTCGAGGGCTAGCCCAAGTCTTAGACAGTACCGCTCTGGCCCACGCTAGCTGGGTCTATGCCATGCCTCACGTGGTAGCTTGGTACGTCCCTCTTGTAAGTTCTTATTATCCTTTTCTTTCCATATCTTATCATGCATGCGAATGCTTTGAGCATTCATGGATATGTCTATTGCCTTACTTCTCATATCATATTCTAATTATGCTTGCATGCATGACGTACATGAACATGACATATAAATATGTTCAAGGCATAATCACCCATAGCATAAGTTCTCATAAATCCTTGCCAAAAATTCGGCAGAATAACGGATCGAGTTCACTTCCCTGTGAATAGTGCCTGGCTACCAATACAATTAATTAAGTATGCAATTCAATGTAAAACAGCAAGTTACAACAACATTATTGATCATATGGTATGTTAAAATCAATAGAAATATCAACAGAGTTTTCTGCTCACTTTACCCTCTTCTGCTCGAATTTTGTAAAGTCCATGCTTATTGCAATTCAACTCATTTGAATCTAATTTTTGGATATGTCATAGCCTTATGTGTCTAGTTTCTAACCCTTTTGGTCCTATCTCATTTGGATTTGTGTAACTCAAGATATAAATATTTTACCTTAGACTGCCTCGTTCTTAACCAGAATTGGGTTCTTATAAGTAAAAATTCACTAAAAATAGAAACCTAGGTGAAATCATACGAAATTTATATCAAATTAAAATAACAAGACAAGCTTTCGAATGACATAAGTTTCATCTCATTTGCATGAGTGTATTTTGAGATATAAGCCCCAAAACTTGACCTTACTGGACTACCCTATTCCAGTCTGGTTTGAACTCAAGTCAACTTCATTGATGTGCTAAGAACAAATGGCATCTGACTCTGAAATTTTTATGGGATGTTTCCTTACATGTTATCTTTCAAACAGCGTTGCTTGCACTCAATTTGAAGTTGTGTAGGGCGAGTTATACCCTTTTCAACTCATATTGCCCAGATGAAAACCCAGATTTCTAGGTCAAACTTCAAAAATTCATAACTAATTATATACTAATGCAATGGCCGTATATTTTATATGTATGGAAAAGCCTTGAATATGTAGTTTCATATAAAAATGGCTTCATCAATTTTAAACAGTGGTAGGCAGAGCCGTACACTCTGCCGTACGAATCGTCGAGGAGAAAACCCTAACAGCTTTTTGAACTCTTCTTGGATTCATGTTTTTCTCTAATCAATCCACCCAATCTTCAATTCAAACTCACATATACACCTTAAACCAATCTTAATTCATCATCATCACTCAAGATAGCATCAGAATCTTGCAAGAAATTGGGAAGAAAGTGGAGTCCCAATCAGCCCAATTCAAAGAAAACAAGAAAAGAAGTTTGAATTCCTACCTTGGTGGTGTGAAATCTTGATGGAACTTGATCTTGGAGTGAAGTTGATGGTTGAGGTTTGAGTTTGGGGATGAGAGGAAGTGGAAGAAGATAAAGAAGAGTGGGGAAATGAGGCTGGTAGTGGGGAGGTCGAAAATGATGAGAAGAAGGAAAGAAAAGGTGAGATATTTGGAAGCTAAATGCATGGGATTGGTGGATCTCTTCATGCTATCCATTTTGGTTTGGCTTCCACCATCAAGGGCTGCCTTAGGCACCACTTGGGTGGGTTATTTGGCTAAATCTTAGCCATTGATCCTAGGGCACTCATGGCATAATTTCTACCGATCCGGTTTCGACAGTTTAAAATACCGTAATCTTGCCGATTTTCTTTAAATCGGTAAAACGATTTTAGAAAAATCCTATGAAGTTTCCTATGGCTCTAATCTAATTCCATTATACCTAATCATTCTAAACCACACTTTAAGTGAATGCTTAATCGAATCCTAATTAATCCCAATTATCCGATGAAAACCGAAAACTCGGTTAATAACGATAGAATTTTTCGGACGTTGCACTCTTCACTCACTTGGCGGCCAATTGGCGCCATCCATTAGGGTAGAAGTGGCTCAATTTTCATCCATTCAAACTAGTGAAATTCTATTCATTCGATTGTGGCGGTTTAAAGCACCGAATCTTTGCCGATTTTCTTTAAATCAGCAAAACTTTACTAAATGACTTTGAGAGGATTTTTATATCTCTATCCTAATTGTTCCTAAGCCTCATCCCTCTAATTAACATCTATTTAACTCCTAATTAATATTTAATTAACTTCTAATTGCCCTTACATAACTGTTGAAACCAAATAGATAGATTAACGGTATAAGTTAGACATTTTCACAATTTCGGAGCCTTTTTGTTTTCTGTTTTCTATAACTAATGGCATTTTTGTAATTTTGAGCAAATCCAGGGGCACCCCTCATCATTTCACACCAGACTACCTCCATGGCCCAACCGGCAAAGATTTAGACTTCTACGATTTCACCACGTGATTCTGCTCTGTTTAAAATTCCATTCTGCTAATTCTACAGATGTGGGGACATAAAGGTCATTTTATGAAAAGTTCTAGGATGGACATGAAGGTCATTTTATGAAAAGTTCTAAGATATATTGTGGAAATAAGTTTTTGGGATAAAAACATAATTTCTAAAAATTTAGGGTATCACTGCGATTAACAAAAGTTTGCAGGGGCACTTTTGTCGTTTCTTAATTTTTAACATATGGCAGTGCCGTATTTTCAACGGCAGTGTTTCACTACCCTATAATTTCAAGTGTGAGGATCGTCATGGCATAGCACTGCCTGAGAAATTTTCACACTACCTAAGGGAAATAATTCAAAATTCCTATTACATTCTATTTACGAAAGTGGGGATGTTACATTCTACCCACCTTAAAAAAAATTTTGTCCTCAAAATTCTAGGATTAAGAAGGGTCAATGAAAAGTCCTTTTAACTTATAGGGATACTTCTCTTTTCGAGTTTGCATCTTGTCTCAAGATTACTTGCCGGTAGCTATAAGGTAGTGTCTTAATACGTACAAAGTATCCATAAGGATTATGTTGATGTCCAAGCTTGCCTTGTCTCTAAGACGCTCTGAATCATTGTTCTGTTTATTGGAGACCCTTACCCATCCCTCTTGCTCTATATTCCGCTACTCCTGCTTTATGATAGTTGCTAAATCTTTCGCCACTTGTACCTGAGACCTTAGATATTCAACTCATGAAGATTTGCAATTGCAAAGATTAGCAGCTATCGTAGTAATTGACGTCAATATGTAGGAATGCTAATGCCTGGGTTAAGGAGGTCTGTATATTCTTTCCCAAAATTCTTATTCACTCAGCTACCCTTAATCCAATAATAAATTCATCTCCAGTACGGTTTTTCAGAAACATAGGCTTAGGCCTTTTCTCAAAATTATAACTAGGAGCCTTATCTTAAAACTCATTCTTCTTGGTAAAATTTGCCTCGTGCCTATTGCCTGTAGGAAATTTTTAGGTCGCTTCCATTATACGGATTATGTCCTAAGGCTCATAACTCTTTCTATTAGTCTAATATCCTTCTTGATTCCTAGTTATTAAGATATAGGCAATTTAATGTGAAAACCAAAGTCAAAAGTCAGATCCTTTAATCAGAGCTGCAGAGTTTCCTTACCATATTGTCTTATATGATGCCTTTCCAATATCTATGCAGAGAGTTGTCATGGATTATACGAGTGCCAAAATATACCTTGTTTCGCTGACATTCTGATCCATCATCAGGTTCATTGAGTAACTGCCTCATCCTCTTTGTCATGTGTCTGACTACTTGTGCGCTATGTTTTCCGGTAACTTTCCAATACTTGTGCCTTGGGCCCTAAATACGAACTGAAGAAGTTCTGCCATTACGAAAACTATCAGCTACAGCAGCAATCAACTTCGACAAATAGTGGTCATAGTGGATTTGCCGAAGTTTTTTCGGGAAGTTGATTAAGCTATGTCCAAACTCTCACTTACCTGATCTTCTCTAATCAGTGATGAATCCCCTTTCATTAGATTTTAGGTGTAAGGCTAGAGCTTCCTTCTAAACTATAACTATAGTCCTTGCTTCGAAATCTCTCCTTTTCTTGTGGGCTTTATTCCATTTCTCATTATTTGGATCTCGTGTCATTCTTGTTGAACTTCTCAGTGATTGTTGCGATACTTGTTCCCTCAAAATATGATCAGCTTCACGTAAGGAAAGGATTGTGGGACAGTAGAAGTTCCTGCCACTTTTCTACTTTCTTCAATTGGTTAATATGGAGATTCCTCAACTATTGTGTTGATGTCCACTTCTCATATTACCCTAACTGCTAAGCCTTTTGGCTATTCTTTATGATATCTTGGCCCTAGGATGTAATCCATTTGCTGTGAGAGATGGGAATAATGGCCTTGCTTCCATGTTGAAGTTACAATATGAGGACTTCCCAGAAGGTCACCCATCATAATATTACTCTCGTCCGAGCACGCTTAACTACGGAACTCTGATGGGACCTAGTGTGTTAGTGATGATCGCCTTTAATCTAGCCCAAGGTATAGAGACTCTTCTGGCTGCCTCTAATTTCGATATCGCAACCTTGCCTCTCATGGGGCACGTTTCCAATCCTTTTTGATCTTATATTGGTGCATCATCCGGTCTTACTTGAGGTGCATTGGGTTTGTTGTACTTATGACTGGTGCCAAGGTAACCTTGCTTAATATTTCGTACACAATCTTTTCTAGACCGTAATCTCATACTAGGTAACCTTTCTCTTTTTAGCGGACCAGTCAGAAATCCAAACTTCCTCTTTTCCTACCTCGTTCCTTCTGTGTTCTATTATTGCTGCAGAAACTTGTCTATTTTCATTTGTCAGAACCTACCTTGTTACTGCTCCCTTAGCCTATCGGGATTAGTTGCATACTTTAAATCTTTGTTACTCTCGTCTGAATCCAAATACATTTCTCATCGAGTTACTCCACCCATAGCATATATAATGGTACTTAACGGCGATTGTTCGACTTTGCCTTTCTTCTCTAAATAGCCTCATTCCTCAGCTAATAACATGTTGAAGATGATTCTATCCTCCAATTTCTGTGGTGACTGAGGTTGATAGAATTCGAACATGACTAGATTTTCTAGCACTTCCTTTATCCTTGACAGGTAGGAAAATTTACACTTGGTTCATACGCCACCTCTAGTCTAAAAGTGTTCCTACTTCCGGCTAGTAGGAGATATATTGTCTCTCTCTTGTTACACTTATAACTCCATCTGCTTTCCATGCCGTGTATAGCCGTATCTCCGTCTTGGTTCAATGTACAGTTAGATGGGTCTCTTTACAGTTTGCTCAACTGTTTCTCTTTCGAAGTTAAGATTCCACGTAGTACTTTTCAAATTTGCATTTGCTACAAGGTGGGTTCCCAGTACCCTTGAGGAAGAAACCACTCCAGCCTCTGGACGAGGACTTAAAAGATCTCCCGTATACCTAATCGAAGCTTCTGCCTTTAGCTTCTTTCACTGACTCTTTGCTTCCTTCGTCCACTCTACAAGCTCCTTTATGAAGGATCAGGTCTTTATAATGTGGTATTTCCATAATCCAAAATACAAACCATTGACTGAATTTGTTGGTGAGGTACCTTTAGGGTAATCTCATCCATGAAGAAAATAAAGGCACTATTCATGCCACACTTAAGAATACAAAACCAGGTAGAAGAATCCCCTAGATTCAATCTAGAAGAGATACTCTAGATTGGGTAATCGCAATGAAGCTTGAACCAAGCCCCATCAGGGTGAAGAAGATTCTTACTCAGCTTGTCTCCAACTAAGATCCTGTCCTTAATGATGGAAAATCTTCGGCTACCCGGCAACACTTTGTAAACAACCTTTTTCGATATAACTAGGTTTACTATGTCCATAGCAAACCGCCTGGCACAATTCCTTTGATTAAATCCCCAATTCTCTGCACTCCTCAACCTGCTCAATTGTCTATCCCTTCATGCCATCGCTACTTTCTAGGAGTCTTATCCCTAGTAATTATGTATAGAAGGTTCCTAATAAGCCTACTGGGTGTTTTAGGCTTCTGTTTACACAAAACCTTATATTGAGGTGATCAGGCTCAATACTCAGTCAAGTGCAATAGTTAGTCCACAACACTCACAACAAGGCTTCCATATATAATATTTCTAGGTCCTCTTCACGTGAGAACCTAACGCATGGTTTATCTAGATTCTCAGAGTATGCATTAGAAGCATAATTAGTCCATCCACGGGCCTAGATAGGACGAACTGCTCTAATACCAATAAATGTAACACCTTCTATTATATAAGCCATGCTCGAGTCATGGAGTTATATTAAGAGGTTGTCACTGTGCTAAGAAAACTTTAAAATATAGAAAATATAATACATGGCCCTTTAACTGCTTACTTTATTACCGACTAATAGTCTCTGATACATGGAAAAATATAAAATAATTACACTTTAAAAGAAATTGTGACTGATATAGTACAGGCGTGCCTTCTGACTAGTCGTTACTAGCTTCAATGGTCTCTTGATCTGGCTTACACCCGATTCTTGCTCCATGAATGGCCCTATACTCTGCCTCGCACTTGGTTTCCAACTTTGGTGCTGGAATGTTTACGGAAAAGGAAAACATGCAAGCAGGCAGTAAGAACCTAAGGTTCTCAGTAGGTAAACATGAACTATTCTCATACAGTGCCATCATAAACATTCCAGCCGCTTCGGTTTATTATGAAAATATGAGCACATATACACAAACAGTGGTTCAATTTTAAGTGGAAAACATCTTTCTCGAAGAGGGTTATGTTTTAACAATCACTTGTCATATTATATGAGAAACATAGAAATACAAATAGTGCAATATGCTTCAACAAGAATCTTAATAACCTTATGACTTAATGGGATAACTGAAGTGCACATAAAGATGCTTGTACTTGTCTGTATGCAAGTGCACTTGACTTAATTCGTATCTTTCTTTAACTTGCAACTTGATCTTGCTCTTTTCAGTACGTGGTCCCCCGGAGGAGAATGGCCTCTCTCACGCCTGGGTAATAGCCTGCTTTTCAAGTTCGAGCTCGTACCTATACATCAGTGACAGGTTTACTTTCCCCGACCCTCACATCGGTCTATTCCCCTTAAATCTGGTCGAGGGCTGGCCCAAGTCTTAGACAAGATCTTGCCTGGCCTCACGCGCTAGCTTGGTCTATGCCATGCCTCACGTGGTAGCTTGGTACGTCCCTCTTGTAAGTTCTTATTATCCTTTTCTTTCCATAACTTATCATGCATGCGGATGCTTTGAGCATTCATGGATATGTCTATTGCCTTACTTCTCATATCATACTCTAATTATGCTTGCATGCATGACGTACATGAACATGACATATAAATATGTTCAAGGCATAATCACCCATAGCATAAGTTCTCATAAATCCTTGCCGAAAATTCGTCAGCATAACGGATCAAGTCCGCTTCCCCGTGAATAGTGCTAGGCTACCAATACAATCAATTAAGTATGCAATTCAATGTAAAACAGCAAGTTACAACAACATTATTGATCATATGGTATGTTAAAATCAATAGAAATATCAACAGAGTTTTCTGCTCACTCTACCTTCTTCTACCCGAATTTTGTAAAGTCCATCCTTATTGCAAATCAACTCATTTGAATCTAATTTTTGGATATATCATAGTCTTACGTGTCTAGTTTCTAACCCTTTTGGTCCCATCTCATTTTGATTTGTGTAACTCAAGATATAAATATTTTACCTCAGACTGCCCTGTTCTTCGCCAGAATTGGGTTCTTACAAGTAAAAATTCGTTAAAAATAGAAACCTTAGTGAAATCATACAACTTTTATATCAAATTAAAACTAACAGGACAAGCTTTCAAATGACATAAGTTTCATCTCATTTGCATGAGTTTATTTTGAGATATAAGCCCCGAAACATGACCTTACTGGACTACCCTATTCCTATCCGGTTTGAACTCAAGTCAACTTCATTGATGTTCTGAGAACAAATGGCATCTGACTCTGAAATTTTTATGGGATGTTTCCTTACATGTTATCTTTCAAACAGCATTAGTTGCACTCAATTTGGAGTTGTGTAGGGTGAGTTATACCCTTCTCAACTCATACTGCCCAAATGAAAACCTAGATTTCTAGGTCAAATTTCAAAAATTCATAACTAATTCTATACTAATCCAATGGCCTTATATTTTATATGTATGCAAAGCCCTGAATGTGTAGTTTCATATAAAAATTGTTTCATCAATTTTAAACAGTGGTAGGCAGAGCTGTACACTCTGCCGTACGGACCATCGAGGAGAAAACCCTAACAGCTTTTTGAACTCTTCTTGGATTCATGTTTTTCTCTAATCAATCCACCCAATCTTCAATTCAAACTCACATATACACCTTAAACCAATCTTAATTCATCATCATCACTCAAGATAGCATCAGAATCTTGCAAGAAATTGGGAAGAAAGTGGAGTCCCAACCAGCCCAATTCAAAGAAAACAAGAAAAGAAGTTGGAATTCCTACCTTGGTGGTGTGAAATCTTGATGGAACTTGATCTTGGAGTGAAGTTGATGGTTGGGGCTTGAGTTTGGGGATGAGAGGAAGTGGAAGAAGATGAAGAAGAGTGGGGAAATGAGGCTGGTAGTGGGGAGGTCGAAAATGATAAGAAGAAGGAAAGAAAAGGTGAGATATTTGGAAGCTAAATGCATGGGATTGGTGGATCTCTTCATGCTATCCATTTTGGTTTGGCTTCCACCATCAAGGGCTGCCTTAGGCGCCACTTGGGTGGGTTATTTGGCTAAATCTTAGCCATTGATCCTAGGGCACTCATGGCATAATTTCTACTGATTCGGTTCCGACAGTTTAAAATACCGTAATCTTACCGATTTCCTTTAAATCAGTAAAACGATTTTAGAAAAATCCTATGAAGTTTCCTATGGCTCTAATCTAATTCCATTATACCTAATCATTCTAAACCACACTCAATTGGCTTTAAGTGAATGCTTAATTGAATCCTAATTAATCCCAATTATCCGATGAAAACCGAAAACTCGGTTAATAATGATAGAATTTTTCGAACGTTACACTCTTCACTCATTTGGCGGTCAATTGGTGCCATCCATTAGGGTATAAGTGGCTCAATTTTCATCCACTCAAACTAGTGAAATTCTACTGATTCGGTTCTGGCGGTTTAAAGCACCGAATCTTTGCCGATTTTCTTCAAATCGGCAAAACTTTACTAAATGACTTTGAGAGGATTTTTATATCTCTATCCTAATTGTTCCTAAGCCTCATCCCTCTAATTAACATCTATTTAACTTCTAATTAATATTTAATTAACTCCTAATTGCCCTTAAATAACTGTTGAAACCGAATAGATAGATTAACGGCATAAGTTAGACATTTTCGCAATTTCGGAGCCTTTTTGTTTTCTATTTTCTATAACTAATGCCATTTTCATAATTTTGAGCAAGTCCAGGGGCACCCCTCGTCATTTCACACCAGACTACCTCCATGACCCAACCGGCAGAGATTTAGACTTCTACAGTTTCACCACATGATTCTGCTCTGTTTAAAATCCCATTCTGCTAATTCTACAGATGTAGGGACATAAAGGTCATTTTATGAAAAGTTCTAGGGTGGACATGAAGGTCATTTTATGAAAAGTTCTAGGGTTATTGTGGAAATAAGTTTTTGGGGTCAAAACATAATTTCTAAAAATTTAGGGTATCACTGCGATTAACAAAAGTTTGCAGGGGCACTTTTGTCATTTCTTAATTTTTAACATATGGCAGTGCCGCATTTTCAACGGCAGTGTTACACTACCCTATAATTTCAAGTGTGAGGATCGTCATGGCATAGTACTACCTGAGAAATTTTTACACTACCTAAGGGAAATAATTCAAAATTCCTATTACGTTCTATTTACAACAGTGGGGATGTTACGGAAATAATTCAAAGTTTCTATTACGTTCTATTTACGAAAGTGGGGATGTTACATAATTGATTTTTTGTCACCCTTTTTATAACAAAAAAAAAACTCAACTCCATGTGTTTAGTTAGAGCATGTAATACTAGGTTATGGGCTAGCACTATTGTACCCAAATCATCACAATACAACACCGGTTTAGCTAAGGAAACATTGAGCTCCTAAAGCAACGATTGAAGCCAAGTAATTTCTATTATTATGTTTGCCAAGCTCTTATACTCATCTTCAGTAGATGATCTTGCATAGTAAGTTATTTCTTAGACCATCAAGACACCAAATTAGGACATAGAAATATGCAGTTGCTTGATGTAGATCATCTATAATCAATATTTGAGGCATAATCTACATTACAGAAGTTGCTTAGTCCATGATATAGTAAAATGCAAAAACAAGATAGGAGCAAAGATTGTCCCTAATCCTGATCTCTTCACACTAAACCATCAATATCATGAGCTATAGGAATCCAATTAGGGTTGTTCCAAAGACATTGGAAAGCTAAGAAATAGTGCTACAACTTTCAAAAAGCTGTCCAAGTTGAATCACATCATAGAAGGCAACAGGGACCCAAGAAGTGGCCAATTTATGTACTATTCGAGCATCTAATGACGTCCTTGTAACATCCTCTCAAGCATAGTACCATGCTTAAGTCATAATGCCACACCTAGGAGCTATTACTAGTATATATACGGACCTTAACTGACAACAACCTTCGACCATCTTCAATCATCCTAATTAGCTTCATGCAAGATTATCATCTTCAATATCTCCTGAGCTATTTGGAGATAACACAGGAACATACATAGGGGTAAGAATTATAAATTCTCAATAGGATCTCGTAGACTACAACGTATAGTGTCATAGTCATTATCTCCAGCTGTTTCGGTTTATTTAAGAAAAAGTGATCATGCCATATAAACTATAGATTTCATTTTAGAAAGTTCAAAAATATCTTTCGGAAGCAGGTTCATTTTATTCACACACTTAACAATTAGGAAAGTAGTTTCATGACAGTAATAAATAGAATACAAGTTATGCTTATGCAGATGCACACATCATGTAATCATGCAAGTGCTCTTGTCTTTATTTAACTTTCTTAACACACCTAGACATTACATATCACTGTCCCTATGGTGCCGACATGGATCTACACTTGAGCATTACATATCACCATCCTCAAGGTGTAGCCTTTCTTATGTTCCTTTACTTAACATACCTAGGCATTACATATCATAGTCCCTAGGGTGTCTTTAGTCTTTATTGCCCTTGGGTAGACTAATCTGGGAGTCAGTTTAACTCGTGACCCTCGTCACACAATGCTAACCTGTAAGGGGATCCACAAGCCTCTAGACTTGGAAGGATCTCAATTTGGCCACTTGTGTCCAAGTTAGAAGGGTCTCATAGTTTTAACTACCTTCACATGGAGGGATCCAATAACTGCCTCCAAGTGCAAAGATCTCATCTTGTTTGTTCATATTCTTTTGTGGTTCATATGTTCATATATTCATATATGAATATGCTTGAGAGGCTTATGCACATGCTTCATACCTTACTTCCAAATATTCATGCTTGCATGATGTTCATGTACATAATATATAAACATTCATAACTTTCATATATTTTTGCCTAAAATTCGGCAATATAACGGCTGAAACGTGAGATATCCCAAAGTACAGGCAGTATTATCTCAGCCATCCAATCATAGTAAATAGAAGCATCATATTCATATATCAATATCACATTATTACGATAAAGAATTGTAGCCTTGACTTGGCCAATGTTTCCTAACGGCTTATGCGGCTCCTAACTCTTGAAATTGTTAAGTTATCTTAACCTCAAGTCTATCCTATTTTATAAATTGCACCAAAATTTTATTTTAAATTATTTTAATCTAAAAATCTATGTTGTAGCCTTATTAGTATAATTTTAAACCTCTTTAGTCCCATAAAGTTTTGAGCTGTATAAGTTAAGTTATTAAAATTTTACTTAAGGCTGCCCTATTTCAGGATAGACTTGCATACCTAAATTTAGAAAATTATTAAAATTTCATATTTTATCATTTTTATCCGAATTTTATACCAAATTGTTGATAATTGGATTATCTTCTAATTCCAAGAAGTTTCACCTTACTTGGCTAAGTAGAGCTCAAGTTATGAGCTCTTTAAGTAGGTTGCCCTATTTCAACTTGAGCATGGGTCAAATTTAGTGAATTACTGTGAGCAACATACTTAATAAACATACTTAATATCTTAGTCTAAAATAATATTTATGTGTTAGCTTCCTAAAAAAATTGGTTTCACTCAATTTAAACTTGTATGGGGTGAGTTATGCCTTTCACAACACATACTGGTTAGGACAGTGAGTGGGTTTCAACATCCTATGTATAAAAATCATAAATCTCTCATTTTAAATCCAGTGGACCTATAATTTATATGGGTAAAAAGATCTGGAAGTCTAGTTTTATCTAAAATTGGTTTCACTTGAATTTGAGACTTGTAGGATGAGGATCACCATTCATTGTACTAATAGCTCCCTTAAGGTTTATGTCACAGCATTTCTGTTTGTGTGTTCTTTTGGTATTTGATCAAATCTTCAACCCAAACCAATAATTCTTATCTTAAATCACCCAAAACAAGTCATATTAATATCAAATATCATTAAAGAAAGGATGACATAAGAAACCTTAACAGCCATATAATCCATAGAAATCCATTAACCTAAGAAATCCTACCTTAATTACAACTTAGGAGCTTCTAAACTTGAGTTTCTTGGTGGCTTTTCTTTAGTAGAGTTCCAAGATGATGATGATGATGATTTCTTCTTGAAGCTAAGATTAGATGACTCAAATAAAGGGAGTTTATGAGTTTGTTCTAAGGTTTCTTGGAAATTCACAAAGAAGGAGTGAAAGATTTGAGCATAAGGAGGCAAGATCACAAGGTTCTTTGGGTAAGGATAAAGAGGTTGAAGAAGAGAATGAACATGAAGAAGAAATGGAGGTTGTTAAAGGGGAAGGGTTGGCTGAAATTTCATGGGGCAAGGAAGGAAAAATGTTATGCCTTGTGTCCTAAGTTGGAAAAGTTGAAATAGAACATGATTGGTGGACTTCATTGAAATTTTAATTTTTGTTGATTTTACCAATGCATGGCCATGATTTGGCCAATAAACACGAGTGAGGTAGCTAGTTTCTAGCCACATATTTTAGGGTTTTGAACTGGTACTTATGCTATCCTACTATACAAATTTCTATCAACTCAATTCTTACATTACTAGATACCACAAATAAGCCAATTTCCCTTAAACTAGCAAAACATTTCTATTTACTTACATATAATTTTTCTACAAGGGGAACTTAAATTCATCTTACCCTAATGTTTACATTTCAATATGACCTACTTGCATATTTATAATGTATCAAAAAATTTAATTATTTGATAGTGCTAGATATACAATAATTGGGATGTTACATTCCTCGTGTTCCCATATGCAAGATATCATCAAAATAACTTTGACAGATCATTTACACCTCAAGTAGTGTCAGCACAGGCTATGCGATATGTGTTCTACATATGAAAAAACAATTGAACTTGATTATTTTGGTTCTTAAGTCATTTTGTAGGCCTACATTTTGGGTTTAATCATGACAATTAAGACTCAATTAAACCCTAGAAAATGAGAAGGGTTATAAATGCAACTACTAAGGAACCAAGGAGAGGCTCTTTGTTTGTCTTTGGCTATCTTTGGATCAAAGGATCTTGAATTTTCTACACTTGGGAGCAAGAGGAGTGCTAGGTTTTGGTGGCTATATCAAGGAGGAAGAGACATCTATGTTTGGGAGATCTTTTCTTCTCTTTTCTTCTTGATTAATGTTTATGATGTTCTTACTATTCTTAGTAGTAGATATCGTAATCATGTTTTGTTGCTAATCTTTTGCATGATAGGTTGATGATGTAACCTATGTTGAGATTATGATACTTTGAGTTTTCCTTCAATCTAATAAATGTTTTCCTTTTCAATTGAGTTTTTATCTTTGCGCTTAATGCTTTTGTAGCCTGATCATCCATGAATTGAAATCGCGAGTAGTGTAGACAATTGGAAAATTGATATATAGACTAGACTTAGGGAAAGAAACCATAATCATTGATTGTCTAAGCATAGAGATTAATAGTTGTGTTAGATTTAATTAGTGATTTCACAAAAAGGTAAAGCTTTTAATCTTATCATTCAAGTTAAGGAATTAACTGGATTTTAAGGATTAAAAAGAATTGATATGGCTAAGGAATCATGTATTAGTTAAAATAGGAATCCCCTATCAATTTAATTGATATGTCTTCATTAGATTTAAAACTCATTTACTCCTGGGAACAACTAGGTGAAATCGGAACCCTAGTGCCCCTTTACATCAATCTTTGTGGGATGATACTCTACTCACTACTTTATTACTTATACGGTTTGGTATACTTGCCAATCTCTGCATAAATACCTAGTTGTGATAACATCAATTTGTGATTAGTAGTTTATTTTGGTGTCAGTGATGGATTTCCACCGTGATTTTTATTTGCAACTTCACTCCAATTATTAAATTAAGATTGAATTTAATTGAAGAATTACATTAGGTTGTGGTTCAGCAAAGAAAAAGATGAAAGAAAATAAAGACGATGTTTATAATTCAACCAGTTTAATCAATAATTTGAATTTAAAAACATTGCTCTATGTCGCATCTTGTATATGGGCATATTCTACCTGAAATATTTAACTGCTGCTATTGATGTCTATAACATCCTAATAGTCCCATACTATACTTAAGTCATATTATGGAATTACTAGTTGTTATTTTTGCTTGCGAAACTAACATTACCATTTGAAAATACTTGTAAGGAAAATAGGGGGTAATTTTTTTTTGAACAATAACGAATAAACTGTTTGGAAAATCAAGAGCCATAAGCGCATCATGAATGTGTAATACAAACATCGTTATCTCATACATACAGTACGAATAAAATAAATAGAAGCAACATGAATAACCAAAACTTAGATAAATTTAACATTCATTCCACGACCATTCATAGTTAATATAATAATACCAAGAGTTATACATAGAGATATAATGAGTCCGATATCTACTGTCAGCCCTGCAAAAGAAACCTAACAAATACATCATAAAGGAAAATACATAGGAAATCCCTACTGCCTAAGCATGCTATACAATGAATGATAACCCTATAACTACAACCAAAAAGAGCTATCCTCGTGCTCGGCTCCACATGCAATCACCATATCACTTATTAGACGGGAGGAAACTACTCCCGAATCCACCGAGAGCAACATCACCACGTCCCCCTCCTCGAGCACGTCCACACCTACGAGGCACAGCGTAGGTACGAATGAACTCACAACCATGAACCGGGGGTGGAGTGTGACGAGGAGCTGCTGAAGAAGACAAATCAGATGTCAAGCATATCACAGATGGGTAGGAAGGCTCAGATGGGTCAGTCTCCACATGATAACTCGGATAGGAAGGCTCCAAGGGTTCGGAATCCACTAAAACGGTCGAGTCAGATGAGTATCCGAGTCAGTCTCATCGTCAGTGGGGTATCCCAGTGGCTGGAAGTAAGGATGGATGTCATCTAGGATAACCTCGCCACATGGCTGATGTAGTCGGAAAAACAAGCTCATCACTAGGGTTTGAAATGGATGGTCGTGGAAGATGTAGACCCTCATCACTGCGTTCGTAGACATCACTAAGGCATTAAGCACCAGGTCGAAGCGCTAATGCCATACTGGAAACGTAATGAAGATCACCACTGTGCCCGACATCGACATCTTCTGAAGATGACACGGAAACGTAGGAGTAAGAAATACTAAATTTCTCAGTAAGATCGCGACTAAACAAACATTGTGTTATCGTCATCGTCCCAGCCACTTCGGATTTAATTATAAAAATAGGGGATAGATATAAGTTCAATTTTAATAATTTCTGAAAACGTAAACCCCGATGCGGTTTAAGTTTATCCTCATATTCATAACGTCATACATAGGCATACATTCTAACACTTGGGATAAACATTCATAATGCATATGAGAAATGTAGAAACATGCATGACTATGCAACTCATCAACTTGGCCATGGTTCTACTTTGACTATACTTTCATTTCTTTCGCACATGCTTAACATTCTTTACTTTTCCTTTGAAATAGACTGCTTTTAGACATGAGCTCATTCCGTGACCGTCGTCACGCAGTACTAACCAAATCAGAATAAGTCGATATTAATTATCTCTAACTTGGAGGGTCCTTTATGTCACCCTTGCCTGCCTTATAGAGGTTCCTTGAGTCTTTGTGGATCACCATCTCTCATTTCCCTTATCAAAGTGATTGAAGGGTTATATTCATTCTTTCTTTTCTTATCATTATACTTTATATGCATAGTACTTCATTGACCAGACACATGCAATGATATCACTAAGTCCATAATTTTGATAGAAATCCGATAGCATAACGGCTAAACCGGAGCTTCTGCAAAATGCCAATCATAAAACTTTCAAACAATAGTCCATATCATATCCTCACACTAATCATTCAATCATGAGACAATGCTCAATCAAACTTGTCATTCATCATGCCAAACGACATCATATATTCATACCCTAAAGGAGCTCATAGTTGTGTTGTTCTTTGTGAGCCGTTTTATGAGTCATTATATGATTTCTCGTGGTTACCCATGAGAGAATCACATAGTTAAAATGAATGTGTGTGAATTCTTTTAGTTACTTAGTTCTTATAGGAATTTACTTTTTACTTGGGCACATGTCTTATGGAACACTTGTTTAAATTAATTAAGTTAGGTGATTATTTCCCTTTCTTGAGATAGTGCACTTAGTGATTCCTAAGTTCATGGTATGTTCAGAGGCCCTAATCATACTTCTGTTTCTAAGGAGTTCAAGATCCCTCTAATTCTTGGGTCATGACAACGCATAACCACATTCATAAATCCAATAACACCATGTTCATTAATCACCAAGGGTGATTTTTAACTTCTTCATATTGCAACGTTTCAAGCTTTTATTATTAACATAACAAGATCTTATCTTAAATATTATCATAGTTATCGTTCTTTATAAAGAGATTATAAAGTTTCATTCTTTGTGGAAGTAAGTACCTCTAAGATTATACTCTTGACTTAAAGATTTAATCTTTATGAAATAATGATACAAGATACTAGCTTTTGAACTAAAAAGTCTTGTTCTTTATGAAAGTTGACACTTTTAATTATTCTAAGACCCTCAAGATCTCAACTTTATGAGTTAAAGTTGTTTGAAAGTCCAAAAAGGTTACTACTTCATGAACTAAGGATATAAGACATTAGCTTTAAAGTTAGAAAGTCTTGATCTTTATAAAAGTTAACACTTTTATGACTCAAAAGTGACATTTTTGCCTAAAGCTTAAGACTTTATTAACATATTCATCTCAAGGTTCCACCTTTACAAGACTTAAAGTGCAAGCTTATAACTTTATGACTTAAAGTTACCTCCTTGATTAAAGTTTAAAATTCTATGAAAGGATTTGCATCCAAGAATCAATCATTAAAACATAAAGTGACAAGATATCATTTTTATAGCTAAAAAAGCTTCACATTTCAAAAAGCTTAGACTTTTACATACATTCTTGTCTTCAAAACAAAACAAAATAAGACTTTATGAAGGCACCAAAACTTGTGCCACTTTTTAAGGTTGCAAGAACAGACTTTGTGAAATTTCATACATCAAGAATGAGTCAAATCAAGAGAAAATGATAAAGGTGACAACTTTTCCAGTCATAGACATGATCATAAGAATATAAACAACTTTCAACTCCAACACCATCAAAAACATCAAGATCTCATGCATCAAGAAGGGAAAATGGAAACTTTAAGGCATTTAAAAAAAAGGAACCAAAAAAAAAAAAACTCAAGAACACTCATGAATAGGAACATGAACATATTTTACCAAAAATAGAAACTTTTACTCATGAAGAGCATGAAAGATTTTCTCAAGCTTTCACTTGAAGATCTTGGTCATGAGAGGAACCAAGCTTCAAGCTTTCTTCAGTAAACAAAATAAAAGAGTGAAGATCACTACCTAAGCTTGGAAAATGGCGTCTTTTGCAAAAGGAGAAGAAGAAGAAGATTAAGGCTCCTTCTTGATGATCATGGTGGCGGTTTTGGATGAGCAAGGAGAGAACTCTTGAGTTCTCTTGAAAATAAAGCTTGTCATGTTTGAATCTCTTCTTCAAAGACCAAAACATGTGGTCTTTGAAGGGCTAAGTGAAGAAGGTTTGGTAATGGACGTGGAGAAAGGAAAAAGAAGATAAAGAAGAAGAAGAGAGTTTTAGAGAGAAGTGAGAGGATTTGAAAGTTAGATAGAGAATAGGAAGACACAAAATGAAAATATGAGTGTGTGTATGTGTGTGTGTGTGTGTGTGTGTGTGTGTGTGTGTGTGATAAGGCCGTAAACTTCAAGTGGGTGGGGGGAGATATTTTTGTGTTAATTAAGGTTTAGGGAGATAAATTGAATGATGGGAGAACAAACCATGTGCTTACTCTTACATAAAGCACTCTTGTCTAATGCTTTATACTTTAATGACATCACTCTTTACTTTATTGTCTAGTTGACTAAATTTGAATTTAATCATGTGATTAAGTGCTCTTGCAACTTAATTAACATGATTAAGTCAAGATTAGTGATTAACACACAAGAATATGATTAACAAAAATTAATCTTGCAATTAGGCTTAATTATCCTTAATTAAATTCAATTAAGCTAATTAAAGGTGATTAGTGCTTAATTAAGGCTCTGACTTGCTTAATTAGAGATTATCTAATCTCGATTAAGCATTCTTTTGACTTTTCTCATCCAAGTTGACCCGTAAACACTTCGTTAATCCCTTAATTAAGCCTTAATCTCATAATTTCTCATTAAGTGCCTAATTACTCAGGATTACTGAGGTAATTTAGCACGATCAGAATTTGAGGATGTTGCAATGTCAATAGTGCGAGAAATTATTAGATGTTCCCAAATAAATTAAAAAGTAGCGTTTTATTCCATTCATATTCGAACACCTCAATTATTACATTAAAAATGGAAAAATGCTACAGTTTCATAAACTTCATCAAAATTTATTTGACAAAATGATATAACATGTTTATTGACTTTTGATGAATAAGGGGGTTATAACACTTTGTTTCATCCAATAACCACCATAATTTTTGTTAAATATTATGGCAATATTTTTCCGACTATGTAGTACTGCTTTTAAAAATGCAGTGAAAGTGAGAAATGTCAATAATCTAGAAAGCTATAGTGAAACTATAAATAAAATAAAACACTACTTTTTCGGTGCTAGAAGTGCCTAACATTTTCTCGATGCTTCTGTTTTTGAACTTCAAGAATATTGAATTGAGATGCTAAAATGGGTCTAACGCATTAAATTAGCCTGTCTAACCTATCATTTTTTGCGAGTTAGGTTGCATTTTGTAACATCCCCAATTTTGTTGTGCTAAATTTTCTTTTATTTTGATCAAGATTGGAACTCGACTCTCGTAGCTTGATTTTCGCCATTTTGATTGAACTCAAAAATAGGAGCTTGTAACCCAAATCTACACATTATGCCCTCAATTGGAACTTGTGTCTATTCCTTTTGAACTCAGACATCAACATGGAACTCGAAACCTGGTGTTGCTTGTTCCACTTGAGATCGGATCCCGGAAATTGGGATCGTCTTTCCTACCAAAAATCCGGGATAGTACTCAATATCGAAACTCGAAGTTCGAGGCCTCTTATTCTGCTCTAAGTCAGAACTCAAAACTTGATGCTGCTAGTTTAGCTTGAACTCAGAGATCGAAACCCATTGCTGCCTATTCTGCTTGAGAACCTAAGGCCGCTTATTCTAACTGAACTCAAAACTCGGAAACTTAGTGCTACCTATTGTGCATGAACTTGGAACTCGGGAAACCGTAACATTCCCAAATTTTTTTTCCTTGTGCTAGGTTACCTCAATAATCCTGGGTCACTAGGCACTTAGTGAAGAATTAAAGAATGAAGGCTTAATTAAGAGATAATTATGAAGTGAAAAATTGATAAGATAATTTTGAATTAAGCATTAATCACCAATGATTAGCTTAATCAAGTTTAATTAAGGTAATTAAGCATAATTAAAATTTTAACCTTGCTAATCATGCTAACATCAATTAACACTAATCCTTGATTAATTAAGTTGCAAGAGAACTTAATCACATCATCAAAATTCAACTTAAGTCAACTAGATAATAAAGTATTGATGATGTCATAAAAGAGAAAAAGCAAGAGATAAGGTTACTTTATGTAAGAGCTAGTACATGATTTATTCCCTTTATCATCCACTTTGTCTCCGCTTAACCCTAATTAACGCAAAATCAACAAAATATCTACCCTAAACCAAGGTGAAAGTCATGGCCACCCTCCCCCCATATTGTAACACCCTCCCATGTATAGTACTATGCTTAAGTCATAGCACCACACTCAAGAGTTGTTATTATTACCTGAGCGAACCTTATTTCACAGCAACTTCAGCCGTCTTCAAAACCTTTCGAGCTATCTAGAGATAACATGGAAATAGGAGTGAGAATTTTAAATTCTCAGTAGGATTCTCTAAACTATCACACGTAGTGTCATCGTTATTATTTCCAGCTGCTTCGGTTTATTATGAAGAAGGTGATCATGCTAAATAAATTGTTCAGTTTTATAGTTTGAAAATATATTGTCCGAAGTAGAGTTCCTTTTATTCATGCACTTAAGATATAAGAGTTATTATAAAATAAATTTACAATTCGTAACTTAAATAATAGTTGCAGTATATTCAAATATAATAATTCCAATATAATGAAGAAATAGAATAGATCATGCATATGCAAATACGTTCACTTGAGTTCATGCAAAATGCACTTGTGTTTCTTTAACTTTCTTTGACTTCCTTTCCTTGGCACACCTAAGCATTACGTATCGCCATCTCTAGGGTGCTTGCATATATTTTAATCTTTAGTCTTTACTGCCCTTGGGTAATCTGATATAGGAGTAAGCTCAACTCGTGACTGTCGTCACATAGTACTGACCTGTAAAGGGACCCACGTGCCTTTAGTTTTGGAGGGATCTCATTTTGGCCACGTACCTCTAAATTGAAGGGATCTCTTCCGGTCACGTGCCTCAAGAATAGAGGGATCTCAGCTGACCACTTGCCTTAAATGTAGAGGGATCTCATTTGACCATGTGCCTCCAAGGTAAAGGGATCTCATAGTTTTATACTACCTTCACAGGGAGGGACCCAATTAACTGCCTCCAAGTGAAGCGACCCAATCTTATCTTATTTAACTGCCTTCACAAGGAGGGATCTCATAACTACCTCCTGGTGAAGGGATCCATATTTAGTATGTTCATATCCTTTCATTCTCATACATAATCATGCATAGACATGTTGAATGCACTTGTACATATGCTTCATCATTTACTTTCATATATCCTTGCATATAGAATTTCATGTTCATATCATAAATATTCATAACAAAAACTATCATAATTTCATAAAAATTCGGCCAAAAATTTGGCAGCATAATGGATCAAGTCCACTTCGCTGTGAATAGTACCAGTCAACCAGACAGTCATTCATATAGAAAAATTAATGCAAGGTATAGGTGCCCCAATAATCAAACAAAGTTTCATAACCTTGATCTTGAATTAGTTTTCTGCCACTTCCTTTTGATTCTACTCGATTTTTGTAACTTAGGCCATAAATTCATTTTAATTCATTTAGACCTGAATTTTGGATATGTTGAAGTGTTATGTGTCTATTTTCTAACCTCTTTGGTTCCATCTAAATAAATCTAACTCAAGTTATTTAAGTTTTATCTCGGTCTGCCCTGTAGCTGGCCGAAATTACATGCTTAAAAGTAAAAATTCACTAAAAATCGAAAACTAGTTCAAATCATATAAAATTTGTATCATATTAAAGCTAACAGGACAAGCTTCCATTTGCAATAAGTCCCATTTCATTTTCTTGAGTAGAGCTTGAGTTATAAGCTTCGCTGTTTGACCCTTCTGGGTTGCCCTGTTCTAGCCCAGTTTCAACTCAGGGCGATTTCGTTGAATCACTGGGAGCAATTGAGACCGAGTCTAACTTAGAAATTTTTATGGGATATTCTTCTATGTATAAGATTTCTAACAACATTAGTTTCATTCAATTCCAAGTCGTATAGGGCAAGATTTGCCCTGAAAAACCTTGTCTACCTAGAATCAAACTCAAAAACCTAAACTTCCAAAATTCATATCTCCCTCAATACTAATCCAATGGTCTTATAATTTATATGGTTGGAAAGCCCTAGATATCTAGTTTCACATAAAAATAGTTTCATCAAATTTAAACAGCTTTAGGCGGAGCCATACACTTCGCTGTACAGACCATTGAGGGAAAAACCCTAACAGCTTCTTGAATTCTCTCTATCTTCAAGTTCTTTCATACCAATTCCAATTCTAATCACAACATACATGCAAAATCAACCATAGTCCATCATCATCACTCTAAATCACATCACTATCATGAAAAAAATAGGATCCCCACACAACCCCAAATCAAGGAAAACAAGAAAAGAAGTTGGAATCCTACCTTTATTTTGATGCAACAACTAGCTAGTTTTGAGTTCTAGTGAAGGATATGGGTGTAAGAAGCTGGAAGGAGGCTGAAAGTGGAAGAAGGAGATGAAGAAGATGAAGAGAAAAACAAGGAAATCTGCTGGAGGGGGCGCATTTCTGCTGGGCAGAAAAGGAAAATAAGACAAGCAGAATTTGTGGGGTAGTTGGAATGAAAGCCTCCCATTGGTGTAGAACCTTGTGACTTAATTTCAGCCAACCTTCCTCATTCTTTGTGGCTGTCTTGTGCCACTTTTTTTGGGGGTTAAGTGGCTGAGTTTTCAGCCACTTGATGTAGAGTTTTGATTGTATAATTTTATTGATTCGGTTCTGACAGTTTAGAATACCAAAATCTTACCGATTTCTTTTAAATCGGTAAAATGGTTTTGGAAAAATCCTATGAGGTCTCTTATGTTTCTAATCTAATTTTCTTAAATCTAATCTCTTTAAATGACTTAATTGGCCTTAAATAAATACTTAATCGATTTCTAATTAATTTCACTTATTCGATAAAAACCCAACAACTTAGTTAAAAATGATAAGATTTTTCGGACGTTACACATATCATACTCATTTTCATTTCTTCAACTTCACGTTCTCTCTCTGACACTCTTCTCTAAGAAACATTCTTCTTCTTTTTTTTCTTCTTCATCCTCTACAAACTCTATATCCAAACCTTATCACTAGCCCTTCAAAGATCACATCTATTGGTCTTTGGAGACAAGATTTAAACACTCCCACCTCTATTTTCTCAAGAACACAAGAGCTCTCATCTTCTCCATTAGAAGCTGCCGCCACCACCACTTGGAGGAGTCATCTTCATCTTCCTTTTCTTCTTCAAGAATTGCCAAACACACCACTAGGTAGTGATCTTCTACATTTTCTTTTTGTTGCTCAAGTAAGCTTGAAGCTTTGGTTCTCACCATGGCCAAGAACTTCAAGTGAGAACTTGAGAAAAACTTCATGCTTTTCTTGAGAAAAGTTTCTTTTTAGAAAAGTTTGCTTCTTGAGCTTGTTCATGAGATCTTATGTGTTTATTAAAAGTTTCTTTTCTTGAATGCTCTAAAAGCCTTCATTTTTCCTTTATGATGCATGTGTTCTTGGTGTTCATGTAAGTTGTTGGAAAGAAAAAAACACTTTCTTGACGGTATCTTGTTTAAAGTTTGTTCTTTTTAGTATGAAGAGTTTATAATTGAAAAGATTCTCTTTTTACATCTTCAATATGATTTTGATGTGACCAAGAACATTCTAAGGCATAAAACTTTAAAAAGTTTCCTTCTTGAAGTCCAGAAAGTGGCGCAAATTGTAACATCCCGATTTCCGAGTTCCGACTTAGCCCTCAGGATTGATCAATTTCAATTTCCGACTTCATCTTCGAATTCCAGACAGATGGGATCATTTCCCAGTCCCGAGTTCGTCTTGACTTCTGGTGTCCGATTTCCGACTTCATCTTATTTTGATCATCCCTGATTTCCGACTTCATATTCTAATTTCGAGCTAAATGGGTGACTTCCGAGTTCCAATATCCGACTTCGAGTTAAAGTATACTGGGACATGATTTCCGATCTCCAAACTTATGTCCAAGTCTCAATGAGATTATTCACGATTTCTGTGTTCGTTAGATCTTAACCTTTCGACTTCATCTGGATTGTTTTCCACGACTTTCGAGTTTAACCTTCAAGTCTGAACAACATGGAGTGATTCCTGATTTCCGACTTCATGTTTCAAGGAAATATATCCGATTTTCGATCTCGTCAAGTACACTGTATATAAAATACAGACTTCTGGGTTTAAGAATTTGGGTTTGATAATGTGATTTCGAATTCCCGAGTTCCGACTTTAAGCATCCTCATCCCAACTTCGGACTTGACCCAAGTTGATACTTTAAAACAATGATACAAGTGCCAACGTCCGATTTTGATGTAACAAGTTCCGATATCCGATCTTATTCCCTGGAGCTTTCCATCTCTGCAGACGTTCCCGAGTTTGAATAGGGAGTTCCGAGATTATATGATTGCAAGCTTGAAGACTTCCGACCTCCGACCTCCGACCTTAAGTCCAAGTCTCGAAATAAAGTAGACAAGATTTCCTTAAGTCACAAGCAAGAAGGACGAGTTCCGACATCCGGCTTCAGCTCCAAGCTCAAGTTAAATGGCACGAGTTCCGATCTCAAGCATGTTGGAGTCGAGTTCCGAGATCAGATAGAGTGGAAGCGAGTCCCACTTTTGGAACAACGTGGAGAACAATTTGGCCACAATAGTAGGAGACATGGCCGAACTTCAATCACAAAATTTCAACCAATCAACACTCATAATCCCAACTACCCCCATGTATTTAAGTCAGTCTTTCCCACTCATTTCTGACTGATCTATGCCTCCTTCTCTCCTTCTTGTTCCAGCCTCCTTCTTCCTTTCTCTCAATCAACTCCATTACTCCTTCAAGCTTAGCAAGGTTCTAACACTCCAAGTTTCAGCACTTAGCTCAAAGCATACTCCAAAGAGGTAGGATTGTACTTCTATTCTTGAATTGTTTGCCCTATGGCTGTATGATCTTATATTCTTCTTCATGTATTTGATGAGTTAATAGATGTATTATGATGATTATGATTGAATTAACATGAAATATTGAGTTGGAATTAAGGTTAGCAGAAGAAAACTAGGAGAAGTGAAAGTTGGAATGCTGTCTAGTTGAGGAATTCCACGGCAGTCCGTACGACGGAGTGTACGGCACCGCCTACAATCGGTTAAATTTGATGAAACTATTTTTAGATGAAAGTAGACATTCAGAAATTTCCATAGATACATAATATAAGGCCATTGAATTAGTAGTGAAAGAGATATGGATTTTTGAATATTAACCTAGGAACCAGGACTTTCATCCGGGCAGGGTGACTTGAAAAGGGTATAACTCGCCCTATGCGACTCCAAATTGAGTGAAACTAACTTTGTCAGAAAGCTTACACATAGGGGAACATTCCAATATGAAATTTCGAGTTTGTTATGGTCCCAATTGTCCCCAGTGATTCGAGGAAGTTACCCTATGTCCAAACTGAGCCAAAATAGAGTAGTTCAGAAAGGTTGAGTTTCAGGACTTATAACTCGAGCTATACTAAAGCAAATGGAATGAAACTTGTGGAAAATGAAAGGTTGTCCTGTTAGCTTCAATATGAGACCAATTTTGTATGATTTGAGCTTAGTTTCGATTTTTAGTGAATTTATACTTCCAGGAGTGTAATTCAGGCTAGTGACTGAACAAGCTGAGGTAAAATTTAAATATCCTGAGTTGTGTAGATCAAAATGATATGGGACCAAAGAGGTTAGAAAGTAGACACATAGAGCTATGACATGCCCAAAACTCAGATTTAAATGAGTTGAATAGAGATAAAGGTGGATTATACAAAATTTGGGCAGAACTGAGTATGATTGGCAGAATGGTCAAATTGATAGTTTTACAAGTGTTAGTGCACATATAAGGTTTGAGTTGAGGATTGCCAGTTTGACATTGATATATATGTGTTAGATTAATTATGTTGCTATGATTGGTTTGTCTGTGAGAACTGGCACTATTCATGAGGAAACGAAACTGATCCGTTATGCTGCCAAATTTACGGCAGAAGTCTATGACACTAGGAATGTTTGTATGCAAGAGTGATATAAGCGTGATATGAGGTATATGAAGGTAAATGATGTAGTATATGTATGAGTGCCGGTAGAATGGTAAAGAGGCTACAAGCCTTTATACGTTATGAATACGTACATAAAGATCATATGTGCAATGATATAGGGAAGTAAGTGATGAAGTATATGTATGAGTACATTCAGCACGTCTATGCATGACCATGTATGAGAATGAAAAGATATGAATATATTGAATGTGAATCCCTTCACTTGGAGGCAGTTGCACTTTGAATCCCTCCTTGTGAAGGCAGTTAAAAGATAAAGATGTGAATCCCTTCACTTGGAGGCAGTTGCACTTTGAATCCCTCCTTGTAAAGACAGCTACCCTCTACCTTGGAGGCATGTGGTCAGATGAGATCCCTCTATATTGAAGGCACGTGGTCAGATGAGATCCCTCAATTTTGAGGCACGTGACTAGAAGAGATCCCTTCAATTAGAGGCACGTGACCAGAATGAGATCCCTCCAAGACTAGAGGCACGTGGGTCCCCTTGCGGGTGAGTCAGTGTGACGAAGGTCACGGATGAAGCTAACGAGCTCACTCCAAGGCTAGGCTACCCAAGGGCAGTAAAAGCACCCTAGGGACGGCGATATGTAATGCCTAGGTGTGCCAAGTAAAAGCTAAAGAGTAAAGACTAAAGACTAAAGATTAAGGCATATGCAAGCACCCCACTTGCATGAGGCATGGCATCGACCCAGCTAGTGTGAGTACAGGGGACAGAACTTACATGAGGAATGGCATAACCCAGCTAGTGTAAGTAACAAAGGAAGATCCTACATTCCTAAGGAATGTGACATGGCGATCACGCTCTGATGGGGTATGACATGGCGATCATACTCTGGAATGTGGCACGTAAAGATTTTATGATGAAAAGAGAGATGAAGAAAGAAAAGCAAATATTATGTATATGCATGAATTCAAGTAGAGATAAAGTTATGTGCAAATACTATGTGTAGTTTAATATGTTGCACTTGTTATCCATGATATCGTTCAGGAATTGATTTTTATGGGTTTTTCCCATAAATCTTATGTTTTTGCATAAGTTCAAATACACGAAAAGGTAGGTGCAGAAGTTATGTATCCAGTGTATTGAGGCTATTGTGCTTTACTATGTTTCAGTTATCATTCATACTATAATTTATGAATTGGTGTTGTATGGGCTCTCCTAGATGACAAGTCTATGAGTAAAACTGAACCTTTGCTTCAGATATTGTATTTTCGAACTGTAAAATTAAACAGTCTACATAGCCTATTCACCTTTTTCATAATAAACCGAAGCAAACTGGAGATAACAACGATGACATTATTATTGATACTTAGAGAATCCTACTGAGAATTTATAATTCTCACTCCTATTTCCGTGTTATCTCCAGATAGTTTCAGAAGTTTCCGAAGACGGCTGAAACTGCTGTTAGATAAGGTCCGTTTAGGTAACAGTAGCAACTCCAAGGTGTGGCACTATGACTTAAGCATAGTACTGTACTGAGGACGGTGTTACACAAATAGTATATACTCGCTTAAATATTCATTTTGTTTTTCTTGAAGATAAGAATAGTAGTAAAAGTATAACCTTTCTTAAGATATGAAGCTTTTTAATCATGAAAATAAGAACATGTTTATTTCATGAGAGTTGAATCTTGAAAATAAGACATGACATAAAATTTTAAACTTTGATCAAGATGAGACTTTTAGTTATAAAAATGAAAACTTGCAACTTTATTTTGTAAAGATTGAACCTTGAGGTTAAAATATTGAGTAAAGTTTCAAACTTTCTTTAAGAATGAATCCTTTAAATCCTATGAGTGAAATCTTGTAACTATAAGTTATAAAGTTGGAACCTTGAAACCATAATAATGATTAAAAATTTCAACTTTCTTAAAGAATAAGACTTTTTAACCATAAAGATAGAATCTTACATCTTTATTTTATAAAGGTTGAAACTTAAAGACATGAATATGATTTAAAGGTAAAGGTTTATACTTTCATTAAAAATAAAACTTCTTAATCATAAAGGTGAAATCTTGAAATTTTATTTAATAAAGTTTGAATCTTGTAACTTTGTAATAAAATCACATGATGTTGTTGGGTTCATGAGTGTGGTTATGCATTGTCATGACCCAAGGGACTAGAAGGATCTCGAAATCCTTTGAAAACAGAAGTATGATTAGGGTCTCTAATCATGCCATAAACCTAGGAATCATTAGGGTACCATCTCAAGTGAACTAAAAGTTTGAAGACAAAACTTTGGCTAAAAACCCTTTGGATGTTTCGGCCGTAATAGAGGAAAATGTGAAGAAGAATGCTTTACACCTAAATTTGAAATAACAAAGGTCTAAGATGCATGACTTAATGAATAAACATTTCTCTTAAGTAAAAGATAAGAAAAGAAGCATGAAAACCCATAATCAAAGTATAACTTCACTAAAGAATCAAGTGGCTAAAAGTCTATAACACATATTCATTTTAAACTAAGTGGTTCTCTAATGAGTAAACATGAGAAATCATATGATGACTCCTAAGACTTATCACAAAGAACAATGTAAACATAGCTACCCTTTTTAGGTATAAGTGTGTGATGCTATTAAGCATGATGTTTGGCAAGTGATTGAGTATTGACACATGATTGAATAATTGTAGACGCTTGATATGATGATATGGATTGAATATGATTGGTTGTTGGTTGAGTTTTTTATGCTTGGCAAATTTTGGGGAAGCTCCAATCTAGCCGTTATATTGTCGGATTCTCATCAAAATTTTGGACTTAGACATAACCATTGCACACCTACTTGTATCTTGTTTATGAGCATGATGCATATGCAAATGTAAGATGTAATATAAGAAATAGAATAAGTGGACATGATCCTTCAAAAGGGAAGATGAGCCACAAAGATAAGATAAGTGAGTATAATCCTTCAAAAAGCAAGGTGGCCTATTAAGAGACCCCTCTACTTTGGAAGTACAGGGCCCAAACCTCTCCAATTTTAGAGAAACCCTTGTTAGCTTAGTCTAGTTTTAGATTAGTACTGCGTGACGATGGTCACAGAATGAACTCATACCCAATAGCAGTCTATTCCAAGGGTATGTAAAGTAATGAATGTTAATCACGTGCTAAGTATGAAAGTAAAGTTAAAGAAAGGCCATGAAGTTGCATGAAAGTGCATACATCCTTATTGCCACATATCCATGGTCATGAATATTTATATTATGCTTTAGTATAAATGTTTCTATTTTATGGTCTTATGTTGCTTTATGTCAGATTTATGATATTAAGATTAAAAGAAATCGACTTCAGGAACCTATGTTTTCAAAACCCTTAAAATTGAATATGTGCATGTTCACCATTTTCTTAATTAAACTCGAAGTGACTGGAATGATAATGGTGACATATTAACTATCTTGTTAGGATCCTATTGAGAAATCTTGTATTTCTCACTCCCATGTTTCCATATCATCTTCAGACATAGTTAATGGCACCCATGGCAGAGTTTCTGGTGGTATTCGACTAGACATGATAAAGGATGGTCGTGCTATACATAATTAGCAAAGGAGAATCAAGATAGTAGTGTAGTACCTTTATTTTCTTAAGAGCCGTTTGAGTAGTTTATATGTAATTAAGAGCATGTTAGAACTCTTACTGCTTAATTTGACCTATTACATTTATTATAGATATTAAGTGTGATTGCGACTCCTAATTTATTTATAATTACGTTATTGCCTTAAAGTATCATGTCATGCTATTTCAACTTCGTCATACATCTTTTTAGCAACTCAGTGATACGAGGAACAACGTCCATATGCAAACGAGTAATTAAGTGCTTAAAGGCTCAGTTTTCAAGCATAAAGATTTAAAAAAAAAAATTACATGCTATTTTCATATATTACATTAATTTCAATTGTAATAACTTTCACTAGTTAAGGGTAACGAATAGTAATGCCCTAAAATAACTTAAGCATAGTATGGTATTATTAGGGTGTTACACATTTTGCAACCTATCAAAAAAATTTAACCCATCTAACCTTCCTTGTATAACCAACGAGTATAGGTGGGTTAACCCATTGATTTTTTTTTGGCCTCATATTTTTACCATTCTTGTTGGCCCACATTTTACTCAACCCAAAGACCACCTAACCTACTTATCTTTCTGAACACTCTTACTAAGATCATTAACATTACCTCGCTCTCTTTAGCAGCATCTTGCTTCGCAGTCCTCACAGTCTCACCAGTGGCAGCAACAACAACACTAATGGCAATAACAACAATATTACCGATGGCTTCCTTCATTGATAGTGGTTCGTTGTCATAATCCTGACAATCTTAAAAGTGAACAGAACAAGAACATCAGTGGTGGCCTTCTTCACCAATGGTGGTTCACTCAATATCACAGTCTCACTAATGGCCACAATGAAAACACCAACCATAGTAGCAACAACCCCCTTCATCAACAACTTAACACAGCCATAGTCCACATAGTTTAACATCAAGAATATAGAACCAGAACACCTTTTCTAACAAGGAAAACCTTTTTTGGTAGAAACAACAAGTATCCTCCTACTAAAGGTAATCATGTTCGATCATTAGGATCTGATAGAGGACATGGCTCCCCAGCACTAGTTACACCATATCCAGGACTCAAACTCAACCTTGAACTCGAGATCGTTAGTTAAGGAAAAGGAGAATATGCAACTCCAACTGACTATATGTTTGTTCTAACCAGGCAAACCTAAGGAGAGAAAAAGTTCTTTTATAAATAAGGAAGGAAGGAAGGAAGATCAAGAAGCAATAAAAAGATTCAATAATTTTTTTGCTAATTTTTTTTCGTTTCTATAATTAGTGAATTTTTGGCCGGATTTTATGGGGATTTGTGTGAAGGAATTTTTTTTAATTTTTTGGCAAGTTGACCCACCAACCCATCCAAAATGGGGTTGGTTAAGAGATTTCCTAAAGTCAGTCAACTTGTTTTTGCCCCACCCCATATTAAAATTAACTCGTGGCGAGGAGGGCAAAGGCGAGTCAACCGGTTTGCCATCTCCAATTAATATTGAACTCATCATTGTTAGCTTTATCACTTGCCAATATATTTAAGACAATGCTATAAACACATGCACAATATATATAAACCATTCTCATAATAAACCACTCATTTCATTTAAAGTTGAAAGGAGTGATTTATTATGAGAATAAGAGGAGCAAATTTTGACCATTAACTCTTATATGAATTGTTGAGATTAAACATAAAGTTATATGATATTTTTATGTGATCATATAATATTTAAATAATTTTTAATTTTGACTATTTATGTATGATTGTATGGCCAGATTTGCTTCTTTTATTCTCATAATAAATCACTCTTCTCACTTCATATATATATATATATATATATATATATATATATATATATATATATATATATATATATATATATATATTTCATTCTTCAAATTATTGTCAAAATATGCATTCGAGAAAAGCCAAATCGTTGGAAAGGTTTGTGCTCTAATATCATGGCAACAGCATAACAAATGTTTAATACTTTTCCCCCTAAAAGACCGAAATTATGATGATGGAAGGCTTCATCCCGAAGAAATTCTATGAGATGAAGCCTCGTATATTTTGTATTGTCCATGTTCAATAATATAGGAAAAAGATTGGGATTTAAAAACAACCTTTTTTTCTTCCTTTTCCACATGAAGTATAACAACATTATTTGGTCACTGGTATATGCCACACCTCATATCCCGCAGTCTACTTTCAAAGCCTTAATTAATCCTACGGCAATGAAGTCTCTGTTTCACATACAATCAATTACCATATTCTCATTGGTTTTATTATATTGGAGACAAAAAGATGATCACCTTAGTGTATGCCATAAATTTGGCTAAACGTTGCCTTCCTACTTTTTTTTTATCTTCTTGGGTCAACAATTGTTCCCACAAACTTTTCCAACCTCCAACAAAAAGCAAGTATCCTACCTTAATCATTGGTCATGATAATACTCAAATTCCCTTTCGGCTACCACTAATTTATGGAGCAGGGCATGTCGCCTTAGAGAAATATAAACCCTAGCTGTTACTCTGTCATATTGTCACACCCTCTGTAATACGTACGACCATTGCCTTTCGGCTTTAAATTTGAAGAGTGTTGGCCTTACTAAGTCAACCTTTTCCGCATGTAGTGTCTACAATAATGGAAAGTCTTCATGTATAGTGGTGGTCGGTGCTGATGGAATTATGACGGGATTATATATAGAAGCTTTCCATTATATATACTAACAGCTCCTAGCTAGTCTAGTAGGGCTATCATAGTTTGTATGCCCCTGTTTTCAATGCAATAATTCTTCATTTAATCTGCAGTTGTTGCTCACCGTTCACAGGCCAAGAAATATGTAATACAGGAGAGTTATTGGTAAGGAAATTAACATTCCAAAGATAACCCTGCAAAAGAAAAAGAAGGGCAAAGATTTATAATCTATGTATGGACTTCCAATGCACGAAATTATATATGCAAGTAATCTTTTTCCTCGTGAAAAATCACTAATGACTTTGGCTTGACATAAATTGGCTTTAGAATCACTAGAGTGGTAGCCAATGAAGGTATCAAATGGTGGGTAAAAAAACATTACAGATCAAGTTTTGCAAAAAGCCTTAGTTTTCAGCATAAAAAACTGCTGCCTGTTAATGATTACTATCTTACAAGGTAAAAAGATAGGGCTCGAAAACAATAACAGGGTTAAACTTTTCCGATAACATCGTCATGAAAAGACAAAAATAGATTTTCAAACACCATTAACACACATAATTATGTATGTCCGAATTATATATGCCCTGGTTGTTATAGATAGTGTGTGTTTGGTTTTATGTTTGTAGGATTGATTTTGTTAAAATTAATTTTGAAATAAAGTGATTTATGTTTGATAGTTCCTCTAAAAATGATTATGATAGAAATTAATAAATTTTTACTTCTCTCAATATTAATTCTAGAAGTAAGAATTGATTTTAAAAACTAAAAATCAAACAACTTGAAAAATTGATAAAATCAATTTTGAGGATTCAAAATTGATTTTAACCCCCGAAATTGGAATTCAAACGCCCTGACAATCTGTTTGACAGATTCGGTATCCTATCTAGAACTGCATAATAATCAATTCATTGCGTGGGGTAGATTAAAAGTTCGATAGGATGCGTGTGAAGTTATAATACACTTCACTTTGTCTTCCCATCATTTCTTTATCTGAGTACTTCATCCTCCAATCAACCTTCTACAATTAATAGGTACCCCACTCGTATAAAACTAACAACTCAATGTTGTATCGTTAAATTATTTAGGGGGTCTCACTTCTAATTTAAAAATCGACAAACATTGTTCTACACATGCAATACAATGTACTAAAATAATTAGTGCATGGCACAAGTCATTTAATTTAAGTGTTTTAGCGCATTACTAGTTCTATTTTTGTTTGTAAGTTTTGCTCTCGAACGAAGTGCAAATAAGAATGTCTCATTAACAAGTTTTCGGAACTTACCCTGTGCTCAAAATATCAGGATGCAGCCCATATTCCCTTGCAAACACAAATGGCACTATACCTTGTGGAAGAGCAGCCTGAGAAGCAAATTAAGGGAAAATTAAGTGTCAAATATACAGAAATAGCTCATGACAAGACAGGAGATGATCAATTTTCCTTGGAGAAACAAGCATAGAGACACTGCTTTTATATATGACCTATGATTTCCATGTTCTGCATGTGCATGGAGATGTAAATTTATCCCACATTTATGTATAAAACACAAGTACCTGTACAATAGCAGTATGCAGTTTGTCTCGTCTCAATCCAACGGCAATGGAGGTGGCTGACATTGCAAGAGGCCCGCCTAGGAAGCGGATGGCCATTCCCATGGCTGCCCTTTTGGTGCCGCAGGCAATGATACGGGGCTGAAGGGCCATGAAAAGCCCTGCATATTTGGCAATGATTATCTGTCAATGTTTATATAGATATACATATAACCATTTTGGTAGTCATCTTCACACTTGCAAATTACTTCCATTTTACAAGTCCCATTTTCCCTCCAACATCCATGTGCCATTGGGACATTATAATTATATTATTGGGATGCCACAAACACTTAAATACAACGCAACGCATGTGTTTTCTTTTCTTCCTTTTCTTCTGGCTGCCTCTTCAATTTCATATTAGATTGGTCCATTTGGGTAACATGGATATTTATAGGAAGAAACTCCAATGAACAATCAATAGTGTAAACTCTGAACAGTGTAATAAAGATTTGCAATATACCTAAGCTAAACATTGCCATCCCAAGGCCTGCATCCGAGATGATTTTGATAGATGATTTGATCAGACTAGGCATTTCCACATTCCATCTGCAAATTCACATCATAATAAAATGTATAAAATATACATTCTGCAATGTATTGCCAGTGATTAGGCGTAACAACGTTTAATATAATATCAAAATCCAAGGTGATTGCCCAATGACGTTAGGGTAATAAACAATTAATGAATGTTTTAATGAAAAATTCTTTTTGAGTAATGCTATCCTGCCAAAATTTATTGCTAGAATTTTTGATAGAAAATATAAATAATTATTAGATAAAATAAAGTGATATAACTCACTTATCTACCAAAAGGTTAATTAACGAAAAATTCTTTGTCTTTGAAACAAAAGATTTCTCTTTTTCTCATTCATTTATTCTTTATCACATCAGCTTTATAGATTGCAATATAAAAAGGTAAGAATGCTCGATAAGACAGCAAAGAATAAATGGGTCACACTAAAAAAAAAATTATTCTTAGAACATATAATAATTTCTCTGTTTTAACTTTTTGGTATCTATTACTAATTCACTTCTTGATAAACAGGTCAGACTATCACTTACTTGAAGGAGATTAGAGACCAGAGAAGTCCTAATACACTAGAATATGTATTAGGGTTTCGGGAAAGTTTTCTCCCTACTACGGTAAGTATAAGCTTTATCATAACGAAGGCATGCGGCATTTTCTGGTTGCCAGCAACTGCGTCATTGTGCTGTGCAGCTTCATCTTGCATTGGGACTTTGCCGCAGTCTCTGAAGCTAATTTCTTGATCTGTCATAATAGCCAAAATAATTATAATAGAAAAACATTGTTGATATATTGGAAGCTAAAGAGAAGGCCAAAAACAAAAAAAAACATACTAGTAAATAAAGCATATCGCCTACCAGCTACATTACATAATCGATTGCGAATAAAAAATGAGAACAGCATTATAAGAAATGAGATTTCCTGTACCTATGATTCGGTGTTATGATTTGGAGGACTGTGCACCATTTTCACCACCAATTGTGGAATAATATACTAGCTCGACCATCATTACACACGTGCTCTCTTCCAAATGATGGCTACTATCAATTAAGCTTCTGACTAAGCAAAGTGGCAAACTTCTCTATAACAGTAAATAATTCTATACTGCTTTGACTATTTTTCATATCTTTTTATTTTTTATTTTTAAGTAGCTGAATGATTTTCACTTTAAATATGGCGCGTGAGGGTGTGAGGGACCACCTGTCTAGTGGCCTGTAATACTCTAGATGATCTGAAGTCAATTATAAAGCCATCCTGTTAACTCCTATTCCAGAGTTTCATATATGCGTGCTTATTCATTTCTCACGTGCATAGTTTTATAGTTCATGATGGAAACTAACAATAGATTAAAAGAAACAATAATTCTCGAAGAATTACTAGACTTAGATCAATTGTAGTTTCTTAAAGGAAAGCCCATGGCCAAGGCTTCTTTCTCGTTAAGTTGCTGCTCAAAGATATAAATTTCCCTTGTAGTGAAAGCTCGATCGTGAATTAACCTAAAATGCATGTGGACACTCACAATTATTTGTATTGTTCGGCAATGTGCTGTTTCTACTATGGAAAGAGAAATAGCCCCAAGTTTCTCTTTTAAATTAGAAATGTTTTTATCAGAATTGTCTGAGTTTATTATAACATAAATATTGATAGGTACATATTATTATGAAATTTTCTCTTATTTTTATTTTTCTTCAATTATTTTATTTTTATACTCTCATGTTATGTTAAAATAACCAGACTTTCATTTTTTTGACCCCATTCCTTCGCTCGTAGGTCTAAAATCTCGAATCACTTGCACGAGACAATGCTAAACACAAAAGCAAAACATATAACTTAAGTGAAAAGGAGCTTATTGAGGACACAAAAAACTAAAAATTACACAAATAAGGAGGTCATCAAATTGTTGCCAAAAAACAAAATAAGGCTCAATAAATTATCGCAATGAGCAATGAATGCCTGAGGATACGACAAAGACACTTGCTTATGATGGTCGGGGACAAAACGTACACCCGACACCTAAAAAGGCCGCAATAGGCATGCGCTAGCTCAACATACGTACATTTGGCGTAATTCTGATATGCTATGCCCTTGCACTGCCATTTAAATGACATGTCTTCTTCCACCTATTCCCAGAACAGACGACGACGCTTGTTCACGGGACTATTTGATGGATCTACAATTTTAGGTTTAATTTTATAGGTGGGGTTATTAGCTACTCGTAATTTTAATTTTTAATAGATAGTTTTTTAATCATGAACAGTTTTAACTTATTACACTTTTTTATGTCTATGCGCTTGTAATTAAGTAATTTAAAATTTTGTAACTAGGTGCATAAAGCATAGATAAATAGAGGCTGACAATGTCATTGCCTTATGTTAGGTACAAAGTTGTACTTATTCTATAAAAATAACTATTTTTATCAAAATATAAAAATAATTTAGAAATGTAAGAAAATATTCATGTGTCATCAATATTATTTTAAAATTATAAACATAAATAAATTTTATATTTTTAATTAATTTTTTAAAATAGATATCATTAAAAAGATTATTTCTAATATTATCAAGTTAGGTGTTGTTAAATTATTAATATTATAACCATGATGTAAAAAGTCAAAATTTCTTAATAATATACTAATTTATTATTTAATAACATTATATAATAAATATTACACTACTAATATATCAAATTTAATTCAAAGTATTTTTTAAAAATTATAATTAGGAAATAATTAATATGAAAAGATATAGAGTTTGACATAAGTTTGCCAAGAAAAAAAAAGAAAGAAAGTGGGAGATAAACTGCAGACAAAGTATTCTCAAATTTTGTAAATAAAAAACCTGCAATAATATAAAATTGCTATTAAAAAACTTAGCATATCACAAGTATTTTTACATTCTTTAATTTTAAAATTAACCTTATATGAATTTTGGTTAAATTTATATAAAAAGAGCTCTACTAACAATATTTTTTCAAAACATAACACAAACTTGAAGCTAACATGCCCAAATTCTAACATCTTCCGTTCTTATCAACAGATTAACAGAAGTTACCATACATTATTCCAGTGCTTATCATAATATTATTGCAAAAATTATTGGTTAAAATTTATGATATGGATTGATGGCAATTTATCCACAAAAGTTATGTGTATCATTTTCAAAGCGTGCTCGGTTGACCATCCACTACAAAGGAACCAAACATGGCCACACGTACCTGACATAGTAATGTCTTTGCATCCCTGCCTCTCTTCCCCCTGGCATTTCCCCGGCGACTCCCATACCACCCTCGCCCCCGAAAAATTCGGCGGAGAAGACTGCCGGCAAGCCCTCCCGCCGGAAACCGGCGACCTCCCCCACACCGGCGTGCTCGTCGCCGTCCTCGTCTCCGTCTCGTTGAAATTCGACGCTCGCGGCGTCGGCTGCAGCGAGTAGGCATCCGACGACGCGTACCCAGACATCCGGGGGCTCGCCGACGGGTACCCGAATACGCCGTCTGTGCCGCCGCCGCTGTGGAACTCGTGCAGCTGGAGCGGAGTGTTGATGGAGAAGATGTCGGCGTTGGAGAGGTTGGAGGGCCTGGGAGTGATGCCAACGGATGAGTTTGACATTGCGGACTCAGGGGCTGAGGAAATCGAGCGCCGGATTCGCACGCAGATGCGGCCGTGGTTGTCGGTTTCCGACTCCGTTCGGAGCGGCACCTCGTGGCCGTCGAGGGAGATGACGTCACCATCGAGTTCGATTTTGGTGATGGAAGCAGCTGTGGGACCTGGGAACTGGGTTTTGATCAAAAGTGTTGCGGCTCTGTATTCGAACAGGAAGAGGAGTAGAGTGTACCTGTAGTGAAAAAAAAACACATGCAACCATCGATTGAACATTTGTATTTAGAAAAGACAGCTACTATATTTGAGATAATGATAATGATATGCTGTGTTTGTTAACTCGTGGATGAGTGATTAGTGATCGCTATAATTTCATATAAATAACTATCTTTTGTAGCGCATCACAAATAAGAATCGATATGTCATAATTTGGTGTATTTTTCTGTTCCTTTTACTTTTCTCATGAGCAGGTCACACAACTTTAGGTCCAGTAATGATTAAGTAAAACTCTTCACAAAATTGTGATTTTGACATTTAATTTCTTCACATTACAAGTAAAAATCGCTTTGAAGTATAGTTTGCTTCGTTGCGACCAACCACTATTGGGTTGGTGGATTTTTATTATTTGTTAAATAAAAACTAGCTATATGTCTATAATTTTGTAAACACAAATGAATGGGCCAACATAGTAATTTAAATTGAAGAACTAAAACTTTGATGTGTAATTAAAACACAACAAGGTGATGTTGATGATATTTCGTACCATATGATGCACTGGAGGACAACTAGTTGCACCATGAGGCTCTGGGTGAAGTCACCGTACATGGCTTGGAGGAGGGGAATGCCCATGACCAGAGTATTGGGCAAGGTGGCTAGGGAGAAGAGAGTGATAAACCAATCCAAGGAGCCTCTTTTGAAGAAGATGGCCCAAAGGGAGAGCAAGAGGAGGACGAAGAGCTTGGAGAGTGTGTCCGCTATGATGAACTTGGTGTCCATTTGGTAGGGATTGTTGAGGGAAATGAAGTGGAAGGAGAGCACAGGGACTGCGAACACTGCCACGAACCGGTTGATGCCTGAGCACTGGTCTGGGGTGAACATCTTGCACCATTTGACTGAACCGTAGGCTACAAGCATTGCGAAATATAGAGGCACCATGGCACACATCACCTTGTACAAATCATCTCCCGTTATCATCTTTGATCTCCTCGTAGACTTGGTTTCTTGAATGGAGGAGATGTGTAGTGTGGTTAATTATGGGAAGGGATTAGAGAGGTGAATATTATATTGTTACTATGTTTCACCATGAATGAGAGAATAAATGGGTGGGGGATAATGGAGCTGGAGGGCTTTTATAGAGAATTCATGGACTGGTTTGCCCTTCCCAAAACTGACAATTTACTTTGAAGGTATTGTGCACAGTGCTTGTTAGTGCTACTTGCGGTTGTGGTTGTTAGGGATAATGATTGGCATAAAACACGTTTCAGCGTGGCAAAGAGGAAAGATCAAAAGGAGTAAATTAACAATTGTCCAGAGATTAACAAAAATCCCGTCTACACTATATCTTATTTGGTATTGTACAATTAATGTGTAAATAATGAAATGAGGAAAATTAACAATATTATTTAACGATGTGTATGCGTCATCTCTTCAATAAAACTTTAAAGACATAAATTAAGAAAAATTAAGGAGAACTCGTAAGTTAGTTGTTTTCATTTATCTTTCTTATTTTGTCATCTTTACATACTTCCTCATTCCCGTTGTTTGTGTACAATTGTTTGTTTTATTGTTCATAAAAGAAAAGGTAAAAAACTTAGACGCATCAAAGCAAAAAGAATGGGTACGTAAGTGTGTAAATTAATTTCTTGTCTTCTCAAGAAAAAACAAAAAAGGAAAGAAAGAAATTTTAATTAATGTATAATTTACGAAAGAAAAATTATTTTGTGGACATTAACAGCTAGATATCAAGTGGATATTAAAATTACTTAAAACACAATTCCTTTAATGACCTTTTCCCTAAACCTAGTATAAGGTGTCGCCTTGATATCCTAAAATGCATGTTAAAATGACACTCGTCTTTACCCAAAGTGATGATAAGAAGTCTTTTTAGCTGAGAATAAAACTGTGTAAGTGCTTTAAATATCGTAGACATTCTAAAACTGTAAGGACTGATACTTTATCTACGTTTGTTTTTGTCTGCTCTATAATGGTTTGGCTTGCAGGGACCGTGCCTGATATGTCGCAGCACTATTCATTTGTCAACACTTGTAACTCACATTAATTTAAAATTTTGTCTCTCTAGCACGCCAAAATCCCTCCAATGAAAAATAATCTTTGCATTTTGATAAATTCATAAATATTCCCATAGAAAATTTGAAAACCAAAATAAAGGTGAGACCCTATTTTTTTTTTTAGTGATATTTAAAATGTATTACTAAATTATAACATAATTCTAAAATTCCTCAGTTAAAGGGCAATTGATCCAGTGTATGAGATTTTCATCTAATGAAATCTAGAAAGAGTAAATGTATATCCTATTCTTGCAAGTTGAGGCTATTTACAAGATTTGAATCTATAACTACTAGATCATAAGGTAGCAACTTTATTATTGTGCTAAAATTCACCTTTTTTTTTGTAGTAATTCTTTAGTTACATAACTCTTACACAGAACAATTGTTACTAACGAGTTTTAACACCTTTTATATTTTTACTAAAATTTTTCAAATGTTTTGACTTAAAAAAGAATATATTGCTAAAAACTAAATACATAGTTGTGTATTATATTAATTAAGAATATGGTAAAAGTGCAAGACAATAAGCATCCATCACTTTTTTCTTACTCAGCATCTAGGAATTTCTTTTACATTTTTGTACATATAAGATGATTACACAAAACTAAAAAAAGTCAAGCTTCTAGTAAATTTTGAATAAAAATAAATAAATAAATAAAATATAAGTATCAATTTGAAGTTAACAAGTTTTGATGATTTTGGTGTTTATGTGACCATTAACTGCTAGTGTGAATTGTTTAGTAATTATGTTATAGTTAGTTTGAATTATATTGAATTATGTGGATTTGATATATATCGTTAGAACAAGATGAAGTAGTGTGATCAATCAAAACATTAAAAAAATGACAAAATAGCCATTACACAACAAAACACCTTTTGCAGCGAATGATGTCACCAAACATCACTATATTAGAACTTGTTGTGAAAGTCGTTGCAACCACTTTTTGAGTCACTACCAAAGATTTGGATTTCGTAGCAAAAAGATTCGGTGCTAATTTACACCCATTTGTAGCAACTATTTTTAGCTGTGATATATTTTTGCTTTTGGTGTAATATCTTGAGCTCTGAGAGTAAGCCAGGATAGAAGGAAGCTCAGGCTTGAGGCAAAGACATAATAGTAAATAGGATATTGTAGAAAAAGGAAAGGCAAAATTATAATTTTCAAATTATAATGGCAGAAATTGTAAATTATAGATTTAATGGCTGTCAGGAGGGACAATAGCAGAAAAATCCTGATTCTAGGATTATGTGAGCCCCACGATAATAGTAGATAACTAAAATACATGTAATATATATATATATATATATATATATATATATATATATATATATATATATATATATATATATATTTTATCTCGGATAACTCAGAGTACCCAAATTAATACTTAGACACCTTGAATTAATTCTCAAGTGTCTTATATTGTCTCTAGGTATAACCAACCTAGGGGAATTATCGCCCCGGGACTAAATAGAACTGTCAGAAGGTTAGTTGGAGCATGTAGTCAAAGACGAGCCACTCTGGCACTCGACGAACTAGGGCCACGGAAAACTTAAGCCTCAATGAATTTAATTTTTGTTCCAAAACCCACCAATAGAATTCAAGCCTTAAACTTAACTAAGAAGTTAACCAAACTTACCAAAGAAGCCACTCAAGAGTTCAACCACTCTCCCCTATATCCTTATCTCCATTTTCTTATCCACCTTCATCTCCTTCTTGCCACGCTTCAAGCTCAAAGATGAAGGCCTTCTTGGCCTCAAAACCACTAACTTCTTTTATGAAAATTGATCTTCATCTTCTTCTCTACAATATCCTTTTATCAATTTGATGATTAAACTTCAAGTGGACTATCTCCACCTTCATAGGAGCTATTGCCATGGAGGAAAAAGGAAGGCTAGGAGTTGCTTTGGTTTTCTTTACTTCTATATTTCCAAGAATTTTGAGGTAGGTAGCTCAAATCCTTGGCTTTGTGTTTTATGGTTGTATGGTTGATGTGGTATTTTTTGTATTCTTCATGATTTGCTCTTGTATGATGTTAATATGACATGTTTCTAGTGATTCAAGATAGGAAAAATTGGTTTAGGTTGAAGATTTGGCCAAAAGAACAAGATAGAACCAAAATAGAAAGTTGTTAAGTGAAACCCAAGAGCGACATCCATACGATAGAGCTCATATTTCAACATATAGAATGAATGAAGCTATTTTTAATGAAACTAGGCTTTAAGAACAATTCAAGGATATAGATTATAAGACCATTGGATTTAAAAGGAATTAGTTATGAAATTTTGAATTTAGCTATTGGTTTTCACTCTTTGTCCTAACTAGAGCATGATGTGAGGGGCATAACTTGTCATATATAACTTCAAATTAAGTGAAACCAATTTTTATAGAAAGCTAAGACATAGAAAATTATGTCATAAAAATTTTAGAGCTAGATGATGAATAATAGATTTTCCCTAGTAATTACTGAAATTTGAAACATGCTCTATTCGGGTAGAAACAGGATAGCCCACTTGAGGAGCTCATAACTTGAGCGTTAGTTACTCAATTGTAAAGATTGAAAGACAATCCAAATAGCTTCATTTTGATGTAAAATTTGGAGAAAATAGTGAAGTATGGAATTTTAGTGATTTTCTACCTTTAAGTGTACAAGTCTGTCTTAAAATAGGATAACTTTAAGTATAACTTTAATAAGTCAAGTTATAGACCTTGAAATTTAGTGAGACTAAAGAGATTCAAAAGTAGACAAACAAGCCTACAACATATTAAATTTCTAGATTAAAATGAATTGAAATGAAATTTTAATGGAATTTACAAGAATAAGGCAGATTTAGAGGAAGTGGGACAACTCGAGGAATGTCTTGGTTTAAAGGTCCCATAAGCCATGAAATATTCAAAGACATAAGTTTTAGACAATCCCACATCTATATTGATATATTATCTATGTTGAACATAAGTGATATGACTAGCTGGTTGATTGAACATATTGTTTAGTTTGGGACCCTCCGTATTTTAGTTGTTATGTTGCCGAATTTTTGGTAGAAATTCATGAATGTTATGGTTTTATATATATATATTATGTTATGTTATGTACGTGGAAAATCATGTATGCAAGAATGATTAAAGTGTAATATGAAGTATATGCATTAGTGCATATAGCATGTGCATATATGATAACATCCAAGAAGGAAGAAAGATTATAAGAACTTGCAAAGGAACGTACCGAGTCTCCACCTTGTAGCGGGTTAGGGTGGTATTGTCTAAGACTTGAGCCAACCCTCGACCAAGTTTAAGGGGAATAGACCGATGTAAGAGTTGGAGAAAGTATAGAGAAGCAAGCTATTACCCAGGGGTAAAAGAGGCCATTCACTTTTAGGGGACCAAGTACAGAGAAGCAAGATGCAAGTTAAAGAAGGAAATAGATAAGAAGTCAAGTACACTTGCATAAGTTAAGAATGTGCATTAGCATATGCATATTTAAGTAATCTTATTATATTATAATGTTACTATGATTATAGTTGAAATGTTATATTATTACTGTTAGTATATTTGCCACAAAATGTACTAAGTGATTATTAAAATATAACCCACTTCGAGAAAAAAATGTTTGGAAACTTAAAATTGAACCTGTGCCTATATGTATATATCCATATTTTCATAATAAACCAAAGCGGTTGAAATGTTTATGATGATAACTTGCATAATTGGTGATTTGAGTTTACCTATTACGTACTTAAATTCCTCACTACCTATTTGTGTGTTTTTCTATAAACATTCCAGTATATAAAACAGATTTCAAGTCGACAATAGATGTCATGGAATACTTACAAGACACAAGACCTAGACTTGAGTCCAGACCGGGAGACCAAAGTGGGCGATTGATAGCCATGAAGTGTCGACAGCAAGCCAAGACAAAATTTATATACAATATTAGTTAAGTTTTCTTTTAAGTTGTAGTTATTTTACCTTTAATTAATATATATATATATATATATATATATGCATATTTGGGATTATAAGCCCTTATTTAGTAAAGGATTTTGAAGTTTCAGGGCCATATATATAATATTTTCTTATTTAAAAGTCTTTCACAATAGCAATAACAATATCTAGTTATAGCTCAATGACTCGAGCATGGTATGTATGTTTAGAGGATGTTATATTTGGTAGCCTATAACATCCTCCTAGTCAATTATTAACTTACCAAATTTATTCAGTTTGGCTAATTATTTTTGTTTATTACTTAAGATCCAGCTAGAATGTGATACTAACTTGTTAATTTTCTTACTAATTGAAGGGAATCATTTTGGTGGATTTCCTTTTTTTTACTCAAATAATGATGAGATTAACAAATCCATTACTCTAATCTTTTCGACTCATCAAATTGAAGGTGACTACATCCACACTAATAATTAATACATACAGTCCATGATTTCAATCTCTAAGCTAATTAAGACATACATATACAACTCTCTGGTCATGCCCACCAATCAAACACATTAGACAAAACTAACACAACTAATCTATAAGTATCAAGCCTCCTAGTACACCTCGACTTCCAAGAATATCTTGACGCAGCCATCACTTTAGATGCCTAAAAGCACCAAGGAAAAATCATCATGAGATATGGAATCTTAGTAGGAGGCGATGCTTCTAGGAATCTATCGAGCACCCAAAAACTCTCAAATTTGTACTAGTAGATTTAAAATAAAAATAACAAACAATTAGCCAATGGCAAATATAACAAGTAATCATGAAATTAAAATAGATAAATAATTCAAGGCTAAATGGCAGTTAAAATAAACTCAATAAAGAATGCAAGATATAGAATTAACTTTGCTAATTGTGTGGTATGTCATGAGATGCACTTTTCTTTGTTTTATCGGGTCTTTTCACTTTTCCTTAGCTCTATAGGAAGGAATCCAAAGGAAAAAACTAAGTGGCTATCAAACCACAATCTGATGAGAGCTCTCCTATTAGGGTGTCCCCTAACTTAGATCCAACATCATAATTGTAGAGCCCTTGCATCGGTACCATTACGACATATGGACCCTTGCCTCGATATCCATGGTCATCCTCAACATCATAATTGTAGGATCTTTGCCTCAACACCACTACGGCCTATGTGACCCATGTCTTAGTGTCACATGGTCATCCTCAATAAGCCAAAGCATCACACCTTTCATAACTTGTCAAATCACTTTCTTATGCATGCACATTCACACATTCACCATGCCATGCTCATTACATCATTTTATTATGCATACAACATAATAATCCCTCAATGATATGCATGTGATACTTCCACATACATTGTGCTTATTCACTCATATGCAGTTATCACATACTATATGAAAATTGTGCATATTCCTATGCTTCACCCCACAATATTTGTGTAATGTCCTAAATTGCAATACATTTAATATACATTGTTAATCGATTTATTCGATTTTAATAGACATGTGATAATAATTGGAAGTGATTTATAAAGAGACTAGGGTTAAGAGAAGTTAACATAATCGTGCAGGAAATTTAAGAAGGTTACTAGCAATATTTCACAAATTTGAAGGAAATCGGTTACAATTCAATATTTTATACTACAAGAACCGAGTTAGTAGAAATTTATACTAATAAAACGCTAAATGGAGTGGCTAAAACTTCAGCTACATAACCCCACAAGATGGCGCCCAAACAACCACAACATGGGGGAGACTTGGTTGATTTTTAACCACCAAGACATCCACCAGGAGGAAGCAACAGCCATGCTTTTAAAATTTCACAAATTCCTCCTCACTCCTTCACAAATTTCGACTCTGATAACTCCCTTTGGTGAGTTATATTTTTAGTTAGTTTTTATTTATTTTAAGATGTAGTTATTTAGTTTAGTTACTATTTTTGTGTTATTTTAGTTAAGTAGTTAAGATTGGGTGGTATTTTTACTTTCTATTATTTTCTTATATTTTGGATACTTATTTTGGGCTTATTTTGATTGTTATTAGATACAAGCACTTGAGTTGGAATTTGGACCTATGAGAGAGTTTATCTTGTATGAAATCAGAATCTTTCAGCATTTGAAATTAGATATCAACTCTCTAGAAGTCAGATTATGATGATTCAAGATTCATTGGAAAGAAAAGAAGAAGATCTCCAACTTTGATGTTGAACACTTTTCCCAATTCTGGAGTCTTTGAGGAGAAAAAGGCAGAACAAGATTGAAGCCTCATCTCCTCTCTGATATTGTCAAGTTTGACCTTTCATTAGTATATCGCCTATATCTTGAGTTACAAAACTCCAATTGAGGTGGCTCTTATTGCATTGGAAAGCTTACTCAAAGATGTACAATTGCTATTTCTACCTCAAAGTGCAAATTCCAACATTTTTGACCGTTACAAAGCTTGGAAATTTATAAACAAGGTCAGTGCTGTCATGCAAGCGTGCTATAGCACAAACCACTACATTGCGCTATAGCACAATGCCACTTTCACCCATGCAAATTTTGTTGCGCTATAGCACGACCCTTGTAATCTTTTTGTTAACTTTTGAGAAGCTTTGGATCCTAATTTGAGTCTTGAAAATCTTTTTGTGCTTTCATTATTGAATTGAAAAGGATCATTTTCTTGCACTTTGATAAGAGTTAGCAACTTCGGATAGGTGATCTTTATGCTTTTATGTTTTATTTACGTTTAGACATGCACTCTTATTCATGTGAATCTCTCTTGAAATATATGTGAGTGAATCTTAGCCATAGAGATGATTTAGGCCATGATTGGTAGCCACAAACATGAATAGTCACCCCATTTATCATTGATCCTTAGTCACCCCATTTAAGCCTTAATGCCTATTCTTGAATTAAACCACAATATAAGCCTAATGCCCTTCCTTTCCTTTCCCTTTTTTATCCCATTGTTTACCCTCAAGCCTTAGCTTCTAAACTCATTTGAATAGGGTAATACCTCCATTATCACAACCTCATGCTTTCTAAAGTTGAAAGGTGGAGTAAAAAAAAAAAAGAAAAAAAGAAAAGAAAGAGAAAAAGAAAAAAAAGAAAAAGCCGGTGAAAGAATGATTGAGCAATGAAAAGGAAAAAAAAATGGCAATACAAAGAAAATATAATGCCAATGTTCAATAAGAGAAGCATGATGGTTGCCAAGGAATTAAGTTGGGGGTACCCCAAGGAGAATGAGTTAGGGATGAAGATTCCTTAAGTTAAGGGAAATATTGAGCTTAAATGACTATTCCATCTGCCCCTTACCTTGGCCTACCATTACAAGCTAAGAAAAAGTCCTTTTGATCTTTGGTTAAGTGACATTCATGTAGAAATAGAGAGGGAGGATTATGGATAATGTAATTCTTTTGTCTTTTCTTAAACATTACATAAATATAGGGTAAGTCAATTCTTTGCTACTTTTCTCTTGTACACACACACTTGATCCATTCTTTTGACAATTTGATTGCACAATTAGATGGTCTTGATACTTAGATTTGGATCCTTGGTAACTTATGAGTTAAGTTATGGAGCAATGATGAAGGATTCCATAGGCAACAATTTCTATCTTGACTATTTTGTCTAGTGAGTCCTTTTCTTTTAAATGTTTTTGTTTAAGTCTTTTGTTTTCTACTCTTGAGTCTTTGATCTGAGTCTTGCTTGGGGACAAGCAAGTTCTTAAGTTGGGGGTTGTGACAACTCCCTTTAGTGAGTTATATTTTTAGTTAGTTTTTATTTAATTTAGGATGTAGTTATTTAGTTTAGTTACTATTTTGTTTTACTTTAGTTAAGTAGTTGAGATTGTGTGGTATTTTTATTTTCTATTATTTTCTTATATTTTGGATACTTATTTTGGGCTTATTTTGATCGTCATTAGATACAAGCACTTAAGTTGGAAATTGGACCTATGAGAGAGTTTAGCTTATATGAAATCAGAACCTTTCAGCATTTAAAATTAGATATCTAGCTCTCTAGAAGTCGGATTATGATGATTAAATATTCATTGGAAAGAAGAGAAGAAGATCTCCAACTTTGATGTTGAACACTTTTCCCAATTCTGGAGCCTTCGAGGAGAAAAAGGCATAACAAGATTGAAGCCTCATCTTGTCTTTGATACTATCATATCTGACCTTTCATTAGTATATCACCTATATCTTGAGCTACAAAACTCCAACTGAGGTGGTTCTTATTGTTTTGGAAAGCTTACTCAAAGATCTACAATTTCTATTTCTACTTCCGAGGGCAAATTCCAATATTTCTGACGGCTACAAAGCTTGGAAGTTTATAAATGAGGTCAGCGCTGTCATGCAACTATGCTATAGTGCAAACTGCTGTGCTATAGTACGATTCCGTTTTCACCCATGCAAGTTTTGTTGCGCTATAGCATGACCCCGACTGTAGAATTAGTGGGCTTAGGCTGAATTTCGAGAAAAGGGATCCATGAACTATAAAGTGCAACACTTAAGGACAGAAAAGAGATCCCTAGACACTTCCAAACACCTCCCCAGATAGAAGACTTCTTCTAGAGAGATTGAAGGCGAAGATTCAAGGATTCTAGAGCTCAAGTTCAACACAGAGAGATCCACATTCTTCTGAATCTCTTATCTCTAGCCAGAAATCTTTATGGCTTTTATTTCTTCTATCTTCTCATCTTCATACTCTTCCATTGTTTTCTTTTGCTAGGGCATTAATGGACCCTTTTTGTCTGACAAGTTTACTCATGGATTAATGTTAATTTTGTTTTTTCATGTCTATTGCTTAGTGTTTTTGTTTGTGCTTAATGCTTTTAATTGCTTGATCACCGATTAATTGATTTGGTAATTTATAATAACTCGAGAGAGGATTTGTGAATAGAGCCTCTTAACATAAACACCGTGAGCTGAGCGAAAACTAGAGATAGACAAACACAGTTCATGCAGTCAACATAGGAACCCATAGAGCTTCAACCTTTTCCTAGATTAGTTTGTGCTAAGAGATTAGGCACTCGGTTTAGGATAAAAAGTATTGCTTGACCTTGAGAGAGGCTAGGAATAAATTAAGAGGAACCGATCGTGAGTCAATTAGGATAGAAACTAATTAACAGAATTTCGTAGTAAATGCATCTACAATAGGTTACCCTAGCATCCAGCTCATTACATTTATCGACACTATTAGAATTTTTTGCATTAGTATTTTTCTTATTTATTTTATTTTATTTAAATTTTAATTTCCTCATCAGTAATTCCATTCTGTCCAAATAGTTATTCCCTTAGACTATTCGGTATTTGATGTATCCTCGTGGGAACGATACTTTATTTATCACTTTATCACTTGAATGATCCGGTATACTTGTCGGAGCCGCATCAAGTTTTTGGCGTCATTGTCGAGGATAGTATGAATATCATTTTTAGTTGACGGGATACTATATTGGATTTTTTTATCTTTATTTTTACTTTATTTTATTTTATTTTATATTTGTTTTTGTATTGTTTATCTTTTTTCCTTTTTATTTAATTTTTCTTTTGTTATTTATTTTATTTAGCTTTTGTTTTGTTTTATTTTATTCCTACTTTCACTTGTTCATGTGTTTTATTTTGTAGTTGATGCAAAGAAGCCAATCCACAGGAGATTTATTCTTTGATCTAGAGATTGAGCATTCTTTGTGTAACATTCACCAAAATTCTTTTATCATTTTTCGCCTAATTATTTGGTTTTATCGAATAATTGAGAATAATTAAAATTTGGTTAAATAATTATTTAGAATCAATTGATTAGCAATTACTTGAGTTTAGATATGAGGGAATTAAGTTAGAAGTATAGGAGATTTCATAAAATTTTATTGAAAACGGATTTACCGATTTAAAGGAAGTCGGTAAGATTACGGTATTTTAAACTGTCGGAATCGAATCAATAGAATTTCAATTCTTTTACCCTACCTTGAGTGGCTGATAACTCAGCCACTTAACACCAAATATAGTGCCACTTTGGCCACAAAAGCAAGGAAAGTTGGCTGAAACTCAACCATAGAATCTCAACCAATCAAATGCCAAAGAAAGTCAACTACTACCACTCATGTAATCAGATTTTTCCTCCCTTTATCACCCATTCAGACCCCTTTTCTTTTGCGCCACTTTCTCCTCTCATTTAGCTCTCTTCTTTTCTTCTTCACTCACATAACTCAGCCAACCATCAAGCCTAATCAAGCTTTGCTCATCCAAGCCCTCAAAAATCAAGCAAAATCACTTATAACAAAGGTAGAGGTTTAATTCTTACATTAATTCTGTGGTTTTGGCTGGCTGAGGTTGGATTATTTTCACAATCTTTGATGTGTTAAATGAATGATTATGATGATATATGGCTAGTTTTTGGCTATTTGTTTGGTTAAAACCGAATTGGAAGCAAGAAAGAATGAAAATAGGAAGAGCTGAGGGGCTGGAGAAACAAAAACCCTCGGCAGTCCGTATGGTGGAGTGTACGGCTCTGCCTATAGCCGATTAAATTTGATGAAACTATTTTTATATAAAACTAGACATCTAGGGCTTTCCATACATATATCATATAAGGCTTTTGGATTAGTATTGAGAGAGATATGAATTTTTAAATTTCGACCTAGGGTTTTGACTCTAGTTTTGGGCAGACTGGGTTGTTCAGGGTAGAACTCGCCCTATACTACTTGAAAATGAGTGAGACCAACTTTGTTAGAAATCTTACACATAGGAGAATATCCCATAAAAGTTTCAGTATTAGATAAGGTCCCATTTGCTCCCAGTGATCCAAGAAAGTTGCCCTATGTCCAAATCGGGCCAGAACAGGGCAGTTTAGGAAGGTCAGAATTCGGGGCTTATAACTCAAGCCCTACTATGTCAAATTGAATGGAACTTTTTGTAAATGAAATGCTACCCTATTAGTTTTAATATGAGTCCAATTTCGTTTGAGTCATTTTTCGATTTTTAGTGGATTTTTACTTTTAGGTGTCTGATTTTGGCCACCATCAAGCGTCGGGATAAAACCTAAATATCTTGAGCTATAGATATCAAAATTAGATGGGACCAAAGAGGTTAGAAAATAGACACATAACACTTTAACATACCCAAATTGAGGTCCAAATGAGTTAAATAGAAATTATGGCTTGATTTAGAAGAACCGGGTTGGCTGACTATGCTGAGGCAGAAACTTTGCCTTAATAAGATTATTGTTATTATGAGTTCCATGTTGAAATATGTGTGTAATATTGTGACCTTTGTGATAAATTGGTGTTCTGGTGTGCTGGCACTATTCATGGGGAAGCGGACACATTCCGTTATGCTGCCGAAATTTCGGTAGAATCTATACATAAGTTATGAAATACATGTTAATGCATGTGCATATTCAAGAATGCTATGGAAGTTATGATAAGAATTATGTTACTATGAAAGTTCCATGCTACTTAGGCCAGCCCTGGATAAGAAGTTAAGGGGAATAGATCGGTGGGGTGGTTAGGGAAAGTAAACCTGGCAATCCTGTATAGGAACGAGCTCGATCCTGAAAAGCAAACTATTACCCTGAAGTCTAAATGGCCAAGAACTCCCAGGGGACCAAGAGATGGAAAAGTGATGAAAAAAAATGAAAAAGTTTATGAAGGAAAGTTCAAGAATGAGTCTGCATGATTACATGAATGCTTGAATACATGGAATAGTTATGTCAAGATGTTTACAGTTGTCTATTATTTTTGTTTACTGCTGTTTCTTTATCTATTCTGTTTATCATTCTATGTATCATTATTAGTAATCTATTTTGTTTCTTATGCCGTCTAAAGTAAAACTGAACCTTGCCTCGGACCAGACATTTTCTTAAACTCATTAAAATGGATATTTCAGTTTGAACACATGTTTTTATAATTAAATAAAAATCGAGGCAACTGAGAATGAATGTGAAGTCAGATGAACGCTATACACAAACTCTACTGAGAATTTCCTTAAATTCTCATCTCGTGTTGTATTTTCGCATCATTCTCAGACGCTGGCGAAGGGCTCAACGACCACTCTTTTGATTGAGATCCCAGACCTGCAGCTTCACCATGACTCCAAGTTGGACTCGTTGCACACAGCCTACTCTTGCTAGTTCTGCCTTTGCTTTTTAGCAATAAGAATTTTGCTGTTCCTTTATTTCATCTGCTGTTAATATATATATATATATATATGTATGTATGTATATATATATATATATATATATATATATATATATATGTATGTATGTATATATAGACTGAAGCGTTGGCTTCTGACCTACATATGTATGTATACAGTTGATAATATATCACTTATTCGTATCTTTTCTGTTATGTTATATTAAACTTTATTTCGTTTTAGAATGCTATTCACGTCTATTATATGACAGTGCGCCGTTTCGACTGTTTTGTGAAACTAATCACGAAATTTAAGCAGAGTATTAACACGGTAACACAGACTACCTAATTTCATGCTATGACTTAAGCATAACGTTAAATCAGTAGGGTGTTACATTTTGGTATCAGAGCAGTTCGTCCTAGCTAAGGCCTGAAGATTGGACAGACTATGCTTCGCGCATATTCTGTACTTTTAGTTGATAATATGCACTAGATCTAGCCTGTATGGTTGAGATATAGTTGTGCATGTGTATGAAGTGCCTGACCATGTGAGCTATTATTTACTAGCACATTAGACTTAGTATTGAGCCTAATCAACTCAATAACTTTTGTTTTGTGTACTCAGAACTTAATGGCTTCTGGAAGGCGAGGCAGACCACGTGCGGAACCCACTCAAGAGGACCCGACTGACTATATGGCCACAATGCGAGAAATGACTCATGCAATGTGGGAGCAAGTCGCGGTAGCTCACTAGATGATGGATCAGCTAGGCAGATGACCTGAGGCAAGCTATGGAGGAAACCCTCATGGCCCAGGAGTTGACCTGGACTATCTCAAGTTTGCTGAGTTCAGAAAGGCAAATCCGCCAAGTTTCCGAGGGGCATATGATCCTGATAAAGCTGACGAATGGATCAAAGCCATGGAGAAGATTTTCTCTGTCCTGGGTTGTTCGGATCATCAAAAGGTGACCTTCGCCACTTACATGCTTGAAGCAAACGCCAAGTTTTGGTGGAACGGTGTACAAAGATTGTTCAAAGAATCTCAGACGGTAGTCACCTGGGCAATGTTTAGGGATGTATTTTACCAGAAGTACTTTCCGGCCTCCATTCGAAATGCCAAGGAACTTGAGTTTATGCAGCTTCGTCAAGGAAACCGGACGATATCTGAATACATTGCCAAGTTTGAAGAGTTGTGCAAATTTTTCACGATTTACCAGAGGAACCCGGATGAAGCTTGGAAGTGCATAAAATTTGAAGGAAGGTTACGAGAAGACATTCTTACGGCAATAGGGCCAATGGAGATTAGGGATTTCCCTACGTTGGTGAACAAATGCCGACTTGTGGAGAATTACAACTTGAAATTAGCTGCAGCCTGGGCATCTGGTGGAAATTTCAAGAGGGGTTTAGCCTCACAAGGCCCAAGATTTAAGCCCAACATACAGCAACAGCAGAGATTCCCGCTGGCAGGCAACAAGGGTAAGCAGCCCCAAAGGCCTCTTCCAAATCCAACTTGCACAAAATGCGGTAAGAATCATGGCGATCAGCCGTGTTTTGCAGGCCAAAATATCTGGTACGGATGTGGCAAGCCAGGCCATAAAATTTATGAGTGTACAACCAAGAATTCATTGCAGCCTCCTCGACCCCAACGTCAAGGACGGGTCTTTACAATGAGCGCAGAAGACGCTGACAGGTCTGAAGGACTAATTCAAGGTACCTATGACGTGGACAGTGAGACTCTAACTGTACTCTATGATTCGGGTGCTTCATATTCATTTATTTCTCATAGCTGTGTAGCTACTTTGCAATTGCCAATTTCTGAATTACCTTATGATCTATTGGTTTCTACTCCTACCAATGGGCCTGTTAGAACGAGTCAAATATGCATCAATGTTCCTCTTCGAATTGAGGGTAGGACCCTTGTCGCCAATTTGATTTGTCTCCCTCTGTCTGGCCTTGACGTAATTCTGGGCATGGATTGGCTTTCTGCTAATCGAGTTATACTCAATTGCTTTGATAAGACGGTGGTATTCCCCTTTGTCTCACTTTCTGAATCCTAGACCACAACACTCTTTTATCTGAACTCTTTTGGGCCAAAGAATCAAGGATATATTCTCTTGTCAACTAATGTGGCAGAAGCTGAGCAGGAACCAGAATAGATCCCAATTGTTAAGGAATATCCGGATGTTTTTCCAGAGGATATTCCTGAATTTCCCCCAGAGAGAGAGATTGAGTTTACTATTGAGTTGGTTCCAGGTGTGGGACCAATATCTATAGCTCCATATCGAATGTCAACCATGAAACTGACGGAACTAAAAGGAAAGATCGAAGAGCTTTTAGAAAAAGGATTCATATGGCCAAGCGCGTCGCCATGGGGAGCTCCGGTCTTGTTGGTCAAAAAGAAGGATGGAAACATGCGCTTATGCGTGGATTATAGGTAGCTGAACAAAGTGACAATTAAGAATAAATATCCATTGCCAAGGATTGACGATCTTATAGACCAACTACAAGGTTCAACGGTATTCTCCAAGATCGACTTGCGTTCTGGATATCAGCAAATTCGAGTTCAAGAATAAGATATCCCTAAGACAGTTTGTCGAACTCGTTACGGACACTACGAGTATACCGTGATGTCGTTTGGATTGATGAATGCACCAGTAGTATTCATGGATTACATGAATCGAATATTCCGTCCATATCTAGACAAGTTTGTAGTGATCTTCATTGATGATATACTTGTCTACTCAAAGATGGAGCAAGAACATGCGGAACACTTACGGCTAGTTCTGCAAATTTTAATAGAAAAGAAACTTTATGCTAAGTTAGCCAAATGTGAATTTTGGATGAAGGAGGTAAAATTTCTCGGCCACGTAGTATCCTCTGGAGGAATCTCTGTAGACCCCGGCAAAGTAGAAGCAATTCTAAACTGGGAAAGATTGACCACAGTCTCCGAAGTCAGGAGTTTTTCTCGAATAGCCTTGCCCTTAACCAAGCTAACTAGAAAGAATGTTCCATTTGAGTGGACGCCGAAGTGCGAATAGAGTTTTCAGGATTTGAAGAGGAGGTTGACTACAACACTAGTGCTAGCCTTGCCAGACCCTCATGGACCATTTGAGGTCTATTGTGATGCTTCCAAACAAGGGATAGGGTGCGTGTTGATGCAAACCAGAAAGGTGGTCGCGTATGCCTCCAGGCAATTGAAACCACATGAAAGGAATTACCGTACTCACGACCTCGAATTAGCAGCAATAGTATTTGCGTTGAAGATATGGAGACATCACCTGTACGGAGTGAGGTTCGAGGTCTTTTCTGATCATAAGAGTTTGAAGTACCTCTTTGATAAGAAGGAATTAAACATGAGGCAGCGGAGATGGATGGAACTCCTTAAAGATTACGAATTTGAATTGAAATACCACCCAGGTAAGGCAAATATTGTGGCAGATGCTTTGAACAGAAAATCATTAACCATAGCCTGGATGATGATTAAAGAGACGGAGCTTATTGAAAGCTTCTGAAATCTTAATTTGGGAATCCTTACAACTCCCAAGACCCTTCAGTTACACCAAATTAAGATAACTAGTAGCTTTAAGGACCAGATTCGGCAAGCACAGTAGCAGGATGCTAATTTTCAACATACGATTAATCTCGTACAATCAGGGAGATTAACGGGTTTTGCCCAAAATAAAGAGGGCATCTAGTGGTGCCATGATAGAGTATGTGTTCCTAAAAGGAACGATCTACGAAGAAGAATTTTAGAAGAAGCACATAAAGGTGAATTCGCTGTACGTGCTGGCATAACCAAGATGTATCAAGACCTCAAGAAAATGTTTTGGTGGCCGAGCATGAAGTCAGATATAGCAAGCTTCGTGGGTAAGTGTTTGGTCTATCAGAAGGTGAAAGCGGAACATCAGAAACCTTCTGGGATGTTACAACCCTTGGAAATCCCTGAATGGAAGTGGGAGAGTATCTCCATGGATTTTATAATGGGGTTACCAAGGACTTCAACGGGATATGATGCTATATGGGTCATTGTGGATAAATTAACCAAATCTGCTCATTTCCTACCCATCTGAGCAAATTACCCGTTGGAGAAATTGGTGCAATTGTATATCCAAGAAATTATCAGGCTACATGGTACCCCTTCAACTATTATCTCTGATCGAGACCCAAGGTTTACCTCACGGTTTTGGGGAGCTTTACAAAAGGCATTTGGTGCGAAGCTGTGTTTAAGCACTGCATATCACCCGCAAATAGATGGCCAAACTGAAAGGACGATTCAAACCTTGGAAGATATGCTACGAGCTTATATACTGGAGCAACACGGAAATTGGGATCGATACTTACCATTGGCCGAATTCGCATACAACAATAGTTATCACGTTAGCATCGGCATGGCTCCTTACGAAGCATTGTATGAATGAAAGTGCTGATCTCCCTTGTGCTGGTATGAGACAGGAGAATCAGCTCTACTGGGGCCTGATTTAGTCAAGCAAACCATCGAGCAGATCAAGAAAATACGGAGCAAGATGCTTACCGCTTAGAGCTGCCAGAAGAGCTACGTGGATACCAGGAGGAAACCTCTGGAATTTCAGGAAGGAGACTACGTATTTCTGAAGGTTACTCCTACAGCAGGAATAGGTAGAGCAGTTAAAGTCAAGAAGCTAAATCCTCGCTTTATTGGTCCCTTCCAGATCTTGAAGCAAATCGGATCAATCGCATACCGAGTCACTTTGCCTCCATATCTATCAAACCTTCATGATGTTTTTCATGTCTCCCAACTCAGAAAGTATCAACCTGACCCTACCCACTCCCTAGAACCCGAATCAATACAGTTAAAAGAGGACTTGACTTTCTGCGTACAACCAGCACGGATCGTAGACAGAAGTAGCAGACAACTTCGGAATAAGACCGTGCAGCTAGTAAAAGTAGCATGGGGAAAAGGAGATACGGAGGACTACACTTGGGAGCTGGAATCAGATATGAGGAAAGAGTATCCTGAACTATTTTCAGGTATTAAATTTTGAGGACAAAATTTTTTTAAGGAGGATGGTAATGTAACATCCACCAAAATTCTTTTATCATTTTTCGCCTAATTATTCGGTTTTACCGATAATTGAGAATAATTAAAATTCGGTTAAATAATTATTTAGAATCAATTGATTAGCAATTACTTGAGTTTAGATATGAGGGAATTAAGTTAGAAGTATAGGAGATTTCATAAAATTTTATTGAAAACCGATTTACCGATTTAAAGGAAATCGGTAAGATTACGGTATTTTAAACTATCGGAACCAAACCAATAGGATTTCAATTCTTTTACCCTACCTTGAGTGGCTGATAACTCAGCCACTTAACACCAAATGTGGCGCCACTTTGGCCACAAAAGCAAGGAAAGTTGGCTGAAACTTAGCCATAGAATCTCAACCAATCAAATGCCAAAGAAAGTCAACTACTACCACGCATGTAATTAGATTTTCCCTCCCTTTATCACCCATTCAGACCCCTTTTCTTTTGCGCCACTTTCTTCTCTCATTCACCTCTCTTCTTTTCTTCTTCACTCACATAACTCTAGCCAACCATCAAGTCTAATCAAGCTTTGCTCATCCAAGCCCTCAAAAATCAAGCAAAATCACTTATAACAAAGGTAGAGGTTTAATTCTTGTATTAATTTTGTGGTCTTGACTGGCTGAGGTTGGATTATTTTGACAATCTTTGATGTGTTAAATGAATGATTATGATGATATATGGCTGGTTTTTGGCTGTTTGTTTGGTTAAAACCGCATTGGAAGCAAGAAAGAATGAAAATAGGAAGAGCTGAGGGGCTGGAGAACCAAAAACCCTCGGCAGTCCGTACGGCGGAGTGTACGGCTCCGCCTATAGCTAATTAAATTTGATGAAAATATTTTTATATGAAACTAGACATCTAGGGCTTTCCATGCATATATCATATAAGGATTTTGGATTAGTATTGAGAGAGATATGAATTTTTGAATTTTAACCTAAGGTTTTGACTGTGGTTCTGGGCAGACTGGGTTGTTTAGGGTAGAACTCGCCCTATACTACTTGAAAATGAATGAGATTAACTTTGTTAGAAATCTTACACATCGAAGAATATCCCATAAAAATTTCAGAATTAGATAAGGTTCCATTTGCTCCCAGTGATCCAAGAAATTTGCCCTATGTCCAAACTAGGCCAGAACAGGGCAGTTTAGGAAGGTTAGAATTCGGGGCTTATAACTCGAGCCCTAATAAGTTAAATAGAATGAAACATTTTGTAAATGAAACGTTACCCTGTTAGATTTAATATGAGTCTAATTTCGTATAATATGAGTCATTTTTCGATTTTTAGTGGATTTTTACTTTTAGGTGTCTGATTCTGGCCAGCCATCAAGTGCCGATAAAACCTAAATATCTTGAGCTATAGATATCAAAATTAGATGGGATTAAAGAGGTTAGAAAATAGACACATAACACTTTAACATACCCAAATTGAGGTCCAAATGAGTTAAATAGAAATTATGGATTGATTTAGAAGAACCGGGTTGGCTGGCTATGTTGAGGCAAAAACTTTGCCTTAATGAGATTATTGTTATTATGAGTTCCATGTTGAAATATGTGTGTAATATTGTGATCTTTGTGATAAATTGGTGTTCTGGTGTGCTGGCACTATTCATGGGGAAGCGGACACGTTCCGTTATGCTACCAAAATTTCGGTAGAATCTATGCATAAGTTATGAAATACATGTTAATGCATGTGCATATTCAAGAATGGTATGGAAGTTATGATAAGAATTATGTTACTATGAAAGTTCCATACTACTTGGGCCAGTCCCAAATAAGAAGTTAAGGGGAATAGATCGGTGGAGAGGTCGGGGAAAGTAAACTCGGCATTCCTGTATAGGAACGAGCTCGATCCTGAAAAGCAGACTATTACCCAGGAGTCTAAATGGCCAAGAACTCCCAAGGGACCAAGGGATGGAAAAGTGATGAAAAGAAATAAAAAAGTTTATGAAGGAAGGTTCAAGAATGAGTCTGCATGATTACATGAATGCATGAATACATGGAATAGTTATGTCAAGATGTTTACAGTTGTCTATTATGTTTGTTTACTGCTGTTTCTTTATTTATTCTGTTTATCATTCTATGTATCATTATTAGTAATCTATTTTGTTTCTTGTGCCATCTAAAGTAAAACTGAACCTTGCCTCGGACCAGACATTTTCTTGAATTCATTAAAATGGATATTTCAATTTGAACACATGTTTTTATAATTAAATAAAAACCAAGGCAACTGAGAATGAATGTGAGTTAGATGAACGCTATACACGAACTCTACTAAGAATTTCCTTAAATTCTCACATCGTGTTGTATTTCCGCATCATTCTCAGACGCTGGCGAAGGGCTCAACGGCCACTCTTTTCATTGAGATCCCAGACCTGCAGCTTCACCATGACTCCGAGTTGGACTCGTTGCACATAGCCGGCTCCTGCTAGTTCTGCCTCTGCTTTTTAGCAATAGGAATTTTGCTGTTCCTTTATTTCATCTGTTGTTAATATATATATATAGACTGAAGCGTTGGCTTCTGACCTACATATGTACGTATACAGTTGATAATATATCACTTATTCGTATCTTTTCTGTTATGTTATATTAAACTTTATTACGTTTTATAATGCTATTCACGTCTATTATATGACAGCGCGCCATTTCGACTATTTTGTGAAACTAATCACGAAATTTAAGCAGAGTATTAACACAATAACACAGACTACCTAATTTCATGCTATAACTTAAGCATAACATTAAATTAGTAGGGTGTTACACTTTGCGTCAGCTCAAAAGAGAACGAAGAGCAGTTGATAGAGTCGTTAAAGTTACCATGGCAGATGAAAATGAGCAAAATGACAAGGCCATGAAGGATTATTTGGTGCCCACTCTTCAAGAGTGTTCATCCAGCGTTGTGAGGCCACTTGTCCAAACAAACAAATTTGAGCTGAAGACATCACCCATTAAATTTGTGCAAAAAAATTGCCAATTTGCTGGATTGCCTAGTGAAGACCCTAATGAGCATCTCAATAACTTTCTTAAGATCTGTGACACCATAAAATTAACGGTGCCCTGGGTGATGCTATTCAGTTGAGATTGTTTCACTTCTCATTGAGGGACAAGGCCAGAGCCTGGTTGAAGTCTCTACTACAGGGAATGCTCACTACTTGGGATATGTCGCTAGGAAATTCCTGGAAAAGTACTTTCCTCCTGCCAAGTTTACCAAGATGAGGAATGACATCACTTCCTTTACCCAAGCGGATAGAGAATCCTTCTGAGTCTTGGGAAAGATATAAGGAATTATTGGCTAAGTATCCACATCATGGCATCCCACTCTGGATGCAAATCTAGACATTCTATAATGGTCTCCTGATGTCCACATAGATCATGGTTGATGCAGTAGCTGGTGGTTCTCTGAACAATAAGACACCTGAGCAGTCTGGGGAGTTATTTGAAGTATTAGCTAGCAATAATTACCAGAGCCTAGTGAGAGAACCCAAAAGAGGGGAGTTCTGGAAGTTGACACTAACACTGCCCTCTTAGCCCAGATGCAAGCCCTTTCTATCCAAAATGTAGCTATTCAGAAGTGATTGGGCTTGCTCAGCAACACTTCGCCAATACATCGTGCATTGTGATTTTTGCCATGGGAACCATCCGAATGGAGAGTGCACTACAACTCCTTTTTCTTATGAGCAGGTTAACTACACGAACGGCTAGAAGCACAACCTCTACTCCAACACCTATGTTCCTGGGCAACAGTTTAATCAACCTCCACAAGAGAAGAAGCCTAACCTAGAAGACATGTTTCAGCAATTCATGAAAAGCCTGAAGCTTTTGTAGAGAAGACTGAAGCATTTATGGAGAGGACAGAGGCTCAATTTAGAGCTCATGATGCTGCAATAAAAAACCTAGAGTATCAAGTACAGCAAATTTCCAGGCAGTTAGCTAAGATGCCACTGGGTTCCTTACCTAGCAATGCCATTAAAAATCCAAGGGAGTATGTGAATGCAATTATACTGAGAAGTGGTAAAGAATTGGTTGAATCTGAAAAAGAAGAAGTAAGGGTAGAAGAAAAGCTTGCTAAAGATTCCAATGTGGCACTACCTGAGGAGAAAGGATATGCGGCACCTCCTGCTTGTGAACCACCAATTCCTTATCCTCAGAGGGTGAAGTAACAAAAGAAGGAACCAGAAGGGCAGTAATTTCTTAAGGTTCTTGATGTGCTTAAAAAGCTCCACATCAATATTCTGTTTGCTGAGGCATTGGAGCAAATGCCAAACTATGCCAAGTTTATGAAGGAGCTACTCTCTAAGAAAAGGAAATTGGATGCTAATGAGACTGTACCACTCATTGAGGAGTGTTCAGCAATCATTCAATTGGATGCCCAAGTTAAAGGACCCTGGGAGCTTCACTATTCCATGCGCCATCAGTGATTTGAGGATTGATGAGGCACTATGTGACCTTTGGGCAAGTATCAATCTGATGCCTTTGTCACTTGTGCATAGATTGGGCATTACTGAAGTAAAGCCTACAAGGGTATCTCTGTAGTTGGCTGATAGATCTATCAAACTTCCCTATGGTATTATTAAAGATGTTTTGGTGAAGGTGGATCGTTTCTTCATTCCTACTAATTTTTTGATTCTTGATATGGAGGAAGATGTCAATCTTCCTCTAATTCTTGGGCATCCATTCTTGGCCACTAGCAGAGCCCTGATAGATGTAGAAAAGGGGGAGCTAACTCTAAGATTTCAAAATAATAAAGTGAAGTTCAAAGTCTTCCAAGCAGTAGACTCTACCATAAAGATAGCTCAATGCTATAAAGTGGATGTAATGGAAGCTAACTTGAGTACTTCAGTCCCCGTATCACATGCCATACCTCCATGGGATCCTAAAAGAAAATGGTGGGGGATGATGATCTTAAGCCACCTAAGAAGCTGCCAGAAGCTCTCCACTTGCCATTTGCGCCTGATTCTATCTTATTGGTTTTTGGGAAGAAGAACCACTATCTTGGTGACAAGACACCAAGGAAGGGGAAAAAGGAACTACCATGAGTGACAAGACTATGCCTAACTTAGGGACATTAAACCAAAGTGCTTGTTAGGAGACAACCTAACTTTTCTAACCTTTCTTTGATTTTAATTTTTCTTATGTTGGATCTTTTTTTTTTTTTTTTTATTTAGGTAAAATTTTAGTTTTGATTAATTTTAATTTATTTAATTTTGTTTATTTTGTTTTGTTAGGCTTATTAGAGCTATTAGGAAGTGCATTAGAGGAAGAAGCCACTTGTGGCATACAGCAGAGATACATGCACTCGGGAGTAACTTTCCTTTTCTTTCCATTTTGATTTTATTTTCATCCATTAGGGACAATGCATAGTTTTAAGTTGGGGGTAGGAAAAGTCCATTGTGCACTTTCTTATTTGTTCCAGTTTTTGTTTTTTGTTTTCTTTTTTTCTTGTTAGTTTAGTTTAGTTATTAAGTTGTTAGTTTTTTTTTTTTATTGTTATTATCTCAAAAAAAAAACAAAAAACAAAAACAAAAACATTTTTGTTCATTAGGTTTTTAGTATTTTTAGTTTCAATTATCTACTAAAAAAAAAACAAAAAGATTTTTGTTTTTAAGTCTTTTTTCTAGTTTTTGTTAGTCAGCTGGTTGTTGTCTACCTATGCCTATGATATAAAGATTGCTCTATTTGTTAACTTTTAAGTAGCTTTGGATCCTAATTTGAGTCTTGAAAATCTTTTTGTGCTTTCATTATTGAATTGAGAAGGATCATTTTCTTGCACTTTGATAAAAGTTAGCAACTTAGGATAGGTGATCTTTATGCTTTTATGTTTTATTTACATTTAGACATGCATTCTTATTCATGTGAATCTCTCTTGAAATATATATGAGTGAATCTTAGCCATAGAGATGATTTAGGCCATGTTTGGTAGCCACAATTGAGCTTTATTGCCCACCCTTTATCATTGATCCTTAGTCACCCCATTTGAGCCTTAAAGCCTATTCTTGAATTAAACCACAATATGAGCCTAATGCCCTTGCTTTCTTTTCCCTTTTTTATCCCATGGTTTACCCTCAAGCCTTAACTTCTAAACTCATTTGAATTGGGCAATACTTCCATTACCACAACCTCATGCTTTCTAAAGTTGAAAGGTGGAGTAAAAAAAAAAAAGAAAAAAGAAAAAAAGAAAAAAAAGAGAAAAAGAAAATGAAAAAGAGGGTGAAAGAATGAATGAGTAATGAAAAAGAAAAAAAAAATGGCAATACAAGGAAAATATAATGCCAATCTTCAATAAGAAAAGCATAATGGTTGTCAAGCAACTAAGTTGGGCTACCTCAAGGAGAATGAGTTAGGGGTGAAGGTTCCTTAAGTTAGGGGAAATATTGAGCTTAAATGACTATTCCATCTTCCCTTTATCTTGGCCTATCATTACAATCTAAGAAAAGTCCTTTTGATATTTGGTTAAGTGACATTCATATAGAAATAGAGAGAGAGGATTGTGGATAATGTAATTCTTTTGTCTTTTCTCAAACATTACATAAGCATTGGCTGAGTCAATTCTTTGGTTCTTTTCTCTTGTACACACACACTTGATCCATTCTTTTGACAATGTGATTGCTAAATTAGATGGTCTTGATACTTAGATTTGGATCCTTGGTAACTTTTGAGTTAAGTTATGGAGCAAATATGAGGAATTCCATAGGCAACAACTTCTATCTTGATCATTTTGTCTTGTGAGTCCTTTTGTTTTAAATGTTTTTGTTTGAGTCTTTTGTTTTCTACTCTTGAGTCTTTGATCTGACTCTTGCTTCTGGACAGACAAGTTCTTAAGTTGGGGGTTATGATAACTCCCTTTAGTGAGTTATATTTTTAATTAGTTTTTATTTAATTTAGGATGTAGTTATTTAGTTTAGTTACTATGTTATTTTATTTTAGATAAGTAGTTGAGATTGAGTGGTATTTTTATTTTCTATTATTTATTTTCTTATATTTTGGATACTTATTTTGCGCTTATTTTGATTTTCATTAGATACAAGCACTTAAGTTAAAATTTAGATCTATGAGAGAGTTTAACTTGTATAAAATTAGAACCTTTTAGCATTTGAAATTAGTTATCTAGCTCTTTAGAAGTCAGATTATCATGATTCAACATTCATTGGAAAGAACAGAAGAAGATCTCAAACTTTGATGTTGAACACTTTTCCAAATTCTGAAGTCTTCAAGGCGAAAAAGGTAGAACAAGATTAAAGCCTCATCCTATCTCTAATGCTATCAAGTCTGAGCTTTCATTAGTATATCGCCTATATCTTGATGTACAAAACTTCGATTGAGGTGGTTTTTGTTGCTTTGGAAAGCTTACTCAAAGATCTACAATTGCTATTTCTACCTTCGAGGGCAAATTCCAACATTTCTGACCGTTACAAAGCTTGGAAGTTTGTAAATGAGGTCAGCACTGTCATGTAAGCGCGCTATAGCTCAAACCGCTACGCTATAGCATGATGTTGTTTTCACCTATGCAATTTTTGTTGGGCTATAACGCGACCTCGACTGCAAAATTAGTGGGCTCTGGCTGAATTTCGAGAAAAGGGATCCATGGACTATAAAATGCAACACTTAAGGTCAGAAAAGAGATCCTTAGATACTTCTAAACACCTCCCTAGATAGAAGACTTTTTCCAGAGAGATTGAAGGCGAAAATTCAAGGATTCCAAAGCTTAAGTTCAACACAAAAGATCCACATTCTTCCGAATCTCTTGTCTCTAGCCAAAAATCTTTATGGCTCTTGTTTCTTCTGTCTTCTCATCTTCATACTCTTCCATTGTTTTCTTTTCTTTAGTTATGAATTAGTTTTCTTTTGCTAGGGCATTAATGGACCCTTTTTGTATGACAAGTTTACGCATGGATTAATGTTAATCTTGTTTTCAATCTCTATTGTTTAGTGTTTTTGTTTGTGCTTAATGCTTTTAATTGCTTGATCATCAATTAATTGATTTGGAGATTTACAATAACTCGAAAGAAGGTTTGTGAATATAGCCTCTTAACATAAACACCGTGAGCTAAGCGAAAACTAGAGATAGACAAACGCGGTTCATGCAGTCAACATAGGAACCCATAGAGCTTCAACCTTTTCCTAGATTAGTTTGTGCTAAGAGATTAGGCAATCAGTTTAGGACATAGAGTATTGCTTGACCTTGAGATAGGCTACGAGTAAATTAAGGGGAACCGACCACAAGTCAATTAGGATAGAAACTGATTAACGGAAATTCACAGTAAATACATCTACAATAGGTGAAATTAATTAGCCCTAGCATCCATCCCAATGCATTTATCCGCATTATTTGAATTTTTTGCATTTGCATTTTTCTTATTTATTTTATTTTATTTAAATTTTAATTTCCTTATCAGTAATTCCATTCTGTCCAAATAGTTATTCCCTTAGACTATTCGGTATTTGATCTATCCTCGTGGGAACGATACTTTACTTATCACTTTATTACTTGTACAATCCAGTATACTTGCCGGAGCTGCATCAGACCCCTCATCTGCGAGCACTCCTTTCTTTCTTCTTTTACTTCACTTCATCCTCGTTCCATTTTCAAGCTTCATCCATTTCCTTTATCTCTAGCTAGCCTAAACATCAATTTCAAGGTAGGATTCATGATTTTCTCTTATTATTTATGATATGGTGGTTGATCAGGATTTTATTTCTACTCATTTATTTGATGATATACTATGCTCATATGATCTCTTATGGCTGGATTAGCATATAAATATTGAGTTTGGATTGGAACTTGAGTAAAAAGCCAAAAGAGTAGCTAACCAGAATTGGTTGAACTGAAAAACCCTAAACGTGCAGTACTTCAAAGTGTATGGCTTGGCCTACGACCATAAAATTTTGATAAAAACTAATTTTAGATGAAACTAGACATCCAACAACCATATAAATTATAAGGCCATTGGATTTGTAATGAGTGAGATATGAATCTTTGAAGTTAATCATAGAATTCTATTCACTATTCTGACTAGTATGGGTTGTGAAGGGCATAACTCATCATATATAACTTCAAATTGAGTGCAACTAATTTTTTTAGAAAGCTAACACATAGATGTTCATGCCATAAAAATTTTTGATTCAAACCCTTAGTAGTTTGCTCCTAGTAATTCACCAAAATTGCCTTATGTCCTAATAGGACTGAAACAGGGTAGACTAGTTTAGCCAAATGTATGAGCCCATAACTTGAGTTCTACCTACTCAAATGAAACAAAACTAAATGGAAATAAAAAATGGTTTAGTTAGCTTTAAAATGATATAAATTTCAAACAAATCCAATATGATTTCTATTTTTGATGAATTTTCACATTTTAGTGCCTAATTTTGGCCAACAGTAGGGCAGTCTTAGGTTAAACCTCAATAATTTGATTTATACTCATCAAAACTTAATAGGACCAAAAGGAACACAAATTAGACAAACAATAATTAAGCATTTAAAAAATTCAAACTTAGATAAGTTAAATAGAAATTATGGCAAGAATTATAAAACAAGGCAGAATTGAGAAAGTTAGGCCACATTTGCCAAATTGAGTGTTTGGCACCCTAATGCAGGAATAACCTATATCTAAAGCTTGAACGTTGCAATTCTATATTGGTACTGAAATTTTAATGTGTTATATTGACTCTGATGCCTTGGCTGACTGTCTAATTTGGAAAGTACTATTCATGGGGAAATAGATCTGATCCGTTACACTGCCGAAATTCTAGCAAAACTTATGTACTTAATGTATTATGCATGTAACTATATATGTTCTCCAAGTTGATTGAACTATGATTATATAATTTATGAGGACTATATAAATTCTATATTACTTGGGCCAGCCCCAGAATGAATTTAAGGGGAAGATATCAGTGGGAGAGCTGGGGAAAGTAAAATCGGCTATCTTGTATAGAAACAAGTTCGATCCTGATAAGTAAACTATTACTGTAACATCCCCAATTTTGTCTATGCTAATTAGCTCAGTGATCCTGGCTAATTAGAGAGGTTAACAATTAATTAAGGACTAATCGGCTAATCTCGATAAGCAAGAGCTTAGTAAATTGAGTCAAGTCAATAGTTGAATTATAACGCACTAAACGTTTTAATTAAAGCCTAATTATTCGAACTGCATTAATTCATAACTTAGAGATATAATTAAGCTAATCTAATCTTATTAATCAAGTATAAGACAATCATTTTACCTTAATCAATTGAGATAAATTAATTCCTAGACCCTAAATACATAATTCATAAGAACAAATCTTTTAGAGGGAAAAGCATCTTAAAAGTGTAATTAACCGAAATCGGATAAAGAGAAATTAAACTAATCAAATTAATTAACAACTTAGATAATTCTAATAGCTTTGAAAATTCAAAAATTCCTCCTAATTGTTGCACCAAATTTCAGCCAAGACAAGAGCAAATCCAACCGTCGATTGCTTCCTAATCTTGCATCCTTAGATCAAGTTTATTTTGGCATTATTCTCTAACCAAGCCTAACCTAGGGAAGAGCTAGTCTTCACTAGAGTCTTGTCACAAGAGTAAGTAGACTTTGCTTTTGTCCACTTGAGAAAACACAAAATAGTCCATAGCATGCACCAAGACTCAAAGAAAACACAAACCCACCCTTTTACCCCAAGGTTCCTAGCCTTATTGCTTGAAAAAGAAGCTAAACTCACCTACTTTCTCTTGCTTGATGAAGAAGCAAAACCAATCTGCCCCCTCACCCCCATTTTGCACCAACTAGCCCTTCCCTCGCTCTCTCATTTGTGATTTTCATCCTCTCACTTCAAAGCAAAAGCTCTCACTTCTCTCTAACTCTCATTCCAACACTCTTGCACTTCCAAATCCTATTGTTCTTCTTCCCATTTTCACACCCTATCCAACCCTCTTTCTTTCAGCACCCTCACAAGCCCTTCAAGGACCACCTTCTTTGGTCTTTGGAGAAGCAAAGTAAACACATATTAGCCACATTCTCTCAAGCTCTAAAGAAGGAGGCTATCTCCAACCATTTTCACTCTTCAAGCTTCCAAGAAATCTTTGTGGTAGTGACTGTAACCGTTCCTTCTTCTATGTTTTCAAGCTCTAGAACTCCTAAGTTCTCCATAGCTAGGTGGTTTTAAAACTTACTCTAAAGGCCTCATGGCCATACTCTTATTTTAAGAAGTCTACTTGTGGTGGTTGCTCTTCTCTTGAAAAATGACTTTGTTGTGCATTTTATTTTATGTTGAACCCAACTTTTTAGAACTCAAAATATTGATTTTTTCATCAAGATCTCAAAGTATAAAAGTGGTTTAGGAGAGAAAAGTCACTTAAGGAAAAGACTTAATATTTTTACAAGAAAACTCATTGAAACCAAAATTGTTAAAGTTAGAAATTCTGCCAATCTGTATGGCGCGACTAATAACTCTTTTAAGGCCAAAATTTACGCATTTTATATGTATAAAATTTTATACGAGTCTATTTTCATTGAAAGCTTGCACCAAGTTTACTAAGTTAAGTTTATAAAACTATGTGTGTTATGTATGCCTCTATGTGCTAACATGAGAATGGTGATGGTGATATGATATTGGAATCTCTGTTTGGCAAAATTTTGGGAAGCTTCGGTTTAGCCTTTATGCTGCTGAAATTCTGCAAAATTTATGGACTTAGAGTAAGTTTTGCATCACAAGCCTTAATAAGAAGAGATTGAACTAATGATGTGATCCTTCAAAAGGGAAGGTGACCCTATTAAACTCCCCTTCCACCTACGACTCATATGAGGCATGGCATAGACCCAGCAAGTGTGAGTATAGGGGATATGGCTTACATGAGGCATGGCTTGACCTAGCTAGTGTGAGTATCGAAAAGTTATGGTGGTGATGGCCATGATATGAGCTCATTACCACTTATATTTAGTGGGTGGAAAAGACTTAAGATAAAGTCAAGTTAAGAAAAGAAAGGGACTTTAGTTCGACCCAAGTAAAGAATGAAACTCTCAAGATGTTCATGCATAATACGAATTGTCATATAAGCTCTTACGTATACCATGATGTTGTTATTATAATGAGAATGCCTACTTAAAATTGAATCTGCTTTGGATATTCATATTTTGAAAAACCTAATAATTGGATCTTATGCATGCTCATTATTTTCATTACTAAAACCAAAGTGGCTGGGATGATGACGATGACACTTTAGTGTCGGGTTCGAGTCCTACTGAGAATTCTTATTTCTCACTCTAGTTATTTTTTCGTATCGTCACTAGATCTCGATGGCATGCCCAGTGGAGTGGAGCATGGATCTGCCCTATCATGAGTAGACATTTGATGAGGACGCTCAGGCCATCGTGACGACGACCACCACCGTAGTGCACACCTACTTTTACCCTAATTGTATACATGAGGATGCGGGGCCCGATGTTCTGCCTGCCCCTATCAACATTCCTAGTACCTACCTTGGTCAGCTAATGGGTCCTTGGGATTTTCCGCCGGAGCCATTGCCAGATATTGACATGGAGCTGATGTCCCCAGAGCTGCCTACTGCCGATCCCTTGCCATAGCTGGCAATTCTAGTAATTGACTTGAGCTCCACGGCCATCCCTAAGGCCGCAGCAGCCTCGCTGCCATATCTGGAGTATTCGGATGCTTCAGAGGAGGATCCTTCTGAGGAACGATCCTCAGCAGCTAGCTGTAACTCGAACTAAGCCGGGCCGAGTCGCTGCATTCATTGCATTGAGGTGATTAGTAGGCACCCCCTTATCATACGCACGCCTCATGTCCCCCGCGGGCGAGGAGCTAGGAGGAGCCGCGTCTCTAGACTGTGACATCAGTAGATCAAAGGGTGCGTTGTAGGAGGCTAATCGTAGGGTTTGGTGTGGAGCCAAAGCGCGTAGATTTTGAGATTCCTGCTTCCTTATGTATCTCTTTTGCTTTAAAGCTTATTATGTTAATTTGTAATTAGTATGTAATGATGACTTAATTATGAGTACCTTTATGTAATGATGGATATTATGAATGATATTTATGTGGTATGGGAATGTGAGAAATTTCTATTTATTAATGTATCTTGTATTGCTTTTATTCCACCTATGTTTCGGACTCTTATGCGACACGCTCTTTCTATATCTATCTTCTCACTCAAGGCTTTACTTTCCAAAACGTTGCAAAGCAATGACGTATTTCAAAAAAAAAAGAATTTACCATATTTTCCACATAACTTAATGTATAAATGAAGTTTAGTTTTCTGCGAGCATAAGTAACAACTAATAAAATGCCATAATATGACTTAAGCGTAGTATGGGTTTATTAGAGGGTTACAATTACCCAAGAGTTATATAGCCTAAAACTCCTAGGGGACCAAGTATGAAAACTTATGAAGTAGAGGTGTAACGAATATTGAGAGTAAGGTGAATTCTATTTCAGGAAATTTGTATCATTTATGCATTTATGTAGCTCAAGTAGTTAATTGTGATTTACCTGCAATGTGTACAATTCCTTATGATTGTGTATTATTTTAGTTGCACTATGTTCTATTCTGTATGGTATTTACTCTGTTTACTAGATGAGTTCTTTCTGACTCATACTTCTTTAAGTAAAATGGAATATTGCTTCAGGCTATATTTCTTAAACACGAATAAATGGAGATATTTAGTCTGTTATTCACCTTTTTATATAATTAACAAAAACCGAAGCAACTGGGAATGAATACGATGTCAATGTCCGCACCATTCTCAGACGATGGACATGGTGATGATAGCTATCTTCTTCCTTAAGCTACTGGAGCTACAATTCCATTATGACCCTGTGACAGATTCCCTGTACATCACCGCCAGTTACCGTTTCTACCTGTATTTCTTTTTCTATCAAGACTTTGTTGTTCCTCTTTTTCATCGTCTTTTCGATCCTACTACACCCTTCTTAGCTATCCTTCTGACTATGGCTCATCTAGCACCACTATTAGTATCACCACTTGCCTCACCACCCCAGCTAATTCCCTTTCTCTCTTCTGATGGTGAACCCTCAAAGATAGCATACTCATCTTCCTCCTCATCCTCCGCACCCGATGATGGCTACACTCCAGTTGATCTCGACATGGCGAACGGGTTACTTTCCTCGGAATGCCATCCAACTAGCAGATTGCAGTGTACAATGTGACCTTCTTTTGGCACTTTTACAACCTTGGGCCATAGGCATAATTTCTTTTTGTTTTCTTATGCAGTAACACTAGATAAATGTCCTTTTTATGACCATATAGAGATGCACTTCATGAGCACAGACTAAATTATTTTGTTTGATGGTCCCACTTTCTGTATGCACTACTCTTGGATGTACATGAACCTATGAGACTATGTTTGTATATATAGACATGTCAAAGATATTGTGATATTTATTTCTGCTTGACTTATTTAAATTTCTTTTATTGCGCCACACCTGTACGATATATATACATCGCATAAATAAATTAATGCCTTGCCAATAAATCGTGTTTCAATTTAAGAGTTTACTTTACTAAGTTAATGGATTAAGATAAAATAAAATGAGAGTTATTCACACATAACAAACTACCGGGTAGAATATTATGACTTAAGCATGGTATTGTATTTGGTAGGGTGTTACAATTTTTTGTATCACAGTGGTTCATCCTTGTAAATGCCTGAGGATTGGACTAACTATGCCAAGGGATACTTTGTATTTATTAGATAATTGCACACATTGAATCTCATCTATTTGGATAAGATATAGGGATATGTGTGCACGATTGCCTAACTAGGTGAGTTGTTAATTACTAGCACACTAAACTTTGTGTTGAGCCTAATCAACTCGATAACTTTTGTTTAGTGTACTTAGAACTTGATGGCTTCTGGTAAACGAGATAGGCCACAAATGATACCCACTCAAGGACATCCTACTAACTTCCTAGGTATGCTTCGGGAGATGGTGTATGACATAAGAGAACAAGTTGCTGCTGCACATCAAATGATGGATCAGTTGGAAAGACAACTTGAGGCCAGTCATGAAGGGAACTTGAATAGTCCGAAGGTGGACCTAGAATATCTTAAATTTGCTGAATTCTATAAGGTGAATCTACCTAGTTTCAGAGGAGCCTTTGACCCTGACAAAGCTAAGGAATAGGTCAAGGCGATGGAAAAGGTTTTCTCCATTTTAGCTTGCATTGATCATCAGAAGGTGGCCTTTCATGAAGCAAACCTACACACAGTGCGGGAAGAATCATGGTGATCAACTGTGCTTGGCAAGGCAAAATGTTTGCTTTGGATGTGGCAAGCTAGACCACAAAATTTATGAGTGCCCTGCTAAAAATTCGCAATCAACTCCTAAGCCTCAATGCTAAGGAAGGGTTTTCACTATGGACATGGAAGGAGCTGTTAAATCTGCAAATTTAACTCAAGGTGCTTGCAAAGTGAATGGTAAGACTCTGACTATATTATATGATTCGAGTGCCACCTATTCCTTTATTTCTCAGAGCTATGCAGTTGCCTTACAATTGCCCATTTATGAGCTATCTTATGATTTATTAGTCTCCACTCCTACAAACAAGCCTATTAAGACTAATCAAGTCTGTGTGAATGTTTCTTTTCGAATTGAAGACAGAACCTTTGTAGTCAATTTAATTTGTCTTCCATTGGCTGGACTTGATATAATTCTGGGCCTAGATTGGCTTTTCACCAATCGAGTCATGTTGAATTGTTCTGACAAGACTATTGTATTTCCTCCTGTTTTATCTCCTGAACCTATAACTGCTATGAATCTCTATTTAAACTTCTTAGCGGTATATTGTTGTAGGAAGAAGAATCAAGGATACATTCTCCTATCAACCAAAGTGATAAAAGTTGATTAGAAGTCGAATGATATTCTAATTGTTAGGGAATATCCAGATGTATTCCCCGAGAACATTCCCAAATTTCCTCCAAAAAAGAGATTGAATTCACCATTGAGTTGGTGCCAGGAACGGGACTAATATCCATAGCTCCATATAGGATGTTCCCTTTGGAGTTAGTTGAACTCAAGAAGTAGATTGAAGAACTTTTGGAGAAACGATTCATTAGGCCAATTGCGTTTCCGTGAAAGGCTTTAGTTCTGCTGGTCAAGAAGAAAGACAGAGGTGTAACACCCCAATAGTCACATACTATGCTTAAGTCATATTATGGAATTAGTAGTTGTTACTTTTGCTCACAGAACTAACATTACCATTGGAAAATACTTTTATACAAAAATAGAGGTAAATTTTTTTTTTTGAACAATAACCAATAAACTGTTTTGAAAGCCGAGAGCCACGACCGCACCGTGAACGTGTATAATAAACAACGCTATCTCATACATACCATGCCAATAGTATAAATAGAAGTGACAAGATTAACAATAACTCATATAAACATAACATTTATTCCATAGCCATTCATATTTAATATAATAATAGTGTTACCAGAAGTCATACATAGAGATATTGATGAGTCCGATATCCACTGTCGGCCCTACAAAAGAAACCTAACAAATACATCAGTAAAGGAAATACATAGAAAATCACATCCACCCATACATGCCAAAAGAAAATAATAACCCTGGCTACAACCAAAAGGGGCTATCTTTGTACTCAGCTTCGCATGCAAACACCTCATCACTCATTTGGTAGGAGGAAACCGTTCCCGAATCCACCGGGAGCAACATAACCACGTCTTCCTCCTTGGGCACGCCCACGCCCACGAGGCATAGCACAGGTACGGATGAACCCATGACCGCGAAGTGGGGGTGGAGGTGGGCCAGCAGATGAAGCCAAAGAGTCAGAAGATAGGCGAATCACTAAAGGTTGAGACAGGTCTGAAGGTAGGATCCCACGGAATAAGTTGGGTATGATGACTCAGAAGGATTCATCTTTATCGAAACAATCAGTGTCAACCGAGTGTCAGATTCGGAATCCCCATCCGTCGGGTACCTCAGAGGATGAAAAGGCGGATGGACATCATCCATGGTAATATCCTCGAATGACTTGTGAGGGTGGAAAAATGGACTCATCACAGGTGCACGGAACTGGCGGCTATGGAACATGTAGACTAGCATCACTGCCTGAGCAGTCAGAATTGATGCATTCAGCACCGAGTCAAAGTGCCAATGCATCACTAGGAGCCTAATGAAAATCACCACCGTGTCCGATGCCGGCATCCTCTGAAGACGACATGGAAACGTAGGAGTGAGAAATACTAAATTTCTCAGTAGGATCCCGACTAGACAAACACTATGTCATCGTCATCATCCCAGCCACTTCGAATTTAATTATAAAAACATTGGACAGATATAAATTCAATTTTAATGATTCTGAAAACTTAGGCCTCGAAGCGGGTTGCTTTTAAACTTAGCATCATAACTATATCAACAAAACTAAACATACATGCTAAAGCACATAATAAACATTCATAATGCAAATGGACAATATAAATATATGCAAAGATGTGCATCATCATAGACTTAACCATGGTTATACTTGACTTTACTTTCATTTTTAGAGTGATTATGATGGTTTATGACTAATTTTGCATGCATGTTGTGATTAAAATTGGAATTGATAGCAAATAGCTTGAAAGATAGAGAATAATTCAAGAAGCAGTTAGGGTTTTCCTCGGCAATTTGTACGGCGGAGTGTACGGCTCTGCCTACAGCTGATTAAGTTTGATTAATCTATTTTTATATGAAACTAGACATTCAGGGTTTTCCATACATATAAAATATAAGCCATTGGATTAGTATAGAATTAGTTATGAATTTTTGAAATTTGACCTAGAAATCTGGATTCTTATCCTGGCAGTATGAGTTGAAAAGGGTGTAACTCACCCTACATAACTCCAAATTGAGTGGACCTAAAGTTGTTTGAAAGCTAACATATAAGAGAACATCCCATAAAAATTTCAGAATCAGATTCGTTGCCATTTGTTCCCAACACATCAATGAAGTTGACTTAAGTCTAAACCGGTCTGGAACAGGGTAGTCCAGTAGGTCAAGTTTTGGGGCTTATATCTCAAAATATATTCATGAAAATAACATGAAACTTATTTCATTCAAGGTTATTCTATTATCTTTAATTTGATATAAATTTCATATGATTTCACCTAAATTTCTATTTTTAGTGAATTTTCACTTATAAGAGCACAATTCTGGCTAAGAACAGGGTAGTCTGAGGTAAAATACTTATATCTTGAGTTATACAAATAAAAATAATATAGGACCAAAAGGGTTGGAAACTAGACACATAAAGCTATGATATATCCAAAAATTAGATTTAAATAAGTTGAATTGAACTAAAGGTGGAGTATACCAAACTCGGGCAGAATAGGAGAGAATAAACTGAAAACCCTATTGATGCTTGAATTGAACTTGATGAATGATGCTATGAATATATATATATATATACAAAATTGCTAATCCATGTTGAATTGCAAGTTTGAACAATTGTACTAGTTGTCTGGCACTATTCATGGGCAAGCGGACTTGATCTGTTATGCTGCTAAAATTTCAGTAAGACATTCATATATCGTGTATTAGGCCAGCCCCTGAATAAATTTAAAGGGAATAGATCAGTGGGAAGGTCGGGAAAAGTAAACCCAGCAATCCTGTATAGGAACGAGCTCGGTCCTGAAAAGTGGACTATTACCCAGGAGTATATGGCCAATAACTCCCAAGGGACCAAGGATGGAAATAAGTTTTAAGAGGCGTAAGCCTTCAAGGATAAGATGCATTTTCCAATTGCACATTAATATGTACAATATGATACTCCTTAATTGATTGTTCTAGTTACCTGTTTGTTATTCTTGATATACTATTGTTTTCTTATAGTTATTGTTCTAATTGCATTAGCATATCTGTTAAATAAAATTGAGTTTGTTTCGGTGTATGTTTTATAATAAAGAATTTAAGTTAAATATTACCATTATGTTGTACTATTTTAAATTACGGAAAGACCGAAACAACTGGGAATGGCAGCGATGACAGATATGTACAAACTAGGAATTCCTACTGAGAAATCCTTATTTCTCACCATACTATATATTTCCGCATCATTCTCAGACCATGGAGAACGCAGCAACCAGAGTTCTGTTCATTGAGTTTCCTGAGCTCCATATCCACCTCGACCTGTTCTTGGACTCTGTATATATATCCGGTAGATGTCAGTTTCGCCTTCACTTCTTCTTCCAGAGAGATTTTGCTGTACCACTTATGCATCCGCTTTTTGACCCCGCCGTCCCTTATATTGCCATTCCCCTTTACATGGCCCATCCTTTTCCACCTCCACCAATAGCAACAGCAGCTCCAACTCCTATGACCCCTCTCGTCTCACCACTACAGCAAATGCCCTCAGTCTTGATGTCTAAGGAGGATCCATCGAAGGCAGCGAGTTCCTCTTCCTCGTCCTCTGCTCTGAGCGTGGACCACCCTCCTGCAGACGCTAGCATGGCGAATGAATTTCTTTCTTCGGATTCTGTTTAGATAGTGTGCATGTCGTAACAGTAGTAGATGTACATAATGGCCCTCTTTTGGCAGTCTGGGTCATGGGCAGATGGGTTGGAATTAGGAGTTGTACATGAAATGCCCCATGGGGACCACTAGGGTACTGTTCATAGAGACAGGCCGATTTAATTTGTGTTAGCGGCCTCATTTTTATTACCCTGTGCTGTTTTATATATTGTTTGACAAGCTTTGAAAATAGATGTCTATGCATATATTTATGATGTATTTTGTAGTAGTTTTGTCTATATTGCATTTTTATTTATGTTATGTTACTTCTGGTAGAACAATTAACTAGTATTTATTCCGCCGTCAATCAGAAAATTTTATTACGCGAATAATCATCTCTATGTGAGTAATTAATAATAAGACAGAAAACAAAATTTAATCAGCTCACTACACGTAATCACTTATCAGATAATTTATTATGACTTAAGCATAGTACTTTGTCTAGTAAGGTATTACACATCCTCTTCGCTGAGCTACTGAAGCTACAGTTCCATTACGATCCTGTGATAGATTCCCTATACATCGCCACCGCCTGTTGTTTCTGCCTGCATTTCTTTTTCCCCCGAGACTTTGTTGATCCTCTTGTTCATACTCTTTTCGATCCTGCTAACCTTTCTTAGCTATCCTTCTGTATATGGCTTATTCAGTATCACCAACCTCACATCACTATAACTAGTTCCCTCTCTTTCTTCTATTGGTGACCTCTCAAAGATAGCAGACTCATCCTCCTCCTCGTCGTCCGCACCCGACGACAACTACACTCCAACTGATCCTAGCATGGCGAATGGGTTCCTTTCCTTGGAATCCATTTAGAGGAGCCATCCAACTAGCAGACTGTAGTGTACAGTGTGGCCCTCTTTTAGCACTTTTATGACCTTGGGCCATAGGCATAGTTTCTTTTTGTTTTCTCAAGTAGTAACACTAGGTGAAATGTCATTTTTAAGACCATATAGAGATGAACTTCAAGAGCACGGATCGGATTATTTTGCTCGATGGTCCTACTTTCTATATGCACTACTCTTGGATGTATATGAACCAATGAGACTATGTTTGTATATATAGACATGTCAAAGATGTTGTGATGTTTATTTCCACCTAACTTATTTAAATTTCTTTTATTCCATCATGCCCATACGATATATATACATCCCAAATAAATTAACGACTTGCCAATAAACCGTGTTTCAATTTAAGAGTTTACTATACTAAGTTAATGAATTAAAGTAAAATAAAATGAGAGTTATTCACACATAACAAACTACCAGGTAGAATTTTATGACTTAAGCATAGTATTGTATTTGGTAGGGTGTTATAATTTGCAATGTTTAATTCCCTAGGCAAAGATATAAAACCTAGACCCTAAATTCTAAATCCTAAACCCTAAGCACACATATCATGGGGATAAAATATAACTTACAAATGCCACAAGCACCATGATTATGAATATAAGAACCTTATGTGCCAAATCACACATAGTGCCACACATATAGATACTCGAGCATCTCTTAAATTGATTTGTATGTCAAAATAGTAAACTATCCAACAATTCAGTCTCATAAATTAATTCATTAAAATTAGTCAACCATATCAGCATCCAAATTCATAAGTAAGTACATTAGGATGTTAGGTTCAATATGTCCAAAAACCAAGTTAAAATGCTAAGATTTGATAAGATAATGTGTGGTTGAAAAATTGGCCACTTAGTTAGTTAGTAGAATTAGTGGTCAAATATTTAACCACATACCTAGGTAAGTAAGGTTAAATATTAACCACATAACAATCCAACAACCTTGACCATTACTTCATTATAATTTTCGCTAGACATAGCACAAAAGCCCTTATTTTTTGCTCTCTATCAGCCATAGCTTTTCTTCATGTAACATCTCGATTTCACGGTGCGCCCGATTAGCACCGTTATTTGATTTATTTTGTTGCATTCGAGAAATACATTTAATTAGGATTGAATTATAGATGTTAGAATTAGAAGAATTTTTTGGTTGTGACATAGACAAAATTTAGAGAATCATTAGCAATTTCATTCTAATTTAAGAAGAATCGGTTTAACTTCCATGTTGTATACCACACGAACTGAGTCAATAGAAATTTATCCAGTTAAAAACCTAATTTAGGTAGCTAGAATTCAGCCACTTTAGCCCGACAAGTGGCGCCTCCTATCAAGCCTAAAATGGGATAGTTATCCAAAATTTAATCATATGAAGAATCCACCAATCAAATGCTACATGTCTCTTTCCTTCATCAAGATATAAACACACAAAATTTCTTATGACTCCCTCACAATTTTAGCCTCTTTAGCTGAGTGTTCTCCATTTGTTCTCCCATTTCATCTTCTTCTTTTTCCATCTTCAGCCTTCATCAACTTCCTCCATCAAAGACTTAAGTCTAGCTAGCCTATACATAAAAAATAAGGTAGGATTCAACATCTTTACTTGTTTCTATGATTTGGTGGCTGATTAGATTTTGATCCTTACTCACTTGATTGATATTATACTGAGTTTATATGAGTGTTGTAACACCCTAATAAACCCATACTATGCTTAAGTCGTATTATGGCTTTTTATTAATTGTTATTTATGCTCATGGAAAACTAAACTTCATTTATAAGTTAAGTTACGTAGAAAATACGGTAAGTTTTTTTTTTTTTGAAATACATCGTCGCTTTGCAGCATTTTTGGATAGTAAAGCCTTGAGCGAGAAGATAGCTATAAATAAGCGTGTCGCATAAATACAAGTCGTAAAAAAAGGAACAATGGATAAATAGAAATATAATACATTCACCTTACTAAATCAACCATACATATATAAAGTCTCATAATATTCAACAATACATAAAAAGGAAACTCATGGTCATGCCATGGACCCAAAATATCAAACATAAGCAAATATGACAAAGTTTGTCACAAAATGAAATACATAGGATAAGGAGCAATAATAAAATAGACCCAAGTTGACACATTCTGGTTTCCTCGCCCCTTCCGCGCCCCTCAATCAGACGAAATCAAGTCCTCGAGTGCCTGGTTCCCCTCGCTCCTCGGCCTTAGGGAACGTGAGGAGTATGGATGATACGAGGGTGCTTACTTAGGACCCGGAGTACAGCTGGCTATCGAAGAACGTTCCTCGAAGGGGTCCTCCTCAGACGTAACAGGGTGATACTCAGGGAATGACGGCGAAGCAGTTGCTATCCTCGGAGTAGCCGCGAAGCTCACGTCGACCACGGTAATCACAGGCTGCGGCACGGGCTCGGCTGCTGGCAGTTTCGGAGACATCAGCTCCATCTTGATGTTCGGCAAGGGCTTGGGGGGAAAATCTCAAGGACCCAGCGCCTGTCCAAGGTATGCAGAAGAAATGTCAACTGGGGCTGGCAAAATATCGGGCTCCTCTCCCTCATGTATACGACCAAGGTGAAAGTAGGTGCAGACTACCATGGTGGTTGTAGCCACGATAGCTTGCGCATTAGCGTCGTAGGTCCACTCATGGTAGGGAGATCCATGCTCCACTCCACCGGGTACGCCATAGGTATTTGGTGATGAGACAGAAAATAACTGGAGTGAGAAATAAGATTTTTCAGTAGGACTCGAACCTGACACAAAAGTGTCATCGTCATCGTCCCAGCCACTTCGATTTTTATAAATGAAAATAGTGAGCATTCAAAGGTTCAATTCTTAGGTTTTTCGAAAGCATCTATAACACCTTACTAGACAAAGTACTATGCTTAAGTTATAATAAATTATCTGATAAGTGATTACATGTAATACTGGTAAAATTCTATTTTCTGTATTAGTATTAATTACTCGCATAAGAATACTTAATCGCATAATAAAATTTTTTGCATAACGGCGGGATAAATGCTATTTAATCAGTATACTGTAAATAACGTAACATAAATAAAAAATATAATAAGGACAGAACTACTGCAAAAGGCATCATAAACGTATATATAGATATCTGATTTTAAAGTTTGTCAAAATGATACAAGGTGACAAAATGAGGCCGCTAATACAAGACGAAACGGCCAATTTCTATGAACAGTGCCCTAAGTGGTCCCAATGGGACATTTCGTGTACATCTCCTAACATCTACCCATCCACCCATGACCCAGACTGCCAAAAGAGGGTCATTCTATACATCTAACCCAACTACAGTATGCCCGCTATCTAGACAGAATCTGATGAAAGGAACCCGTTCGCCATGGCGGCGTCCGCTGAAGGGTGTCTGACACTGGGAGCAGAGGATGATGAAGAAGAACTCGCTGCCTCGGATGGATCCTCCTCCGAGATCGAGGCTGACAACATCGGCTGCGGTGGTGAAGCGGGATGGGCCATGGGAATTGGAGCTACTGGTGCTACTGGTGGTGGTGGGAATGGATGGGCCATGTGGAGGGGTATGGCTATATAGGGGACAGCAGGATCAAAGAGGGGATGCATAAGCGGGATAGCGAAATCCCTCCGGAAGAAGAAGTAGAGGCGGAACTGACATTGGCCAGAGATATATACAGAATCCAAAAATGGGTCAAGGTGTATGTGTAGCTCAGGGAACTCGATGAATAGCACCCTGGTCGCTGTGCGCTCCATGGTCTGAGAATGACGCGGAACATACAATAGGGTGCGAAATGGATATTTCTCAGTAGAAATTCCTAGCCTCTATACATCTATCATCGCTGTCATTTCCAGTTGTTTCGGTCATACAATATTTTTCAAATAGTATCATAAAACGATAATATTCAACTTAATTACTTGTTTGTAAAGCATACACCGAAACAAATTCAATTTTTAGTTAACAGATACACTAATGCACTCAAACAGTAATCATGGTGGAACAATAGCATATTAAGAATAATAAACAGGAATCTAGAACAATCAATAGGGAAACATTACACTATACATATGCATGTGCAACTAGAAAATGCATCTTGTTCTTGGAGGCTTTCGCCTATTAGAATTTATTTCCATCCTTGGTCCCCTGGGAGTCATTGGCCATATACTCTTGGGTAATAGTCCGCTTTTTAGGACCGAGCTCGTTCTTATACAGGATGGCCGGGTTTACTTTCCCCAACCTTCCCACTGATCTATTCCCCTTAATTTATTCCGGGCCTAGCCTAAGTGATATGGAATCCTTTATAGTATCATGAAATGAATGCACATCTAGCTTGATTCTTTAAATATAATGCACTCAAGCTAACATAAATTTGCACAGCATATGAACTTCTTACCGAAATTTCGACAGCATAACAGATCGAGTCCGCTTCCCCATGAATAGTGCCAGACAATCAGTACAATTGCACAACTAATAATTTCAGTATAGACCAGCAATTATATATATACATTTATGGCATCATTCAACAATTGCAAATCAAGCATCAATAAGGTTTTAGTTTATTCTTCCCTATTCTGCCCGAGTTTGGCATGCTCCAATTTTTATTCAATTCAAATCATTTAAATCTCATTTTTGGATATGTTATAGCCTTATATGTCTAGTTTCTAATCCCTTTAGTCCCATCTCATTTTGAGTTGTATGACCCAAGATATAAACATTTTATCTTAGCATGCCCTGTTCTTAGCCAGAATTGGGTTCCTATAAAAGAAAATTCACTAAAAATCGAAATATAGGTGAAATCATGCAAATTTTATATCAAACTAAATCTAACACAACAAGCTTTAAAATGAGTTAAGTTTCATGTCATTTGCCAGTATATTTTGAGTTATAGGTCTCGAAACATTACCCTACTTGGCTGTCCTGTTTTAGGCCAGTTTAAACCTAAACCAACTTCATTGAAGTGCTGGGAACAAATGACAACGAATTAAATTCTGAAATTTTTATGGGACATTATCTTATGTGTTAGCTTTCAAAAAAATTTAGTTGCACTTAATTTGAGATTGTATAGGGTGAGTTACACCATTCTCAACCCATGCTGCCCGGGTGAGGATCCAGATTTCTAGGTCTAACTTCAAAAATTCATAACTAATTTCATACTAATCCAATAGCCTTATATTTTATATGTATGGAAAGCCCTGGATGTCTATTTTCATTTAAAAATGGTTTCATCAAATTTAAATGGCGGTAGGCGAAGCTGTACACTCCGCCGTACGGACAGCCGAGGAAAACCCTAACCTGCTTCTATGTTTATCTCCTTCCTTCAAGCTATTTGCTCTCAATTCCAATTTTAATCACAACATACATTCAAAACCAGTCATAAAACATCATCATCACTCTATATAACATCAATATTTCAGATTGAACATGCTCACCATGCAGCCGCAAATCAGAGAAACCAAGAAGAGCAGTAGGATTTCCTACCTTGTCTTATGTAATTTATGCTGACTTTGAGTCTTTGATGGTGGTGATTTGGGATGAGACTTGAAGATAAATGAATGGATAAGAATGGAGTAGAAATGAGAGTAAAGAGGAGAGAAAGAGAAGAGCTTCAACACTAGAAAAGGCTAGCTGGCTGGTCAAAATTTGCTAATGGGAAAAAGAAAGAAAGAAGTGAGATATTTGAAGGTGGAGTGCATGTGATTGGTGGATCTAACTTTAGTCTTGATTTTGGTTGAGCTTCCCATCATCAAGGCCTGCCAAGGCGCCACTTGAGGGAGCTATTTGGCTAAATCTTATTCTAGGGCACTAATAGAAAAATTCTACTGGTCCGGTTCCGACAGTTTAAAATTTCGAAATCTTACCGATTTCTCTTAAATTAGTAAATCAGTTTGAAATTTTTTTCTGTTGGGTTTTCTATGTTCCTAATCTAACTCCATCAAGCTTAATCCTTTCAATTCATCCTTAATTGGCTTTAAGTAAGTGTTTAATCAGATTCCGATTAAACCCACTTATTCGATAAAAAATCGAATAACTTGGTTATTAAGGATAGAATTTTCTCGGATGTTACAGCATCAATATCCGAAGCAGATTCCATTTTAAGTATGTATTCTCATATGCTAACATCATGGTATACATAAGAACTTATATGACAATTCGTATCATGCATGAACATTCGTAGAGTTTCTTTCTTTACTTGGGTTGGAGCGAGGTCCCTTTTTCTTTTCTTTACTTAACCTTTATCTTAGGTCTTTTTCTTTTCACCCACTAAACATAAGTGGTAATGAGCTCATATCGTGGCCGTCGCCACCATAGAATTTCGGCACTTACACTAGCTAGGTCATGCCATGCCTCATGTAAGCCCTATCCCCTATACTTACACTAACTGGGTCATGCCATGCCTCATGTGAGTCGTGGGTGAGGGGAGCTTAAATTAGGTCACCTTCCCTTTTGAAGGATCACACACTTAATTAAATCTCTTCTTATTAAAGCTTACGATGCAAAATATTTCTAAATCCATAATTTTTGCAGAATTTCGGCAGCATAACTGCTAGACCGAAGGTTCCCAAAATTTTGCCAAACAGAGAAATCCAATATCACATACCATTAAGCATCATATCATCAACATATCATATTCATATCATCATCATCATCACTCATCATCATCATAGCATCATGCTTGCACATAAACATAGGCATATTCTCAAGCAAAATTTTATGAGTTTAGCTTAATAGATTTGGTGCAAGCTTTTAAATGAGATTGTCTCTTGTGTAAACTCTTTTATTAGGTGTAGGGCCAATTTCATCTATTATCCTTCTTGAAACTTTTAAGTTGAATTATGAAGGTTTTTCCAATGCTTAATGTAAGGGTCTTAATGTCTTAAGGCTTATTTCTCATTATCCTTTAAATTTCACCGTAGCTAGTTTTTACTTTTACAGTGGGGTAGTAACTTCAAAAATTCACCATAATTTCACCTTTTATTCTTTTGCTTCGAATTTTGATTATACTTCTCTAAGTCTATTTTCAAACAAAGCAAGCTCCACTCAAAAATTCATTTTGTAACTTGAGTTATGCACATTTTATTCTGACTATTCAGACTTAAAAGTTCAACTCAGGTCAGTGGCTTGTCAACTCCACTGGGAGTTCCTCACATGAAATCTGACAAAACTGTTTTATGAGGGTGTTCCTCTATGTCTTAGCTTTCTAAACAACTTGGTCCCATTCAAAATAATTTTTGTAGCTCCATTTATAAGGTTTTTAGTGCAGACTACCCAAACAAAAATCCATCCGGGAATAGCCAACTTTGAAAAATCATATCTCCCTCATTTTAAAACCAAATTTCACGTATTTTATATGTTTGGAAAGATTTTTGAGTCTACTTTCATAGAAAATTAGTTTCATTACATTTCAAGTTTTGTAGAATGAGTTATACAGCATGCATTTCAGACTACCAGAATTCCAGCTTAACTAGTTTTTATGTTTTACATATCAAACTTATGGAGATGTTGCTATACCACTTCAAATCATCATTTTTATGTTTTATCTCACCATCATATTCAAGATTTTAGTCACCAAATCAGTATTTTAAGACAAATAAAGCAAGGTACATAAAAACCATCATGCCACATAATCTCATTTTAAGACAACATTTTCAACAAGATAAGAAAAACTCATAGAGCAAGATATGGTCATGAGACCTTGAAGCAAGTCCTAAAACCACCTAGCTATGAAGAGCTTAGGAGTTCTAGAGGTTGAAAAATACATGAAAAAGAAGGGTTAGAGTCACTACCAACGAGAGCTTCTTGAAGGATTTTGAATGTGGAGAAGGTTGGAGAGAGCCTTCCTACTTGAAAGCTTGGAAATGGGGCTTGTGTATGGATGATCTTGTTTCTCCAAAGACCAAAAATGGTGGTCCTTGAAGGGATTGTGAGGGTGATGATGGAAATGAGGTGAGAAGTAGTAGGGAGATTGGAAGAATAATAAGGAGGGTTGGAAGAACAAGAGAGTAGGAATGGGACTTGGAGAAAGGAGAGAGCTTTGTGTCTTGAGAGAGGAAATGAAAAATGAAGTGAGGGGGAGAGAGAGTGGGCTGATGGCGTATAAGCGAAGGGAGAGAGTGATGTGATTTTGCTTCTTACAACAAGCAAGAGAGTGAGGGAAAACCTTGGGGCAAAAGATGGAGTTGTGTTTCCTTTGAGTCTTGGCACTTGGGTAAGGACCATGTAGTGTTTTTCAAGTGGTTAAAAGCATGATCTATCTTAGGATTGGCATTGGGTGAATATGATCACTCCAAGTGTCATAATCTTGATAGAGGAGAGTATATCTTTTGTCTTGACTCAAGAAATCTACTAACATGGACTCTTGATCTAGTGGTATATGATGAGAAAGCAAATGGATGGTTGGATATGGTTCTTGCCTTGACCAAGCTTTCAAACAATAATTAAAGGGAAGTTTCTAAATTTTTACAATTGTTACAATTATCTAAATGCTAATTAATTCAATTGGTTTAATTACACTTTAACACATTTTCATTAAAAATGGTTTTCCTCATTAATTATGTAAAGAGGGTATGAGGGTTAATTTGTCATGTGTAATTAAGATGTAATACTTATCATGCATTTAGTTAATAAGGTTAGGTTACCTTGATTTTATGTTCTAAATTATGAATTAATAAGGATTGGGCAATTAGGCTTTTAATTGTAACTTTTAATGCATTATGCTTCAATTTTTGACTTTTTCTAATTAATCATTGACTTGCCTTTAATTTACTAAGCCCTTACTCTCGAGATTAGCCGATTAGTTCTCAATTAATCGCTAACCCCTCTAATTAGCCGGAGACACCGAGCTAATTAGCTTAGATGAAAATGGGGATGTTACAAGTGTGGATGGCTAGATTAACATGAATATGTTGGGTTTGGATGGGCAATTGAATGAAAAGCTAAAAGGTAGTAAAATAGAATTTGTCTAGATTGAAAAACCCTAAACTATTTGTACTACAAAGTGTACGGCTTCACCTACAGCCACCAGAATTTAATGAAACCAATTTTAATGAAACTAGACATCTAGAGCTTTCCAGCCATATAAATTATAAGGCCATTGGATTTGTGTTGAGTGAGATATGAATTTTTGAAGTTAACCCTAGAATTCTGTTCACTATTCTGACCAATATAGGTTGAAAAAGACATAACTCACCCTACACAACTTCAAATTGAGTAAAAACTAATTTTTTTAGAAATAACACATAGATATGTATGCCATACAAATTTTAGATTCAAATCCTATGTAGTTTGCTTCCAGTAATTCACCAAAGTTGCCCTATGTCTTGACTGGACTAAAATAGGGCAAATCAATTCAAACATCTTTGAGAGCTTATAACTTGAGTTCTGCCCATTCAAATGAAATGAAACTTGTGGGAATTAAAGTTGGGTCTGTTAGCTTTAAAATAATGTAAGTTTCAAACAAATCCAATAAGATTTCTATTTTTGATGAATTTTCACATTTTAGACTTTAATTTGGTCTAACACCAGGACAAATCTTAGTTAAACTTCAATAACTCAATTTATACTTATCAAAACTTAATAGGACCAAAGAGATTAAAAACTAGGCAATCAATATTTAAACATATCAAAAATTTAGAATTTAATAAGTTAAGTAGAATTTGTGGTATAAATAAAAAAATAGGGCAAAATTGAATTATGTAAGTAAAATTGCCAAATTGGGGGTTTAGGCACCTTAATACATGTATGCGCTTCAATTAAGATGTGAATGTTGCAAATCTATGGTGATGCTGAAAGATTTATATATTATATTGGCCTTACTGCTATGACTGATTGTCTATTTTAGCTGACATTATTCACGGGAAAGCAGACCTGATCCATTATGTTGCCAAAATTCCGGTAGAACTTATGCATATGGTATGTTATACATATAAATGCATATGTTATCCAAGATGATTTACCCATGACTACATGCTCCATAAGGACTATATAAATTCCATTTACTTGGGCTAGCCTCGAAAGAAAGTTAAAAGGAATAGATCGGTAGGAAAGTCAGGCAAATAATACTCGATAATCTTGTATAGGAATGAGCTCGATCCTGATAAACAAACTATTATCTAGGAGCTATATAGCCAAACGCTCCTAGGGGACCAAGTATGGATAAAAGATAAGAGCAGACACCCCAGGGATGGCAATTTGTAATGCCTAGGTGTGTTAAATGAGAAAATTGAGCACAATTACATGGTTCAGCATGTGCATCTACATATGCATGTTGTACGGCTATTACTCTTATTATTATGGTTGTAGTTTATCTGATTCTATTCTTATATCCACTCTAGTTTATTTGTCACTATTTTAATATCTACTCTAGAAACTACTAAGGGAGTGATAAAAGTAATCAATTTCGGAAGAATATGTTTTCCAAACTTAACAAATCAATGTATATATATCTATGCATGAGATCACTCTTTCTAAATAAACTGAAGCAGTTGGGACAGCAACGATGACTTGAATTATCATGTAACTTAGGAATCAAATTGAGAATGAATATTCTCACGCCAAGGTGTTTCCTGTGTTATCTCCAGAGAATTTAGAGGAGCTCAGTGAGGATCCAATTCAACAAAATTCAACTATATTGGAAGTATTTGTCGAAGACACATTAACAAACACATCCTCATATACTAGTACTAGCAAATTGGCCTATTAGTTGAGACTTCTAGTAGTCTTGCTTATGTACCTGAGAAGGATCGTACTGTAATATACCTATTTGTAAAATGTAAGAAAGGATTGTATTTTCTCATAACTTGAGGTGGAAATTAAATCGTGGTCCATTTAATTGATGGTAACAACTCTTAATACAATGTTATGACTTAAGCATAATATTATAACTAGGAGGGTGTTATACTTCCTCTTCCACTTCCCATTTTTCTTTGTTACTCACCCAACCTCTCATCCTTTTTCCTCTAATAAAAATTACATCCATCCTAGCCATTATTACTCTCATAGAACACAAGATTCAAACCAAAATCTCTACCTTTTAGCCAAATGCAGTTTCGACTAAAGTAGGGGCTAGGAGGAGTGATTATATTTTGGGTAGATTGAAGGTGGCTAAAGTTTCAAGGAAACCAAACTAAGGGTTACAAACATTGTAAATAAGGTAGGAAATCTTAAAGACTTGAATTGCCTTGTGTTTGGTTAGCTAGAGTTTTATAGTTTTCTGGATATTGGAGTAGGAATTAGTGATGTTTATTCTTGTATTCTCATATTATAAAGTGGTTGGAGTTGGATATTAATAGGTGGTTGTTGTTATGGCTAAAGAAAAGCCAAAAAACATAAATTTGTGTATATATGCAATCTGATCAATCAATAATTCGATCCTCATATTTGAAGCTAGAAAACTCAATTGAACTAAACTAATTTTAAATGAAATTTAACTTAGGTAGAAGTTTATCCATATAAAACATAAGTCCATATGAGCTGTGTAAAGGAAGTTATGATCTTTACAAATAGACTCTATTTTATAGCAAACACCATCAAACAGCTTATGGTTAAGACTCAATATCTTAAGCTATATATATCATTTCTAAGTGAAATTAATTTTATTAGAAAGATAAGACATAGGAGAATAAGTCTATAAGTTTTTAGAATTAAACTCCTAGTTGATTGCTCTCAGTAATTCTACAAAGTTACCCCACATTCTAAAAGTGCTAAAACAGGATAGCCATAATGTAGAGTTTATGATTTAAGCTCTATTTAACCAAATTAAGTGAGGCTAGGTTATTTGAAAGAGGGTTCAAGTGAGTAAAATCCTATAAAATTTTAAATCAATATGATAGGAGATGAATTTTTAGTGATTTTTCTACTTCTGATGTCCAAATCTACCCCAAAACTAGGTAGAACTAAATCAAAAGTAAATATCTTAAGTTATGCTTATCAAAACTTAGTAGGTACAAGGGGGTTTAAAAATAGACTAATAAAACAACATTTTATGTAGAATTTGAGAGCAAAATGATTTAATTTGAAATTTAGGTATGAATTAGAAGTCTGGGTTGAACTTGGGAAAACTTAAGCCAGATGTTGTTAAAATACCTACAACCTCACCTAAAGGTCTACAAACCATATGGGACCAAAACTAATTGGAAGGATGGATATTATAAGTCGAGTTCATTACTATGTTAATAACTATGTCATAGTGCCACTTTTCCTTGAGATTTGATAGCAGAGGCATTTCTTGTTTCATATGAACATATATATGCTGGAAATGTCTTTTTATGTGATTGGCTATATACTTTACTATTGTAAACCTTGGAAACTCTCATACTATAGCTGGCATACTGTCAAATTTTCAGTTAAAATGTTTAAGGAGTAAGTTTTTGGCATGAGCATATATGCATTCAAATATCTCCATAAATCATTATGACCAAGGAATGCATATAAGCATATGAATTAAGAAATTATGTAAATAGATAAGATGAGATCCCTTCATTTGGAGGCAGTTGGAAGATCCACTTGAAGGCACATATGAAAAAACAATGAGATCTATCTACTTCGGAAGCATGTGGCCAAATGAGATTCCTCCAATTGAGAGGCACGTGGGTTCCCTTGTCAGTTGGTATTGTGTGACCTCAGTCACAACATGAGCTCATTTCCCAGATCAGTCTATTCAAGGGCAATAAAGATCAAGGGCACAAGCTAAATAAGAAAGTAAGTGAGGAGGTGTATTAAATTGTGCACTTATGAGCATGCAACTTATTTATTTTTATTTAGTACCTTAATATGTCTGAACATAGCAACTATATTAGTTGTATGGTTATTGCTAGGCTTGGACCAAGTGTACGAACTAAAATTTAAACTGCGCCGAAAGGGAACATTTCTTAAGCATAATAAACAAACCCTTATCTTATCCCTATGCGGGAAACTACATTTTGTTAATAAATCGGAGTAGTTGGGATGATGATGATGACATAGAATGTCTGATAGCATAGGATGCTTAGCAAGAATGTAAAATTCTCACCCTCTATATGTGTTCTCGTGTCATCTCTAGATAGCTCAAGAGATATTGATGATGACCATCCTTGAAGGATCGAATCGAGATCAAGTTGACTGCAAAGGGTTGCTATCAAATATTTTTATGATTAGCACTAGATGGCTACTTTGCTAGTCAGAGTTTTTAGTAGAGCTGTTTATGTACTTGAAAGGGCTGTTATGTAATTCTAATGGCTTGACTATGTAACCCAACCATTGCTATTATGCCATAAGAGAAAATCCTGTTATCTTTATTCACTTATTTAAATGTTTTCTTCGTATTACTACAATAAATGTTACATTATTTCCTTAGAGATAGAGTGAATAATCAAATAAGGCCCGTTAATTTATTAGTAATGACCCTAAGTAGAATGTGATAACTTAAGCATAATATTGTACTTAGGAGGATGTTACATTTTGGTGTTAGAGTAGTTCATCCTAATAGGGCCTGTGGATTGGACTAGCTATGCTTCTAACATACTCTAAGCTTCTTAGTTAATACCATGCATTAGATTTTGAATAGAGTTAAATATGCATGGTTGTCTAATTATGATAGTAATCAGTTGCTATCACACTTACTCAATATTGAGCCTGATCAACCCAAAATCTTTGTTTGTGTGACTAGGAACTAATGACTTCCCATGGGCGTGGTAGGCTAGCCCATGGATCTACTTCTGAAGACATGGAGAACATCATGGATACTTTTTGTATGATGGATCATACGATGAGAGATTAAGCTACTGCTACTAATCATTTAATGGAGAGAGTCAATCGACGAGCTAGAGAGAATCCTAGCAAAAACCCCGGAGGAGAAAGAAGGGATCGAGAATACCAAAAATTTGCTAAATTTCGCAAAGCAACTCCACCAAATTTTCGGGGACCTTCATTCAAGATAAAACTGAAGAATGTATTAAAGCTATGGAGAAAATTTTGTCCAAGTTACCATGTACTGAGCAACAAAAGGTCGCCTTTGTTACTTATATATTAGAGGTTGATGTAGAGTTCTGGTGGGTTCATATGAGGAGGTTACTTGAGCATGCCCAAGCTTCAATTACTTAGGAGGTATTCAAGAATATGTTTTACGAGCAGTACTTTCCTATGTCTATAAGGAATGCCAAGGAATTAGAGTTTATGAGACTTCAACAAGGAAGCATGAGTATGGCCGAATATGTGGCTAAATTTGAAAAGGTCTACAAGTTCTCCACAATTTATCAGTGTAACCCGAACGAAGCTTGGAAATGTGTTAAGTTCAAGGGCAGCTTAAGGGAGGACATCCTAGCAGTAATCAGACCTCAGGAAATTAGAGATTATGCCATCCTTGTGAGCAGGTGTAGACTTGTAGAAAAGTGTAACATCGCCATTTTCATCTAAGCTAATTAGCTCGGTGTCTCTGGCTAATTAGAGCAGTTAGCGATTAATTGAGAACTAATCAGCTAATCTCGAGAGCAAGGGCTTAGTAAATTAAAGGTAAGTCAACAATTGAAACATAATGCATTAAAAGTTACAATTAAAAGCCTAATTGCCCAATCCTTATTAATTCATGATTTAGAACATAAAATCAAGGTGACCTAACCTTATTAACTAAGAGCATGACAAGCATCACATCTTAATCACATGAAAATTAACCCTCACATCTTCTTTACATAATTAACGAGGAAAATCCTTCTCATTGAAAATGTGCTAATGTGTAATTAAACCAATTGAATTAATTAGCATTTAGATAATTGTAACAATGGTAAAAATTTAGAAACTTCCCTTTAATTATTATTTGAAAGTTTGGTCAAAGCAAGAGCCATATCCAACCATCCATTTACCTTCTCATCATACACCACTAGATCAAGAGTCCATGTTAGTAGATTCCTTCAGTCAAGACAAAAGATCTACTCTCCTCCATCAAGATTGTTACACTTGGAGTAATCATATTCATCCAATGCCAATCCTAAGATAGGTCATGCTTTTAACCACTTGAAAAACACTACAAGGTCTTTACCCAAGTGCCAAGACTCAAAGGAAACACAACTTCCTCTTTTGCCCCAAGGTTTTTCCCACTCTCTTGCTTGTTGTAAGAGGCAAAATCACATCACTTTCTCCCCCTCATTTGCGCCATTCAGCCTCTCTTCTCTCCCCCTCACTTCATTTTTCATTCCTCTCACTAAGACACAAAGCTCTCTCCTCTCTCCAAGACCCATTCCCACTCTCTTGTTCTTCCAATCTGCCTTGTTCTTCTTCCAATCTCCCTACTACTTCTCATCTCATTTCCATCACCACCTTCACCATCCCTTCAAGGACCACCATTCTTGGTCTTTGGAGAAACAAGATCACTCATACCCAAGCCCCATTTTCAAGCTCTCAAGTAGGAAGGCTCTCTCCAACCTTCTCCACCTTCAAAATCCTTCAAGAAAGCTCTCTTTGGTAGTGACTCTAACCTTCTCTTTTCATGTATTTTTCAAACTCTAGAACTCCTGAGCTCCTCATAGCTAGGTGGTTTTAGGACTTGCTTCAAGGTCTCATGACCATTTATTTCTTTATAAGTTTTTGTTGTCTTGTTGAAAATGTTGTCTTGAAATGAGATTATATGGCATGATAGTTTTTATGTATCTTGCTTTATTTTGTTTTAAAATACTGATTTGGTGACTAAAACCTTGAATATAATAGGGAGATAAAACATAAAAATGGTGATTTGAAGTGGTATGGCAACATTTTCACAAGTTTGATATGTAAAACATAAAAACTAGTTAAGCTGAAATTCTGATAGTCTATAAGACCCATAGTATAACTCATTCTACAAAACTCAAAATGTAATGAAACAAAATTTCTGTGAAAGTAGACTCAAAGAGCTTTCCAAGAATATAAAATACGTGAAATTTGGATTTAAAATGAGGGAGATATGATTTTTCAAAGTTGGCTATTCCCGGATGGGTTTCTGTTTGGGCAGTCTGTACTAAAAACCTTATAACCGAAACTACAAAAATTATTTTTGAATGGAACCAAGTTTGTTAGAAATATAAGACATAGAGGAACACGCCCATAAAATAGTTTTGTCAGATTCCATGTGAGGAACTCCCAGTGGAGTTTACAAGCCTTTGACCGAGTTGAACATTCAAGTTTGAACAGTCAAAATAAAATGTGCATAACTCAAGCTACAAAATGAATTTTTGAGTGGGGATTATTTTGTTTAAAAATAGACTCAGAGAAGTATATTTACACAAAAATTCAAAATAAAATAGTAAAAGATGAAATTATGGTGAATTTTTAAAGTTATTACCCCACTGTAAAAGTAAAAACGAGTTATGGTGAAAGTTAAAGAATAATGAGAAATAAGCCTTAAAACATTAAGACCCTTACACTAAGCATTGGAAAAACCCATTATAACTCAACTTAAAAGTTTCAAAAAGGATAATGGATGAAATTGGTCCTATGCCTAATAAAAGAGTTTACACAAGAGACAATTTCAATTAAAAGCTTGCACCAAATTTGTTAAGCTAAGCTCATAAAATTTTGCTTGAAAATATGCCTATGTTTATGTGCAAGCATGATGCCATGATAATGATGAGTGATGATGATTATATGAATATGATATATTGATGATATGATGCTTAATGATATGTGATGCTAGATTTCTCTGTTTGGCAAAATTTTGGGAAGCTTCGGTCTAGCCGTTATGCTGCCGAAATTCTGCAAAAATTATGGACTTAGAAATATTTCACATCATAAGCTTTAATAAGAAGAGATTTAATTAAGTGTATGATCCTTCAAAAGGGAAGGTGACCTAATTTAAGCTCTCCTCACGCACGACTCACATGAGGTAGGCATGACCCAGCTAGTGTGAGTATATGGGATAGGGCTTACATGAGGCATGGCATGACCCAGCTAGTGTAAGTACCGAAATCTTATGGTGGCGACGGCCACGGTATGAGCTCATTACCACTTATGTTTAGTGGGTGAAAAGATAAAGTCAAGTTAAGAAAAGAAAAGGGACTTTGGCCTAAACCCTAGAAGGGGAAGAAGTTAAGAGAATCTTATGGTATGGACATGTATGTTTTATGTAATTATACTTGTGCTTATGTATATTATAATATAAATGATTAGAGGGCACGTTAAAATTGAATCCACTTCGGATATTCATATTTTCGAAAATCCAAGAATTGAACCTTATGCATGCTCACTATTTTCATTAATAAAAATCGAAGTGGCTGGGACGATAACGATGGCACTCTCATGTCAGGTTCGAGTCCTACTGAGAAATCTTATTTCTCACTCCAGTTATTTTTCCATCTCGTCACCAGACACCGATGGCATACCCCATGGAGTGGAGCATGGATCCTCCCCACCATGAGTAGGCCTATGATGAGGAGGCCCAAACTATCGTGGCGACGACCACCATGGTAGTCCATACCTACTTTCATCTTGGTCGTATACATGGGGGAAAGGAGCCCGACATCCCGCCAGCCCCAGTCGACATTTCCTCTGCACACCTCGGACAGCCGTTGGGTCCTTGGGATTTTCCTCCCGAGCCCTTGCCGGACATTGAGATAGAGCCGATGTCTCTGGGTCTACCAGCAGCCGAGCCCGTGCCACAGCTGACGATTCCGGTGGTCGATGTGAGTTCTACGGCCACTCCGAGGACCGCAGCCGCTTCACCGCTGCCCCCTGAGTATCACCCCGCCACGTCTGAGGAGGATCCCTCTGAGGAGCATTTGTCGGTAGCCAGCTACACCCCGGGTCGTCGTGTTTGTCGCATAGAGGTGATCAGCAGGCACCCTCGCATCATCCGTACTCCTCACGTTCCCCGAGGCCGAGGAGCGAAGGGAACCAGGCACTCGAGAACCTGATTTCCATTTGATCGAGTGTCATAGAAGGGGCGAGGAAGCCAAACATGTCTACATGGGCTATTTTAATATTGCTCCTTATCTTATGTATTTCATTTTGTGGCGAACCTTGTCATATTTGTTTATGTTCGATATTTTGGGGCCATGGCATGACCATGAGTCTCCTTTTTATGTATTGTTGATTATTATGAGACTTTATATATGTATGATTGTTCTAGTAAGATGAATGTATTCCATTTCTACTTATCCATTGCTCCTGTATTTTACGACTTCTATGTATGCGACACGCTCGTTTATCACTATCTTCTCGTTCCAGGCTTTACTTTCCAAAACGCTGCAAAGCGACGACGTATTTCAAAAAAAAAATTTACCGTATTTTCCGGATAACTTAACTTATAAATGAAGTTTAGTTTTCTACGAGCATAAGTAACAACTAATAAAATGCCGTAATATGACTTAAGCGTAGTATGAGTTTATTAGGGTGTTACAAAAAGTACAATGAGAAATTGAGAATTGCCAAGTCTGGTACCGATAGGAAGAGACCAGCACCCAAGAGCCAAGGATCCAAGCATGCCCTACTACCAAAGAAGCGACTTTCACCTAGTGGGTACAAAGGTGAACAGTTGCAAAACCCAGTTGTGAGATAAGGATGCCCCGAATTGTGGAAAGGACCATGGAGGTATACCTACCTTGGCCAGGCAGAATGTATGTTTCAAATGTAGGAAATTGGGATATATAGTTAGAGAATGCCCAATTAGGTACCAGCTACCCACCCCTAAGTCACAACATCAAGGAAAGGTTTTTACCTTAAGTACAGAAGAGACTACACATTCCAAGGAATAGATATGGGTTTAGATATAATCTAGGGCATGGATTAGGTTTCAGCCAACCATTTTATATTAAGTTACCCAAATATGTCTATTATGTTTTCTTTGACTCTACATATTGAAATTTTGTGTGCCTGTATATAAACTCTTTTGCTTATAAATAGTAAATTTTACGAGTAAATTTTGAGGACAAAATTGTTTTCGAAAGGTGGGTAGTAATGTAATGTCCTAATTTGACCGTAATTATAAATAATACTATTAGATGTGGAAACGAGTCCTATGCACTATATTTCACAAGGCGCACCCAAGTCAACTCAGAAATCAGATAACGGGGTAAACTTGGAAATCGGGTAACGAAAGTCGAACTTCAAGGCATTGTAAGACCATAACCAAGGGTTTTTCTTTTCATGTTTGATGTTAACAGAAACCAACACCTTTGCTGCAAGGTTGGATAAGTAGAATATAGCCTTCAAAGAAACTGGAAACTTAGGAGAAAAGGTAACTCGAAGCTCGAAACCTGAAAATTTGGGAAATAGTGAAATATTAAACTCGAAACTTGGAGACTTGGGAGGAAAGTGTAAAATATTAAATTTGGAACTCGGTATTTGGAGAGAAGAGGGAAGTGAACTCTCCCATGTTAAGTGACACTTTGAACTTGGAACTTAGAACTCGGCCAAGTTACTTGTTGAGCTTGGAATTGGTAAGCTTGGGGACAAGAATTTAAAAGGGTAAGGAGCTAAAATAACTACACTACAAACTTTATATTCACGTGATATAATATATTATGTGGTTGCAAAATTGGCCACCTAGTTAATTGGTAGAATTAGTGGCCAAATATTTAACCACATATATAGGTAAGAAAGGTTAAATATTAACCACATAATAAGCCAACCACTTTTACCATTACTTCATTATAAATTTTCACTAGACATTGTGTAACACCTTACCAGACAAGTACTACGCTTAAGTCATAATAAATTATCTGATAAGTGATTACGTGTAGTAAGCTAATCCAAAATTCTGCTTTCTGTATCATTATTAATTATCCACAAAAAAAAAAAAAGACTATTCGTGTAATAACATCTTCTGCTTGACGGGGGAATAAATACTAGTTAATTAGTATGCTGTAAATAACATGACATAAATAAAATTGCGATAAAGACAGAACTACTGTAACATACATCTTAAATATATACATAGATGCCTGCTTTCAAAGTTTGTCAAAACGATATAGGGTAAAAAAAAATGAGGCCGCTAACACAAAATAAAACCGTCAGTCCCTAAGAGCAGTACCCTAGATGGTCCCCATGGGATATTTCATGTACTCCTCTTAATTTCTACCCATCGGTCCATGACCCAGACTGCCAAAAGAGGGCCATTCTGTACATCTACTACCGCTACAGCATGCCTACTATCTAAATGGAATCCGAAGAAATAAACCCATTCGCCATGGTGGCGTCTGCAGAAGGGTGACTCGCGCTAGGAGTAGAGGACGAGGAGGAGGAACTTGCCGCCTCAGACGGATCCTCCTCTGAGATCGAGGTAGAAAGCATCTGCTACGGTGGTGAAGTAGGAGGCGCCATAGGAGCTGGGGCTGCTGCCGCTACTGGTGTTGCTGCTGCTGCTGCTGGTGTTGGTGGAGGTGGAGGTGGAAATTGATGGGCCATGTGAAAGGGAATGGCAATATACAGGACAACGGGGTCAAAAAGTGGGTGCATAAGCGGTACGGCAAAGTTTCTCTAGAAAAAGAAATAAAGATGGAACTGACATCTGCCAGATATATATATAGAATCCAGGAATGGGTCGATGTGGATGTGGAGCTCGGGGAACTTAGTGAGCAAGACTCCTGTTGCTACATTCTCCATAGTCTAAGAATGACGTGGAAATATACAGTAGGGTGAGAAATAAAAATTTCTCAGTAGGAATTCCTAGTTTCTACACATCTGTCATCGCTGTCATTCCCAGTTGTTTCGGTCTTTCAATGGTTTCAAATGGTACAACATACTGATAATATTTAACTTAAATACTTATTTGTAAAACATACACCGAAACAAGCTCAATTTTAATTAACAGATACATTAATGCAATTAGAACAGCAATTGTAAAGGAGCAATAGCATATTAAGAATAATAAGCGGGTATCTAGGACAGTCACTTAAGAAGCATTACACTGTACATATGAAAGTACAATCAGAAAATGTATCTTATTTTTGAAGGTTTTTGCCTATTAGAACTTATTTCCATTCTTGGTCCCCTGGGAGTTATTGGCCATATACTCCTGGGTTATAGCCCACTTTTCAAGACCGAGCTCGTTCCTATATAGGATTGCTAGGTTTACTTTTCCCGACCTTCCCACTGACCTATTCCCTTTAATTTGTTCTGGGGCTGGCCCAAGTGAAATGGACTCATTTACAATATCATGAATTGAATGCACATGTAACTTGATTCTTCAAGTATCATATATTCATGCTATTTTGACTTACACAACATATGAATCTCTTACCGAAATTTCGGTAGAATAACGGACCGAGTCCGCTTCCCCATGAATAGTGCCAGACAACCAGTACAATTTTACAAACTTGCAATTCAATATAGACCAGCAAATATGTATATATATTCATAGATTCATCCCTTAGTTTCAACTCAAGCATCAATATGGCTTTCAGTTTATTCTTCTTTGTTCTACCCGGGTATTGAATAATCCACCCTTATTCCAATTTAACTCATTTAAACCTAATTTTTGGATATACTGTAGCCTTATGTGTCTAGTTTCTAATTCTTCTCGTTCCATATCATTTGGATTTGTATAACTCAAGATATAAATATTTTACCTCAGCATACCCTGTTCTTAGCCAAAATTGGGTTCTTATAAGAGAAAATTCACTAAAAGAAAACTAGGTGAAATCATATGAATTTCATATCAAATTAAAGCTAACACAACAAGCTTTCAAATGAATTAAGTTTCATGTCATTTGCCTAAGGATTTTGAGTTATGAGTCCCAAAAACATTACCCTACTGGACTGCCCTGTTCTAGGCTAATTTAAACCTAAGCCAAATTCATTGATGTGCTGGGAACAAATGACAACAAATCAAATTCTAAAATTTTTATGGGATGTTCTCTTATATGTTAGCTTTCAAAAAACGTTGGTTTCACTCAATTTAGAGTTGTGTAGGGTGAGTTACACTTTTCTCAACTCATGCCGCCCAGATGAGAATCTAGATTTCTAGGTTAAACTTCAAAAATTCATAACTAATTCTACACTAATCCAATGGCTTATAATTTATATGTATGGAAAGCCCTGGATATCTAGTTTCATTTAAAAATAGATTCATCAAATTTAATCTGCTGTAGGCAGAGCCGTACCCTCCGCCGTATGGACCACCGAGGAAAACCCTAACATCTTCTTGGTTTGTCTCCCTTCTTCAAGCTATTTGCTATCAATTTCGATTTTTATCACAACAATCATACAAAATTAATCAATCATAAACCATCATCATCACTCTACATAACATCAATATATCAAGTCATACATGATCACCATTCAGCCCCAAACCAGAGAAAGTGAGAAAAGAAATAGGAAAATGAGAAAAGAAATAGGATTTCCTACCTTGTCTAGATGAGTTTGGGTAGATCTTGTGTCTTTGATGAGGGCAACTTATGATGAGACTTGAAAATGGATGAGAATGGAGTGGAAATGAGAGTAAAGAGAAGAAAAAGGGAAGAGCTTCAGCAACTAGAGGGGATGGCCGAAATTTGGATAAGGGAAGGAAAGAAAAAGTAAAGATTATTGAGGTAAAATGCATGATGATTGGTGGACTCCATCATGCTCTTAATTTTGGTTTGGCTTCCACCATCAAGGGCTGCTCAAGGCGCCACTTGGGGGGTTTATTTGGCTGAATCTTAGCCATTGATCCTAGGGCACTCATAGCATAATTTCTATTGGTCCAGTTCCGACATTTTAAAACACCGAAATCTTACCGATTTCTCTTAAATCGATAAACCGGTTTGAAATTTTTCTGTGAGATTTCCTACGTTCCTAATCTAATTCCATCAAGCCTAATCTTTTCAAATCACCCTTTATTGGTTTTAAGTAAGTGTTTGATCAAATTCTGATTAAACCCACTTATTCGATAAAAAACCGAATAACTTAGTTGTTAGCGATAGAATTTTTCGGACATTACATTTCTATACCCCTAAAAAAAGTTTTGTCCTCAAAATTTAGTACTTGGAAATAATTCGGGATACTCCCTCCTCATATCCGATTCTAACTCCCACGTATAGTCAGCCGAGTCTTCGTATCCCCATGCCACCTTTACCAGTTGCACGGCTTTATTTCAAAGGTGTTTAATGCTCCTGTCCACTATCCGTGTTGGGGGTACATGAAAAGTTAAGTCTTCCCTTAACTGGATTGATTCAAGTTCCAAAAAGTGAGTAGGATCAGGTTGGTATTTTCTGAGTTGAGAGATATGGAAAACATCGTGAAGATTTGACAAATGTGGGGGTAAGGCAACTCGATACGCAACTGGTCCGATTTGCTTTAAAATTTGAAAGGGACCTATAAAGCGAGGGCTTAGCTTTTTGACTTTAATGGCTCTACCTACTCCGGTTGTGGGTGTGATCTTTAGGAACACGTGGTCTCTTTCTTGAAATTCCAAGGGTTTTCTCCTAATATCCGCGTAGCTCTTTTGACGGCTTTGAGCTGCAAGTATTTTGCTACGGATTCTTTTGATCTGCTCTATTGTCTATCTGACTAGTTCCAGACCTGACAGACTCTGTTCTCCTGATTCATACCAACATAGGCGAGATTGACACTTCCGTCCATATAAAGCTTCATATGGAGCCATGCCGATGCTAGCATGGTAACTGTTGTTGTACGCAAACTCGGCAAATGGTAAGCATCGATCCCAACTCCCCCGTTGTTCCAGAATGTATGCTCATAACATATCTTCCAAAGTCTAAATCGTTTGTTCCGTTTGGCCATCCGATTGCGGATGATATGTAGTACTTAGACATAGTCTAGTACCAAACGCCTTCTGGAGCGCTCCCCAAAACCGTGAGGTGAACCTTGGATCTCGATTTGAAATGATTGTTGAAGGAATACCATGTAACCGTACCACTTCTTGAATATACAATTGAGCCAACTTCTCTAGAGGAGAATTCGCTCGAATGGGCAAAAAGTGAGCTGACTTGGTCAGTCTATCCACTATGACCCATATAGCGTCATATCCTAGGGGTTCTTGGTAAACCCATAACGAAATCCATAGAAATGCTCTCCCATTTCCATTCCAGAATCTCTAAGGGTTGTAATGTCCCTACCGGCTTCTGATGCTCTATTTTTACCTTCTAGCAAGTTAGACATTTATTCACAAAATTGGCCACATCTATTTTAAGGCCTAGCCACCAAAATATCTTCTTGAGATCTTGATACATTTTGTTAATGCTGGGATGTATAGTAAACTCACTCTTATGGGCTTCCTCCAAGACCTTCTTCCTAAGGTCGTTCTCCTTAGGTACATATATCCTCCCCTGATATCGCCATATTCCTTCTGCATCCTGAGTAAATCCTGTTAACTTGCCAGATTACACCAGTTGCACTATATGCTGGAAGTCATCATCTCCTTGTTGTGCTTGCTAGATATAATCTTTGAAAGTACTAGTTATCTTAAGTTGGGGTAATTGAATGGCACTGGGGGTTATAGGGATTCCTAAGTTGAGGATTTGGAAACTTTCTATAAGTTCCGCTTCTTTGATCATCATCCACGCTACTGTCAAGGATTTTCTACTTAGGGCATCTGCCACTACATTTGCCTTGCCTGGATGGTACTTTAGGTCGAACTTGTAATCTTTAAGAAACTCCATCCACCTTCGCTGCCTCATGTTCAATTCCTTCTGATCAAAAAGGTATTTCAAGCTTTTGTGATCAGAAAATACTTCAAACTTCACTCCGTAGAGATAGTGTCTCCACATCTTTAAGGCAAATACTATCGCTGCTAGCTCGAGGTCATGTGTTGGATAATTTCTTTCATGAGTTTTCAATTGCCTCGAAGCATATGCTACAACATTCCTATTCTGCATTAACACGCACCCTAATCCTTTCTTAGAAGTATCACAGTACAGTTCGAACGGTCCATGAGGATCTGGTAAAATAAGTATTGGGGCTGTTGTCAACCTTTCCTTTAATTCTTGAAAACTCTGCTCGCACTCGGGTGTCCATTCGAATGGGGCGTTCTTCTTGGTTAACTTTGTTAGGGGTAGGGCTATTTCTGAGAAGTTCTTAATAAATCTCCTATAGTATCCAGCCAACCCTAAGAAGCTCCTGACTTTCGTAACTGTTGTTGGTCATTCCCAATTTAATACTGCTTCTACCTTACTGGGATCCACTAAAATTCCCCCATGGGATACCACATGGCCAAGAAATTTTACTTCTTTTATCCCAAATTCACATTTGGATAGCTTGGCATAAAGTTTCTTTTCTCTTAGAATTTGCAGAACCAATTGCAAATGTTCTATGTGCTCCTATTCTGTCTTCGAGTAAACAAGTATGTCATCAATGAACGCCACCACAAATTTATCGAGATATGGTCTGAATATTCGATTCATGTAATCCATGAATATTGTCGATGCATTCGTCAATCCGAAGAACATTATAGTATATTCATAATGTCCATAACGAGTCCGAAACACCGTCTTCGGAATATCTTCTTCTCGAACCTGAATTTGGTGATATCCAGACCGTAGATCAATCTTGGAAAATACAATAGCCCCTTGTAGTTGGTCCTTGAGATCATCAATCCTTGGCAATAGATACTTGTTCTTGATTGTCGCCTTATTCAACTGCCTGTAATCTATAAATAGTCGCATGCCTCCATCTTTCTTCTTAACTAACAGGACTGGGGCTCCCCATGGTGATGCACTTGGTCTAATAAATTTCTTTTTCGGGAGTTCTTCAATCTGCCCCTTAAGTTCGGTTAGTTCCAAAGGTGACATGCGGTATGGCGCTAAAGATATTAGTCCCATTCCTGGCACTAATTCAATGGTGAACTCAATCTCTCTCTCGGGGGGAAACTCAAGAATATATTCGGGGAACACATCAGGATATTCCTTAACAACTGGAATATTGTTTAACTCCTGATCAACCTCTGCTACAATGGTTGATAAAAAAATATACCCTTGACTTCTATTCTCACAGTGGTGTACTATTAAGGAACTTAAATAAAGACTTACAGAGATTACTAATTCAGAAGATGAAACAAGGGGAAGTATAATGGATTTATCAGAGCAATTTAACAGGGCTTGGTTGGCAAAGAGCCAGTCCATACCCAAAATGATGTCAAGTCCAGACAAGGGAAGGCAAATTAAATTAGTCAGAAAAGTTTGACCTCTTATTTGACAAGGGACATTCATACAAATATGATTGGTCCTAACGGGCTCACTTGTAGGAGTAGAAACTAACAAGTCATAGGGTAATTCAGAAATAGGTAACTGCAAGGCTATCATGCAATCATGAGAGATGAAGGAATGAGATGCACCTTGTTGACCTCCTGTGCATCCATAGTGAAAACTCTCCCCTAGCGTTGTGGCTTAGGAGTCGGTTGAGGGTTTCTAGCAGGGCATTCATAGATTCTGTGGCTTGGTCTGCCACATCCAAAGCAAACATTTTGACCTGCCAAGCAGGAGCGGTCGACATGATTTCTGCCGCATTGATTGCAAGTTTGGTTCCTATAAGGCCTCTGAGGTTGCTTGCCTCTGTTGTTCACCGACTGAAACTTTCTCTGCTGTTGTAAGTTGGGCTTGAACCTCAGGCCTTGCGGAGCTAACCCCTTCTTGAAGTTATTGCCAAATGACCTAGCATCAACTAACTTCTTGTTACAGTCCTCCACTAGGCGGCAGTTGTTCACCAAAGTAGGGAAGTCTCTGATCTCCATTGGTTCTATGGTGGCAAGGATGTCTTCTCTTAGTCCACCTTCAAATTTCATGCATTTCCATGATTCGTCGGGGCTCCATTGATAAATGGTGGAAAATTTGCACAACTCCTCAAATTTAGCAATGTACTCCGACACGCTACTATTTCCTTGATGAAGATGCATGAACTCCAACTCTTTGGCATTGCGGACAAATGCAGGGAAATACTTCTGGTAGAATGCATCTCTGAATACGTCCCAAGTAATATCTGTCTGGGATCCTTCTAATAATCGCCGTGCACCATTCCACCAGAATTCTATATCGGCTTCGAACATATAAGTGGCAAAAGTCACCTTCTGACGGTCTGTGCAATCTAACATGGAGAAAATCTTTTTCATAGCTTTAACCCAATCGTCTGCCTTATCTGGGTTAAAGGCTCCCCTGAAGCTGGGTGGGTTGGCCTTTCGAAACTCAAAAAATTTGAGGTATTCTAGATCCATTCCAGGGCCATTATGATTTCCCCCACGATCTACCTCTGACTGCCTTCCTAGTTGGCCCATCATTTGAGTCGCCGCAACTGCCTGCTCGTGCATAGCGTGCACCATCTGTCGCATTGTATCTAGGAACTCCGTAGATTCTTCCTGGGCTGGGGAAGTTCGCGGCCTACCTCGCCTTCCAGAAGCCATTAAGTTCTGAACACACAAAACAAGAGTAATTGAGTTGATCAGGCTCAATACTAAGTTCGGTGTGCTAGTAAATAATAGCATACAGTTAGGCAAACTCCCTCACATACATCCTATCCATATGGACGAGACTCAGAACATAATAATATCTAAGGAATGCAGAGCATATGCGTAGTATAGTCAGTCCAATCGTCAAGCCTATATTAGGACGAGCTGCTCTGATACCAAAAATATAACACCTTACCAGACAACTATGCTTAAGTCATAATAAATTATCTGATAAGTGATTACGTGTAGTACCCTAATCCAAAATTCTATTTTCTGTATCATTATTAATTATCCACAAAAAAATGACTATTAGCGTAATAACATCTTCTGCTTGACAGCGGAATAAATATTAGTTAATTAGTATGCTGTAAATAACATGACATAAATAAAATTGCGATGAAGACGAAACTACTGTAAAATACATCTTAAATATATACATAGACGACTGCTTTCAAAGTTTGTCAAAATGATACAGGGTAAAAAAAAAAAAAAAAATGAGGCCGCTAACACAAAATAAAACGGCCGGTCCCTAAGAACAGTACCCTAGATGGTTCCTACGGGACATTTCATGTACTCTTCCTAATTTCTACCCATCTGTCCATGACCCAGACTGCCAAAAGAGGGCCATTCTGTACATCTACTACCGCTACAGCATGCCTACGATCTAAATGGAATCCGAAGAAATAAACCTGTTCGCCATGGTGGCGTCTGCAAAAGGGTGGCCCGCGCTAGGAGCAGAGGACGAGGAGGAAGAACTCGCCGCCTCAGACGGATCCTCCTCTGACATCGAGGTAGAAAGCATCTGCTGCGGTAGTGAAGCAGGAGGGGCCATAGGAGCTAGAAATTTGCTTTGCATTGTTAGTCTCTTTGACTGGTGTTGGTGCTAGTGGAGGTGGAAATGGATGGGCCATGTGAAAGGGAATGGCAATATACGGGATAGCGGGGTCAAAGAGTGGGTGCATAAGCGATACGGCAAAGTCTCTCTGGAAAAAGAAATAAAGACGGAACTGACACCTGCCAAATATATATACAGAATCCAAGAATGGGTCGATGTGGATGTGGAGCTTAGGGAACTCAATGAACAGGACTCCTGTTGCTGCATTCTCCATAGTCTGAGAATGACGCGGAAATACACAGTAGGGCGAGAAATAAAAATTTCTCAGTAGGAATTCCTAGTTTCTACACATCTGTCATCGCTGTCATTCCCAGTTGTTTCAGTTTTTCAATAGTTTCAAATGGTACAACACAATGATAATATTTAACTTAAATACTTATTTGTAGAACATACACCGAAACAAGCTCAATTTTAATTAACAAATACATTAATGCAATTAGAATTGCAATTGTAAAGGAGCAATAGCATATTAAGAATAATAAGCGGGTATCTAGGTCAGTCACTTAAGAAGCATTACACTGTACATATGAAAGTGCAATTAGAAAATATATCTTATTTTTGAAGGCTTTTGTCTATTAGAACTTATTTCTATTCTTGGTCCCCTGGGAGTCATTGGCCATATCCTCCTGGGTAATAGTTCGCTTTTTAGGACCGAGCTCGTTCCTATATAGGATTGCCGGGTTTACTTTCCCCGACCTTTCCACTGATCTATTCCCCTTAATTTGTTCCGGGGCTGGCCCAAGTGAAATGGAATCCTTTACAATATCATCAATTGAATACACATGTAACTTGATTCTTCAAGTATCATATATTCATGCTATTTTGACTTACACAACATATGAATCTCTTACCGAAATTTCGGCAGAATAACGGATCGAGTCTGCTTCCCCATGAATAGTTCCAGACAACCAATACAATTGTACAAACTTGCAATTCAATATAGACCAGCAAATATGTATATATATTCATAGATTCATTCCTTAGTTTCAACTTAAGCATCAATATGGCTTTCAGTTTATTCTTCCTTGTCCTACCCGAGTATTGAATACTCCACCCTTATTTCAATTTAACTCATTTAAACCTAATTTTTGGATATGTTGTAGCCTTATGTGTCTAATTTCTAATCCTTTTAGTCCCATCACATTTGGATTTGTATAACTCAAGATATAAATATTTTACCTCAGCATGCCTTGTTCTTAGCCAGAATTAGGTTCTTATAAGAGAAATTCACTAAAAATAGAAAACAAGGTGAAATCATACAAATTTATATCAAATTAAAGCTAACACAACAAGCTTTCAAATGAATTAAGTTTCATGTCATTTTCCTAAGTATATTTTGAGTTATGAGTCCCGAAACCATTACCCTACTGGACTGCTCTGTTCTAGGCCAGTTTAAACCTAAGCCTGTTTCATTGATGTGCTGGGAATAAATGACAGTGAATTAAATTCTAAAATTTTAATGGGATGTTCTATTATATGTTAGCTTTCAAACAACTTTAGTTTCACTCAATTTGGAGTTGTGTCGGGTGAGTTACACCCTTCTCAACTCATGCTACCCGGATGAGAATCCATATTTCTAGGTTAAACTTCAAAAATTCATAACTAATTCTATACTAATCCAATGGCCTTATAATTTATATGTATGGAAATACCTTGATGTCTTGTTTCATATAAAAATAGATTCATTAAATTTAATTGGCTGTAGACGGAGCCGTACACTCCGCCGTACGGACCGCCGAGGAAAACCCTAACAGCTTCTTAGTTTGTCTCCCTTCTTCAAGCTATTTGCTTTCAATTTCGATTTTTATCACAACAATCATACAAAATTAATCATAAACCATCATCATCACTCTACATAACATCAATATCTCAAGTCATACATGATCACCATTCAACCCCAAACCAGAGAAAGTGAGAAAAGAAATAGGATTTCCTAACTTGTCTAGATGAGTTTGGGTGGATCTTGTGTCTTTGATGAGGGCAACTTGTGATGAGACTTGAAAATGGATGAGAATGGAGTGGAAATGAGAGTAAAGAGAAAAGAAAGGGAAGAGCTTCAGCAACTAGAGGGGATGGCCGAAATTTGGATAAGGGAAGGAAAGAAAAAGTAAAGATTTTTGAGGTAAAGTGCATGATGATTGGTGGACTCCATCATGCTCTCAATTTTGGTTTGACTTCCACCATCAAGGGCTGCTCAAGGCACCGCTTGGGGGGTTTATTTTGCTGAATCTTAGCTATTGATCCTAGGGCACTCATAGCATAATTTCTATTGGTCCGGTTCCGATAGTTTAAAACACCGAAATCTTACTGATTTCTCTTAAATCTGTAAACCGGTTTGAAATTTTTCTGTGAAGTTTCCTACGTTCCTAATCTAATTCCATCAAGCCTAATCTTTTCAAATCACCCTTAATTGGCTTTAAGTAAGTGTTTGATCAAATTCTGATTAAACCCACTTATTCGATAAAAAATCGAATAACTCAGTTGTTGACGATAGAATTTTTCGGATGTTACACATTGAACAAAACCCTTATTTTTGCCCCCCATTAGCTATAGGTTTCTTCCTCTTCTACTCTCCACTTTTTCTTCTTTACTCACCTAGCCACTCATCATTTTTCCTCTAAGAAAAACTACATTGATCCTAGCCACTATTACTCATAGAACACAAGATTCAAAGCAAAATCTCTATCCTTTAGCCAAACACAATTTCGGCCAAGGCAAGGGCTAGGAGGAGTGATTATATTTTGGGTGGATTGGAGATGACTAAAGTTTCAAGGAAACCAAGGTAAGGGGTTACAAACATTGTAAATAAGGTAGAAAATTCTAAGACTTGAATTGCCTTGTGTATGTGTCTCGATAACTAGAGTTTCATTATTTTTTGGATATTGGAGTAGGAATTAGTGATGTTTGTTCCTGTATTCTCATATTATAAAGTGGTTAGAGCTGGGTATTGATAAGTGAGAAAAGCCAAAAAAAAGAAATTTGTATATAGATGAAATCTGACTAGTCAGTAATTCGATCTTCATATTTGAACTTAGAAAACTCAACTGAACTAAAACTAATTTTAGATAAAAAGTCAACTTAGATAGAAGTTTATCCATATAAAATAATTTGAGTTGTGTAGAAGAAGTTATGATTTTTACAAGTTGACCCTATTTTATAGGGGACATCATCAAATAGCTTAAGGTTAAGACTTAATATCTTAAGCTATATATGTCATTTTTGAGTGAAGTTAATTTTATTAGAAAGCTAAGATATAGGGAAATAAGCCTATAAATGTTTAGATTTAAACTTCTAGTGGATTGCTCTCATTAATTGTATGAATTTACCCTATGCTCTTAAAGCACTAAAATAGGACAACTATAATTTAGAGCTTATAATTTAAGCTCCGCTTAACGAAATTTTGTGGGACTTAGTTTATTTGAAAGAGTGTTTAGTTTATTTGAAAGAGTTTTCAAGTAAGCAATAAAATTTTAGAGCAATATGATAAGGAATGGATTTTTAGTTATTTTCCCACTTCTGACATCCAAATCTACCCCAAAACATGGTAGCATTGGATCAAAAGTAAATATGTTAAGTTATGCTTATCAAAATTTAGTGGGTCCAAGGAGGTTTAAAAATAGACTAATAGAGTAACAATTTTGTAGAATTTGAGAGAAAAATAATTTAATTTAAAATTTATGCATGAATTAGAAATCTAGGTAGAACTTGGGAAAACTTTAGCTAGATATTGTTAAAATACCTATAACCTCACCTCAAGGTCTCCAAACTATATGGGACCAAAACTAATTGAAAGGATGGATATTATATATTGAGTTCACTACTATGTTAGTACCTATGTCATAGTGCCACTATTCCTTGAGATTTTATGTTTGAGGCATTTCTTGTTTCATATGAACATATATATGCTAGAAATTGTCTTTTTATGTGACTGTCTGTATACTTTACTATTGTAAACCTTGGAAACTCTCATATTACAACTGGCATACTATTGAATTTTTGGCATAAATGTTTAAGGAGTAAGTATATATCATGAGCATATATGCATTCAAATATCTCTATAAATCATTATGACCAAGGAATGCATATAAGCATATGAATTAAGAAATTATGTGAATAAATAAAATGAGATCCTTTTATTTGGAGGCAATTTAAAGATCCTTCCACTTGAAGGCATGTATAATAAAATAATGAGATTCCTCTATTTTGGAGGCACATGGCCAAATGAGATCCTTCCAATTTAGAGGCATATGGATCTCGTTGTCAGTTAGTACTATATGACCTTAGTTACAAAATGAGCTCATTTCCCAGATTAGTTTATCAAAGGGCAGTAAAGATTAAAGGCATATACTAAATAAGAATGTAATTAAGGAAGTTCATCAAATCGTTCACTTATGAGCATGCAACTTGTTTGCTTTTATTTGGTAACTTAATCTATCATAACATGTAATGTCCTCCACTGTACAGTACTATGCTTAAGTCATAGTACCATACTCTGGAGTTGTTACTGTTACTTGAGCAGACCTTATCTGACAAAGAACTTGACCATCTTTGAAACTTCTCGAACTATCTGGAGATAACACGGAAATAGGAGTAGGAATTTTAAATTCTCAATAGGATTCACTAAGAAATTTCATACCCTGTCATCGTTATTATCTCGAGTTGCTTCGATTTATTATAAAAAAGGTGGATATGTTATATAAACTGTTTAATTTTATAGTTCGAAAACATATTGTTTGAAGCAGATTCCATTTTATTCATACACTTGTCATTTGGGAGAGCCAATACAAAATAAATTTATGAATTATACTATGAATAATAACTGAAACGTATTAAAATATAATAACACCAATATACTGGAAACATAAAATATGCCCATGCCTTTACTTGTACTTGAATTTATACAGAAACACATAATTTTCTTTTCTTCCTTTATCTTCCTTTACTTATTATACATATTCCAGAGTACGATCACCATATCATACTCCGTAGGGGTGTGATCACCATGTCGCACTCATTAGGAATATGTTCATCCTGCCACGTTGCAGAGTATAATCGTCATGTCATACTCTATCGAGGTGTGATCGCTATGTCACATTTCTTAGGGTATGGGATCATTATGCCACAATCCAGAGTATGATTGCCATGTCACGTTCCTTCGAAATATGAACTCATTATCATATCTTTCATCATAGAATCATAAATACACAGGCTGCATACCTTATTTTCAAATGATAATACTTACATGGTATTCATACACGTCGCATAACAATATTAACACACCAACATTTAGAACTATCACTACTTTTTGCCGGCAAATCAGTAGCATGACGGATTATGTCCACTTCCCCATGAATAGTGCCAGTACTCAGACAATCAATTATTCAGAAAAATCACAACATTGTATTCACATATCAATATCAATCTCATAGAAATAATAGTTGCATTTGAATTTTAGTTGCTGCCTATTTACCTTCACTCTACCCGATTTTTGTAAAATAAGCCATAATATATATTTAATTCATTTAGGCCTAAATTTTTTATATGTGGGGGTGTTGTGTGTCTATTTTCTAACCTCTTTAGTCCCATCTAATTTGGATAAATGTAGCTCAAGTTATTAGGTTTCTATCTCGGCCTGCCTTGTAGCTGGCTAGAATTACACACTCAAAAGTAAAAATTCACTAAAAATTGAAAACTACTTGAAATCATACGAAATTTGTATCATATTAAAGCTAGCAGGACAAGCTTTCATTTACAAGAAGTTTCATTTCATTTTCTTGAGTAGACCTCAAGTTATAAGCTCCGCTGTTTGACCTTTTTGAATTGCCCTATTCTAGCCCAATTTGGACTTAGGACTATTTTCATGTCTCCCTCAATACTAATCCAATGGCCTTATAATTTATATGGTTGGAAAACCCTAGATGTATAGCTTCACATGAAAATTGTTTCGTTAAATTTAAAGGGCTATAGGCAGAGCCGTACACTCCGCCGTACAGACCGCCGTAAAGGTTCTCAACTTAACAGATTCTATTTTATGGCTCTTTGCTCTTTCTCATTCTAACTTCAATTCTAAATCAAAGTTTCATGTTAAACCAACCATACAATACCAGATACACAAAATATATCATTAAAAAAATAAAGAAAATTAAAACTTCATACAGCCACAATTTATGAAAATCAAGAACAAGATGGAATCCTACCCTTATTTTGATGCAAAACTAGCTAGTCTTGAGTTCTAGTGAAAGAGATGGGTACAAGAGACTTGAGGGAGGCTGAAAATGGAAGAAGGAGATCAAGAAGACAAAGAGAATAAGCAGAGAAGCCTGCTAGAAGAGGGAGGACCAAATTCTGCTGAAGGAAAAGGAAAGAAAAATCTTATAAAAGCTTTAATGAGGTAGTTAGAGAATTGTGTTTTAATTGGTTGTAAGCTTTGTGGCCAATTTTCAGCCAAGTGTAACATCCCCAATTTTTGTCTAAGCTAATTAGTTCAGTGATCCTGACTAATTAGAGAGGTTAACGATTAACTGAGAATTAATCGACTAATCTCGATGAGCAATAGCTTAGTGAATTGAGTCAAGTCAATAATTGAATCATAATGCACTAAATGGTTTAATTAAAACCTAATTATTCGAACCTCGTTAATTTGTAACTTAGAAATGTAATTAAGCTAATCCAATCTTATTAATTAAGTACAAGACAATTGCTCTACTTTACCAATTGAGATAGATTAATTCTAAACCCTAATTACATAATTCATAAGATCAATTCTTTTAAGAGGAAAAATGTCTTAAAGATGTAATTAACTGAAATCGGATAAAGAGCAATTTAAACCAATTGAATTAATTAACATTTAGATAATTGTAACAATTATAAAGATGTAGAAACTTCCCTTTAATTATTGTTTGAAAGTTTGGTCAAAGCAAGAGCCATATCCAACCATCCATTTGCTTTCTCATCATACACCACAAGATCAAGAGTTCATATTAGTAGATCCCTTAAGTCATGACAAGAGTTGTACTCTTCTTCATCAAGATAATGACACTTGGTGTGATCCTAGCCATCCAAGCCAAATCCTAAGAGAGCTCATGCTTTTAACCACTTGACAAAAACACAACATAGTCTTTACCCAATTTCCAAGACTCAAAGGAAACACAACACCCTCTTTTGTCCCAAGGTTTTTCCCACTCCCTAGCTTGTGTAAGAAGCAAAAATCACATCACTCTCTCCCCACATTTGTGTGCCATTCAGCCTCTCCTCTCTCCCCCTCACTTCATTTTTCATTTCCTCACCCAAAGACACAAAGCTCTCTCCTCTCTCCAAGTTCCTTTCCTACTTTCTTGTTCTTTCAATCTTCCTTGTTCTTCCTCCAATCTCTCTACTACTCCTCACCCCATTTCCATCACCACCATCACTATCCCTTCAAGGACTACCATTTTTGGTCCTTGGAGAAACAAAGCCACTCATACACAAGCCTCACTATCAAGCTCAAGGAGAAGGAGGCCATCTCCAACATCTTTCTTTCTCTTCAAGCTTTCAAGAAATCCAATTGGTAGTGACTCTAACCCTTTTTTTTATTCCATGTTTTTCAAGCTCTATAACTCCTAAGCTCTTCATGTGGTTTTAGGACTTGCTTCAAGGTCTCATGACCATTTCTTGCTCTATGAGTTTTCTTGTCTTTTTGAAAAATGTTATCTTGAAGTGAGAATATGTGGCTTGATGGTTTTATGTATCTTGCTTTATTTTGGTTCAAAAAACTGATTTGGTGACTCAAACTTTGAATATGATGATGAGTTAAAACATGAAAATGGTGATTTGAAGTGATATAACAATTTCTCCATAAGCTTGAAGTGAAAAACTTAAAAACTAGTAAATCTAGAATTCTGGTAGTCTGTAAAGCGTGCGGTATATTTATTGCTACAAAACTCAAAATGTAACGAAACTAATTTTCTGTGAAATTAGACTCAAAGAGCTTTTCATACATATAAAATATACGAGATTTGGCCTTAAAACGAGAGAGATATGATTTTTCAAAGTTTGCTGTTCCTGGATGGGTTTCTGTCCAGGCAGTAGGTAATAAAACATGCATAACTCAAGTTATACATAACATTTTTGAGTGGGACCAAGTTTGTTAGAAAGCTAAGATATAGAAGAACACTTCCATAAAACAGTTTTGTCAGATTCCATGTGTGGAACTCCCAGTGAAGTGAACAAGCCACTGACCCGAGATGAACTTTCAGTCCTGAACAGTCAGAATAAAATGTGCATAACTCAAGCTACAAAATGAATTTTTAAGTGGTTTGTTTAAAAATAGACTCAGAGAAGTACATCCACACAAAAATTCGAAATAAAAGAGTAAAAGATGAAATTATGGTGAATTTTCAAAGTTACTACCCCACCGTAAAAGTAAAACTGGTTATGGTAAAATTTAAAGGTTAATGAGAAATAAGCTTTAAAACATTAAGACCCTCACATTAAGTATTGGAAAACCTTCATAATTCAACTTAAAAGTTTCAAAAAGGATAATGGATGAAAGTAGCCCTATGCCCAATAAGAGAATTTATACAAGAGGTAACCTCAATTAAAAGCTTGCACTAAATTTACTAAGTTAAGCTCATAAAACTTTGCTTGAGAGTTTGCCTATGTTTATGTGCAAGCATAATGCTATGATGATGTTGAATAATGATGATGATATGATATGATTATGATGATTATGATATGATATGATGATGATCATGATGATGATGATGTGATATGATGATGATTATGATAGTGATACGATGATGATAAGAATGATAATGATATGATGACGATATGATAATGAATGAGGATGATATGCATATGATATGTTGATGACATGATGCTTAATGCTATACATGAAAGGATTAATAAATATGAACACCCTGGGGACGGCGATACATGAACGCTTGAGGTGATTAATAAAGGAACCATATTTGGGGACGGCGATATGTAACGCCTAAATGTGGAAGAGAATTAGAATAACTTTGCATCATAAGCTTTAATAAGAAAAAGATGAACTAAGGGTATGATCCTTCAAAAGGGAAGATGACCCAATTTAAACTCCCTTCACCCACGACTTACATGAGGCATGGCATGACCCAGCTAGTGTGAATATAGGGGATAGGTCTTACATGAGGCATGGCATGACCCAGCTAGTGTAAGTACCGAAGTTCTATGGTGGCGACGGCCACGGTATGAGCTCATTACCGCTTATGTTTAGTGGGTGAAAAGATAAAGTCAAGTTAAGAAAAGAAAAAGGGACTTCGGTCCAAAATCCTAGAAAGGGAAAGAAGTTAAGAGAATCTTATAGCATGAACATGTATGTTTTATATGATTATACTTATGCCCATGTATGTTATGATATAAATGACTAGAGAGTATGTTAAAATTGAATCCGCTTCGGATATTCATGATTTCAAAAATCCAAGAATTGAACCTTATGCATGCTTACTATTTTCATTAATAAAACCGAAGTGGCTGGGACGATGACGATGACACTTTCGTGTTGGGTTCGAGTCCTATTGAGAAATTCCATTTCTCACCCTAGTTGTTCTTAAAATGTCGTCACCAGATCTCGACGGCGCATCCGGTGGAGTGGAGCGTGGATCCCCAACACTGTGAGCGGACGTGTGACGTGGGATGCAAGACGAAGCTGTTTTGGGACTTGTAGCGACCATCGCTCTGTATCTTCGCATATTTCTTTTGAGTTAGGCTTTGCCATTTAAATTTGTACCTAGTATTTAGTATTTGGATCATGACTCAACCATGAGCCTCCCTTGCTGTAATGCTGAAATGTATGTATATATATTAAGAACCCATATGAATGTAATGGTTAGTTATTTAATGCAGTGTATTTGTGAATTATTATTTGTTTACCTTATCCTTGTTTTATGATATCGGAGTATATATTTTATGCGACATGCTCTTTCTCTGTCTAGCTTCTCGTTCAAGGCTTTACTTTTCAAAACGCTGCAAAGCGACGACGTATTTCAAAGAAAAATTTTATCATATTTTCCGCGTAACTTAATTTCAAGTAAAGATTAGTTTTCCACGAGCATAAGTAACAACTAATAAAACGCCGTAATACGACTTGAGCGTAGTATGGGTTTATTAGGGTGTTACACCAAGCCTCTTCATTTGGTGGCTCTCCTTGCGCTACCCATAGGTGAGTATGTGGCTGAATATTCAGCCATGGAATCATAAAATTTGGGTGCATAATTCTATTGATTCGGTTCCGACAGCTTAAAATATCGAAATCTTATCGATTTCTTTAAAATCAGTAAAATGGTTTAGGAAAAATCTATGAATATCCTGCGTTTCTAATTTAATTCCCTCACATCTAATCTCTCTAAATGATAATTAATTAACCTTTAAATAAATACTTATTCGAATTCTAATTAACCTCAATTATTTGACAAAAATCGAACAACTTGGCTAAAAACGATAAAATTCTTTGGATGTTACATAACACAATATCTCATGGTTATTGCTCAGCTTGGACCAAGTGTATGAACTATAATGTAAACTGCCATGGAAGGGAATGTTTCTTAAGCTTAATAAATGGACCTTTATCTTTTTCCTATATAGGAGACCACATTTTTCTCAATAAATTGGAGCAGCTGAGACGATGATGATGACACAAAATGTTTGAGAGCTTAGGATGCCTACTGAGAATGTAAAATTATAACCCCTATGTTTGTTTTTATGTCATATCTAGACAACTAAGGAGATATTGATGATGACCATCCTGGAAGGATCAAATCGAGACCGAGTTGACTGCAAAAGGTTGCTATTAAATATTTTTACGATTAGCACTAGATGCTGCTTCACTAGTTGGAGCTTTTAGTAAAGCTATTTATGTACTTGAAAAGGTTGTTATGTAGTTCTAATGGCTTGATTATGTAACCCAATAATTGCTACTATGCCATAAGAGAGAATCCTATTATCTCTATTCACTTGTGTTTTCTTCGTACTACTACAACAGATATTATGTTATTTCCTCCAAGATAGAACAAACAATCAAGTAAGGCCCATTAATTTATTAGTGGCATCCCATAAGTATAATGTTACTACTTAAGCATGATATTGTACTTAGGAGGATGTCACAAGTTCATGCTACCCTAAGGTGGAGATTTTATAATTCAAACTAAACCACCTAATGAACTTGAAAGGAGAGGAAAAAAATCTCGACAAATAGTCTATACACAAGCAACATCATATAATAAGAAGATATCCAACACCAATCAACCATAACCAAAATACATATATATTATACTATGAAAAGCTAAAAACAAGCATAGGGAGTAACTTGCATACCTATGTCTTATCCAAAGTGATAAAATGAAGAAAGTTTCAAAAGCATCAAGTGCTTTGATTAAAGTCCAAATTGACAGTTCCACTTGAAAACCTAGCTTGCTAAAAATACAAGCTATTAATAATTATCTTCAAATAGTATACCATATATAAAAATGCTAAAATCTCAAAAATTTTAGTAGAACAAATAAATAAATGTCCGTTGATTGTAGGCATGCAAGTTTAGTTAGAACAAATTATGATAACTAATATAATCTTCGAATTAAGATTGTCAAATGATTTTTCACTGATGATAGCATAGCTGGTATAGCTTCTTGAAATTGGTTACCCATTCTTTCCTGTATTTCCCTTTGGCGCTTATTAAAGCAAGCTTCCATCTTTTCTTTCTTTTGACATTCTTTCACTTATTGGGCTTGAACTCTTCCTGAACTTATTAAGACCTTATTTGTAACAGCCCTTGTAAACTTTTGTTATTTACAGCCTTGTCCCAAAACTTTTAGTAATTAAATATTGACCCTTAAGGACCCCTGAATTTTTTAGAAAATAACATTTAAGTCCCTACATCAATAGGATTAGTAGAATAAGGTTTTAAACGAAGCAGAATCACATAGCGAAAACATAGAAACCTAATTCTTGGCCAATTGGGCCATAGAGCTGTCCACATGTGAAATGACGTGGGATGCCCCTAAACTTGCCCAAAATTACGAAAAACAAAAAATAGAAAGTCCCTGAATTTGTAAAACAATTAATTTACACTGTTAATCGTTTTATTCGGTTTTGATAGTTATGTAAGAGCAATTAAAAGTTAATTATAGATATTAATTAGAGAGATTTGGATTAGGAGTAACTAGATTAGAGACATAGAAAAACCCCATAAAATTTCGTAGAATCGTTTTGCCAATTTAAAGGTATTCGGTAAGGATTCGACATTTTAAATTGCCAGAGCAAATAAATGGAATTACACCTTGAAAACCCAAAAACAAGTGGCCAAAAATTTAGCCACTCCACCCCTCAGAAGTGGCGCCTTCAACCACAACAAAATAGGGAGAGTTGTTTCACTTATGAGCCATACACACCGAGAGCCAATAGAAGCTCAAAGAGCTAACTACCCATACTTATGAAGCTCTAATTTCTCCCCTCCATGTCTTTCATTTTCACCCAAAAAAGTAGCGGCCATTTCTCCATTCTCTTCTTCTACATCCTCTCCATTTCCTTCCATTTTCAAGCTCCAATTATCTTTTACATCAAAAGCCCTGACCTAGACAACCCATAGATCAAACTAAAGGTAGGATTCAAGTTCTTGTTTGATTTTTAGTGAATTTGTGGTTGTTGAGAAAGCTTGCTCTACTCATCTAATTGAAGATATACGATGTGATTATGATGACTTATGGCTAGTTTAGCAAGTATTTGGTTGGATTGGGATTGAATCTTGCATGAAAAATAAGAAAGATAACAAAATAAAATTTGAAAACCTAGAAGATCCTACGGCATTCATACTTTCGGAGTGTACAGCTCCACCTACGATGACTAAAACTTGATAAACCTATTTTTATTGAAACTAGACATTTAGGGCTTTCCAACCATATAAATTATAAGACCATTGGACTAGTATTGAGAGAAAGATGATTTTTCGAAGTTTGCCCTAGGTTTTTGTCTCTAGATCTGACTAGAGTAGGTTGAGCAAGGCATAACTCGCTTTATACTCCTTCAAATTGAGTGCAACCAATTTTGTTAGAAGTTTAAGACATAGGGCAACATACCACAGAAATTTCAGAACCAAATCCAGTCCCTGTTGTTCCCAGTAATTCATGAAAGTTGCTCTAAGTCCTGACTTAGCTGGAATAGAGTAGTTCAAGTTAGCTAATTTCAAGAGCTCATAACTTGAGTTCTACTTATTCAAAAGGGATGAAACTTGTTGAAAATGAAAATTTTTCAGTTAGCTTTAAAAAGGTTTCATACAGTTCCAGCTAGTTTTTCACTTTTAGTGAATTTTTACTTTTCAGGGCTTAAATTTGTCTAGTACAGGGTAGCCCTAGGTAAATCTTCAATAACTTGAGTTATATATATCAAAACTTAATGGCACCAAAGAGGTTAGAAACTAGACAAATAACACTTTAACATATCCAAAATTTAGGTCTAAATATATTAAACAGAATATATGGCTTAATTTATAAAATCCGATAAAACCGAAAGAAAGTGATAGGAACTTAATTCAAGATCAAATTTGCAAATTCTGTTTAATTATTGAAAGATTGATGCCTTGTATTGATTTGCTATATGAATGACTATCTATTTGATTGGTACTATTCACAGAGAAGCGAACTTGATCCGTTATGCTACCGAAATTTCGGCAAAATTATGTGAAAGCTATAGAAGTTTATACATTATATACATGATTATCATATAAGTATGAAATATTTGAAAGTAAGATACGAAGCCCATGCATTCATGATTCAACGGTTAAAGATATGATGATGATTCCAAATTCCTAAAGAGTGTGACATGGCAATCACACTATAATGGAGTAAGATATGGCAATTATACTACGGAATGTGACATGACAAACACTGCCTAAGGAGTGTGGTATGGCGATCACACCCTAATGGAGTATGACTTGGCGATCATACTTTGGAATGTGTATAACAAGTAAAGGGTGCACCCTAAGGACAGTGATACATAACGCCTAGGTGTGCCAAGAAAAGAAAGTAAAGAAAGTAAAGAAAGCTAAAGAAAGACAAGATGGGCACATCCTAAGGAGTGAGACATGGCGATCACACCCTGATAGAGTATAATATAGTGATCATACGCTGGAATGTATATGATGAGTAAAGGACGTAAAGAAAGATTGCATACGTACAAGTTGTGTTTTGTTATTATTACTATTATTATCATGAAATTTACAAATTATGTTGTCATTATTGTTATTATTATGAGACTGTTCTCCCAAATGACAAGTATCTGAATAAAATGAACTTTGCTTCAGACAATATATTTTCAAACTATAAAATTGAAAAGTTTACTAACATGTTCACCTCTTTCATAATAAATCGAAGCAGTTAGAGATAGTAATGATGACACTATATGTGATAGTTTAAAGAATCCTACTGAGAATTTTAAATTCTCACTCTTATGTTTATTTCCATATTATCTCCAGATAGTTCAAGAAATATTGAAGACAGCTAGAGGTTGCCATCAGACAAGGTCCGTTCAGGTAACAGTAATAACTCTTGAGTATGGTGCTATGACTTAAGCATGGTACTATGCTTGGGAGGGTATTACATTATTGGCCTGCCTTCTTGCTTCATTTACATCTTTTTCTTATGCTGTTAGCAAGCTAGTTTTTCAATAGCTTCAATAGATTTAGAATTTGTTAGCCTTCTATCTCCTCAACAATTTTGTCCAATGTTTCACACAAAAACTGCATTAAAAATTAGAGTTTGATCTTGCACACAAAGGGTATAAGTTTCTTCGAAGAAACAATGAAATATCATTTAACAAAACCTGAAGAAAAATCTTACAAAATTTACTTAAATAAGAATAAAGCTGATTAGCCTCTAAATAGGGCATGATTTTCCACAAAAATCGCAACAACACCTTTGCGGTCACTACTAATGCAGTTCCCAAGGGTAAACATTGTTCATCCAAGACTCTTTTTTTACTCTATTGGTTCATAATCACATTGCTTAATATCTCTAGGCAAGTCCAAGAAGGTTATCTATTAGTGTTGTGAAAAACCTGGGCACACAACCAAGATTTGTTATAGGATCCAAGGGTATCCACCCAAGCAAGGACCTAAGCATGCTACCTATCATGTGCACATTTCAACTTCTATTACCAATCTAGACTGGATTTTGGACTCTATTGCAAGCCAGCACATTACCAATGATTTGGATTAGCTTCATTTGACTACACCATACAATGGCCGAGATCAAGTCATTGTTGTGATGTTACTACTTTACCTATCTCTCACATTGGTAACATTCAAATCCCTACATCTTCACATACCTTTCACCTTTGACAAGTTTTACATGTACCTTCATTTTCTCATCAATTAATTTTTGTTTCTAAACTTTGTTAGACTAACCCAATATCAATTGAATTTTTTCTCTAATCATTTCTTGGTGAAGGATCTAAAGATAGGAGCACCTCTACTAAAAGTTTTGCATAAGAATGGCCTCTATCACTTACCACCCATCTCGTCTTGGGTTATGACAACGCATAACTATAGTCATGAACCCAACAACATCATGTGCTTACCAATCATCAAGAAGTGATTTTTAATCTGCCCAAGTTGCAAGATTCAAACTTTTATAATTAACATGACAAGATTTTAACTTTATAATTATAAAGTATCATTCTTTACAAAAGTATGAACCCTTAAATTATATTCATGTCTTCAAGAATCAACCATTATAAAATAACGATACAAGATGCTAACTTTATGACTAAAAGGTCTTATTCTTTAAGAAAGTTGAAACTTTTAATCATTATTATACCTTTAAGATTCCAACTTTATGACTTAATGTTGCCATGAAATTTAAACGATTCATTCTTGAAGAAAGTTTGAAACTTTACTCAATATTTTTACCTCAAGATTTAATCTTTACAAGATAAAGTAGCAAATTTACATTTTTATGACCAAAAGGTTGTTGGATGAGATAGCACGAGAAGGGGGGTTGAATCGTGCTTTCGATGAACCTTATAATTTGAAAACTTTGATAAAAACAGTTACCTCAAGTCCAAGACTTGGATTGCGGAAGCTGTAATAACCTCTATCATATAAGCCATACTCGAGTCATGGAGTTATATTAAAAGGTTGTCACTGTGCTAAGAAATCTTTAAAATATGGAAAATATAATACATAGTCCTTTAACTGCTCACTTTATTACTGACTAATAGTCTCTGATACATAGATAATAAAATAATTACACTTTAAAGGAAATTGTGACTGACATAATACATAGCATTTACTTTCGACTAGTCATTAGCTAGCTTCAATAGTCTCTTGGTCTGGCTTACGCCCGATTCTTACTCAATGAATGGCCCTGTACTCTGCCTCGAACTTGATTTCCAACTTGGGTGCTAGAATATTTACGGAAAAGAGAGACATACAAGTAGGCAGTGAGAACCTAAGGTTCTCAGTAGGTAAACTCAAACCAATCTTATAGTGCCATCATAAACATTCTAGCCACTTCGATTTATTATGAAAATATGAGCACATATAAACAAATAGTGGTTCAATTTTAAGTTGAAAACACCTTTCTCGAAGCGGGTTATATTTTAACAACCACTTGCCATATCATATGACAGACATAGAAATACGGATAGTATAATATGCTTCAATAAGGATCATAATAGCATTTAGACTTAACTAGATAATTGAAGATGCACATGTAGATGCTTATACTTGAATGTATGCAAGTGCACTTGACTTAATTTATCTCTTCTTTAACTTGCAACTTAACCTTGCCATTCTGTACTTGATCCCCCAGAAGTGAATGGCCTCTCTCACCCCTGGGTGATAGCCTGCTTTTCAGGTCCGAGCTCGTACCTATACATGAGTGATGGGTTTACTTTCCCCGACCATCACACTAGTCTATTCCCCTTAAATCTGGTTGAGGGCTAGCCCAAGTCTTAGACAATATCGCTCTGGCCCACACTAGTTGGGTCTATTCCATGCCTCACATGGTAACTTGGTACGTCTTTCTTGCAAGTTCTCATAAATCTTATTCTTCTTTGGACATGATTATACATGCATATGCTACATGCATTCATTCATACACTTCATATTATACTTAAATCATTCTTGCATATATGAATCTAATGAGCATAACATATAAATGTTCATAACAGTCACATAATTCACATATTTCTGCCGGAATTTCGGTAGCATAATGGATCGAGTCCGCTTCCCCATGAATAGTGCCAAGCAACCAGTATAAATGTACAAACTTGCAATTCAATATGGACCAGCAAATATATATATATTCATAGCATCATTCATCAACTTCAATTCAAGCACCAATTGGGTTTTCAGTTTATTCTCTCCTGTTCTGTCCGAGTTTGGTATACTCCACCCTTATTGCAATTCAACTCATTTGAATCTAACTTTTGGATATGCCATAGCATTATGTGTTTAGTTTCTAACCCTTTTGGTCCCATCTCATTTTGATTTGTATAACTCAAGATATAAAAATTTACCTCAGACTGCCCTGTTCTTAGCTAAAATTGGGTTCTTATAAGTAAAAATTCACTAAAAATAGAAACCTAGGTGAAATTATATGAAATTTATATCAAATTAAAGCTAACAGAACAAGATTTCAAATGAAATAAGTTTCATGTCATTTTCATGAGCATATCCTGAGTTATGAGTCTCGAAACTTGACCCTACTAGACTACCTTATTCCAGCTCGGTTTAAACTTAAGTCAACTTCATTGGTGTGCTGGGAACAAATGGGAAGGAATCTGATTCTGAAATTTTTATGGGATGTTCCCTTACATGTTATCTTTCAAAAAACTTTGGGTTCACTCAATTTGGAGTTGTGTAGGGTGAGTTATACCCTTCTTAACTTATATGCCCAGATAAGAATCCAGATTTCTAGGTTAAACTTCAAAAATTCATAACTAATTCTATACTAATCCAATGGCCTTATATTTTATATGTCCCTGAATGTCTAGTTTCATATAAAAATAGATTAATCAAGTTTAAATGGCTGTAGGAGAAGCCGTACACTCTGCCGTACGGACTATCGAGGGAAAAACCCTACCAGCTTCTTAGATTCTTCTTGAATTCATGTTTTCCTTAAATCTATGCATCCAATCGTCAATTCAAACACACATATACACCTTAAACCAACATTAATTCATTATCATCACTCAAGATAACATCAGAATCATACAAGAAAGTATGAAGAAAGTGGTGTTCCAATCAGCCCAATTCAAAGGAAATAAGAAAAGAAGTTGGAATTCCTACCTTGTCTAGTTGAATTTGTGTTGCTTTAGTGTCTTTGATGGTGCAACTTTTGATAAGGCTTGAAGAAGGGAGGAAGGTGGAGTGAAAATGAGTGTGAATAGAAGGAAAAGGATGAGAGTTCAGCTGCTTATATGGACGAAAATTCAAGGGGAGGAGAAAGGAATTATTTCAAGACTTTTGAAGGAAGTTACATTATGATTGGTGGATTTCATTTCACATTCAAACTCAACTTGGCTGCCGTTTTTCATGGCTGATTGAGGTGCCACTTGTAGGGATGTTTTGGCTAAATCTTGGCCATCCATCCTAGGGTTTTCACAGTATAATTTCTATTGGTCCAATTCCGACAGTTTAAAATACCGAAATTCTACTAATTTCCTTCAAATCAATAAAACGGTTTTAGAAAAATCCTATGAGGTTTCCTATAATTCTAATCTAATTCCATCAAGTCTAATCCTTCTAGATCACACTTAATTGGCTTTAAGTGAATGCTAATCAAATTCTAATTAATCCCAATTATTCGATGAAAATCGAACAACTAGGCGAAAAACGATAAAAGGTGAGGCCAAGTTTCTCCACTATCTGAGCAACACTTGGCGCCACTCATAAGTGGTAAGGGTGGCTGAATTTCAGCCAGTTCGGTTCCAGCGGTTTAAAATGCCGAATCTTCGCCAATTTTCTTCAAATCGGCAAAACTTTACTAAATGACTCTGAGAGAATTTCTATATCTCTATTCTAATTGCTCTTAAGCTTAATCCCTCTAATTAACTCCTAATTAACCTTACTTAGTCAATAAGATCGAATAGATTGATTAATAGCATAGATTAAACGTTTCGCAAATTCAGAGTCTTTCTGTTTTTTGTTTTCCATAGCTAATGGCATATCCGTAATTTTGAGCAAGTCCAGGGACACCCCACATCATTTCACACCAGACTACCTCCATGGCCCATTCGGCAGAGATTTAAACTTCTGTTGTTTCACCATGCGATTCTGCTCTATTTAAAATCTCATTCCGCTATTTCTACAGATGTGGGGACATGAAGGTCATTTCATGAAAAGTTTTAGGGTTATTGTGGGAATAAACCTTTGCGGTCAAAAATATAATTTCTAAAAATCTAAGACATCACTGCAATTAACAAAAGTTTATAGGGGCACTTTTGTCATTTTCTAATTTTTAACATGGCAATGCCATTTTTTCAACGATAGTGTTACACTACCCTATAATTCCAAGTGTAAGGTTCGCTATGGCATAGCGCTGCCTGAGAAATTCTCACATTGCCTAAAGAAAATAATTTGAAGTTTTTACATTTTGTTTATGAGAGTGGAGATGTTACAGAAGCGATTTTGTTAGTGTATAAAACTATTTTGTTCTACTTTAAAATAGTTATAAATCTTTTTCAGATTAAGTATACAAAGAAAAGAATTTATGTGATAAAATCAAATGGCAAGATAAGGGATGGAGGAAACACACAAGAGATTTTTATACTGGTTTGGCCAACCACTTGCCTACTTCCAGTCCCTAACTCTTTGTTGAGATTTTATAAACTACGATTATTCTTTGTCCAAGCTTCTTATAAACGAGGAGTCTCTTCACAAGGCTCTCCAAGCTTTTCTATCGAGTAGTGTTTTCCTAGCTTCTTCAAGCTTACACTGACCTCTACTAGGTCTGGATACAATTGATGTGAACAATATGTTTTTGTTTGAACACTTACACTAACTCTTTTAACAGAGAATAGATAATAAAGTATTATGTGTGTGACTTCTCTAAATTCTCAACGAGAGAATATTATCTATTACAGAACAGAAGAGAAGATTGTCTTTTGAATTAAATTTACGATGAGTAACTTTTTGGTGTTTCAAACATCAAAAAGGATGAAGGAAGGAAGCTATTTTTACGTAAGAGGTATTCAATCTGTCTAACTATTCTTTCTTTGACTTCCAACCTTATATAGACTCCAAAATATGGCCGTTGAAGCTCGTAGGCCTTGATCCTTATGATTTTTTTATTTGTTGGTCTACGAATGGACAAAGAAGAAATAACCTTCTTTTTTTTCCATTCTTCAAAGCTTACACAAAATTAGAAAAGTAGCCATTTGTTGGTTTACCAACTATTTAAACTTGTCAACGCCTCTTCTACATCTTGTCAAATCTCTTTTTTGACTTTTTTGAATTTGTTACTGAAGTGTGCAGAGGAAGCTTTGAAGGTATAACACTACGTCAAAAGTATATTTCTGGAGATATCCTTTCTAGATAGAGTCATCTTTCAAAATAAGCAGTTTTTTTTCTTGAGGCACGTTTTCCTTCCTAATGTTGTAGTTTCATCCTTATGAACTTGTCTTTCTATTTCTTACATGATAGCTAAAGAAGTACACAAAGCATATATTCCATATCAAGTATATTCAAATAAAAGAATGATTGATAACAAGGCTTTGTTGTTTCTCAGGCAGTTAATGTACACGATTAAGATATTTTATCACAAAAGAAAATATTTCTAGAAACAAATCGTTCATATACAACAAGATTAGCTTAAACTCTGATTTGATATTCATCAAAACCTTAAAGCTCATTCTAGTTCATGACCATAGAACGGTTTCTAAAGGGCATTGGAGCTAACAATCTCCCCCTTTTTTATAATAGCAAATCAGTATTTAAGAAAAGTTCTTGTTACCAAAAAAATTTTAAAGAGCATGATTTGTTACTTGGAGTAAGTTACTTTCAAAAGAGAGTAGTAACACTCATGATATTGGAGAAAAAAATTGAATCCTTTTTCAAACCAGAGGGTTTTGATTGTATTCTAGGTAAGAGTGCATGGGATTCTTATGACATATAAAATCATCAGTAAAGTATAATAAAGTATTTAAACATATCAGCGCAATAGTTCAAATAGTTCAAATAAGATATAGATAATCAAAATGATTATATAGCAAAAATATATCCATACAGATTCCATAATCTTGTAGCAGAGTAAGCTCAGTGAAACTAAGCAAGTATCATCTCAATCAGTCTAGATATCAGAGCAAATATCAGAGTATTTAATAACTCATATATAAGATCATTTAATAGCTCATACAAAATATGATTGCACTAAAAATTGATCAAGGGATATGAAAGCATAATTGATAGGGAGATAAATTGTAACATCCTAATAAACCCATACTACACTTAAGTCATATTACACCGTTTTATTAGTTGTTATTTATGCTCGTGAAAAACTAAACTTCATTTGAAATTAAGTTACACAAAAAATATGGTAAGATTTTTTTTTTTTTAAAATACGTTGTCGCTTTGCAGCATTTTGGAAAGTAAAGCCTTGAGCGAGCAGACAGATAGAGAAAGAGCATGACGTACGAGAGTCCGATTCACAAGTGGAATAAAAACCATACGAGATACATAATACATAAAAATTCTTACATACACATACCACATAAATATAATTCATAATATCCATCATCACATAAAGGTACTCATAATTAAGTCATCACTACATATAGAATGCAATCTAGCACAGCAAGCTTTTAAGCAGCAGAGATACACAAGGAAGTAGAAATCTCAAAAGTCTATGCGCCTTGGTTCCACACCAAATCCTAAGATCAGTCTCCATAATGCACCCTCCGATCTTCTGATGTCGTGGCCCAGAGATGCGACTCCTCCAAGCTCCTCGCCCTCGGGGGACATGAGGTGTGCGTATGATGAGGGGGTGCTTATGAATTACTTCAATTCGACGAACACGGCAACTCGGGCTGGCCTGATTTGGGTCACAGCTGGCTGCTGAGGATCGCTCCTCGGAAGGATCCTCCTCCAAAGACTCAGGATGATACTCAGGGTACGGCGGCGAGGCGGCTGTGGCCCTAGGGGTAGCCGTGGAGCTCAGCTCAATCATAGGAATCTCTGGTTGCGGCAAAGGCTCAGCGGCAAGTAACTCCAGAGACATCGGCTCCATCTCAATATCCGGCAACAGCACGAGTCGAAAATCCTAAGGATCTAACGGTTATCCAAGGTAGGCGGTAGGAATGTCAGCTGGGGCAGGCGGGACATCGGGCCCTATATGCTCATGTATACGGCCAGGGTAAAAATAAGTGCGCACCACTGCAGTGGTCGTCGCCACAATGGCCTGAGCGTCATCGTCGAAAGCCCACTCATGATGGGGCGGCTCCATGCTCCACTCCATAGGGTACGCCATCAAGATCTGGTGATGATACGGAAGAATAATTAGGGTGAGAAATGGGATTTCTCAATAGGACTCGAACCCAACACGAAAGTTTCATCGTCATCGTCCCAGCCACTTCGGTTTTATTAATGAAAATAGTGAGCATTCGTAAAGTTCAGTTCTTAGGTTTTCAAAAACATGAATATCCCAAGCGGATTCAATTTTAACATACCCTCTAATCATTTTTATCATAATATTCATGAGCATAAGTATAGTTACATAAAACATGCATGTCTATGTTATAAGCTTCTCTTAACTTCTTCCCTTCAAGGGTTTGGACCGAAGTCCCTTTTCTTTTCTTAACTTGACTTTATCTTAAGTCTTTTCTTTTCACCCACTAAACATAAGTGGTAATGAGCTCATACTGTAGCCGTCGCCACTATAACTTTTCGGTACTTACAATAGCTGGGTCATGCCATGCCTCATGTAAGCCCTATCGCCTATACTCACACTAGTTGGGTCATGCCATGCCTCATGTGAGTCGTAGGTGAGAGGAGCTTACTTTGGGTCACCTTCCCTTTTGAAGGATCACACCCTTATTTCTATCTCTTCTTATCAAAGTTTATGATGCAAAATTATTATAATTCTTTTCCACATTTAGGCGTTATGTATCACCATCCCCAAATGTGATTCCTTTATCACATATCATTAAGCATCATATCATCAACATATCATATTCATATCATCATCATTCATTATCACACCGCCATCATATCATTATCATCCTTATCATCATCATATCATTATCATAATCATCATCATATCATTGTCATCATATTGACACATAGAAGCATATATATCACACAAAGTCTTATGAGCTTAGCTTAGTAAATGTGGTGCAAGCTTTTAATTGAGGTTGCCTCTTGTATAAAATTCTTTGATTAGGCATAGGGCCAATTTTGTCCTTTATCCTTTTTGAAACTTTTAAGTTGAATTATGAAGGTTTTCCAATACTTAATGTAAGGGTCTTAATGTCTTTAAACTTATTTCTCATTATCCTTTAAAACTTAACCATAACCAGTTTTACTTTTACAGTGGGGCAGTAGCTTCAAAAATTCACCATAATTTCATCTTTTACAATTTTGACTTGAATTTTCTTATTTATATTTCTCTGAGTCTATTTTTAAACAAAGCAAACCCTACTCAAAAATTCATTTTGTAACTTGAGATATGCACATTTTATTCTGACTGCTCAGCTTTTAAGTTTATTCTCTATACAGTGACTTTTAAACTTTACTACGAGCTCCTCACAAGGTATCTGCCAAAACTGTTTTATGGGAATGTTCCTCTATGTCTTAGCTTTCCAAAAAACTTAGTCCCACTCAAAAATGTTCTGTATAACTTAAGTTATTAAGATTTTATTACATACTGCCCAAACAGAAACACATCTAGGGACAACACACTTTGAAAATTCATATCTCTCTCGTTTTAAGGGAAATTTTCATGTATTTTATACGTATAAAAAGCTCTATGAATCTATTTTCATTTAAAATTAGTTTTGTTCCATTTGGAGGTGTATTGAAAGAGTTATCAGTCGTGCCATAAAGACTGCCAGAATTTTCTAGCTTCTACGATTTTGGTTTCAATGAGTTTTTTTGTAAAAATATTAAGTTTTCTCCTCAAGTGACCACTTTTCTCTTCCAAACCACTTTTATACTTTGAGGTCTTGGTGGAAAATCAATATTTTGAGTTGTAAAAAGTTTGGTTCAAAATAAGAATAAATACACAACAAATCATTTTCCAAGAAAAGATCAAAAATCACAAACAACTTTGTATAATGAAAGCATGGCCATGAGGCCTTTCAAGCAAGTTCTAAAACCACCTAGCTATGGAGAGGTTAGGAGTTTTAGAGCTTGAAAAACGTAGAAGAAAGAGGGGTTAGAGTCACTACCAAATGGGTTTCTTGAAAGCTTGAAGAGAAAGAAAGATGTCGGAGATAGCCTCCTTCTTCTTGAGCTTGACAATGGGGCTAAGTGAGTATTTGTTTTGCTTTCTCAAAAGCCAAAGAGAGTGGTCCTTGAAGGGCTTGTGAGAATGGTAGTGGAATGAGATGAGTTAGAGTAAGGAAAACAAGAAGAACAAGAAGAAGATTAGGAAGAACAAAGAGAGGTTTAGAGAGAGGTGAGAGCTTTGTAACTTGAGAGAGGAAATGAAAAATGAAAATGAGGAGGAGAGAGATGGGGCTGATTGGCGCAAATTGAGGGGGAGGAGTGATGTGATTTTGCTTCTTCCAACAAGCAAGAGAGTGGAGGAACCTTGGGGTAAAAGGGTGGGTTATGTTTCTTTTGAGTCTTGGCACTTGGATAAAGACCATGTAGTGTTTTTTTTTTCAAGTGGTTACAAGCATGACCACTCTTGGGATTGGCTTGGATGAACATGATCACTCCAAGTGGCACAATCTTGATTGAGGAGAGTACATCTCTTGGCTTGAGTCAAGGAATACTACAAACATCGACTCTTGATCTAATGGTGCATGATAAGAAGGCAAATGGATGGTTGGATTTTGCTTTTGTTCTTAGCCAAAATTTGGTGCATTAATTAGGAGAAATTTTTAAATCTTCAAAGCTATTAGAATTACCTAAGTTATTAATTCAATTTCATTAGTTAAATTGCTTTTATGAATTATATAATTAGGGTGTAAGAATTAATCTATCTCAAATGGGTAAAATAGAACAATTGTCTTGGACTTAATAAGATTGGATTAACTTAATTATATTTCTAAGCTATGAATTAATGAGGTTCGAATAATTAGGTTTTAACTAAAACATTTAGTGTGTTATGATTCAATTATTAACTTGACTCAATTTACCAAGCTCTTGCTCACCGAGATTAGCCGATTAGTCCTCAGTTAATCGTTAACCTCCCTAATTAGCCAGGATCACTGAGCTAATTAGCTTAGACAAAATTGGGGATGTTACATAAATATAACTAAACTGTAATGCTATCCAAGGGTTATATGATAAAGTGTTCAAAAAGATAAAAAAAAAATATTTCTGGAATGCAAAAATAAAATAAAATAAAATGGGTCCTAAGACTAATGTATGCATGCTCCCTTTCAATGTATGCTCCCCCTCAGCTTAAACTTTTCTTGAAATATCTTCTCCCCCTTTGACATCATCAAAAAAAATGAGGATACGGGATCACAGAAGAGCCATCACTGATCGCCTTTTCCTTTCTGAAAAGTCTTCAGAATCTGCAACATGAGCGCTTCTAGTTTGGCAATTTTTCTCTCCATGTTACTTTGATTTTCCATGATGGAATGTTGATTTGTTATAAGAGTGAACAGGTTTTCTTAAAGCTATTCTAATTGAATTTGAATTGGATCAGGAGTTCCTTCTGCTATAGATAGAGATTTTGAGAGAGAATGAGTAGAATGATCATGAGATACTAAAGCTAAAATGGGTGTTGAAGTAGGAAGGGGTGCAATTTCTAGTACTATCTATGTGTCTTCAGATACAAGTTTAAGAACAATGGTTTTGTCTGACCTTGATCATTCTGGCATATCACTTTGTGTATCCTATCGGTCCATTTCCAAGGAGATAGAGGGCCTTCTATAATTATCAGATGAAGCACCTATTCCAACAGCTCTGTCTCTCTGCTGCTGTAACCATCCTTCTTCACTAAATTTGTGTTCTGCAGCTTCTCTTATTGCCCTTTTTGCAGGTTGAATAAGCTGAGTCTCTTGTAAGATCACCTGATGAAAATTTTTGTTTCCTTTTCCTTTTGTAATTAGAGTTTTTATTTTCACTATAAGCTTCTACATCAACATGTATTCTTGGATAAGCCTGAGGTAAAGGCTCTCTGATAATGACACCCTTTTCAAGAGGTCTTGAGACTCCTATTTTTGGTTTACCAAAAGAAAGTTCCACAAAGTTTGTATTAGTAGCAAATGTTGTATCTTTAACTCCAGAAGGGACCATTTGCCTCTTCTTACTTGAGACCTTTTCTTTAAAAAAACGAGTTAGGCTTTTTTCTTGATTTTTCCATACTCTTCTTTTTGTTCTTCTTCCTCCTTTTTGTCATAGCTCTTAAATAGTATAAGGAGCACAGGAGTTGATCTTTAAGCAACAAAGATAGATAATGATTATAGATACGATACTGGAAAAAGTGTATGGTTCAACTTGTTCAAGAAGGAAGTAAAGGATATAGAATATGAAAAGTTTTAAGAAAATGTAAGAATTTTGAAAGAAGACAGTTTCTAAATGAGGTGATGTTAGGCAATTGATTTAAGTTGATGAGATAAAGGGATGTGGACAGTTTCAAGTACGTGAATAGTTAAAGTATGAGAACGGTGTCAAATGAAATGCTACCAGTTCAGGTTAAGTGAGTCTTTTGGTTATCCCGCTTCTTTAGATTGTGGCAATCGTGTAATAGTGGATGTAAACAAAACAACACACATCACAAGACAGTTTCATTTCTCCAGAAACCAGTCATTGATGAGAACTTTTTATCATCTTTCTAGAGAGATATGACACTCTGTGCCCATGAGAAAAATTATTTCTTGAATATATTATTTTGAAGCTATTTTTCTCAATTTCATTTTTACCCTGCTCTAAAGTAATCTTTTCTGAAGTGCTCTGATCTTTATTTGAATCCTTCTTTCTCAACTTGTATTGCACATCATTCTTTCTCAACTAAGTAAATAACCAGTTCTGAATTAACTTTCTAAACCGTATGAGGAAACATTCTGAGCTAGTTATTTAATCGTTTCTTGATATGATCTTTCTGAGCCACACACTGACGTTGAAGAACTTTATCCAGAAAGTAAATCCAATTTAGATGTAGCAATCTCAGCATTAACTTTTGCTTAAGAGAGAGGGAGGTACCAGATGCACTATATATGAATAATTAAAAGCTAATCATGTTCAAAAGGTTCCATATATGATAGAATCGATCTTCAACTTAGGGTTTTGTAAAAATATCAGTAATCTGACTTTCAGTCTTGATAAATCTTAGCTCAAAATCTCTTTTCTAAACATGATCTCTTACGAAATGATGCTTGATGTCAATATTCTTAGATCTAGAATGCTGAATTGGATTCTTTGTGAGATTAATAGCACTATTGTTGTCACATAGGATAGGGATTTTGGTAAACATTAGATTGAAATATTCTAGTTGTTGCTTAATTCACAGAATTTGAGCATTGCAATTTGCAACAGACACATATTCAGCCTTTGTAGTTGAAAGAGCAATAGTGTTCTGCTTCTTGTTTGACCATGTTGTTAACAACTTTCCAAGAAAGCAACAGCAATGACTAGTGCTTTTTCTTTCAGCTCTATCTCTAGCAACATCAGCATCACAGTCGCCTATAACATTACAAACAGTACCTTTCTCATACCAAAGACCAAGATTAGTAGTACTAACTAAATATCTTAGAATTCTTTTAACAGCATTCAAGTGTGATTGTTTAGGATTGGATTGACACTTAATTGCAAGTCAAGTCTGTAATATCCCCAATTTTTGTCTAAGCTAATTAGTTCAGTGATCCTGGCTAATTAGAGAGGTTAACGATTGACTGAGAATTAATTGGCTAATCTCGATGAGCAAGACTTAGTGAATTGAGTCAAGTCAATAATTGAATCATAATGCACTAAATGGTTCAATTAAAACCTAATTATTCGAACCTCATTAATTCGTAACTTAGAAATATAATTAAGCTAATCCAACCTTATTAATTAAGTACAAGAAAATTGTTCTACCTTACCAATTGAGATAGATTAATTCTAAACCCTAATTACATAATTCATAAGATCAATTCTTTTAAGAGGAAAAATGTCTTAAAGATGTAATTAACCGAAATCGGTTAAAGAGCAATTTAACTAATCGAATTGATTAACAACTTAGGTAATTCTAATGGCTTTGAAGATTTAAAAATTTCTCCTAATTGATGCACCAAATTTCGGCCAAGGATAAGAGCAAAAATACAACCATCCATTTGCTTTCTCATCATACACTACTAGATCAAGAGTCCATGTTAGTAGATTCCTTGAGTCAAGACAAAAGATCTACTCTCCTCCATCAAGATTATGACACTTGGAGTGATCACAATCATTCAATGCCAATCCTAGGATAGATCATGCTTTTAACCACTTGAAAAGAAACACTACAAGGTCTTTACCCAAGTGCCAAGACTCAAAGGAAACACAACTCCCTCTTTTGCCCCAAAGTTTTTCCCTCTCTCTTGCTTGTTGTAAGAAGCAAAATCACATCATTCTCCTCCCCCATTTTGCGCCATCAGCCTTCCTTCTCTCCCCCTCATTTCATTTTTTTCATTCCTCTCACTAAGACACACACAAAGCTCTATCCTCTCTCCAAGTCTCATACCCACTCTCTTCTTCTTTCAATCTTCCTTGTTCTTCTTCCAATCTTTCTACTACTCCTCACCTCATTTCCATCACCACCATCACCATCCCTTCAAGGACCACCATTTTTGGTCTTTGGAGAAACAAGACCCCTCATACACAAGCCCCATTTTCAAGCCTTCAAGAAGGAAGACTCTCTCCAACCTTCTCCACCTTCAAAATCCTTCAAGGAAGCTCTCTTTGGTAGTGACTCTAACCCTTCTTTTTCATGTATTTTTCAAGCTCTAGAACTCCTAAGCTCTTCATAGCTAGGTGATTTTAGGGCTTGCTTTGTAACAACCTCTATCATATAAGCCATGCTCGAGTCGTGGAATTACATAAAAAGGTTGTCACGGTGCTGAAAAATTCTTTAAAATAGGGAAAATATAATACATGGCCCTTTAATTGTCCACTTTATTACTAACTACTAATCTCTGATACATAGAGAATAAAATAATTACACTTTAAAAGCAAATTGTGACCGACAGAGTAAATAGCGTTTACTTCCAACTAATCATTAGCTAACTTCAATGGTCTCTTGATCTGGCTAGCGCCTGAGTCGTGCTCAATGAGCGGCCCTGCATTTCGCCTTGCACTGGATGTCCAACTTAGGTACTGGAATGTTTACGGAAAAGAAAACATACAAGCAGGCAGTGAGAACCTAGGGTTCTCAGTAGGTAAATTTAAACAAATCTTATAATGTCATCATAAACATTCCAGCTGCTTCGGTTTATTATGAAAACAAATAGTGGTTCAATTTTAAGTTGAAAACACCTTTCTTGAAGCGGGTTATATTTTAACCATCACTTACCATATTATATTGCAGACATAGGATTATGATTAGTATGATATGCTTCAACCAGAATCATATTAATAATAGTATGACTTAATGAGATAACTAAAGATGCGCTTATAGATGCTCATGCTTGACTGTATGCAAGTGCACTTGACTTAATTCATATCTTTCCTTAGCTTGCAACTTGATCTTACTTTTCTGTGCTTGGTCCCCTGGAGGTGAATGGCCTTTCTCACCCCTGGGCAATAGCCTGCTTTCAGGTCCGAGCTCGTACCTATACATGAGTGACGGGTTTACTTTCCCCGACCCTCACACCGGTCTATTCCCACTAATCTGGTCGAGGGCTGGCCCAAGTCTTGACAAGATCTGCTGGCCCACGCTAGCTGGGTCTATGCCATGCCTAGCGTGGTAGCTTAGTACGTCCCTCTTGAAAGTTCTTATCATCTTTCCTTCCCATATCTTATCATGCGTACAGATGCTTTGTGCATACATGAATATGCCTCATATCTTATTTCTCATATCATATTCTAATTATGCTTGCATGCATAGCATACATGAACATAACATGTGAATGTAATATATTCAAAGTATAATCTCTCATAGCATAAGCTCTCATAACTCATATCATGCCTAAAATTCATCCTTACATGTAAACATTCCTAGTTTCATAGACTTCACAAGAACTCGCAAAGATAATGGATCAGTTCTGTCTCCCCATGAATAGTGCCAATTCTCTCAGATAATTCAATCATAGCAATATAATCAGTCTAACACACACACACACACACACACACACACACACACATATATATATATATATATATATATATATATATATACATCAATACAAAACTGGCAATCCTCAACTCGAACCTTATATGTTCACCCACTCTTGTGAAACTATCACTTTGGCCATTCTACCAATTCTATTCGGTTCTGCTCGAATCTTGTATAATCCACCTTTATCTCTATTCAACTCATTTAAACCTGAATTTTGGATATGTCATAGCTCTATATGTGTACTTTCAAACCTCTTTAGTCGCATATCATTTTGATTTATATAACTCAAGATATTCAAATTTTGCCTCAGCCTATTCAATCACTGGCCCGAATTACACTCTTGGAAGTATAAATTCACTAAAAATCGAAACTAAGCTTAAATTATACAAAATTGGTCTCATATTGAAGCTAACAGGACAACCTTTCATTTTCCATAAGTTTCATTCCATTTACTTAAGCATACCTCGAGTTATAAGTCTCGAAATTCAACCTTCCTGAACTACTCTATTTTGGCCTGGATTGGACATAGGACAACTTCCTCGAATCACTGGGAACAATTGGGACCATAACAAACTCGGAATTTCATATTGGGATGTTCCCCTATGTGTAAGCTTTCTAACAAAATTAGTTTCACTCAATTTGGAGTTGTATAGAGTGAGTTATACCCTTATCAACCCATACTGCCTGGGTGAATGTCTTGATTCCTAGGTCAAATTTCAAAAATTCATATCTCTCTCAATACTAATCCAATAACCTTATATGACATATGTATGGAAAGCCCTGGATGTCTACTTTCATCTAAAAATGGTTTCATCAAATTTAATCGGCTGTAGGCGGCACCGTACACTCCGCCGTACGGACTGCCGTGGAACTCCTCTCTTAGATAGCATTCCAAACCTTTACTTCTCCTAGTTTTCTTTTTCTAACCTTAATCCTAACTCATTATTTCATATTAATCCCATATTAATCCAACCATAATTCATCACATACATCCAATATATCATCAAATATATATAGAAGAGTAATCTTTCATGCATTCTCAGCTTAAAGAAATTAAGATTAGGGATTGAATCCTACCTCTTTGGAGTGTGATCTTGGGTTAAGTGTTGAAGCTTGAATTATTAGGACTTGGCTAAGCTTGAAGGAGTGATGGAGTTGGGTGAGTGGAGAAGAGAAAAGAGAGCTAAAGTGAGGGAGAAGAGAGGGCGCAGAAAATGGGTCTGAATGAGGGGAGAAGAAGGTGTTATATAAGCATGAGTGGTAGTTAACTTGGAAGGTTCTGATTGGCCTTAAAATACAAGGCTGAAATTCAGCCAACCTTCCCCTCTTTAGTGACAATTTGCTCTCTACGTCGCCCTCTTTTTGTGACGAAATTGCTCTCCACGTTGCCCTAACAGTGGGACTCGTTTCCAGTATATTCTGAAGATGACATCAGAACTCGTACTCCTTTAAAGTCGGAACTCGTGCACTTCTTGAGATGAAATCGGAACTCGTGGATGATTTGGAAATCAGCTCAAAGATCCGAACTCGAGTCCATTCTAATTGAATTCCACTCTAATGCGGGACCTCGTGACATTTTACTCGGAAGTCGGTACTTGCACCATTGTGTTAAACTATAACTTCTGATGTCAGAAACCATGTGCACTATTAAGGTGATATCGGAACTCGGGTACATTTTCTTTGAGACATGAAGTCGAATATCGTGGAATTACGTTCATGTTGCTCGGACTTGAAGGCCAAGTCGGAAGTCGGGAACTGAGGAATTACAAAAGTTGAAATCAGAGGTCGGAAATTACACCCAATATACTTTAACTCGAATATTGGAACTCGGAAGCCACTCCAGTTAACTCGAAGCTAGAACATTAAGTCGGAAATTGGAAAGGCCATGAAGTCGGAATTTTGCAGACCAACTCGGAAGTCAGACAGGACATGAAGTCGGAAATGAAGAACATGCTGGGATAAGGTCGGAAATCGGAAATTGGGCTGAAAAACTTGAAGATGAACTTGAAAATTGGAAATTATCCCATTTCATGTGAAATTTGAGGATGAAGTCGGAAATCATAAAAACTAGTGAATTCAGAACTTGGAACTCATGGTGGAGGTAAAATGGAATAATTTAGCACAAGGAAAATTGGGATGTTACATGCTTCAAGGTCTCATGACCATTTCTTGTCTTATTGAAAAATATTGTCTTGAAGTGAGAATATGTGGCATGATGGTTTATGTATCTTGCTCTGTTTTGTTTTAAAATACTGATTTGGTGACTAAAACCTTGAATATAATGATGAGATAAAACATAAAAATAGTGATTTGAAGTGGTATAACAACATCTCCACAAGTTTGATATGTAAAACATGAAAACTAGTTAAGCTGGAATTCTGGCAGTCTGTAAAGCGTACTGTATAACTCATTCTACAAAACTCAAAATGTAATGAAACTAATTTTGTTGAAAGTAGACTCAAAGAGCTTTCCACACATATAAAATTCGTGAAATTTGGAGTTAAAATGAGGGAGATATGAATTTTCAAAGTCTGCTATGCCCAGATGAGTTTCTGCTCAGGCAGTATGTAATAAAATGTGCATAACTCATGTTATACATAACATTTTTGAGTGGGACCAAGTTTTTTAGAAAGATAAGACATAGAGAAACCCCCCCTTAAAACAGTTTTGTCAGATTCCATGTGAGGAACTCTCAGTGAAGTGGACAAGCCACTGACCTGAGTTGAACTTTCAAGTCTGAACAGTCAGAATAAAATATGCATAACTCAAGCTACAAAATGAATTTTTGAGTGGGGCTTATTTTGTTTAAAAATAGACTCAGAGAAGTACATCTACACAAAAATTTGAAATAAAAGAGTAAAAGATGAAATTATGGTGAATTTTTGAAATTACTACCCCACTGTAAAAGTAAAACTAGATATGGTAAAGTTTTAAAGGTTAATAAGAAATAAGCTTTAAGACCTTAAGACCCTTACATTAAATATTGGAAAACCTTCATAATTCAACTTAAAAGTTTCAAAAAGGGTAATGGATTGAAATTGGCCCTATGCCTAATAAAAGAATTTATGCAAGAAGCAAATCAATTAAAAGCTTGTACCCAAGTTTACTAAGCTAAGCTCATAAGACTTTGTGTGATATGTAATATGATGACAATGACATAATGATGATGATATGATATGATGATGATAATGATGATGATGATATGATATGATGATGATGATTATGATAGTGATATGATGATGATAAGAATGGTAATGATATGATGACGATATGGTAATGAATGATGATGATATGAATATGATATGTTGATGATATGATGCTTAATGATATACATGAAAGGATTAATAAATATGAACACCCTGGGGACGGCGATACGTAACACCCAGAGGTGATTGATAAAGGAACCACATTTGGGGACGGCGATACGTAACGCCTAAATGTGGAAAAGAATCAGAATAATTTTGCATCATAAGCTTGAATAAGAACAGAAAGTAAACTAAGGGTGTGATCCTTCAAAACGGAAGGTGACCCGAAGTAAGCTCCCCTCACCCACGACTCACATGAGGCATGGCATGACCCAGCTAGTGTGAGTATAGGGGATAGGTCTTACATGAGGCATGGCATGACCCAGCTAGTGTAAGTACCGAAATTCTATGGTGGCAACGGCCACGGTATGAGCTCATTACCACTTATGTTTAATGGGTGAAAAGATAAAGTCAAGTTAAGAAAAGAGAAGGGACTTCGGTCCAAACCCTAGAAAGGGAAGAAGTTAAGAAAATCTTATAGCATGGACATGCATGTTTTATGTAATTATATTTGTGCTTATGTATATTATGATGTAAATGATTAGAGGATACGCTAAAATTAAATCCGCTTCGGATATTCATGATTTCGAAAATCCAAGAATTAAACCTTATGAATGCTCACTATTTTCATTAATAAAACCGAAGTGCTTGGGACGATGACGATGACACTTTCGTGTCGGGTTCGAGTCCTACTGAGAAATTCCATTTCTCACCCTAGTTATTCTTTCGTATCGTCACTAGATCTCGATGGCAGATCAGGTGGAGTGGAGCATGGATCCCCCACACTATGAGCGGACGTGTGACATGGGATGCCAGACAATGCTGATGTGGATTTGTAGTTACTGTAGCTCTGCATCTTCATACATTCCTTTTTGTGACGAACGATGTCAATTTAAGTTTGTATCTAGTATTTGTATCATGGCACGACCATGAGCTTCCTTTGATGTAATGCTGATATATATGTATGTATATATATATATTATGAACCTATATGAATGTACTGGTTAGTTATTTAATGCGATATATTTGTGAATTATTATCTGTTTGCCTTTCTTATGTTTTACGATTTTGGGATATATATATTTTATGTGACACACTCTTTCTCTAACTATCTTCTCGCTCAAGGCTTTACTTTTCAAAACACTGCAACGCGACGACGTACTTCAAAAAAAAAAAAAATCTTATCGTATTTTCCGTGTAACTTAATTTCAAGTGAAATTTAGTTTTCCATGAGCATAAGTAACAACTAATAAAATGCCGTAATACGACTTAAGCGTAGTATGGGTTTATTAGGGTGTTACAAAGTCTACTAGCAATAAGATACAATAAGGATCCAATCATACCTCTATAAAGAGATGAAACTTTTTCACCTTCTTCATTAGCTTCTAGAACTTGAGAAGGATGCATAGGAGTATTAATGCTCTTGGCCTTGTCCATATCAAACTTTCTGAGCAAATCCTTAGCATATTTTTCTTAATAAATCAAGATTCCATCCTTCTGTTGTTTGATTTGCAGTCCAAGAAAGAATTTCAGTTCTCCCATCATACTCATATTAAATTCTCCCTAAATAAGCTCAGAGAAATTATTGCACAAATTTTGATTAGTTGCTCCAAAAATGATATCATCACATAAATCTGAACAATCATAAAATCATTTTTGTCATGAAGAATAAATAAAGTAGTGTCAACTTTTCCTCTTACAAAACTATTTTTGATTAGAAAAGAGCTGAGTCTATCATACCAAGCTCTAGGAGCTTGCTTTAAACCATATAGGGCCTTTGAAAGCTTAAAGACATGGTGAGGGAAATTTTCATTTTCAAAACCATGAGGTTGGTTGACATAAACTTCCTCGGATATGAAACTATTTAAAAAAGCAAATTTAACATCCATTTGAAATAACATAAATCCTTTATATGTGGCATTAGCAATTAGTATTCTGATTACTTCCAATCTAGCTACAGAGGCAAAAGTTTCATCATAATCAATGCCTTCTTGCTAATTGTAACCTTGAGCCACTAATCTTGCTTTATTTCTAATAACTTTTCCATTTTCATCAAGCTTATTTCTGAACACCCATTTAGTCCCAATAACAGATTGTCCTTTTGGTAAAGGGACTAGAGTCCAAACTTTGCTTTTCTCAAATTGAGATAATTCCTCTTTCATTGGTTCAATCCAGTTTTGATCCGTCAAGGCTTCATCAATGCTTTCTAGTTGAATTTCAGAGATTAGATCAAGATTGGAGTCGCTTCTAAGTAAAGATATTGTTCTAATTCATTAAGAGAGTTCACCAATAATTTAATTTTGAGAGACGACTCTCAAGTCTCTTATAATAGTGTTTCTTCGCTTCAGAGGTGTACTTTTTGGTTTTTCAGAAGTATCGTCAGAAACATGTTGATGAGAAGGAAGTTTAGAAACATCATCATCATCATTTCCAGTGGCAATCTAAAAGTTCTGCTGAATCTTGGAATTGTCATTTAACGACATATTTTCCAATTCTTCTTCCAGATTTGCAACATTCTGATTCAGGTTATTTTTCTTTTTCATGATGCTTATATGATTGGTTTCTTCCAAAGATTAAGTCTTCCTATCAAACACCCTGTAAGCTTTTGAAACAGAAGAGTATTTTAGGAAGGAACTACATTGTAAAACCTCAAGTAGTCTTGTAGCAGAAACTATATTTTCACTATGGAAGGAACTCTTGGTATGTTTACCTCTAAGACAAAACTTACATGATAAGTCATTTTCGAAACTAATTTTGGGTAAACCTTTCACTAATTTTTTCTGAGAGATCTCAGAAATTAGTTTCATATGAGCATGATTGAGTTTCTTGTGCCAAAGCCATTTTTCATCCACGAAGGATGCTAAGCATTTTACATTTTGATCTAGAAGATCATCTAAATATAATACATAAGTATTATTATGCCTTTTAGCAGTAAGAATAATTTTATCAGTAGTGGAATCTTTAATGATATACTATGAAGGTTCAAACACAACTTTATAGCCTTGGTCATAGAATTGACTAATGCTCAGATGGTTGTGTGTTAACCCTTCTATTAACATAACATCATTTATTATATTGGAATTGTTCTTATCAACATTACCTATACCAATGACTTTGGATTTGATTCTGTTGATAAATTTCAGTATTTCACCATCCTTGGGTCTGAGGTTCTGAACTAGGATTTATTTCTAATCATATGTTTGGAGCACCAACTGTCCAGATACCACTTCTCTTCCCTTTGATGCAGTGACTTAAGACACAGTTGCATCAGATGTAATTTTAACTTTAGATACCCATATCTTCTTGAGTCCTTTTTGTGTTAGTAGTGTTTTTGGATTTTTTCACTTTCTATTTGGCTTTTCTTCTAGAAAAGCATCTTTCAGAAGAGTGACCCTTTTTGAAACAGTATATACAAGCAGGAATCTGATTTGGAGAATCTTTGGATGATTGTTCATCATCTCCTTTCTCAAAGCCTAAATCAGTTTTGTAAAGATACGATTTTTGGCCACCAAGCATCAAGTCCAGATTTTTGGAGCCATTACCCATTTTCTCAAGATCTTATTTGAGAAGTTTGACTGTTTTTTGAAGCTCAAAAACATCAAAAGATGACTTTGAGCGAGTTTAAGAAACTTCTATTTTTAGGGCTGTCAGATCCTTCTGAAAAAGGACATTGTCATTTTGTAATTTCTCCTTTTTATGCCTAATCTTCTCTTTTTCAATCTTGAGCTTTTCAAACTCCAAAGATAGTTTTCGAAAATCCTTTTTTAGAGAAGCATATTAAGAAGCAAGAGACTTGGAAGTATCCAAGAGTTCATCATAGGCTTTTTCAAGATTTTCAAATATAAGTTCAGATTCAAAATCATGTACCTCAGTTTCTTCATCCGAAACAATGTTAGTCATCAAGCATAGGTTTGCTATAATTTCTTCTTCATCTTGTGATTTAATATTTTTTTGTTCTTCGTCTAGATCTTCCTAGGTGGCCATCATAGCCTTCTTCTTTGCAGCTTTCTTTAGTCTGGGACATTCTGATCTAATGTATCCAGGTTCCTTACATTCAAAGCATATCATTTCATCTAACTTGACTTTGCTCTTTTTGTCCTTTTTAAGGACAAAGTTCTTCTTTTTTTCTTCTTAGCCAAGCTTTTGATATTTTCTTTGCCAAGTATGCAATTTCATCCTTTTCATCATCCGAATCAGAGTCAGAGGAGTCACCATCTTCTTGATCTGATTCTTCTGCAGCTTTCATGGCTTTGGAGGAGCTGGATCTCTTCTGAGTGGATTTTAGGGCAATGGATTTACCCTTCTTGCTTGAGTCCACAGAGATTTCCTTCAATTCAATCTCATGAGTCTTTAAAGACCCAATGAGAGCATCCAAGTTAAGTACATTTAGATCTTTGGCTTCTTGGATAGCCGTAACTTTGGGAAGCCAAGCTTTGAGAGACTTCTCGAGATCTTTCCCACCATTTAAGCATTTGAGTATCTTTTACCCAAAGCTTTCAGTTGATTTATGATATGCATAAATCTAGTTGTCATTTCATCAATATTTTCATGCTCTAGCATTTTAAACATCTCATATTGATAAACTAACATGCTGATCTTGGTTTCCTCGACCTAATCAGTTCTTTCATGAAGCACTTGGAGTCTATCCCAGATTTCTTTTATCGAGTCACAAGATATAATCTTATCATATTCACTTTTGCTTAAGGCACATGTGAACATATACTTTGCCTTAGCATTCATTTGGACTTTAGTTTTGTGTTGGTCAGTCCGTTCATTTCTTGAAATGGTTTTGACTACTACTAGTGGAGGTTGCTTTGGATTTGCAACTCCTTGAGGCACTGGTTGCTCAGTCATGGGCACATAATCACCATTTTCTATAATTTCGCACATGTCCAGACTTATGGACTCAATGAAGAGTCTCATTCTATCCTTCTAGTAAGGATAGTCTTCACCATTAAAGTATGGGGGCGATTAATTGAGTGATCGTCTGCAATATGATTTGTTTGTTGTGCCATTTGATGGATCTTTATCCTCTGTAACCGTTAGGAAGCTCAACCCTAGAGTTAGGCTCTAATACCAATTGTTGGATGAGATAGAACGAGAAGGGTGGTTGAATCGTGCTTTCAATGAACCTTATAATCTAAAAAACTTTGATAAAAACAATTATCTCAAGTCTAAGACTTGGATTGCAAAAGCAATTTTGTTAGTGTAAAAAACTATTTTGTTCTAATTTAAAACAGTTATAAATGTTTTTCAGATTAAGTATACAAAGCAAAGAATTTATGTGATAAAATCAAATGGCAAGATAAGGAATAGAGGAAACACACAAGAGATTTTTATGCTAGTTCAGCTAATCACTTGATTACTTATAGTCCCCAACTCTTTATTGAAATTTTATAAACCACGAGTATTCTTTGTCCAAGCTTACACTGACCTCTACTAGGTCTGGATACAATTGATGTGAACAATATGTTTTTGTTTGAACACTCACACTAACTCTGTTAACAGAGAATAGATAATAAAGCATTGTGTGTGTGACTTTTGTAAATTCTCAAAGAGAGAATATTATCTATTACAAAACAGAAGAGAAGATTTTCTTTTGAATTGAAGTTACGATGAGTAACTTTATGGTGTTCCAAATATCAAGAAGGATGAAGGAAGGAAGCTATTTTACATAAGAGGCATTCAATTTGTCTAACTATTCTTTCTTCAACTTCCAGCCTTAGATAGACTCGAAAATATGATTGTTGAAGCTCCTAGGCCTTGATCCTTGTGATTCTTTTTGTCTATTGGTTTACAACTGGATAAAGAAGAAATAGCGTTCCTTTTTCCCACTTTTCAAATCTTATATAGAAGTAGAAAAGTAGCCCTTTGTTAATTTATCAACTATTCAAATTTGTCAACGCCTCCTTTGCATCTTGTCAAATCTCCTTTTTGACTTTTTTGAATTTGTCACTGAAGTGTGCAGAGGAAGCTTTGAAGGTATAACACTTTATGAGAAGTATGTTTCTGGAGATATCCCTTCTGAATAGAGTCATCTTTTTGAATAAACAATGTTTGTTCTTGAGGCATATTTTTCCTTCTGATGTTGTAGTTTCATCCTTTTGAACTTGTCTTTCTGTTTCTTATGTGATAGCTCAAGAAGTACACAAAGCATATATTCCTTATCAAGTATATTCAAATAAAAGAATGTTGATAACAAGGCTTTGTTGTTTCTCAAGCAGTTAATGCACATGATTAAGATCTTTTATCACAAAAGAAAACATTTCTGGAGACAAATCGTTTATATACAAGAAGATTAGCTTAAACTCTGATTTGGTATTCATCAAAACCTTAAAGCTCATTCTGGTTCACAACAATAGAATGGTTTCTAAAGGGCATTGGAGCTAACGAAAGTTATATTCTTGAAGAAAGTTTAAAACTTTATGTAATGTTGTCTTCAAGATTCAATCTTTAAGACCTAAAGTAACAAGCTATTACTTTTATAACTGATGAGCTTTATATCTTAACAAAGGTTAGACTTTTACTACTATTCTTATCTTCAAAAAAAACAAAATGAATCTTTATGAAGCATGTATGATGTAGTGCCACTTTTGGTGCATCAAGAAGAAAAGTTTTTAAAGTTTTATGCTTTAGAATGTTTTTGTTCATATCAAAATCATAAAGAGAGATGTAAAAAGAGGATCTTTTTAATCATAAACCCTTCATAAAAAGAACTAACTTTAAACAAGAACCACCAAGAAAGCATCTTTCTTTTTGACAACTCACAAAAATACCAAGAATACATGCATTAAGAAAGAAAAATGAAAGATTTGAAGTATTCAAGAAGAGAAACTTTTTAAGTAAACATAAAACTTCTCATGAACAAGCTCAAGAAACAAACTTCACTAAAAATAGAAATTTTTGCTCAAGAAAAGTATGGAGTTTTTCTCAAGTTCTCACTTAAAGTTCTTGGCCATGGTAAGAGCCAAGCTTCAAGCTTTCTTGTGTAGTAAAAAGAACAAGTGAAAGATCACTACCTCAGGCTTAAAGGAGAAAATGAATGTGAAGACGAGTTCTTTCTTGTGGTGGTGGTGGTGGTTTTGAATGGAGAAGGTGAGAGCTCGTGTTCTTGGAGAAATGAAGGTTGTAGTTTTTTAATCTTGTCTCCAAAGACCGAAAGATGTGATTTTTGAAGGGTTTGTGAGAAGGTTTAGTTATGGTGTTCTTGAAGAATGATGAAGAAGAAGATGAAAAAGAAGAAGAAAGTATAGAGAGAAGTTAGCAATGGGAGACTTAGAGAAAGAATGAGAGTTGAAAAAAAAAAATAAAGTGAGTGTATGTGTGTGTGTGTGTTGGCGTGCATGGTCGTAGGTATTAGGGCATGGGGGGAGATATTTTGTTATGTCAATTAAGGATTAAGGGGGACAAATTGGATAATGAAGGAGACAAAGCAAGCTCAACTTTTACAAAAAGCAACTTTATCTCATACTTTATGCTTCAATGACATCACTATTACTTTATTGTCTAGTTGACTAAATTTGAATTTTAATGATATGATTAAGTGCTCTTACAACTTAATTAATTTGATTAAGGAAGGATTAGTGATTAACTCATATGATCATGATTAATAAAAATTAATCTTTTAATTAAGCTTAATTACCCTTAATTAAACTCGATTAAGCTAATTATTGATGATTAATATTTAATTAAGCTTTTAAAAGGTTGACTTGCTTAATTAGAGATTCTCTAACCTTAATTAAGCATTCTCTTAACTTTTCTCTTCATGATTACCTCAATAATCCTTTGATTAAGCCTTAATCCTTTAATTTCTCATTAAGTTCCTAGTTAATTATTCAAGGTTACTGAGATAATTTAGCATGAAGGAAAATAGAAGATGTTACATCAAGCAAAGAGTTCATAAATCTTAGTTCATAAACAAAACTTATTTGCAACCCAATTTAGCCAAAGAAGATAAGCGACCATTGTATCCTCACCATGCATGTCACAATGTGCCCGGAGGGCACCGTGACAAGAGGCAACAAAAGAATTGAAAAACAATTCAATTGAATCGCCACCAATTTTTATTATGGTAAAAATCAGAAAAACTTTTTAAATTTGCAAAACCGGTCTTTTTAAAGAGAATATGTTCGGGAGTCTATTTATACATAAGGAAGGGTGAAAACTTAATCCCATTGCATCCCTAATACATCCGTTTTATAACGGTTACCCTAGAGTGTAACACCCTTCTAAGTACAGTACAATGCTTAAGTCATAGTACCACACCCTGGAGTTGTTACGGTTACCTGAACGGACCTTATCTCTGTAAAGAACTTCCCAAGCGCTTACTCTGATACCTCTTGAACTTTCTGGAGACAACACGGAAAATAGGAATGAGAATTATAAATTCTCAATAGGATTCTCTATAATACACATGGAATGTCATCGTTGTCATCTCCAGTTTGCTTCGGTTTATTATGAAAAAGGTGAACATGCTACACAAACTGTTTAATTCTACGTTTCGAAAAAAATCTTATCCGAAGCAAAGTTCATTTTAATCATACACTTAGTATTTGGGAAAACCCATAACTTCATTCAAATATAATACCACGAATAACAACTGTAGCATATTACAACACACATAACATCAATATGTTGGGAATATAACATCTGCATATAACTTTATTCATACTTAAATTTATGCGTATTCATAAAACTTGCTTTTCTTTCTTCATCTTCCTTTTCATCATAAAATCTTTACATGCCACATTCCAGAGTATGATCGCCATGTCATACCCCATCGAGCGTGATCGCCATGTCACGTTCCTTAGGAATATGGGACCTTCATTCGGTACTTACACTAGCTGGGTCATGCCATGCCTCATGTAAGTTCTGGTGTCTGCATATACTTTAATCTTTAGCCTTTAGTCTTTAGTCTTTTACTTGGCACGCCTAGGCGTTACGTATCGCCGTCCCTAGGGTGCATTTACTGCCCTTGGGTAGCCTAGCCTTGGAGTGAGCTCGCACCTTCACCTCCGCGGACCGTCGCCACACCGACTCACCCGCAAGGGGACCCACTGCCTCTAGGTTGGAGGGACCCAATGTGCAACTGCCTCCAACATAGAGGGACCCAAGTCTTTAGCTGCCTTCACAAGGAGGGACCCAATATGCAACTGCCTCCAGGTGAAGGGACCCATGTCTTTGTCATTTAACTGCCTTCACAGGGAGGGATTTCAAATAACTGCCTCCAAGTGAAGGGACTCACATTCAATATATTCACATTCTTTCATTCTCATACATATTCAAGCATAGTCATACTGAGTGTACTCATACATATACTTCATTTATTTTCATGTATCATTGCACACATGATTTTCACGTACATGTTCATTACATATAAAGGCCCGTAGCCTCCTTACCAATTTACCGGTACTCATGCATATGCTACATCACTTACCCTCACATACCTCATAACATAATTATGTCATTCTTGAATATAGGGTTTCTATATACCCATTTGTACTTTAATTCATCCTTACATCTAAACATTCATAGCTTCTTAGACTTCTGCCGTAAATCCGGCAGCATAACGGATCAGGTCCATTTCCCCATGAATAGTGCCAGCTCTCACGGACAAATCAATCATAGCAACATAATCAACTTAACACATATATATATCAATGTCAAACTGGCAATCCTCCATTCAAACTTTATATGTTTCCCTAATACTTGTGAAATCTCCAACTGGGTCATTTTGTGAGACTATCACTTTGGCCATTCTGCCACATTCTATTCGGTTCTGCCCGAATTTCATATGACCCACCTCTATTTCTATTCAACTCATTTAAATCTAAAATTTTGATATGTCATAGCTCTATATGTCTACTTTCTGACCTCTTTGGTCCCATATCATTTTGATCCATATAACTCAAGATATTCAAATCTTACCTCAACTTGTTCAGTCACTAGCCCAAATTACACTCCTGGAAGTATAAATTCACTAAAAATCGAAACTAAGCTCAAATCATACGAAATTGGTCTCATATTGAAGGTAACAGGACAACCTTTCATTTGCCAGAAGTTTCATTCCATTTGCATAAGTATACCTCGAGTTATAAGTCCTGAAAGTCGACCTTCCTGAACTACTCTATTTTGGCCTGGTTTGGACATAGGGTAACTTCCTCGAATCACTAGGGACAATTGGGACCATAGCAAACTCGGAATTTCATATTGAGATGCTCTCCTATGTGTAAGCTTTCTAACAAAATTGGTTTCACTCAATTTGGAGTTGTATAGGGTGAGTTATACCCTCCTCAAGTCACCCTGCCCGGATGAAAGTCCTGGACCCTAGGTCAAACTTCAAAAATTCGTATCTCTCTCAATACTAATCCAATAACCTTATATGACATATCTATGGAAAGCCCTGGATGTCTACTTTCATCTAAAAATGGTTTCATCGGATTTGACAGATTGTAGGCGGCGCCGTACACTCCGCCGTACGGACTGCCGTGGAATCTCCACCAAGACAGCATCCTCATCCATCCATTTCTCTTAGTTTTCTTCTTCTAATTCTAATTGCCACTCAAGATTTCATATTAATCCTATATTAATCCAATCATAATTCATCATAATACATCCAATAATTCATCAAATACATAAAGAAGAGTATAATCTCATGCAATCATAGTGCAAGAAATTCAAGAATAGAAGTAGAATCCTACCTCTTTGGAGTATGATCTTGCTGAATTTGATTTCTAGATTGATGGAACCTTGACCAAGCTTGGGGATTTGATGGAGTTGGTTGAGAGAGGGAGGGAAGGAGAAGGCTGGAGCAAGAGGAAGAGAAGGAGACGTAAATCAGCTGGGAATGAGAAGGGAAGTCTGACTTAAATACAAGAAAATGTGGTGTTGATTGGCTGAAGATTTGTGGTTGAAGTTCGGCCACGTCTCTCACTTTTGTGGCCAACTTGCTCTCCACGTCGTCCGAAAACTGGGATACGATTTCATCCCACATGAAATCGGAACTCGTGTCCATTATGGTTGAAGTCGGAACTCGTGACCTTTTACATTTTTAGGAGCTGAAGCCTAATGTCGGAACTCGTCCCATCTTGTTTGTGACTGAGGAAATCTTGTCTGGTTTATTCGAGACTTGGCATCCAGATCGGAAGTTGGAAGTCATAGAGCTCGAAATCATATAATCTCGGAACTCCTCATTTGAACTCAGGAATGTCAGTGCTGGATATAAAATCGTAGATCGGAACTCGTGCATGACTAGAAACCAATTCAAAGATTCGAACTCATGTCCTTTGTACTTGAGGCATAAAGTCGGAAATCGGGAAAATCTAGCCACTCCATTATTAAGTCGGAAATCAAGAGTTCTAATAAGGTCTTAGGTCGGAAATCGGGTCCATTGCCTTGAGACATGAAGTCGGGAATAGGATTAAATCGGAAATCGGTATTTATACGAATGAACTCGGAACTCGAAAATAATCACTTCTGTCTATTTTCAAAGACGAACTCAGAAATAGGAATTGATCACCCTGGGGCAAAGTCGGATCTCGGAAAGCGGATGTTACATAGAGCTTGTAATAATATTTATTTTTTCCCCTTTTAAAATATAATGATTATTTACAAAAAATGAATATGATAATTATTTACAAAAGAATATAAAAGCAAAATTAATATAATAATTATTTGTGAAAGAAAGAAAAATAATTTAATAGGATAATTATTTACAATAGGAAATAAATGCAAAATTTTGGTGATAATTATTTCCCAAGAAAAAGAAAAAAAAGATAGATATATAATTATTTACAAAAGGAAAGAAAAGCAAAATTGATATGATAATTATTTCAAAAAAAGAAAGCAAGGTTAATATACAATTATTCACAAAAGAACATAAATGCAAAATTAATATAACAATTATTTAGAACAAAAAAACAAAATTAATATGATATTTACATAAGGATAACAAAATTTAAAAAATATAATTTTGGCATAAATTGCGCTCCTACGTATCCTCTAGTGCAATAAAGAACTCAAAACCATATAGTTCTTGTAGAAAATAATTGTAGATTAGGTGATTTTATTTATAAAAATAAAAGAAAAAAATTCATTTGTGCACAGAATTTAGGATAGCATAAACAAAGTAGAAGTAATGCCAAGAAAACCTCTTATGGCATAAACTCAAACATTCTAGTCCCCAATAAAAAACTTTTGGTGCAATATAATATCTTCCCAGCTACTGTAACATCCCCATATAATGTAATAGGAAATAATACAAATAAATTTTTTTTATTTACAATCTTGCCCCTAAACTTTTTAGAAAATGACCTTTAGATCCTTATATCAGTTGGATTAGCAGAATAAGGTTTTAAAAAAAGCAGAACCATATAGCAAAAATGTAGAAAATTAAACCTCGGCTGATTGAGCCACGGAGGCATCCATATGTGAAATGACATGGAATTTGTAACATCTGCAACTTCCGCCCTCCGATCCCATTAGTATTCCCGACTTCCGAATTCATCTAGACTGGACGGACAACGAGTTACAATTTCCGACCTCAGTGCAAAAATTCCGATTTCCGAGCTTAGGAAGGGTCAGACGGATTGCCTTGCATTTTCCGATTTCCGATTTCAGGAGCTGAAATGGAGTGATCGATGCTACGACTTAGAGTTCGTCTTGACTTGCGCAATTTACAACTTCCGACCTTAGCGATTAAAGATCAAAATTTCCGATTTCCGACTTCGTCTCTAAGGCTCAAATGAACTAGCTATATTCCAATTTCCGACCTCATGTTCACAATGTACGAGTTCCGATCTCGAGATCAATACCAATAGCTCTTATTTCCTATTCTGCCGATTTAGATATCGAGGTCCTATAATTCACGACTTGACTTTAAGTGCTTGGCTTCACATCGAGTTTGCTTTCAAGTTTGAATAACTGGACATGTTTCGCGGATTCCGACTTCACATGCAGGATGTTCACTAGTTCCGACTTTATAAATAGCACGAGTTCCGATCTCATTTCAGAATATACTAGAAGCTAGTCCCACTTTGAGCAACGTGGAGAGCAATTCTACCACACAAAGAGGCGACGTGGAGAGCAAAGTATTGAAACTTCACTTATGTTTTGAGGCCAATCAAAACCTTCCAAGTTAGCTCACTCATGCCTATATAACACACTCTCCTCCTCTGATTCAGACCCCTTCTACGTAACTTCTTCTTCACTTCACTCCTCTTTTCTTTCTTCACTCACCCAACTCCACCCAACGTTGAGATTCAATCAAGTTTCAGCTACAAACTCAAGCCAAATCACTCATAGTAGGAGGTAGGGGTTTTCTTCTTTCTTGATTTTCTGACTATTAGATGATTGGTGTTGATTTAATTGCTTGAATTGGATATGTTAGTTGACTGATTATGATGAATTATAATTGATTGATTGGCTGTTTGTGAGATTAAGATTGAATTGGAAACAAGAAAGGATGAAGATATGAAGAAGTTGAGAGGCTGGGAAACTCAAAACCCTCGGCGGTCAGTACGGCGGAGTGTACGGCTCCGCCTCCCGCTGTTTAAAATTAGTGAAACCATTTTTATATAAAACTAGACATCTAGGGCTTTCCATACATATATCATATAAGACCATTAGATTAATATTGAGGGAGATATGAATTTTTGAAGTTTGACCTAGGAATCCAGACATCCACCCGAGCAGTATGGGTTGAAAAGGGTGTAACTCACCCTATATAACTCCAAATTGAGTGAAACTAATTTTGTTGGAAAGCTTACACATAGGGGAACATCCAACCCAGAAATTCCGAGTTTGTTACCATCTTATTTGTTCCCAGTGATTTGAAAAATTTAACCGATGTCCAAACCGAACCAAATCAGAGCAGTTCAAGAAGGTTAAGTTGCGGGGCTTACAACTCGAGCCCTACCAAGCCAAATGGGATGGGACTTTTTGTAAATGAAACCTTATCCTGTTAAATTTAATATGAGTCCAATTTCGTATCATTTGAGTCAGTTTTCGATTTTTAGTAGATTTTTACTTTTAGTTGCCTGATTCTGGCAAGCCACTGGGCATGCCGGGATAAAATCTGAATATCTTGAGCCATAGATATCAGAATTAGATGGGACCAAAGGGGTTAGAAAATAGAGACATAACACTTTTACATACTCAAATTTGAGGTCCAGATGAGTTAAGTAGGAATTATGGCTTGAATTATAAAAACCGGGTTGATTGAATATGCTAAGGCAGAAACTCTGCCTTAATGAATATGATGTGGATATGAGTTCAATATTGGAATATGAATGTAATATTGTGATCCTTGTGATAAATTGATGTTCTGGTATGTTGGCACTATTCATGGGAAAGCGGACACGTTCCGTTATGCTGCCAAAATTACGATAAGACCCATGCACAAGTTATGAATTCTATGTTAATGCATGTGCATCCTTAAGAAAGTTATGAAAGTTATGAAAAAGATTATGTACTATGAAAGTTCCATGCTTCTTGGGCCAGCCCCGGATAAGAAGTTAAGGGGAATAGATCGGTGGGAACGTCGGGGAAAGTAAACCCGGCAATTCCTGTATAGGAGCGAGCTCGATCCTGATAAGCAGACTATTACCCAGGAGTCTAAGATGGCCAAGAACTCCCAGGGGACTAAGAGATGGAAAATGATGACAAGTAATAGAAAAGTTTATGAAGAAAGATTCAAGAGAAAGTCTGCATGATTGCATACTTACATCGAATGGTTATTATATGTCATTTATAGTTTCTATGCTGCATTCACGTACTGCCATATGCTCATTATTCTGTTTATTGTCGATATTGGTTTATTCTGCTCCTTATATGTCTTAAGTAAAATTGGACCTTACCTCGGACCAGACATTTTCCCAACCTTATTAAGTATGAATAGTTAAGTTTAATCTCATGTCTTCATAAGTAAATAAAACCCAGAAGCGTTGAGAATGAATGCGATGTCGACCAAGCGTCGTGCACAACCCTAATCGAGAATTTTCTTAAATTCTCACCTCGATTTTACTTTTCGCCTCATTCTCAGGCGTGGGCAATGGACTCGACAGCTACCTCTTCATTGAGGTTCAGACCACAATCGCACCAGGACCTCGAGTTGGATTCGCTGTTCCTAGCTGGCTTCCGCCATTTTTGTTATGCCTTTTCCTTCACTCTACTCTTGATATGTATATTTATGGACCGAAGCCCTGGCTTCCAACTTACATATGTATATGTATATATAAGCAACTAATGATACTTCTATGTTAATCACGTTTATTATATGGAGCGTCCGATTTTGTAGATTCTTTAAATCGATTATATACATATATATCGGGATATAAAATCTTGAATACAACTTTAGACAATGAGTTAATACGGTAACGCAACCTATCCAATTTCATGCTATGACTTAAGCATAATATCAAGTTGATAGGGTGTTACAGAATTCCCCTAGACTTACCCATAATTACGAAAATATCATTAGCCACGAAAAACAGAAAACAGAATAGCCCCAAATTGGTAAAATGATTAATTTACATCGTTAATCAATTTATTCGATTTTATAGGATAAGTAGGATTAAATTAGAAGTTAATTAGAAGCTAATTAAGTGTTAATTAGAGATATTAGGATTAGAAATAATTAGAATAGAAACATATAAAACTTCACAAATTTCTTCAAAACCGATTTACCGATTTAAAGAAAATCGGTAAGATTACGGTATTTTAAACTGTCGGAACCGAACTAATAGAATTTCAACTCATCAACCCTACTTTAAATGGTTGAGAACTCAGCCACTTAACCCCTAAAAGTGGCGCAAACAAGGCCACAAGAAAGGAGGAAGCTTGGCTGAATTTCAGCCTCTTGTATTTCAACCAATCAAAGCCTTGGAAGAGAACCACCTCTTTGTATTTGAATCAAATTTTTCCTTCTCCACTCAAATTTTCGAGCTCCCTTTTCCAGCAGCCTTCCTCTCCTCTTTTCTTCATCCTCTTCATCTCCTTCCTCCTCTTTTAGCCTCCATCAAACCACTTGCATCTATATCTTCCATTGAAACTCAAGACTAGCTATTTGTTACATCAAAATAAAGGTAGGATTCCAATTCTTGTCTTGATTTTCTGATTGTGGGTAGCTGGTGGTGACTCTATTTACTCAATTCTTGATAAGATAATTGAATGATTATGATGTTATTTGGCTGGTTTGTTGGCTGTTGTTGGTGTTAAATTCGTTTAGGACGTAAGAAAAGGTGAAAGGATGAAGATGTGAGAAGCTGAAAACCTAGAATCCCTCGGCAATCGTGCACGGAGTGTATGGCTCCATCTACAACTGCTTAAATTTGATGAAATTATTTTTATATGAAACTAGACATCTAGGCTTTCCATATATATATCATATAAGACTTTTGGATTAGTATTGAGAGAGTTATGAATTTTTGAATTTCGGCCTAGGTTTTTGACTTTGATTCTGGGTAGACTAGGTTATTCAGGGTAGAACTCGCCCTGTACTAGTTGAAAATGAATGAAACCAACTTTTTTAGAAAGCTTACACATAGGAGAATGTTCTATAAAAATTTCATAATTAGATAAGGCTCTGCTTGTTTGCTCCCAGTGATCCAAGAAAATTGCCCTATGTCCAAATCAGGCCAGAACAGGGCAGTCTAGGAAGGTCAGAATTCAGGGGTTATAACTCGAGCCCTACTAAGTCAAATGGAATGAAGCTTTTTTTAAATGAAACTTTGCCCTGTTAGCTTTAATATGAGACCAGCTTTGTGTGATTTGATTCAGTTTTCGATTTTTTAGTGTATTTTTACTTTTAGGTGTCTAATTCGCCAATGACAGGCGGTGCAGGATAAACTCTAAATATCCTAAGCTATAGATATCAAAATTAGATGGGATCAAAGAGGTTAGAAAATAGACATGTAAACTTTAACATACCCAAATTTGAGGTCCAAATGAGTTAAATAGAAATAATGGCTTGAATTATAAAAACCGGGTTGGTTGACTATCTTTGAGGAATCTCTACCTTGATGAGTTTAATGTTATTATGAGTTCCATAATGAAATATGTGTGTAATGTTGTGACCTTATTGATAAATTAATGTTTTGATATGCTGGTACTATTCATGGGGAAGCGGACTTGATCCGTTATATTGCCGAAATTCTGGCAGAAATATGTGAATTATATGAATGTGATAAACATTTATGTGTTATGCTCATAAGATTCATATATGCAATGATGATTTAAGTATGATATGGATATATTGAATGTAGGTCCCTTCACCTGGAGGCAGTTACAAGATCCCTCCTTGTGAAGGCAGTTAAATAAGATAAGATGTGGGTCCCTTCACTTAGAGATAGTTGCACATTGAATCTCTCCATGTGAAGGCAGCTAAAACTTTTGGGTCCCTCTATGTTGGAGACAGATGGCCAACTGAGTCCCTCCGACCTAGAGGCACGTGGCTCCCCTTGTGGGTGAGTCGGTGTGGCGACGGTCATGAGTCGAGCTGACGATCTCACTCCAAGGCCAGGTTACCCAAGGCCAGTAAAGGCTGAAGATTAAATATTAAAATATATGCAAGCACCCCACTTACACGAGGCATGGCATGACCCAGCTAGTGTAAGTAATGAAAATGTATGGTGGCAACATCCATGACATTAATTCAGTACAGAGCAAAGAAAGCTAAAGAAAGGCATCAGGATATTTGCATGAATTCAAAGATGAGAATTTGCATAATGACATCCCATGTTTACTTGATGTTGAAGCTGTACTATCTACTCATGCTGTGATTATTTTCTAAATATGAAATATTGCCAATGCGACTCAAGCGCGTGAATAAAATGAACTCTGCTTCGGACATTATATTTTCAACTATAAAACTGAATAGTCTATTTAACCTGCTCACATTTTTCATAATAAACCGAAGTAGCTGGAGATAATACTTGATAACCACGGTATGAAATTTATTACTAATCCTCTGGGAATTTTATAATTCTCACCCATATGTTTATTTCCGTGTTATCTCCAGATAGTTCAAGAAATATTGGGAACAACCAGAGGTTGCTATCAGACAAGGTCCGTTCAGGTAACAGTAACAACTTCTGAGTGTGGTGCTATGACTTAAGAATAGTACTGTACTTGGGAGGGTGTTACATGACTACAGATTTATGCTTATGTCATAATATATCACTTAGGAGCTATTATGATTACTTAATCGGACCTTATCTGACAGCAAGCCTCAGCTATCTTCCAACATTAAACAACTCTACCCAGTCCAACCATTGTCTATACCTCTGGAGATATCTGGAAATAACACAGAAACATACATAGGGGTGAGAATCATAAATTTTCAGTAGTATTCCCTAGACTACCACATATAATATTATCATCATTATCTTCACCTGTTTCGATTTATTATGAAAAAGTAATCATGTTATATAATGATAAATCTCATATTTTATAAAGTTAAAAAATATACCTCAAAATCAGGTTAATTTTATTCACATACTTATCATTTACAAGAGCAGTTTCATAATGGTAACAACATGAATATAATTTATGTATATGCAGATGCATATCATATAATCATGCAAATGTACTTATGCCTTCTTTAACTTTTTTAACTTTCTTTACTTGACACATCTAGCCATTACGTGTTGCTGTCCCTAAGGTGTCATTATGTCTTTAATTTTTACTGCCCTTGGATAACCTGATTTGAGAGTGAGCTTAACTTGTGACCATCGTCACACAATACTGACCTGCAAGAGGACCCACGTGCCTCTACATTTGGAAGGATCTCATATGGCCAACTGCCTCCAACGTACAGGGACCTAATAGTCTTAGCTGCCTTCACAGGGAGGAACCCAAATAATTGCCTCCAAGTGAAAGGATCTTAACTGGTTTGTTCATATTCTTTCATGTATGGATAGACTTGAGAAACTTATGCACATACTTCATATCTTATTCTCAAATATTCATGCTTGCATGATATTCATGTACATAACATATAATCATTCATAACTTTCATATAATTCTGCCAAAAATTCGATAGCATAACTGGTTAAGCTTCCCCCAGTAGTGCAATGAAGCCATTTCAATCAGCCAGTCCAAACAATAGAAACATCACAAGTACGTAGCATCATCTCAATAGTTTAATAAGGAGTTTGCACAAATAAACTAGTTAAATTTGCAAGTTGGAGTTCAAGAACTTGCCACCTTGTGAAGTTGGCCATTCTGCCGCATGTCCCTATTCCTGTTCTATTTTGTAAATTATGCCATAAATTCATCTTATAATGTCCGAAAAATTTTATCGTTAATAACAGAGTTATTCAATTTTTATCAAATAAGTGGGTTTAATCAGAATTCAATTAAACATTTACTTAAAGTCAATTAAGTGTGATTTAGAAGGATTAGGCTTGATGGAATTAGATTAGGAACATAGGAAATCTCACGAAATTTTTCTAAAATCGGTTAATCGATTTAAGAGAAATCAATAAGATTTCGGTATTTTAAACTGTCGGAACCGAACCAATTGAACTTACATTATGAGTGTCCTAGGATGAATGGCTAGGATTTAGCCAAAACACCCCTATATGTGGCGCCACCTTCAGCCAAGGATGGCAGCCACAAAATAAAAATTTAAACTCCAACACACATCCACCAATCACATAACTCCTTGTTCCACAAGTTTCTGTTCAATTCCTTCTTTGCCGTTGTGAATTTCGACCAAGATAAGGAGCCAACTCCCCTTCATTTCTCTTCTATTCACACTCATCTCTACTCCATCTTCAACCTCTCTTCAAGACTCATCAAGAGTTGCTTCCATCTAAGACACCAAATCAACAAAATTTCAATTAAACAAGGTAGGAATCCTACTTCTCTTCTTAATTTCCTTGGTTTGGGGCTGTATGGGGATCTTGTGTATCTTGTGATATTGATATGATTTGGAGTGATAATGATAGATTATAGTTGAGTGTGCATGTTTATTGTGATTAGAATTGGAATTGGTATGAAAGAACTTGAAGAGTAGAGAAATTTCAAGAAGCTATTAGGGTTTTTCCTCGACGGTCCGTACGGCAGAGTGTACGGCTTCATATGCAGCTGTTTAAATTTAATGAATCCATTTTTATATGAAACTAGACATTCATGGTTTTCCATACATATAAAATATCAGGCGTTGGATTAGTATAGAATTAGTTATGAATTTTTGAAGTTTGAACTAGAAATCTAGACTCTCATTTGGGCAGTATGAGTTGAGAAGGGTGTAACTCACCCTACACAACTTCAAATTCAGTGAACCTAAAGTTGTTTGAAAGCTAACATATAAGGGAACATTCCATAAAAATTTTAGATTTAGATTCATTGCCAACTACTCCCAGTACATCAATGAATTCACCTTAAGTTCAATCTAGGCTGGAACAGCGTAGTCTAATAGGGTCAAGTTTCGAGGCTTATATCTCAAAATATATTCATGTAAATGATATGAAACTTATTTCATTTGAAAGCTTGTTCTTTTAGCTTTAAATTGATATGAATTTTGTATGATTTCACTTGGATTTCTATTTTTGGTGAATTTTCTTTTATACGAGTGCAATTCTGGCTAAGAACAAGGCAGTCTAAAATAAAATACAAATAACTTGAGTTATACAAATCAAAATGAGATTGGATGAAAAGGGTTGGAAACTAGACACATATAATATCCAAAATGCAGTCCTAAATGAATTAAAATGAATGTTTGGTGGATTTTATAATTTCGGGCAAAATTGATTGAAGTGGGCAGAAAGCCCTTTTCTATATTGCCTATTGATATTGTTATATTCTTGGTATGAATATGATGTTCTATATTGGATTTGTTGTCTGATTAAACTTTCTGGTTGTTTGGCACTATTCATGGGGAAGCGGACATGATCCGTTATCCTGCCGAAATTTCGGCAGAGATTGCAATTAATATGAAGTTACAAATTATGCATGTATTGATCAAAGTAGATTAGATAAGCAATGCTACCATTTATAAAAATGAGAAAGGATTTCCATGTGACTTTAGCCAACCCTTGAACAAAGTTAAGGGGGATAGATCAGTGGGGAAGTCGGGGAAAGTAAACCCGGTGACCCTGTATAGGAACGAGCTCGATCTTGAAAAGTGGACTATTATCCAAGAGTTTCATGGCCAGTAGACTCCCAGGGGACCAAGTATGGAAAAATATGAGTTAAGGGTCAAGTGCATTATTACTTCTACATATCCACAATTTCTATTATCATACGTTGAGTTAATAGCACCATTGGCTATTACATATATATATATATATATATATATATATATATATATATATATATATATATATATATATATATATTTATTTATTTATTTATTTATTTATTTATTTACTTTATAGCTGTCAATTAACTATGTCAATGATACAGGTCTTGATACTTATTTCTCTATTTAATTTTCCTTATGTCCTTAAGTAAAGCTAAGCTATATTTTCTACGATGCTTCTATGTAACGTCCGAAAAATTTTATCGTTAACAACTGAGTTGTTCAGTTTTTATTGAATAAGTGGGTTTAATTAGAATTTGATTAAACCTTTACTTAAAGCCAATTAAGTGTGATTTAAAAAGACTAGGCTTGATGAAATTAGATTAGGGGCATAGGAAACCTCAGAAAATTTTTTTAAACCAGTTTACCGATTTGAGAGAAATCGGCAAGATTTCGGTATTTTAAACTGTCAAAACCAGACCAATAGAAATTTTTCTATGAGTACCCTAGGATGAATGGCCAAGATTTAGCCAAACCACCCCCTCATGTGGCGCCTTGATCAGCCATTGAGGATGGGAAGCCAAGCTAAATTGGAAGATGAGGTGAAGTCCACCAATCACCATGAACCTTACTTCCAAAAATCTTCACCTTTTCTTTCCTTCTCTTTTTATAATTTTTGGCCACCCCTTAGCTGCTGAAGCTCATCTCATTTCTCTTTTCCTCACTCTCATTTTCACTCCATCCTCATCCCTTCTTCAAGTCTCATCAAAAGTTGCTTCCATCAAAGACACTAAATAAATTCAAATTCAATTAGACAAGGTAGGAAATCCTACTTCCTTTGGTTTGTGGCTGCATGGGGGTCATGTATAATATGTGATATTGATGTTATGTAGAGTGATGATGATGGTTTATGATTAATTTTGCATGTATATTGTGATTAAAATTGAATTTGATAGCGAATAGCTTGAAGAATAGAGAACAATTTAGGAAGCTGTTAGGGTTTTCCTCGGCGAGCCGTACGATGGAGTGTACGGCTCTATTTACAGCCGTTTAACGTCCATGAATCTATTTTTATATGAAAGTAGACATTCAGGGCTTTCCATACATATATAATATAAGGTTATTGGTTGAAGTTTGACATAGAAATCAGGACCTTCATCTGGGCAGTGTGAGTTAAGAAGGGTGTAACTCACCCTACACAACTCCAAATCGAGTGATTCCAACGTTGTTTGAAAGCTAACACATAGGAGAATATCCCATAAAAATTTTCGAATTAGATAAGGTCCCGTTTGTTCCCAATGAGTCGAGAAAGTTGCCCTATGTCCAATCCAGGCTAGAGCAGGGTAGTCTAGTAGGGTCAAGTTTCAAATCTTATATCTCGAATTATACTCATTCAAATGATATGAAACTTACTTCATTTGAAAGCTTATTCTATTAGCTTTATATGGACATAAATTTCACATGATTTCACCCAGATTTCTATTTTTAGTGAATTTTCCCTTATAAGGGTGAAATTTTGGCTAGAAGTAAGGCGGTTTGGGATGAAGCATAAATAACTTAAGGTTGAACTCGGAAATCTAGTAGATAGAGAGCTAGGTCGGGTATACTTGAGGTTGAACTCGAAAGTCTAACAGATAGAGAGCTAGGTCGGTTATACTTAAGGTTGACCTCGGAACTTAGTGAATAGGAAACCAGATCGGGTATAGTTAATGTTAGAAATTGGAATTTAGGAAATATGCCTAAAAGAGTCTTAGAAGAACAATGGTGGAATAAGGTCGGAAATCGAACATAACCCCGAAAGCCGGAAATTATATATAATCTCGGAAGGTTGAACATAACCCCGGAAGTCGGAAATTATGTATATAATCTCGGAAGGTCGAATATAACCTCAGAAGTCGGAAATTGTATGAAATCGGAACTCGGACCCCAATTGATCTTGGGAATCGAACTCGGGAAAATCTATAGAAACTAAAAGCTTGGAAGATAGATTAAGATTTAAGATTTTAAAATTTGCACCTATTGATATTGTTATATTCTTGGTATGAATATGATGTTCTATATTGGAATTGCTGTTTGATTAGAATTTCTTTGTTATTTGGCACTATTCATGGGAAACGGACATGATCCATCATATTGCCAAGATTTCGACAGAGATTGCAATTAATATGAATTTACAAGTTATGCATGCATTGGTCAAAGTATTAGACAAGTGATGCTACCCTTATAAGAATGAGGAAGGATTTCCATATGACTTGGGCCAGCCCCTGAGCAAAGTTAAGGGGAATAGATCAGTGGGGAAGTCGGGAAAAGTAAACCCAGCAACCCTGTATAGGAACGAGCTCGATCCTGAAAAGTTGACTATTACCCAGGAGTGTTATGGCCAATACACTCCCAGGGGACCAAGTATGGAAAAATACAAGTTAAGAACAAGTGCATTATTTCTTATATATACCTATTATTGTTCATTTTATGGCTATCACTTAACTATATCAATAACATAGGTCTGGTTATTTATTTCTCTGTTTATTTCCTTTATTTTCTTAAGTAAAACTAAGGCTGTGTTTCAGGTTATGATTTCTATAACTAATCTAGTAGAATATCTTGTTGAGGTAACATTTTCTTGTAATTAACTAAAATCCGAAACAACTGAGGATGATAGCGATGACAGATATATATAAACTTAGGATCCCTACTGAGAAATCTTTATTTTTCACTTTACTATATGTTTCCGCATTATTTTCAGATCATGGAGAATGCGGCCACCGGTGTCCTGTTCATTGAGTTCCCCGAGCTCTAGATCCACCTGGACCCGTTTCTAGATTGCACATATATATTTGGTAGATGTCAGTTCCGTTTTTACTTCTTCTTTCATAGAGATTTTACTGTTCCCCTTACTCATCCACTCTTCGACCCCGCTGCACCTTACATTGCTATCCCACTATACATGGCCCATCTTTTTCTACCTCCACATGCAGCGGCAGATCGGCAAAGAATAAAGCAGCTCCCATGGCTCCACCAAATTTCACCACCATAGCGTATACCCTCGGTCACACGATGTCTAAGGACGATCCATCCGAGGTCGAAGTTCATCTTCCTCGTCCTTTACTCCGAGCATGGACTACACTCCTGCGGATGCCTGCATGGCAAATGGATTCCTTTCCTCGGAATCCATCTAGTTGGATTACCCGCCATAGCGATAAGAATGTACAGATGACCTCTTTTTGGCGCTTTTTGGGTCATAGGCATACGGGTAGGAGTTAGTAGTTGTACGTGAAATGTCCTGTGGGGACCAGTAGGGGGATCTTCATATAGTCAGGCCGATTTATTTTATGTTACCAGCCTCATTTTTTTTTTTTTTTACCCTGTATTGTATTATATTTCTTTTGACAACTTTGAAAACAAAGGTATAAGCATGTACACACACACACACACACACACACACACACACATACATATATATATATATATATATATATATGATGCAGTTTGTTTATTTCGCAATTTTGTTTGTGTTACTTTATTTCCAATACAATGACTGTTTAGTGTATATCTCGCTGCCAAACCGAAATTGATTAAAGTGAATAGTTAACTCTTAGTTCACCACACATAATAACTTATCAGGTAATATATTATGACTTAAACATAGTATTTTGTCTGGTAAGGTGTTACACTTCTATGTTTATTTGATGGCACTTTATGTTAAACAATGTGTTACCATGAGCTTTGATTGATATAAGCTTGATAACTCATTATTTTGGATTCTTGAACCCTACAGTCATCACCATGGTAGTGGGTTATCCTTTTGTGTTATCATGTGTTTTGAGGTTCATAAATGATGAATGAATGTCTAAACATGTTAATCTTGCCCTAAGGAAACTTGATTCTTTAATAGCTTCAATTTATGACTTAAGACTTGATACTTTCACTAAAGTTTGCATGCTATCCTATTTTAAACTTCAGCTTCCAGCATGTTTTTTATATAATTAAAGTGTGCAAAAATGATATTTTTAAGCTATAAAGCCTATACTGAGATATTGTGTTAGTATGAGTGTTTTGCTTACTTTTGGTGTATTAAACATGTCTAAACATTAAATTTGAAGGATTTCCCTATTTGGATAGCACATTAGCCCATTTTATATTACTTGTTTCATGTATTTGAAGTGTTAGTTTTGTGTCTTAGATAATGAGTTTTTACTTGGTGAAGCTTTATAATTGATATGTGAAAGATACATGCTTGTTTTCTTAATTTGTGCACTCAAAACATGTAATAAAGTTTCATTCAAAATTTTGCCCTATTTGGACTGTGTATTTGCAACTTGAAATTGAAGTGTTTAATTGTCTTAAAATGATGGTTAGAAGCAAGACAATCTATGTTATTGTATTGTATGCTTGCTTGTTAATTTTCCTTAATTCTAGAATTGAAACTATGTGTTAAAAGTTTATTTTTGAAATTGCCTTATTATGGGCAGTAGTTTATTCATTCTTATTTCATTTATTTAAATATTTTATAAACTTGGTTTGATGTGTCAAATAATGTAATTTTATTAGGTGAAACTTTGAGTACAAGTTTGAGAAGTTTTGAAGCTATAGTCAAGAATTGGCCTATTATATGTCTTGACCATGTGCCTTATTTTTGAGCATGAAATAGTTTTGTTTAAATCACCATGGTTATGTGTTTTCAAACCTTTGAGTATATTTGAATTAGCTTTGTTTATGTGATAGTTTCTTTTGGAACCATTAAGACTTAATAAGCTTCTAAAGACACTTAAAATTTGCTAAAATGAACTAAGACCTTTGCTATGGAGTTGATGACTTTTGGACATTTACGTATACTTATGAACTTTGTATGGACTATGTTTGGACTATTATGAGTGTTTGAGACTCACTAGGACTGATTTGAGACTATGTATGTTCATTCCTTTGCTATGGAGTACCTATGTTGTAGACAGGGACTATGGACATTTGGACTTAATACATTCCTAGTCACACTAATATACTATAATCATAAAGATTCAAGTTAAGGTTCCATTAGAAATTTCATATATGCTAGCTAGTTCTTTGCTTGAAGTGGTTTTCTAAAGTTTGGCTTAAAGTAAATAATTTTCCTAAAATTGTTACTTGCAAGTTGTTTTTAAGATCTTTATCTAATCTATGTTTGCATCCTTAAATTGCATGAGATTGTGTTTACTCTTACCTTGAGTATGGTTCGAATATGAGTACGAAGGCATTGCCTTGAAATATGTGCTATTACATGTGCACTTATGATATGAGTTATTAGTGAAGCATGCCTTATGTTTAAATGCCTTAGAGTGGTTCATGTTAAAGTGAATGGTGATATTTGCATTGTTTGGATATCATATGGAGTTATTGAATTATGCACATGAACATGGTTATGATTTGAATTGGAAAATGATAACATGTGCACTTTCATGAAACTGAAGTTTCTTGATTGATGGCATTATGTGATGAATATGAAATTTATGTACACTATGTGTTAAGAATGGGAATATATGTGTGTCCTATGTGACATGGCTGCTGCATGATAATAAGTGAAAAGAAAACAATATCTTGGGCCTCTCCTTGTAGTGAACAAGGACTTGGTAATCACAAGGTTTTGCAGAGGCTAAAATGACACCTTAGGCCTTGCCTTGCAGCAGATAAGGACTTGGTGATTATTAAGTGATGCCTCAAGTCCCACCATGCTAGCGGATAAGGACTTAGTGATCACTGATCTGACAGGGGATGCCTAGCAATGAGAGCTCTCATAGAGCCGGATATTTGATACAAACCCTATAGACATCAACCATTAGAAAAGAATCAAGAAGCAGTAAGAAGGGGATTAATAGTATACTTGTTGTTTTCTATTTTAATTTCTATAGTTATATTACTACTCTACTGCTTATCATTATTATCATGTACTTCCATCTTGCTTGATACTAATAGATGGCTGGGAATGATAATTTTTCTTATTTATGGCATATGACTTATTTTGCCGCTAAATGTGCTAATAGTTTTATGTGTGATTTCTTTTATTATGTTGCTATGCATATTGTTGCATTCTCGTCTTATTCTTAGCATTTTTGGGATGAAATAGAACTTCTCTGGAAACACCATCCTATTGGGAGATTTCTCTCACCGTTTTTCCATAGTGTTTCCAGATGGTGTGGATCATACTCAACATTGAGATGGACATGGCCTTCGAGCCAGACTTGTTTAATAAAGATTTTATTACATGTTGTGGACCAAGTTCTTAATATTACTATTATTAATGACAGACTTTAGTATGCTTTGATGCTTGATGCAGCTATAGGAGACTCCATTTTGTTTCCCTTTCAGCTTCTTCATTCGACATATGTTATTTTGTGGTCTTGGGGGCTGTACTTAGGTTGGGTGAGGATGAGTTATAGATTAGGGCAAACCCTTTTTATATTCTGATTATGTATTATGTATTGTTATTTTTGTACACTATAACTCCGGGATAGTAGTGATGCATATTTTCTATAGATAATAGTTGCCTTAACTGTGGAAATTACCAACGAATTAATAACTTAAGAATAAAACTAGTAATAACCATTAGCGAAAAAAATCTACCCACGTAAAATAAAGGTAGTTAGTTATATTTTGCTTATTGATTATTATCATAGTAAAATAAATTATACAATAATAGTTGGTTAGTAGGGTTTACACTCCCAACATGTAATGCATCTTATTTGTAATTTTAATGAACAACGGCTTGAAAACATATCGAACATGATGATTCAAGAAGCAACATAGAAATGTTAAACAAAATGAAAATTTGAAATTGAAAATTCATGTTAACACATTGCAATTTTTTTTCCCATATTATAGTATGTTGAAAACGACATCACAGTAGAGGTGTAATGCCAAACTGCACTTGCCTGTGGATGTTCCACCAGCAAGGCTATGGCAAAAAAACTAATACCTATCCTAAATACTCTAGAAATATAAGGTTGATGCTTGTCATGCCCCCATTCTCCATTAACAAAAAACATGTACTACAATCAAATAATTATAATAAGTACCTAGCAACCAAGAATACAGAGCAAACATTTTCTCAAATTGCATCTTTTTAATTCCACTTGCATGTATCGTAAAAATATACTGGCCATCTCAAACATAAGCGGTACATTACTTGTATAAACAGATAGTTTAAACTTAACAAATACCAAAAAATAGACTCAATATTCTGATTAAACTACAAACAAAAAGATGCATATAAGGTGACAAAAATAAAGCAACAATAACATAAATTTCATAATTTACAAAATTCCACTTTGAAAATCATAATTCAAAATCATCAGCGCACCCTCAAAATTATCTAAGACGAACACATATTTCACATATAGGTATATGTTCTTAGTTTTAGGACTTAAAACTTATTCATTCTTAAGAGGCCTTATTCCTAGATAGAGTACTTTTGAACCAACCTCACCTTTTACAAATTTATAGCCAGTTAGTACTTACCTATGAATATGTAATATTCTTTCATCGAAGGCGAAAAACATGAAAGTATCTCATGGTCAAGTTTGCAAGTGGTTCCATGAACTCAATAAAAGGTCTCCTTGTAAAATTCATTGTACTCAGCCTCTTGAACTTCCTTTGGATTCCGCACCTACATACCAAAAAGGACAATAATGAAATATAAGCAACTACTTCACCATTGAAGATAATGAAAGCAGGGATACACAAAGGTGATATAAATGAAACATCTACTTACTTGTTTCAGTTCCTAATATAATAATTCATAGTTTTTTTATATAAGAAAGAGTATTATTAAAGCAGAAGAAGAAATGCCTAGAATAAAAAGGAATATTCTCTTTTTGTTGAGCAACTGTCGTGACCAAAAATATAGCAGTCACACTCAGTAATTTTATAGCATTTGTAGCAGGCAGTTGAAGGTAATGTCAAAGTTTACCTTAAGTAATCCTTTCCCTCCCACAACCTTGCAGCACCTGGACTTTCCGCATTGTTCTTTCCTTGCAATAGAGACTTTACAACCTGCCTATTGTTATTGAAGTTAAAAATGCTTAGTTGTTAATCTCTGTATTTTGAATGTTGTGTATGAAGTTAAAGATAAAGTCTCTTCAAACGTAAAAATAGGTACAAACCTCCCAACATGCAGAGTAAACATATGGAACATTAAAAATATGGTATGTATCTGTCTTCTCTGGGTATTTCAAGTCATCTACGGTAGATATGGCAATCAAAAGCTTCAGAATGTGGCCAAACAGAAAATGTCAAGTAGAAAAGCATCAAGCGGATGGAGGGGCTGAGAAATCACGAAATGGCAATAAACATTGATGAAAATAAAGCACCGAATCCATTAGGATTCATCACCGTGAGAACGAATCTGACCAAAAAAAAAAAAAGAGCAAAAACAACACAGCAAAAAACATCCTCTAAAATAACGAAACAAAACATTAGGATTCATCACGTATGTAGATGAGACGCCAACTTGATGAACGCCTACAAGATAACCGCGAGAATCCATTAGCTGATTTGAAAAAATGATGAGGTTGCGAGTAGGATTCAAGCATAATAGATCGGTTGAATCGAAGGTTGCAACAGAGACACACAGCGCATAATCGTTGTATAAAGAATGAAGAGAGATACAGAGAGATGAGTGGGTTGCTGGTTCCCCTCCTACTTCGCCCTTTGTCACAATTGTGCAGCACCTTCACTATTTGGCTCACCGGTTGCAATATCGAAAGTAGAGAGAGAGAGAGAGAGAGAGAGAGAGAGAGAGAGAGAGAGGTTAAGAGAAGGATCTGATTTAGGCTTGAGAATGACTATTCGTGAGAGAGAAATTGGGAGAGTTACGTGAATCGGTGAGTGGGTTTAAGTTTCCCGAAAGACAGACTCTTCGTATGGAGTGGAATTCAGCGATATGAAATGGATTTCATTAAGGCCATGACAGTGCGTGAAGAAATTTGAGGGAAAGGATAAAGATAGAGGTGTAGACCTGTTCCCCATAAATACCTTTGATGGCATTTCAAACTAAATTTATTAGGGATTTAAATTTAAAAAAAAAATGGTTAAAAGGTTTCTATTAGTAGAAAGGTGTAGTTTTTGGAGAGAAAAACACTCATCATAAGTGACACATGGTAAGAAGTTTTCTTGAAAAGGACTTAAAAATATTACTAGTATAGTACCTAGTATGGATAAGACTACAAGTATTTCAGTTCATTCACTTAGAATGGTGTATAATTTAGTCCCTCACCTCTTTTGGACAATTTGATGGTCCACTTTTTATAAACATTAGATCAAGTTGTATTAAAATCTAATTGTTGTAAATTTATTTGGTCTATTTTGAATAAAATTAAGAGTACCATAAGTGTTTTTCTACTTCTAAAATAACTAAATTGACTATTTTCTGTGATGGTTGTGTAAGCCCCAAGTTTTCGTGTTCTGAATTCCAGGTTTAGAGGGAGAGACAGTTTGAGTGTGCTGAATGTTCACCTGCTTTTACTAATCAGGACTGGGTTTCGGGATTCGAGATCCATGATCAAAGGTATGGGATACGGAGTAGATAGCCCGCAGTGGTATAGGTGGGATAGCAGAGTGTTGAGGTGTGGTCCAAGTACCTGGTTCCTGGTTCCAGGTTCCAAGTTCCGAGTTCCATGGTCAGTCACCATAAGCAGGATATTGAGTTTTGGGGTCCTAGTTCCGAGGTTATAGTGTTAGGTGGATCTCAAAGTTGAGGCATGTGGGTATGGTTTCTTAGATATCAATGAGATGGTATACATTCCAGGTTCTGAGTTAGAGTAATGTAACTCAAAGTGATGCATTCCATGCTTTAGGTTGGTGTGTATTCTAGGTTTCGGGTTCCAGGATCATGAAACCTGCGCTGTAGCACAAACTCAGCATTGTAGCGCAACGCAGAATGCTTTTACGTGTTCAATCTATGTCTATAGCCTCACTTTCTCTCTCTTGTCTTTGAACCACTCTCTTCTCTGTAGAACTCTCAAATCATTGTCCTTTTCCTCACCAATTCCAATCTTCTTCTTCCCCAACCTCCATCCTCCTCCTCCTCTAGCCGTTGTTCAGCCACCCTTGTGACACTATTGTCGCGCACAATAGTGCCTGTGGTGGTGCCTTTTCTTCCATCATGTTTTGGGTGCAGTTTGGGAGTGGGGCTCGATTTTAGGGCTTACCCACTCACACCCACTCCTTTTTCTTGTTCTTATGGCTTCAAAGGTATTCCTTGAACTCTAATGTCTCTTTGTCTCATTGATTTAGCCAGATCTCATCATGTGGGTTAGATTTGAGGAGTTGAATGTTAGAATCAAGGGCTCAAATTTGGGATTTTTAATATTTGAGAGTAATTTATGTTAATCCTTGGTTTTAAGGTCTAATATTAGGTTAAATTATGCTGTTTGTGATACTAGATCCCTTTGAAGGGCTGGTTCTTGGCTCCATGATTCTATGGGACTAAGATTCTACATTGAGGTTGAATAGTGAGTAGATAGTATATCCTTACTTAATTTTCTAACTTAGTTTTCCTATTTATATTTGTATACTAGTAATTATCAAGGCATTATAATGTTAAAACTCTTTCTTTACACTACAAGAAAATCAGTAAATAGCGACCGATTTTTCGGTCCCTAAATTAAGCAAATCGATCACTAAACAAGATAGCGACCGATTTAGCGACTGATTTTTCGGTCGCTAAAATAGTGGTAGCTAAATATTTTAGCGACTGAAAAATCGGTCTCTAAAAATAGAGACCGATTTAGCGACTGCTTTGAGAGCATGGGACCATTTCTGATTGAGTATTTAGCGACCGATAAATCGGTCGCTAAATAGAGACCGAATGTTCGGTCTCTAAATCGGTCGCTAAAACATAGACGTGACCGATTTGGTCACTATTTTTGCGACTGATATTTCGGTCGCTAAATAGGTCGCTAAATCAGTTTCTAATTTGTTCGGTAGCAACATAGGTTTGTAGTTAGTGACTGAAATCTCGGTCACTAAATCAGTTTCTATATCGGTCACTAAATCGGTCGCTAAATTAAAAATCGGTCACTAAATCGGTCGCTAATGCCTAGTTATGCCACAACGCATGGTTTTGCATTTTTTGACTTCCCCATTTTAAGCACCTGAAATCCAGACAATTTTTCCACCAAAGATACATAAATTTTATATATCAATCCATCCAAATAAACTCCTTATACTAAACAAGTATTAAATACCATACAAATAAGTAGTATTCATTAAATTACAAACTAAAAGCCATATAATAGGCTTAATAACTACTCCAACATAAGTCCTACACAAGTCTCAATAATTAGTCCAACATAAGTCTTAATTACTACACCAACTCTAATGTCAATGACTAGGCATACTCTTACTCCAACTCTAGTTCTCTTCATCATCATCATTGTCTTGCTCATCACCATCCTCTTCCCCATCAGCAATGTCTTCAATTGGTGGTTGAAAATCAGGAATCTGAAAATTCATCCGCTTCATCATTTCTTGCAGCAATTTATTATTGAATTGAACTTGAGTCTCAGTTCTCTCCAATCTAGCCATAAGTTCACTCTTTTCTTCTTGCATCTTCTTCATCATTTCTTCATGCTCTGCTCTTCGCATCCAGTCGGTTGATTGAGAGCTTGAGCCACGATAATATGGTCTTCCATCAACCACGGTAGACTCCAAGCCAAGGCCATAAATCCTTCCCTTTTTTATTCCAGCAGTGTCACACCACACATCTATCTTATTGGGTTCATAAGATCCTTCCTCAGATGCTTTTTGGGATACCTCATCCATGACATGTGTAAATTCAGCCTGCCAATACCAATATGATGTGAATATACACATTAACAAATTTAAGTGTAACACCCTCCCAAGTACAGTACTATGCTTAAGTCATAGTACCACACCCTGGAGTTGCTACGGTTACTTGAACGGACCTTATCTGACAGCAACTTCCGCTGCGCTACTCTGATACCTCTTAAACTTTCTGGAGACAACACGGAAAATAGATGTGAGAATTATAAATTCTCAGTAGGATTCCCTATGATACACATGTAATGTCATCGTTGTCATCTCCAGTTTGCTTCGGTTTATTATGAAAAAGGTGAATATGCTACACAAACTGTTTAATTTTACATTTCGAAAATATATCTATTCCGAAGCAAAGTTCATTTTAATCATACACTTAGCATCTGAGAGAATCCATAGAAATCAAATCATGAATTATATTGGGACTAATAACTGAAATACAATAAGGTACAATAGCATCAATGTACTAGAGGCATTACTTTAACATATATTTTACTGGAACTACATCATCTTAAGATGCCCATATAACATCACTATGCTCAGGACATAATATTTGCACATAACTTAACTTGTATATGAATTCATACATAGACATAAAACTTGGTTTTCTTTCTTCATATCTCTTTTCTTTGTCATCATAAAATCTTTACGTGCCACATTTCAGAGTATGATCACCATGTCACACCCCATCAGAGCGTGATCGCCATGTCACGTTCCTTAGGAATATGGGATCTGCACTTGGTACTTACACTAGCTTGGTCATGCCATGCCTCATGTAAGTTCCATTGTCTGCATATACTTAAATCTTTAGCCTTTGGTCTTTAGTCTTTTACTTGGCACACCTAGGCGTTACGTATCGCCATCCTTAGGGTGCTATTACTGCCCTTGGGTAGCCTGGCCTTGGAGTGAGCTCGTCAGCTTCACCCGTGACCGTCGTCACACTGACTCACCCGCAAGGGGACCCACGTGCCTCTAGTCTTGGAGGGATCTCATTCTGGTCACGTGCCTCTAAGTGAAGGGATCTCTTCTGGTCACGTGCCTCTAAGTGAAGGGATCTCTTCTGGTCATGTGCCTCAAAACTGAGGGATCTCATCTGACCACGTGCCTTCAACATAGAGAGATCTCATCTGACCACGTGCCTCCGAGGTAGAGGGTATCTGCCTTCACAAGGAGGGATTCAAGGTGCAACTGCCTCCAAGTGAAGGGATTCATATCTTTATCTTTAACTGCCTTCACAAGGAGGGATCTCAAGTAACTGTCTCCAAGTGAAGGGATTTACATTTAATATACTTATGTCTATTCATTCTCATACAAGGTCATGTATAGTCACACTAAATGTACCTATACTTCATTTATTTTCATACATCATTGCATACATGATCTTCACGTACATAGTCATGACATATAAAGGCCCGTAGCCTCTTTGCCATATTCTACCGGCACTCATACATATGCTTTGTCCTTTAATTTCATACACCTCATCTCATACTTATGTCATCCTTGAATAGAGGGCTTCTATATACCCATTCTTACTCTACTTCATTCTTGCTTGTACACATTCCCTAGTTTCCTAGACTTCTGCCGTAAATTTGGCAGCATAACGGATCAGCTCCGTCTCCCCATGAATAGTGCCAGTCTTCACAGACAATTCAATCATAGCCATATAATCAATTTAACGCATATACATCAAGGTCTAACTGGCAATTCTCGACTCATACCTTATATGTTTTTCTGATACCTGTGAAATCACCAATTGGATCACTTTTGCCCATCTATTCAGATCTGCCCGAATTTCATATGATCCATCTTTATTTCTATTCAACTCATTTAAATCTGAAATTTGGATAAATCATAGCTCTATGTGTCTACTTTCTAATTTCTTCGGTCCCATATCATTTTGATTCATAAAACTCAAGATATTCAACTTTTACCTCAGCCTGTCAGCCACTAGCCCAAATTACACTCTTAGAGGTATAAATTCACTAAAAATCGAAACTAAGCTCAAATCACACGAAATTGGTCTCATATTGAAGCTAACAGGACAACCTTTCATTTGCCACAAGTTTCATTCCATTTGCTTAAGTATATCTCGAGTTATAAGTCCTGAAAGTCGACCTTCCTGAACTACTCTATTTGGGCCTGGTTTGGACATAGAGTAACTTCCTCGAATTACTAGGAACAATTGGGACCATAACAAACTCGGAATCTTATATTAGGATGTTCCCCTATGTCTAAGCTTTCTAACAAAATTGGTTTCACTCAATTTGGAGTTGTATAGGGTGAGTTATACCCTCCTCAAGTCACCCTGCCCGGATGAAAGTCCTGAACCCTAGGTCAAACTTCAAAAATTCGTATCTCTCTATACTAATCCAATAACCTTATATGATACATCTATGGAAAGCCATGAATGTCTACTTTCATTAAAAATGGTTTCATCGGATTTAACCAGTTGTAGACGGCGCCGTACCCTCCGCCGTACGGACTGCCGTGGAATTCTCACTCAGGCAGCATCCCAACCCATCCATTTCTTCTAATTTTCTCCTTCTAATCATAACTCTAACTCAAAATCTCCTATGAATTTAATTATAATTCATCATAATCCATCATAATACATCCAATAATTCATCAAATACATAAAAAGAGCACAATCTCATGCAATCATAGTGCAAGGAATTCAAGATTAGAAGCAGAATCCTACCTCTTTGGAGTATGACTTGAGCTAAGTGCTGAAACTTGGAGTGTTAGAACCTTGCTAAGCTTGGAGGAATGATGGAGTTGATTGAGAGAAGGGGAGGAGGAGGCTGGAACCAGAGGAAGAGGGAGAGTGGCGTAGATCAGCCAGAAATGAGGGGAAGGGTCTGACTTAAATAAATGGGGGTAGTTGGAATTGTGGGTGTTGATTGGTTGAAGTTTTGTAATTGAAGTTCGGCCATGTCGCCTGCTTTTGTGGCTGAGTTACTCTCCACGTCATCCCCAAAGTGGGATACGCTCTCGTTCTACCTGAAATCGGAAATCATCCCCATAATACTTGAAGTCGGAACTCGTGACCTTTTACATTGCTTGGAGCTGAAGCCGAATGTCGGAACTAGTACCATCTTGTTTGTGACTTGAGGAAATCTTGTCTGGTTTATTTCGAGATTTAGAATCAAGGTCGGAGGTCGGAAGTCATATAGCTGACAATCAACTGATCTCGGAACTCCAAGTTCAAAGTCGGGACTCCTTGTAATAAGCTCGGATATCGGAACTTGGGTCCATTCTAATTGAGTTCAACTCCAAGGCCGGAACTCGTTACATGAAACTCGGAGTTCAGTGCTTGTATCATTGTGTTAAACTATAACTTCTGAGGTCAGATGAAGCATGAGGTATGAGGTTGGAATGAGGGTTCTTAAGGTTGGAACTCAGGTGATTCGAATCACATTTCCAAACCCAAGTACTTAAACCCGGAAGTCAGTATCTTACATTTGATTATATCGGAAACCGGGTACAACGTCTTTGAGACATGAAGTCGGATACCGGTGAATCACGTTCATGTTGTTCAGACTCGAATGTTAAACTCGGAAGTTGTAGAAGTAATCCAGATGAAGTCGGAAGTCGTAGACATAGGTGAGACTAACTCGGAAATCAGAGAATTTCATAAGATGAAGTCGGAAATCGGATGTCATGAAGTCGGAAATTGTGCAAGATGAACTCGGAACTCAGAAATAATCCCTTCTATCTGAAATTCGAAGATTGAGTCGGGAATGGGATTTGATCAAACTTGAAGGTGAAGTCGGACGTCCGTTGTTGGAGTTGAATAACGTCGAAAGTCGGGAAAATGTGTGTAAGGAGGTCGGAAATCGGGACGTTACATTAAGCATACTTATGATATATTATCTGAGCACACACTATAATTAAGCACGAAATATAGGTATACATTATAATCTAACATAATAGATATGCATACAATAACTATAAAACAAATTAGTGGTTACTTACATCTATATGTTCCGATCTCTTATCCACCCACGTTTGATCCTTATGTCTATGTGTGTGGCGAAACAACTCTGATGGCGTAGGAGTTATCCCATGCAATCTCATCTATAAATGCAACAATAATATAAATAAAAATGTACTGAGTTCATATGAAAGTAATATCTTAATAAAATTACTTTAAGAAAAAAATAATAAGTTATTTGAAAACTTAACCAAATTAGCTCTATGCTGGGAAGTGGTAATTGAGCCACCAGTGTGAAGAGAACCTCCAAATCCCCCACAATCAGATGATCGATTTAATTTTGCCTGTGAACTTTTTTTCTTGAAGGTTTCACTTGACCAATGCTCACAAAGTCTATCCCATACTGTTTCTCCTAGCCATCTTGGTCTCACTTGTTTGGTACGGGCTTTTTGAAACAGATTTTTGAGTAAAATTGCAGCTCGCATTTCAAAATTTTTCTAGGCCCAAGCATAATCTGGTGGCTCAAAATCAAACTTTCTCTACAATGACCACAAGAAACATTATAAACTTGTACACATAAACTTAATGAATAATAAAATTTTGAAACTCACTGCAAATTCATCAAACAAAAACCCTCTAGTACGAGGTGGTATTTTCTTCCAAGATGACCATGGTTGTAAATAGTGTCCTTTGATAACCTCAGTGATCCCACCACCAAGAATATGTGAAGGTAAAAATCTACAAGCAAATATTATCAATTAAAATATGTCAAATATATTTAAATTTATTAAAAACTTTTCATATACCCAGCTCCATCAAGATGTAAAACTTTATTCCCATCACTTCTCTGAATGTTTGTGGAATCATGAGAGGAAATCAATCCATGTGGAGCATCTCCTTGAGTTTGAGTGTTAGGAGAATGTGCTGCTAGCACTGATTGTGGTGGAGTCGATTGAGAAGTAGATGCATTGGGTGGAAATGTTGGAGATCGGGCAGCTTGAGATGGTGTTTCTTGAGAATTATCAGCAAGCCGTGTCGATTTCAATTTTTTTGGCTTATTCTTAGAAGCCAACATCTTTCCTTTTCCTTTATCTTTGTCTGACATCTGCAAATAAATGTAACATTAATTATGTGTATGTGAAATAATAAAACCTAACATATGTAAAAGAAAATCGAACACTTAATTTATCTTTGACATAAAATAAAAAGTAGACTAATCATCATCATTATCAATATTGAGATCATCATCATCATCATCATTATCATCATCAAGCAATCTATCCAATTGAATGTCTTCATTATCATTATCAAAATCAAATTCCTCTTCTTCATCATCAGCTATATTCTCTTCAATGTCATCTTCATCATTGAGTTGATAAGGAGCTACATTCACTTCAACCTCGTCATATGCATCTTCTTCATCTCTCAAAGGTTCAAGTGGATCATCATTTGCCACAAAATCCACAAAAGTTGTTTCATCTTGATACACAAGTTCTAAAGAATATCGATCATCAACTGTGCCTCTTGGTTTGGTTTTGATGACAACCCACCAATTATTTTTTTTCTTTTATATTTTGTGGATACAGGATATAGTAAACTTGAATCGCATGTTTTGCAAATATGAAAGGATCATATTTTGAATACCGTCTTGTATGACATACCTCCACAATACCGTATTGTTTGTGAATTTTTACTCCACGATTAAGGGTAGTATCAAACCATTCACAATTAAACAACACTAATTGCTTCAGTGGGCCACCAGGGTATTCTATTTCCACAATTTCTTTAAGGATCCCGTAATAATAATTCTCTTCATTTCCATCATCATCACCCTTAACACAAACTCCAGAATTGATAGTTTTCTTACCAATACTCCATTCTTCTGTATGAAACTTAAAACCGTTTACAAAGTAAACAGGCCAAGTATGAACTTTTCTCTTAGGACCCCATGCTAAGTGGTGTAAAAATTGATTTGATACCGAATTTTTTTTATCGCAAACCTAACAACAACAATAGACTCATGGTAATTAAGTATAATAAATAATGTACATGCATAACGAACTTATAGAATAGAAAGGATTAGCAAACTTACATAACCCCGAAACCAAACCGGAAATTCAGATGTTATTATACCATCAACATCAGTGCGATTGATGTGTGGATTGATTGCTTTCAAGTGTTGCACAAAATATCTAAAATTAATAGTAATTTCATAAATATGCTAGTAAATGTCAAAACATAACAAACTAAGATGGATCATTAATAAACTTACTCAATATATGGTTGAACCTCTTCACAATTAAGTAGAACATGTAAGTGTGCAGCAGCTAATTCTTTATCATTCAAATATCGGCTCTTACAAGTTCCAGCTGAGCGACCAGAATGGTTGAATATTGATAAAGTTGACCGGACAATGTCATCAACACCCCCATCATCATTTCGACCAACATTAGTTCTCATTGATTGCACATAAGATTCAAAATAATATGAGCATAAGTGAGAGGTCTCTTGACATAAATATGCCTCACATATGGATCCTTTGAAACATGATTTATTTTTAACCATTCGTTTCAGTCTATTCAAATACCTATGACAATATGAATTTGGTAAGTGATAATTCCATTAATAAGAGTATTGAATTGTAAAGTGTAAAATTTTGTATTGTAAACTCTTACCTCTCAAATGGATACATCCATCGATATTGAACTGGACCTCCTACTCTTGCTTCATAGGGTAGATGAATAGGTAAATGCTCCATGGAATTAAAGAAACCAGGAGGAAAAATTCGCTCCAATTTACATATGATAGAGACAATGTTTTGCTCCATCAACAATAAGTCATCCACTCGCAATATTGTTGAGTACAAATCCTTGAAAAATTTACTCAACTCAACCATGGGCTTCCACACTTGATCTGGAAGAGCAGCAAAAGCAATTGGTAGCAAACGCTCCATAAATACGTGGCAATCATGACTTTTCATGCCATAGAGCTTTCCTTCTCTCAAATTCACGCATCTATGCAAATTAGATGCATACCCATTAGGCATTTTGATCTCACTAACCCATTTACATATAGCCTTTTTTTGCTCCATGGACAAAGTGAATTTTGCTTTAGGCTTCACATACCTTCCATTGGGTAATTGCTGCAATTCTAATTCCTTCCTTCGACAATATACTTTCAAATCCATTCTTGCCTTGACATTATCTTTAGTCTTATCTTTGATGTCCATCACCGTATTAAAGATATTATCGAATACATTCTTTTCAATATGCATCACATCAAGATTATGTCTTATTAAATTAGTTTTCCAATACGGCAACTCCCAAAATATGCTTTGTTTTATCCAATTGTGAGTAACTCTAAAACCGGGACATGCACAAGAACCAACCTCAGTAATTTTTGGCAAATCACAAATATTCTCCCAAATTTCCTCTCCAGACAATCTAAGTGGAGGCTGAGATTTCTTAACTCGATTTTTTAAAAATGCATCCTTATTTCTTCGATATGGATGATCCAAAGGCAAAAATTGACGATGCGAATCAAACCAAGAGCATTTACTACCATATTTCAGAGTAAAAGCCTTTGATTGATTCATACAATATGGGCATGCCAATTTACCCGCAGTGCTCCAACCTGACAACATTCCATATGCAGGAAAGTCATTGATAGTCTACATTAGCATAGCTCTCATCATAAAATTCTATTTTTTTGAAATGTCATATGTAAAAACGCCTTCATTCCACAACAACTTCAACTCATCAATTAATGGTTGCAAATACACATCTATTTTGGCTTTTGGATTATGGGGCCCAGGAATTATTGAGGTCAAAAACATATAAGGAGTGGTCATGCATAATTCTAGTGGAAGATTATAGGGAGTGACAATCACTGGCCAACAAGAATAAGGTGCTGCTGACTGGCTATATGGTGTAAAACCATCAACACATAACCCTAATCTAACATTTCATGGTTCAACAGCAAAATCAAGATAACTAAGATCGAATTGTTTCCAAGCTTCTCCATCTGATGGATGACACAGTACTCCTGATTCTCGTCTATTTTCATAGTGCCATCTCATATGTGAAGTGGAACTCATCGAAGCATACAGCCGTTTTAACCTAGGAATAAGTGGTAAGTAGTGCATTCTTTTTATCGGTATCTCTTTGTATTTTCCCCTACCAACTTTTTTCACATTATACCTTGGCGCACCACAAAAGCTACATTCTTTTAATGCTTTGCACTCATCAGTGTAGAACAACATGCAACCATTGACACAACAATCAATCTTTATTGCAGTAAGCCCAAGTTTGGAAACTACTTTTTTAGTTTCGTAATAATCTTGAGGGATTAGATTATCCAGAGGATGTGTCTCTCTCATAAGCTGGAGCATTTGATTAATAGACCGTTGAGAAAGGTTCCCTTCTGACTTGATTGTCATTAATCTTACAGCAAAAGACAGTTCAGTATGATCAACACAGCCCGGCCACAAGGGCTTTTGTGCTGCATGCAATAAATCAAAAAATTTTGTAGCATCTGGATTTGGAGACTCCTCAACCTCTTGATTATATTGCATTCCAAACTCTGGACCAACAGCATCATAAAACATAGTCTCAAACCTATTTAGGTGTTCATTGTTACCAATTTCTGTCGTCGAAGTACTACATTGAGTATAAAGTTTTCCACGTGAAGTTGGGTTATCTTCTCCATGGCTTGTCCAATACCAATAATTAGGCACAAATCCTTTTCTATAAAGATGAACTTTAACTTCTTCAGGGAGAATGTAGTTCATATTTTTGCACTTAGAATAAGGACATCTAATTTTTCCATTTGCCAAATATGCCTGTTGGCATGCAAATGAAATAAACTCTTCTACCCCATTTAGAAATTCATTAGTATAACCCCTTCGACCTGGCATAAGTCTATTATACATCCAACTACGACATTGACGTATGTCCATACTCTGTACCATTATTAAACAACGTATCATAATCAATTGTACATCATTACAACAAAAGTTCATAGAACAAATAATTACAAGATAATATTATTAAAAAAACAAGCTATTCTTTCATGGTTTGGCCCTATCCCATTCAGGAAGAAACTATTCCTTCATCTAATTAACATTTGCTCCTTAAATATCATATCTTATATTTGACGAAATTTCAGCAGCACTTCCCATTGGTCTCCAAGTGCATGACTTAAGTGTGGTAACATTAACCACAATTTCATATGCACTTAGAGAATAAAAGGAATTGTAGCAATTGAAATTTCAACAAGTATAAAATATGATATTTATGTAACAAATATTAACCAAATGAAGAAATAGCTTATACCCAAACTGTCTGATTTGGACAATTCAAGATTCAATATAATGAGCGATACATATAGGTATACATGCTCATAATATTGAATCTCAAACGGGAATCTAAGGTTTCGCTCAAATTATTATACACTAACACAAAAGCCAAGCATCAAAGCATAGCATCAATTGACAAACAAATAATGGTCATAATCTTAATAAGAATATATGGTCAATAAATTAAATTAAAGTACCTTTGAGAGCAATCAATACCAACTAATCTTGAAAACACCGCACTCTTCCCAAAATTAGCAAGATTACCACTGCCAATAAAAGACATAATAAATCAGTACTAAGAACTATAGTTACATAGTATGTCAAGAATTAAAAGAAATAAACTTACATGAGAAGTTTCTGACAGTACCTAAAGATCGTCACCTAAGCCACTTCATCACTTCCTCAAGCTAGTCACTAAATTCACAAGAGAAAAAAATTAACCCAAGAGCAAATATAGTGACATAATACTTCACAAACAATAAACCAAGAATGACTATAGTGACAACACTTGTAATATCCATTATCTACACAAAGACATAAATAAATTAAAACACACAATACAAATAACAATCTCACCACTTCATATCACTAATCTTTAATACCTTATCGCTAATCTTATGTTTAATCTCTCTACTTAATACCAATCTCTAATCTTAATATAATCTCTAATGCCTTATAATTATCCTAATAATTAAACTCTCTAATTAATAAATATCTATCCTTATATCTAAAATACTCCAACTTAAAAGAAAGAAAAAACCAACATTTCTTATTTAACTTGGTAAAATTTATATGCTACCACAACCCACACCATCATCTCATATAGCTAAAACAACACTTGCAATATTAAAGTAGAACACAAAATATAAATAACAACCAAAACACTTCAATAGAAGAAAAACAACAAAAGATACCACTAATTTTTATATCTAAACACAAGAAAAATAACAACACTTCAATAAAATCTAAATCAAACCACTTAATCAATCTTAAAAACAACACTTTTAGGTCCCTAAATCTCAAATAATAAACCCAAAAAACTGCACCTCTTTCCTACTAGTGGCATTAACATCCTCTTCCATTTTAACCTATCTCACCTACACTAAATCACCCAAATTAACCCAAGAGATCAGCCACAAATAACAACTAAAAAGCAACCCCAAATCAACCCCAAAATAGACCCAAAACAGCCCCTAAACAGCCCCAAACCAGCCACCAAAACCAGCCCCAATGTTACCAACAAAGACAAAGAAAATGCACCCAAATAGCAGCAAAATTATAGCTCAAAAGTAGCAGCAAATCCAACCTCAAACAGCAGCAAAAATGCATCCAAACAGCAGCCCAAATAGCAGCAAAATGCGCCAAAACAGCAGCAAAAAACTCGCCCAAACAGCAGCAAAACGCCGCCCAAACAGCCACCCAAATAGCAACCAAAACAGCAGCAAAAAACACCGCCCAAACAGCAGCAAAACACCCCAACAGCAGCCCCAACAGCAGCAAAACACGCTCAAACAGCAACCCAAACAGCAGCAAAAAACTCACCCAAACAGTAGCCCAAACAGCACACCAAATAGCAGAGAATGCCGCCCAAACAGCGACGTTTACGCCGCCCAAACAGCAGCAGAAAACGCCGCACACACCAACGGACAGCAGCTGCAAGGTAACGGCGGTGGTGGGCTTCAAGTGGCGGCGGTGGCGAACTTCAAGCGGCGGCGGAGGCGGGCTTCAAGCGGCGGCGGCGGCGACGAGCTTCCCTTGGCTGGACGGAGAGGGTAGGTGAGGGAAGAAGAAGAGGAGGTGAGAGTGAATAAACAGCAGCAGAATCAGAATGAAACTTAGGGCTCATTTTGGGGGTAAATTAAAAAAATAGTGACCGATAAATCGGTCACTAATTTCAATTTTAGTGACCGATTTTATTATCGAAGCGAAAATTACATGCATAAGAAATCGGTCACTAATTTCATTTTTAGTGACCGATTTAGTGACTGATTACAGTTAAGCAGGCAAAGTTCTGTGTTTGGTAAATCGGTCACTAATTTCAATTTTAGTGACCGATTTAGTGACTGATTATAGTTAGGCAGGTAAACGTATGAGTTTAGTAAATCGGTCACTAAAATTGAAATTAGTGACCTATTTAGTGACCGATTTTATTATAGAAGGAACAATTTATGTATACGAAATCAGTCACTAAATCAGTCATTAACGTCAATTTTAGGGACCGATTTAGTGACCGATTTGAAGCTCATTCTAGCTCATGTATATCGGTTTCTAAATCGGTCATTAAAATATTTAGCGACCAATTTAGAGACCGATTTTTCATGGCACGACCCATGTACATTTATCTTCTTAATCGGTTGCTAAATCAGTCGCTAAATATAAAAATAGCGACAAAAAATTTTCGGTCGTTAAATCGGTCGCTATTTCAATAAATTCTAGTAGTGTTATTTATATTCTTTCTAATTTTTAAACATGGAACAATGAAATATTTTTCTTGAAACTATGGTAAGTGTTATGTTTAAATAGGACTAAGAATGGTATGTATGATAGTAAAAGAAAGGCTTGGGAAAGTCTATGATAGGATCTGTAGCTAGCGATAGTAGATATTAGCTTTGGTGCATCTTGGGTTACTTTTTACACAGCTACACATAGTGTGGTGCATGACGAAATTACATAGCCACTCAAGGAATGGTGCATGATAAAATATGGGATCACACGAAGGTAAGGCTGCCTAACTATAATCCTGACAAACCTTCCTAGATTGGATAATTTCTCACGAGTTTTAAGGAACTTAACAATATTTTGAATCTATAATCTTCATTTAACTTTACGTATATTTATGCCTGCCTAACTTTTCATGTGGGTTGAGGATATCCTATCTCTCATTGAGTTACAAAACTCACTCATTGTCCTTCTTCTTTTTCCAGATACAGGTATCGAATGGGGATTCGATCTTCCTGCTTCCTTTTAGATGATCTCTGCTATTAGGTGAGCCATTTTTGTTTAAGGGCACATTTTTATGTATGCCTTAGACATGTCTTGATGCTCCATAATGCCACAGGTAGGGTCCGACCTGTGTTGGTTTATTAGTTGTAATAGAATTATATTTATGTTTGTGCAAATGATGTATTTAAGACAACGTAACTTGAAAACTTATATAGATTATGCTATAATGTTTAAACCTTAATTATAATGGATTTTTGTATAACTAAATATGCTTACATGCTTTTAACCTTATCCTATATACTGTAGGGTACATTTTGAGAATACCTAGATCCCCAATGGTTGTCTATGTATGTATTATTTGTGCAGGAAAAGAATCTATATTTGGGGATAGTTCTGAATACAAAAGAGACTTTGTCCAATTTTCTAGAAAATGTTTTGTATTAGGTTTGCTAGGGGACATATTCCTATGTGTTGGTTATACCCCGGGTTGGGTCGTGACAATTTCTCAATCCTTAATTCTCCAATTCAACCACTCATTCTTTCTCCATATCCTTTTCTAACTAGTCCGCCACTTCTCAAGCTACATCAACAATGTGTCCTCCATATAGCTATAGGCCGTGTTTCCTTCTTCGTGAGGATGAAGGATGTAACATCCCGAGTAATAGTATGTATAATTAACACTATTGAATAATTAATTTTTAGATACATTATATATATACAAGAAGATAATAAGGAAAATGTTAATTATAAGGTAATATGATTTCTAATATTCTCTATAGAAAAATAGTGATATTTTGCTAGTTGGAGAGATTTTCTTCCACTGATCTAGTAAGAATCTATACTACAAGATAGCATAAAATATCTGTTGAAAAACCGTTGAATGTGTGGCTAGAAATTAGCCACACTGGTCATCTTGGTAGACAAAAGATGACCACTCAAAAATACACCTAAGAAAATTTAAATTCTACTTTAAATCTACCTAATAAGAAGCATCCACCAATCAAGATCACTTAACAAGGAAGAAGGCTTATCATTTTCTCTCATTTCCTCTCCAAATTTGGTAGCCATTCCCCTCCTTCTCTACTTCCATTTTCATCTCTATACTACTCAAACTCACCCAAACTCTTATGTGTCTTACTTGTTCTTGCCTAATTTTTCAACCTTCCTACTTGTTTCTTCATCAAGCAACTTTCACACAAGCCAAAACTCCTTCCTTTGAGTTACATAAATTCAACCAAGCAAGGAGCAAAGAGGGATTTGTGCTCATCTTGAAGCTTTAGAAAGACAAGAGCATCAAGGAGATCAAAGCTAGAAAGTCTCAAGCCTTGGACTTAAGGTAGGTTCCTAAGACTTGTAGTATTTTAGGGTTTCTTAAAGATTAGAGTTTTTCTTGAATAATTTTGAAATATTCATTTAGAGGTTGTTATGCAATTAATAGGACCTTTTCTACTAATTTAAGGCTATGTAAACTTGATTGGTGTTGAAGAGTAGATTAGAAAATCAAGATAATTACAAAATAGAAAACTTTTGTAGGGAAGCCCAAAGATAGTATGTACTATGAAGAAAATATCTTGAGTTAAAAAAACTCAAATTAAAGTGAAACAAATTTTAAAAGAAACGAGACTCAAAGATGAATCCAACCATATAAAATATAGGCCTATTGGACTTGAGATGAAAGAATTATGATTTTTAGAAATAGGATATTAGTTAACACTCTTTATCCTGACTAGTGTGTGATGTGAAGGGAATAACTCAATCTATACAACTCCAATTTGAGTGCAACCACTTTTTTTAAAAAGCAAACACATAAAGAATCATGTCTATAAAATTTCAGAATCATATCCTTAGTCGATTGTTCCCAGTAAATCCTTGAATTTGCCCTATGCTCTGTTTTAGTTAAATAGGGTAGCCCTAATATAGAGCTTATAACTCGAGCTCTACCTACTCGAATAGAGTGAAACTTGTTGGATTTAAAAGAGAATTCATATAGGTATATCCTTGTAGATTTTTGGAGCAAAATAATGTAAGATGAATTTTTAGTGATTTTTTAATTTTAGGTGTATAAGTCTATCTTGAAATATGGTAGACTTGAGTAAAACTCTAATAACATAAACTATACACGTCGAAATTTAGTGAAACTAAATAATTTTAAAAGTAGGCTAACAAAGCTACATTTTATTGAAATTTGAGATTAAAACGAATTAAAATGGAATTTTAGTGCAATTTAGAATTTTTAGATAGATTTTAAGAAAAGTAAAACAACTTTTGAATTACATGGCTTAGAGGTCCCAGAATCATGTGGGGCTAAATGGATTGAACATTTATGCAACTACATGCTAGAATGACACCATGTTGGCATATTATTTATGATGATCATACTTGAACTCTTATTGGTATCAGATTGAGATCATGATTTTTCGTGGCTAGCTGACTGTTATTTTTGTTGCCTATGTTTGAAACCTTTATATTTCAGCTATCATGCTGCCAGATGGTAGGCACAAGTATATGAATTATTTAACATAATCATAAGCATATCATACATATTCATATATGAATCTATGAATTTTTAAGATGACTATGATTCTGTATGACTTGGGTCAACCCCTGAACAAATTTAAGGGGAATAAGTTGGTGTGAAACTCGAGGAAAGTGAACTCAGCAATTACATATAGGAACGAGCTCAATCCTGAGAAGTAGGCTATTACCTAGAAGTAGGAGAGGTCATTCACTTCCAGGGGACCAAGCACAGATGGTTAGATTACAAGTTAAAGAAATGATAAGAAATACTGCACTCTAAGTACGATGATATGTAATGCTTAAGTGCAGACATATATAGACACCCTAGGGATGGTGAGAGGTAACGCCTAGGTGTGTTGAATAAAGAAAGTTAAAGGAAACTAAGAAAGTTAAGTGTACTTGCATCAGTAGCTAGTAGCATTTGCATATGCATAAGTTCTAATTATCTTATTGATCTATTGCTACCCTTATGGAATTCCTATTTTATATGAAGTGTGTGAAATAAAATTAACCTGCTTTGGAGGGATACGTTTTCTAAACTTAATAAGTGAACTTATATTCTTATGTATGCGGACACATTTTCTTAACAAACCGAAGTAGATGGGACGACAACAATGACATGACTTGTTAAGTAGCTTAGGAAGCCTATCGAGAATGTAAAATTCTCACTCTGTGTGTGTTTCTTATCATTTCTAGATAGCTCAGGAGATCTTAATGAGGACCAACCCAAAAGAATTTGATTGAAAACTAGACTGGTTGCTGAACATAATTGACAATTATATCTACACATGTTAGCATTAGATGACTATTTCACTAGTTGAAACTCCTAGTAGAACTACTCATATACTTTGAAAGGCTGTATTATGATATAAATAATTGTGAAATGTAAGGGATATTGTGTTTATTTCTTAGAAACTACAGTGAATAATAAATCAAGGTCAGCTCAATTACTAATAACAATTAATGAGTATGATGTTATGACTTAAGCATAACATTATACTTGGAAGGATGTTACAAAGGAGGCAGCCACCCCTCCGTGGTCACCGCTAGAGTCTTGATGTCTCTGTAGGTTGTGGGCATGCGAGCTGATGTTGTTGTGCTACTCTATGTCACAAGGAAGCATGCAACTTTGGGTTGATCTCTCCCTTCCATTGGGAAACCATGAATGGAGCTCGAGCTTGATAGCTGTTGTGGTTTGAGGATGGCTAGGGAGGAAGGGAGAGCCGAGGATGGTGGAGGGGGATGAGAAGAGGGAGACGGAATGGAAGAGGGTAGAGGGATAATTTTGTGACTTCAATTTTATATTTTGTTTTTAATAAATTATTTATGATATATTTGTTGATCTTAATTGTTGATTCAATATCTTTTAGATCTAATGGTGGTTAAATGAGGACAATGTGAAGGTCGAAAACTAGTGGGGGACGAAATCATCCGCCACCCTTATGTAGCCCTGAAATTCAAGACACATTAATTAGAAGTTGGTAAAAAACATGGCACAATGAGCAAGAGTATACAAAATATCGATGACTTCGTTTTTCTTTCTTATTTTGTTGTGGGCACAGCTTAAGATAGGACCGGCTGCAACTAAATTTATATCAGTCATAGATAAGCATAAGATAGCGGTCACTTGATCTTTTGGTCACATTATATATAGTCACTGAAGTATCTGGAATCAGTCACATTAGTTCTATAGATGCTATAGGCAGCACAAACCAGCGTGCCTTTTGTGCCAGCACAAAGTTAGAAGGACTCGCAGACAAGGTATGTGATGCGGAACAGTAGGTACAAGTGAATGGCATTCAAAAATTAGTAAAGCTGCACGTATGATCATGTGTTGTTGGAAGAATATAGAAAAAATCAAAATAGAAACCAGATGCTTCCACTTTTAGCATTGACTTGTTTAGATTCGTAATCGTAAATTGCATATAAGAGAGTGATTCATTAGTCAAATTGCTTTGCATCCAGCATAGCCACTTTAGGCAGCTCATTATGACATCGAATAAGAAAGGTTCTTGCTCACTTTTTTGTTTTCTTTGTATCTTTATGCATCACCTTTTCTGAAAAGGAGTTAGATCTGCACACGTGGTGGGTCTATTGCTTCAGAATAAGGCTAGTATTAGAATAATTTGAAATTGTGTGAAATTTACTTAGAAAAAAGAATTGTGTGCAAATATCAGGGTCCCACAAAATAACATACCTATATAAATTTGACAGCTTCATTCTTCGTTTTTTTCATTTGAGAATTACACCTTTCAAACCAGTCACTAGTTTGGTCCAGCTTTGGAACGGTTTGAACTTACAAATGGAAACTTCAAATGCTCCAAAACACCGTGCTTATCATGTTGATTTCATGTGAAAATAATACTGGTAGATCCACAACCAGAAAGAAAGAGAAACGATGAAAGTTGCTTACTCCGTGTACCAAATTGCCCTCCATTGTCCAGTGAACCCACCTGCGGATTTGCAGAATTATTTTGGTTCAGGATGTAGCGGAAAAAAACGTTGTTTAGTTTAAGTTTCTCCTTACAGCATTTAGATTTTCATTTGTAACATAAATAGTGGTAGGTGACTAGGTGTTCATGATTATAAGACTAAGCTTTTCTCTTAAGACGAATGTTATTTGGTTCGAACGCCAATCAGTGGAGACGGAAAACATTTAAAAATGTAAAAACTGAAAAATAATTTTAAAATAATAGAAAAGCCACGTCATTTATAATGATTCATAACTTGATCTTTCATATGAATAGGGGTGAAAGTAGGCTAGGTTAGGTTAGGTTGATTTTTCATACAAATATATAGTCTAAGCCTAAGTCTATTATCTGACATAGGTTTTTTTACGGCCTTAACTTGGTCTTTTTAAAAGCCTGACTTGACTTGAAAACCTATTTAGAGGCTTACTTAATCATAAAATTTTTAAATAGACCAAAAAATATACTCTTAAATAGGCCATAAGGCTGTCTAAATATATCAAAAAGTTTATCCAAAATATAGGCTTCTTTATCATTAGAATTTGTGAAATAATAATATAATATAAATAGGCTAGCCTGTTGGGTTTAATAAGTTTTTTTCCTAACCTATGATTTGGCTTGTTTGGTCAAAAAAAATATTTTAAAAAGCTTAAGCCTAGCTTGTTTATTAAAAAAGCTAGGCCAAATTTGGCCGAATGTGAGCCTGGCCAAGGACCTTGATGAGCCGCTTAGCCTACTTCCATCCTTACATACCAACGAGCACTTTTTTGGTCGTAATTACGTCTCTCTTTATTAAGTGTCACTATTTTATGTATTTATTAAATATTCAAATAGTGAGATTGTATTAGAACAAAATGTGTACTCACCTCCACCACCACCCCGCCTCTCTTTCACCCTCACCCTCAACTACCCTTAACCCTCCACCTCTAGCACCTCCTTCACCCTCAATTTCCATTACCCTTTCATCACAACCATTGCCACCTTCACCTTTACCTCCCCTTTCTCACCTTCACCCCTTCACCACAATTTGGCTATGATCTAGCCAAATATACGACTATGATGTAGTCTCCAAAAAATTCCTTCAAATTATCTTAAATATTTAAGATATATTTTTGGAAACTTCCTATATCGTAGATAGAAACATTTAGCTACATTAGATATTTATCCTTAACATTATATGTAAACTTTATCTGAGTAGCAATTTATTTTCATTGCTATCAACCATATTCAAAAGTTAATATATAAATCATTTTTTTTATGAAAATAAATACGAAATCAAATTTACAAAAATGCCACATGATAATTTTTATGGAACAACTTTTATATTCCTATAGTAGATGCTAGCATTAAATGCCATAGAAGATATACTTAGATATGAGTAGTTCGTGGGGTATACCAACACACCCAGCTTGTTTTGTTTGTTATTAGAGTCTGAACCACAATGTTATATATAATTCCGACTTGTTTTTAAGGTCATCCAACACTATCCTCGTTGGTCCAAGCTCTTCATAATTCCACAGCTCAAGTGAGGGACCTGCAAGAGACTCTGACACTTAAGTTAGAGCGTATTCCATTCAATTCAAAGTGAAAAAGGATCAATCACTTGGCTTCTGATGAGGTCCTCTATTTATAATCAAGTTAAGTCCCAAAAGATTAGGTGCAATTACAACTACTTTCTCTCTCCTCTAAGATCTCTTATTCTCTCCACTTTCCAATGGATTCTCTAGTTCAAGAATGTGCTCCATGGTTGAGATTTTCATAGGACTCTATCTTATCGCTAAAGCAAAGTTCATCCCTTGTAGATGGCAGTTACATATGCTCATTAGGTAGAGCTCTAAGGCTCAAAAAATTAGTTCAGTACACAATCCCCAAGCTTGGTTATTATTCGAGGATAATGATCTGAGCTTATATTCCAAGCTCCCATTATCTTCTTGTTCTTTGATCGCTCATTCCGAGCTTATTCTTGTCATCGATACCATGGTGCAACTTTCTAGCTCTCTTTGGCAGGTATTGCGAGTTGTGTCTAGACCCGTGGTAAGTGATTAGTGGAAATCACTTTCATTACGTATTTAACATGAATGATTAATATTGACAGATTAAATATGGGTCATTGATGATCTTCAGATCAAGCCCCACCATTGATTACTCGAAGGTTTGCCATCTTCGAGTTATTATTTTTGAGTATTTAGAAGTTATTGGATTAGAAATATGCTTAGAAATATGTGTGAAACTTTAAATTTGAAAAAAAAAAAAAAACAAAATTTCAGGATGCTAGTGCCTAGGCACTAGCTTTGAGTGCCTAGGCGCCAGCAGTGTTGACAGCATTTGGCTTTCAGGGGTTTGGGTGCCCAAGCACCTGGAAATGGCTGCCTAGTGCCTACTGTCTAATTTTATGAGATAAAATTCGACCCCCCACCCTCATATTGGTCCTAAGCTCTCTCTCTCTTTGATATCCCTCTAGGGTTCTTTAACCCTTGTGATTTTCCTCAACCTATCATCTTTTCCCTCTAATTTTACTCACAAAAATCCATCCTTTTACTTCATCTTCATCATCCCCACCATCATCTTCTTCCTTAAGCTTCTCTCTCTCCTCTAGTAGAGAGAGAAAGTGAAGAGCAGAGGAGACTCACCACTCACCCTCGCTCCAATCTTCCTTCTAAAGCTTTGAGGTAAAAGTTAAATGTTTTTTTGTCTCTATTTAGCCATAGATTGATTGTCTATTCCATAGGGTGGAGTTTGGGTTCTTATAGTGTAGGTGTAGGGTTCATAGATTAGGGATTTTGGAGTTTGGGTATTGATTGGAGTTAGGTTTGGTTCATAGAAGTTTATTTATGTTAGTTTGATATGTTTTGTAGCTTTGAACTCTTCCCGGAAATTTCCAGTTGGATCAAGGCATAGCCCACATGAGCTCTTGCCTTGGGGTCTTAGTGGTGAGTGGATAATATATCTATAAATGGACATTTAGGTGAAATTATGTGTATAGATGTAGTTATATTGTTGTTTACCTTCAAAGATTTTAAATCGATTTATTTCCAAGATTTAGAGAAAATTTTCATATATATATATATATATATATATATATATATATATATATATTCATGTTTGATAATCCTGTTGACTATATTTATATGTATGCATATGTACTTATGTTTGAACTATACTGAGTTATCTCGATAATCTTTGCAGGTTTTTAACTAATTGGGATTGCCCTAGTTTTAGGGGAAACTTTATCAGTTTTTACAAAAAAATAAATTGTTGGGGTTTTAGACTTGTTAGGGAATAAGAATGCCATATACACCGGTCATAGCTTAAGAAGGGTCATGACAAAAGTGGTATCAGAGCCTAAGTTTCCCTATGATTCATGGAACAAGCGTCCTTAGGTAGAGTCACGATTGTGCAAATCATAGCCGACCCATTTTCACAAAACATGAGGCTACCCGAGACCTTTAGGATGTCAATTTCTATATTGTTTTCCTTAAGTATTTCCTTCTAGGTCATTTTAAATATTTAATATGTGTTAATCAAGCTTCCTTTTGGTAGGTAGAGATGCCACCTAGGAGGCATGCCCAGGCTCGTAGGGCCACAAACCAAGAAACCCTAGATGCTAAGTCTGACCGGGCCCCTTTTCCAATACCATGAGGGAGGGGCCATGGTCAGAATTGGGGTAGAGGCCGTAGCAGAACAACGAGGCAAGCTGATGAACCTGCCCCTGGTGGAACCATACTTGAAATGGTGGCAAAGATTTGTAGGGTCCACCAAGCTATTGCAAATTCGGCTAACGGCAAGTATCGATCCCAAGATTTGTATGGTATTTGGTACCTGAGAATAATTCGGGGTGTTCTCTCCTCATATCAGATTCTAATTCCCACGTACAGTCTGCTGAGTCTTCACGTCCCCAAGCTACCTTCACCAATTGTACCGCTTTGTTCCGAAGGTGTTTGACGCTCCTATCCACTATCCTTGCTGGGGGTACATGAAAAGTCAAGTCATCCTTTAATTGGATTGATTCAGGTTCCAGCAAGTGAGCAGGATCTGGTTGGTATCTTCTGAGTTGCGAAACGTGGAAAACATCATGAAGATTGGATAGATGCGGAGGTAAAGCAACTCGATAGGCGACTGGCCCGATTCGCTTTAAAATTTGAAAGGGACCTATAAAGCGGGGTCTTAGCTTTTTGACTTTTATGGCTCTACCCACTTCGGTTGTGGGGGTGATTTTCAGAAAGACGTGGTCTCCTTCTTGAAATTCTAAGGGTTTCCTCCGGACATCCGCGTAGCTCTTCTGACGGCTCTGAGCTGCAAGTATCTTGCTACGGATCCTTTGGATCTGCTCTGTTGTCTGTCTGACTAGTTCCGGACCTAGGAGGCTCTGTTCCCCTGCTTCATACCAAGATAGGGGAGATTGACACTTCCAGCCATATAAAGCCTCATATGGAGCCATGCCGATGCTAGCATGATAACTGTTGTTGTACGCAAATTCGGCTAACGGCAAGTATCGATCCCAACTTCCCCGTTGTTCCAGAATGTATGCTCTCAACATATCTTCCGAGTGCAGAATCGTTCGCTCTGTTTGACCATCCGATTGCGGATGATATGCGATGTAGACATAGCTTAGTACCAAACGCTTTCTGGAGCGCTCCCCAAAACCGTGAGGTGAACCTTGGATCTCGATCGGAAATGATTGTCGAAGGAATACCATGTAGCCGAACTACTTCTTGAATATATAGCTGAGCCAACTTTTCTAGAGGAGAATTCGCTCGAATGGGTAAAAAGTGAGCTGACTTAGTTAGTCTGTCCACTATGACCCATATAGCGTCATATCCTGAGGGGGTTCTTGGTAAGCCCATCACGAAATCCATAGAGATGCTCTCCCATTTCCATTCCGGAATCTCTAAGGGTTGTAGTGTCCCTGCCGGCTTCTGATGCTCTATCTTCACCTTTTGGCAAGTTAAACATTTATTCACAAAATTGGCTACATCCGTCTTAAGGCCTGGCCACCAAAACATCTTTTTGAGATCTTGGTACATCTTGTTAATGCCAGGATGTACAGTAAACTCGCTCTTATGAGCTTCCTCCAAAACCTTCCTCCTGAGATCGTTCTCCTCAGGTACACATATTCTTCCATGATATCGCCATATTCCTTCCACATCCTGAGAGAACCCTGTTAGCTTGCCAGATTGTACTAGTAAATGCTTGTATCTTTGGAAGGTATCGTTTCCTTGTTGTGCTTGCTTTGGATTTGATCCTTGAAAGTACTTGGTTATCTTCGATTGGTGTAATTGAATGGTACTTGGGAGTTCTGAGATCCCCAAGTTGAGGGTTTGAAAGCTCTCTACAAGCTCTGTTTCTTTAATCATCATCCACGCCACTGTCAAGGATTTTCTGCTTAGGGCATCTGCTACTATGTTTGCCTTGCCTGGATGGTACTTCAGGTCGAATTCGTAATCTTTAAGAAACTCCATCCATCTTCGTTGTCTCATGTTCAATTCCTTCTGATCAAAAAGGTATTTCAAACTTTTGTGATCAGAAAATACTTCAAACTTCACTCCGTAGAGATAGTGTCTCCATATCTTCAAGGCAAATACTATCGCCGCCAATTCGAGATCATGGGTTGGATAGTTTCTTTCATGAGTTTTCAACTGCCTGGAAGCATATGCCACAACGTTCTATTTTGCATTAACACGCACCCCAATCCTTTCTGAGAAGCATCACAGTACACTTCAAATGGTCCATGAGGATCCGGTAAAATAAGTACTGGGGCGGTTGTCAACCTTTCCTTTAATTCCTGAAAACTCTGCTCACACTCGAGCGTCCAGTCGAATGGGGCATTCTTCCTGGTCAACTTTGTTAAGGGCAGGGCTATTTGAGAGAAGTTTTTAACAAATCTTCTATAGTATCCTGCCAATCCTAAGAAGCTTCTGACTTGATGGCGTAATCGGTTGGTCGCTCCCAGTTTAATACTGCTTCTACCTTACTGGGATCTACTGAAATTCCCCCACGGGATACCACATGGCCAAGAAATTTTACTTCTTCCATCCAAAATTCACATTTGGATAGCTTGGCGTAAAGTTTCCTTTCTCTCAAAATTTGCAGAACTAATCGCAAGTGTTCTGTGTGCTCCTGTTCTGTCTTCGAATAGACAAGTATGTCATCAATGAACACCACCACAAATTTATCAAGATATGGTCTGAATATTCGGTTCATGTAGTCCATGAATACTGCCGGTGCATTTGTCAATCCGAAGGACATCACGGTATACTCATAATGTCCATAACGAGTCCGAAACGCCGTCTTCGGAATATCTTCTTCTCGAACCCGAATCTGGTGATATCCAGACCGTAGATCAATCTTGGAAAATACAGTAGCCCCTTGCAGTTGATCCATAAGATCATCAATCCTTGGTAACGGTACTTGTTCTTGATTGTCACGTTATTCAAGCGCTGTAATCTACATGCAGTCGCATGCCTCCATCTTTCTTCTTAACTAACAAGACTGGGGCTCCCCACGGTGATGCACTTGGCCTAATGAATTTCTTTTCCAAGAGTTCTTCAATCTGCCCCTTAAGTTCAGCCAGTTCCAAGGGCGACATGCGGTACGGCGCTAAAGATATTGGTCCCACTCCTGGCACCAGTTCAATAGTGAACTCAATCTCTCTCGGGAGGAACTCAGAAATATCTTCGGGAAACACATCAGGATATTCCCTAATAACTGGAATATTGTATAACTCCTGATCAACCTCTGTCATGCTGGTTGATAGGAAAATATACCCTTGACTTCTATTCCCACAAGGGTGCACTATTAAGGAACTTAAATAAAGACTGACAGGGATTATGGATTCAGAAGATGAAACAGAAGGGAGTGTAATGGATCTATCTGAGCAATTTAATAGGGCTTGATTGGCAGAGAGCCAATCCATACCCAAGATGATGTCAAGTCCGGACAAGGGAAGACAAATTAAATTAGTCGGAAAGATCCGACCTCCTATTTGACAAGGGACATTAACACAAATGTGATTGGTTCTAACGGGCTCACTTGTAGGAGTAGAAACTAACAAGTCATAAGGTAATTCAGAAATAGGTAGCTGCAGGGCTGTCATGCAATCATGAGAGATGAAAGAGTGAGATGCACCTGAATCGTATAAAATGGTTAAAGTCTTACCATTTACTTCACATGTATCTTGGATCAAATCTTCTGACTTCTTGACCTCCTGTGCATCCATAGTAAAAACTCTCCCTTGGCGTTGTGGCCTAGGGGTCGATTGAGGATTTCGGGCAGGGCATTCATAAATTCTGTGGCCTGGTTTGCCACACCCAAAGCAGACATTTTGACCTGCCAAGCAAGGGCGGTCGCCATGATTCTTGCCGCACTGACTGCAAATCTGGTTCCCGAAAGGCCGTTGAGGTTGCTTGCCTTTATTGTTCGCCGGCTGGAACTTCCTTTGCTGTTGTAAGTTGGGTTTGAACCTCGGACCTTGTGGAGCTAACCCCCTCTTAAAGTTGTTGCCGGATGCTCTAGCAGCAACTAACTTCTTGTTACAATCTTCTACCAAGCGACACTTGTTCACCAGGGTAGAAAAGTCTCTAATCTCCATTGGTCCTATGGTGGCAAGAATGTCTTCTTTTAGTCCACCTTCAAATTTCATGCACTTCCATGCTTCGTCGGGGCTCCGTTGATAAATAGTGGAGAATTTGCACAGCTCCTCAAATTTGGCAACATACTCCGACACGTTCGCTTCCTTGACGGAGGTGCATGAATTCTAACTCCTTGGCATTGCGAACAGACACAGGAAAATACTTCTGGTAAAATGCGTCCTTGAATACGTCCCAAGTAATTTCTGTCTGGGCTCCTTCTAATAATCGTCGTGCACCGTCCCACCAGAATTCTGCATCAGCTTCCAACATGTAGGTGGCAAAAGTCACCTTTTGATGGTCTGTGCAATCTAACACAGAGAAAATCTTTTCCATAGCCTTAATCCATTCAGCTGCTTTATCTGGGTCAAAGGCTCCCCTGAAGCTAGGTGGTGGCCTTAGAAACTCCGCAAACTTGAGATATTCTAGATCCATCCCAGTAGTTATGATTTCCATTACGACCTACCTCTGACTGTCTTCCTAGTTGACCCATCATTTCAAAGGGTCGCATTGCTGCTCACGCATAGCGTCGCCATCTCTCGTGATCGTATCCGTAAACTCAGTAGATTCCTCCTGGCCGGAGTGGTTCGCGGCCTACCTCGCCTTCCAGAAGCCATTAAGTTCTGAACACACAAAACAAGAGTAATTGAGTTGATCAGGCTCAACACTAAGTTCGGTGTGCTAGTAAATAATAGCATACAGTTAGGCAAACTACTTCATGTACGTCCTATCCATATGGACAAGACTCAGAACATAATAAGATCTAGGGAATACAGAGCATATGCGAAGCATAGTCAGTCCAATCCTCAGGCCTATATTAGGATGAACTGCTCTGATACCAAAAATGTAACACTTTACCAGACAAAATACTATGCTTAAATCATAATAACTTACCTGATAAGAGATTACGTGTAATACTGATTAAATTTCTCTTTCTGTATTAGTATTAATTTCTCACATAAGATTACCTGATCTCATAACAAAATTTTTCTGCGGGATGGCGGAATAGATACAAGTCAGTCGATAAACTGTAAATAATTTAACATAAATAAAAATACAATAAGAACAGAATAACTGCAAACTGCGTCATAGATATGTACATAGATATCTGATTTTAAAGTTTGTCAAAAAGTACAAGGTGTCAAAATGAGGCCGCTAATACAAAATGAAACGTTCAGTATCTATGAACAGCACCCTAAGTGGTCCCCATGGGACATTTCATGTACATCTACTAATATCTATCCATCTAACCATGACCCAAACCGCCAAAAGAGGTCATTCTATACACCTACTACCACTGTGATACGCCCACTATCTAACCAGAATCTGAAGAATGAAACCCATTCTCCATGGGTGCATCTGCGGGAGGGTGGCCTGTGCTGGGAGCAGAGGATGAGGAGGAACTCGCTGTCTCTGATGGGTCCTCCACCGGTGTAGAGGCGAAAGCATCGGATGTGGTGGTGACGCAGAGGAGCCATAGGAGCGGGTCGCTACCGAAGGTCTTCTTTGCCGCAGGAGGAGGTGGGAACGGATGGGCCATATGAAGTGGGATAGCAATGTATGGGACAGCGGGGATCAAGCAGTGGGTGCATCAAGGGTCTGCTGAAGTCCCTCTGGAAGAAGAAATATAAACAAAGCGGCATCTACCCGATATATATATAGAATCTAGAAAGGGTCGATGTGGATGTGAAGCTCTGGAAACTCAATAAATAGGACCCCGGTCGCAGCGTGCTCCATGGTCTGAGAATGTCGCGGAATATACAATAGGGTGAGAAATGGATATTTCTCAGTAGAAAATCCTAACTTCTATACATCTTGTCGCATTTATCATTCCCAGTTGTTTAGTCGTGCAAGATTTTCAGATAGTACAGTAAAATGATAATATTTAACTTAAATACTCATTTGTAAAGCATACACCGAAACAAGTTCAATTTTAATTAATCAGATATACTAATGTACTTAAACAGTAATCACAATGAACAATAGCATGTTATGAAAAAAATACAGAGATCTAGAACAATTAATAGAAAGTATTACACTGTACATATGGATGTGCAATGAGAGGATGCATCTTATTCTTGGAGGCTTTTGCCTTTTATAACTTATTTCCATCCTTGGTCCCCTGGGAGTCATTGGCCATATACTCCTGGGTAATAGTCCGCTTTTCAGACCAGAGCTCGTTCTATACTGAGGATGGTAGGGTTTACTTTCCCGACTTTCCCACCGATCTATTCCCTTAATTTATTAGAGGTGGCCCAAGTGATGTGGAATTCTTTATAATGTCATGAATTTCATAACTTATGGGTTTCTTACCAAAATTTCGGCGGCATAACGGATCAAGTCCGCTTCCCCGTGAATAGTGCCAGACAATCGATGCAGTTGCACAACTAATAATTTCAGTATAAACTAGCAAATATGTATAAACACTTATAACATCATTCAACAATTGCAAATCAAGCATTTAGTAGGTTCCAGCTTGCTCTTCCTTGTTCTGCCCGAGTTTGGCATGCTCCAATTTTATTTCAATTCAACTTATTAAATTCTCATTTTTGGATATGTTGTAGCCTTATATGTCTACCTTCTAGTCTCTTTGGTCCCATCTCGTTTTGAATTATATAACTCTAGATATAAACATTTTATCTCAGCCTGTCCTGTTCCTATCCAGAATGGGGTTCGTATAGAGTAAAATTCATTAAAAATCGAAAACTAGATGGAATCATGCGAATTTTATATCAAAATGAAGCTAACACAACAAGCTTTAAAATGAGTTAGGTTTCATGTCATTTGCCTAAAGGGATTTTGAGTTATGAGTCTCGAAACATTACCCTACTGGGCTGTCCTGTTCTAGGCCAGTTTTAACCTAAGCCAACTTCATTGAGGTGGTGGGAACAAATGACAACGAATTAAATTCTGAAATTTTTATGGGATATTCTCTCATGTGTTAGCTTTCAAACATCTTTAGTTTCACTCAATTTGAGGTTGTATAGGGTGAGATACACCCCTCTCAACCTATGCTGCCCGGGTGAGAACCCAGATTTCTAGGTCTAACTTCAAAAATTCATAACTAATTCTATACTAACCCAATGATCTATTATGATATATGTATGGAAAGCCCTGAATGTCTAGTTTCATTTAAAAATGGTTTCATCAAATTTAAACGGTGGTAGGCAGAGCCGTACGCTCCGCCGTACGGACCGCCGAGGGAAATCCTATCCTGCTTCTAGGTTTGTCTCCTCCTTTCAAGCTATTTGCCCCCAAATCCAAGCTTAATCACAACACACATGCAAAATCAGTCATAAAACACCATCATCACTCTATAAAACATCAAAATCTCAGATCAAACATGCTCCTCATACAGCCCCAAATCAGAGAGAATAAAAGAAGAAGTAGGATTTCCTACCTTGTCTTGAGAGGTTTAGGCTGATTTTGTGTCTTGGATGGTGGTGGCTTGGGATGAGGCTTGAAGATGGATGAGAATGGAGTAGAAATGAGAGCAAGGAGAAGAGAAAGAGAGGAGTTTCAGCTGCTGAAGGAGCTCGAAAATTCTGATGGAAAAAGAGAGAAAGAAGTGAGATATTTGAAGCTACTTTGGGTGTTGATTGGTGGACCTAAAGTAGTCATAAAATCTGATTTGGCTTCCACCATCAAGGGCTGGTTTGGTGCCACTTGGGTGGGTTGGTTGGCTCAATCTTAGCCGTTGATCCTAGGGCACTCATAGAAAAAATTCTACTGGTTCGGTTCCGATAGTTGGAAATACCGAAATCCTACCGATCTCCTTTAAATCGGTAAATCGGTTTGAAATTGTTCTGTGAAGTTTTCTACGCTCCTAATCTAATTCTATCTAGTCTAATCCATCTAAATCACACTTAATTTGACTTCGAGTAAATGTTTAATCAAGTTCTGATTAAACTCACTTATTTGATTAAAAACCGAATAATTCAGTTGTTAATGATAAATTTTTCGGTCGTTACACAATCACTCCTGGTTCAATTGGTATTTAGGTCCTATGTAATTAGTGTATGTGGTATGGATACCTTGGTAGATTTGATACTTTTAGAATGCTTGATTTTGACATTATTTTGGATATGGACTGGTTAGCTTCACGTCATGCTACAGTGGACTGCCATTTGAAGGAGGTGAGATTTGAGATTCTTGGGCAGTTGCAATGTGTATATAGAGGGAGTAAGTGTATCACTCCTGTTAGTTTGATTTCTTCTTTTAATGCCTTACAGCTGATAAGCAAGGGAAATAAGGGTTATGTTGCAGTGGTTAAGAATTTTAAGGCCGAAATCCCAAATTTGAAACAAGTTTTCGTGATAAGGGAGTTTCTGGATGTGTTTCCGAAGGAATTACCTAGGAGACCCCCAGATAGAGCAATTGAGTTTGAAATAGATGTGCTTCTGAACACTCAACCCATTTCCATACCTCCTTATCGCATGGCACCGGCAGAATTAAAAGAATTGAAAGAGCAGTTGCAAGACTTGTTAGACAAGGGCTTTATCCATCCGAGTACTTTTTCGTGGGGTGCTCCCGTCTTATTTTTAAGAAAAAAGGATGGATGCCTAAGGTTGTGTATGGATTACCGTCAACTTAATAAGGTGACGATACGCAACAAGTACCCCTTGCCTCAAATTGATGATTTATTTGACCAACTTCAGGGTGCTTCTTGTTTTTCTAAGATTGACCTTCGATCTGGATATCACTAGTTGAAGGTTAAAAAAGCAAATATTCCAAAAACTACTTTTCGTACTCGCTATGGACATTACGATTCTTGGTAATGTCCTTTGGATTAACCAATGCCCCATCTACTTTTATGGACTTGATGAACTGTGTCTTTAAACCTTTCTTGGAATCGTCTTTATCGATGATGTCCTTGTGTACTCCAAAAGCCAAGATGAGCATGAGCAACATTTGCAAATTGCCCTACAGACTCTAAGGGATCATCGTCTATATGCTAAATTCTCTAAATGTGAATCTTAGTTGGATAAGGTAGCATTTCTGGGTCATATAGTGTCTAAAGAAGGAATTATGGTGAACCTTAAAAAGGTTGAAGCTATACAGCAGTGGCCAAGCCCTACCACGGTCGTAAAGATCTGTAGTTTCTTCCAGTTAGCCGATTATTATTGTCAAGTACTTCTCCAAGATTACAGCCCCATTGACTCAATTAACATAACGGAATGTGAAGTTTTAGTGGTTGAATGCTTGTGAAGAAAGCTTTCAGAAGCCTAAAACTTGCCTAACCGCAACTCTAGTTCTTGTTCTGCCTTTAGATTCCGGTGGATTCTCAGTGCATTGTGATGCCTTAAGAATTAGCCTTAGGTGTGTGTTAATGCAGCATGGGCGGGTAATTGCTTACGCTTCAAGATAACTCAAGAAGCATGAGCAAAATTATCCTACCCATGACTTGGAGATGGTCACAGTTGTTTTCGCCTTGAAAATATGGCAGCATTACATGTATGATGAGGCTTGTGAGATTTACACGGATCATAAAAGTCTTAAATATATTTTCCAATAGAAGGATTTGAATTTGAGGCAGCGAAAGTGGGTAGAATTGTTGAAAGATTATGATTGTACAATATTGTGTCACCCGGGGAAAGCAAATGTTGTAGCAAATGCTTTGAGTAGGAAGTTAATGGGCAGTTTGGCCCATATAACTCCTATTAGAAGGCCTTTAATAGAAGAAATTCACAAGTTAGAATCAAAAGGTGTTCAATTCGAGCTATATGAGCCTGGGACATTTGTGGCTTGTCTTAAAGCTTGATCTTCCTTGATCGAACAAATTAGGGAAGCTCAAAACAAGGAGCCCAAGTTAAGGAAGCTAATAGAAGATGTTCAGAGTGGCAAGAATTCTGATTTCACCTTGGATTAAGAAGGTGCCTTAAGGCATGGTAAATGTTTGTGTGTGCCTGATGTGAATAAGTTGCGAAGAATCATTCTTGAATAAGCTCATAATTCCAAATACACCATTCATCCGAGTTCGACTAAGATGTACCAAGACCTGAAGCAATTGTATTGGTGGGAAGGCCTGAAGAAAGATGTTGGTGACTTTGTTTCTCGAGGTTTAGTCTGCCAACAAGTCAACGCAAAACATCAAAGGCCAACTAGTCTCCACCAACAAATAGAAATACTAGAATGGAAGTGGGAATGCATTATAATGGATTTTGTCACCAGGTTACCAAGGACCTCCAAGGGATTTGATTCCATCTGGGTGATAGTTGACCGATTGACAATGTCTACCCATTTTCTCCTGGTAAAACCACTTTTAGTATGGTTCAGTATGCACAAATGTATATTGATGAGATAGTTGAATTACATGGGGTACCAATATCCATTATCTCGGATCGGGCGCCTTGATTCACCTTTCATTTCTAGAAAGCCTTTCAAGCTGCTTTAGGCACACGTCTGGATCTCAGTATTGCTTTTCACCCTCAAATGGATGGACAATTTGAGAGGACTATTCAAATTTTAGAGGATATGTTGAGAGCCTGTGTCCTGGACTCGGGTGGAAATTGGAGCCGCTTTTTGCCTCTAATTGAATTTTCCTATAATAACAGTTATCAGTCTAGTAGTCAAATGGCAACTTTTGAAGCTTATATGAAAGGCATTGTCGATCTTCGATTGGTTGGTTTGAAATTGGTGAGGCCAAGCTTCTAGGGCCAAATTTTGTTCAAGACTCCCTAGAAAAGTTTTGCATCATAAAGGAAAGGCTTTTAGCTGCTCAGAATAGGCAGAAAGCGTATGTGGACAATCGAAGATGAGAATTGGAGTTTTCAGTTGGAGATCATGTTTTCTTTTGAGTTTCTCCTATGAAGGGCATAATGAGGTTTGGCAATAAGGGAAAACTTAATCCACGTTATATTAGTCCTTTAGAAATTCTAGAGTGGATTAGTACAGTGGCTTATAGATTAGCCTCGCCACCCGCTTTATCCTTGATTCACCCGGTCTTCCATGTTTCTATGCTTCAAAAGTACATGCATGATCCTTCTCTTGTCCTTGAACCTTAAACGGTTCAATTGGACGAGAATCTATGCTATGAAGAGGAATCGACAGCTATAGTGGATCGATAAGTAAAGAAACTGCATTTAAAGGAAATAACTTCAATGAAGGTGATCTGGAAGAATCACACTACTGAGAAAGCCACTTAGGAATCCAAAGATGCAATACGTTCCAAGTATCATCATTTATTTAAGCCTCAAGGTAAATACAGTAGAATTTGGAGGACCAAATTTCTTTAAAAGGAGATAATGTCATGCCTTAGGATTTTGTATGGTCTTTTCGATTAGTATTTTTGAGTATTTAGAAGTTATTGGATTAGAAATATGCTTAGAAATATGTGTGAAACTTTAAATTTGAAAAAAAGAATTTCATGGTGCCATCGCCTAAGTGCCAGAAAGGACCGCCCAGGCACCCGCTAAGGGTTCGGAATTGAGCGTTTCAGGCTGTTGGGCGCCCAAGTGCCCATTGTCCGATTTTATGAGGTGAATTCGACCCCCCACCCTCATATTAGTCCAAAGCTCTCTTTCTCTTTGATATCCCTCTAGGGTTCTTTAACCCTTGTGATTTCCCTCAACTTATCATCTTTTCCTTGTAATTTTACTCACAAAAATCCATCCTTTTACTTCCTCTTCATCATCCCTACCATCTTCTTCTTCCTTACGCTTCTCTCTCTCTCGCTCTCCTCTAGTAATGAGAGAAAGTGAAGAGTGGAGGAGACCCATCACTTACCCTTGCTCTAATCTTCCTTCTAAAGCTTTGAGGTAAAAGGTTAGATGTTTTTTTGTCTCCATTTAGCCATAGATTGATTGTCTATTCCATAAGATGGTTTGGGTTCTTATGGTGTGGGTGTGGGGTTCATAGATTAGGGATTTTACAGTTTGGGTATTGATTGGAGTTAGGTTTGGTTCATAGAAGTTTATTTATGTTAGTTTGATATGTTTTGTAACTTTGAACTCTTCCCGAGAGTTTCCAATTGGACTACCCACTTGAGCTCTTACCTTGGGGGCTTGGTGGTGAGTCGATAATATATTTATATATTGACATTTAGGTGAAAGTATGTGTATAGATGTAATTATATTGCTGATTACCTTGAAAGATTGTAAATTGATTTATTTCCAAGATTTAGAGAAAATTTTCATATATATTCATGTTTGGAAATCCTATTTACTAGTTATTAAGTTATGTTATAACTGATTTTAAGCATGTTGGGCATGAGACAAGATACGATGAATATACCGTTGTACTTATAGTATTTATATGAGATTTCATTAAGACTTAAGCATATACATGAAGTTATAAGCAAGAAGCATTTGAATGAGATAAGAGAAGTTATGTAGACAAGTTATTTAGAAAGAAATAAAGTTTTCCTGAAGGGAGGAAGCTGTAACAGAAAACTGCTTGCTAATGGCAGTAGCATTAGCTTTGGTGCACCTCGAATAACCTAGCTAGCGGAGTGATCACTAGCCCAACTTGTTTGGCCGACACGTCCGGAAGTTATAGCCATGCTAGGCAAGCCCAGACGTAAGACAGATTAGTTACTGATAGGGTCAGGTCGTGAGGGCCACCCAAATCAGGAAATTATTTTTGGAATAGAATCCTCCCTAGAGTTTCATTTGAATATAATAATAATTATTTATCTCTTATGTTATGAGAAGTATTTCATCATTATACCTAATTTAAAGTATGATTTTGGAACTTTTAAGCTTGTCTCATGTGATCTATAAATATATTGTTCCTCACTGAGTTTTTATAACTCATTCCTTATCTATTTCAAATTTAGTCGTTGAGGCAGGTTCTACCCCTCCTGTGCAGTAGGATTTCTACTTATTCCATTTTGGTGAGCCCAGTTGAAAGGCCTTGGCATTTCTTTTGGATTATCTTTTGCATAGCCAAGTATGGCTTATGATTGTATAGGGCTCCATGAACTACAAGCAGGGTTCGAGGTTGGGTTATTAATTGTTTTGTATCAAGCTAGTTCTTTCATTTTGGCTTAGTGAAGCGGCTATGTATAATTTTGTTGGACTTACTTTAGCTACACAACTCTTTTTGGTAGCCTTGTGTATGCAAAGATTTCTAAACTTTATAGTACACATATGTACTTATTTTTGAACTATGCTAGGTTGTCTGGATAATCTTTACAGGTTTTAAATAATTAGGAATGTCCTAGTTTTAGCTGAAACTCTGTCAGTTTTTACGGAAAAAAAAAAAAAAATTGTTGGGGTTTTCGACTTGCTAGGGAATGAGAATGCCCTATGCGCTAGTCATGGCTTAAGGAGGGTCGTGACACTCATTAGAAGTTTATCTTTCTTTTCCATGACAAGAAATTAAAGCTCATCCTCTTGGCTCATGACTAAACCTATCATTCTCAGGCTATTATTTTCAAACCATTTTCGCGGTTAAGCTCATTATTTCTGAGTTCATCTTTATGGTTGAACCTGTTATATTTTGGCTTTCTTCTATACCAACAAAACATTTGGGGAAGGTTACCTATGTACAAAGCAGTTATGCTTGGAAAGTTATATCTGTTGAGCCTCCACTATTTAACAGAAGCTATTTTTCGAGCTCTTCATTTGCTTAGTCTAGATTTTTTGCTAAGCTTCTATTTACTTTTGAATCCTATTCTCGACTCATATTTGGGTCATATTCTTGAGCCTTGACTAGATTTACAGATTTAACTCCTAGCTAGCCTCATTCCCGGCCTATTATTCTGGTCCAATCCTTAATCCTAACTTAATCTTCGACCTTATTATTGGTCAATTTTTCCTTTCCAAGCTCCAATCCAGACCAGTTTCCAAACTTATTATTGTTTGACTCATTCCAAACCCTAATCTAGGCTTGATTTTTCATCTCAAGCTTCTTGCCTCAATCCAAGCTTATCATTCTTTGTTGACTTAAAACTCACCTAATTTAATTCCTGGTGAGGTGAACCTGACCTCACTCAAGGTCAAAACTCAACTTGACTTACTTCTTAGCCATGAATTAACCTTATTCTCAATTGAGATTTTAGTTTGTCTAAACCTTATTCTCGGTTAAAGACATCCACACCTTTAGTGAGGATTCCTAGTTGTTCAATTTCCAACCTTTTTCTCAAGCTCTAGTTCTACCCTTTTTCTAGGTTTTCAGCTCCTACTTTTTTGGGTTTTGCCCCTTTTCTTGGGCTTTCAAATCCAAACCTTTTCCAAGCTTTTAGTTTTACTATGGGTTTTAATTTCGCGCCCTTTTCTAGTTATAAATTCTGAACTCTTTTTAGGGTTTTAATTATGAGCCCTTTTCTAGGCTTAAATTCTGAACCCTCTTTTGAGTTTTAATTCTAAACTCTTTCTCTTGTTTTTAATTTTGAACCCTTTCTAGATTTTAATTCTGAACCCTTTCTCAAGTTTTAATTCCGAACCCTTCCTTGGTTTTAATTTCAAACCCTTTCTGGTTTTAATTCCAAATCCTTTCTTTCGATTTTAATTCTGAACCCTTTCTGGTTTTAATTCCAAACCTTTTCTCAGGTTTTAATTCCGAACCTTTTCCGGGTTTTAATTCTGAAAACTTTTTGGGTTTTAATTCCGAACCTGATCTTTTCTCCCAATCTTGAGCTAAGATTTTGTTAGACTCATCCATTCTTCATGTCCAAAACTTAGCCTCGTTCATGGTTAAGGTTTTAGTCTTCTCAGTCTACTTCATGACCTTTTTCTACCCTTACTCTTGGCTATTTTAGAGTCTTTCTCCTCGGCTCTTTGGTGGGCTTATCTCCTCAGCCCTTTTCCTTCGTAGACTTCCTCAAATCTACTTTCAAACAAATAATTCAAATTTTCCTAAGCAGGAGTCTTCAACCCTTTTCCGTTCAAATTCAATAGCAATTAAATATATGCAGAGAATTATATTCCTAAAAGTTCAAAGAAAGCTCTCCTTAATTTGCAAGTCTCTTTTTCATGCTTGAAGAGTTGATGTACTCTTCTTTAATTCATGAAAATTGTCAATCGTCAAAAAAGGACAAGTGTAATGTACAATGGTTAAAGAGATATAAGATTCCCAATTCATTGGTAGTATCAAAACAATATATCTGGATATATTGGATTAGAGTATCATATCAATTTCCATAAATAGGACAATTAGTTGTCAAACCTCAATATGAGCTCTGTTCTAACTTTAACATATGTTGGATGATCTTATTCTAGGTCAATTAACTGATGGGCATTGTGCCTAAATATCTCATGCGGCGACTCCCAAAACAAAATATTGCATAATCCATCAATAATAACAATATTATGAACATAAAGAGACTCAAAATTATTTAAATCATCAAAATATCTCAAATCAGGGAGTGAGTAAAATATGATATGCCTAGAAATATAATAATCATCTCTAAAAATTTCTAGCTCAAAATTTAGGGAAGTATCATGTATTTCTATTCAATTTAAATTATGGAAAATGCAAATAAATGTTTCTAGCACTCCAAAAAATAAATTCATCAAAAATTTAGAATTATTAAAAAATGCATGCTAGTAAATTTTGTTGAATTTTGGCTCACAAATGGGCTTTCCACTCATTGCCTATGAGTGTACCTAGCTTCATAAGCCCAGAAAGGCTTCTTCTTTCTCAGGTGGGTCAACCCGCATCTAAATTGGGTTTTCCATTATAGCTTATTTTGAGCTCTGATCTAGTGCTTCATCATTGCTACTCCAACCCAGGATTCGACGATGTGTTATTGCAAGCAAAACCCACCCAAATATGCTTGGATTCCTGGCTTCTTGATCATTAAAAACAATGAAGAACAACGCGAGATGTACCCACAATATGCAGCTCGAGTTTTCACTGATTCCTCCTCCGTTCCTCACTTAAAATTCATGATCTATGGTTCTTTAGACTCAAAATGAAGAGTTCTACTAAAGTCCAAAAGCAATTGAATGAGGTTTGGTCTTGTGATTATTTTTGGTTTTGAGTGGGAAAGGGCTAGGGTACCTTGGTTCCCACTCAAAATTCTCCTTTGATACTCAATAAAATTGTATGATTTCCAACGTGTTGGATTTGCAATAATGAGATTTACAAAAACCCTTAAATGATTGGAAGTAATTCAATTAAAAGATTGGTTCTAGGGGATTTTGATTTTCCACATGCAATAAAACGCCCAATCTTAGCAGGGCATAATTTTATGCAATTCAAATATTAATATGCTAAATTAGTTGAATATGAGGAAATCATAATCAAATTATCACCTTGGTGGGGTAGGAAAGTTTACTGTTACCTCGCGGTGGGTGCCAATATTTTGACCTATTTCTGAGGTCATCAAACGCTATCCTAACCAATCCAAGCTCTTCATGTATCCACAGCTCCGAGGGGGGATGTGCGAGGGATTCCAACGCTCAAGTTAGAACATATTTCATTCAGTTCCAAGTGAAAAATGATCAGTTGCTTACCTTGGCCTCTAATGGGGTCCTTTATTTATAATCAAGTCAGGTTCTAAAAGATTAAGTGCAGTTACAATCACTTTCTCTCTCTTTTAAAATCTCTCATTCTCCCCACTTTCTAAGGGATTCTCTAGTTTAAATTTGAATATGCTCGACAATTGAGATTTTAATGGGACTTTTCGTTATCGCTAAAATAAAGCTCATCTTTTCTAGATGGCAATTATATATGCTCACTCGGCTGAGTTTTAAGGCCTAGAAAATTAGTTCAGTATAAGGTGAGGATCAAGTTATGTCAATGCAACTTTAAGTATATTTATATTATTTAATAATTTTTCATAAAAGGTAATGCTCACCTTCATCCCTTAGGTGAAGGTTATGAAGATTAGCAAGCTTCACCCTTTTAATTGGACAAAAATATTCTCTATTCTTTTCTTAAACAACATAAATGTTATGTCTATTTTAATAATTAAGTGTGCTATATTTATTGCAGAGTAAGTTTTTCTCTCTCCTAATAATTACTAACTCTTTAAATGTTTTTTTAACATCTTTTCAAAATAGTTAATTGTAGTGCAATTTTTATTTTTAAATTAAACTTATATAGAAAATTGATAATATGTCTATTTTTTAATAGTAGCACAATTTGCCTTTCCTGAATATTTTTCTTAAATTTTTCTCTTATTATTATTTTTTTAAAGGATTAAAATATAACTAGAGATGGAGCCTTATGTAGTCATTGGGAGGGGGGAGGCCACAAAAAAATTTTACTCTTTTGTAAGTTTTGCTTCTTTATATATTTGGCCTCCTTTAAAATTTTTCATCTGGTTAATTCTTATAAATCGTTTTATCAAATTAAATGTTTAAATATTGTAATAGATAATATACCATATATATAAATGAGCCTCTCTTGAGTTTTGATTATAAAATATTTATTTTATTTTATATGTTGTGACTTTTATTTAATTTTTTAGAAAGGAGTAAAAATTATAAGATATGTAGTATTTTTTTATAATGTTAATCAATAAGTATTGGGCTTCCTAACAAAAGCTCGGCCCCTGAGTATAAAAATTTACTTTTAAAAATATCATAGAGAAACATTAATGGTTTATTTTTTAAAAGTCATAATTTATTTATTTCTCTTTAAAAATTTATAATATTATAATTTAATTTAAAAAGATCTAACTTTTTAAAATATAATGATTTATTTTTTATTTTAAAATTAATAATATAATAATTTCATTCTATGAAATAAGTATTTAATAAAAAAGAAAATGATTTATGTAGTTAGAAACTATTAGGAGAAAGAAAGTTGTTCTGTAATTAAGGCCATATTTAACTATTAAATGGACATAATGCTTAAGTTGTTTGAGAAAAGATAAAATGAATATTTTTTTTGTTTTCTAATTGAAAGAGTAAAGTTGATAATATAATACTTTAATAATCTCATACTACCCTTAAGTCATATAATGTACAATTATCCATTGTTACTTATGCTCGTGGAAACTTAAACTCTTTCGGAAAATATGGTACGCGGAAAATAGGGAATTTTTTTTTTTTTTTTTTTTTTTTACACATCGTTACTTTTGGTGCAATAAAAACTTGAGCCTCGAGCGTGAATAAAGAAGTCAAGTAAGCATGGTGCATAGAGATTAACATATATCACAAACTGTAACGTCTGAAAAATCTTATCGTTTTTAACTAAATTGTGGGGTTTTTATCGAATATAAATAAAATTAATTAGAAATCGATTAAGTATTTATTTAAGGCCGATTAGAAATTAATTAGATGTTAATTAGATGGATTATATTTGAGGGACTTGGAATAGGCATACTGAAATCCTCACAAAAAAAATTTTCAAACCATGATACCAATTTGAAGAAAGCCGATAGAATTTCAGTATTTTAAACTGCAGGAATCGAATCAATAAAATTATGCACCTAAAACCCTAAAATAAGTGGCTAAAACTTAGGCACTCTCATTCAAATTTGGATGTCCAGCTGCTGCCCAAAAGGAGGAAGAATTTGGCCTCATTATAACCACTCAACCTTTCCTCCAATCACAAGCCTTCATTCCAACCACTTCGTACCTTTTAAAAATATCAAAATTCTCTCTAATCCTTTCTCTTTTTTGAATGCCATCTATTGCCTTTTCTCTCCTTCAATTCTCCTCTCAGCTCATCCCCACTCCCCTCCATCTTCAATTCCTATTAGCTCTTAGCCACAAAAATCTCAAACTAGCTAGTATTGGTATCAAGTTGAAGGTAGAATCCTCTTGATCTGATTATTGTTCTTGACTTGATGGCTGTGGTTAATCTCATTTTTTTATAAAGGTGATATTTTATGATATTTATTGGGTGATTTAAGGATGATTTGGTATGGTTTTGTTTGGCTTAACTTGAAGCTTAGATGATAATTACTTGAAAAAACCAAGCAGAACCAAGTTTTTCTCAAAATCCCTACGGCATTCGTACTTGCGCAATGTATGGACTCTCCTATAGACACCAAACTGAGATGAAACTATTTTTAGATGATACTAGATTTCTAGGGCTTTCTACAAATATAAATTATAAGGCCATTGAATTAGTATTGAGGGAGATATGAATTTTGGAAGTTTGCCCTAGGTTTTTGAGTTTGATTCTAGGTTGGGGAGGTCATTTAGGGAAAAATTTGCCCTAGACAACTTGGAATGGAGTGAAACAAAATTTTTTAGAAAGGTAAGAATATAAAAATATGCTATAAAAATTTCATGGTTAAATTCATTTTTTATAATTCCCAGTTAATTATTGAAGTTTTTGTTTGTTCTGTTGGGACAGAGGCAGGGCAATTCAAGTCTATCAAATTTGTGAGCTCATATATTGAGGTATCCTTAGTCAAATGAAGTGAAAATTTTTGGATATGAAAGTTTGATCAATAACCTTTAAATAGACATAGTTTTGATAAGAATCCAAGTAATTTTCAATTTTTAGTGGATTTTTACTTTTGAGTGTGTAATTCTGGCTAGTTGCAAGATAGTCCGAGGTAAATTTCAAATAACTTAAACTACATAAATCAAAATGAGATGGGACGAAAAGAGTTGAAAACTTGACAAATAACACTTTAACATATCCAAAATTTAGGTCTAAATGAATTGAATAGAAATTTTGGTGGAATTTACAAAATCAGGCAGAATTGAGTAGTGGTAGCAGAAAACCCAATTTATGTTGCAATGTTATATTGTTGGTATAAATGTTAAAGGCTTGAGGCTTTATATTGGTTTTGTTGCTTGATTGATTTTTCTGGTAGTTGGCACTATTCATGGGGAAGCGGACTTGATCTGTCATACTACCAAAATTTCAGCAGAAACCCTGTATATGATGTGATGCACTTATACATGCATAAGATATCCAAGTCAAGTTACTAGTCACCATAAGAATTATGAAAAGTATGAGAAATTCCATATTACTTGGGCCAGCCCTGGAATAAAGTTAAGGGGAATAGATTGGTGGGAAGGGCGGGGAAAGCAAACCTGGCATTCTTGTCTAGGAATGAGCTCGATCCTGAGAAGCAGACTATTTGTAACGTCCTCCTCTGTATAGTACTATGCTTAAGTCATAATACCACACTCTGGAGTTGTTATACCGTGTCATCGTTATTATCTCCAGCTACTTCGGTTTATTATAAAAAATGAACATATGATACGAACTGTTCCGTTTTACAATTTGAAAACATATGGTCCGAAGCAAAGTTCATTTTATTCCACGCACTTGAGTCACATTGGCAATATTTCATAATGAGAATAATAATCACCGCATAAGTAGATGGAGCAGTCTCAACATCAATAAAACATGTGATATAATTATGCAAATACTCATATTTGAATTCATGCAAATGCACTGGTGCTTTCCTTTAACTTTCTTTACTTTCTTGTCTTGGCACACCTAGCCGTTACGTATCGCCGTCCCTAGGGTGCTTGCATATGCCTACACTTGAGCGTCACATATCGTCGTCCTCAAGCGCAGCCTATCTCATCTTCCCTTACTTGTCCTCTATATTCCAAAGTACGATCGCCTTGTCATACTCCATCGGGGTGTGATCACCATGTCGTACTCATTAGGAATATGTTCATCCTGCTACGTCCCAGAGTATGATCGCCATGTCATATTCCATCGGAATGTGATCGCCATGTCACATCCCTTAGGGTGTGGGATCATTATACCACATTCTAGAGTATGATTGCCATGTCATACCCCATCGGGGTGTGATCGCCATGTCATACTCCGTAGGAATATGGGACTTTTATCATATCCTTCATCATAGAATTATAAATACACAGGCTTCATACTTTATTCTTAATTGATCATACTTGCATAGTGTTCATATACGTCGTGTAATAACATTAATACACAAACTTTTAGGACTATCACTAATTTCTGCCAGAAATTTGGCAGCATAACGGATCGAGTCAACTTCCCTGTGAATAGTGTCAGATAACCAGAAAATTTAATCAAACAGCAACCCAATATAGAACATTATATTCATACCAAGAATAATACAATATCAATAGATGCAAGTTTAAAATCTTAAGTCTTAATCTATCTTGCAAGTCTTTAACTTTTATTGATGTTCCCGAGTTTGAGCTTAGGACCGACTTCCGAGATTGAATTAGGTCCAAGTTCCGAGATTATATAAGTTCCGACTTTCAGGGTTATGTATATAAGGCTAATGTTTTGACTCTCGACTTCTGTTTTTAAAGTGTTTTATTTGTTGTGTGATTCCAATCTCCGACATTAAGCCACACTTGGTGGTCTTCCAAGACTTTTATGAATGTGTTTCCTAAGTTCCAAGTTCCGACATTAACTATACCCGACTAAGTTTCTGAGTTCCGATATTAACTATACCCGACTAGTTTTCTATTCACTAAGTTTCCGAGTTCCGATATTAACTAAACTTGATCTAGTATATTACCTCAAACTACCCTGTACTTAGCCAGAATTGCACTCTTATAAAAGAAAATTCACCAAAAATAGAAATTTGGGTGAAATCATACGAAATTCATACCAATGTAAAGTTAACAGAGCAAGATTTCAAATGAAATAAGTTGCATATCATTTGAATGAGTATAATTCAAGATATAAGCTCCAAAATTTAACCCTACTGGACTACCCTATTCTATCCTGGATTGAACTTAAGGTGAATTCATTGATGTATTGGGGATAGTTGGCAATGAATCTGACTCTAAAATTTTTATGAGATGTTTTCTCATATGTTAGCTTTCAAACAATGTTGGATTCACTAAATTTGAAGTTGTGTAGGGTGAGTTATACCCTTCTTAACTCACACTACCTGGGTGAAAATCCTAATTTTTAGGTCAAATTTCAAAAATTCATAACTAACTCTATACTGATCCAATGGCCTTATATTATATATGTATGGAAATCCCTGAATGTCTAGTTTCATATAAAAATAGATTCATGAAATTTAAATAGCTATAGATAGAGCCGTACACTTCGTTGTACGGACCACCGGGGAAAAGCCCTAATAGCTTCTTGAGTTTTCTCTTTTCTTTAAGCTTTTTCATACCAATTCCAATTCTAATCACAACACACATGCAAATTCAGTCATAAACCATCATCATCACTCCAAATTACATCAAATCATGAGGAAAACAAGATCCCTACACAGTCCCAAATCAAGAAAAACAAGAGGAGAAGTTGGATTCCTACCTTGTTTAGTGGAATTCTTGTTGATTTGATGTCTTAAATGGAAGCAACTCTTGATGAGACTTGAAGAGAGGTTAAAGATGGAGTGGAGATGAGTGTGTACGGAAGAGAAATGGAGAGTGACCGAAATTACCAAGGGAGAAGGAAGGAATTATCTCAAGACTTTTGAAGCAAGTTGTTGCATGATTGGTGGATTTGAGTAAGTTATTCAACTTGGTTTGGCAGCCCATATGGAAGACTGAGATGGCGCCACTTGCATGGGTAAGTTGGCTAAATCTTGGCCATCCATTCTAGGGTTCTCACAGTATAATTTCTATTGATCCGATTCCGACAGTTTATTGGAAAACCGGTTTTAAAAAAATTCTGTGAGGTTTCCTATTTCCTAATCTAATTCCATCAAGCTTAATCCTTCTAAATCACACTTAATTGGCTTTAAGTGAATGTTTAATCGAATTCTAATTAAACCCAATTATTCGATGAAAATCGAACAACTCGGTTAAAAACGATTAAAATTTTTCGGATATTACACTATTACCCAGGAGTTATATTGCCAAAGACTCCTAGGAGACTAAGTATGGATAAGGATAAAAATAAGCACCCTAGGGATGATAATACGTAATGCCTAGGTGTGCCAAGAAAAGAAAGTTAAAAAAAAATGGAAGCATCTAAATGAAGAATTCTTGTTGCATTCATATTTGCATATTATCCTTTTGTTCTTTCGATTGCTATACTTATGCTTCAATTCCTTTCTCTGCTTGCTAGGATCCTAATTGTTTCCATATATATATATATATATATATATATATAGGTTATTTAGTTTGCTACACTTATGTTTAGAGTTCTACTTTATTTAACAAGTGAATGAATAATTCCAATATATTGATATGATTTAAAACTTGTGCATCTGCACACATCTCTATTTGCTAGCTAGTTCTTATTATTATTGACTTTACCTATTACCGTTTCATAATTACTTCCTTTTTGTTTAATCAGTATGTAAATAAATCAAACTCTGCTTCGAATAATATGTTTTCGAACTATTAAATTGGGTAGATTACACAGCATGTTCACCTTTTTCTTAATAAATTGAAGTAACTGGAGATAATAACGATAACATAGTATATGGTGAATAAGGAATCCTACTGAGAATTTTCAATTCTCACTCCTATTTCTGTGTTATCTCCAGATAATTCAAGGAGTTTAAGATAGCCAGAGGTAGCTATCAAACAAAGTCTGTCCAAGTAACAGTAACCACTCCCGAGTGTAGCACTATGACTTAAGCATAGTACCGTATAGGGGAGGATGTTACACAAACAAAGTTTTATGAGCTCAACTTAGTAAATTAGATACAAGCTTTTAGTTAGATTTTTATCTTGTTAAATTCTTTCATTATTCCATGGGGTAGGTTTCTTCTATTTTCTCCTTAAATCCTTGGAGTTGAAATGTAGAGTTCCAATGTCTTAAGTTGAAGGTTTTGGTGTTTTCATGTTTGTTTCTCATTATCCCGTAAAATTTGCCTTAACCAGATTTATATTTTGTTGTAGGGCAGCAATTTAATAAATTCACCATAATTTCATCTCTTATTATTTTAACTTGATTTTTTTGTAGAATTTATACTTCTCTGAGTTATCTTTTAAATAAAGCACGCCCTACTCAAAGACTTGAACTTTAACTTGAGTTATGCACTTTTTAACTTGATTGCTCAATCTTTTAAGTTTATTTCGTAACAATGACTTCTCAACTCTATTAGGAGTTTCTTATAAGGAATCTATCAAAATTGTTTTATGGGAGTGTTCTATTGTCTTAGCTTTCTAACCAACTTGGTCCCACTTAAAAATATTTTCTATAGCTCTAGTTATAAAGGTTTTAGTGCAAGTTGTTCAGTCAAAAACTTCACTGGGTACATCCTACTTTAAAAATTCATATCTTGGTCATTTTAAATCCAATGCTCACATATTTTATATCTATAGAAAGCTCTGAGTCTATTTTCATATAAAATTTGTTTAGCTATATTTCAATTTCTATAGCATGAGTTATCATCTTCACAACCCAGATTGCTAGATTTACCAGCATAACCAGATTTCATTTTCTTGAGTAGTTTGTAAAAATATTGAAGTGTCTCATCAAATGACCATTTTTATCTTTCATTTTTCTATCACATTTTGATATTTCAACAAAAAATCAATGTTTAGAGTGTAAATAAAGTGTGATACATGAAAGTGCTCATACAACATAATCACAACCAAAGAGAACATTTTAACACAAGGAAAAGCTTCATGGAGACAAGGTGTGGTCACGAGACCTTAGAACAAGCCCAAAAACCACCTAGCTATGAAAATTTTAGGAGTTTTAGTACTTGAAAGCACATAGAAGAGAAGGGTTAGAATCACTACTAAGAGGAGCTTCTTGAAGAGTTTGAAGAGTGAACAAGGTTAGAGATGACCTCCCACCTTTTGAGCATGAAAATGGGGCTATGTGTGTGTTTAAGTGTGTTCTTCAAAGACCAAAGGAGGTGGCCATTGAAGAGCTTGTGAGAATGGTGGTGGAAATGAGGTTAGTTGGAGTAGGAAGGCAAGAAGAAGAAGAAGAAGAAGAGTAGGAAGAACAAAGAGAGATTTAGAGAGAGGTGAGAGCTTTGGTGTTTTGGTGAAGGAGTGAAGTTACAAAATGAGAGAGTAGGAGGAAGGGGCTGTTTAGGCATCCCTCACCAAGACATGGGTTGAGGTGATTTTGCCTCCTTCAACAAACAAGAGGGTTAATGGCCTTGGGGTGAAAGAGTAGTTGTGTTTCCTTTGAGTCTTGGTGCATAAGCAAGGACCTTTTTGTGCTTTCTCAAGTGGTTAAAGACAATATCCACACCATTTATGGAATTGTTCACTTGAAGGTTTATACCAAATATGGTATGATCCATGTAAAGGATAACCCTCTTTTAGTTAATTTTGCTGAAAGTGACATAACCAAAATAGACTTTGATCTAATGGTGTAAGATTTAGAAGCAAATGAATGGTCGATGATGGGGCTAGGGTTGGCCAATTTTTCATGCAAGATTAGGGTGAGAATTTTGAATTTTCATTGTTATGAGGATTATCTAAGTGTTAATCAATTAGACTAGTTTAATTGCTCTTTAGGCAATTTTGGTTAATTACATCTTTAAGACCCCCTTTTTCTAAAATGAAAGATTCTTACTAATTATGTATTTAGTGTGCGAGGATTAATTTGTCATATTTGATTAAGGTAAAAATATTTCATGTGCTTAATTAGTAAGATTATATTACCTTAGTTACGTTCTAAATCATGAATTAGTGAGATTTAAATGATTAGGCTTTAATTAAAGCATTTAGCATTTTATGATTCAATGGTTGATTTTTTCTTATTGATCATTGACTTTTAGTTGACTTATCTCTAATTTACTAAGCTCTTGTTCTTAAGATTAGCCGATTAACCCTCAATTAATCATTAACCTTTCTAATTAGTTAGTGATATTGAGCTTATTAGCTTAAGCAGAATTGGGGATGTTACAACTAACTTTCATGCAAACAGAGTGAAAGTTAGCATTTACGTAGTACATGCTAGCATTTAATGCAAGAGAAGACCAACATTCCTAACTCTTTCTATTTGTTACTTACTAGAGTCTCAAATTGTAACATGCCTAATTTTGTCTAAGCCAATTAACTCAGTGATTCAGAGTAATTGGGTTAATTAGTGAAAAGTTAATGATCAAGCGGTTAATTAAACGAAGTAAAGGATTAGTAAAAACTCTAAGTCAAAACAAAATAAGACAAATGTACTAATCACATAAGAAGCTAAAACACTATTACTAATAAAGTGGTATGCCCCCAAGAGAGGGTAATTAGCCACTAATCACCAAGAATTTAATTAAGGTTAAGTACAACATAATTAAGCGACTAAGTAATTAACTATGAAAACCTAAGTTAATTGCTAATCTTGATTAGTGAAGCTCATCAAATTGTAAGACAACTAGTCTCATCATCAAATTCAAACTAAAAGTCAACTAGACAACCAAGTACACATGATGTCATTAAAGCAAAAAACAAAGGGACAAATGTACTTTATGTAAGAGAATGTAAACTTGTAATTAATGTAAAAAGGGATAAGGTGATCATACCAAATCAATTCCCTTACCCTCGTAATCCTTTTTATCCCCTAATTAAAAGATGAACCCACACCCCTTTTAATAACCCATGGTCTCCCCTCTCTCTTGCTCACTCTCATTAAAAAAGAAAATCACACCGTTCATTTTCTCATTTCCTTTAATCTCTTTCTTCTCCAAGAAGACGAAATCTTCTATTTTTCTTTGCCTTCTTTTTCCTCTTCGTCTCAAGTTTCAAAAATCCTCCATTATTATACCTTACTAACCTTGTAAGGGCTACACAATTTAGATCTTACAAACATATACACACACCTTCTCAAGCATAGAAACAACAAAAGTCTCTCCTTTCTTCCTCACCAAAATTATGACCACCATTGGAGCTAGGAAGGTGATTTTCTCTTCAAGGCTCAACTTTTCTTCCTTTTTTCATCACTTTGAGTGGATTGGTTCCTCTCACCCTTTTCTTTTATGACAAGAGCCATGGTTACTCAAGCTTTTTCCATAGCTTTTGAGTTCCAAGCCTTGTTCTAGTTTTTAAAGTCTCATTTATTCATAAAAATGCCTCTTTTAACAGTTTAATCTGTTTGTTTTATTTCTAATGCTTTTATGAAGTGTTTAATCAGAGCATTTTGCTTCTAATGTTCTTATGAGGTGTTTAATTAGTTTGTTTATAATTAAAGTATGTAAAGTTTCAAGCTTAACTCACTTAGGTCAAGAACACACTAGTCCTAACCATGACTAAGGTGTTCTTGGTTTGTTTTACATTTTTATGACCATATCCATGTTAAAGTTGCTTACTTTGTCTTGTTGGAGTGGTTGTTGGAATATGACCATGGAAAAGTGGGTTTTCAAGACATGAACATGAAAAAGATTGAAATTTTACTACGTATTTCATAAGACTAAAATTTTCTAAGCTTAGATCTATGTCCCATAAGCTTTAATAAGTCGAAAATGGAAGGATTCAAGAAGTAAAACAAAATAAAAATGCTATCTTGGACTTAAATGGGGCCATGGCCTCATCATTAAAATGTAGGGAAGAAAAGTAAAAGAAAAACCTTAAGGAATCCCTAGAGGACATTTCAGGCAAGAATAATAAAATAAGGAAAGAATTATGCTTGGCTGATTCAATTAAGCTTGAAGAATAAATATAAGAGTTAAAAGAATATACTAAGTAAATATGCAATCCTTAAGGATAAAGAAGTAAGGAAATAAAGCTAAAATTTCTTTTCAAGGTTAATTAAAGACTTAAGGGCATAATGGTAATTTTAAAGATTGAACCTAATCACTCAACTATGCTTATATGACTCTTGAGTGTGTTTGTTTGCGTTATTCCTTAATCATATGGGAAATGATGAAGTTGTTTTGTTGTGCCTTACCATAACTATATTGGTTCTATGCCGGGATACTTGGGGAAAGATCCTCTAGGATCAAGAAGTTGCATGTGATTGACTCTTATGGATGATGATGCAAATGTTGATATGTTTATTATAACTATACTAGGATTAAGTGTTGGAATTCTTGAGGAAAAATCCACGAGAATCATGATCTATGCATGTGAATTATTATTCATGAATGTTTAACTCTATTATAAATGCTATTTACGGATGTTGTTTTGAAGTCTGAAAAATTTGGGCAATCTCCCAGTCTAGCTGTTATGTTGTCGAATTTTCAAAAAATTTATGGACTTAGAAATAAATGTCACATGCTATGACGGTACTTATGTTAAGATAAAGAAAGGTTAACTCCGTTCTTGTTAGGGTACCAAAGCATAAGACTTAATACTAAATGCCAAAATCAAGAAAGACACCTGGATACGATCCTTCGGTCACTTCGGTAAAGGAAGATGATCAACAAAGCTAAAATAATTGGGTATGATCATTCGGTCACTTCGGTAAGAGAAGGTTACCCACCAATGAACCCTCTCTACTTGTCAATTTAAGTCAGGTGTAATGACTTTAGTCATAGTAGGTATGAGCTCATGTTCTAAGAGAAACTTAAGTGTTGAGGGTGGTATATATGAAAGTTTAAGCATATACTAATGACTAATTAAAGTCAAAGAAAAACTAAAGTCAAAGTCAAGGCCAAAGTAAGTTAAAGTCAAAGAAAGGTTAAAGTCCATGGAATAGCATAAAATGTACATGCATCTATGTTTCTTCTATGCCCATTGTCATGAATGTTTTATGTACGCTTATTTACATGTTATGATTCAATTGTTCTATTATCTATGAAAGAATGAATAAAAGTAATCCGCTTTGGGCATGTAAGATTTCAAACTTAATAAAAATTGAACTTATGCATGCTTACCTTTTTATAAGAAAATCCGAAGTGGTCAAGATGGCAATGATAACACTTAAATGTCTAGTTAGAGTCCTACTAAGAATTTTTATTTCTCACATCTACCTTCCATGTTGTCTTCAAAGGAGGTCGATAAGGTGTGTGGTGATCTTCGTTGAGTTTCCTATATGGCATTGGCACTTTGACATTGTTCTCAATGTAGTAGTGATGATAGGACATGCTGCAATGTGGGTTTACATCTTTTACGACCGTTAGTTTGGAGCTTTAGTCCCACGATCTTTTCAATGACATAAATCTTTCTGCTATGCATCCCTCATTTCATCCCCCTATGGACCTATCCAATTAAAAGATGGATTTTGACACTCAATTGATGCCAACGTATACTATTAAGTTGGATCCCTTAGATCTCTCTTATTCATCCATGATTCAGTTGAGTTCTGAGTTATCTTCTTCCATAAAGAGTAGAGTGTTTGGCATTACGCAAGGATGATGCTTCATCCACACTCGGGAGATACCACGTGGGTGTGGATGTGCCTTTGGTGAAGGACGTGAAGGTGCTTCTAGAAGAGGAGGAAATGGCTTCATTTTCTCTTAGGTTTAGATAGGGAGGATGTACAATGGCACATGTTGGGATTGGATTACTAGTTGCAGCCTCTTTTGTTATATAGTTTTAGGTTGCACACTTTTGGCATGTATGCTATTTTTAGATCTTTGTGTCAGATCAATATGTTTACTTCTTGGCATGGTTGAAAGTCATTTTTGATACATTAGCTTCTTCCGCTATTATGATTGTTTTGTATGGTCGGATGTTTGGATACCGATCCTACTTCTACTTGTTACTATATATATATATATATTATGTTGATAATGAAATGTGCTAATGATGATATGACATTTACGTAAGTATGCATGTATTTGTTTTTTGCAGCACGAATGTTTATATATGAGATGTGACAAATATGTAACGAAGACTATGTGCCTGTGGCTCACGATTTCGAAAAAGATACTTTAGTAATTGATTAAAAAAAATTTCCCCTACTTTCATGATAAAGTGTTTTACAAATGAGTTATGTTTCCAGAAAGTAAAAGTAAAAGTAACAACTAATAATACTGTAATACGACTTAAACATAGTATAGAATTATTAGAATATTACAAAAATCACAATGCTTCGTGATATTTATATATAGGGTGAGGATAAAGTTATATCGATGTAACTTTCAGGATAGTTACATCACTTAATAACTTTTTATAAAATATAATTTTATTTATCCAATTGTTCAACTACAATTACCTATAATGAAGATTATTTGTATCAAACTTTTTAAAATGATTGAGCATTATTAGATCTTGTTTTTATACATTTTAAATATATTATTACATTATTTTTTATATATATATAAAATATATTAAATGATCTTGGATCAATATAAAATTTCGTAAAAATGATCTAATCCAATTGTGAGTTTTGTGAAAACATTACATGAATAAAATTTATCAAATAGTATAAAAATTGTTTAAAGTTACATTGGACAAATTCCATTGACCCAATGACAACAGCTGCGTCCATTTGCTTCCCATGCATGCCCTTCCAGAAGAGCCTAAACCGAGCTTATTCGAGTAGTTCGATCAAGTGTTGAAATTAGTAACTGCCTCGTGGATGAGGGGACTTTGAATTTCCCCAAATCCAGGGGTTCCTAGGATCTTGACACAGCATCTGGAGACTCCCCTCCACGAGAATTGCCTCATTTCTTTTTAAATAGACTCAGCCGCTCAGTCTACGATATACTACATTTCACATACACACAAAACGCACCATTTCTAGGTTCTTACTTGCACAATGGAGTGCCTTTGTAGTCTCGACCAGAGCTATTTCAAGCTTAGAGTCAACGAGGTCTGCATTGACCTCACTTCACTGGTGTGTGTGCATATATATATATATATATATAGAGAGAGAGAGAGAGAGAGAGAGAGAGAGAGAGAGAGAGAGAGTTTAATTGGGATGCACTGATAGTGTAAAATTTTTTTACACTGTCATCCAATTAAAACCTTCTATTTGCATAACCATTCAAGTAGTGGGTGATTATATCAAAAACTTTTGCTGATGTGGCAATATATGATTGGATGTCTGTGTAAAAAAGTTTTACACTGACAGTGTATATATATATATATATATCTTCAATACATTTTATAGAATATATTCTTGTTGATCCAAGTGATGAATTATAACTATTAATCACATTGGTCATTTTGCCAAATTTTAAAAAAATGTATTAAATGGTTTTAAATTAAAGTAAATTTTTATGAAAATGATCTATAACATGTGAACTTTCAAACATTTGATGGGTTTTTTTCAAAAGATTCTTTAATAAAATTACTTTAAGATGTTAGATTTATGTTTAATTTATAGTGATGTAAGTTGATCCCTTTTTCCATATATTGGGAGGGATTGATTGACATCTAATAAGACTTGATATATATATTTTTTTCTTTTTAACTAAGGTAGGAGAGGGGGAATGAGAGTCAAATACAAGATATTTTAAACTCAATAAGACATGCAAGAAACAACCATTAAGTTGTGGACTCAATTGCGACAAAACTTGAGATACTTACACTTTAATTTACTTTTTACATAATATCATTATTTTAGATTAAGTGTTGAATTATAACTATTATCATGTATGTAATTTGTCCAAATTTTAGTTCGGTACCTAAATCCTAACAGTAATAATTAAGCCATTTTTCTATTAAATTAACCTTATAATTCGTATGAAACATATTTCCGTATTTCCAGGTGAAAGTGACTTAAATGATGATTTATCTATATAGGGAAATCAACAAAAGCATTATGACTAATTAGATTAAAAAATAATTTTGGTACATTATTATTGTAAAATATTTTCTATCAAAAAAAATTGTTGTAAAATATTTTATACTATAATCTAAATACAAATTATTGTTAGTAGTATTTCATTTTAATACATTTTAAGTTTAAATAATTTTATATTGTTATCTATTTATATTCTATTATATATATGAGAATTTTTAGGTGGTGGAACTTAAGATGATAATATATAATTGAATGATTATATAAAATATTTTTATATTGATAACATATCAAAATTAATCTTTTATTATTGTTTAAGTGATTTTTAAGATAATTGTTATAAGTTACATGGAAAAAAGAAGAAGAAGAAGAAGATAGTCATTATAAGATTGAGATCTTTTTTTATTAAAAAAAAAATTGATTGGACGACTACATAAGAAATATTTATATTAGCAGTAAAACATCAAAATTAAATCTATTAAATTATTATTTAATGGTATAAACAATTCGTTTTAAGTTATATCTTATATCTTATAAATAAACAGATATAAAGAGAATACCCATGAATAACTTCTTTCGATCTCTCTGAATTAGATTGGTATTCACTTCGACGTCCACCAAAGTAACTTTTTATATATTTACATTTTAGGTGCATTTTAAAATTCTCATAAAATTGGAGTGAACATTCAATATTTACGTAGTTTGACCTATTATAATAGGGCTTTTTGTTTTTAACTTTTCTATTCTATAAGCATGAAAAGACCATTTTATCCTTCATTTTACATCAAATTTTCTTTTTAGCGTCATTTATACTTTGAGTTGAAACAAGTTTATGATTATAAATGTAACATCTTCATCAGTACAGTACTATGCTTTAAGTTATAGTACTACACCTAGCAATTGTTGTTGTTACAGGAATGGAACTTGTGTAATAGCAACCATCGGCCGTCTTCTAATATTAAATAACTCTGTCCAGTAATACCCCTTGAGATATCTAGAGATAACACGGAAACATAGATAGAGATGAGAATTACAAATTCTCAGTAGAATTTCCTAGATTATCTCATATAGTGTCATTGCTATTATCTCCAACTGTTTCAGTTTATTATGAAAATGTGGACAATACATAATAGGTTCAATTTTAAGTTTGAAAACATACTTCCAAAAGCGGGGTTACTTTTAGCAATCACTTGGCATACATCATGACAAGTATAATAAAAGTAGGAATATAACATTTCAGTCATTATCACAATACCATTACAACATAATAAGATGCTTCAATATTCATAACTCATGCACACTTTTGACATATGCAAGTGCACTAGTCTTTCTTGTCTTTCTTTAGCTTTATTTAAATTTTACTGCCCTTTGGTAGACTAATCTAAGAGTGAGCTCAACTTGTGACCATCATTACATAGTGTTGACTCGCGAAGGGATCCACGTGCCTCTAAATTAGAGGGATCTCATTTGGCCAACTGCCTCCAAACTAGAGAGATCTCAGAGTTTTAGTTGCCTTCACAGAGAGGAATCCAATAATTGCCTCCAAGTGAAAGGATTCACATCTTATTTATTTAATTATCTTCATAGGGAGGGATCCAATAACTACCTCCAAGTAAAAGGATCATATCTTGTCTTTCATATTCTTTCATGGTTCATATGCTCATATATTCTGTATGCATAGGCTAGAGAGAATTATGCACATGCTTCACATCTTACTTTCAAATATTCATGCTTGCATGATATTCATGTACATAACGTATAAACATTCATGACTCTCACATATGTCTGCCGGAAATTTGGCAGCATATCAGTTTAAAATAACGCATCCCCAAAATACAACGGAGTACTTTCAGCTAGCCAATCATATTACTAGAATCAATCATAAATCATAAATCAACATTTACAGTAGTTTAATAGAGAATTTTAATCAACAATCTCAATAAGTGATTGTTCCTAATGCAAGACATTCAACTAAGTAAATTTTGCCAAGGTCCCTTGAAATTTTTGAATCTCTCTAGTTTTGTAAATTGCACTATAATTTTATTTAAACTTATCTAAATCTGAAAATTTAGTATGTTGTGGCATTATTAATCTATTTTTAATTCTCGTTAGTCCCATTAAGTTTTGATGAGTATAAATTGAGTTACTGAAATTTTACTCAAGATTGCCCTATTATTGGACAAATTTGAGCACTTAAATGTAAAAATTCACTAAAAATACAATTTTAATTAATTTCATCCAAAATTTATATCTAAATGAAGCTAATTTAATCATCTTTCATTTCCCACAAGTTTCATTTCAATTTGGTAAGTAGAACCCAAGTTATAAGCTCTCAAATTTGGCTAAAAGGGTCTGCTTGTCTTAACCCAGATAGGACATAGGGAAATTTTGAAGAATTTCTGGGAATACTGTACTTAAGAGATGAATTTGAAATTTTTTTGGAATGAATATTTATGTGTTAGCTTTCTAAAAAAAATTAGTTGCACTCAATTTGAAGTTGTATAGGGTAAGTTATGCCCCTCACAACTCATACTGGTTAGAACAGGGGACATGATTCAAGGGTTTACTTCAAAAATTCATAACTTTTTCGTTTCAAGCCAATGGGCTTATAATTTATATAGTTGGAAAGCTTTGAATGTCTAAATTCATTTAAAAATAGTTCATCCAATTTTGAAAATTATAGGTTGAAATGTACTATATGCAGTACGGTTAGCTCCTAGGGTTTTAAATTTCAACAAGTCTATTTGAATTTCCTTTAGACTTTCTTGATCAATTAACTAACCCAACCAAGAATTTCCATGTTTAATCAATTAAAACAAGTCACAAAATCATCATACAACTTCAAAATAAGGAGGAACATGAAAACCATAATCAACCACATAACATTTATCATCAATAAAATTTAAGAAATCGTACCTTGATTCCAAGTTTGAGCTAATAAGAAGCAACTCATGGGTGTAGAAGATTGAGTAGGATGAAGAAGTAAAGATGTTAGGATAAGAAGAAAAAGAAAAATGAGGGAGAGAGGTCAGTTCCTTGGGGATGAAAAATGAAGGATAAAATAGCAAGAATTTGGGTTTTAGGTCATAAATGGGAGGATGACTTATAACACCCTCATTGGGGGATTTTCTGTTGAATAAATTTTGGTTAAACTTCCCATTTTGTGGCTGTTAGGGCGCCACCTTTAAGGGGTATGTGGCTAAATCCTAACCACTCAATTTAGGGATTTTAATAGTATAAATTTCTACTGATTCGGTCCTTGCATTACACAACACTGAAATCAAACAGATTCTTCTTAAATTGGCAAGACATTGCTAATAATCTTAAAAAAAATTTCTACTTCTAACCCTAACATTCATATTTCAACCCTAATTAATCGTATATCTCTAATGCCTAAATACTTCTAACCCTAACATTCATATTTCAACCCTAATTAATCGTATATCTCTAATGCAATGAAATAAAATGATTAATAGTGCTAATCAGATGCACCATGAAATCGAGATGTTACAACAAACATGATGGCTGAATCTAAATTCACAACTAACAAACATATCATGATTCATCTAAATAAATAAACATTAAACAAATCCGACTTAAGCCAATACCATCATCATCCTGATGTTAGTGTATATTTCGATTTGAAATGTTGATATTATATGTTCAGCAACTCGGTTGGAGACTTGGAGGTGCCATTTTGTTTTGGTTTGATTATGCAGATCCATATTCTTTTAGTGTTTGCCTTTTTAGGTACTAATAGCTTGCCCACTTAATTTTTTGCACAATTGAGAACAAAAACTCAAAGTTAATTGATGTGGAAAACATGGAAGTATTGCCATCGCTAACAATGTTTAAGTTGAAAAGGAGAGAAAAGGAGAAAACACAAAGCAGTTTCCTTGTCCACCTTCACCAGTGAACCACCATGAGCCATGGCCACCTCCTCTGTGATCACCATGCGCAACCCCACTGCTTCTTTGTTTCACACTTAACCTCCCACCACCATCCAATCAACCACCTCCAAACTTGCCTAACTTTAGCCACAAAACCACCATCAACCACCACACATCACCTACCTAAACCCACTCGTACAACAACCCGAGTAATAGCACACTTGCTCAACACTATTAAATTATTAATTATTAGATACATTATACATGTATAATAAGGTAATAGGGAAAATGTTAACCATAGAATGATATGATTATAAATTCTCTCTGTAGTAAAATAGTAATATTTTGACCAACCGAAGAAATTCTCTTACTGGCAGTTTCATGTAACACTAGAAGCTAATCTGGTAGAGATCTATGATATAGGAAAACAAAAATATCCTCCTTAAAAATCAATAGGACTTAAGAAGATTTAAGCTTTGTTTGAGATCCACTTCCAATAAGAATCAACCATTAGGCTAGATGACACAACAAAATGAAACTCATCACCTTCTCTTCATTTCCTTCTCATTTTTGGCAGCCTCACTCCTTTTCTCTTTACTTCTATTTTCATTTTCATACTACTCAAACTCACGCAAACTCTTTTGTCTTACTTGTTCTCACTTAATTTTTCCAACCTTTCTACTTGTTTCCTCACCAAACAACTCTTATACAAGTAAAAACTTCCCTCCTTTGAGCCTCATAAATTTGGTCATGTTAGGAGTAAAATGGTGATTTGTGATTAGCTTGGGATTTTGGAGAAGCAAACGCACCAAAAGATCAAAGCTATAGAGTTGCAAGCTTTGGATTTAAGGTAGGCTCCTGGATTTGTTGTTGTTTTGTGATCCTTTGATAAGTAGGGTTCGTCTCTTGTATGTTGCTCTACTTTCTATGAGGATGATGTGATGTAAGTATAACTTGTTCTACTAAAGGTTGACAAAACTTTATTAGTGTAGAGGAACACACTTAAGAACCATAATCACCCCAAAAATAGAAAATCTACTATTAAGGGTTTCATAAATAGTACTCAATATATGGACGTATCTCAACTTAGGAAACCCTAGTAGAGGTAAGACCAATTTTGTGTGAAAGTTCACTCATATAGGAGTCTACCCTCAAAATTTGAGGTCCATTGGACTTAAGATGAGAGAGTTATGGTTTTTCAAAATGAGATATTGGTTTACAGTCTTAATTTTGACTAGTACATGGTATAAAGAGCATATCTTGCCCAATACAACTTCAATTGGAATGAAACTAGCCTTGTTAGAAAGCTACCATATAGTGAACCATGCCTATAAAATTTCTAATTTTGATCATTGGTAGATTACTCCAAGAAATTCCACAAATTTTCCTCGGGTTCCTTGAGTGCTGAAATAGGGCAATCTCAATGTAGGGTTTATCACTTAGGCTCTACTTAATGAAATTGAGTAGCATTTGATTTGTTTGAAAGGAGCTTTGTGTAGGTATATTTAAGTAAAATTTTGGAACAAAAGAGTATAAGATGGATTTTGGGTGATTTTCTAATTCTAGGTATGCAAGTTTGTCTTGAAACAATGCAGTAATGAGCTAAATACTAGGCTCTGGGTTCCAAGTTCAGAACACACCCACTTACCTATCGTGGCCTAGTTTTTGGGATCTGAGGTCCAAGTTCTTGATAAGACAATCGAAACGAAACCAAGATAGGTATCTCTAAAATCTGAGTTCAATAAGTCACGATTTCGGTGTCCCTAATCTCCGAGATTCGAGTTTGATAAGTCACGACTTTCGTGTCCCTAATCTTAAAGATTTGAGTTTGATTGGTCATGATTTCCAAGTCCTTAATCTCCGAGATCCAAGTTCAATGGATCACGACTTCTGTGTCCCTAATCTCTGAGATCCAAGGTCAATAGGTCATGAGTTTCGTGTCCTTAGTCTCCGAGATCCAAGTTCAATGGGTCATGACTGCCGTGTCCCTAGTCTCCAAGGTCCGATGTTAGATGGGCCATAACTCTTATGCCCTATGTTCTGAGTTTTGAGTTAAACGAGACACTACTCCTAAGCCTTCTAGTCTTCAAGTTCCGAGTTACAAGTTCCTAAAGAGGACAAGACTGGGTGAGTTTTAAAATGTACCATGAGTATACACCATAATGAGGACAAGACTGTATGCCTTGATATTATATTGGTGGTGATATTGAGATTATTATTTCTATGGTCGACTGGTTGTTAATTGTGTTGTTTCCCTGGAAGTCTTCATATTACAGCTATTATATTGCCAAATTCTCAGCTTAAGTATGTAAAAGTAAGTTATGTAGCATAGCCATAAGCATGTTAAGCACTTTCATACATGAACTATGAACTTATGAGATGATGATGATTCCATATTACTTGGGTTAGCCCTAGAATGAATTATGGGGAATAAGTCAGTGTGATAGTTAGGGAAAGTAAACCCAGCAATCATGTATAGAAACAAACTCAATCTCGAAAAGTAGGCTATTATCCAGGAGTTTGCATGGCTAATTATTCTTAGGGGACCAAGTATGGATATTTATGATACAAGTTAAAGAAGAGAAAAAGTCAAGTGCACTTCCATCATGAGTCATTTGCATCTACCTATGCATAACATTAGTTTACCTATTGACGTATTATGATTATTATGGAATTTCTTCTCTATTTGTCAAGTGTATGCATGAAATGAATCTGCTTTGGATGATATGGTTTTAGAACTTATAAATAATTTATATTTCTATTATTTATATTTTCCATGTTTTTAAAACAAACCAGAGCAGCTGAGAATGATGATGATGTCAGTATATATGATAGTCTAGGAGACCTTACTGAGAATTTTAAATTCTCGTCCCTATTGTATGTATCCATCTCATTCTCTGACAGTGGAGACGGTAGCGGCATTTTTCATCAAGCTTCTTGAATGGCAATGACCTTGCCTTTGATTCCTTGTACCTGATGGCGACTTCCCGTGTGCACCTGTACATATTCTTTCAGCATTCCTTCATAGTTTCGATTTTTAGTCCGATCATTGATCCTGCGATCCCTTTTGATGGGATCCCTCTATATATGGCTTACCTGGCAACGACATCACCTCAGCCCTCACCACTAGCATCTATGGTGACCGACCCCTCAGAGGCATGTACCTCTTCCTCCTCTTCTTCATCTTCTGGAGGTAATAGGCACCCACCTAGCAACCCAAAACCATCAAGCATCTTGGAGAACGGTTTTCTTTTCCCTGAGTTGGATTAGGGGGGTTTTGGTGGGCCTTTTGGGAGACCATTAGTCAATATAGGGTTACCTAGCATTACTTGTACAAGGTGGCCCTCTTTTGGGTATCTTTTTATATGACCTTGGGTTACAGACTTAGTTACCATTTCTTTTGTTCTTATGTGTTTCTACTTGTTTCCAGTAGTCATCCCTGCATGGACATGTTCTGAGGTGGTGATGAAAAGATGTGGATCAGAGATATGATTTTTGGGAATCCTTTTTTTGAACCCGAAACTCATATCTAAATACATGAGAATGTATATAGTTATGTAAATGTACTATTAAGATCTACAGTGAATTACTTCCCGTGTCTTTTAATTTCTTAATATTATGATTTGGTATGCTCTATCTTATGGATTTACAAAATATGTGTGCCATGTAAACAAAGAAAATTTATAATTCACATTTCTACTAAATCGAATCTCACTAGAATTAGTCATAGATGAATAAAAGGTAATGTTTCACACGTAGAAAACTCCCAAATATGGCATTATGACTTAAGCATAATACTATATTTGGGAGGGTGTTATATTTTTTGTATCAGAACAATTCGTCCTAGCAAAGGCATGGGGATTGGATTGATTGTGCTTCATGCATATTCTGAATCTCTTAGTTATTATCATGTATTGAATCTTGTCTGCCAAAAGAAGATGTAGGAATATGTGTGCACTTTTGCCTGGTTATTTAAGCTATTGGTTAGTAGCACACTGAGCTTAGTATTGAGCTTGATCAACTCAATGGCTTTTGTTTTGTATGTTTAGAGATTAATGGCTTCCAGTTCTGGTAAGCGTGGAAAGCTGCAAGCAAAATGTGCCCTAACGATCCTGCTGAATTTATGGGTACTCTATGGAAAATGGCTTATGTCATGAGAGAACAGGCTACAATTGCATACCAGATGATGGAAAAAGTGGGAAGACAACCTAAAGAAAGCCATGAAGGAAATCCTAACAGCGCGAAGGTCAATTTGGAGCACCTAAAATTTGCGGAATCCAAGAAAGAAAATCCACCTAATTTTTGGGAGCTTTCAACCCAGACAAGGCCGAAGAGTGGCTAAAGGCAATGGAGAAAGTCTTTTCGATGTTGACATGTACCAAGTACTAGAAGGTAGCGTTTGCTACCTAGATGTTGGAAATGGACACTAAATTTTGGTGGATTGGTGTAAAGAGACTATTTGAAGGTTCCCAAACTGATATTACTTGGGAAATAAGAGGCATTTTATCAGAAGTACTTCCTTGATTCTATCTAAAGCACTAAAGAATTGGAATTATGGAACTTCAACAAGGAGGTAAAAGAATGTTGGAGTACATTGCCAAGTTTGAAGAGCTTTGCAAGTTCTCCATCATTTACCAGCGAAATCTAAACAAAACCTGGAAATGTGTTAAGTTTGAAGGGGGTTGAGAGAGGACATGTGAACAATTCCATAAATGGCATAGACATTCTCTCTAACCACTCAAGAAAACACAAAAGAGTCCTTGCCCATGCATCAAGACTCAAGGGAAACATAATCAAATCTTTCACCCATGGTCATTAACTTCCCTTGCTTGTGAATGAAGCAAAGCACTCAGCCCCCTTTAGCTACAAAAGTTATGCCCCAAAACAGCCGCCTTACTCTCATTGTGTGACTTTCATTCTCCTACTAAGACACCAAAGCTCTCACCTCTCTCTAAACCTCTCTTTGTTCCTCCTACTCTTCTTCTTGTTCTTTTTGCCTTCCTAGTCCAACTAACCTCATTTTGTAACACCCTCCCAAGTACAGTACTATGCTTAAATCATAGCACCATACCCTGGAGTTGTTATCACATTACTGAGCGGACCTTGTCCGACAAAGAACTTCAAATTGCCTTCAAAACTTTTGAAACTATCTGGAGATAACACGGAAATAGGAGTGAGAATTGTAAATTCTCAGTAGGATTCTCTAAGTATCATTAATAATATCATCGTTGTTATCTCCAGTTTGCTTCGGTTTATTATGAAAAAGGTGAACATACTATGTAGACTGTTTAATTTTACAGTTCGAAAGATATCATGTCCGAAGCAAAGTTCATTTTTATCATACACTTGGCATCTGAGAGGATCCATAGAAATCAAGTCATGAATTATATTGGGACTAATCACAGAAGTACATTAAAGTACGATAGCATCAATGTACTAGAGGCATAACTTCTACATATACTTGACTGGAACTACAATATATTAAGATGATGCCCACATGGCATCAATATGCTGAGAACATAACATCTGCACATAACTTAACTTGTATTTAAATTCATACAAAGCCATAAAACTTGCTTTTCTTTTTTCATCTTTCTTTTCTTTGTCATCATAAAATCTTTACGTGCCACATTCCGGAGTATGATCGCCATGTCATACCCCATCAGAGCGTGATCGTCATGTCACGTTCCTTAGGAATATGGGATCTTCCTTTGGTACTTACACTAGCTGGGTCATGCCATGCCTCATGTAAGTTCTGTCCCCTATACTCACACTAGCTGGGTCGATGCCATGCCTCATGTGAGTGGGGTATTTGCATATGCTTTTATCTTTAGTCTTTAGTCTTTAATTTTTAGCTTTTACTTGGCACACCTAGGCGTTACGTATCGCCATCCCTAGGGTGCTATTATCGCTCTTGCAGTCTTACCTTGGAGTGAGCTCGTTAGCTTCACCTGTGACCGTCGTCACGCCGACTCACCCGCAAGGGGACCCACGTGCCTCTAGTCTTGGAGGGATCTCATTCTGGTCACGTGCCTCTAAGTGAAGGGATCTCTTCTGGTCACGTGCCTCAAAATTGAGGAATCTCATCTGACCACGTGCCTTCAACATAGAGGGATCTTATCTGACCACGTGCCTCCAAGGTAGAGGGTATCTGCCTTCACAAGGAGGGATTCAAAGTGCAACTGCCTCCAAGTGAAGGGATTCATATCTTGTCACTTAACTGCCTTCACCGGGAGGGATCTCAATTAACTGCCTCCGGGTGAAGGGATTTACATTTAATATACTCATGTCTTTTCATTCTCATACATGGTCATGCATAGGCATACTGAATGTACCCTTACTTCATTTATTTTCATATCTCATTGCACACCTGATCTTCACGTACATAGTCGTGACATATAAAGGCCCGTAGCCTCTTTACCATTCTACCGGCACTCATACATATTCAAGCATAAACATGCGGGATGTACTCATGTCGTACTTTTGTCGTTCTAGCATATATGCTTCATAAATTATTCTCATATAACTCGTATCCTACTTATGTCATTCTCGCATATAGAATTTCCACATACATACTCATAATTGTGTGGCTATTCATATCATAAATTCCTTGTAATCTAGACACCCATAGTCTCCTAGACTCCTGCCGTAAATTCGGCAGTATAACGGATCAGATCCGTTTCCCCATGAATAGTGCCAGTCTTCACAGACAATTCAATCATAGCATCATAATCAACTTAACGCATATATATCAAGGTCAAACTGGCAATTCTCAACTCATAACTTATATGTTTTACTAATACCTGTGAAATCATCAATGGGGTCACTTTGTGAAACTATCACTTTGGCCATTCTACCACATTCTATTCGGTTTTGCCCGAATTTCATATGAACCACCTTTATTTCTATTCAACTCATTTAAATCTGAAATTTGGGTATATCATAGCTCTATATGTCTATTTTCCAACCCCTTTGATCCCATATCATTTTGATTTATATAGCCCAAGATATTCAACCTTTGCCTCAGCTTGTTCAATTATTAGCCCGAATCACACTCCTAGAAGTATAAATTCACTAAAAATCGAAACTAAACTCAAATCATACGAAATTGGCCTCAAATTGAAGCTAACATGATAGGCTTTCATTTGCCACAAGTTTCGTTCCATTTGCTATCGTATAGCTCGAGTTATAAGTCCTGAAAATCGACCTTCCTGAACTACCCTGTTTTGGCTCAGTTTGGACATAGAGTAACTTCCTCGAATCACTGGGAACAATTGGGACCATAGCAAACTCGGAATCTCATATTGGGATGCTCCCCTATGTGTAAGCTTTCTAACAAAATTGGTTTCACTCGATTTGGAGTTGTATAGGATGAGTTATACCCTCCTCAAGTCACCCTGCCCGGATGAAAATCCTAAACCCTAGGTCAAACTTCAAAAATTCGTATCTCTCTCAATACTAATCCAATGACCTTATATGATACATTTATGGAAATACCTGGGTGTCTACTTTCATTTAAAAATGGTTCTATCAGATTTAACTGGTGGTAGGCGGCGCCGTACACTTTGCCGTACGGACTGCCGTGGAATTCCTCACCAAGATAGCATCCCACTTCTCCATTTCTTCTAATTTTCTCCTTCTAATCATAACTCTAACTCAAAATCTCCTATGAATTCAATCATAATTCATCATAATCCATCATAATACATCCAATAATTCATCAAATACATAAAGAAGAGTTCAATCTCATGCAATCATAGTGCAAGGAATTCAAGAATAGAAGTAGAATCCTACCTCTTTGGAGTATGACTTGAGCTAAGTGTTGAAACTTGGAGTGTTAGAACCTTGCTAAGCTTGGAGGAATGATGGAGTTGATTGAAAGAAGGGGAGGAGGAGGCTGGAACCAGAGGAAGAGGGAGAGTAGCGTAGATCAGCCAGAAATGAGGGGAAGGGTCTGACTTAAATAGATGGGGGTAGTTGGAATTGTGGGTGTTGATTGGTTGAAGTTTTGTGATTGAAGTTCGGCCATGTCGCCTGCTTTTGTGGCTGAGTTGCTCTCCACGTCGTCCCCAAAGTGGGATACGCTTTCGTTCTACCTGAAATCGGAAATCATCCCCATAATACTTGAAGTCGGAACTCGTGACCTTTTCCATTGCTTGGAGCTGAAGCCGGATGTCAGAAATCGTACCATCTTGTTTGTGACTTGAGGAAATCTTGTCTGGTTTATTTCGAGACTTAGAATCAAGGTCGGAGGTCGGAAGTCATGCAGCTGACAATCAACTGATCTCGGAACTCAGTCGGGACTCCTTGTAATAAGCTCGGATATCGGAACTTGGGTCCATTCTAATTGAGTTCAACTCCAAGGCCGGAACTCGTTACATGAAACTCGGAGTTCAGTGCTTGTATCATTGTGTTAAACTATAACTTCTGAGGTCGGATGAAGCATGAGGTATGAGGTCGGAATGAGGGTTCTTAAGGTCGGAACTCGGGTGATTCGAATCACATTTCCAAACCCAAATACTTAAACCCGGAAGTCGGTATCTTACATTTGATGAGATCGGAAACCGGGTACAATATCTTTGAGACATGAAGTCGGATACCGGTGAATCATGTTCATGTTGTTCGGACTTGAATGTTAAACTCGGAAGTTGTAGAAGTAATCCAGATGAAGTCGGAAGTCAGACATAGGTGAGACGAACTCGGAAATCGGAGAATATCATAAGATGAAGTCGGAAATCAGGAGTAGTCAAGACTAGATGAAATTGGAAATCGGATGTCATGAAGTCGAAAATTATGCAAGATGAACTCGGAACTCGGAAATAATCCCTTCTATCTGAAATTCGAAGATTGAGTCGGGAATGGGATTTGATCAAACTTGAAGGTGAAGTCGGACGTCCGTTGTTGGAGTTGAATAACGTCAGAAATCGGGACGTTACATTACCACCCTCCTTAAAAAAATTTTATCCTCAAAATTCAATTACGAAATCGACTATTTGTTATCATAAAAGTTTGAAGAAAAGGTCACACACAAGCGCACTGAAGTGGAGCAAAAATAGTCAAAGAAAATATAGTACACCTAGTTATATAAGTTGACATAACATAGTTAACAAAAAGAGGATCCTTGTTCTAGGTTATCTCTAATCCTCGTGATAACTAGTCTAGGGTGTCGCCTCCTCCGCGTTTACAGTGAAGACTCTCCCTGAACGTTGCGGTTTAGGAGTCAGTGGTTGGTTTTCAGGGCATTCTCTGATTATATGTCCTGGCTTGCCACACCTGAAACATACATTCTGTCCGGCCAAACAAGGCCTTCCTCCATGATACTTTCCGCACTTCGAACATTCTTGATTAGTAGTTAACCCCTGCGGCTGCTTACCTTCATTTCTGTTAAGTTGAAATGGCTTCTTTGGTGAGGGATTATACTGAAATTCCTGGCCTTCAAGTGCCAGCTTCTTTCCACAAACATCCATCCTGGTATCAGCGAGCTTCTTGTTATATCCCTCAACCAATCGACTCTTGTTTGCTAATGCAGCAAAATCCCTTATTTCCATTGGCCCCACCGAGGCTAAAATGTCCGCATTTAATCCTCCTTCAAATTTGACACACTTCCACACCTCATCTGGATCCCGCTGATAGATGGTGGAAAATTTACAGAGTTCTTCGAACTTAGCAATGTATTTTGAAACACTCATGTTTCCTTGTTGAAGCTTCATAAATTCCAATTCCTTAGTATTTCGCACCGATGCTGGGAAATATTTCTGATAGAATGCCTCTTTAAATGGGTCCCAGGTGATACCAACTTGAGGTTCTACCAACAGCTTTTTCGCGCCGTTCCACCAAAACTCAGCGTCTGCCTCCAACATGTAAGTGGCAAAGGCCACTTTCTGTTGATCAGTGCAGGCCAAGACAGAAAAGATCTTCTCCATTGCTTTGACCCATTCCTCGGCTTTATCTGGGTCGAAAGCTCCTCGGAAACTGGGCGGATTTGCTTTTCTGAACTCAGCAAATTTAAGGTAATCCAGGTCTACTCCTAGGCCATGTGGATTTCCCCCATGACCAGCCTTAGGCCACCTACCCAACTGGTCCATCATTTGATGAGTTGCAGCGGCTTGCTCTCACATGGCGTGAGCCATTTCACGCATCATGTCCATAAAAGTTAGTAGGATCTTCTGGAGTGGGTACAATTCGTGGCCTACCACGGCCTCTGGAAGCCATTAGTTCCTAATTACACGCAACAAAGCATTGAGTTGATCAGGCTCAACAATAGGTTAAGTGTGATAGTAACTAATAACATTCGCAGTTAGGCGGTCATGCATATCTAATTCCCTATATCTTATCTGAACAGATAAGATTTATCACATGACATTTTCTAAGAATTCCAGAGTGCACTGGAAACGTAGTCAGTCCAAATCCTCAGGTCCGGGGAGGATCGAACTGCTCTAATACCATTAATGTAACACCCTCCCAAGTACAGTACTATGCTTAAGTCATAGCACCATACCCTGGAGTTGTTACTGTTACCTGAGCGGACCTTATCTGACAGTAACTTCAGCCGTCTTCAAAACTTTTGAAACTATCTGGAGACAACACGGAAATAGGAGTGAGAATTGTAAATTCTCAGTAGGATTCTCTAAGTATCATTAATAATATCATCGTTGTTATCTCCAGTTTGCTTCGGTTTATTATGAAAAAAGTGAACATACTATGTAGACTGTTTAATTTTACAGTTCGAAAGATATCATGTCCGAAGCAAAGTTTATTTTTATAATACACTTGGCATCTGAGAGGATCCATAGAAATCAAGTCATGAATTATATTGGGACTAATCACAGAAGTACATTAAAGTACGATAGCATCAATGTACTAGAGGCATAACTTCTACATATACTTGACTGGAACTACAGTATATTAAGATGATGCCCACATGGCATCAATATGCTGAGAACATAACATCTGCACATAACTTAACTTGTATTTAAATTCATACATAGCCATAAAACTTGCTTTTCTTTTTTCATCTTTCTTTTCTTTGTCATCATAAAATCTTTACGTGCCACATTCCGGAGTATGATCGCCATGTCATACCCCATCAAAGCGTGATCATCATGTCACGTTCCTTAGGAATATGGGATCTTCCTTTGGTACTTACACTAGCTGGGTCATGCCATGCCTCATGTAAGTTCTGTCCCCTATACTCACACTAGCTGGGTCGATGCCATGCCTCATGTGAGTGGGGTATTTGCATATGCTTTTATCTTTAGTCTTTAGTCTTTAATTTTTAGCTTTTACTTGGCACACCTAGGCGTTACGTATCGCCGTCCCTAGGGTGCTATTACTGCCCTTGGGTAGCCCGGCCTTGGAGTGAGCTCGTCAGCTTCACCCGTGACCGTCGTCACGCCGACTCACCCGCAAGGGGACCCACGTGCCTCTAGTCTTGGAGGGATCTCATTCTGGTCACGTGCCTCTAAGTGAAGGGATCTCTTCTGGTCACGTGCCTCAAAATTGAGGGATCTCATCTGACCACGTGCCTTCAACATAGAGGGATCTCATCTGACCATGTGCCTCCAAGGTAGAGGGTATCTGCCTTCACAAGGAGGGATTCAAAGTGCAACTGCCTCCAAGTGAAGGGATTCATATCTTGTCATTTAACTGCCTTCACCGGGAGGGATCTCAATTAACTGCCTTCGGGTGAAGAGATTTACATTTAATATACTCATGTCTTTTCATTCTCATACATGGTCATGCATAGGCATACTGAATGTACCCTTACTTCATTTATTTTCATATGTCATTGCACACCTGATCTTCACGTACATAGTCGTGACATATAAAGGCCCGTAGCCTCTTTACCATTCTACCGGCACTCATACATATTCAAGCATAAACATGCGGGATGTACTCATGTCGTACTTATGTCGTTCTAGCATATATGCTTCATAAATTATTCTCATATAACTTGTATCCTACTTATGTCATTCTCGCATATAGAATTTCCACATACATACTCATAATTGTGTGGCTATTCATATCATAAATTCCTTGTAATCTAGACACCCATAGTCTCCTAGACTCCTGCCGTAAATTCGGCAGCATAACGGATCAGATCCGTTTCCCCATGAATAGTGCCAGTCTTCACAGACAATTCAATCATAGCATCATAATCAACTTAACGCATATATATCAAGGTCAAACTGGCAATTCTCAACTCATAACTTATATGTTTTACTAATACCTGTGAAATCATCAATGGGGTCACGTTGTGAAACTATCACTTTGGCCATTCTGCCACATTCTAGTCGGTTCTGCTCGAATTTCATATGAACCACCTTTATTTCTATTCAACTCATTTAAATCTGAAATTTGGGTATATCATAGCTCTATATGTCTATTTTCTAACCCCTTTGGTCCCATATCATTTTGATTTATATAGCCCAAGATATTCAACCTTTGCCTCAGCTTGTTTAGTTATTAGCCCGAATCACACTCCTGGAAGTATAAATACACTAAAAATCGAAACTAAATTCAAATCATACGAAATTGGCCTCAAATTGAAGCTAACAGGACAGCCTTTCATTTGCCACAAGTTTCGTTCCATTTGCTGTCGTATAGCTCGAGTTATAAGTCCTAAAAATCGACCTTCCTGAACTACCCTGTTTTGGCTCAGTTTGGACATAGAGTAACTTCCTCGAATCACTGGGAACAATTGGGACCATAGCAAACTCGGAATCTCATATTGGGATGCTCCCCTATGTGTAAGCTTTCTAACAAAATTGGTTTCACTCGATTTGGAGTTGTATAGGGTGAGTTATACCCTCCTCAAGTCACCCTGCCCGGATGAAAATCCTAAACCCTAGGTCAAACTTCAAAAATTCGTATCTCTCTCAATACTAATCCAATGACCTTATATGATACATTTATGGAAAGACCTGGGTGTTTACTTTCATTTAAAAATGGTTCTATCGGATTTAACAGGTGGTAGGCGTCGCCGTACACTCCGCCGTACGGACTGCCGTGGAATTCCTCACCAAGACAGCATCCCACTTCTCCATTTCTTCTAATTTTCTCCTTTTAATCATAACTCTAACTCAAAATCTCCTATGAATTCAATCATAATTCATCATAATCCATCATAATACATCCAATAATTCATCAAATACATAAAGAAGAGTTCAATCTCATGCAATCATAGTGCAAGGAATTCAAGAATAGAAGTAGAATCCTACCTCTTTGGAGTATGACTTGAGCTAAGTGCTGAAACTTGGAGTGTTAGAACCTTGCTAAGCTTGGAGGAATGATGGAGTTGATTGAAAGAAGGGGAGGAGGAGGCTGGAACCAGAGGAAGAGGGAGAGTAGCGTAGATCAGCCAGAAATGAGGGGAAGGGTCTGACTTAAATAGATGGGGGTAGTTGGAATTGTGGGTGTTGATTGGTTGAAGTTTTGTGATTGAAGTTCACCATGTCGCTCGCTTTTGTGGCTGAGTTGCTCTCCACGTCGTCCCCAAAGTGGGATACGCTTTCGTTCTACCTGAAATCGGAAATCATCCCCATAATACTTGAAGTCGGAACTCGTGACCTTTTACATTGCTTGGAGCTGAAGCCGGATGTCGGAAATCGTACCATCTTGTTTGTGACTTGAGGAAATCTTGTCTGGTTTATTTCGAGACTTAGAATCAAGGTCGGAGGTCAGAAGTCATACAGCTGACAATCAACTGATCTCGGAACTCAGTCGGGACTCCTTGTAATAAGCTCGGATATCGGAACTTGGGTCCATTCTAATTGAGTTCAACTCCAAGGCCGGAACTCGTTACATGAAACTCGGAGTTCAGTGGTTGTATCATTGTATTAAACTATAACTTCTGAGGTCGGATGAAGCATGAGGTATGAGGTCGGAATGAGGGTTCTTAAGGTCGGAACTCGGGTGATTCGAATCACATTTCCAAACCCAAATACTTAAACCCGGAAGTCAGTATCTTACATTTGATGAGATCAAAAACCGGGTACAATATCTTTGAGACATGAAGTCGGATACCGGTGAATCACATTCATGTTGTTCGGACTTGAATCTTAAACTCGGAAGTTGTAGAAGTAACCCAGATGAAGTCGGAAGCCGTAGACATAGGTGAGACGAACTCGGAAATCGGAGAATATCATAAGATGAAGTCAGAAATCAGGAGTAGTCAAGACTAGATGAAATCGGAAATCGGATGTCATGAAGTCGGAAATTATGCAAGATGAACTCAGAACTCGGAAATAATCCCTTCTATCTGAAATTCGAAGATTGAGTCGGGAATGGGATTTGATCAAACTTGAAGGTGAAGTCGGACGTCCGTTGTTGGAGTTGAATAACGTCGAAAATCGGGACGTTACACATTCCCACCACTATTCTCACAAGCCCTTCAAGGACCGCCTCCTTTGGTCTTTGAAGAACACACTTAAACACACACATAGCCCCATTTTTGAGCTCAAAAGGAAGGAGGCCATCTCCAACCTTCTTCACTCTTCAAACTCTTCAAGAAGCCCTTCCTGGTAGTGACTCCGACCCTGCTCTTCTATGTGTTTTCATATACTAAAACTCCTAAGTTTTTCATAATTAGATGGTTTTAGGGCTTATTCCAAGGTCTCATGACCATACCTTGCCTCCATGAAGCTTTTCCTTGTGTTAAAATGTTCTCTTAAGTTATGACTATGTTGTATGAGCACTTTCATATATCACACTTTATTTTCACTCTAAACACTGATTTGTTGTTGAAATATCAAAATGTGATAGAAAAATGAAAGATAAAGATGGTCATTTGATGAGAAACTTCAATATTTCTACAAACCAGCCAAGAAAAGAATTGTGGTTATGCTAGCAAATCTGGCAGTCTGGATTTCAAAAATGATAACTCATGCTATATAACTCAAAATGTAATGAAAATAATTTTGAATAAAAATATACTCACAGAGCTTTCTATAAATATAAAATATGTGAGCATTGGATTTAAAATGAGCAAGATATGAATTTTTAAATTAGGATATACCCCGTGAAGTTTCTGACTGAACAACCTGCACTAAAACCCTTATAACCGAAGGTATAAAAAACATTTTTGAGTGGCACTAAGTTTTTTAGAAAGCTAAGACATAATAGAACACTCCTATGAAACAGTTTTGACAAATTCCTTGTGAGGAACTCCCAGTAGAGTTGACAATTCACTGTTCCAAAATAAACTTAAAAGACTGAGCAGTCATGTTAAAAAGTGTATAACTCAAGTTAAAGTTCAATATTTTGAGCTTGCTTTGTTTAAAAGATAACTTAGAGAAGTATAATCTTACAAAAAATTAAGTTAAAATAATAAAAGATGAAATTTTTGTGAATTTATTAAATTACTGCATATAGTAAAATATAAATTCTATTTAAGGCTAATTTGATAATATAAAACAAACTTGAAGACCCTAAAACCATCAACTTAAGACATCAGAACTTCATATTTCAACTTACAAGATTTAAAAAGAATAATAAAAAAAACTTGCCCATATGAATATTAAAAGAATCGAGAAAAAAAAAATTTAATTAAAAGCTTGCAACTAATTTACTAAGCTAAGCTCATAAAACTTTGCTTGTGATATATCTATGTCTATGTGCAAGTATGATGATATGATGATGATGAAGATGATGGTTATGATGAATATGTAAATGATAAGTATGATGCATATGATGTTGAGTAATGTATGATGATGTCTTGTGACTGGATTTCTTTGTCTAGCAAAATTTTGAGGAAGTTCCGGTCTACGCGTTATGTTGCGCAAAATTTATGGACTTAGCATAATTTCATGCATTATAAATACTAATTAAGAAAAGATAGCATTAAGGGTATGATCCTTCAAAAGGGAAGGTGAATCACACAAAGATCCTTCTTTCCCTAAGGGCTTACATGAGGCATGGCAAAGGACTCAACTAGTGTAAGTATCGGGAATTTAATGTGGCGACGGCCACGATAGAAGCTCATTACCACTCAAAGCTTAAAGGGTAGTACTAAAATACTTAAGATAAAGTCAAGTTTAAGGAAAGAAAGGGACTTCGGTCCAAACCCTTTAAAGGAATGTGTTAAAGAAGCTTATAAAACATCCATGCATGTTATATTTAATCATACTTGTTCCCATGCATGTTATGAAGTAATTCCCATGATCAAAGTGTATGCTAAAAGTGAATCCACTTTGGATAATAATGTTGTCGAAAACTTAATAAATGAACCATATGCATGCTCACTGAGTTTCTTAGTAAAACCTGAAGTGGCTGGGACGATAACGATGACAACCCCGTGTGGAGTTAGAGTTCTACTGAGAAATATTATTTCTCACTTTAGTTTCTCCCTCCGTGTTGTCACCAGATTTTGATGGCGCACCCGTGGAGTAGATCATGGATCCACCTGAGTATGCATGGAAGCATGATGAGAACACCACCATGATCGTGGCCACAACCACCACAGTCGCGCGGACATACATCCACCCGGGTCGTATACATGAAAAAGTAAAGCCTGTTGTTCCACCTGCCCCTCGATGATTTTCCTAGAGCACTACTTAGGCAACCACTAGGCCCATGGGACTTTTCGCTGGAACCATTGCTAGACTTTGAGATGAAGCCCATGTCCCCAAGGCTACCCTCGGTCAGACCCTAGCCAACTGTTCCAGTTATAGAGCTGGCCCCAGCTGCCTCACCGCCATATCTAGAGTATTATTCGGGTGCTACCTCGTTATCTGAGGACGATCCGTCCGAGGAGCAGTCTTTGGCAACCAGCTGCACCCCGCATGAGGCCGGGCCCAGCCACCACATTCGCAGTATTGAGGTGATCAATAGGCATCCCCTCATGATCCGTATGCCTCACATTCCCCGAGGGTAAGGAGTTAGGGGAAACTGCCTCTCTAGGTCACAATGTCCTTAGAATCGAGGAATGTGCTGGATGAGACCGATACTAGGGTTTGGTTCAGTATTAGGGCATGTAGATTTTTGTAACTTTACATCATCATGTATTTTTATTTTGCTTTGAACTTCGTTACGTTAGCTTGTATTTGGCATTTAGTGATCGCCTAGTCATGAGTATATTTTATGTAATGCTTGACATTATGAATTTTATTTATGTGGGATGGAACTGAAACTTATTATGTATTAATGTATCTTACATTGCCTTTATGCCTTATTAATCCATTTATGCTCCGGATCTTCATGCACCACACCCGCTTGACTCCTCTATTCACGCTTGAGACTCACGTTTTTTTCAAAGTGACGACATATTTCAAAAACAAAAAAGAAAATTACCCTATTTTTTGTGTAATATATTTTCCAAAAGAGTTTAAGTTTTCACAAGCAAAAGTAACAACTAATAATCATATATAACACGACTTAAGCATAGTATGAGATTATTAGGGTGTTACAACTGTGCTGTATGATTCAGGTGCCACCTTTTCTTTTATTTCCCTTGCTTGTGTAACTAAGCTAAAATTGTCTGTATCTGAGTTGCCTTATGATTTGCTAGTTTCCACCCCCTGAAATAAACTTGTTAGGACTACTCAAGTTTGTATGAAACTTCTTTTTTAGATTGATGGTAGGACTTTTGTGGCTGATTTGATTTGTCTTCCATTATTTAGTCTTGACATAATTCTAGGCTTGGATTGGCTTTCATATCATGTTAAATTATTCTGATAAAACTATTTTATTTTCTTCTACCTCATCTTGTGAATCTATAATTCTCATAAGTCTCTACTTAAACTCCTTATCGATAAACTGTTGTGGGACTGAATTCAAAGATATGTTCTCCTATTAGGAAATGTGATTGAATCTGAGCAGAAGTTGAGCAAGATCCCTATAGTTAGGGACGACTCAGATGTATTTCTGGAGGACATCCCATAATTTCCCCTAGAAAGGGAAATTGAGTTCTCTATTGATTTGGTACCAGGAATAGGACCAATATCCATAGCTCCATATAAGATTTCACCTTTCAAGCTAGTTGAGCTTAAGAAGCAGATTGAAGAACTTTTGGAGAAGCGGTTCATTAGGCCAAGTGCTTTGACATGGGGAGCCCCTGTTCTCTTAGTAAAGAAGAAAATTGATGGCATGAGGTTGTGCATCGATTAATGGCAGCTGAACAAGGTCATGATCAAGAACAAATATCCTTTATCAAGGATAGATGACCTCATGGATCAGTTACGAGGAGCAATAATATTCTTTAAAATCGATTTACGATCAGGATATCATCAACTTCGAGTTCGAAATGAAGATATTCCCAAGACAGCTTTCAAGAATTGTTATAAGCATTACAAGTATACTATGATGTCATTTAGATTGACAAATGCTCCAGCAATATTCATGGATTATATGAGTCGGATTTTCCTACCTTACCTTAACAAGTTTGTGGTTGTCTTGATAGATGATATACTCATCTATTCAAGAACTAAGAAGAACGTGTCGAACACTTGAGATTGGTACTAAAAATTCTGAGAGAGCAGAAACTCTACGTTGTCCAAGTGTAACTTTTGGATAAAGGAAGTAAAGTTTCTAGGGCATGTGCTATCGCATGGTGGAATTTCTATTGACCCTAGTAAGGTTGAGGTAGTTATAGGTTGGGAACAACCAACCATGGTTACTGAAGTTAGGAGTTTCCTAGGTTTGGCCAAATATTCTAAAAAGTTTATCAAGGGTTTTTCCCAAATAGCCCTACCCTTGACCAAATTAACTAGGAATAATGCCTCATCTAAATGGACACTAGAGTGTGATAGGAGGTTTCAAGAATTGAAAGAAAAACTAACCACAGCACTAGTGCTGATATTGTTGGATCATCATGGACCATTTGAAGTTTATTGCAATGCTTCCAGAAAAGGATTAGGGCGTGTGCTTATATAGAACTAGAATGTGGTTGCATATGCCTCTAGGCAGTTAAAGCCTCACGAGATAAATTATCTGACCCATGATCTTGAATATGCAGCAATAGTGTTTGCTTTAAAGATTTGGAGACACCATCTTTATAGGATTAAGTTTGAAGTGTTTTCTGATCATAAAAGTTTAAAATATCTTTGATTAGAAAGAATTAAATATGTGGCAAAGAAGGTGGATTGAATTCGTTAAGGACTATAAGTTTGAGTTGAATTACTATCTCGGTAAGGCTAAAGTGGTGGCTAATGCCCTAAGTAGGAAATCTCTGAGTGTATCCTGGATGATGATTAAGGAAACTAAGCTCGTAGAAAGCTTTTGGGACCTCAATCTAGGGATTTTTGTAACTCCTCAAGGTATTTAGCTGAGCCAGATCAGGGTAACAAGCAACTTCAAAGAGCAGATCACGCATGCTCAATAGCATGACCCAAAATTCTAGAAGACCATAGCTTTGATACAATCAGGGAGGTTAACAGGATTTACTCAGGATAATGGAGGGTTATGGAAATATCAGGGAAGGTTGTGTGTACTAGCAGTAAACAGCCTCAAAGGCAGAATCTTGGAGGAAGCTCACAAGAGTAACTTCACAATGCACCCTAGAATTAGTAAGATGTACCAAGATCTTAAGAGAATGTTTTGGTGGCCCATAATGAAGCCAGATTCAGTAGAGTTCGTAAATAGATATGATGGGGCTACCAAAGACACCAGCAAGATATGATGCCATAAGGGTTATAGTGAATAGATTAACTAAATCTGCTTACTTTTTACTTATCAAGGCAAATTGTCCATTAGAGAAATTAGTCTATCTATACATTCAAAAGATAGTAAGATTACATGGAGTTCTTTCCACTATAATTTTAGATTGAGATCCAAGGTTTACTTCATGGTTTTGGGCAGTATTTCATAAAGCAATCGATATAAGCTTTGTTTGAGTACAACCTATCATCCCTAAACTGACGAGCAAATGGAAAGAACTATACAGACCTTGGAGGATATTCTGAAGGCATGCATGATGGAGTAATGAGGAAGCAGGGATAAGTATTTGCCATTGGTCGAGTTCACTTATAATAATAGCTACCATGCCAGTATTGGCTGGCTCTGTATGAAGCTTTATATGGAAGGAAATGCCAATCTCTTTTGTGTTGGTATCAATTGGAAAAAGTTAGTCTTTTGGCGCCTAACCTAGTCAGATAGACCACAAAACAAGTAAGGAAGATCCGAAGTAAGATTCTTACATCCCAGAGCCAACAGAAAAGTTATGCTAATACAAGAAAAAAAACCATTAGAATTTGAAGAAGAGGAACACGTATTTCTAAATATCACTTCCATAGCAGGAATAGTTAGAGCTGTCAAAGTCAAGAAGTTAAGTCCCTAATTCATAAGTCCCTTCCAAATTTTGAAACGAATCAAGCCAGTCACATATCAAACAGGAAGTAGCCTTCCCCCCAAATTTATCCAACCTTCATGATGTCTTCCGTGTGTCATAACTCAAGGAATATCATCCTAATCCTAGTCAACTTTTAGAACTTGAATCAATATAGTTAAGAGACAACCTGACCTTCCACATACCTACACCCAGATTGTAGACAAAGGCATCAAGCAACTAGTGAAGGTGGCTTGGGAAAAAGAAGGAATGGAAGATTATACCGAGGAATTGGAGTCAAATATGAGGAAGGACTACCCAGAGTTATTCTTAAGTAATGAAATTTGTGGACAAAATTCTTTTTAGGGTGGGTAGTTATATAATAACCTGAGTAACAGTGCACTTGCTCAACACTATCAAATTATTAATTATTAGATACGTTATAGATATATAATAAGGTTATAGGGAAAATGTTAATCATAGAATGATATGATTATAAATTCTCTATGTAGTAATATAGTAATATTTTAACTAGCCAAAGAAATTCTCTTACTAGCAGTTTCTTGTAACATAAGAAAATGATCTGGTAAAGATCTATAATACAGGAAAACATAAATATCCTCCTTAAAACCCTGGGTTATGTGGCTACAAATTTGCCACACTAGTCATCTTGGTGGACAAAGAATGACCACTCAATGGGACTTAAGAAGATTTAAGCTTTTTTTTATATCCTCTTCCAATAAGAATCAACCATTAGGCTAGATGACTCAACAAAAGGAAACTCATTTTTTGTAGCCTCACTCCTTTTCTCTCTACTTCTATTTTCATCTTCACACTACTTAAACTCTTGTGTCTTACTTGTTCTCACTCAATTTTTCCAACATTTCTACTTGTTTCCTCACCAAATAACTCTAATGCAAGCAAAAACTCCCTCCTTTAAGCCTTATAAATTTGGTCAAGTTAGGAGCAAGAAGGGGATCGGTGGTTAGTTTGGGATTTTGGAGAAGCAAGAGCACTAGAAGATCAAAGCTAGAGAGTTGCAAGCTTTGGATTTGAGGTGGGCGCCTAGGTTTGTTATTGTTTTGTGATCCTTTGATAAGTAGGATCTATCTTTTGTATGTTGTTCTACTTTCAATGAGGATGATGTGATGTAAGTATAACTTGTTCTAATGATTTAAGGTTGACAAAACTTGATTAGTGCGAAAGAACACACTAAAGAACCTTAATCACCCCCAAAATAGAAAATTTTCTATTGAGGGTTTCATGTACAATACTCAATAGGTGGACTATATCTCGCCAGGAAACCCTAGTCGAGATGAGATCAATTTTGTTGAAAATACATTCATAGAGGAGTCAACCGTTAAAATTTGAGGTTCATTTGACTTAAGATAAGAGAGTTATGACTTTTCAAATTGAGCTGTTGGTTTACAGCCCCAATTTCGACTAGCTCATGGTATAAAGGGCATATCTTGCCCTATACAACTTCAATTAGAGTGAAACCAGCCTTGTCAAAAAGCCAACATGTAGGGAAACCAGCTTGAGTTCCCCTAATTCCTTGAGTGCTGAAATAGGGCAGTCTCAATATAGAGTTTATAACTTAGGCTTTGCTTAATGAAATTGAGTAGGATTTGATCTTTTTGAAAGGAGATTTGTATAGGTATATTCTAGAAAAATTTCATAACAAAAGAATATAAGATGGACTTTTAGTAGTTTTCTAATTCTAAATATGCAAGTTTATCCTGAAACTGGGTAGTAACGAGCTAAATATTAGGATCCGGGTTCTGAGTTCAGAACACACCCACTTACCTATTAGGACCTAGTTTTCAGGATCCGAGGTCCAAGTTGCTGATAAGACAATAGAAACCAAATCGGGGTAAGTTTCTCCAAAATCCAAGTTTGATAGGTCACAATTTTTGTGTCCTTAATCTCCGATATTCAAGTTCGATGGGTCACGACTTCTGTGGCCCCAATATCTGAGATCCTTTCCGTGTCCCTAATCTCTGAGCTCCGAGTTGATGGGTCATGACTTTCATGTTTCGAGTTTCGAGTTCCTAAAGAGGACGAGACTGGGTAAGTTTTAAAATGTAGCATGAGTATGAACCACAATGAGGTCATGTATGTCTTGATATTATATTGATGGTGATATTGAGATTATTATTTCTACGTCTAATTGGTTGTTAATTATGTCGTTTATCTAGAAGTCTTCTTATTACAGCTGTTATGTTGCCGGATTCCTAGCTTAAATATGTGAAAGTGAGTTATGTAGCATAGCCATAAGCATATTAAGCACTTTCATACATGATCTATGAACTTATGAGATAATTATGATTCCATATTACTTGAGCTAGTCTCAGAATAAATTAAAGGGATTAAGTCAGTGTAAGAGTCGAGAAAAAAAAACCAGGCAATCACATATAGGAACAAGATCGATCCAGAAAAGTAGGCTATTTGTAACATCCCGGGCCATGAGGATAGACCAGGATAGGAGGAAGTTTGGGCTCGAGGCAAGGGTAAAATTATAATTAGGTAAATTGTAGAAAAAGTGGGGACAAATTTGTAATTATTGAATTACAATGGCAAAATTGTAATTAAGGGTTTACGGTTATCAGGAAGGGCAACCGTAGAAAATTCCTATTTTTGAAGATTTTGTGGGTTTTTAGACACTGGTAAATAACTAAAATACTTGTAATAACTTTAAATTAAGGCTTTTCTACCCATGGTTTAGACAAAAGTGTGAGATTACTCACACAATATTGCATTGTCTCAGGTAGCTTAGGGTACTTGAATTTGATTTGAAGGGTCTTCCATTATTTTTGGGGATGACAACTCTAGGAGTATAATCCCACAAAGACTTGATAAACTTGACCTGAGATGAGCCAATAGGAGAAATTAGATTTTGCCACAAACCCATCAATGAAATTTAACCCACAAAGCTTACCAAACAAGCCAAACCAACTTAAGCATTAAGTGACCATTTGTCCCCTTTTTTGCCCCTTAAATTCAGCCTCTCCTTCTCTCCTCATTTTTCCATCTCCATTTTCTTCTTCTTCCTTCCTTTCCTCCACCTCCATGGCTAAAGAGTTTCAAGCTCAAAATTGGAGGTCTTATTAGCCTCAAATCGACTAACTCCTTTTATAAAAATTAATCATCATCCTCTCTTCTACAAAACCCCTCTAACAATTTCATGATTAAGCCTCAAATGGAGTCTCCCCACATTCATATGAATTGCTACCATGAGAGGAGGGAAGGGCTAGAAGTTGCTATGGCCTTCCTTGCTTTCATAGTTTTAAGTATTTTAAGGTAGGTAGCTCAAATTTTTAGCTTTTATTGTTTGGTACAAGTTTTGTGGCTGAAGTGATCCTTTTATGACATCCTTGGCTCATGCTTGTATGATGGTGTTATGGTATTTTTCCAGTGATTTGAGATAGGAAAACTTAGTTTGGGTTGAAGAAAAGATCAAAAGAAAACCAAAATAGAAAAACTGTGAGATAAAACCCTAGGGCATCGTCCATACCATGTAGCCCATAACTCACCCTACATAACTCAAATTCAAACAAAACTAGTTTTAGATGAAACTAAACTTCAAGACCAATCCAGGCATACAAATTATAAGATCATTGGATTTCAAATGAATTAGTTATGAACTTTTGAAGTTGATTGTTGGAATTCACTCTATGTCCTGATTAGAGTGTGATGTGAAGGGCATAACTCCCCTTATATAACTTCAAATTAAGTGAAACTAGTTTTTTAAAAAATGTAATACATAGGAAAATATGTCATAAAAATTTTAAAATAGATCATGAATGGATTTTTCCTAATAATTCTTTAAATTTGACCAATGCTCTATTGAGCTAGAAATAGAGCAGCTCACTTGAAGAGCTCATAACTTGAGCTCTAATTACCCAATTGGAGTGAAACATGTGAGAATTGAAAGATGGTTCTAATAGATACTATTTGATGCAAATTTCGGATAAAAATGATACAGGATGGATTTTTAATGATTTTCTAAAGATAAGTGTGCAAGTCTATCCTGAAATAGGGCAGCCTTGAGTAAAACTTTAATAAATCAAGTTATAGACCTCAAAATTTTGGGAAACTAAAGTTCAAAAATATACTAATGAGGTTACACCACATTAAATTTTTAGAGTAAAATAAGCTAAAATAGAATTTTAGTGAAATTTATAAGAACATGATGGATTTGAGGATAAAGGCATAACTTGAGAATTGTCTTGAACTAAAGGTTCCATAAGTTATGAGAAGGTTAATGGTACAAGAATTTATACAATTTCACACCAATGTAAGATTATATTGGTATAATGTTGATGATGATTATAGTTACTATGATTGGTTGGCTGACTGCATATATTGCTTTCTTTGGAACCCTCCATATTTCAGCTGCTATGCTGCCAAATTTTCGGCAGAAATTCATGAATGCTATGATCATATATATTTTATGTTATGGACATGGAAATCATGCATGTAAGAATGATTAAAGTATGATATGAAGCACATGCATAAGTGCATATAGCATGTGCATGTATGATCATGTCCAAGGAAGAAGGAAGATTATAAGAACTTGCGAAAAGGATGCACCGAGCCTCCACCTTACAGTGGGTCAGGGTGGTACTGTCTAAGACTTGGGCTAGCCCCGACCAGATTTAAAGGGAATAGATCGGTGTGAGGGTCGGGAAAGTAAAACCATCACTCATGTATAAGTACAAGCTCGGATTTGAGACGCAAGCTATTACCTAGGGATGAGAGAGGCCATTCATCTCTAAGTGATTAAGTACAGAAGAGCAAGATCAAGTTGCAAGTTAAATAAATAGATAAGTAAAGTCAAGTGCACTTGTATAAAGTCAAGTCTGAGCATTTGCATATGCATATTTAAGTATCTCATTATGCTATAATATTATTATGATCATGATTAACATGTTATATTGTTATTGTTGTTGTTATTATATTTATCATGAAATGTGCCAAGTGTTTGCTAAAAGTAACCCGCTTCGAGAAAGAATGTTTTAAACTTAAAATTGAATCTATCCTTGCATGTATTCATGTTTTCATAATAAACCAAAGCGGCTGGAATTTTTATGATGACACTTTGTATGATTAGTGGTTTGAGTTTACCTATTAAGGACTTAAAGTCCTCACTACCTATTTGTTTGTTTTCCGTAAACATTCTAGTATGAACGATTGATGTCAAGCTTGCAATAGATGTTTTGGGGATACTTACAAGACGAAAGACCTGGACCTAAGCTAAGTCCGGGAGACCAAAGTGGGTGATGAATAGCCATGGAGTGACAACAGTAGACCAAGACCAGATTTATATACAATATCAATTAAGTTTCTTTTAAGTTGTAGTTACGTTACCTTATATGTGTAAATATTTGAGATTATAAACCCTTATTCATGAAAGAATTTTGAAGTTTCAAGGTTGTATGTATAATATTTTTCTTCTTTAAAAGTCTTTTACAATAGTAGTAACAACCTTTAGATATAACCCTATGACTCAAGTATGGCGTATATGTTTGGAGGATGTTACACTACTACCTAGGAGTTTACATTGTCAATTACTCCCAGGGGATCAAGTATGGATATCTATGATGCAAGCTCAAGAAGAAAAGAAGTCAAGTGCACTTGCATCATGAGTCATTTGCATTTACCTATGCATAACATTGATTTACTTATTGACCTATTGTGATTAATATGGAATTTCTTCTCTATTTGTCAAGTGTATGCATGAAATGAATATGCTTCAGATGATATGGTTTTAGGAATTATAAATAATTTATGTTTATATTATTTATATTTTCAATATTTTTAAAATAAACCAGAGTAACTGAGAATGATGACAATGTTAGTATATGTGATAATGTAGGAGACCCTATTGAGAATTTTAAATTCTCATCCCTATTGTATGTATCCGTGTCATTCTCAGATGGTGGTGATGGCAGCGATGGCATTTTTCACTGAGATTCCTAAATGGTAGTGGCATTATAACCCTACCTTAAATTCCGTGTACCTAACGGTGACTTCCTATGTGTGCCTATACATATTCTTTCAATGTCTCTTCATAGTTTTGGCTTTTCGTCCGGTCTTCAATCTTATAGCCCCTTTTGATGGGATCCCTCTGCATATGGGTGACCCAGTAATGGCATCACCTTAACTTTCACCACGAGCCTTTATGGGGACCAACTCCTTAGAAGTGAGTACATCTTCCTCCTCCTTTTCATCTTGTGGAGGTACTGGACACCCACCCGGCAACCCCAGACTATCAGGCATCTTAGAGAATGGTTTCTTTTCCTCTGGGTTGGATTAAGGGGATTTTGTTGGACCTTTTGGGAGACCGTTAGTTAGTATAGGGTTAGCTAGCACTGCTTGTATAGGTGGCCCTCTTTTTGATATCTTTTTATATGACCTTGAGCCACAGACTAAGCTACCGTTTTCTTTTGTTCTCACGTGTTCCTACCTATTTCCAGTAGTTGTCCTTGCATGGACATGTTCTGAGGTGGTGATCAAAAGATGTGGACTGGAATATGATTTTTGACAGTCCTCTATTTTGTAACCAGAAACTCATTTCTAAATACATGAGACTATATATAGTTATGTAAATATGCTATTAATATCTACTGTGAATTACTTCCTATGTCTTTTAATTTCTTAATATTATGATTTACTATGCTCTATCTTATGGATTCGTGAAATGTAGGTGTCACATAAACAAAGAAAATTTATAACTCACATTTCTACTAAATCGAATCTCGCTAGAATTAGTCATAGATGAATAAACGGTAACGTTTTACACGTAGCAGACTCCTAAATGTAGCATAGTATTTTATTTAGGAGGGTGTTACAACCCACACCACCGCTTCTCCTTACTCTACCTTAACGATTGCCGCTACTATATACTCTACACAGTCAACACACAAACCTCCCATTAGCCACCATTTCCTCTTCTGTGACTACCACATGCAGCCCCATGGCCAAAACCCTGCAGTTGCCTTCACCGCAAGCTTTCCTAAGCAGTCGTCCATGGCTGCGAGTGGAAGAGGTTTTGGGGGCCTTAGAGGAAGTTCAACTTTACATTTATTTTTTAAAAATTTAAAATTGTGAAAAATATACTAGTTACCTGATGGCTATATAATGGACTATAATACTTCGATATTATGTTTCTCACCATAAATTGACTCAATGAATATTATGCATAAGATGTATGCAATATTTACATCAATGGTTTAAAAATCGGTGAACTTTGAATATTCACTTTTTGAGGGTGAACATTTTAAAATTTTCCTATGTTTTAAACTTTCAACTAAAGACCACCTTCCTTTATGTACCCAAAAAAAAAAAAATCCCATGCTCCTTTGTTTAATTGTTGCGGCCTTCCCATTATAAACCAATTAGTGAACGTGTAATAAGTAATAATTGTTCACATCCTTTATACATGCTCACTCTCTATCTCCCATTCTCCTTCACCAAAGTCATATCACACACAGATGTTCCATAGCGGTTTCTTGTTGCTCTACATGTCCAAAACAAATACACTTCCTCTCTTTATCTTGCTCTATGTTTCTATCCGAAGCAATAGTGAGAGCTAAAACTGGTAAGTGTTTTCAACTCCAATTATGGAATCCTACTTTCAATTTTGTTATTTTGCATTTTATATTTTTTACTTCTACACTTTTATTTTCTTATTTGTTTTGAAGTAAGTATATACGTACGATAATTTCAAACATTTATTTAAAATATATTTTTGAAAATAACATGGCTTGATTTTTATGAAGAATTTGACACATTTTTAGTTGACAAATAAAAAGTCTGAAGTATATTTTAAATATGAATACAGTGGCTATTGTAATACCTTGTTTCAAATAAAATATCTGTTCAAAAGAAAATGTTGGTAATGAGAAATTTTAAAATTTTACATTATGTCTATATTAATAGAGGAATTGAATAAAGTTAAAGGGGGATAAATTTTTAATTAAAGAAGAGTATTTAGAAAAGAAAGAGGAGGAAAAAAAAAAAAAAAAAAAAGGAAGCTTAGACCACTTACACTTTAAGTGGTATGAACCACCTTAGCCCTATCCCTTTCTCTTTTCTCCTTCTTCTTCGAGACTCTTCCTTTTCTCACTGTATTTCATGTTTCTTTCCTTTTAACCACCGCCTCTTTATCCCTTTCTCACTCTCCTTCACCGAAACTCTCTCTCTCTCTCTCTTCCTCATCATTGCATCTTCACCCCTCTGCCAACTGCCATTCGCATCCCATCCCCGTTGTAGTTCACTAATTGCGCTTTTCTCTCTCAACTCACTCTCTCTTTTTCCTTGAGCTCCCCTTTTCTCGCCACTGTGGATGCCTCTCACTCCGCTATCTCTCTCTGGTCTAGTGTCTTCCTAGCCTGTCACTCTCTCTACTCGCTTCCTACCTTTGGTTTTCTCCTTTCTTTAGGTGGTTGGGCTCTTGGTTGCCTTTTCAAAACGAACCCATAGCTCTTGGGTATGCTTCCCTTCCTCACATGGTGGTTTGCTTGGGTTGTGTGTGTGTTTTTTTTATGATCATGTAGTGAAAATTGTTTGTTATTGCATGTGTTTTTGTGACAATATTTTGGTTGTGGTTCTTGTTTGATTGTGTCTTGCGTTGCTCAAAATCTTTGAGCCAAGGAAAGTGAAGTAGAGTTTTGAACTTGGTGGGTAGTTTTAATTTTTTGTGGAGTGCTGAGTTTGTTTTAGAAAGTGAGACAAGATTTTGAAATCTGATTTTAAATTGGGTTGGTTAAAATGAATTGTGAGTTAGATTAGTTTAATGTTGGGTCATGTATATAGATTTATTATGAATAGCTTTTAATTGTTATAGTAACTTTCTTTGCGGTGAAATCTTGTAATTGACGAACTTCTAAAACTTATTGAAGATATTATTAGTATATATGTTTAGAAAAAATTAGAAGATTGAGTGCCATGTAACATGTTCTTTCTTAATCCTTATTCTTACTTGTGGATATAGGGATAAAACTATAGAATTATTCGTCTTCAAAGGAACTAAAGAATATACAATAAATAATCAAGAACTTAAATTTTAATTGGTTAAGTTGTAGAAAGAGGGTTGGAGATTAGATTCTAAACCATAGTGTTTATGTTAAATTGGAAATGATTGATGTTGTGTTGATTACAAATTCTCCAAGTGATCGATCTTCGAGTTTGATGGCCCCCTAAGACGTAGATTTGATGTCCTCTCTTGTTTTGTGAGTGGACAATGCTTTTATGACATATTTGATTTATGCCATTAGTATTGGTTTGATTTCAAAATATACATCGAAAGCTTATTTCGATATATTTGGTCAACTATGAATATTTTGTTTAGTTTGTACAACTACTGTGTAATGTGGTATGAACAACCTTTATGAATAATTTTTTTAATTCTATTTCAGGAAATAAATTAGTATGAACTTGTTGAAGATCTAAAATATTTCTGGATCCGGGTTATGGATTTTATAGATGGTAGGGCCAACTCTTGAACAATTGTTTCGTTTATGAAATTGAATTGTTGAGAAAACCATATTTTGGATTTTGGAATCTTATTTAGTAATTTCACTTTTGGAAACTTTGTTTAATATTTATATTTTTGAAAGTTTATTGATATTTTGTGGGAGGAATTTTGAATAATTGGTAGTTAGTGGTCACTGATGCTAGCCTCGATGCACCGTGGTTTGGACCTAACTAACAGAGGTGTTGCTAGCTCGGTATGTGTGTGATGCCAGCACACACGACTAGCTTAGTCAGATTGGAATTGACGAATTCCTATTTGTAAGTATTTCTAAATTAGAAGCCTCCCCACTTTAGTATTTATGTTTGAGAAATATGTTATCAGTTTTATGAAATAATGTTAATTCCTTTTATACGCATAGTTTATAATAGTAATTCTTTACTGATGCATAATCTATAATGTTAATTCCATATATATGCATAGTTTGCTTTACTCCTAGAGCTTGTCATTATGTGTTATAGTTTCATTACTCACTAAGTCGGTTGAACTCACTCACTTTCCCTTCCTGTTTCAGACTGTAGCGCAACACCTGACTTAGTTCCTCAAGCTTCTTAGAGTGCAGATTCTTATGGACACGCTCTCTGCACTTGAGGCTTCTTAACACTTTTTGTTTTGTAATTCTGATGCATATACTCTTAGAGTTGTTCCACAATCCACTGGCAAGATCTTGTGACTTGATGATTCTTTTTGGTAGGATATTTACTCATGGGCCTAATAGTTATTGTAATTTATTTTCTTAGTGAGCAGGATGTATATAAAGAGCTTAGATGGGGAATATGTAAATGGGTGTTTGTACACATATATGTGAAAGAATACTTGATATGTGAATTACTATGGAGTGGTCTAAGAGCCTTAAACTTGTATTTGTTGATTGGTTGCCCAAAACAAGTTTACTTAATTCGGAGAAGCTCGAAAAATAGGGGAAAACTCTGTTTGATTTTCCATCAATGTAATCAAAATAGGCATGCTAGAGATCTTTCACTTCTAAGTGCCAATTATGGCTCTGGGGTTGGTCATGACAACTATAATATGATATGATCAAAATGAATGATGTGTCTTTTTAGTATTAATTGGTGGTACCATACAGAGGCCTAATTTTATTTTGCTTTCAAATGTTACGTGCATAGTTATTAAACTCTTGAGTTAACTCACACATAAACTCTCTTTTTGTCAAACTCGTATGAGTTTGAGTAAATTATAATAAAATCGGTAAACTCTTGATTCTACAAATGAATTTACGAGTCTAAATTTATACTTGATTTTGCTTTCTAAATGTAAAATATTGGTCATTTTTGTTGTGTACTTTAATTTACTTACTTATCTCATTTAATATTTATTGGTTTTATTAAGCTAATTTTATCTATTTGTTATTATTTAATTATATTGTGTCGAACTACAAAATAATACATGTATGGAATAAAGTATAGTATAAAAATGAAGTCATATATTAGGCTATATTTAATGAGATTTTTTTTTCATTTATATTATTATAAAGTTAAAATTGTGTAATATTAATCATAAAATTGTCATTTAACCATATTTAATTATTAAAATATATTTTTTAAGTAATTTTTTTAAATATGCAAAACTCTTATGAATCTATGAGCTAAGTTTATGATTCGAGTTTGACAACCTTAGTTACGTGTCTTTTTATCATAAAAATCTCTTCTAAGTAATTTTTGTAAATAAGCTTCCAGTGATTTAATATGAATAATAATTTAATATTAATATAAAAAAAAATAAAAAAATTCGGGCTGCCTGTCAAACCGTTAGTTTCTATGGAGACTATGTTGGATCCTAAATGATGACATGGCAAAGCCTATAGTCAAGTTGGCTTGCGTGACCTCTGGCATAACCGAAGTTTAAGAAAGTGTTAGTGAATATAATAAGCATTACTGAGTGATATCAACTATACAAGAAATGATGACCCTTGTGATTAAGATTCGCTTAGCACTAAAACGAAAGCAACTAGAAGTTGAACTTTTACGAACACGAAGGATTACATTGGTATAGTACAGCGTTCGCCCATACATAGCTGGAATCTTCAGAAACCATTTTCAAGCACGAATTTCTTATAAAAGCAGGAAGTAAAGAATACACAAAATTAAAAATATAAAGTAAAAAGACGACTCTTTCTTGATATGAAATCCTTTCTAAGCCATTTTCAAAATCTTTCAATGGTATAGAGTTGATTTAAATTTAAAAGTTTTCACAAGTAGATCTTTAGTTTTTCAAAGTATCTCCTCATCTAATAGGTGAGAGATTAATTTGTCAAGGTATATTCCACAAATAGATTGTTGATATCTTCATCGAATCTTTTAATCTTGTATAGTTATTATAAAAATTTGATAATTAATTTATCTTAACAAAATAATTAATATCATAAAATAGGATTGTTTAATTTATATTATAAAAACTAGTGAATTGATAGGTACTTACATGCCTATCAATTCACATTTTTTATTTTTATTTTAAATTTTAAAAAAATTAAGATGACTAAATATAGATGTAAATATGTATTTTTGTATTTTTTAAGTATTAAAATAATTAAGGGTCAAGTTTTGAAATGCAAGCAGTGAAGCTTAGAAGTATAAATGCACTAAAATTTATTTAATTATTATATAAAAATTATGTTATATTAGAAAATTATAACTAATTTTTGGGCTTTGAATGGGATATATCAATAGACATTATAATGAAAGCAACTCTCCGAATAGTATTGAAAACAAAGTATAAAAAAGAAAAAGTGAAGAAATTATTTTAGTTAATTTAATATAATAGTACATTTTTAAAAGAGTAAATGCGCACCCAAAATGTTTTTTGAAAAATATGTGGGACATTAAATCAGTTCTTCATCAATTTTTTTACAGCAATTTGGTCTTTAAAAGTTTAATTTAACTATAATATAAATTTAATTTTAATACACTATTAATCTAGAAAATTGTAACTAAGTTATTCAATTATGTAATATCACATTATAAAAATTATTTAAATCTTGTAATAATTGCATAAAAAGTCATACATATAATAATATATGATTAATTGATAGTATATAATATCTTACCCTGACAATATATTAAAACTAATATCTTATAATATTTGCTAAACATCTTATTTACACATATTATTTTTAAAGGAAAAACAAACACATGTTTCAAGTGGGTCTTAATTTGTTCAAGGTTTAAGAAAATAAAATATGTTATAACAAAGAAACAATTATCGCAGGTGAAAAACAAAATATTTTAATTTTGATATAGTATCGGTATAAAATTTTTTTATACAATTATTTAATCATGTATTGCCATATTATGAGAAGAGTTAATTTGACCTTGACCATCTGAAAAATCGTATATATAAAACTATATGATTGGATAACAGTATAGAATTGTTTTACAATGATGGTATTGTAACATAAAATTTTAATTTTATGTCCAATTGTTTTAGAATTAGCATTGGTTTAGAATCTTAAATTTTATGTTTGAATTTGCTAAAGAATTAAGACATGAATCATATTTTTAAATTTAAATTTAATTTTATTATTTAAATATGTGATTTCATATTAAAAACTAATAAAAATATTGATATAATAACCATTTGTACTATTGTAATATTTTTTATTATAATTTTTTTTTTGGGTGAAAATCATTATAAAATAGTAAATTAGAATCTACGAATTTTTATATTATAATTTCTTATAAGATATTAAATTTCAATTATGTTTGTTAGTGAATAAATGAGAAAAAAAGAAAGTCATATAGCATTTAATGAGGAGAGAAATAACTAATAAATTTTAAAATTTATAATTCTTAGAGTGTGGGATAAGAATTAAGAAGAGTTACTCTCAATTATTTTTTAATACAACATAAATATTAACTCAAGATGTAAAATGGTTACATTTTGATTAGGTACACCAATATTTGTAAGATCTAATTCTATTCCCCATCTCAGATGTCAAAGGAACTTTGAAAATATATCAAAATTAGTCTCATTAAAAAATTTATAAATTGCAACGTCTCTTGATCACTTTCCTTGCAGTCAAAACAAAACCACTTTCTTGAATGTTTTCTTTCTAAACTGACCCTGATCCCTAGCACCCGGTACAGCATGCTTCAACTTCATCCCGTGAATACTACATTAGCGTCAGCATTGATTTGGGTTTTAACGCAATCCACATATAAAGACATATACTTTTCATGAAGCAAAAAACGGTTCTCACCATCGAATCCCGCCGATAAGATCAAATTCATTGTTTCCAAAAGCAGTTACCTCGCATTTCTTTTTCCCATATATATAAGCCTGCCACCACTATTGCACTCTGCCCCTCATTGTAGCCAGTTACTATTCGTAACGAAACCATCTTTCTTATAGCACTTTGGTTACTTCAAGACTCAAGGATATCCCTCTGATATCCAAACTTCAAGATCATGGATATTGCGCATTTCTTATTCGGGATATTGGGTGGGTTCATGACCCTTGTGGGTTATTTCTCTTACCTTCCTTTATGGTTGCATGCCCTTCTTTGTAACATTCTTGTCTTCTGGATTTGTGCCTCCTCTGTTTCTCATTGTTATCTTTTTTTGGTGCAGGAAATGCTTCTGGTCTATTCCTCTTCTTGGCTCCAACGTATTCATCTCATACTTGCCTCCTTCTCTCTAATTGCCCACTCCCAGTTTTAAATTGTTCTTGATTTTCAGTTTTTAGGGGTCACCATGGACCGTGTCGAGCTTTTTCATTCTTTGTTTCTTATAATACACATAAAAGTATCTTTCTTTTTTGGTGTGTGTGACTAACAGTTTAAGTGAAAATCTTGACATATTTGGCTTTGTAGAATCACATTCAGGAGGATTATTGCGAACAAATCCACAGAGAAGTTCTCGGGAATTCCTTACCCTATGACACTTCTCAACTGTCTCCTTTCCGCTTGGTAAGATTGTTACTAGTTCTTTCTTCTGCTTCGATCCCTCCCCACAAATCTTTTGTCAAAATCCATCACGTGTGATATCTTTCATTTTTTTTTTTTTGGTGGTGGTTACTGTTGTCATTTCTTCCATTTCCCCCATATTCTGCATAATCTTCATGTAAATTTCTTATGCATAGAATTTTTTTATTAGTACATGGTACTTTGATCAAGGAAAACCTTGGAAATATGTGTACTGCATTTTACGGATAAATCTCTATTATATTTTCTTCGTCAATTTGTTGGATAAAAATTTAAATAGTAATTGATTTTTCCCTTCCAATTTCCAAATCTTGGAATGGAAATCTAATCTCTGTATTCTTTACTTGGGCACATCTTTTTTTAATTTTCTAATTAGTTTTTTTTAAAAAAAAAAAAAAGGAAATTTCGAATGGCTTGATTCCACAGAAACAAAGTTTTGATTTTTATGGAACTCATCATGTTCTAGTTCAAGTCCGATCTGATTTGTACAATTCACAGGTATGGTTTGCCATTTGTGTCTCCACACAACATACTAGTAACAATCATAAACGGCACAGGAGCATTGATCGAAACCACATACGTTTTGATCTTCATCTTGTTCGCACCCAAGAAGGAGAAGGCTAAAACTCTGGGCCTTTTCACGTTCGTAATAGCAGTTTTCGCTGCCGTTGTTTTCGTGTCCCTGTTTGCTCTGCATGGCAAATCCAGGAAGATCTTCTGCGGTTTCGCTGCCGCCATATTTTCCATTATCATGTATGGCTCGCCCCTCTCAATTATGGTAAGCTAAAGTTTACGCTGTGCATGTTAGTAAATTATTGTGTCGTCGCCCCCACCTCCTTATCATGTGATAAGACCCAGTTGGCAAGTTGTCCTTTTCTTTCTCTCCTTTTTCCTTTTCCTGCTGTGCTAATTTTATTACATCAACAAAGATAGGATAGCATTATATATGATTAAATTTGTGTCATTATGATATGTCTATTTACTTTAAAAATGATTAAAAATTTCACTTCATTTGTTGTTTGGAGTAAAAAAAATTTATTCATTTCATCCGTTTCACTTTTATATATATATTATTATATATAAGATTTAATTTGAATACACTGTCAGTGTAAAAAATTTTTATATAATATCCAATCATAAATTGTCACATCAGCAAAACTCTTTAACATAACCACCCACTACTTAAATAGTCATATATATAGAAAATTTTGATTGAATAACAATATAAAAATTTTTTACACTGTCAATACATTTAAATTAAACTTTTATATATAATGTTCATTATTAATTTTTTTATTTTCCTCTTTATGTAATTCTATACACAATATTAATTAAAAAATATAGTATAATAATAAAATTAATAAATTAGATACTAAAAATTAAATAAAAATATTTTAACAATCCTACTTTATAATTAGGTCTTAATTTTAAATTTCTTAATTTTTATACATAGGAGTAAAGTAACATATGAAGTTAGATAAAGTTGGATCGCAACAATGATATCTTTTGACAACACTCTAACTAACGATTATCATGAAACGGTTTCTAGCTGCCCGCGGTCTTTGATGAATTGGGCTTCTTTCAGATCAGGGCACCTGTAGGCTGCAGCAGTGTACTCTGACGAAAAAGATAAAAAAAAACCTTGTCTACTAATATATATATTTGTTTTCTTCAAATAATTATGGTTGATCGTGGTGTCTTATGTTGCGGACCTGACATTGTTAATTATGTATTGCAGAGACTAGTGATCAGAACAAAGAGCGTGGAGTTCATGCCCTTCTTCCTTTCGCTGTTTGTGTTCATCTGTGGTACTTCCTGGTTCATCTTCGGTCTGCTAGGCCGTGACCCATTTATTGCAGTAAGCACAAAATCATCACTTCATCATTTGAAATTTTGATTAAACAGAAAATGGAATCTCTAGTCACTTGTCACAGTGATGCAGACTCATGAGATTGGCCTGTGCCTTGCAGGTGCCGAATGGCGTGGGTTCTGCATTGGGGACAATGCAACTAATATTGTATCTTATATACCGAGACAACAAAGGTAATCAAAAGAAGCCAACAACAACAACACAAGAGGAATCTATGGAGATGGGCACCGCGAAACCCCCACCATCAGGAGAAGAAATCCAATCCAATGCAAGTTGAACTCAAGGAGGACACGTCTACTGGACGCGTGTTGGCCCATAACGGACCCCATTTACCACCGTCATCTTTGTCTCTATCTTCAAGCTAGCTTGCACCTCTTTATTTTGGACTCTGCTATTATCTTACTCACCTTGGTGTTCCATTATTGGTTTGTAATTTAGTTCTTGTTTCGACAATGGCAACTTTAGCCCAAACGGTTGCACAGAGATTAAGCTTGTTTGTGATGTGTGAATTTTATTAGTGTTTTCCTTCCCGAGGTTGAAACCCTTTGAGTGATTTTCTGTTTTGGTGGCGTTTTACTATAGTGAATGAGAATTGAAAAACCCAAGTGTAATTTACAAAAATAAAGCTGCGAATTTGTCATTTTGTAATGGAAAATTCATAGATAACGACCTCGGGTTCCTTTTCCCGAGTATTGTTGTCGTTCTGCATTGGGATTGATATTCGAGGTTGGCAGGATCCAGAGCCCCAGGGGGGGGGTCATAATGGGACAAAATGCCTCATCAGTTATCGATCGGCCAGCACCATATCGATGCCCAAGTTGTTCGGAAGTGATGGGTGCAGGACGCCAGGACCAAGTTTGAGAAATGTGAACATCGAACCTCCCACAGTTAGTTTTGAACCACTCAAAGAATCTTCAACAATTAGTTTTGCACTTCTGATTTCATAATTGCAGTAGTAATATAATTTATAATTAAAATTTATTCTAATTTGTTATAGTTAAAAAAAAAATTCTTAGGTTGTGATAAGCCATGATAATCCTCACATTAAAAGCTATAGGATAGTGCGACACTATCGTTACAAATATGATACTGCCATATACTTTTAATATGAAATGATGAAAATATCCCTAATAGCGAGAACTATTAGTAATTATAGAAATGCTCCAATAAAACCACTCTAACTTGTAACAGGTGATTTTATCACTCAAGTTTCGTGCTTGAAGTGATGGCCCATGACATTGGGCTTCATTTTTGGGCTATGAATAACATAACTATTAATTGGATTTTTTGAACAATAATGACCCAAAATTACTAAGAAGAGTTAAAATTATGTAATATAAATTAATAAATCATAAAAATACAAGAATAAAGGCCTCATAAATGACCAAATTTCACTCATAATCAACAGTAAAATCAAATTTTTATAGAATTATGATGTAATACACTTTTTAAATAAAATGCCTATTCAAAATAAAACGTTGGTAATCGGAGTTTTAAAATTTCATATTAAGTTTATAGTAATAGAGGAATTAAATAAAGTTGGAGGGGGATAAGTTTTTAATTAAAGAAGTGTATTTAGAAAAAAAAAGAATCTTAGGCCACCTACACCTTAAGTGGTGTGAATTACCTTAGTCTCTTCTTTTCTCTTTTCTCCTTCTTTTATGAGACTCTTCTCCTATTCTCACTGTGCCTTTTTTTTCCCATTCAACCACCGTTGTTCTCTCCCTCTCTCACTCCCCTTTGCTAGAACCCTCTCTCTCTCCCCCCTTCATTGCCGCATCTTCACCCCACCGTCGCCTGCCGTTTATGTCCCTTTTTTGCTGTGGTTCACCAATTGCGATTTTCTCTCTAAACCCTATGCGGATTCCTTCTCTCTACTGCATGCAACCCACTACAACTAGGGTGCAGTGTTGCTCCCTCTAAAACCAACACATAGCTCTTGGGTATGCTCCCTTTCTTTACATAGTGGTTTGCATGCGTTATGTTATGTTGTGGTTGTTCTTTTTAAATAATTATATAGTGAAAATGAGTTGTTGATCATGTTCTTTTGTGACAATATTGTTGTTTGTGGCTCTTGTCTGATTGTATTTTGGATTGCTCAAAAACTTTAAACCAAGGAAAGTGAAGATGGTGTTTTGAACTTAATGGGTAGTTTTAATTTTACTGGAGTGGTGATTTTGTTTTAGGGAGTAAGAGGGAACTTGAAATTTGATTTTAAGAGTGCATTTGGATAAGATTATTTAGTGAAAAAATTCAATTTTTTACACTAAAAAATCACTTTTGATATAAGTAAACTTGTTTGGATAAAATTTTGAGAATAATTAGAATCTAAAATTAATCTGTTTTTAGCTTTTCTAGAGAAGCTCATGTTACTAGCTTCTGAAAATGAGCTGAAAAAGAGGGGTATGGTAGAAGAGAGAGACGACGAATCTCAAAACACGTAGGAAATTTTAAGACAAAAATATCCATTTAAAAGTTTTAAAATGACAAATCATGCCCCTAAGAACCCATCCCTCTCTTTCTCCTTCTTCGCTCATCTTTCTTCTTCCAGAACCATAGTTCTTCCTCATGCAGCTGTCATCATCATTGTTGAATAGGTGAGACTGCAGAATAGAGAAATCCCAGCATCAAAGACAAGGATTAGAACCATGTCTCACTTCTCTAGAGTTGATCTTTAGGTTTCTTTCTTTCTTCTCACCCTATATGCAATTTTCACTTTTGCCTCTTCTCTATTATTTTTGCTTTATTTTATTTTTTACAATTTTGGGGGTTATTGGGCCATTTTGTGTTTCCCCAACAATATTGATTTATGGGTCAAAATCTTCATTGCATCTTCATACATGTTCCCCATTTTCTCTCACAGGAGATTTTTGATAAAATGTTACATATTTTAGCGTAGAGTTCAAAGTTGACACAAGCTGCAAAGTGCCAATCTAGAAACCTTGCTCTTTTCAAGTGTATGTGTGATGGTGATGATAATCATTGCTAAATTTTTTATTTTATTTTAATTTTTAAATGGGAAGAGAGATTATATAGTAGAGAGAATAGACAGAAGTACAAATAAGGAGTAAAGGAGTTTGGATACTCTAGTTTTAATTTGTTTCTTCTTTCCAGAGAAACACAACTTGGATTATAACTCTTGAAATCTGTTATGATTGTCAATTGTTATAGCTATAGTGTTTGAGAGCTTTATTAGCTTTGCAAAATATTTCTTTGTTTTTTTTTTTTTTTTGGGTCTCATTTAGCACTTGAATTTCTTATTCCTTTTATTTTTGTGTTTGGGATTGTGATTGTGATTTTGTTTGAACTTGTGATTGTGATCGTGATTGATAGGATATGTCTGTAAGATAGCTTAACTATTACTATAATTTCCATGTGAATTGTTATATTGAGATCCTTTTTGGAGTCTATTGGAAAACCTTTCTTAAACAATAGTGGTTCTTCTAGCTTTGGTTAAAGAGAAAGTTTTCTTAGATAGGTGGCGTTCTGTTTAACTTGATGTTCTATTTTGAATAACTTGATCTCTATACATGTGCAAAATACCATTTTTGGCTTTTTGCTTTCTTTCAAAGAATTTATAATCAAGGAAATAGACATGATTAGAATGTCAACATTCTACAATTGCATTCTGTGTGCATATTAGACTTGTCATATTTTGGTAGAATGGTTTTCTAGTTTCATATCTTAAAAGTTGCTTTAGTTAAAGCAAATGTCATTTGTTAATCAAGTATAAATAAAATTTATTAGAACATTTCTTATGAATATTTTTAGGTAAATTTACTAACTTTTAATTGTAATAGACTAAGTTAGAGTTTATTACTTCAGCTAGAGTTGTTAGTTGTAGACTCCACCTATAAGCTAATTTATCAATGGGAAATACACTTTTTCTGTAACACTATACCAAATATAATACTATGCTTAAGTCATAATATTATGCTTGGTAGTTTGTCACATATTACTAACTTTTGTTTAATTTACTATTAAATTCTTAATTTGGCGAAGTTGATTTTAATCAGGATTGGTTTCGTTTTATTTACATGGTGTTTATTTGCTGGTCAAGTTGTGTATTGTATGGATTGCATTGTAATATAAAGAAATATGAATCGTACAAGCAAAAGTTCCTTAGTAATTAATCACAACACACACACACACATATAAACATCAACTCATGTATTCATACATGCAAGTATTGAGTACATCAAATAGGACTGTCAAAACAAAAAGGAATTCGGTCCATGTTTGTGACTATTTGCTCAGTATGGGTCCTCATAAGGATATTTCAACTGGTACGGATGTAACATCCTCTCAAGCACAGTATCATGCTTAAGTCATAATATCACACCTAGGAGTTGTTACTGTTATCTGAACGAACCTTGTCTAACAGTAATCTTGGCCATCTTCCAATCCTAAACAACTCTGCCCAGTATGATTATCTTCTATACCTCCCGAGCTATTTGGAGATGATACGGAAGTATACATAAGGGTCAGAATTCTAAATTCTCAATAGGATTTCCTAGATTATCATATATAGTGTCGTTGTCATTATCTCCAGCTGCTTAGTTTTATTATAAAAAAGTGATCATGCCATATGAACTACAAATTTCATTTTAGAAGGTTCAAAAATGTCCTTTAGAAGTAGGTTAATTTTATTCATACACTTGGCAAACAGAGAAAGAACAAGATCATAATTATGGCAAGTTGAAGGACAAATAAATAATATGCATAGATGAATGTCAGTGACTTCTTGATGCAAGGGCATTTGTCTCTTCTTAACATTCTTTACTTGACACACCTAGACGTTACGTATCGCCATCCATAGAGTTTTTGCTTGGGCTTGCACTTGAGCATTATGTATATCCATCCTAAAGTGCAACCTTTCTTATCTTCCTTTACTTACATCTTACTTTTCTGTACTTGGTTCCCCAGAGATGAATTACCTTTTTCACCCTTGGATAATAGCCTACTTCTTAGATCCGAGCTCATAACTATATGAGTGACGGGTTTACTTTCCCCGACCCTCATGCTGGTTTATTTTCCTTAAAGCTGGTTGGGGTTTGGCTCGAGTCTTAGACAATACCGCCCTAGCCCGTACGAGATGGAGGTTCAGTACATCCCTTTGCAAGTTTTTATTGTCTTTTCATTTTCATACATGATCATGTATGCAAATGCTTTGCATTCATGCATATGTTTCATATCGTATCTCAATCATATTTGCATGCAAGATTACCATGGAGATTACATATATATAAATATACTCATAGCTTCATATACTTTCGTTGAGATTTTGGCAACATAACTGCTGTATCATAATACTTCCAAAAATGCAAACAAAATAATTTTAGCCAGCCAAACAGATACCAAAACCATTATAATCGCATATCAATATTCACATCAATCCAATAGAGAATTTTCAACAATAATCTCATTCATTGACTATTCATGGTTCAAGGGCTTTCAAGTAGGTGAGATCTGTCAATGTACTTCAAAACTTTTAAATTTGTCCTATTTTACAAATTATACCATAATTTCATTTTAACTCATTTAAATTTGAAAATTTAATATGTTATGGCATTATTAGTCTATTTTTAGTTCTCTTTGGTCCCATTAAGTTTTGAGGTGTATAGGTTGAATTATTAAAGTCTTATTCAAGGCTGCCTTATTTCAAGATAGACTTGAGTACCTAAATTTAGAAAATTAATCAAATTATAATGCTTATTACTTTTGTACTAATATTTTATCAATATGTAGCTAATTGAGTTATCTTTAAATTCTTAAAAATTTCATCCTAATTAGGTAGGTAAAGCTCAAGTTATGAGCTCTTGAAGTAGGTGATAAGCAATTTTTTGATACATTGATTAACCCTAATATTTAGTTTATTGAACCTCTTTTGTGCTTAATTGAATAATATTGGACACATTTTATAAGTTTGGACTCTAATTGGGCTTAATTGTATTTTTCAGCATTATTACAAATTTATACTGTTTTTGTATTATGGCTGTATCTTGAGTTGTAGATATCGAAAAATTACAAATTTTATATTGTAAAAAATGTGAGAGAAAGATCTACAATATTGATGAAGAAGTCAACAACAAATTCGGATGTCTAGTAGGTCGAATTAGGCCACGAAGTCAGAACAGGGCTGTTACGCTGGAACCAGAGTAGTGTACACTAATTGGGCCATAACGTGAGTTGTAGACATTGGATTGAGGCAAAACTAGTGCCATTTGAAAGTTAAGACATAAACCTTTCATATGAAGATCACTCTCCAAAATAATGATATCTTCATGGATTTATTGGCTGTTAAAATGGACTGATGCGAATACATGTACAACCTGAACATGCTATAAAGATTGGGCCATAACTCTCTCATTTTAAGTCCAAATTAAGCAAATTGGGTGTCCACTTAAAGCTAAGAGGCAGAGGATTAAGTTGGGCCCAAGGGTATTTTTGAATTTTGACATTTGAGGTCTGATAAGAAGAGAGAAAAGAGAGACGCGAAAGGGGACTCATCTATCCAACATTTTTCATTTTTTCTTTCTTCTCTTCTCCTCTCCTCTTCTTTTCTTTTTCTGTTCCTTTCATTTCGTAAGATACTTGTTTGGGGTTCTATTTTGTAACCTTCATTGCTATGGAGGAGTAGGATTTCAAGCTAGTTCAAGGAGACTCCAAGGGCATTATGGTTGTAATCTTGAAACTCTATTCTTGAATTTCAATCATGTTTGTTTTCTTGATTCTTTGCCCTCTTTTATTTGTAAATTTGCATTGAATGGTATTGATATGTGAGTTTATGAATGAGGAATTAGTTGGGTGATTACTAATTGGTCAATTTGTATGAACTTGATTAGTTAAAGAATTAGGAATTGGGTTTGGGTTCAAACCTAGGCTAATACAATTGGGGCTAGAAATCAACATAGGTTAATTAGAGTTGAGGTCTCAATTATCTAATCAATTATGTGTTGGTTAAATTCCTAGAGTTCTCTAGGTAGAATTGTGGGGTTGTTAGTAGAGGTCTCTCTAATAGTTCAAATTAGTCGCACTCCATGTGTTTGATATATTGTGTGTTAATGATTGATTCACCTTATGCCTAAGGAACTCTTTGAACTAATGTTTTTATTTTCATCTAATTTTCTTTTATAGCTTATTGACTACATGTTTGCACATACCCCCTTATTACTTAACTAGATAGCAACAACATCCTTGTGAGACGACCTTGGTTGCACTATACTTCAAATTTAGTGTAATTAAGTATTTTAAAATTGTAGTTTGGAGCAGGCTGCGACACTTGCTGCCAGTAGGCTGTCCTATATTGCCCTATCCTAACCTAAATAGGACATAGGGTAACTTTAGAAAATTACTGGTAGCAACATACATAAGATCTAAGCCTGAAATTTTTGTGGAATGGTTATTACATGTTAGCTTTCTAACAAAATTATTTTCACTCAATTTGAAGTTGTATAGGACAGGTTATACACTTCTCAATGCACACTGGTTAGGGCTACGAAAGAAACTTAATAGTCTACTTCAAAAATTCATAACTATCTCATTTTAAATCTTATGGACCTATAATTTATATGGTTGGAAAGCTTTTGATGTTTAGCTTCATTAAAATTAGTTTCACTTAATTTTGGTGCCTACTAATAGAGCCGTACCCTTCATTGTATGGATTGCCGCCCTAGGGTATTCTCTCAGCTTTTCTGTTTGAGCTTTCTTTCGGTATTTTGATCAAATCATAATATCATAATAATTCCTACCTTAAATCACTCAAAGAAAGCTATATTAACATCAAATATCATCAATGAAAAGGTGACACAAGAAACCTTAGCTCCTAGCTGAATTAGAGGAATCAAACAATCTAAGAAAATTCTACCTAAAACACCACTTGTAGCTTGTAAATTTGAAGTTCCTTGGTAGTTTCCATCAAGTAAGGCTCTAAGATGATGCTAGTTTCTCTCTTTTCTCCTTGAGGATGAAGCTATATGACTCAAGGATAAGGGGATTATGAAGTGTATTGAGATTTGCTTGAGGAAATATAAGGAATGAATGAAAATTAAAGGAGAAGAAGGCAAGGTTCACTTAAAAACTTAGATGGAAGAAGGAATGAAGTGAATGAAAGAAATGCAGGAGGCTCGGTTAAATAGCTGGCCGAAATTTTAAGGACAAGGGGGAAGATATTGATAGCTTGTGGACAAAGTTGGAAGAATGGAAAAAGAAAGTGACTGGTGGATTTGTTTGGCATTTTGAATTTTGTTAATTTCTACAAATGGATGGCCATGATTTGGCTAACAAGCATGGGTGGGTGGCTAGTTTCTAGCTATAACATCCTCTTCTGTATGGTACTATGTTTAAGTCATAGTACCATAGAGTTGTTACTGTTACATGAGCGGACTTTATTTGACAGCAACTTCAACCATCTTTGAAACTTCTCGAACTATCTGGAGATAACACGAAAGCAGGAGTGAGAATTTTAAATTCTCAGTAGAATTTACTAAGAAATTTCATACTATGTCATCGTTATTATCTCCAGTTGCTTCGATTTATTATGAAAAAGGTGGACATGTCATATAAACTATTAAATTTTATAGTTCGAAAATATATTGTTCAAAGCAAAGTTCATTTTATTCATACACTTGTCATTTGGGAGAGCCAATACACAATAATGTCATGAATCATACTATGAATAATAACTACAACGTCTTAAAATATAATAACACCATATACTGGAAGCTTGAAATCTGTATCTGCCTTTATTTGTACTTGAATTTATGCAAATATACATAATTTTCTTTTCTTTCTTTATCTTACTTTACTTGTCATACATATTCCAAAGTACGATCGCCATGTCATACTCACTCGGGGTGTGATCACGATGTCACATTTCTTAGGGGGTGGGATCAATATGCCACATTTCAAAGTATGATCGCCATGTCATACCCCATTAGAGCTTGATCGCCATGTCACATTCCTTCAGAATATGGACTCATCATCATATCTTCATTAGTTGTCATACACAACAAAGTCTTATGAGCAAAGCTTAGGTAGTTGGGTGTAAGTTTAAAATTTTAAGTCTTAATCTATCTTGCAAACTTTTAACTTCTATTGACGTTCCCGAGTTTGAGCTTAGGACCGACTTCTGAGATTGAATTGGGTCCGAATTCCGAGATTGAATAAGTTCTGACCTCCGGGGTTAGGCATGTAAGGTTAATGTTTTGATTCCCGACTTCCGGGGTTATGTTCGATCTCTGATATAGATTCTAGACCGAGTTTCGAGGTTATATGTTTAATGAGATACTGAGTTTTGGAATTATGTGTATAAAAGTTTTAAAGCGTCCTTATTCTAGTTTATCCTAAATTCTCGCTTTGGCTCCTCTGGGGTATAGTCCCCTCAGCGTTTATAGTGAAAACTCTTCCCAAACGTTGCAGTTTAGGAGTCGGTGGTTGGTTCTTAAGGCATTCTCTAATCATATGCCCTGGCTTGCCACATCTGAAACATACATATTGTTTAACTAGGTAAGGCTTATTTCCATGATTTTTCCCACACTTTGGACATCGTTTCCTGACCATCGATTCTTGCAGCCGCTTGCCCTCATATTCACAAAGGCAAAATTGCTTCTTTGGTGGTGAGGCATATTCTAATTCCTGGTTTTCAGGTGCCAGCCTTTTTCCATAAGCATCAGATTGGGCAATCTTCAACTTCTTATTATAGTCTTCTACAAGTTTGCACTTGTTTTCCAAGGTAGGAAAATCCCTGATCTCCATAGGGCCTATTGCTGCGAGCATATCTTCCCTCAATCCGCCTTCAAATTTGATACACTTCCACACCTCATCTGGATTCCACTGATAGATTGTGGAAAACTTGCATAACTCCTCAAACTTAGCAATGTACTTTGACATGCTACTACTTCCTTGGCAGAGTTGCATAAATTCCAACTCCTTGGCGTTCCAAACTGATAGAGGAAAGTATTTCTAGTAAAAAGCCCTTGAACACAATCCAGGTAATCTCTGTCTAGGACTCTTCTAATAGCCGTTTCACACCATTCCACCAGAATTTTGCGTTTGCTTCGAGCATATAAGTGGCGAAGGCCACTTTTTGGTCGTCAGTGCAGTCCAGAACAGAGAAGACCTTCTCCATTGTCTTAATCCACTCGTTAGCCTTATCAGGATGAAAACCTCCTCTAAAACTAGGCAGGTTCGCCTTTCGAAATTCTGCGAACTTGAGATATTCCAAATCCAATCCTGAGCTATTCGGGTTTCCACCATGACCAGCTCCAGGTTGTCTCCCTAGCTAGTCTATCATTTGGTGTGCTGCAGTAGCTTGTTCGCGCATGGCATATGCCATCTCTCGTAGAGTGTCCATGAAATTAGCAGGGTCTTCTGAAGTGGGTGCAATTTGTGGCCTACCACGCCCCCTGGAAGCCATTAGTTCCTAATCACACACAACAAAACATTGAGTTGATCAGGCTCAATAATAAGTTAAGTGTAACAGCAACTAATAACAGTCACAGTTAGGTGGTCATGCATATCTAATTTCCTATATCTTATTTGAGCAGATAAGATTCATCGCATGACAAATTCTAAGGATTCCATAGTGCACATGGAAGCATAGTCAATTTAGCCCTCAGGTCTGGTTAGGATCAAACTGCCCTGATACCATTTTGTAACGTCCTCCTCTGTATAGTACTATGTTTAAGTCATAATACCACACTTTGGAGTTGTTACTGTTACCTGAGCAGACCTTATCTGATAGCAACTTCAGCCGTCTTTGAAACTTCTTGAACTATCTGGAGATAACACAGAAGCAGGAGTGAGAATTTTAAATTCTCAGTAGGATTTACTAAGAAATTTCATACCGTATCATCGTTATTATCTCCAGCTGCTTCGATTTATTATGAAAATGGTGGACATGTCATATAAACTGTTAAATTTTATAGTTTGAAAACATATTGTTTGAAGCAGAGTCCATTTTATTCATACATTTGTCATTTGGGAGAGCCAATACACAATAATATCATGAATCATACTATGAATAATAACTGCAATGTCTTAAAATATAATAACACTAATATACTGGAAGCTTTAAATCTGCATCTGCCTTTACTTATACTTGAATTTATGCAGATAAACATAATTTTCTTTTCTTTCTTTGTCTTACTTTACTTGTCATATATATTCCAGAGTACGATCGCCATGTCATACTCCCTCGGGGTGTGATCACCATGTCACATTCCTTAGAGGGTGGGATCAATATGCCACATTCCAGAGTATGATCGCCATGTCATACCCCATTAGAGTGTGATCGCCATGTCACGTTTCTTCCGAATATGGACTCATCATCATATCTTCATTAGTGTTCATACACAACAAAGTCTTATGAGCAAAGCTTAGGTAGTTGGGTGTAAGTTTAAAATCTTAAGTCTTAATCTATCTTGCAAACTTTTAACTTCTATTGATGTTCCTGAGTTGAGCTTAGGACCGACTTCCGAGATTGAATTGGCTCCGAATTCCGAGATTGAATAAGTTCCGACCTACGGGGTTATGCATGTAAAGTTAATGTTTTGATTCCTGACTTCCGGGGTTATGATCGATCTCCGATATGAATTCTAGACCAAGTTTCGAGGTTATATGTTTAATGAGATACCGAGTTTTGGAATTACGTGTATAAGAGTTTTAAAGTGTCCTAGTTCTCAACTTCTGAGATTAGGGTATAAGGTTTCATATTCTGGTACCAACTTCCAAGTTTATGTTGAAGATCCTCGACTTCCGGGTTTAAATATTTTAGGTTTCGTATTCTTGCCCTTGACTCTTGATTTTGAAGTGTCTTATGTGCTTGTGATTCTGATCTCTGACATTAAGCCACAATTGGCTTTCCAAGACTTTTATGAATGTGTTTCCTAAATTCCAAGTTCCGATATTAACTATACCTGATCTAGTTTCCTATTCACTAAGTTCCAAGTTCAATATTAAGTATACTCGATCTAGTTCTCTGTTTGTTAAGTTCCGAGTTTTGATATTAACTAAACTTGATCTAGTATTCATACATGTCTCTAATCAGAATTGTACTCTTATAAGAAAAAATTCACCAAAAATAGAAATCTGCCTGAAATCATACGAAATTTATATCACTGTAAAGTTAACAGAGCAAGTTTTCAAATGAAATAAGTTGTATATTATTTGAATGAGTATAATTCGAGATATAAGCCCTGAAACTTGACCCTACTGGACTACCCTGTTCTAGCCCGGGTTGAACTTAAGGTGAATTCATTGATATACAGGGGACAATTGGCAATGAATCTGACTCTAAAATTTTTATGGGATGTTCCCTCATATGTTAGCTTTCAAACAACATTGGATTCACTCAATTTGGAGTTGTGTAGGGTGAGTTACACCCTTCTTAACTCACATTGCCCGGATGAAAGTCCTGATTTCTAGGTCAAACTTTAAAAATTCATAACTACCTCTATACTGATCCAATGGCCTTATATTATAGATTTGTGGAAAGCCCTGAATGTCTAGTTTCATATAAAAATGGTTTCATCAAATTTAAGGTGGAGCCGTGCACTCCACTGTATGGACCATCGAGAAAAAACCCTAATAGCTTCTTGAATTTTCTCTATTCTTCAAGCCCTTTCATACCAATTTCAATTCCAATCACATCATACATGCTAAATCAATCATGATCCAACATCATCACACTAAATCACATCAGAATCGAGAGGAAAACAAGATCCCCAGATAGCCCCAAATCAAGGAAAACATGATGAGAAGTTGGATTCCTACCTTATTTAGTTGAATTCTTGTTGATTGGGTGTCTTAGATGGGAGTAACTCTTGATGAGACTTGAAGAGGGGATGAAAATGGAGTGAAGATGAAAGTGAATAGAAGAGAAATGCTAGGAACTTCAGCTGCTAGGTTGGCCAAAAATTCAAGGAGAGAAGGAAAGAAAAAGGTGAAGACTTTTGAAGCAAGTTTCATTTTGATTGGTGGATTTCATCTTGCCTTCAAATTTGGTTTGGCTCTCCACTCTTCATGGCTAATCAAGGTGCCAATAAGGAGGTGTTTTGGCTAAATCTTAGCCATTTGTAAGGTCCTACTCTATCTACTATATTTACTTAATTGTAGTATAGTATGTTAAAGGTTTTTATTTGAAATTTATTATTTATAGTCCCGACTATGATTTACACGATGAATCTTTCTTTTTATTTCGCGTGCAGAAGAACTTAAGCGTATAACGTGAAACCATAATGTCATACAAACTGAAATAATGAAAGGAATGCAGTAGAAATTTTTCTGAATTTATGCACATATACTGAAAGGTAAATATATATATATCTGCATCCATAGAGGACATCCTCTGATATATACACTGTAAGGAATACATGTAGGGCCAGTACATACCAAAAAGATCCTGGCCGATATCATAAAAGTGCAGTCCTAAGAGTCCTCATAGGACATTTGAGTACAAGTCAAAGTCCTAACAAACTACTCCTATGGCCCAATACATCATCCTGTCAAAAGAGGGCCATTCTGTACAACAGCTAGCCAAATATGTCTACTACGGGGTCAGGTACCCGTTGGCCATAGCAGGCCCAGTCGGGGAGGAGTCATCAGGTCCGGATGAGGAGGACGAAGAGTCGGTGGCCTCGGACGGGTCATCCTCGGCGTCCATCGGGTCTCCGGGAACCATCTGAAGAGGTGAGGCTGGTATGGGATCACTTTGGCGCCAGTGCGGGAGGAGGTGCCGGGTGCGCTACGGATATGGGGAAGGCGAAATATGGAACAGTGGGGTCGAACAAGGGGTGGAAGAGTGGCACCGTGAAGTCACTGCTGCTGAAAAAGTATACCCTAAATCGGCACGAGCCGACTATGTACAACGAGTCGTAGGTGGGGTTGTAATGAAGCTGCATATGCGGGAACTCAATGAACACCACCGCTGTCGCGTCCATCGTACTGATCTGAAAGTAAAATGGGTACTACATAGGGTGAGAATTCTTCAAACTCTCGGTAGGGTTCTATATTCCTAAAGTTATCTCATCTTAATCCCTAATGGCTTGGTCTTTTATTATGATAACTATGAACATGATCGGAGGTAGTGAATAAGTCTAACTATTAACAAGTAGAATAGCGAGAATACAAAATATACATGCATAACTCAAGTATACAATTCCACAACATTTAATACCCTTAATGCGTGTAAAAGGAATATACTCATAACTTTACTCTTATCCTTCCTCTAAGTTTGACTCTTTCTTAAAATCTTTACACCCACTCAAAGCATAAATGGTAATGAGCTCATCTGGTAGCCGTCATACCTTAAATATTCAGTACTTACACTAGCTGGGTCTAATGCCATGCCTCATGTAAGACCTATCCCCTATACTCACACTAGCTGGGTCTAATGCCATGCCTCATGTGAGTCGTGGGTGAGGGGAACTTAAATAAGCTTATCCTCTTACTCGAGGATTATATATGTTCCAGCTTAAACTTATAATCTCATAATCAATCATAATGCTTACCGAAATTTGGGCAGCATAACGGATCACATCCACTTCCCCATGAATAGTGCCAGCAGCAACAATTCCAGTAATTCTCAACAATAGTTCAATAATTTCTATAACAGTATATACAATGTTCATACAATATAGGATTCTCATAATAATACTAGGCATGCATACTTGTTATAATCAAGAGAAGAGTAAACTAAAAATTTGGGTGCTGCCACCAAATGCTTCCTATTCTGCCCGGTTAGTGTTTCCTCTGAGTTTATTGCTACACAACTCCAATGGATCTGAAATTTTAATATGTTGAAGCCCTATGTGTCTAGTTTCTAACCTTTTTAGTCCCGTTCAATTTTGATATCTACAACTCAAGATATTGTCATTTTGTTCTGGCTTGGTCTATAACTAAACTGAACAGCACTCTAAAATGTTAAAATCTGTTAAAATTCGAATCCTAAGGGTATGGCTACCAAACCTATGTCGTTTTGATGCTAGGATATGAAATTTTATCCTCCAATAAGTTCCACATCATTTGGCCAACTACAGCTTAAGTAATAAAACCTCAAATTCAGGTGTTACAAACTGCCCTGTTTTGGCCTAAGCAGAATCAGGGGTGACTTTAGAAAATTTCTGGGAGTTACTCAAATTAGGTCTGAATCCGAAATTTTTATAGCATAAACTACTGGATCTTAGCTTTCTATAGAATTTTGTTCCACCTAAATCCAAGTTATATGGAGTGAGATATGGCTCATGTAAGCTTCCCTGCCCGAAATCAAATTCTGAAACTTAGGTCAAACTTCAAAAATTCATAACTAATTCTATACTGATCCAATGACTTAATAATTTATATGTATGGAAAGCTCTGGATGTCTAGTTTCATCTAAAAGTATTTTCATAGAATCTAAACGGTGGGAACTGAGGGACAGAGGGCATTTCGTACGGAAACCCTAAGAGAACTCTGTTTCCAGACTTGCTGATTTCTCTCCTTTCTTGATCTACCCCATTGATCTATCACCTCTTCACTCATCCCATCATTTTTCCACCCATAATTCATCAAGATCAGCAAGAAGACAGATCAGAAACCATATCCAATCCAGATTTAATCAACAATACAAACATCTATTCAAAGCTTTAAACCCTACCTCCTTTGAGTTCCAACTTGATTCTTCAAAAGAACTTCAAATCTCCAAAGTGAAGAGTGTATGAAGTGAAGAGAGATGAAGAAGAGGAAAAGAAAAAAATGGAGGAGGGAGGAAGAAGGAGGGTGGCGGATGAGATAAGGAGAGGAAAGTGAGAGAGAGAAGATATTTTGAAGTGTAATAATTGAAGGGGGAGTTGTCGCGGTGTGATTGGTCCTTTAATCTTGTGGCCTCAATTGAGCCACAAGGTGAACTGTGGACCGTCTGATGGTGGTGGGGTGGATGGCCTCCCCACCTTTGGATCCAGGGCCATTAATATTATTTTATTCCAGTAGTTTAAGTTATTGAAGTTTTATCGGATCTTCCCCCAACCGGAGATTCGGTATTTGCCCGATTTCGCATTCGCCTTTACCTTAGTTTCTACTTTAAATTTTCCATTCTAATCTACCTAACTAACATCCATTTGAATCCTAATAAATCTTAAATGGTTCATAGCTAATCTTACTCGCGTGAATTAATCGAGAAAATTGATTAATAACAGGCGATTGAATTTTCGGACGTCACACCATTCATCCTAGGGTACTCATAGCATAACTTCTATTGGTCCGATTCCAATAGTTTAAAAAACTGAAGTCTTACTGATTTCTTTTAAATCGGTAAACTGAATTTAGGAAAATTCTATGAGGTTTCTTATGTTCCTAATCTAATTCTATCATGTCTAATATTTCTAATCATGCTTAATTGGCTTTAAGTGAATGCTTAATCGAATTCTAATGAATCCCAATTCTTTGATGAAACCGAACAATTTGGTTGATAATGATAGAATTTTTTGGACATCACACTAGTCGTAGGATTTAGGGTTTTAAAATGGTATTTCATGTTAACTTGCAATATAAATTCTTATTAACTAAGTTCTTGAGTTACAAAATATTGTAAACAAAATGATTTTCTTTAAACTATCTAAATATTGTTAATTGTCTACAGGAAATTTTCTATAAAGAAACTCGAATTTTATCTAACCCTAATGATTTCATTTCAATATTGACTACTCATGTATCTATAATGTATCTGAAAATTTAATTATTCGACAATACTAGTTATGTAAAATTTGGGATGTTATACTATAACTCTCCGTAAAAAAAAATTTGCCCTCAAAATTCCTTTATCCCTAATAAGCCAACTGGGTGCAGCCTACACTGAACTTCATATTAAGGTGATTAAACTCAATATGCAATTAAGTGTGACAGTTAAGCTACAACACACAACATGGCTACCATGCATAGACATCTATGTCCTTGTCATGTAAGGACCTAGAGCATGGCTTGTCTAAACCCTCAGAGTATGCTTCAGAAGCATAGTCAGTCCATCCCAGGTCTGTGATCAATTGGATTTTTATATAATTATTTTCACTCATTCCTAGCTCATTAATCTTCTTTTGTGCCTCATTGTTTTGGATTGGACCATTTTGTGTTGTTTGGATTTTGTTTGAGTTTGAGTTAAATTTTCCAGCATTAGGCCAATTCTGACACTATTTCAATTTTTGGGTTATATCTTGAGTTGTAAAGCTCATTTTATTGTGATCTTTGATTTGTAGGAAAGATGAAAGATAGGCCTACAAGTTGTATGAAGAGATCAGAGGCCAATTCTAGTGTTAAGGGGCTAAATTTGGGCTTAGAAGTGAACTGCAGCAGTGTAGTTCTGGATTTTGAGCAGGGTGTGGTATTTGGACCATATCTCGGTCCGCAGATGTCTGATTGAGCCTGTTCTAGTGGCATTTTGAAGTAACATCCAAGGCTACAAATCTTTTTCAAAGTGTAATTCCAAAAGAAACCTTTTTGATAGCCAAAATGGTAGAAGAACGTTACTTACGGAATTAGTGATATTGATTTCATATTTTTAGTGTAACTTTCTTTATATAATTTGGATTTTAGCAAGTAAGGTGTCCATATTCAAAGGAGAGAGAGAGAGAGGATTAATGTAGTAATCACAATTTAATATTTTTTGGGTAGTTTGGATTCTTTTTTCGCTGAATTGATTAGGGGCCAAAACCTTGGAACTCATTAGACAAATTTTGGGGAAAATAATACAATTTTTGATTTTTTTTCTTCTTCCTTTTTTCTCTCACACCCCCCACCTTGTCATGAATCATCATATGTATGTGATATATCATCTAATAAAGGGTGGAAATCCCAACCCTCATCAGCCACATACAAGAGAACTATGGGGATTATTGAACCCTACATTCGATTTTTGATGCAAGACTAACTAGTTTTGAGCTCCTCTTGATAGAGAAGTGATGAAAGCTTGAAGATGAGGTGAAATAAAGTGAAATGAAGGAAGAAATGCTGGAGAAGAAGCAGCTGAAGGGGTAACACGAAAATGAAGGGATAAGGAAGGAAAAGACTCACCCAAAAACTAGATGAAGTGCTTGGCGAGTTTCATTCTTATTAGTAGAAATTTTGGTGGCTGAATTGCAGCCAACTCCACTCATTTTGGGGTTGATTTGCGCCACCAATTGAGTGGTTATGCGGCTGTGTTTCCTCTATTCATGGAGGAGTAAACTTCTGTCTAATCCAAGGATTCAAAGATAGCATTAGCATTCTTGAGAGTTGTTGCTTCAGAGTTCATCAATTCAGTTTCTTCTACTCCTTTTTTCCTTGTTTTTATTTCAATTTCGAATTTGAAGGTTTTCAATTCGGTATTGTGATTAACTACTTGATTGTTTGGATATTACTCTATTGGTTAATATTGTAATACAACTGTTTTGATGAGTAGAATCAGGTTTCAATTTTGAACTTGGTGATTAATTGCATTAGTGCTTGAAAATTAACATGAATTGATTAGATTCTAGAGGTTTATGAGTTTAATCATTTAGGTGTTAATTGAATGCGTGAAGTTTTTTCATGTGTAATGCTAAGGTCAAATTGAGGTTTCATTCGAACTTAATATTAATCGGTGACTGGTTTGTTGATATACGTTTAGAACTCGATGATTGAATGAAATTGTCTTCTTTTGATTCTTAGATTAGATGTTTCCCATTTTTTGTTTTAATTTCGTGATTCATATTCTGTTCCTTTCATTTTAATTCCTAAACCCCCCCCATTTCCTGATCACATAACATTGTCATCACTGAGAGATGGCTCGGATTGCATCCCTTACTGTAAAATTTTTGTAATTCAGTTTATTTTGTAATTTGACTGAGTTCAAGACTTCAGTCGATCGATTAAGATGAAGCTGCTCACGATACCATTAATGTAACATTCTCCCAAGCACAGTACTATGCTTAAATTATAGTACCACACCTAGGAGTTGTTGCTGTTACATGAACGGACTTTGTTTGACAACAACCCTCAATCGTCTTCCAATCCTAAACAACTTTGCCCAATATGGCCATCTTCTATACCTCTCGAGCTATCTGGAGATAACAAGGAAACATACATAGGGGTGGAAATTCTAGATTCTCAGTAGCATTTCCTAGACTATCACATATAATGCTATTGTTATTATCTCCAACTGCTTCAGTTTTTTATGAAAAAGTGATCATGCCATATGAACTATAAATTTCATTTTAGAAGGTTCAAAAATGTCCTTCCAAAGTAGGTTAATTTTATTCATACACTTGCTAAATAGAGAAAGAATGAGATCATAACTATGGCAAGTTGAAGGACAAATAAATAATATGCTTAGATGAATGTCAGTGACTTCTTAATGTAAGTACATTTGTCCCATCTTAACTTTCGTTAGTTGACACAACTAGTCATTATGTATCGCCATCCCTAGGGTATCTGCTTGGCCTACACTTGAGCATTACGTATCGCTATCCTCAAAGTGCAGCCTTTCTTATCTTCCTTTACTTACATCTTGCTTCTCTGTACTTGGTCCCTCAAAGGTGAATAGCCTCTCTCATGTCTGGGTAAAAGCCTATTTCTTAGGTCCGAGCTTGTACCTATACACAAGTGATGGGTTTACTTTCCCATACCCTCACACCGGTCTATTCCCCTTAAATCTGGTTGGGGCCTAACTCAAGTCTTAGACAATACTGCCTTGGCCCACTACGAGGTGGAAGCTCGATACATCTCGTTGCAAATTCTTATGGTTTTTTCATTTTCATACATGATCATGCATGCAAATGCTTTACATTCATGCATATGTTTCATATCATATCTCAATCATATTTGCATGCATGATTATCATGGACATAACATATATATACATATACTCATAGCTTCATATACTTTCGCTGAAAATTTGGCAGCATAACTACTATATCATAACAAAAATGCAAATAGAATAATTTCAGCTAACCAATCAGACACTAGAACCATAATAATCATATATCAACATTTACATCAATCCAATAGAGAATTTTCAACAATAATCTCACCCATTGACTTTTCATGGTTCAAGAGCTTTAAACTAGGTAAGATCTGTCAATGTACTTAAAAACTTCTAAATCTGTCTTATTTTACAAATTGTACCATAATTTCATTTGAACTCATTTAAATATGAAAATTTAGTATGTTATGGAATTATTAGTCTATTTTTAGTTCTCTTTAGTCCTACTAAGTTTTGAGATGTATAGATTGAGTTATTAAAGTCTTACTCAAGACAACCATGTTTCCGGACAAACTTGAGTACCTAACTTTAGAAAATCACTAAAATTCTAATTCTTATCATTTTATACGAATTTTATATAAATTTGTAGCTAAAATTCCAATAAGTTTCATCCTAATTGGGTAGGTAGAGCTCAAGTTATGAGCTCCTAAATTAGGATGTCCTGTATTGCCTTATCCCAACTCAAACAGGGCATAAGGTAACTTTAGAAAATTACTGGTGGTAGCATACATAAGTTCTAAGCTTGAAATTTTTATGGAATGGTTATCTATTTTTCAGCTTTCGAACAAAATTAGTTGCACTCAATTTGAAGTTTTATAAGGCAAGTTATGCCCTTCTCAATGCACATTGGTTAGGTTTGTGATTGAAACTTAATAGTCTGCTTAAAAAATTCATAACTCTCTTATTTTAAATCCAACGATCTATAATTTATATGGTTAGAAAGCTCTTGAAGTTTAGTTTCATCTAAAATTAGTTTCAGTCAATTTTTATGCCTACAGATGGAGCTGTATCATTCGCTGTATGGACTGTCACCCTTGGGTATTCTCTCAGCTTTTTTGTTTAAGTGTTCTTTTGGTATTTTGATCAAATCATCAAACTAAACTAATAATTTCTACCTTAAATCTGTAACAACCCCAATTTCTTATTGTGCTAAATTACCTCAATTAATGAGAAATTATGAGATTAAGGCTTAATTAAGGAATTAATGAAGTATTTGAGTTAATTCTGATGAGAAAAGTCAAGAGAATGCTTAATCGAGATTAGATAATCTCTAATTAAGCAAGTTAGAGTATTAATAGCTTAATTAAGCACTTATCACCCTTAATAAGCTTAATCGAGTTTAATTAAGGATAATTAAGATTAATCGCAAGATTAATTTTTGTTAATCATGTTCTTGTGTGTTAATCACTAATCTTTAGTTAATCATGTTAATTAAATTGCAAGAGCACTTAATCACATGATTAAATTCAAATTTAGTCAACTAAACAATAAAACAAAGGTGATGTCACTAAAACATAAAAGCATTAGACAAGAGTGCTTTATGTAAGAGTAAGTACTTGATTTGTTCCCTCATCATCTAATTTATCTCCCTAAACCTTTATTAACACAAAATGAAGCAAAATATCTCTCCTTTACCTACATGAGGACAGCTAAAAATCAAACACACACACACACTCTTTCACTTTTCATTTTTTAACTCTCATTCTCTCTCTTGCTTCCAAATTCTCCAACTTCTCTATACTCTTCTTCTTCTTCATCATCTTTTTCTTCCTTTCTCTATCGCCACCATAACAAAAACTCTCACTTAGCCCTTCAAAGATCACATTTTTTGGTCTTTGGAGACAAGATCTAAACACTATAAGACTCATTTTCAAGAGAACTCAAGAGCTTTCTTCTTGTTCTTCCAAAACTGCCACCTTCATCCACCTTGGGGAGCATCATCTTCTTCATTTTCTCCTTCAAGAACTCGCCACTTTCATCACTAGGTAGTGATCTTCACTCTTCTATTTTGCTTACTCAAGAAAGCTTCAAGCTTGGTTCTTCTTATGACCAAGATCTTCAAGTGAAAGCTTGATAAAATCTTTCATGCTTTTCATGAGCAAAAGTTTCTAATTTTGGTAAAATATGGTCATGTTCTTGTTCATGAGTTTTCTTATTTTTTTTTTAAAGTTCCTTTCTTTAAGTGCTTCAAAGTTTCTATTTTTCCTTTCTTGATGCATGAGATCTTGATGTTCTTGGTGGTGTTTGATTTGAAAGTTGTTTATCTTCTTATGATGGTGCTTTTGGTTGGAAAAGTTGTCACCTCGATAATTTTCTCTTGATTTGACAAGACTAAACATATTCTTGATGCATGAAATTTCAAAAATTTTGTTACTTGCAACCTTAAAAGTGGCGCAAGTTTTGTGCTTCTTTAAAGTTTTATTTTGTCTTGTCTTGAAGACAAGAATATATATGAAGTCTAAGCTTTTTGGAATATGAAGCTTTTTAAGTCATAAAAATGAGAAATTGTCACTTTGTGTCTTAAAAATCAAACCTTGAAGATAAGACCTTTCATAAAATTTCGAACTTTAGTCAAGAATGAAATGTATAAATCATAAAAGTGTTGACCTGCAACTTTTAATTTATAAAGTTTATATTTTGAGTCAAAATAATGTATAAAGTGTTAACTTTTATAAAGATCAAGACTTTATAACTATAAAACTAATGTTTTATATCATTAGTTCATAAAGTAGGAATCTTTTAGACTTTAAACCAACTTTAAATCATAAAATTGAGACGTTGATAGTCTTAGAATAACTAAAAGTATCAACTTTTATAAGGAATAAGAATTTTTAGTTCTAAAATTAGTATTTTGCATCATTATTTCACAAAAGAATGAATCTTTAAGACAAGAGCTTAATTCTAGGGGCATATACTTTCTCAAAGAATGAAACTTTATAACCTCATTATAAAGAATGATAACTTTTATAATATTTAAGGTAAGATCTTGTTATGTTAATGATAAAAGCTTGAAACTTTGCAACTTGAATAAGTTAAAAATCACCCTTGGTGATTAGTGAATATGGTGTTGTTAGGTTCTTGAGTGTGGTTATGCATTGTCATGACCCAAGGATTAAAGGGATCTCGAATTCCTTGGGAATAAAAGTATGATTAGGGCTTTTTGAGCATACTATGAACCTAGAAATCACTAAGTGCACTATCTCAAGGAAAGGAAATAATCACCTAACTTAGTTAATTTGAACAAGTGTTCCATATGACATGTACCTAAATAAAAAGTAGTTTCCTATAAGGACTAAGTAACTAAAAGATTTCATACACATTCATTTTAACTATGTGATTCTCTCATGGGTAACCACGGGAAATCATATGATGGCTCATAAGACGTCTCACAAAGAATAACACAACTATAAACTCCTTTAGGGTATGAATGTATGATGCCATTCGACATGATGAATGACAAGTTCGTTTGAGCTTTATCTCATGATTGAATGATTAGTGTAATGATAGGATATGGATATAATGTACTGTTGGTTGAAAGTTTTATGATTGGCATTTTGGGGAAGCTCCGATCTAGCCGCCATACTGCCAGATTTCCATCAAACTTATGGACTTAGTCATATCATTGCATGTGTCTTGTCAAAAAAGTACTATAACTGTAAAGTATAATGCTAAAAAAAGAAAGAATGGGATATGACCCTTCAATCATTTTAGCAAGATAAGTGAGAGATGGTGATCCACAAAGACTCAAGGAACCTTTATGGAGGAGGCAAGGGTGAGATAGAGGACCCTCCAACTTAGAGGTAACCAATATCAACTTAGTCTGATTTGGTTTAGTACTACGTGACGATAGTCACGGAATGAGCTCATGTCTAAAAGTAGTCTATGAGGTTGCATGTCAGTACATGTATTTATATTGTCTATATGCATTATGAATGTTTATTCTATGGTTTTGCATGTATGTTTACCCATGATGTTATGGTTATGATGCTAAGTTTAAAAGTAACCCGCTTCAAGACTTAAGTTTTCAAAATCATAAAATTGAACCTATACATGTCCATTGTTTTCATAATTAAAACCGAAGTAGCTGGGATGACGACGATGACACAGTGTTTGTCTAGTCGCGATCCTTCTGAGAAATCTAGTATTTCTCACTCCTACATTTCGTGTCGTCTAAAAAGGATGCTGGCATCGGGCATAGTGGTGATCTTCATTGGGTTCTCGGTTTGGCATTGGCGCTTTGACCTAGTGCTGAATGCCTCGGTGATGTCTGCGAGGACAGCTATGAGGGTCTATATCTTTCATGACACCATCCGTTTCAGGTTCCAGTCATTAGCCCATTTTTCCATCAACATCAGTCGTACGACAAGGTTATCCTGGATGACATCCGTCCCTACTTTCAACTATCTAGATAGCCCACTGACGATGAGACTGGTTCGAATACCCATCTGATTTCGACCGTTTCATTGGATTCTAATCCTTCGAAGCTGTCCTACCCTAGTTACTATAACACCCTACTAATTTAATATTATGCTTAAGTCATAGCATGAAATTAAGTAGATTGTGTTACCGTGTTGATACTCAGCTTACTAATTACTTATCATGCCACATCTCTTTTTTTTTTTTTTTTTAACGGACGAAGCGGCGCGCGGTATATAACAGATGTGATCAAAATCGCAAAACATAATGGAATTTATAGAAAGGCATAACAGAAAGGATACATATAGGTAATACATCATTAACTGTATACATATAAATATATAGGTTAGAGGCCGATGCTTCAGTTTATGTACAGACTCAAAATAGGATACATAAGTGGGGCCAGTGTAACAAAAAGAACATAGGGCCCGTGTCAATCAAAACAATCCTACAAGGTCCTTCGAGGACATCCCGAACTAGCTGATCCACGTCTATGGCCCAATACTACACTACCAAAAGAGGGCCATGCTATACACTACCACCCACGGCTAGAATATACTCAGTCAGGTAGCCGTTGGCCATTCCAAGCCTGGTTGGGGAGTAGTCCATACTAGGTCTCGAGGAGGAGGAGGATGAGCCAGTGGCCTCTGAAGGATCGCTCTTCAAGCTGAGTGGGATGTGCCAATACTCAGAACATCAAATTTTCAGAAAAGTCATAACACTTTATTCATATTCCAAACGTCAAATACATGGCACAATTATTGCAATTAAAACATGGTTGATGTCTCAACACTTACATTTAACCCGATTTTTGTAAATCAGGCCATAATTTCTATTTAACTCATCTGGACCTCAATTTTGGATATGTTAAAGTGTTATGTGTCTATTTTCAAACCTTTTTGGTCCCATCTAATTTTGATAAGTATAGCTCAAGTTATTCACATTTTATCCCGGTCTGCCCTGTGGCTGGCCAGAATTACACACCTAAAAGTAAAAATCCACTAAAAATCGAAAGCAAATCCAAATCATAAGAAGTTGGTGCCATGTTAAAGCTAACGGGACAAGCTTCCATTTACAAAAGTCCCATTTCATTTGCTTTAGTAGAGCTCGAGTTATAAACCCCAAAATTTGACCTTCCTGAATTACCCTATTTTGACTTGGTTTGGACATAGGGCAACTTCTTTGAACTATTGAGAACAAATAGGATTGTATCTAACTTAGAATTTGTAGGATGTTTTTCTATGTATAAGCTTTCTAACAAAGTTAGTTTCACTCAATTTGGAGTTGTGTAAGGTGAGTTACACCCTTCTCAACTCACACTGCCCGAATGAAAGTCCTGATTCATAGGTCAAACTTCAAAAATTCATATCTCTCTCAATATTAATCCAATGGCCTTATATTACATATGTATGGAAAGTTCTGAATGTCTACTTTCATATAAAAATAGTCTCATCAGATTTAACTAGCTGTAGGCGGAGCCATATACTCTACTGTATGGACTGTCGAGGGAAATTGGTCTTCCAGCCCCTTACATCTTCCTATTCTTACCCTTTCCTATTCCTTAATCAAATTTAAACACAAAAACAACCAACAACCAGCCAAAGATTATCATTTTCATTCACTAATCAGATTAAGAAGTGAGAAAATAAAACCAAAATTAGCCAACCACAATCAAAATAATAAGAACAAAATTGAACCTCTACCTCTTTAGAGTGTGATTTTTTTGCTAGGTGTTGAAGTTTGAATTGATAGAACCTTGTCAAGCTTGAAGGTTTGATGGAGTTGGTTGAGAGGAGGAGAGAAAAAGAAGGCTGAAATCAAAGGAGAGACAGGCGCAAATTAGTATGGGAATAAGAGAAAAATTTGATTTAAGAATTGAAGGGGTAGTTAGCTTTGTGAGTTTTGATTGGTTGAAATTTTGTAGGTAAAGTTCAGCCATGTCTCCCTCTTTTGTGGCCAGATTATTCTCCATTTTGCCTAAAAAAGTCGAACTCGATTCCATTGTATCTGAAATCGGAACTCGTCTTGATTCTGCTTAAAGTCGGAACTCGTGCCCATCTTATTTGAAACTTGGAGACGAAATCTAAGATCGGAAATCTTGTCTATTTTATTTGAAACTTGGAAATAAAGTCTGATGTCGAAAATCATGTACAATTTATTTGAAACATAAAGTCGGAGGTCAAAAATCACACAGCACACAAATCACCTTAAAATTGAAAGTCAAGAACAAGAATATGAAACCTAAAATACTTAAACTTGGAAGTCGGTGATGTTAACATAAATTTGGAAGTCGATAACATGGACACTTTAAAACTCTTATTACACGTAATTCTAAAACTCGGTCCAGGATCAATCTCAGAGATCGATTCTAAGCATAACACCAAAAATTGGGAATCAAAACATTAACCTTATATACGGGAAATCGGAACTTATATAATCTCGGAACTCCCTATTCAGTCTTAGAAGTCGGTCATAGGTCAGACTCGAGAACACCAATAGAAATGAAAAGCTCTTGGAAATAAATTCGGAGGTCGGAACTCGTGTATAACTTGGAAATCAATTTGGAGGTCGGAACTCGTTGTAGATGTTACATTACCACCCTCCTAAAACAAAATTTTGTCCTCAAAATTTAGTACCTGAGAATAGTTCAGGATACTCTTTCTTCATGTCTGATTCTAATTCCCAAGTGTAATCTTCAGCATCTTCTTTTCCGCATACTACCTTTACTAACTGCACAGTTTTGTTTCGAAGTTACTTGCTGCTTCTGTCTACGATCCGTGCTGGCTGTACATGGAAAGTCAAGTCCTCTTTTAACTGTATTGATTTGGGTTCTTGAAGGTGTGTGGGGTCAAGGTGATACCTTCTGAGTTAAGAAACATGGAAAACATCATGAAGGTTTGACAGATATGGAGGTAAAGCGATTCGGTATGCAACGAATCCAATTCACTTCAAGATTTGGAAGGGACCGATAAAGCGGGGACTTAGCTTCTTGACCTTAATGGCTCTACCTATCCCTATCGCGGGCGTAACCTTCAGAAATACGTGGTCTCCTTCTTGAAATTCCAGAGGTTTCCTCTTGGTATCCGCGTAACTCTTCTGATGGCTTTGAGCAGCAAGCATCTGACTTCGAATTTTCTTGATCTGCTTAGTGGTATGTTCAACTAAATCAGGCCCCAATAGAGTTGATTCTCTTGTTTCATACCAGCATAGTGGAGATTGGCACTTCCATCTGTACAACGCTTCGTAAGGAGCCATGCAGATACTAGTATGATAACTATTGTTGTATGCAAATTCGGCTAGCGGTAAGTATCGATCCCAATTCCCACGTTGCTCCATTATATAGGCTCATAGCATATCTTCTAAGGTTTGAATTGTCCTTTCCATTTGACCATCCGTTTGCAGGTGATATGCAGTGCTTAGGCACAACTTAGCACTGAACGCTTTTTGTAAGGCCCCCCAAAATCGTGAGGTGAACCTTGGGTCTCGATCAGGGACAATAATTGAAGGGGCCCCATGTAACCTTTAATCTCTTGAATGTACAGCTGCGCCAATTTTTCCAACGGAAAATTTGCTCGAACGGGTAGGAAGTGAGTAGATTTGGTTAATCTATCCATAATGACCCATATGGCATCATATCCTGTTGACGTTCTTGGTAATCCCATTACAAAATCCATGGAGATACTCTCTCACTTCCACTCAGGGATTTCCAAGGGTTGTAACATCCTGGAGGGTTTTTGATATTCCGCTTTCACCTTCTGACAGACTAAGCACTTGCTCACGAAGCTTGCCACGTCTGACTTCATGCCTAGCCACCAAAACATTTTCTTGAGATCTTGATACATTTTAGTAATGCCGGGATGTATGGCGAATTTACCCTTATGTGCTTCTTCCAAGATTCTTCTTCGGAGATCATTCTCCCTGGGCACACACACCCTGCCATGACACTGCCATATACCCTTTTTATCTTGAGCAAAACCCATTAATTTCCCTGATTGCACAAGATTAATCGTATGTTGAAAACTGGTATCTTGCTGTTGTGCCTGCCGAATTTGCTCCATAAAGCTACTGGCTATCTTAATTTGTTGTAACTGAAGGGTCTTAGGAGTTATAAGGATTCCCAAATTAAGATTTCGGAAGCTCTCAATAAGCTCCGTCTCTTTAATCATCATCCAGGCTACAGTCAGAGATTTCCTGCTCAAAGCATCTGCCACAATGTTTGCCTTGCCTGGGTGGTATTTCAAATCAAATTCATAGTCTTTAAGAAGTTCCATCCACCTCCGCTGCCTCATATCTAATTCCTTCTGATAAAAAGGGTACTTTAAACTCTTATGATCAGAAAAGACCTCGAATCTTATTCCATGTAGGTGATGTCTCCATATCTTCAAGGCAAATACTATTGCGGCTAATTTGAGATCGTGTGTAGGATAATTTTTTTCATGTGGCTTTAATTGCCTGGAGGCATAAGCGACCATGTTTCTAGTTTGCATCAACACACTTCCTAATCCCTGTTTGGAAGCATCACAATAGACCTCAAATGGTCCACGAGGGTCTGGCAAGGCTAACACTGGTGTTGTAGTCAACCTTCTTTTCAAATCTTAAAAACTCTATTCATACTCTGGGGTCCATTCGAATGGAACATTCTTTCTGGTTAGCTTGGTCAAGGGCAAGGCTATTCGAGAAAAATCCTTAACGAATCGTCTATAATATCCAGCTAAGCCCAGAAAACTCCTAATTTCAGTGACTGTGGTCGACTTTTCCCAATTTAGTACTGCTTCTACTTTGCTGGGGTCTACGGAGATTCCTCCTTGGGATACTACATGGCTGAGAAATTTTACTTCTTTCATCCAAAATTCACATTTGGATAACTTAGCATAGAGTTTCTTTTCTCTTAAAATTTGTAGAACCAGTTGCAAGTGTTCCGTGTGCTCCCGCTCCATCTTCGAATAGACAAGTATGTCATCGATGAAAACCACTACAAACTTGTCCAATATGGACGGAATATCCGATTCACATAATCCATGAATACTGCATGTGCGTTTGCCAGTCCAAATTACATTACGGTATACTTGTAGTATCCGTAACGAGTTCGAAAGGCTGTCTTAGGGGTATCTTGTTCTCGAACTCAAATTTGATAATATCCGGAACGCAAATCAATCTTAGAAAATATTGTTGCACTTTGTAGTTGGTCCATGAGGTCATCGATCCTTAGGAATGGATATTTATTCTTAATCGTCACTTTATCCAGCTATCTATAGTCCACGCATAAGCGCATACTCCCATCCTTCTTTTTGACCAGCAAGACTGGAGCTTCCCATGGCGATGCACTTGACCGTATGAATCTTTTTTCCAAAAGTTCTTCAATCTGTTTCTTTAGTTCTATCAACTCTAAGGGCGACATTCGATACGGAGCTATAGATATTGGTCCCGCACCTAGAACCAACTCGATGGTAAACTCAATCTCTCTCTCAGGAGGGAATTCAGGAATATCTTCTGGAAAAATATCGGGATATTCCTTAACAACTGGGATCTCCTCCAGTTCTTGTTCAACTTCCATCACATTGGCTGATAGAAAGATGTATCCTTGACTCTTTGACCCACTACAGTTTACTAATAAAGAGTTTAGGTAAAAGTGTGGTGAGGCTTGGAATTCAGACGACGAGACAGAGGAGAATACTATCGTCTTATCAGAGCAGTTGAGCATGACTCGATTGGCGGAAAGCTAATCCATGCCCAGAATTATGTCAAGTCCAGACAGAGGAAGACAAATCAAATTAGCTGCAAAGGTCCTACCCTCAATTCGAAGAGGAACATTGATGCAAATTTGACTAGTTTTAACAGGTTCATTAGTAAGAGTAGAAACCAGTAGATCATAAGGCAATTCAGAAATTGGTAATCGCAAAATAGCCACACAGTCATGAGAAATAAATGAGTGGAAGGCACTCGAATCATAAAGTATAGTTAGAATCTCACCGTCCATTTCACAGGTACCTTGGATTAGTCCCTCGGACTTGTCAGGTTCTTTTGCATTCATCGTAAACTCCCGTCCTTGACGTTGTGGTCAAGATGGCTGTGGTGGATTCCTGGTTGGACACTAATAAATTTTGTGGCCTGGCTTGCCACACCCATAGCAGACATTTTGGCTTGCCAAACATGGCCGATCACCGTGATTCTTACCGTATTTCGTGCAAGTCGGATTCGAAAAAGACTTTTGGGGCTACTTGCCTTTATTACCCGTCGATTGAAATCTTCTCTGCTGTTGAAAGTTAGGCTTGAATCTTGGGCCCTGGGTGCCAACCCGTTCTTGAAGCTACCACTAGATGCCTTAGCTGCAGCCAGTTTCAAGTTGTAATCTTCCACAAGTCGGCATTTGTTTACCAATGTGGGAAAATCTCTAATCTCCATTGGCCCTATTGCTATAAGGATGTCTTCTCGTAATCCTCCTTCGAATTTGATGCACTTCCAAGTTTCATCAGGATTCCTCTGGTAGATTGTAGAAAATTTACATAGCTCTTCAAACCCGGCAATATATTCGGATATCATCCGGTTTCCTTGACGAAGTTGCATAAACTCTAGTTCCTTGGCTTTACGAACTGAAGCAGGAAAGTACTTTTGGTAGAAAACATCTCTAAACACCATCCAGGTGACCGTTGTATGAAATTCCTCGAATAATCTTCATACGCCATTCCACCAAAACTCTGCATCTGCTTCGAGCATGTAGGTGGCAAAAGTCACCTTCTGATGGTCCGAACAATCCAGGATAGAGAAAATTTTCTCCATAGCCTTGATCCATTCATCGGCTTTATCTGGATCATATGCTCCTAGAAAGTTGGGCGGGTTTGCCTTCTTGAACTTAGCAAATTTAAGGTAATCCATGTCAGCTTTGAGGCCATGTGGATTCCTTCCACAATTTTTCTTAGGTCGCCTGCGTAATTGATCCATCATTTGGTGAGCTGCTGCGGCCTATTCCCACATCGCATGAGCCATTTCTTACATCTTGGCCAGAAAGTCAGCGGGGTCCTCTTGAGCAGGTTTTGTGTGTGGTCTACCCCTCCTTCCAGAAGCCATTAAGTTCTTAGCACACAAAATAAATGTTATTGAGTTGATCAGGCTCAATACTAAGTCTAATGTGCTAGTAAATAATAGCTCATATAGTCAGGCATTTCATACACATGCACATCTATAGCTCAATAATAAAGGCAAAATCTAGTACATGTTGTCAGCTAAAAATACAGAATATGCGCGAAACATAGTCAGTCCAATCCTCAGGCCTTAGCTAGGACGGATCAAGCTCGATACTAAAATGTAACACCCTACTAATTTAATGTTATGCTTAAGTCATAGCATGAAATTAAGTAGATTGTGTTACCATGTTGATACTCAACTTACTAATTACTTATCATGTCACATCTCTTTTTTTTTGTTTTTCTTAAACGGATGAAGCGGCACACGGTATATAATAGATGTGATCAACATCGCAGAACATAACGAAATTTATAGAAAGGCACAACAGAAAGGATACAGATAGGTAATACATCATTAACTGTATACATATAAATATATAGGTTGGAAGCCGATGCTTCAGTTTATGTACAGACTTAAAGTAGGATACATAAGTGGGGCCGGTGTAACAAAAAGAACATAGGGCCCAATGTCAATTAAACAATCCTACAAGGTCCTCTGAGGATATCCCGAACTAGCTGATCCATGTCTATGCCCCGATACTACACTACCAAAAGAAGGCCATGCTGTACACTGCCACCCATGGTTGGAACCTACTCAGTCAGGTAGTCGTTGGCCATTCCAGGCCTGGCTGGGGAATAGTCCATAGTAGGTCCCGAGGAGGAGGATGATGAACCAATGGCCTCTGAAAGATCGCTCTCGAAGCTGAGCGGGATGTTTGGAACCATCTGTGGAGGGGACTCGGGCGGAGGAGTCGCAGGTGTGGTAGGTGCTGCGGGCACTGGAGGTGCAGGAGAAAGATGTGCCATATGCAACGGGACCGCAAAATATGGAGTGGCAAGATCAAAGGCAGGGTGAAAAAGGGGGACAACAAAATTCCTATTACTAAAAAGGTAGAGACGGAAGTTGCAGGAGCCGGCAATGTACAACGAATCTACTATGGGATCATGGTGGAGCTACAGGTTGGGAATCTCAATAAATAGGGTGGTGGTCGAGTCCATCTCCAACGTTTGAGAATGATGTGGAAGTGCAAAATGAGGTGAGAATTTAAAGGAATTCTCAATAGGGTTCACGTAGGGTGTGTAACTAACATCACATTTATTCTCAGATACCTTGGTTTTTGTTTAATTTTGAAAACATGGGATCAAATTGAACTATCCATATTTAATATTTTTAAGAAAGCATCTGGTCCGAGGCACGGTTCAGTTTTACTTAGGATAGTATAAGTACAGAATAAACTATTAAGCGATGATACACAGAATAATGAGCAGAATAAACAAACATACAGTATTAGATAAATATAACAGTCAAACTGTAAACATGCATATAATGACTATTCAATGCAACCATGCAAAATCTCATTCTTGAACTTATCTTCATAAACTTTTCCATCACTTAATCCCCTGGGAGTTCTTGGCCATTTAGACTCTTGGATAATAATTTGCTTTTCAAGATCGAGCTCGTTCCTATATAGGAATGCCGGGTTTACTTTCCCCGACATTCCCACCGATCTATTCCCCTTAACTTTATGCCGGGGCTGGCCCAAGTATTATGGAACTTTCATCATAGTATAACCTTTAGGTTTATCATATCATCATAACATGACCTTTATGAACTCTTTGCAAATGCACATGGATTTGAATATAGATTCTAACTTATGCATAAACTCTACCGAACTTTCAGCAGCATAATGGAATGTGTCCGCTTTCCCATAAATAGTGCCAATACTCAGAACATCAAATTTTCAGAAAAGTCATAACACTTTATTCATATTCCAAACATCAAATTCATGGCACAATTACTGTAATTAAAACATGGTTGCTGTCTCAACACTTGCATTCAACCTGATTTTTGTAAATCAGGCCATAATTTCTATTTAACTCATCTGGATCTCAATTTTGCATATGTTAAAGTGTTATGTGTCTATTTTCTAACCTTTTTGGTCCCATCTAATTTTGATAAGTATAGCTCAAGTTATTCACGTTTTATCCCGATCTGCCTTGTAGCTAGCTAGAATTACACACCTAAAAGTAAAAATCCACTACAAATTGAAAGCAAATCTAAATCATACGAAATTGGTGCCATATTAAAGCAAACAGAACAAGCTTTCATTTGTAACAAGTCCCATTTCATTTCTTTAGTAGAGCTCGAGTTATAAACCTCGAAATTTGACCTTCCTAAACTGCCCTATTTTGGCCCAGTTTGGACATAAGGCAACTTCTTTGAATAGCTGAGAACAAACAGGATCGTATCTAACTTGAAATTTCTTAATAGGATGTTCTTCTATGTATAAGCTTTCTAACAAAGTTAGTTTCACTAAATTTAGAGTTTTGTAGGTTGAGTTACACCCTTCTCAACTCACACTGCTCGGATGAAAGTCTTAATTCATAGGTTAAACTTCAAAAATTCATATCTCTCTCAATATTAATCCAATGGCCTTATATTATATGTATGGAAAGTTATAAATATCTACTTTCATATAAAAACAGTCTCATCTGAGTTAACCGGCTGTAGGCAAAGCCGTACACTCCACCGTACGGACTACCGAGGGAAATTGGTCTTCCAGCCCCTCACATCTTCCTATTCTTACCCTTTCCTATTCCTTAATCAAATTTACACAAAAACAGCCAACAACCAGCTCAAATCAGTATGGGAATAAGAGAGAAAAATTTGATTTAAGCATTGAAGGGGTAGTTGACTTTGTGAGTTTTGATTGGTTGAAATTTTGTGGGTAAAGTTTAGCCATGTCTCCCTCTTTTGTGGCCAGATTATTCTTCATTTTGCCTGAAAAAGTGGAACTCGATTCCATTGTATCTGAAATCGGAACTCGTCTCGATTCTGCTCAAAGTCGGAACTTGTGCCCATCTTATTTGAAACTTGGAGATGAAATCTGAGATCGGAAATCTTCTCTGTTTTATTTGAAACTTGAAAATAAAGCCTGATGTTGGAAATCATATACAATTTATTTGAAACATAAAGTCGGAGGTCGGAAATCATATAACACACAAATCACCTTAAAATTGAAAGGCAAGAACAAGAATATGAAACCTAAAATACTTAAACCCGGAAGTCGGGGATGTTAACGTAAACTTGGAAGTCAAGAACTAGGACGCTTTAAAACTCTTATTACACATAATTCTAAAACTCGGTCCAGGATCAATCTCAGAGATCGATTCTAAGCATAACACCAGAAATCGGGAATCAAAACATTAACCTTATGTACGGGAAGTCGGAACTTATATAATCTCGGAACTCCCTATTCAATCTCGGAAGTCGGTCATAGGTCAGACTCGGGAACACCAATAGAAATGAAAAGCTCTTAGGAATAAATTCGGTGGTCGGAACTCGTGTATAACTTGGAAATCAATTCGGAGGTCGGAACTCGTTGTGGATGTCACAGCTACCATGTGGAGACTGACCCATCTGAGCCCTCCTACCCGTCTGTAATTCGCTTGACATCCGACTGGTCTTCTTCTTCAATAGCTCCTCATCACGCACCACCCCCAGTTTGTGGTCGCGGGTTCGTTCGCACCCGTGCTGTGCCTTGTGGGCGTGGGCGTGCCCGAGGAGGAAGTCTACGATGTTGATCCCGGTGGATTTGAGAAAGGTTTCCCTCCACCTAATGAGTGATGTGGTGATTGCATGCGGAGTTGAGCACGAGGATATCCCTTTTTGTTTGTAGTTATATGGTTATCATTTTATTGTATAGCATACTTAGGCAGTAGAGATTTCCTATGTATTTTCCTTTATAATGTATTTAGTAGGCTTCTTTTGTAGGGCCGACAGTAGATATCGGACCCATCATTATCTTTATGTTTGACTTCTGGTATTACTATTATTACCTTAACTATGATGGTCGTGGAATGAATGTTATGTTTACTTAAGATAATTGTTATTCATGTCACTTCTATTTATTTTATTCACACGGTATGTATGAGCTAGCGACATCTGTATTATACATTCACTGTGCGCTCATGGCTCTTAGTTTTCAAAATAGTTTATTCACTGTTGTTCAAAAAAAAAAAATTATCCTATTTTCATTTATACAGTATTTTCAAACAGTAACTTTAGATTCGCGATAAAAAATTAACAACTAGTAATTCCATAATATGACTTAAGCATAGTGTGGGACTACTAGGGTGTTACAAAATCACTCAAAGAAAGCCATATTAACATCAAATATCATCAATTAAAAGGTGACATAAGAAAGCCTAGCAGTCACCCAAATTAGAGGAACAAACAATCTAAGAAAACCTACCAAAAACACAACTTGTAGCTTGTAAATTTGAAGTTCCTTGGTAGTTTCCCTCAAGTAAGGCTCCAAGATAATACTAGTTTCTCTTTTATTTCCTTGAGGCTGAAGCTATATGACTCAAGCATAGGGGGATTATGAAGTGTGTTGAGGTTTGCTTAAGGGAATATAAGAAAAGAGTGAAAATTGGAGGAGAAGAAGACAAGGTTCACTTAAAAACTTAGATGGAGATGAAAAGGATGGAAGAAGAAATGAAGTGAATGAAAGAAAGGGAGGAGGCTAGGTTAAATGGTTGGCAAAAATTTTATGGACAAGGGGGGAAGATTTTGATAGCTTGTGGACAAAGTTCGAAGAATGGAAAAAGAAAGTGATTGGTGGATTTGTTTGGCATTTTAAATTTTGTTAATTTCTACAAATGGATGGCCCTGATTTGGCCAAAAAGCATGGGTGGGTGGCTAGTTTCTAGCCGTAGGATTTAGGGTTTTAAGTTGATATTTATATTATCTTGCAGAATAAATTCTTATCAACTCGGTTCTTGATTTACAAGATATTGTAAATAAAATGATTTCCTTTAAACTATCTATATATTGTTAATTGTCCACATGAAATTTTCTATAAAGAAACTTGAATTTTATCTAAACTTAATGTTTGCATTTCAATAATGACTACTTGTATATCTATAATGTATCTGAAAGTTTAATTATTCGATAATACTAGTTATGCAAAATTCAAGATATTATAATGGATATGTGAGAAAACCAAAAGGAAACCGTGCCTATGGCCCAAGATCATATAAAAGACACTTGATTCAAAACTACGGTCTCTAAAGTCAGATAACTCAACTAAGTGGATCCTGAAGAGAGGAATCCGTTCAGCATGAGGTCTATGGATCCAGGGTCAGCTAATGCATAGCCGTCATTAGGGGGTGATAATAAGGAGGAGGAGGAATCCATCATCTCCGACGGATCACACTCAGAGGACTCTGACCGTACAAGATGGGGTGGTACTACGGGTGGTTGAGCCTGGTACGGAGGCACAGTGTTTGGGCGAGCTATATATAGTAGGACTCCCAAAAAAGGAGCTGTTGGGTCAAAAAGGGGACCGAAGATGGGTACGACAAAGGCTCACTGGAAGAATATGTACAAGTGGACTCTAGAGCTAGCAATCAAGTACAAAGAATCCATAAACAGGTCATAATGCCAGTGCCACTTGGGCACCTCAGCGAAGAAGACCATTGCCGCCATCGTCACCATTTGAGAATGACACAAACATATAACTAGAATGAGAATTTAGAAAATTCTCAGTAGGATTCCCGAAACTATCAGGATATGACATCATCATCATTCTCAATTGCTTTGGGTAGTTTAATTATGTAGAAATATGAACAATAAAGTAAAAATTCCAAACTTGTAAGAGTTGAAACCATAGCATCTGAAGCAAATTCCATTTTACTCATAGGAATAATAAACAAATAAGAATGCATACGATGATCAGCAAAGAATAAAGCAGAGTGCTAATTATAATTAGACGAGGTATATAATCAATCATCTCATGTGTACAAGAAATGCAAATGGATTTTAATGTATGCGCACTTAACACTTCCTTTTCTTAACTTGCATCATGAGTTTCCATACTTGATCCCTTGGGAGTTGTAGGCCACATAACTCCTAGGTAATAGTCTGCTTTTCAAGATTGAGTTTGTTCCTATACAAGATTGTCGGGTTTACTTTCTGAACTCCCCACCAATGTATTCCCCTTAATTTATTCGGGGGCTGGCCCAAGTGATATGGATTCCTTACGTTTCTCATAATTCATGTACTCATGAATAATCAAACTTGAGAGACTTAAAATCATAATATATCATTTATATGCATCTTGCTAAAATTTCGGCAGTATAACAGCTGAATATAATGCTTCCCCAAAATGCAACAGAGTAATTTAATAAAGCAAAATCAATCATAACCATATATTAACATTTACAACAATTTAATATACTATTCATGGTTTGACAATTTAATAGAATCTTAGTAATAATTCTCATGCATTGACTATTCATGGTTTAATAACCTTTAATTAAATTCTGCTAAGGCATTTTAAAACTCTTAAATCTATCCTATTTCATAAATTACAGCATAATTTCATTTTAACTCATATAAATTTGAAAATTTAGCATGTTGTGGCATTTTTAGTTTAATTTAATTTCCCTTTGGGCCACTAAGTTTTGATGAGTATAAACTAAATTATTGACGCTGTTGGTGGACAGACTTGAGGCCATAATTGAAAAAACTCACTAAAAATATATTTTTCATTAATTTTATTCAAAATTTATATCTAAATAAAGCTAATTAAACCATCTTTAATTTTTCACAAGTTTCATTTTGAATGACTGAGTGGAGCCCAAGTTATAAGCTCTCAAATTAAGCTAAAGGAGATTGCCCTGTTACAGTTCAAATAGCACATGTGGTAACTTTGAAGAATTTCTGGGAGCAATGTACTTAAGATATGAACCTAAAATTTTTATGGCATGATCATCTATATGTTAGCTATCTAAAAAAATTAGTTTCACTAAATTTGAAGTTGTATAGGGCAAGTTATACCCTTCACAATTCATATTGGTCAGAATAATGGGCAAGATTCAAGGGATCACTTCAAAAACTCATAACTCTCTTATTTTAGGTCCAATGGACTTATAATTTATATGGTTAGAAAGCTCTAGTTTCATATGAAAATGATTTATTAAATTTTGACCTCTGTAGGTTAAATTAGACTATTTGTGGTATAGATAGGTCTTAGGGTTACAATTTCCAGCAATTTTATTTAAGTTCTTCCTTGAGTTTTTGATCAATTTTGCAACCTAAACCAAGAATTTCCATGTTAATTCAATTGAAACAAGTCATATAATTATCATATATTATCATATTAAAAAGGAACAAAGAAACCCTAATCAATCACATAAACCCCAATATCCAACAAAATTCAAGAATCCTATCTCAAAACTTAAGTTGTAGCTAAGAAGAAGCAATTTAGTGGTGGAGGTGTGGAAGTAGGAGGAAGGATTAAGGATGAACTGATGAGAGGAAGAAGAAAATGAGAGGGAGAGGTCTGGTTTGGGGTGCCAAATTTTTGTGGGGGAGAATGGGAAAATTTTACTTTGTAATGAGTTATAAGCAAGATGACTTACAATAACATGATTGGTGGATTTGTTGACCAACTTAAATTACACATAACTTCCCCTTTGTGTGGCTGAAATGGCACCAACCCAAGTTCAAATTTCTATTGACTCAGTTCTTGCATTACACAATACCGAATTCAAATTGATTTTTCTTAAATTGGCAAGACATTACTAATGGTCTTCACAAAATTTTCTATATAGCTATAAATCTTCCCAATCCTAACATTCACATTTTAACCCTAATTAAGTGTATCTCCCTAATGTAATGAAATAAATCAATTAACAGTGCTAATCTGACGCACCATGCTTTGGGACATTATACTACTACCCTCCAGAAAATATTTTGTCCTCAAAATTTAGTTACCTGGAAATTGTTCAGGGTAATCCTTTTTTGCATGGACTTGTTCCAAAGTGATTTAGTTACTTGGAAATTGTTCAGACTCTAATTCCCAGGTGTAGTCTTCCACTCCTTCACTTTCCCAGGCTATTTTCACTAATTGCATGGACTTGTTCCTAAGTTGTTTGACACTTCTGTCTACTATACGTGCTGGGGGTACATGGACAGTTAGGTTGTGCTTTAACTGTATTGATTCGGGCTCTAAGAAATGACTAGGATCAGGGTGATACCTTCTAAGTTGTGGCACATGAAAAACATCATGAAGGTTAGACAAGTGTGGGGGTAAAGTTACTCAATATGCTACTACGCCGATTTGTTTCAAAAGTTGAAAGGGTCATATGAATCGGGAACTCAGCTCCTTAACTTTAACAGCTCTACCTATTCCTGTAGTGGGTGTGATTTTCAAGAATACGTGGTCTCTTTCTTGGAATTCTAATGGTTTCTTCCTTGTATTGGCATAACTTTTTGACGGCCCTGAGCTGTGAGAATTTTCATCCAAATTTTCTTTATTTGCTAACTAAGTCAGGGCCCAGCAGATTCCTTTCCTCCAGTTCATACTAACACAATGGAGATTGGCATTTTTATCCGTACAAAGCTTCATATAGAGCCATGCCATTGCTAGTGTGATAACTATTATTATAGGTGAATTCAACTAGTGGCAAGTATCTATCCCAGTTCTCTCGTTGCTCCGTTATGCACACCCTTAACATTTCTTCCAGGGTTTGAATAGTTATCTCGGTTTGCCCATCCATTTGAGGATGATAGGTGGTACTTAAGCAGAGTCTTGTCCCAAATGCTTTCTGTGAAGTAAATCTTGGGTCTCGATCTGAAATTATAGTTGAAAGGATTCCGTGCAACCTCACTATTTCTTGAACATACAGCTGCGCTAACTTCTCCAAGGGATAGTTCGCCTGGACAAGTAAAAAGTGAGAAGTCTTGGTTAGTGTATTCACTATAACACTTATAGCATCATATCCAGTGGATGTCCTTGGCAACCCTTTCACGAAATTCATTGAAATGCTTTCCCATTTCCATTCAATGATTTCCAAGGGCTACAGTGTTTCATATGGCTTCTGGTGTTCTATCTTCACTTTCTGACAGACTAAGTATCTATTTATGAGTCTGCTACATCTGACTTCATGCCTGGCCACTAGAACATTTTCTTAAGGTCTTAATACATTTTGTTGATCTGGGATGCACTATGAATTCACTCTTATAAGCTTCCTTTGAAATCCTATTTCAGAGAATGCCTCCTACAAGCACGCATATCCTTCCTTGATGTCTCCATGTTCCTTCTTTATCCTAAGTAAACCCCATTCCTCGATTGCACTAAGGTTATGGTGTTCTGGACATCTGGGCCCTGCTGCTGTGCTTGTTGAATTTTCCTTCTGAAATCACCAGTTACCTTAATTGGACTTAGTTGGATGCTTTGGGAAGTTATGGAACTCCCTAAGTTGAGATCTCAAAAACTCTCCACAAGCTCAATCTCTTTAATCATCATCCAGGATACATTTAGAGATTTTCTACTCAGGGCATCGGCTACTACATTGGCCTTACCAAAATGGTAGTTTGAATTAAACTCGTAGTCCTTGAGGAATTCCATCCACCTCTGTTGTCTCATATTTAGTTCTTTCTAATCAAAGAGGTATTTCAAACTCTTGTGATCAGAGTGTAACATCCACCGAAATTCTTTTATCATTTTCCATTCAATTGTTTGGTTTTTATCAAATAATTGAGAATAATTAAAATTGGTTAAATAATTATTTAGAATCAATTGATTAGCAATTACATGAGTTTAGATATGAGAGAATTAAGTTAGAAATATAGAAGATTCCATAAGAATTTTCACGAAACCGATTTACCGATTTAAGGGAAATCGGTAAGTTTACAGTATTTTAAGCTGTCAGAACCGAACCAATACAATTTTAACTCATCAACCCTACTTTGAGTGGCTGATAACTCAGCCACTTAATCCCTCAAGTTGGCGCCACTTTGGCCACAAGAAAGGAGGCAAGCTTGGCTGAATTTCAGCCATGCAAAACCAACCAATCAAAAGCCAAAACAAATAACCACTCAAATGCAACTAGATTTTTCTGCTCCTTTATCACATATTCTGACCCCCTTTGTTGTGCCACTTCCTCTTCTCCTTTCAGCTCTCTTTCTCTCTTCCTTACACACATAACTCCAGCCAACATCAAGCCAATTCAAGCTTTGCTCATCCAAGCTTCAAAAATCCAGCAAAATCACTTAGAACAAAGGTAGGAGTTCTCTTCTTACATCAATTCTGTGGTCTTGGCTGTCTGAGCTTGGATTATTTTCATGATCTTTGATGTGTTAAATGAATTATTATGATGATATGTGATTGGTTTTGGGTTGTTTGTTTGGTTAAAACCGAAATTGAAGCAAGAAGGAATGAAAATAGGAAGAGATGGAGAGTTGGAGAACCCAAAACCCCTTGGTAGTCCGTACGGCGGAGTGTACGGCTCCGCCTACAGCCAATTAAATTTGATGAAACAATTTTAAATGAAACTAGACATCCAGGGCTTTCCATAGATATATCATATAAGGCTTTTGGATTAGTATTGAGAGAGTTATGAATTTTTGAATCTCGACCTAGGATTCTGACTCTGATTCTGGGCAGACTGGGTTGTTCAGGGTAGAACTCACTCTATAATACTTGAAAATGAGTGAAACTAACTTTGTTAGAAATTTTACACATAGGAGAACGTTCCATAAAAATTTCAGAATTAGATAAGTTCCTGTTTGCTCCTAGTGATCCAAGAAAGTTGCCTTATGTTCAAACCGGGCCAGAACAGAGTAGGTTAGAAAGGTCAGAATTCAGGGCTTATAACTCGAGCCCTACTAAGTCAATTGGAATGGAACTTTTTGTAAATGAAACTTTGCCCTGTTAGATTTAATATGAGACCTATTTCGTATCATTTGAGTCAGTTCTCGATTTTTAGTGGATTTTTACTTTTAAGTGTCTGATTCTGGCTAGCCACTGGGCAGGCCGAGGAAAAATCTAAATATCTTAAGCTATGGATATCAAAATTAGATGGGGCCAAAGAGGTTAGAAAATAGACACATAGCCCTTTAACATACCCAAATTTGAGATCCAAATGAGTTAAATAGAAATTATGGCTTGAATTATAAAAACCGGGTTGGTTGACTGTGCTGGAGCAGGAACTCTGCCTTAATGAATTTGATGTTGATATGAGTTCAATATTGGAATATGTATGTGATACTGTGTTCTTTGTGATAAATTGATGTTCTGGTGTACTGGCACTATTTATGGGGAAGTGGACTCGTTCCGTTATGCTGCCGAAATTTCGGCAGAACCCATGTACAAGTTATGAATTACATGTTAATGCATATGCAATTTCAAGTAAGTCATGAAAGTTATGATAAGGATTATATCACTATGAAAGTTCCATGCTACTTGGGCCAGCCCCGGATAAGAAGTTAAGGGGAATAGATCGGTGGGAAGGTCGGGGAAAGTAAACCTGGCACTCCTGTATAGAAACGAGCTCAATCTTGAGAAGCAGACTATTACCCAGGAGTCTAAATGGCCAAGAACTCCTAGGGGACCAAGAGATGGAAAATGATGAAAAGAAATGGAAAGACTTATGAAGAAAGGTTCATGATTAAGTTTGCATGATTACATGAATGCATGTTTACATGAAATAATTATGTCAAGATGAATGCAGTGTCTATTAAGTTTAGTTATTGCTATTTATTTATTTATTTATTTATTCTGTTTACTATTCTGTGGAATTTTAATAGTGAGTTATTTTGTTTCCTATGTCCACTAAAGTGAAACTGAACCTTGCCTCGGACCAGACTTTTTCTTAAACTCAATAAAATGGACAACTAGCTTGAAACACATATTTTTATAATTAAATAAAACCCGAGGCAACTGAGAATGCATGTGACGTCAGGTAACCACTAAACACAACCCTACTGAGAATTTCTTGAAATTCTCACCTCGTTCTATATTTTCCACATCATTCTCAGACACTGGCAATGGACTCCACCGCCACTCTTTCCATTGAGATCCCAGACTTGCGGCTTCACCATGATTCCGAGTTGGGCTCGTTGCACACAGCTTGATCCTGCTAGTTTTGCCTCTGCTTTTAGCATTAGGAATTTTGTTGTCCTTATTTCATCTGCTGTTAATACATATATATATGTATAGACTGAAGCAATGACTTCTGACATGTAAATATACATGTATGTATACAGTTGATGTTATTATACTATTTCTTATCTGTTGTAGTATTATGTTGAGTTTCGTTATGCTCATAGTATAGCAGCGCGCCATTTCATCTGTTTTAAGAAAAAAAAATATATGCAGAATATTAACACGGTAACATAGTTTACCTAATTTCATGTTATGACTTAAGCATAATATTAAATTAGTAGGGTGTTACACAGAGAACACCTCAAACTTTGTTTCATAGAGGTAATATCTTCATATCTTTAGAGCAAACATCATGGCTACTAACTGAAGGTCATGAGTTAGATAATTCATCTCATGAGGTTTCAATTGTCTCGAGGCATATGCCACTACATTTCTGCTCTGCATCAACACACAACCTAATCCTTTCCTCGAGGCATCGTAATAAACCTCAAATGGCCCATGGGGATCTAGTGCTGTGTTTAGCTTTTCCTTTAGCTCCTAAAAACTCCACTCACACTCTGACATCCACTCAAATGGAGCATTCTTCCTAGTCAGTTTCGTCAGGGGTAATGCTATTTGGGAAAAGCCTTTGATAAACTACCTATAATATCCGACCAAACCCAAGAAACTCCTAACTTTCGTAGCAGTGGTTGGTCATTCCTAATTTACCACTACTTCAACTTTACGAGGATCGACAAAAATTCCTCCTTGAGATACTACATATCCTAGAAATTTGACCTTCTTCATCCAAAATTCACACTTGGATAATTTAGCATAAAGTTTTCGTTCCCTCAAGATCTGTAGTACCAACCTCAGATGTTCAGTGTAACATCCCCAGTTTTTGCATAAGCTAATTAGTTCAATGTCACTAACTAATTAGAGAGATTAGTGATTAGTCAAGGACTAATCAACTAATCTTAAGAGTAAAAGCTTAGTAATTAGAGACAAGTCAATGATCAATAAGAAAAAGTCAACAATTGAATGATCATACACTAAATGTTTTAATTAAAGCCTAATCATTCAAATCTCACTAATTCATGATTAAGAACATAATCAAAGTGATATAACCTTAATAATTAAGCACATGACAAATATTCTACTTCAATCAAATGAGATGAATAAATCTTCACACACTAAGTGCCCAATTTGTAAGAATCATTCTTTTTAGAGAAAAAGACCTTAAAGGTGTAATTAATCAAAATTGTTTAAAGAGTAATTAAACTAATCTAATTAATTAACACTTGGATAATTCTAACAACAAGGAAAATTCAATAAATCCCCCTTAATTATGCTTAGAAAATTCAGCCATGTCAAGAGTCAATCTCCACCATCCATTGGTTGAATCACTTTAAGCAAGATTAACCAAAAGAAGGCTATCCTTCACATGGATCATACCATATTTGGTATTAATCCTTATGTGAACAATCCCATAAGTGGTATGAATATTTTCTTTAACCACTTGAGAAAAAACCAAAAGGGTCTTTACTCTACACGAAGATTCAAAGGAAATAGAATATACTCTTTCACCTATGGTCACTAACCCTCTTGCTTGTTGAATGAAGCAAGAGAGCAATCAGCCTTGCCCTTGCCTTGTATGCCCCAAAGCAGCCAAATTAGCCTCACTACACTCATTTTACAAACTCTCATTCTCTTACTAAGTCACCAAAGCTCCTCTCTTTGTTCTTCCTACTCTTCCTCTTGTTCCTTTTGCCTTCCTTCTCTAATCAAACTTACTTTCCACCACCATCCTCACAAGCCCTTCGAGGATTGCCTTCTTTGGTCTTGAAGAAACAAAATAAACACACACTAGCCCCATTTTCCAAGCTCTCAAGGAGGGAGGTCATCTCTAACCTTTCAACTCTTCCAACTTCTCAAGAAGCTTCTAGTGGTAGTGACTCTAACCTTTCCTTTCTATGTATTTTCAAGTACTAGAACTCCTAAGCTTTTTATAGCTAGGTGGTTTTAGGGCTTGCTCTAAGGTCTCATGACCACACCTTGTTTCCATGAAGTTTTTCTTTGTGCTAAAATGTTCTCTTAAAAATGTGACTATGTTATATGAGCACTTTTATGAATCACACTTTATTTACATTCTAAACACTGATTTGTTGTTGAAATATCAACATATGAAAGTAAAATGAAAGATAGAAATGGTCACTTAAGGTGAAATCTCAAAGTTTCTACAAACTTGTTAAGAAAATGAAATCTGGATTTTTTTGAAATTTTGGCAGCTTGGATGGCGAAACTAATAACTTATTCCATACAACTCAAAATGCAATGAGCCTAATTTTATATAAAATCAAACTCATAGAGCTTTCTATACATATAAGATATGTGAGCATTGGACTTAAAATGAGTAAGATATGAATTTTTAAAATAGCTTCTACTCAGAGGTTCTTTTAGCTGGGTAGCTTGCACTAAAACCTTTATAACTCAAGTTATATAAAACATTTTTTAGTAGGACAAAATTTGTAAGAAAGCTAAGACATAATAGAATACCCGATAAAATAGTTTATTCAGATTCATTTGTAGAACTCCTAGTAGAATCAAAAAGTTACTATTACCTAGGTAAGCTTAAAAACTTAACAGTAAAATTGTTTAGTGCATAACTCAAGTTAGACTGGGAATTTTTGAGTAGGGTTTATTGTAACGTCCGAAGAATTTTATCGTTAATAACCGAGTTATTCGGCTTTTATTGAATAAGTGGGCTTAATCGAAATTTGATTAAGCATTTACTTGAAGCCAATTAAGTGTGATTAGGCTCAATGGAATTGGAGTAGAAACATTGGAAACTTCATAGAATTTTTTCAAAAAAATCGGTTTACCAATTTAAGAGAGATCGGTAAGATTTCGGTAAGTTAAACTGTCGAAACCGGATCAATAGAAATTACACTGTGAAAATCCTAGGATGGATGGCCAAGATTTAGCCAACTTACCTATGCAAATGGCGCCATCTCAGCCCTCGAAATGGGCTGTCAAACCAAGTTACATAACCCACTCAAATCCACCAATCACATGTAACTTGCTTTAGAAGTTTTTAAATTTTTCCTTATCTACCCTTGCACATTTTCGATCCTATCTAAGCTGACCCCTCTTAATTGTTTTCTCCATTATCTCATCTCATCTCAACTCATATCATCTTCCTCTCCCACAAACCTTCAAGTCATAACAAGATTTCTTCAACTCCAATCACAAATTCAATAAGAATCATACCTAGTAAAGGTAGGAATCCTATTTCTCTTCTTATTTTCCTTGGTTTGGATTTGTGTGTGGGTCTTGTATACTTTATGCTATTGATAATATGTGGAGTGATGATGATGTTTTATGGCTGATTTTATATGTGTGCTATGATTGGAAATAGAATTGGCATGAAATAACTTGAAGAAAGGAGAAAACTCAACAAGCTAGCAGGGTTCTTCCTCGGCAGTTCGTACGACGGAGTATACAGCTTCGCCTACAGCCGTTTAAACTCCATGAATCTACTTTTATATGAAAGTAGACATTCAGGGCTTTCCATACATATATAATACAAGACCATTGGATTATAAAGAGGAAGTTACGAATTTTTGAAGTTTAACCTAGAAATTAGGACTTCCATCCGAATAGTATGAGTTGAAAAGGGTGTAACTCACCCTATACAACTCCAAATTGAGTCAAACCAACTTTGTTAGAAAGTTTACACATAGGAGAATATCCCATAAAAATTTTCAAATTTGATGAGGTCTCATTTGTTCCCAGTGAGTTGAGAAAGTTGCCCTATGTCCAATCCAAGTTAGAGCAAGGTAGCCCAGTAGGGACAAGTTTTAGAGCTTATATCTCAAATTATCCTCATTCAAATGATATGAAACTTAATTCATTTGAAAGTTTGTTCTGTTAGCTTTACATGGATATAAATTTCTTATTATTTCACCTAGATTTCTATTTTTAGTGAATTTTCCCTCATAAGAGTGCAATTCTGGCTAGAGATAGGACAAGTTTGGGATAAAACACAAACAACTTGAGTTAATGTCAGAAGTCGGGATTTAGCAAACAGAAAGTTAGGTCAGTACACTTAAAATCGAACTCTAAACTCAGTAAAACAAAAGGCTAGGTTGGGAATACTCGAGGTTGAAGTCGAGACTCAGTAAAACAGAAGGCTAGATTGGGAATATTTAAGGTTGAATTCGGAAGGGTATACTTAAAGTTAAACTTGGAAGGGTATACTTAATGATTGAATTCGGAACTTTGTAGAGAGAGCTAGATCGGGTATGTTTGATGTTGAACTCGGGACTGAGCATATAGGAAACTAGTCAGGCATAGTTAATGTCGTAACTCAGAAATTAGGGAGGATAGGGTATGGTTAATGTCGGAAGGCAGGACGTAGGAAAACATTCATGAGTCCAAATATGGGTTAAAGTCGGAAATTGGAATCGAGATATTGACCCTACACACGCACAACCCGGAAGTAAGGAATTATATAATCTCGGGAAACCGAACATAATGTAGAGAAGTCAGAACTTGTATAAGATTGGAACTCAGAACCCATTAAATCTTGAAAGTCGAACTCGGGAACCATAATAGAAATTAAAAGCTTGCAAGATAGATTGATACTTGAGATTCTAAATCTTGCACTTATCAATATTGTTATATTCTTGGTATGGATATGATGTTTTATATTGAGTTTGCTGTTTGACTAAAATGTTTTGGTTGTCTAGCACTGTTCATGGGAAGCGGACATGATCTGTTATGCTACTAAGATTTCGATAGAAATTGCAATTAATGTGAATTTACAAGTTATGCATGCATTGGTCAAAGTGTTAGACAAGTAATGCTACCCTATGAGCATGAGAACGGGTTTCCATGTGAATTGGGCCAGCCCCTGAACAAAGTTAAGGGGAATAGATCAATGGGGAAATCAGGGAAAGCAAACCCGACGGCCCTGTATAGGAACGAGCTCGATCATGAAAAGCGGACTATTACCCAGGGGTCTTATGGCCAATATACTCCCAGGGGACCAAGTATGGAAAAAAAATATGAATTAAGATCAAGTGCATCATTCTTCATGCATATCCCTAATTTCAGTTTTTATGCATTGAGTTAAATTGCACCATTGGATGTTATATACATATTATTGCTCACCTTATAGTTGTCACTTATCTATATCAATACACAGATCTGGTTGTTTATTCTCTATTTAATTTCTTTTATTTCCTTAAGTAAAACAAAGCTATATTTCGAGCTATGATTTACATAACTAATTGAGTAGAAAGTAGGACATCCAGGTGATGTACCATTTTCTCCTAATTAACCAAAAATCTGAAACACCTGAGAATGATGGAGATGATAGATATGCATAGATTTAGGAATTCCTACTGAGAAATCTTTATTTCTCACCCTATTATATACTCCCGCATCCTTCTCAGATCATGGAGAACGCGGCAACCTGCATCTTGTTCATTGAGTTTCCAGAGCTCCACATCCATATTGATCCGTTCATAGATTCCGTGTACATATCTGGTAGATGGTAGTTTTGTCTTTACTTCTTTTTCCGAAGAGATTTTGCTGTACCTCTTATGGACCCGCTTTTTGACCCTACTGTCCCTTACATCACCATCCCTCTCCACGTGGTTCATCCCTTTCCACCTCCACTTGCAGCAGTAGCACCAGTAGCAGCACCAGTCATGGCTCCGCCAGTCACACCGCCGCAGCCGATCCCCTCTGCCTCTATGTCTAAGGAGGATCCGTTGGAGGTAGCAAGCTCGTCGTCCTCATCTTTTGCCCTGAGTATAGACTATACCCCTGCTGACACCGATATGGCGAATGAATTCCTTTCTTCAGAGTCCATTTAGAGTACCCGTCGTAGCAGCAGTAGATGTACAGGATGACCCTCTTTTGGCAGTTGGGTCATAGGCATACGGGCAGGAGTTAGTAGTTGTACATGAAATGTCCCATGGGGACCAGTAAGGGGAATGTTCGTATAGTTAGGCCGATTTGTTTTGTGTTAGTGGCCTCATTTCTTTTACCCTATACTGTATTGTATTTCTTTTGACAACTTTGAAAGCAAAGGTATAAGTATGTACATATATATATGATGCAGTTTGTTTATTTTGCAATTCTGTTTATGTTACTTTATTTTTCGAAACAATGACTGTTTAGTGTATAGCTCGCTGCCAAACCGAAATTAATTAAAGTGAATAGTTAACTCTTAGTTCACCACACGTAATAACTTATCAAATAATATATTATGACTTAAGCATAGTATTTTGTCTGGTAAAGTGTTACATTTATTTTGTTTAAAAGAGGAATCGGAGAGGTATAATCCAACAAAAAATAAAATTAAGATAGTAAAGGATTAAATTATGGAGAATTTATTAAGTTACTACCCTATAGTAAAATATGAATCTGGTTAAGGCTAATTTTAAGGGATAATGAAAAACAAACTTGAAGACCCTAAAACCATCAACATAAGATATTGGAACTTCATATTTCAACTTAAAAGATTTAAAAAGAATAATAGAAGAAATTTTACCCCATGAATAATAAAAGAATCGAACAAAATGAAAATCTAACTAAAAGCTTGCATCTAAGTTACTAAGTTAAGCTCACAAGACTTTGCTTGTGATATGCATCTCTATGTGCAAGTATGATGATAATGATGATGATGGTTATGATGAATATGTTAATGATGATCATGATTGATAAGATGTTATGAGATGCTTAATGATGTCTTGTGATTGGAAACTCTCTGTTTGACAATTTTGGGGAAGTTCCGATTTAGCCGTTATGCTACCGGATTTACAAAAAAGTTATGGGCTTAGCATAATTTTTGCCTCATGAGCATTAATCAAGAAAAGATAGAACTAAGAGTGTGATCCTTCAAAAGAGAATGTGACCCTCAAAGATAAGATAAGAGGATGTGATATTTCAAAAGGGAAAGTGGTTCTTAAGCTTAGGGCATGATCCTTCAAAAAGGGAAGGTGACCTATACTAAACCCTTTCTTTGCCCAAGGGCTCACATGAAGCATGGCAAAGGACCCAGCTAGTGTAAGTATCGTGAATTTATATAGTGGCGACGACCATGGTATGAGCTTATTACCATTCAAGTTTAGAGGGTGGTAATAAAAGACATATGATAAAGTCAAGCTTAATGAAAGAAAAGGACCTTGGTCAAACCCAAGAAAGGAAAAGAAAGGAAAAGAAAGAAACTTTTAAGATGTTCATGCATGATATGTCTATTTACATTTGCTCTTATGCATATTGTAACATCCTCAATTTCTTATCGTGCTAAATTACCTCAGTAATCCTGAGTAATTAGGCACTTAATGAGAAATTATGAGATTAAGGCTTAATTAAGGGGTTAACGAAGAGTTTATGAGTTAACTCGGGAGAAAAAAGTCAAAAGAATACTTAATCGAGATTAGAAAATCTCTAATTAAGTAAGTCAGACCCTTAATAGCTTAATTAAACACTAATTGCCCTTAATTAGCTTAATCGAGTTTAATTAAGGTTAATTAAGCTTAATCGCAAGATTAATTTTTGTTAATCATATTTTTGTGTGTTACTCACTAATCCTTGCTTAATCATCTTAATTAAGTTGTATGAGTACTTAATCACATGATTAAATTCAAATTTAGTCAACTAGACAATAAAGTGAAAAGTGATGTCATAAAAGCATAAAGCATAAGACAAGAGTGCTTTATATAAGAGTTAGTACATTCTTTGTTCCCCCATCATCCAATTTGTCCACCTAAATCTTAATTAACACAAAATTAAGAAAATATCTCCCTCCTTCCCCTCTATGTTGGACGCCACTTTCTTTCTCCCCACCCTTATCCATTTTCATTTTCACACTTTTATTCTCTCTCTAAGTTTCCTACTCCTCCAATTTCTCTCTAAAATTTTCTCGTCCTTTTCTTCATCTTCTTCTTCCTTTCTCCACCACCACCACCCAAAATCTTTCACTTAGCCCTTCAAGGACCTCATCTTTGGGTCTTTGGAGACAAGATCTAAACACTACAACCTCCATTTCCACAAGATCTCAAGAGCTTCTCCTTCCTCCTTGCAAAACCGCCACCATTATCACCAAGAGGAGCCATCATCTTCTTCTTCTCCTTCCTTCTTGTAGTGCCATTTTGATAAGGAGGTAATGATCTTCATTTTTTTCATTTTGTTTGCTCAACAAAGCTTGGAGCTTGGTCCTTTCATGACCAAGATCTCTAAGTGAAAATTTGAGAAAATCCTTCATGCTCTTCAAGAGCAAAAGTTTCCATTTTTAGCAAAAATATGTTCTTGTTCTTCAAGTGTTCTTGATGTTTCTACTTTTGGAAAAATATGTTCATGTTCTTATTCTTGAATCTTCTTGATGTTCTTGGTGGTATCTTGCTTAAAGTTGTTCTTTTTCTTATGTTGAGTTTATGATTAGAAAAGTTTCATCTGTACATGCTTTTCAAGATTTGATAAGTCTATGAACATCCTAAAGGCTTTAAACTTTAAAAAGTTTTACACAAAAAGTGGCCCATGTTTTAGTACCATCATAAAGTCTTCTTTTGTTTTGTTTTGAAGACAAGAATATATGTAAAAGTCTAAGCTTTTTAGGATAATAAGCCTTTTTGAGATAGAAAAATGATATCTTGTCACTTTATGCCTTAGAAATCAAACCTTAAAGAAAAGACCTATCATAAAGTTTCAAACTTTAATCAAGAATGAGACCTTTAAGTTATAAAAGTGTTGTTTTCTAACATTTAATTCATAAAGTTTAGATCTTGAACCAAAACAATGCTAAAAGATGTTAACTTTTATAAAGATCAAGACTTTTTAACCTTAAAGTTAATGTTTTATATCACTAGTTAATAAAGTAGGAAATAGAGACAACTTTAGGTCATAAAGTTGAGACCTTGATGGTCTTAGAATAATTAAATGAGTAAACTTTCATAAAGAACAAGACTTTTTAGTTGAAAAGCTAGTAACTTGTATCATTGTTACGTAAAGATCTAATTTTTAAGACAAGAGCTTAATTTTAGAGGCACTTACTTTCATAAAAAATAAAACTTTATGACTACTTTATAAGAATGATAACCTTTATAATATTTAATATAAGATCTTGTTAGGTTAGTAATGAAAGCTTGAAACCTTATAACTTGGTTAAGTTAAAAATCACCCTTGGTGTTTAGTGAATATGGTGTTGTTGGGTTCATGATGTGGTTATGCGTTGTCATGACCCAAGGATTAGAGGGATCTCGAACTCCTTGGGAACAGAAGTATGATTAGGGCCTCTGAGCATACCATGAACCTAGGAATTAGTAAGTGCACTATCTCAAGGAAAGGAAACAATCACTTAACTTAATTAATTTGAACAAGTGCTCCATAAGACATGAACTCAAGTAAAGAATAATTTCATATGAGAACTAAGTAACTAAAAGACCACATACATATATCTTAACTATGTGATTCTCTCATGGGTAACCATGGGAAATCATATGATGATTCATAAGATTCTTCACAAAGAATAACGCAATTATGAACCCCTCTACGGTATGAATGTATGATGCCATTTGGCATGATGAATGACAAGTTTGATGGAGCTTGTCTCATGATTGAATGATATGAATGTGATGGACTATTGGTTGAAAGTTGTGATTAGCATTTTGGGGAAGCTACGGTCTTGCCGTTATGCTGCCGAATTTCTGTCAAAATTATGGACTTAGTCATATCATTGCATGTGTCTAGTCAAAGAAGTATTATGCATGTAAAGTATAATGATAAGCAATGAAAGAATAGGACATAAACCCTCGATCACTTCCGGGAAATGAGAGACAGCGATCCACAAGGAGCCTCTATAAGGGAGGCAAAGGTGACATGGAGGACCCTCCAACTTAGGGGTAACCAATATCAACTTAGTCTAATTTGGTTTAGTACTGCGTGACGACGGTCATGAAATGAGCTCATGTCCAAAAGCAGTCTATTTCAAAGGAAAAGTAAAAGAATGTTAAGCACGTGCTAAAAACGAAAGTCAAAGTAGGACCATGGTTAAGTTGATAAATTGCATAGTCATGCATGTTATCACATTCCTTATGGCATTGTGAATGTTTATTATGTATATTAGCATGTATGCCTATGTATGACGTTACAGATATGATGATTAATTTAGAAGCAACCCGCTTCGGGATTTACGTTTTCTGAAACTATTAAAATTGAACCGATATCTATCCACTGTTTTTATATTAAACCCGAAGTAGCTGGGATGATGACGATGACACTGTTTTGTCTGGTTGCGATCCTACTGAGAAATTTAGTATTTCTCATTCCTAAGTTTCCGTGTCATCTTTAGAGGATGTCGGCGTCGGGCATGGTGGTGACTTTCATTGAGTTCCTATGATGCATTGGCACTTTGACCCGGTGCTAAATGCATCCGTGATGACTGCTCAGGCAGTGATGTAGGTCTATATGTTCCATAGTCGCCAATTCCGTGCACCTGTGATGAGTCCGTTTTTTGGCCTTCATGAGCCGTTCGAGGACATCACTATGGATGACATTCACCCGCCTTTCCATCCTTGGAGGTAGCCCACTGACGGAGATTCTGACTTGGACACTTGCCTAACACCGACAGTTTTGTTGGATTCCGATCCTTCGGAATCGTCCTATCTGAGCTACCACGTGGAAATGGACCTATCTGAGCCTTCCTTCCCGTCCGTGATTCGCCTATAGTCCAATTCATCTTCTTCTTCAGCGGCCCCTCGTCACACTCCACCCCCAGTTCATGGTCGTGGGTTCATTCATACTCATGCCATGCCTCGTAGGTGTGGCCGTGCTCGAGGAGGAGGACATGGTGATGTTTCTCCCGGTGGATTCGGGAACGGCTACCTCCCGCCAGATGAGTGAGGTGTTGATTGGCATACGGATCTGAGCATGAGGATAGCCCCTTTTTGGTTGTAGTGAAGGTTATCATTTTCATTAGGCATGTATGGGCAGATTGGGATTTCTTATGTATTTACTTTTATCATTTATTTCGTTAGGGTATTTTGTAGGGCCGACAGTAGGTATCGGACCTATTATTATCTTTGTGTATGATTGCTGCTATTACTACTATTATATTAACTATAGGATGACTATGGAATGAATGTTATCTTTATCTAAGATTGTGGTTATTCTCATTGCTTCTATTTATGTAAAATGCGATGTATGAATGAGATAGCGATGTTTGTGTTATACGTTCACGATGCGCTCATGGCTCTCCATTTCAGAAATGATTTACTCGTTATTGTTCAAAAAAAAATTACCCCTATTTTTGTTAAAAAGTAATTTCTAAAGGGCAATATTAGTTCCACGAGCAAAAGTAATAACTAGTAATTCCACAATATGACTTAAACATAGAATGGAACTATTATGGTGTTACATTTTGGTATCAAAGCAGTTCATCCTTGAAGAGCTTGGGGATGGACTGACTATGCTTCTAAGCATACATGTTAGTTAAGTCATGCTTTGAGTTTCGTCTGTATGATGAGACGTAGGGATTAGATATGCATGATCATTTGCTCTGAATGTGGTTAGTTACTGGTTTACTCAACATAATTGTTGAGCCTGATCAACTCAATGTCTTTTGTCTTGTGTACCAGGAACTAATAGCTTCAGGAAGGCGTGTAGGCCTCGTAATGAGCCAGAAGGTCATGAGGAAGTCGTGGGGAGGCTCCGTGAAATGGCTGCCACCATGAGGGAGCAAGCTGCTACTACTCATCGCGTGATGGAGCGAATGGAGAAAAGGGATGACGAGAATCCCGAAGGGCACAATGGAGGAGCTGAGGTAAATCTTGAGTACCTCAAGTTTGCTGAGTTCAGGAAGGCAAATCTGCCGAGCGTTAGAAGGAACATACAACCTCGATTGAGCTGATGAATGGATCAAGGCCATTGAGAAGATTTTTATGGTGCTGGCCTGCACCAAGGAGCAGAAGGTAGCCTTTGCTACCTATATGTTGGAAGCTGATATTGAGTTCTGGTGGGTAGGCAGAAAGAGGCTATTGAAAGGAGCCCAAACCCATATCACCTGGGAGATTTTCAAGATGCACTTTTATGAGAAGTATTTTCCCACATCCATGAGGAATACGAAGGAGCTGGAGTTCATGAGTCTGTGCTAAAGGACCATGAATATTGCTGAGTATATGGCCAAGTTCGAAGAGCGTGCAAGTTCTCGACAATCTATCAAGGGAACCCAGATGAGCGCTGGAAGTGTGTCAAGTTTGAAGGAGGATTGCGTAAGGAAATCTTGGCATCTGTAGGGCCTATGGAGATCAGTGATTATGCTACACTGGTCAACAAGTGTCGTTTGGTGGAGGATTACAACCGCAAGCTATCTGTGGCAAGGTCCAAAGCTTACAAGAAGAAGTTGGCACCGTAAGGGCAAAAGTTCAAGCCCTAACCCCTGAGGAAGCCACTTCAAGGTGGAGGTTTCAAAGGAAAGCAACCCCAGAAGCCTACCGGGAATCCACTGAAGCCTGCGAATGGTCAATCTTACACTAAGTGTGGTAAACATTAGGGAGGACGCCCTTATTTAGCTGGCTAGAACGTGTGTTTCTGATGCGGAAAGCCTAGGCATATGGCTAGAGACTACACTATCAAGCTGTTGTCCCCTGCCAACAAGCCCTAACACCAAGGAAGGGTCTTTGCCCTTAATGCTAAGAAGGCCACTCAGTCCGGTGATCTGATCCACGGTAAGTACGAGGTTAATGGTAGGACCTTAACTGTGTTATATGATTCTGGAGCTACACACTCCTTTATTTCTCATGATTATGTAGATAGATTAGGATTGTCTATGTTTGAATTGCCTTATATGTTAATTGTTTCTACTCTTGCTAGGAAACCAGTTAAGACTTGTCATTGTTGCTTGAGTTGTCAATTCCAAATTGATGGTAGGTCTTTTGTAGGGAATTTGATTTGTTTGCCTTTGTCTGGTTTGGATTTGAGTCTAGGCATGGATTGGCTTTCGGCTAACCATGCTATGATAAATTGCTCTAAACAATCTGTTGTTCTTCCCCCTATACCTGTTAAGCCCGTGGAGCCTGTTGGTTTGTTTTTGGACTTTGTTAAAGTAGGAAGTAGTGAGTTTGATGATCAGGGATATGATCTCCTTATGGCAAGTGAAGTGGAACTCAAGCAGGTATTGGATGAGATCCCCGTAGTCAGGGAATACCCAAATGTGTTTCCTGATGACATACCCGAGTTTCCTTCGAAAAGGGAAATCGAGTTTTCTATAGAGTTGGTACCTAGAACTAGGCCAATCTCTATAGCACCCGATAGGATATCCCCAATGGAGTTGTTAGAGTTAAAGGGACAATTAGAAGAACTATTGGAGAAGAAGTTCGTAAGACCTAGTGCCTCACCTTGAAGAGGCCCGATGTTATTTATGAGAAAGAAGGATGGTAGCATGATGCTGTGTATGGATTATAGGCAATTAAACAAGGTGACTGTTAAGAACAAGTATCCCTTGCCTAGGATAGATGACCTCATGGACCAATTACGAGGTGTAGCTATGTTCTCTAAGATTGATCTGAGATCTAAATATCATCAGATAAGGGTGAAAGAGGAGGATATACCCAAGACGGCTTTTAGGACAAGGTATGGGCATTATGAGTTTACGGTGATGTCGTTTGGATTGACTAATGCCCCCGCTGTTTCCATGGATTATATGAACAGAATCTTTAGACCCTACTTGGAGAAGTTTGTATTGTTTTCATAGATGATATTCTCATCTATTCGAGAACAAAGGAGGAACATGAAGAACATTTGAGGGTTGTGTCAAGGATCTTGAGGGAAAAGAAGCTATATGCTAAGTTATCCAAGTGTGAATTCTGGATGTAGGAGGTAAAGTTTTAGGACATGTGGTGTCACAAGGGGGATATTGCTGTAGATCCAAGTAAGATTGAGGTTGTGATGAATTGGAAGAGGCCAACCTCAGTGACTGAGATAAGGAGTTTCTTGGGTTTAGCCAATTACTACCACAGGTTTATAAAAGGATTTTCCCATTTATCTTTACCCTTAACCAAGTTGACTAGGAAGGATGCCCCGTTTGTGTGGACGATGGACTGTGAGAAGATCTTTCAATAGCTAAAAGGAAAGTTAACCCCAACCCCAGTATTAGTTTTGCCGGACCCTAGTGGACCGTTTGAGGTTTACTGTGATGCTTCTGGGAGAGGTTTAGGCTGTGTCTTGATGCAAAATAGGAACGTGGTGGCTTATGCCTCTAGACAGTTGAAGCCTCACGAAGCGAACTACCCAACTGATGACCTAGAGTTAGCAGCTGTAGTGTTTGCCCTAAAGATATGGAGGCATTATCTATATGGTGTGAGGTTTGAGTTGTTCTTTGATCATAAGAGCTTGAAATTTCTTTTTGATCAAAAGGAGTTGAATATGAGGCAAAGGAGATGGATGGAGTTTATGAAGGATTATGATTTTGGGTTGAACTATCATCCTAGGAAGGCCAATGTGGTGGCTGACGCATTAAGTCAGGATTCCTTGCATGCGTCATGGATGATGGTCAAAGAGGATGAGCTAGTAAGGAGCTTTAGAGACCTTAACCTCGGAGTTGTGTGGACCCCCTATAGTTTAAGATTGAATCAGCGTAGGGTGACGAGTGATTTCAAGAGTCAAATTGCTCAAGCCCAAGGCAAGGAAGAAGAATTCTTGAAAACCCTAGCATTGGTGAAAGAAGGAAAGTTGAAGGGTTTTGTACAAGGTACAGATGGACTATGGAGATTTGAAGGAAGAGTCTATGTACCCCCCAAGTAGTGACCTCCGAAGAAGGATTTTGGAGGAGGCTCACAAGAGCCATTTCACCATACACCTTGGTGTGACAAAGATGTACCAAGACATAAAGAAAATGTTTCGGTGGCCAGGACTAAAGAGGGATGTTGCGGAGTTGGTAAGCAAGTGTTTAGTCTGCCAAAAGGTGAAGATTGAACACCAAAAGCCCTCTGGTATGTGCTAACCATTGGAGATCCCAGAATGGAAATGGAAAAGTATCTCTATGGACTTCGTGATGGGTTTACCCAAAACGCAAGCTGGTTTTGATGTGATATGGGTAATTATTGACTGGGTAATTATTGATAGATTGACCAAGTTTGCTCATTTTTTTGCCCATTCGAGCTACTTATCCTTTGGAAAAGTTAGCCCAACTGTATGTTGAAGAGATAATAAGGTTGCATGGTGTACCTTCAACCATAATCTCAGATAGGGACTTGAGGTTTACCCCTAGATTCTGGGGAGCCTTGCAAAAGGCATTTAGGACGAAGCTTTGCCTAAGTACAGCTTATCACCCCCAGATGGATGGACAGTCTGAGAGGACTATCTAAACTTTGGCGGACATGTTGAGAGCCTGTGTGTTGGACAATTAAGGAAGTTGGGACAAATACTTACCTTTGATTGAGTTTGCCTATAACAATAGGCATCATGCAAATATTGGTGTGGCACCCTATGAAGCTTTGTATGGAAGGAAGTGCTAATCCCCACTATGTTGGTTCGAACCGGGTGAGCAGAGCCTACTAGGACCTGATCTTGTGAGGTAGACCACTGAGCAAATAAGAAGGATTAGGGACAGAATTCTTACAACTTAGAGCCGCCAAAAGAGTTATGCCGATAAGAGGAGAAAGCCTCTAGAGTTCCAAGAAAGAGAACATGTGTTCTTGAAAATCACTCCTACATCTGGTATAGGTAGAGCCATGAAGGTTAGAAAGTTGAGCCCCCATTTTCTTGGCCCCTTTCAAATTCTCAAACGTGTCGGGTTAATTGCTTATTAAATGGCCTTACCTCCAAATTTGTCAAACCTTCATGATGTCTTTCATGTGTCTTAGTTGAGAAAATACCATCCCGATCCTAGTCATTTACTTGAACCCGAAAGTGTACAGTTAAGGGAGGATCTAACTTTCAATCTGATGCTGTCTCGGATCGTGGATCGTGGGGTAAAATAGCTGAGGAGCAAGACGGTACCCTTGGTCAAGGTGGCTTGGGGTAGAGGAAATATGTAAGAGTATACGTGAGAGCTAGAGTCCGAGATAAAGAACAAGCATCCAGAATTGTTTACAGGTAATGAATTTTGAGGGCAAAATTCTTTTTAAAGGTAAGGAGAAATATAACATCCTCAATTCCTTGTCATGCTAAGTTACCTTAGTAATCCTGAGTAATTAGACACTTAATGAGAAATCATGAGATTAAGGCTTAATTAAGGGGTTAACGAAGAGTTTATGAGTTAACTCGGGAGAAAAAAGTCAAAAAGAATGCTTAATCGAGATTAGAAAATCTCTAGTTAAGCAAGTCAGACCCTTAATAGCTTAATTAAGCACTACAACCTCCGTTTCAACAAGATCTCAAAAGCTTCTCCTTCCTCCTTGCAAAACTACCACCATTATCACCAAGAGGAGCCATCATCTTCTTCTTCTCCTTCCTTGTTGTAGCGCCATTTTGATAAGGAGGTAGTGATCTTCATCTTTTTCATTTTGTTTGCTCAAGAAAGCTTGGAGCTTGATTCTTTTATGACCAAGATCTCTAAGTGAAAATTTGAGAAAATCCTTCATGCTCTTCAAGAGCAAAAGTTTCCATTTTTGGCAAAAATATGTTCTTGTTGTTCTTCAAGTGTTCTTGATGTTTCTACTTTTGGAAAAATATGGAAAAATATTTTCTTGTTGTTGTTCAAGTGTTCTTAATGTTTCTACTTTTGGAAAAATATGTTCATGTTCTTATTCTTGAATGTTCTTGATGTACTTGGTGGTATTTTGCTTAAAGATGTTCTTTTTCTTATGATGAGTTTATGATTAGATAAGTTTCATCTGTACCTGTTTTTCATAATTTGATAAGTCTATGAACATCGTAAAAGATTTAAACTTTAAAAAGTTTGCTTCTTGATACACAAAAAGTGGTGCAAGTTTTAGTGCCATCATAAAGTCTTCTTTTGTTTTGTTTTGAAGACAAGAATACATGTAAAAGTCTAAGCATTTTAGGATAATAAGCCTTTTTGAGATAGAAAAATGATATCTTGTCACTTTATATCTTAGAAATCAAACTTTAAAGAAAAGATCTATCATAAAGTTTCAAACTTTAATCAAGAATGAGACCTTTAAGTCATAAAAGTGTTGTTTTCTAATATTTAATTCATAAAGTTTAGATCTTGAACCAAAACAATGCTAAAAGGTGTTAACTTTTATAATGATCAAGACTTTTTAACCTTAAAATTAATGTTTTATATCACTAGTTAATAAAGTAGGAACCTTTTTAATATAGAGACAACTTTAGGTCATAAAGTTGAGACCTTGATGGTCTTAGAATAATTAAATGAGTCAACTTTCATAAAGAACAAGACTTTTTAGTTGAAAAGCTAGTAACTTGTATCATTGTTACATAAAGATCTAATTTTTAAAATAAGAGCTTAATTTTAGAGGCACTTACTTTCATAAAGAATAAAACTTTATGACTACTTTATAAGAATGATAACCTTTATAATATTTAATATAAGATCTTGTTAGGTTAATAATGAAAACTTAAAACCTTATAACTTGGTTAAGTTAAAAATCACCCTTGGTGTTTAGTGAATATGGTGTTGTTGGGTTCATGATGTGGTTATGCGTTGTCATGACCCAAGGATTAGAGGGATCTCAAACTCCTTGGGAACAGAAGTATGATTAGGGCCTCTGAACATACCATGAACCTAGGAATCAGTAAGTGCACTATCTCAAGGAAAGGGAACAATTACTTAATTAATTTGAACAATTGTTCCATAAGACATGAACTCAAGTAAAGAATAATTTCATATGAGAACTAAGTAACTAAAAGACCACATACATATATCTTAACTATGTGATTCTCTCATGAATAACCACGGGAAATTATATGATGATTCATACGATTTTTCACGAAGAATAACGCAATTATGAACCCCTCTAGGCTATGAATGTATAATGCCATTCGGCATGATGAATGACAAGTTTGATGGAGCTTGTCTCATGATTGAATGATATGAATGTGATGGACTATTGGTTGAAAGTTGTGATTGGCATTTTGGTGAAGCTCCGGTCTAGCTGTTATGCTGCCGGATTACCGTCAAAATTATGGACTTAGTTATATCATTACATGTGTCTAGTCAAAGAAGTATTATGCATGTAAAGTATAATGATAAGCAACGAAATAATAAGACATGACTCCTCGATCACTTCTAGGAAGTGAGAGACAGCGATCCACAAGGAACCTCTATAAGGAAGGCAAGGGTGACGTGGAGTACCCTCCAACTTAGGGGTAACCAATTTCGGCTTAGTCTGATTTGGTTTAGTACTGCGTGACGATGGTTGTAACATCCATCATTTTTTTTGCCTAATTATTCGATTTTATCGAATAATTGAGAATAATTAAAATTCGGTTAAACAATTATTTAGACTCAATTGATTAGCAATTACTTGAGTTTAGATATGAGAGGATTAAGTTAGAAATATTGGAGATCTCATAAAATTTTATTGAAAACTGATTTACCGATTTAAAGGAAATCAGTAAAATTTCGGTATTTTAAACTGTCGGAACCGAATCAATAGGATTTTAATTCTTTTACCCTATCTTGAGTGGCTGATAACTCAGCCACTTAGCACCAAATGTGGCGCCACTTTGGCCACACTCCATGGAGAAGCTTGGCTGAATTTCAGCCAAGCATTCTAAGCCAATCAAATTTCAAGAAAAACCACTCAAAGTAATCAGAATTTTTCCACCCTTTAACACCCATTCAGACCTCTTCTTGCGCCACTTTTCTCCTCTTCTTTCAGCTCTCTTTCTCTTTTCTTCACACACATAACTCCAGCCAACATCAAGCTCTACTCATCCAAGCCCTCAAAAATCCAGCAAAATCACCTAGAACAAAGGTAGGAGTTCTATTCTTGCATCAATTCTGTGGTCTTGGCTAGTTAAGCTTGGATTATTTTCATGATCTTTGAGGTGTTAAATGAATGATTATGATGATATATGATTGATTTTGGGCTGTTGGTTTGGTTAAAACCAAATTGGAATCAAGAAAGAGTGAAAATAGGAAGAGCTGATGGGTCGGAGAACCAAAAACCCTCGACAGTCCGTACGGCGGAGTGTACAGCTCCGCCTACAGCCAATTAAATTGGTTGAAGCCATTTTTATATGAAACTAAACATCTAGGGCTTTCCATACATATCTCATATAAGACTTTTGGATTAGTATTGAGGGAGTTATGAATTTTTGAATTTCGACCTAGGGTTCTGACTCTGAATCTGGGTAGACTAGGTTGTTCAGAATAGAACTCGGACTACACTACTTGGAAATGAGTGAAACTAACTTTTTTAGAAAGCTTACACATTGGAGAATGTCCCATAAAAATTTCAGAATTAGATAAGGTCCCAGTTGCTCCCAGTGACCCAAGGAATTTGCCCTATGTCCAAATCAGGCCAGAACAGGGCAGGTTAGGAAGGTCAGAATTCAGGGCCTATAACTCGAGCTCTACTAAGCCAAATAGAATGGAACTTTTTGTAAATGAAGCTTTACCCTGTTAGCTTTAATATGAGTCCTATTTCGTATAATTTGAGTCAGTTTTCGATTTATAGTTGATTTTTACTTTTAGGTGTCTGATTCTGGCCAGCCACTAGGCAGGTCAGGATAAAACCTAATTATCTTAATCTATAGATATCAAAATTAGATGGGACCAAAGAGGTTAGAAAATAGATACATAACACTTTAACATACCTAAATTTGATATCCAAATGAGTTAAATAGAAATTATGGCTTGAATTATAAAAATCGGGTTGGTTGACTATGCTGAGGCAGAAACTCTGCCTTAATGAATTTAATGTTGTTATAAGTTCAATATTGGAATAAGTATATAATGTTGTGGTCCTTGTGATAAATTGATGTTTTGGTATGCTGGCACTATTCATGGGGAAGCGGACTCGTTCCGTTTTGCTGCCGAAATTTCGGTGGAATCCAGGTATAAGTTATGAATTGCATATTAGTGCATGTGCATTTTCAAGTGAGCTAGGAAAGTTATGATAAGAATTATGTTATTATAAAAGTTCCATGCTACTTGGGCTAGCCCCGAATAAGAAGTTAAGGGGAATAGATCATTGGGAAGGTCAGGGAAAGTGAACCCGGCATTCCTATATAGGAACGAACTCGATCCTGAAAAGCAAACTATTACCCAGGAGTTTAAATGGCCAAGAACTCCCAGGGGACCAAGAGATGGAAAAGGATGAAAAGTTATGGAAAATGATGAAAGGTTTATGAAGGAATGTTTAAGAATAAGTCTGCATGATTACATGGAATTTTTATGTTAAGACATTTACAGTTGTCTATTATATTTATTTACTGCTGTTTGTTTATTTATCTTGTTTATTACTTTATGTATCATTATTAGTAGTCTGTTTAGATTTTCGTGTCTCCTAAAGTAAAACTGAACCTTGTCTCGGACTAGATATTTTCTTAAACTCAGTAAGATGGCTAATTCTGTTTAAACACATGTCTTTACAATTAAATAAAATCCGAGGTAACTGAGAATGTATGTAACGTCAGATAACCACTAAACATAACCCTACTGAGAATTTCTTTAAATTCTCACCTCCCTCTGTATCTTCCGCATCATTCTCAAACGCTGGCAATGGACTCCACAGCTACCCTCTTCATTGAGATCCCAGCTTTACAGCTTCGCCATGATCCAGAGTTAGATTCCTTGTATATATCCGGGTCGTGTAACTTCTGTCTCTACTTCTTCAGTAACAGGAACTTTGATGTCCCCTTACACCATCCTATTTTTGATCCTGGCACTCCTTATATTACTGTCCCGCTGCACATGGCGCACCCTCCTCCAGCTCCTCCTACACTTGCAAAGACAAAAGACTTGTCGACCTCAGACCTGAGTCACCTCCGCAGCGATTCGATGTGCCGCTCAGTTCAGAGAGTGACCCCTCCAAGGCCACTGGCTCGTCACCCTGTTCTTCCTCGGGACCCAGCGCAGACTACTCACCAGCCGAGCCTGGCATGGCTAATGGCTATCTGACAGACTAGCTCGGCCAGCAGGAGATGTTGTACAGCATGACCCTCTTTTGGACAGCACGTGGCTCTGGGTCATAGACTTGACAGTAAGATTAGTAGTAGGTTATGAAATGTCCTCTGAGGACCTTAGGATCTTTTGACTGACACGGGCATTATTGTCTTCTTGGTTCATCAGCCCATTTATGTATTCTACTTGGAAACTTTGTACAGAAACTGAAACAGTGGTTTGAAATATATATATATATGTATGTATACAGTTAATGTTGTTGTACTATTCCTTATCTGTTGTGGCATTATGTTGAGTTTCGTTACGCTCGTAGTATAGCAGCGCGCCGTTTCGACTGTTTCGTAATACTAATCACGAAATTTAAGTAGAATATTAACACGGTAACACAGACTACCTAATTTCATGTTATGACTTAAGCATAATATTAAATTAGTAGGGTGTTACATTTTTGGTATCAGAGCAGTTCGTCCTAGCTAAGGCCTGAGGATTGGACTGACTATGCTTCACGCATATTATGTACTTTTAGTTGATAATATGCACCAGATCTTGCCTGTACAGTTGAGATATAGTTGTGCATGTGTATGAAGTACCTGACCGTGTGAGCTGTTATTTACTAGCACATTAGACTTAGTATTGAGCCTGATCAACTCAATAACTTTTGCTTTGTGTGCTCACAACTTAATGGCTTCCAGAAGATGAGGCAGACCACGTGCAGAACCTGCTCCAGAGGACCCGACTGATTTTATGACCACAATGCGAGAAATGGCCCATGTGATGCGGGAGCAAACCGCGGTGGCTCATCAGATGATGGATCGGCTAGGCAGGCGACCTGAGGCAAGTTATGGAGGGAACCCTCATGGCCCAGGGATTGACCTAGACTATCTCAAGTTTGCTGAGTTCAGAAAGGCAAATCTGCCAAGTTTTCGAGGGGCGTATGATCCGGATAAAGCTGACGAATGGATCAAAGCCACGGAGAAGATTTTCTCTGTCTTGGATTGCTCGGATCATCAAAAGGTGACCTTTGCCACTTACATGCTCGAAGCAGACGCCGAGTTTTGGTAGAATGGCATACGAAGATTATTCGAAGAATCTTAGACGGTAGTCACCTGGGCGATGTTTAAGGATGTATTCTACCAGAAATACTTTCCTGCCTCTGTTCGAAATGCCAAGGAACTTGAGTTTATGCAGCTTCGTCAAGGGAACTGGACGATGTCTGAATACATTGCTAAGTTCGAAGAGCTGTGCAAATTTTCCATGATTTACCAGAGGAACCCGGATGAAGCTTGGAAGTGCGTTAAGTTTGAAGGAGGGTTACGAGAAGACATTCTTACCGTGATAGGGCCAATGGAGATTAGGGATTTCCCTACGTTGGTGAACAAATGCCAACTTGTGGAGGATTGCAATTCGAAATTAGCTACAGCCAGGGCATCTGGTGGGAATTTTAAGAGGGGGTTGGCCCCGCAAGGTCCAAGATTCAATCCCAATGTACAGTAACAATGGAGATTTCCGCCTGCAGGCAACAAAGGCAAGCAGCCCCAAAGGCCTTTTCCAAATTCAACCTGCACCAAATGCAGTAAGAATCATGGCGATTGGCCGTGTTTGGCAGGCCAGAATGTCTGCTACGAATGTGGCAAGCCAGGCCACAAAATTTATGAGTGTCCAACCAGAAATCCATCACAACCGCCTCGACCCCAACGACAAGGACGGGTCTTTACAATGAGCGCGGAAGAAGCAGACCAATCAGAAGGACTAATCCAAGGCACCGGTGACGTGGACGGTGAGACTCTAACTGTACTCTATGATTCGGGTGCTTCACATTTGTTTATTTCTCATGACTGTGTAGCTGCTTTGTGATTGCCAATTTCTGAATTACCTTATGATCTATTGGTTTCTACTCTTACCAATGGGCCTGTTAGAACTAGTCAAATATGCATCAATGTTCCTCTGCGAATTGAAGGTAGGACCTTTGCTGCTAATTTGATTTGCCTCTCTCTGTCTGGTCTTGACATAATTCTGGGCATGGATTGGATTTCTGCCAATCGAGTCGTACTCAATTGCTCTGATAAGACAGTGGTACTCCCCTTTATCTCCCTTTCTGAATCCCAGACCGCAACACTCTTCTATCTGAACTCTTTTGGGTCAAAGAATCAAGGATATATCCTCTTGTCAGCTAATGTGATAGAAGTTGAGCAGGAACTAGAAAGGATCCCGGTTGTCAAGGAATATCCTGATGTTTTTACAGAAGATATTCCTGAATTTCCTCCGGAAATAGAGATTAAGTTTACCATCTAGTTGGTTCCAGGTGCGGGACCAATATCTATATCTCCATATCGAATGTCACCTATGGAGCTAACGGAACTAAAAAGACAGATCGAAGAGCTTTTAGAAAAAGGATTCATACAGCCAAGTGCATTGCCATGGGGAGCTCCGGTCTTGTTGGTCAAAAAGAAAGATGGAAGCATGCGCTTATGCGTAGATTATAGGTAGCTGAACAAAGTGACCATTAAGAATAAATATACTCTGCCAAGAATTGACGATCTCATGGACCAACTACAAGATGCAACGGTATTCTCCAAGATTGACTTGCGTTCTGGATACTATCAAATTCGAGTTCGGGAACAAGATACTCCTAAGACAGCTTTTCGAACTCGTTACGGACACTACGAGTACACCGTGATGTCATTCGGATTGACGAATGCACCAGTAATATTCATGGATTACATGAATCGAATATTCCATCCATATCTAGACAAGTTTATAGTGGTCTTCATCAACGACATACTTGTCTACTCGAAGACGGAGCAAGAGCATGTGGAACACTTGCGGTTAGTTCTGCAAATTTTAAGAGAAAAGAAACTCTATGCCAAATTATCCAAATGTGAATTTTGGATGAAGGAGGTAAAATTTCTCGGCCACGTAGTGTCATCTGGAGGAATCTCTGTCGATCCCAGCAAAGTAGAAGCAGTCCTAAACTGGGAAAGACCGGCCACAATCTCTGAAGTTAGGAGTTTTCTGGACTTAGCTGGATATTATAGGTGATTCGTTAAGGATTTTTCTTGAATAGCCTTGCCCTTAACCAAGCTAACCAGAAAGAATGTTCCATTTGAGTGGATGCCGGAGTGCGAACAGAGTTTTCAGGATTTGAAGAGGAGGTTGACTACGACACCAGTGCTAGCCTTGCCAGATCCTCATGGACCATTCAAGGTCTATTGTGATGCTTCCAAACAAGGGTTAGGGTGCGTGTTGATGCAAACCGGAAAGGTGGTCGCATAAGCCTCCAGGCAATTAAAGCCACATGAAAGGAACTATCCTACGCACGATCTCGAACTAGCAGCAGTAGTATTTGCGTTGAAGATATGGAGACATCACCTATACGAAGTGAGGTTTGAGGTCTTTTCTGATCATAAGAGTTTGAAGTACCTCTTTGATCAGAAAGAATTAAACATGAGGCAGCGGAGATGGATGGAACTCCTTAAAGACTACGAATTTGAATTGAAATACCACCCAGGTAAGGCAAACATCATAGCAGACGCATTGAGCAGGAAATCATTAACCGTAACCTGGATGATGATTAAGGAGACAGAACTTATTGAAAGTTTCCGAAATCTTAATTTGGGAATCCTTACAACTCCCAAGACTCTTCAGTTACACCAAATAAAGATAACCAGTAGCTTTAAGGACCAGATTCGACAAGCACAGCAGCAGGATGCTGACTTTCAACATACGATTAATCTTGTGCAGTCAGGGAACTAACCGGTTTTGCCCAAGATAAAGAGGGCATCTGGCGGTGCCACGACAAAGTATGTGTTCTCGAAAGGAACGATCTCCGAAGAAGAATTTTAGAAGAAGCACATAAAGGTGAATTCGCTGTACATCCTGGCATAACCAAAATGTATCAAGACCTCAAGAAGATGTTTTGGTGGCTGGGCATGAAGTCAGATGTAGCAAACTTCATGGGCAGATACTTGACCTGTTAGAAGGTGAAAGCGGAATATCAGAAACCTTCTGGGATGTTACAACCCTTGGAAATCCCTGAATGGAAATAGGAGAGTATCTCCATGGATTTTGTAATGGGATTACCTAAGACATCAACGAGATATGATGCTATATGGGTCGTTGTGGATAGATTAACCAAATTTGCTCATTTCCTACCCATCCGAGCAAATTACCCATTGGAGAAATTGGCGCAATTGTATATTCAAGAAATTATCAGGCTACATGGTACCCCTTCAACTATTATCTCGAATCAAGACCCAAGATTTACCTCACGGCCTGGGAGCTCTAAGTTATGCTCGGCATGGTTATGCTTGAGTACTGCATATCACCGGCAAATAGATAGCCAAACTGAAAGGACGATTCAAACCTTGGAAGATATGCTACGAGCTTATATACTGGAACAACGCGGAAATTGGAACCGATACTTACCATTGGCCGAATTCGCATACAACAATAGTTATCACGCTAGCATCGGCATGGCTCCTTACGAAGCTTTGTATGGACGAAAGTGCCAATCTCCCTTGTGCTGGTATGAGACAGGAGAGTCAACTCTATTAGGGCCTAATTTAGTCAAGCAGACCACCGAGCAGATCAAGAAAATATCGAGCAAGATGCTTGCCGCTCAAAGCCGCCAGAAGAGTTACGCGGATACCCGGAGAAAACCTCTGGAATTTCAGGAGGGAGACCATGTATTTCTGAAGGTTACTCCTACAACAGAGATTGGTAGAGCAGTCAAAGTCAAGAAGTTAAATCCTCGTTTTATTGGCCCCTTTCAAATCTTGAAGAGAATCGGATCAGTTGCATACCGAGTCGCTTTGCCTCCACATCTATCAAACCTCCATGATGTTTTTCATGTCTCCCAACTCAGAAAGTATCAACCTGACCCTACACACTCCCTAGAACCCGAATCAATACAGTTAAAGGAGGACCTGACTTGCCATGTACAACCAGCACGGATCGTAGATAGAAGTAGCAGACAACTTCGGAACAAGACCGTGCAGCTAGTAAAAGTAGCATGGGGAAAAGAAGATGCTGAGGATTACACCTGGGAGCTAGAATCAGATATGAGGAAAGAGTATCCTAAACTATTCTCAGGTACTAAATTTTGAGGACAAAATTTATTTTTAAGGAGGGTGGTAATGTAACATCCACTGTTTTTTTCGCCTAATTATTCGGTTTTATCGAATAATTGAGAATAATTAAAATTCGGTTAAACAATTATTTAGACTCAATTGATTAGCAATTACTTGAGTTTAGATATGAGAGGATTAAGTTAGAAATATTGGAGATCTCATAAAATTTTATTGAAAATCGATTTACCGATTTAAAAGAAATCAGTAAAATTTCGGTATTTTAAACTGTCCGAACCGAACCAATAGGATTTCAATTCTTTTACCCTTCCTTGAATGGCTGATAACTCAGCAACTTAGCACCAAATGTGGCACCACTTTGGCCACACTCCATGGAGAAGCTTGGCTGAATTTCAGCCAAGTATTCTAAGCAAATCAAATTTCAAGAAAAACCACTCAAAGTAATCAGAATTTTTCCACCCTTTAACACCCATTCAGACCTCTTCTTGGGCCACTTTTCTCCTTTTCTTTCAGCTCTCTTTCTCTTTTCTTCACACACATAACTCCAGCCAATATCAAGCTCTACTCATCCAAGCCCTCAAAAATCCAGCAAAATCACCTAGAACAAAGGTAGGAGTTCTATTATTGCATCAATTCTGTGGTCTTGCCTGGTTGAGCTTGGATTATTTTCATGATCTTTGAGGTGTTAAACGAATGATTATGATGATATGTGATTGGTTGCTGTTGGTTTGGTTAAAACCGAATTGGAATTAAGAAAGAGTGAAAATAGGAAGAGCTGATGGGTGGGAGAACCAAAAACCCTCGGCAGTCCGTATGGCAGAGTGTACGGCTCTGCCTATAGCCGATTAAATTGGATGAAGCTATTTTTATATGAAACTAGACATCTAGGGCTTTCCATACATATATCATATAAGACTTTTGGATTAGTATTGAGGGAGTTATGAATTTTTGAATTTCGACGTAGGGTTCTGACTCTGAATCTGGGCAGACTAGGTTGTTCAGAATAGAACTCAGCCTACACTACTTGAAAATGAGTGAAACCAACTTTATGTGAAAGCTTACACATAGGAGAATGTCCCATAAAAATTTCAAAATTAGATAAGGTCCCAGTTGCTCCCAGTCACCCAAGGAAGTTGCCCTATGTCTAAACCGGGCCAGAACAAGACAGGTTAGGAAGGTCAGAATTCGGGGCTTATAACTCGAATGGAACTTTTTGTACATGAAACTTTACCCTGTTAGCTTTAATATGAGTCTAATTTCGTATAATTTGAGTCAGTTTTCGATTTATAGTCGATTTTTACTTTTAGGTGTCTGATTCTGGCCAGCCACTAGGCAGGTCGAGATAAAACCTAATTATCCTAAGCTATAGATATCAAAATTAGATGGGACCAAAGAGGTTAGAAAATAGATGCATAACACTTTAACATACCTAAATTTGAGGTCCAAATGAGTTAAATAGAAATTATGGCTTGAATTATAAAAACCGGGTTGGTTGATTATCTTTGAGGCGTAAACTCGCTTTAATGAATTTAATGTTGTTATGAGTTCAATATTGGAATATGTATGTAATGTTGTGGTCCTTGTGATAAATTGATGTTTTGGTATGCTGGCACTATTCATGGGGAAGCGGACTCATTCCGTTTTGCTGCCGAAATTTCGGGGGAATCCAGGTATAAGTTATGAATTGCATATTAGTGCATGTGCATTTTCAAGTGAGCTAGGAAAGTTATGATAAGAATTATGTTATTATAAAAGTTCCATGCTACTTGGGCTCGCCTCAGATAAGAAGTTAAGGGGAATAGATCGGTGGGAAGGTCGGGGAAAGTGAACCCGGCATTCCTATATAGGAACGAGCTCGATCCTGAAAAGCAAACTATTACCCAGGAGTCTAAATGGCCAAGAACTCCTAGGGGACCAAGAGATGGAAAAGGATGAAAAGTTAAGGAAAATGATGAAAGGTTTATGAAGGAATGTTTAAGAATAAGTCTGCATGACTATATGAATGCATGATTACATGGAATATTTATGTTAAGACGTTTACAGTTGTCTATTATATTTATTTACTGCTGTTTGTTTATTTATCCTGTTTATTACTTTATGTATCATTACTAGTAGTTTGTTTAGATTTTCGTGTCTCCTAAAGTAAAACTGAACCTTGCCTCGGACTAGACATTTTCTTGAACTCAGTAAGATGTTTAATTCTGTTTAAACACATGTCTTTACAATTAAATAAAACCCGAGGTAATTGAGAATGTATGTGACGTCAGATAACCACTAAACACAACCCTACTGAGAATTTCTTTAAATTCTCACCTCGTTCTGTATCTTCCGCATCATTCTCAAATGCTGGCGATGGACTCCACAGCTACCCTCTTCATTGAGATCCCAGCTTTACAGCTTCACCATGATCCAGAGTTAGATTCCTTGTATATAGTTGGGTCGTGTAACTTCCGTCTCTACCTCTTCAGCAACAGGAACTTTGATGTCCCCTTACACCATCCTATTTTTGATCCTGCCACTTCTTATATTGTCAGTCTCCACAGACATGGCGCACCCACCTCCAGCTCCTCCCGCACTCAAGACGGACAACACCTGGCCGACTCGCACCGGAGTCACCTCCGCAGGCAGTTCTCGATGTGTCGCTCAGTTCAGAGAGTGACCCCTCCGAGGCCACCGACTCGTCACCCTGTTCTTCCTCGGGATCCAGCGCAGACTACTCACCAGCCGAAGCTGGCATGGCTAACGGCTATCTGACAGACTAGCTCGGCCAGCAGGAGATGTTGTACAGCATGACCCTCTTTTGGACAGCAGGTGGCTCTGGGTCATAGACTTGGCAATAGGATTAGTAGTAGGTTATGAAATGTCCTCTGAGGACCTTAGGATCTTTTGACTGATGCAGGCATTATTGTCTTCTTGGTTCATCAGCCCACTTATGTATTCTACTGGGAAACTTTGTACAGAAACTGAAACAGTGGTTTCAAATATATATATATATGTATGTATATAGTTAATGTTGTTGGACTATTCCTAATCTGTTGTGGTATTATGTTGAGTTTCGTTACACTCATAGTATAGCAGCGCGCTGTTTCGACTGTTTCATAATACTAATCACGAATTTAAGTAGAATGTTAACACGGTAACATAGACTACCTAATTTCATGTTATGACTTAAGCATAATATTAAATTAGTAGGGTGTTACAATGGTCACAGAATGAGCTCATGTCCAAAAGCAGTCTATTTCAAAGGAAAAGTAAAAGAATGTTAAGCACGTTCTAAAAACGAAAGTCAAAGTAGGCCCATGGACAAGTTGATGAATTGCATAGTTATGCATGTTATCACATTGCTTATGGCATTGTGAATGTTTGTTATGTATATTAGCATGTATGCCTATGTATGACATTGCGAATATGATGATTAATTTAAAAGCAACCTGCTTTGGGATTTACATTTTCTGAAACTATTAAAATTGAATCTATATCTGTCCACTATTTTTATATTAAAGCAGAAGTGGCTAAGACGATGATGATGACACTGTGTTTGTCTAGTCATGATCCTACTGAGAAATTTAGTATTTCTCACTTTTACATTTCCGTGTCATCTCCAGAGGATGCTAGCATCGGGCTCGGTGGTGATTTTCGTTGAGTTCCCAGTGATGCATTGGCACTTTAACCTGATGCTAAGTGCATCCGTGATGACTGCTCAGGCAGCGATGTGGGTCTACATGTTCCATAGCCGCCAGTTCTGTGCACCTGTGATGAGTCTATTTTTTGGCCTTCATAAGCCGTTCGAGGACATCACTATGGATGACGTTCGCCCGCCTTTCCATCGTCCGAGCTACCCCACCGACGGAGATTCTAACTCGAACACTTGCTTGACACCAACAGTTTCGTTGGATTCCGATCCTTCGGAACCGTCCTATCTGAGCTACTACATGGAGACGGACTTGTCCGAGCCATCCATCCCGTCCGTGAATCGCCTGTCGTCTGATTCGTCTTCTTTTTCAGCAGCCCCTTATCACATCTACCCCCGGTTTGCAGTCGCGGGTTCATTTGTACTCGTGCCGTGCCTTGTGGGCATGTCCGTGCTCGAGGAGGAGGATGTGGTGATGTTTCTCCCGGTGGATTCAGGAACGGCTACCTCTTACTAGATGAATGAGGTGTTGATTGGCATGCAGAGCTGAGCATGACGATAGCCCCCTTTTTGGTTATAGCAAGAGTTATCATTTTCATTTAGCATGTATGGGTGGATTAGGATTTCTTATGTATTTCCTTTTATTATGTATTTCATTAAGGTATTCTCATTGTGATTATTCTTATTGCTTCTATTTATGTTAAATGCGATGTATGAATGAGATAGCGATGTTTGTGTTATACGTTCATGATGCGCTCATGGCTCTCGATTTCAAAAACGGCTTACTCATTATTGTTAAAAAAAAATTACCCCTATTTTTATTAAAAAGTAATTTCTATAAGGCAGTGTTAGTTCCACGAGCAAAAGTAACAACTAACAATTCCACAATATGACTTAAGCATAGAATGGAACTATTAGGGTGTTACACATATTTTGATGTGTTTGTCATGATAAGAATGTATGTTTAAAAGTGAACGCACTTTGGACAATGATATTTTCGAAAACCAAATAATTGAACCATATGTATGCCCACTAATTTCTTTAACAAATCCGAAGTGGCTGAGATGATAATGAAGAGACTTTCATGTTGAGTTAGAGTCCTATTGAGAAATATTATTTCTCACCTTGGTTTATTGTCCGTATCATCACCAAATCCTGATGGCGTTCCTAATGGACTGGATTATGGATCCACCAGAGTTTGAGTGGACTTATGACGAGGATGCACATGCAATCTTGGCGATGACCACCATGGTTGTTCACACCTATTTTCATCTTGTCACATGCATGAGGTGGGAAAGCCAAACCCTATGCTAGCCTTAGCCATCATACCCAAGGCACCCCCTGCTCAGCCTTTAGCTCCTTGGGATTTTCCAATGTCTCATTTGCTGAATGTTGAGATGGAGCCTATGTCCCCTGATCTACCCACTATAGAGATATTGCCTTAGTCGACCGTCTTAGTGATTGAATTGAGTTCCACGACCACCTCGATCCTGGTGGCAGCCTCACCTTCGATTCCTGAGTACCATCTAGACACTAGTCCCATCGATGAGGATGACCTTTCGGAGAAAGCATCCACCGCTGTGAGTCATGCCCTAGACATTGCTAGTCCTAGCTATTTCGTCAAGTGGAGGTGATTAGTAGGCATCTACGCAACATCCGCACTCTCCATGTTCCCCGAGGGTGAGGAGCTCGTAGGCGCAGCCGTTTTGAACCTTGATACTCTCAGGGCAAGGAAATGAGATTGAGGATGATGATCGTTATGGTTATGTTCGGTGCTAGGCTAGTCATTTAGTTTACTTTTTGCTATCCCGTGCATTGTATTTTACCTTTTGTTGTTCTTTTGAGACTTAGTGGTATGTAGCTATTGAATATTTCAGACCATGGCATAGCCATGTGACCTATTATGTAACCTATAACATCATGACTTATGAAATGTGGTATGCTTATTTTATCCCTGCTAAGTATTGGTATTCTCTCTTGACTGCCCTTATGTTTTATTACTTCATTTTGAGACCTGCATATGCAACACTTATATAATATTTCTTTCACACTTGAGGCTCAAGTTTTTAATGCTCCAAAAGCATCAATGTATTTCAAAAAAAAAAAAAAACATCACCCTATTTTCCATGTAAAATATATTTTCTAAAAGAGTGAAGTTTGCTACGAGCATAAGTAGTAACTAATAATCGAACATAATATGACTTATGCTTAGTATGGGGTTATTAGGGTGTTACATTCAGTGTGCTCTTTCTTGATCCTTGAGCAGTCACGTATATCATTGATGAAGACCACCATGAACTTGTCGAGATACGGTCGAAAAATCCAGTTCATGTAGTCTATGAATAATGCCTGAGCATTTGTCAATCCAAATGACATCGTAATGTATTCGTAGTGTCCATAACGACTTCGAAAGGCTATCTGAAGAATATCTTCATCCCAAATCCGAATCTGATGATATCCTGATCATAAATCGATCTTAGAAAATATAGTTGCTCCTTACATTTGATCCATGAGATCATTTATCCTTGGCAAGGATACTTGTTCTTAATCATAACCTTATTCAGTTGTTGATAGTCTACGCACAACCGCATACCTCCATCTTTCTTCTTGACCAACAAAATAGGAGCTCCCCATGGTGACGTATTTGGCCGAATGAATCTTTCTCTAAAAGGTCCAATCCGCTTCTTGAGTTCAGCTAACTCTAAGGACGACATCCTATACGAAGCTATAGATATTGGTCCCGTTCCCAGTACCAACATGATGGAAAACTCAATTTTCCTTTCTAAGGGAAATTCGAGAATATCCTTTGGAAATACATCTGAATATTCTCTAAAAACTGGAATCTCATTCAATCTCTAATCAGATTTCACCACATTAGTCGACAAGAGAACGTATCCCTAATTTTCCTTCCCATAACAATTTACTGATACAGAGCTTAGATAGAGATTTATAGGGATTGTAGGTTCAGAAAATAAAGTGGGGGGAAAATACAACGATTTTGTCATAACAATTCAACATGACTCGATTGGTGGAAAGCCAAGCCATGCCCAAAATTATTTCAACGCCACATAGTGGAAGACATATCAAAGCTTCCACAAATGACTTGGCTAAGTTCCCAAAGCTTTCTTTCAACATTTTTGCTCTTGCCCTTGTGATAGGTCCCACAAACATGATCAAATTCCCATATTACCCTTTAATGCTGGAATGTCCAATTTGCCCTTTTGAGCTCGTATCAATGGTAATGTGTAAGAAGGAAATGAAAACCCATGATTGAGGATTTGGCATGAGAATAATTATGATTGATGATAAAAGAAAGACTTAGGAAAGTCTATGTTGGGATCTATATGCCAATGGCAGTACACATTAGTTTAGTGCACCTCGAATAATTAATTATACAGCCACACATAGTGTGATGCATGACGGAATATGGGATCACTTGAAGGAAAAGTTCCCCTAAGTGTGGTCCTGATGGACAATCCTAGAATAGATAGTTTTCAATGGGTTTTTAGAAAAATTTAGTAATATTTGAAAGTTAAGATTGCTATTGGATTTTAATTCTATATATATATGTATGTGTGTGTACGTGTGTTAGTTTAATATTTATTTTATGCACATTGTCTCATGTGGGTTAGGGATGTTTTATCTCTCACTGAGTTGCAAAGTTCACCCATTGTTGAAATACAAGTACCAATTTGGGATTCAATCTCCCTTTTTCCTCATAGCTAATCTTGCTTATAGGTGAGCCTTTTTTGTTCGAGGGCACACCTTTATGAATATTTTAGACTTGTCTTGTTGCTCCATAATTTCGCAAGCAGGGTTCTCCCTGTGTTTGTTTATTGTTGTAATAAAAGAATGTTTATTTTTATTTAAGATTAGTTCAAATCTCAAAGATTACGGATTAAAGTTTTCTTGAATGGATATGTACCTATTTTCATAAGCAGGGATATGTTTACACTCTTCTGTTGTGTGCTGTGGGATTCATTTTGAGAATGCCTGGATCTCCAATGATTTTGTATGTTTGTGTAATTTATGCAGGGAGAAGATCCGTATTTGGGAATAGTCCTAAATATAAAGGAGACTCTGCCCAAATTTGGAGGAAAATGTCTAGTGCTAGGCTTGCTAAGGGACGTGTCGTCTATGCACCGATCATATCCTGGGCTTGGATCATGACACTTTAGGTTAACTTGTACATTATGGAGCAAGTGTCCTTTGGTAGGATCATAGCTGTGCAAATCGAAGCGCGTCCATTTTCATAGATTGTGGCACTATGAGGAGCCTTTTGCAACATCCTAAAGCACGGAGCATCTGATTTATACTGTTAACTAATTTGTTTCATTGCATTAGAGAAATAAGAGTAAATAAGATTGAATTATAAAGGTTAGAGGAAAAGAATTTGAAGTTGTTATGTAGAAAATTTAAGAGAACTATTAGCAATGTTTTACTAGTTTAGGGAGAAACAGTTCAATCGTCGAGTTGTATACCGTAGGAACTGAGTTAGTAGAAATTTATACTATTAAAACCCTGAATTTAGTGGCTATAATTTAGCCACATACCCCTTAAAGGTGGCACCACCATAAGCCACAAAATTCCAAACTAAACCAAAATTTACTCAACCGAATATCCATTAATCAAGCTACAATGGTCCTTTTCACCATTATGACTCGAAAACCCACCAAATTCCCATTTCATCCTTTATGATTTTGGCCTTCCAAGAATTGACCTCCCTCCTTCATTTTGTTCTTTATCTCATCCTCTTAACTTCTCCTCTTCATCCTACACAAATCTCTTTCACCTAAAGCTTGTTCTTTATTAGCTCAAACTTGGAACTTAAGTTGGATTTCTTGAGTTTTGTTGATACTAAGTGCTATGTGGCTGATTAGGTTTCTTATGCCTCTTATTAATATGATGTTGTATGATGATTTTATGACTTGTTTCAATTGGTTTAGCATGAATATTCTTGGTTTGGGTTGGGTAATTAATCAGAAACTCAAGAAAGAAGTCAAACAAGATTGCTAAAAATCAAAACCCAAGGACGTGTCTATAATGTGTATAGTACATCTTAACCTACAAAAGTAAAAAATTTATGAAATTAGACATTTAGAGCTTTCCAACCATATAAATTATAACTCCATTGGACTTGAAATGAGAAAGTTATGAATTTTTGAATTTAAGCCTTGAATCCTATCCTTTGTCCGGACCTGTATGCATTATGAAGTGCATAACTCGCCCTACATAACTTCAAATTGAGTGCAACAAATTTTTTTAGGAAGCTAACATATAGAGTAATATTTCAGAGTCAAATCTAAACTGTGTTCCTCCTAGAAATTCTTTAAACTTGACCTAGGGTACTGTCTAAGTAAAATAGTGCAGTTTCCTTTGGCCACTTTGAGAGCTCATCACTTGGGCTCTACTTATCCATTTCAATTGAAGCTTCTGAGAAATGAAAGGTGTTTAAGTTAGCTTCATTTAGATGTAAGTTTCAGATAAATTTGATAGGGATAGGAATTTAAATGCCCAAATCTGCCCCTTATGTAACATCCTCAATTTCATGTCGTGCTAAATTATCTCAATAACCCTGAGTAATTAGGCACTTAATGAGAAATTATGAGATTAAGGCTTAATTAAGGGGTTAACTCGGATAAGAAGAGTCAAGAGAATGCTTAATTGAGGTTAGATAATCTCTAATTAAGCGAGTCAGAGCCCTTATAGCTTAATTAAGTACTAATCACCCTTAATTAGCTTAATCGAGTTTAATTAAGGTTAATTAAGCTTAATCGTAAGATTAATTGTTATTAATCGTGTTCTTGTGTGTTAATCACTAATCCTTGCTTAATCATCTTAATTAAGTTGTATGAGCACTTAATCACAAGATTAAATTCAAATTTAGTCAACTAGACAATAAAGTAGAGAGTGATATCATTAAAACAAAAAGCGTTAGACAAGACTACTTTATGTAAAAGTTTGGCCATGCTTTGTCTCCCCATCATCCAATTTGTCTCCTTAAACCTTAATTAATAAAAAATAACACAAAAATATCTTCCCCTACCCACTTGAAACTCATGGCCACTTCACACACACACACACACACACATTCACTTCATTTTCAACTTCTCATTCTCTCTCTAAAGTTCTCAAACTCTCCAACCTGCCTCTATATTTCCTCTTCTTCTTCTTCATCTTCTTCATTTCTTCTTCTTCCTTTCACCACTACCACCACCACCAAGGCCACTCACTTAGCCCTTCAAAGATCTCATCTTTGGGTCTTTGGAGACAAGATCTAAACACTACAACCTCCATTTTCACAAGATCTCAAGAGCTTCTCCTTCCACCAAGCCAAACCGCCACCATCTACAAGGAAAGGAACCACCATCATCTTCTTCTTCTGCTCTTGGTTTTGCACCATTTCTAAGAAAGGTAGTGATCTTCATCTTTTTCATTTTGTTTGCTCAAGAAAGCTTGGGGCTTGGTTCTTTCATGACTAAGATCTCAAAGTGAAAACTTCAAAAGATCCTTCATGCTCTTCAAGAGCAAAAGTTTCCATTTTTGGAAAAATATATTCTTGTTGTTTTTCAAGTGCTCTTAAGTTTCTAATTTTAGAAAAATATGTTCTTGCTGTTCTTCAAGTGTTTTTAAGTTTCTACTTTTGGCAAAATATGTTCTTGGATGTTCTTGATGGTATCTTGCTTAAAGTTGTTCCTGTTTTTATGATGAGTTGATTATTCGAAATGCTTCATCTTATTATGTTTTCATGATTTGATAAGACTATGAACATTCTAAAAGCTTTAAACTTTAAAAAGTTTGTTTCTTGATGCACAAAAAGTGGCGCAAGTTTTAGTGCCATCATAAAGTCTTCTTTTGTTTTATTTTGGAGACAAAGATACATGTAAAAGTCTAAGCCTTTTAAAATAACAAGCCTTTTTGAGTTATAAAATGATATCTTGTTACTTTATGTCTTAGAAATCAAATCTTAAAGAAAATACCTTTCATAAAGTTTCAAACTTTAATCAAGAATAAAACCTTTAAGTCATAGAAGTGTTGTTTTGCAATATTTAATACATAAAGTTTAGATCTTGAACCAAAACAATGCAAAAAGGTGTTAACTTTTATGAAGATCAAGACTTTTTAACCTTGATGTCAATGTTCCATATCACTAGTTGATAAAGTAGGAACCTTTTAATGTAGAGACAACTTTAAATCATAAAGTGGAGACCTTGATGGTCTTAGAATAATTAAATGAGTCAACTTTCATAAAGAACAAGACTTTTCATTTTAAAAGGTAGTAACTTGTATCATTATTTCATAAAGATCCAACCTTAAAATAAGAGCTTAATGTCGAAGGCATTTACTTTCATAAAGAATAAAACTTTACGACTATTTCATAAAGAATGATAACTTTAATAATGTTTAAGGTAAAACCTTGATATGTTATTAATGAAAGCTTAAAACTTCGTAAGTTGAAAAAGTTAAAAATCACCCGTGGTGATTAGTGAACATTGGTGTTGTTGGGTTCATGATGTGGTTATGCATTGTCATGACCCAAGGATTAGAGGGATCTCAAACTTTTTGGGAACAGAAGTATGATTAGGGCCTTTGAGCATACCATGAACCTAGGAATCACTAAGTGCACTATCTCAAGGAAAGGAAACAATCACTTAACTTAATTAATTTGAACAAGTGTTCCATAAGACATGTACTTAAGTAAAGAATACTTTCATACGAGGACTAAGTAACTAAAAGACCACAAACACATCCTAACTATGTGATTCTCTCATGGGTAACCACGAGAAATCATATGATGATTCATAATATTTTTCGTAAAGAAAAACAAAAACTATAAACCCCTTTAGGGTATGAATGTGTGATGCCATCCGGCGTGATGAATGATGAGTTTGACTATGCTTTGTCTCATGATTGAATAATGAGTATGATGATATTATGTAGATATGATGAACCGTTGGTTGAAAGTTTATGATTAGCACTTTTGGGAAGCTCCGATCTAGCCGTTATGCTGCCGGATTTCCGTCAAAATTATGGACTTAGTCATATCATTGCATGTGTTCAGTCAAAGAAGTATTATGCATGTAAAGTATAATGATAAATAAAGAATTAATCGGATATGACCCTTCAATCACTTCAATAAGGGAAGTGAGAGACGGCGATCCACAAAGACTTAAGGAACCTCTATGAGGGAGGCAAGGATGACATGGAGGACCCTCCAACTTAGAGGTAACCAATATCGGCTTAGTTTGATTTGGTTAGTACTGCATGATGATGGTCACGGAACGAGCTCATGTCCAAAAGCAGTCTATTTCAAAGGAAAGTAAAGAATGTTAAGCGCACGCAAAAAATGAAAGTTAATGTAGGGCCATGGTCAAGTTGATGAGTTGCATAGTCATGCATGCTATTATATTCCTTACGTGCACTGAGTGTTTATTATGTATATTAGCTTATATGCCTATGTATGACACTATGGATATGATGATAAAGTTAAAAGTAACCAACCTCGGGACTTATGTTTTCTAAAAACTATTAAAATTGAATCGATATTTATCCACTATTTTTATATTAAACTCGAAGTGGCTGGGACGATGACGATGACACTGTGTTTGTCTAGTCGCGATCCTACTGAGAAATTTAGTATTTCTTACTCCTACATTTCCGTGTCATCTTCAGAGGATCCTGGTGTTGGGCATGGTGGTGATCTTCATTGAGTTTCCGGTGATGCATTGGCACTTTGACCCGATGCTGAATGCATTTGTGCTGACTGCTTAGGCAGCGATGCGGGTCTACATGTTCCATAGCCGCCAGTTCCGTGCACTTGTGATGAGTCCATTTTTTCGCCTTCATAAGCCGTTCGAGGACATCACTACGGATGACGTTCGCCCGCCCTTCCATCCTCCGAGGTACCCCATCGACGAGATTCGACTCGCACCCGCCGACAATCGGCGCTTTGTTGGATTCCGATCCTTCCGAACCGTCTTATCCGAGCTACCGCGTGGAGACGTACCCGTTTGAGCCTTACTTTCGGTCTGTGATTCGCCTGTCATCCGATTCGTCTTCTTCTTCAGCAGCCCCTGGTCACACTCCACTCCCGGTTCGTGATCATGGGTTCATTCATACTCGTGCCGTGTCTCGTGGGCGTGGCCATGCTCGAGGAGGAGGATGTGGTGATATTCCTCCCGGTGGATTCGAGAACGGCTACCTCCCACCAGATGAGTGAGGTGTTGATTTGCATGCGGAGCTGAGCACGAAGATAACCCCTTTTTGGTTGTAACGAGGGTTATTATTTTCTTTCGGCATGTATGGAGGGATTGGGATTTCTTATGTATTTCCTTTAATCATGTATTTCGTTAGGTTATTTTGTAGGCTCGACAGTAGGTATCGGACCCACTGTTATCATTGTGTATGACTGCTGCTATTACTACTATTATATTAACTATGGAATGGCTATGGAATGAATGTTATTGTTATTTAAAATTGTGGTTATTCTCAATACTTTTAGTTATGTTAAATGCGATGTATGAATGAGATAGCGACGTTTGTACTATATTTTCACGATGCGCTCATGGCTCTCGATTTCAAAAACGGTTTACTTGTTTTATTCAAAAGAAAAAATTTACCCCTATTTTTGTTAAAAAGTAATTTCTAAAAGGTAATGTTAGTTCCGCGAGCAAAGGTAACAACTAATAATTCCACAATATGACTTAAGCACAGAATGGAACTATTAGGGTATTACATTTTGGTATCAGAGCAGTTCGTCCTTGAAGAGCCTGGGGATGGACTGACTATGCTTCTAAGCATACATGTTAGTTACTTCATGCTTTGAATCTTGCCTGTATGATGAGCTGTAGGAGTTAGATGTGCATGATCACCTATTTTGAAAGTGGTTAGTTGCTGGTTCAGTCAACATAAATGTTGAGACTAATCAACTCAATGTCTTCTATTTTGTGTACTAGGAACTAATGGCTTTAGGAAGACGTGGTAGGCCTCGTAATGAGCCGAATGGTCCCGAGGAAGTCATAGGGACGCTTCGTGAAATGGCTGCTGCCAATCGTATGATGGAGCGAATAGAGCAAAAGGATGAGGAGAATCCCAAAGGGCACAATGGAGGAGCTAAGGTAGATCTTGAGTACCTTAAGTTTGCTGAGTTCTAGAAGGCAAACCCGCCGAGTTTCAGAGGGATGTACAACCTCGATCGAGCTAATGAGTGGATCAAGGCCATTGAGAAGATTTTTACGGTCTTGGCCTATACTGAGGAGCAAAAGGTAGCTTTTGCTACCTATGTGTTGGAAGCTGATGCCGAGTTCTGGTGGGTAGGCATAAAGAGGCTATTGGGAGGAACCCAAACCCACATCACCTGGGAAGTTTTCAAGATGCACTTTTATGAGAAGTATTTTCCCGTATCCGTGAGGAATGCGAAGGAGCTGGAGTTCATGAGTTTGCGTCAAGGGACCATGAATATTGCTGAGTATACGGCCAAGTTTGAGGAACTGTGCAAGTTCTCAACGATCTATCAAGGGAACCTGGATGAGCACTGGAAATGTGTGAAGTTTGAAGGGGGATTGCATGAAGAGATATTGGCATTTGTAGGACCAATGGAGATCCGTGACTATGCTGCACTCGTCAACAAGTGCCGTTTGGTGGAGGATTGCAACCGCAAGCTGCCTATGGCAAGGTCCAAAGCCTACAAGAAGAAGTTGGCACCGCAAGGGTAGAAGTTCAAGCCCCAACCCCCAAGGAAACCATTTCAAGGTGGAGGTTTGAAAGGGAAGCAACCCTAGAAGCCTACTGGGAACCCACCTAAGCCGGCGAATAGTCAAGCTTGCCCTAAGTGTGGCAAACATCATGGAGGACGCCCCTATTTAGCTGGCCAGGATGCTCGTTTCCGATGCGAAAAGCCTGGACATATGGCTAGAGACTGCACTGTCAAGCTGCTATCCCGTACCAACAAGCGCCAACACCAAGGAAGGGTCTTTACTCTTTATGCTGAGGAGGCCATTCAATCCGACGATCAGATCCAAGGTAAGTGCGAGGTTAATGGTAGGACCTTAACTGTGCTGTATGATTCTGGAGCTACACACTCCTTTATTTCTCATGATTATGTAGATAGATTAGAATTGTCTGTGTCCGAATTACCTTATATGTTAATTGTTTTTACTCCTACTGGGAAACCAGCTAAGACTTGTCATTGTTACTTGAGTTGTTGATTCCAAATTGATGGTAGGTCTTTCGTAGCAAATTTGATTTGCTTGCCTTCGTCTGGTTCCGATTTGATTCTAGGCATGGATTGGCTTTCGGCTAACCATGCTATGATAAATTGCTCTAAAAAATCTATTGTTCTTCTCCCTATACCTGTTAAGCCCGTGGAGCCTATTAGTTTGTTTTTGAACTCTATTAAGGTAGGAAGTAGTGAGTTGAATGACCAGGGATATGTTCTCCTTGTGGCAAGTGAAGTGGAACTCGAGCAGGTATTGGAAGAGATCCTCGTAGTCAGGGAATATCCCGATGTGTTTCTTGACGACATACCCGAGTTTTCCCCGGAGATGGAAATCAAGTTTTCTATGGAGTTGGTGCCGGGTACTAGGCTAATCTCTATAACACCCTATAGGATGTCCCCAATGGAGTTGTCAGAGTTGAAGGGACAATTGGAAGAATTGTTGGAGAAGAAGTTCGTAAGACCTAGCGCCTAACCTTGGGGAGCCCCGATATTATTTGTGAAAAAGAAGGATGGTAGTATGAGGTTCTGTGTGGATTATAGGCAATAAAACAAAGTGACTGTTAAAAACAAGTATCCCTTGCCTAGGATAGATGATCTCATGGACCAACTGCGAGGTGTAGCTATGTTATCTAAGATTGATGTGAGGTCTGGATATCATCAGATAAGGGTGAAGGAAGAGGATATACCCAAGACGACTTTTAGGACAAGGTATGGGCATTATGAGTTTATGGTATTGTCATTTGGATTGACTAATGCTCCTGTTGTTTTCATGGATTATATGAATAGGATCTTTAGACCCTATTTGGACAAGTTTGTAGTTGTTTTCATAGATGATATTCTCATCTATTCGAGATCAAAGGAGGAACATGAAGAACATTTGAGGGTTGTGTTAAGGATCTTGAAGGAAAAGAAGCTTTATGCTAAGTTATCTAAGTGTGAATTCTGGATGGAGGAAGTAAAGTTCTTGGGGCATGTGGTGTCACAAGGGGGTATCGCTGTAGATCCAAGTAAGATTGAGGCTGTGATGAATTGGGAGAAGCCAACCTCAGTGACTGAGATACGGAGTTTCTTAGATTTAGCCGGTTACTACTGCAGGTTTATAAAAGAATTTGCCCAGATATCTTTACCCTTAACCAAGTTGACAAGGAAAGATGCCCCATTTGTGTCGATGATGGACTGTGAAAAGAGCTTTCAAGAGCTAAAAGGTTAGTTAACCTTAACCCCAGTATTAGTTTTGCCGGACCCTAGTGGACCGTTTGAGGTTTACTGTGATGCCTCTGGGAGAAGATTAGGTTATGTCTTGATGCAGAATAAGAATGTGGTGGCTTATTCTTCTAGACAATTGAAGCCTCACGAAGTGAACTACCCAACCCATGACTAGGAATTAGCGGCTGTAGTGTTTACCCTGAAGATATGGAGGTATTATCTGTATGGTGTGAGGTTCGAGGTGTTCTCTGATCATAAGAGCTTGAAGTATCTCTTTGATCAAAAGGAGTTGAATATGAGGCAAAGGAGATGGATGGAGTTTTTGAAGGATTATGATTTTGGGTTGAACTATCATCCTGGGAAAGCCAATGTGGTGGCTGACACGTTAAGTCGGAAATCCTTGCATGCGTCATGGATGATGGTTAAGGAGGATGAGCTAGTAAGGAGCTTTAGAGACCTTAACCTTGGAGTTATGTTGACCCCCCATAGTATAAGATTGAATTAGCTTAGTGTGACGAGCGATTTCAAGAGTCAAATTGCTCAAGCCCAAGGCGAAGAAGAGGAGTTCTTGAAAACCTTAGCGTTGGTGAAAGAAGGAAAGTTGAAGGGTTTTGTGCAAAGTACAGATGGACTATGGAAATTTGAAGGAAGAGTATGTGTACCCACTAGTGGTGACCTCCGAAGAAGGATTTTGGAGGAGGCTCATAAGAGCCATTTTCACCATACACCCTGGTGTGACAAAGATGTATCAAGACGTTAAGAAGATGTTCTGGTGGCTAGGATTGAAGAGGGATGTTGCGGAGTTGGTAGGCAAGTGTTTAGTCTGCCAAAAAGTAAAGATTGAGCACCAAAAGCCCTCTGGTATGTTGCAACCATTGGAGATCCCAGAATGGAAATGGAAAAGTATCTCTATGGTCTTCGTGATGGGTTTACCCAAAACCCAAGCTGGTTTCGATACAATATGGGTAATTGTTGACAGATTAACCAAGTCTGCTTACTTTTGCCTATTCGAGCTACTTATCCTTTGGAAAAGCTAGCCCAGCTGTATGTTCAAGAGATAGTAAGACTGCATGGCGTACCTTCAACCTTAATCTCAGATAGGGACTCGAGGTTTACCTCTAGATTCTGGGGAGCCTTGCAAAAGGCATTTGGGATGAAGCTTTGCCTAAGTATAGCTTATCACCCCTAGGCAAATGGGTAGTCGGAGAGGACTATCCAAACTTTGGAGGATATGTTAAGAGCTTGTGTGTTGGACAACTGAGAAAGTTGGGACAAATACTTACCTTTGATTGAGTTTGCCTATAATAATAGCCATCATGCAAGTATTGGTATGGCACCCTATGAAGCTTTGAATGGAAGGAGGTGCCAGTCTCCCCTATGTTGGTTTGAACCGGGTGAGCAAAGCCTATTAGGACCTGATCTAGTGAGGCAGACCATAGAGCAAGTCAGAAGGATTAAGGACAGAACCCTTACAGCCCAGAGCCGTCAAAAGAGTTATGCAGATAAGAGGAGAAAGTCTCTAGAGTTCCAAGAAGGAGAACATGTATTCCTAAAAATCGCTCCTACGACCGGTATAGGTAGAGCCATAAAGGTCAAAAAGTTAAGCCCCCATTTCCTTGGCCCTTTTCAAATTTTAAAACGTGTCAGGTCAGTTGTTTACCAAATGGCCTTACCTCCAAATTTGTTAAACCTTCACGATGTCTTCCATGTGCCTCAATTGAGAAAAAACCACTCAATCCTAGTCATCTACTTGAGCCTGAAAGTGTACAGTTAAGGGAGGACCTAACTTTCAATCTACCGCCATCTTGGATCGTTGATCGTGGGGCAAAACAGCTGAGGAGTAAGACGGTACCCTTGGTCAAGGTGGCTTGGGGTAAAGGGAATATGAAAAAATATACGTGGAAGCTAGAGGCCGATATAAAGAACGAGTATCCAAATTTGTTTACACGTAACGAATTTTGAGGGCAAAATTCTTTTTAAAGGTGGGGAGAAATGTAACATCCTCAATTTCATGTCGTGCTAAATTACCTCAATTACCTTGAGTAATTAGGCACTTAATGAGAAACTATTAGATTAAGGCTTAATTAAAGGGTTAACTCAGATGAGAAGAGTAAAGAGAATGCTTAATCGAGGTTAGATAATCTCTAATTAAGCGAGTCAAAGCCCTTATAGCTTAATTAAGCACTAATTGCCCTTAATTAGCTTAATCGAGTTTAATTAAGGTTAATATAGCTTAATCATAAGATTAATTGTTGTTAATCATGTTCTTGTGTGTTAATCACTAACCCTTGCTTAATCATCTTAATTAAGTTGTATGAGCACTTAATCACATGATTAAATTCAAATTTAGTCAACTAGACAATAAAGTAGAGAGTGATGTTATTAAAGCAAAAAGCGTTAGATAAGACTACTTTATATAAGAGTTTGACCATGCTTTGTGTCCCTATCATCCAATTTGTCCCCTTAAACTTTAATTAACACAAAATAACACAAAAATATCTTCTCCCCACCCACTTGTAACTTACTGCCACTTCACACACACACACAAACACATTCACTTCATTTTCAACTTCTCATTCCCTCTATAAAGTTCTCAAACTCTCTAACCTTTCTCTACATTTCCTCTTCTTCTTCTTCATCTTCTTCATCTCTTCTTCTTCCTTTCACCACCACCACCACGATCACTCACTTAGCCCTTCAAAGATCTCATCTTTGGGTCTTTGGAGACAAGATCTAAACACTACAACCTCTATTTTCACAAGATCTCAAGAGTTTCTCCTTCCACTAAGCCAAACCGCCACCATCTACAAGGAAAGGAACCACCATCATCTTCTTCTTCTTCTCTTGTTTTTGCGCCATTTCTAAGAAAGGTAGTGATCTTCATTTCACTTTGTTTGCTCAAGAAAGCTTGGAGCTTGGTTCTTTCATGACCAAGATCTCTAAGTGAAAACTTGAGAAGATCCTTCATGCTCTTCAAGAGCAAAAGTTTCCATTTTTGGAAAAATATGTTCTTGTTGTTCTTCAAGTGTTCTTAAGTTTCTACTTTTAGAAAAATATGTTCTTGTTGTTCTTCAAGTGTTCTTAAGTTTCTACTTTTGGCAAAATATGTTCTTGAATGTTCTTGATGGTATCTTGCTTAAAGTTGTTCCTTCTTTTTTTTATGATGAGTTGATGATTAGAAAAGCTTCATCTTATTATGTTTTCATGATTTGATAAGACTATGAACATTCTAAAAGCTTTAAACTTTAAAAAGTTTGCTTCTTGATGCACAAAAAGTGACGCAAGTTTTAGTGCCATCATAAAGTCTTCTTTTGTTTTATTTTCGAGACAAAGATACATGTAAAAGTCTAAGCTTTTTAAAATAACAAGCCTTTTTGAGTTATAAAATGATATCTTGTTACTTTATGTCTTAGAAATCAAACCTTAAAGAAAAGACCTTTCATAAAGTTTCAAACTTTAATCAAGAATGAAACCTTGAAGTCATAGAAGTGTTGTTTTGCAACATTTAATACATAAAGTTTAGATCTAGAACCAAAATAATGCAAAAAGGTGTTAACTTTTATGACGATCAAGACTTTGTAACCTTGAAGTCAATGTTCCATATCACTAGTTGATAAAGTAGGAATCTTTTAGTGTAGAGACAACTTTAAATCATAAAGTTGAGACCTTGATGGTCTTAGAATAATTAAATGAGTCAACTTTCATAAAAAACAAGACTTCTCATTTTAAAAGCTAGTAACTTGTATCATTATTTCATAAAAATCCAATCTTAAGATAAGAGCTTAATGTCAAGGGCACTTACTTTCATAAAGAATAAAACTTTATAACTACTTTATAAAGAATGATAACTTTACTAATGTTTACGGTAAAACCTTGATATGTTATTAATGAAAGCTTAAAACTTCGTAAGGTGAATGAGTTAAAAATCACCCATGGTGATTAGTGAACATTGGTGTTGTTGGGTTCATGATGTGGTTTTGCGTTGTCGTGACCCAAGGATTAGAGGGATCTCGAACTCATTAGGAACAAAAGTTTGATTATTAAGGCCTTTGAACATACCATGAACCTAGGAATCACTAAGTGCATTATCTCAAGGAAAGGAAACAATCACTTAACTTAATTAATTTGAACAAGTGTTCCATAAGACATGTACTTAAGTAAAGAATACTTCCATACCAGGACTAAGTAACTAAAAGAGCACAAAGACATATCCTAACTATGTGATTTTCTCATGGGTGATCACGAGAAATCATGTGATGATTCATAATATTATTTGCAAGGAAAAACAAAAACTATAAACCCCTTTAGGGTATGAATGTGTGATGTCATCTAGCATGATGAATGATGAGTTTGACTGAGCTTTGTCTCATGAATGATGAGTGTGATGATATGATGTAGATATGATGAACCATTGGTTGAAAGTTTATGATTAGCATTTCAGGGAAGCTCTGGTCTAGCCGTTATGCTGCCGGATTTCCATCAAAATTATGGACTTAGTCATATCATTGCATGTGTTTAGTCAAAGAAGTATTATGCATGTAAAGTGTAATGATAAGCAAAGAATTAATGGGATATGACCCTTCAATTACTTCAGTAGGCAAAGTGAGAGACGGCGATCCACAAAGACTCAAGGAACCTCTATGAGGGAGGCAAAGGTGACATGGAGGACTCTCCAACTTAGAGGTAACCAATATTGGCTTAGTCTGATTTGATTAGTACTGCGTGATAACGGTCACGGAATGAGCTCATGTTCAAAAGCAGTCTATTTCAAAGGAAAGTAAAGAATGTTAAGCACGTGCTAAAAATGAAAGTTAATGTAGGGTCATGGTCAAGTTGATGAGTTGCATAGTCATGCATGCTATTATATTCCTTACGTGCACTATGAATGTTTATTATGTATATTAGCCTATATACCTATGTATGACACCATGGATATGATGATAAAGTTAAAAGTAACCCGCTTCAGGAGTTATGTTTTCTGAAAACTATAAAAATTGAACCGATATCTGTCCACTATTTTTATATTAAACCTGAAGTGGGTGAGATGATGATGATGACACTATGTTTGTCTAGTCGCAATCCTACTGATAAATTTAGTATTTCTCACTCCTATGTTTCCATGTCGTCTTCAGAGGATGCTGGCGTCGAGCACGGTGGTGATCTTCATTGAGTTTCCGGTGATGCATTGGCACTTTGACCGGGTGTTGAATGCATCTGTGCTAACTGCTCAGGCAGCGATGTGGGTCTACATGTTCCATAGCCGCCAGTTTCGTGCACACATGATGAGTCTATTTTTCCGCCCTCATTAGCCGTTTGAGGACATTACTATGGATGACGTTCGCCCGCCCTTCCATCCTCCGAGGTACCCTACTGACGAAGATTTTGACTCGGACACCCACCTGACATCGACAGTTTCGTTGGACTCCGATCCTTCGGAACCGTCTTATCCGAGCTACCACGTGGAGACGGACCTGTCTGAGCCTTCCTTCCCGTTGGTGATTCGCCTATCATCCGATTCGTCTTCTTCTTCAGTAGCCCCTGGTCACACTCCACTCCCGGTTTGCGATCGTGGGTTCATTCATACTCATGCCATGCCTCGTGGGCGTGGCCGTGCTCGAGGAGAAGGATGTAGTGATATTCCTCCCGGTGGATTCGGGAACGGCTACCTCCCGCCAGATGAGTGAGGTGTTGATTTGCATGCGGAGCTGAGCACGAGGGTAACCCCTTTTTGGTTGTAGCGAGGGTTATTATTTTCTTTCGACATGTATGGACGGATTGGGATTTCTTATGTATTTCCTTTTATCATGTATTTCGTTAGGTTATTTTGTAGGGCCGACAGTAGGTATCGGACCCATTGTTATTATTGTGTATGACTGCTGCTATTACTACTATTATATTAACTATGGAATGGCTATGGAATGAATGTTATCTTTATTTAAGATTGTGGTTATTCTCAATGCTTTTAGTTATGTTAAATGCGATGTATGAATGAGATAGCGACATTTGTATTATATGTTCATGATGCGCTCATGGTTCTTGATTTCAAAAACGGTTTACTTGTTTTATTCAAAAAAAAAATTTATCCCTATTTTCGTTAAAAAGTAATTTCTAAAAGGTAATGTTAGTTCCGCGAGCAAAAGTAACAACTAATAATTCCACAATATGACTTAAGCATAGAATGGAACTATTAGGGTGTTACATTTTGGTATCAGAACAGTTTGTCCTTGAAGAGCCTGGAGATGGACTGACTATGCTTCTAAGCATACGTGTTAGTTAAGTCATGCTTTGAGTCTCATCTATATGATGAGATGTAGGAGTTAGATGTGCATGATCATCTGTTTTGAATATGGTTAGTTGCTGGTTCACTCAACAAAAATGTTGAGTCTAATCAACTCAATATCTTCTGTTTTGTGTACCAGGAACTAATGGCTTCAGGAAGATGTGAAAGGCCCCGTAACAAGCCAAAAGGTCCCGAGGAAGTCATGGGGACGCTCCGTGAAATGGTTGCTGCCATGAAGGAGCAGGCTGCTGCTGCCCATCGCATGATAGAGCGAATGGAGCAAAGGGATGAGGAGAATCCCAAAGGGCACAATGGAAGAGCTGAGGTATCTTGAGTACCTCAAGTTTGCTGAGTTCCGGAAGGCAAACCCGCCGAGTTTCAGAGGAATGTACAACCCTGATCGAACTGATGAGTGGATCAAGGCCATTGAGAAGATTTTTACGGTGTTGGCCTACACTGAGGAGCCTACACTGAGGAGCAAAAGGTAGCCTTTGTTACCTATATGTTGGAAGCTGATACCGAGTTCTGGTAGGTAGGCACAAAGAGGCTATTGGGAGGAACCCAAACCTACATCACCTAGGAGATTTTCAAGACGCACTTTTGTGAGAAGTATTTTCCTGCATTCGTGAGGAATGCAAAGGAGCTGGAGTTCATGAGTCTGCAACAAGGGACCATGAATAAGCTGAGTATACGGCCAAGTTTGAGGAGATATGCAAGTTCTCAACGATCTATCAAGGGAACCCGGATGAGTGCTGGAAATGTGTGAAGTTTGAAGGGTGATTGCGTGAGGAGATATTGGCATCTGCAGGACCAATGGAGATCTGTGACTATGCTGCAGTAGTCAACAAGTGCCGTTTGGTGGAGGATTGTAACCGCAAGCTGTCTGTGGCAAGGTCCAAAGCCTACAAGAAGAAGTTGGCACCACAAGGGCAGAAGTTCAAGCCCCAACCCTCGAGGAAATCATTTCAAGGTAGAGGTTTCAAAGGAAAGCAACCCCAGAAGCCTACTAGGAACCCACCCAAGCTGGTGAATGGTCAAGCTTGCCCTAAGTGTGGCAAACATTATAGAGGATGCCCTTGTTTAGCTAGCCAGAATGCTTGTTTCCGATGCGAAAAGCCTAGACATATGGCTAGAGACTGCACTGTGAAGCTGTTGTCCCCTACCAACAAGCCCCAACACCAAGGAAGTGTCTTTGCCCTTAATGTTGAGGAGGCCACTCAGTCCAATGATCTGATCCAAGGTAAGTGCGAGGTTAATGGTAGGAACTTAACTATGCTGTATGATTCTGGAGCTATACACTCCTTTATTTCTCATGATTATGCAGAAAGATTTGGATTGTCTATATTTGAATTGCCTTATATGTTAATTGTTTCTACTCCTTCTGGGAAACCAATTAAGACTTGTCATTGTTGCTTGAGTTGTCGATTCCAAATTGATGGTAGGTCTTTCGTAGCGAATTTGATTTGGTTGCCTTTGTCTGGTTTGGACTTGTTTCTAGGGATGGATTGGCTCTTGGCTTACCATGCTATGATAAATTGCTATGAAAAATCTATTGTTCTTCCCCCTATACCTGTTAAGCCCGTGGAGCCTGTTAATTTGTTTTTGAACTCTGTTAAGGTAGGAAGTAGTGAGTTGGATGATCAAGGATATGTTCTCCTTATGGCAAGTGAAGTGGAGCTCGAGTAGGTATTGGATGAGATTCCCGTAGTCCCGGAATGCCTCGGTGTGTTTCCGACGACATGCCCGAGTTTCCGCAGAAAGGGAAATCGAGTTTTCTATAGAGTTGGTGCCGGGTATTGGGCCAATCTCTATAGGACCCTATAAAATGTTCCCAATGGAGTTGTCAGAGTTGAAGGGACAATTGGAAGAATTGTTGGAGAAGAAGTTCGTAAGACCTAGTGCCTCACCTTGGGGAGGCCCGATATTATTTGTGAAAAAAAAGGATGGTAGTATGAGGCTGTGTGTGGATTATAGGCAATTAGACAAAGATGGTAGTATGAGGCTGTGTGTGGATTATAGGCAATTAGACAAAGTGACTGTTAAAAACAAGTATCCCTTGCCTAGGATAGATGACCTCATGGACCAACTGTAAGGTGCAGCTGTGTTCTCTAAGATTGATCTGAGGTCTGGATATCATCATATAAGGGTGAAGGAGGAGGATATACCTAAGACGGCTTTTAGGACAAGGTATGGGCATTATGAGGCTCTAAGATTATGAGTTTGGATTGACTAATGCTCCTACACCTTTCATGGATTATATGAACAAGATCTTTAGACCTTATTTGGACAAGTTTGTAGTTGTTTTCATAGATGATATTCTCATCTATTCGAGAACAAAGGAGGAACATGAAGAATATTTGAGGGTTGTGTTAAGGATCTTAAGGGAAAAGAAGCTTTATGCCAAGTTATCTAAGTGTGAATTTTGGATGGAGGAAATAAAGTTCTTAGGGCATGTGGTGTCATAAGAGGGTATTGCTGTGGACCCAAGTAAGATTGAGGCTATGATGAATTGGGAGAGGCCAACCTCAGTGACTAAGATATGGAGTTTCTTGGGTTTAGCCGGTTATTACCGCAGGTTTATAAAAGAATTTTCCCAGATATCTTTACCCTTAACCAAGTTGACAATGAAGGATGCCCTATTTGTGTGGACGATGGGCTGTGAGAAGAGCTTTCAAGAGCTAAAGGGTAAGTTAACCTCAACCCCAGTATTAGTTTTGCCGAACCCTAGTAGACCATTTGAGGTTTACTGTGATGCCTCTAGGAGAGGTTTAGCTTGTGTCTTGATGCAGAATAGGAACGTGGTGGCTTATGCCTCTAGACAGTTAAAGCCTCACAAAGTAAACTACCCAACCCATGACTTGGAATTAGCGGCTGTAGTATTTGCCTTGATGATATGGAGGCATTATCTGTATGGTGTGAGGTTCGAAGTGTTCTCTGATCATAAGAGTTTGAAGTATCTCTTTGATCAAAAGGAGTTGAATATGAGGCAAAGGAGATGGATGAAGTTTCTAAAGGATTATGATTTTGGGTTGAACAACCATCCTAGGAAAGCCAATGTGGTGGCTGATGCGTTAAGTCGGAAATCCTTACATGCGTCATGGATGATGGTCAAGGAGGATAAGCTAGTAAGGAGCTTTAGAGACCTTAACCTTGGAGTTATGTTGACCCCCCATAGTTTAAGATTAAATTAGCTTAGGGTGACGAGTGATTTCAAGAGTCAAATTACTCAAGCCCAAGGCGAGGAAGAAGAGTTCTTGAAAACCCTAGCGTTGGTGAAAGAATGAAACTTGAAGGGTTTTGCACAAAGTACAGATAGACTATGGAAATTTTAAGGAAGAGTCTGTGTACTCGCAAGTGGTGACCTCCGAAGAAGGATTTTGGTGGAGGCTCATAAGAGCCATTTCACCATACACCCTGGTGTGACAAAGATGTATCAAAACGTTAAGAAGATGTTCTAGTGGCCAGGATTGAAGAGGGATGTTGCAGAGTTCGTAGGTAAGTGTTTAGTCTGCCAGAAAGTAAACATTGAGCACCAAAAGCCCTCTAGTATGTTGCAACCATCGGAGATCCCCGAATAGAAAGAGGAAAGTATCTTTATGGACTTCGTGATGGGTTTAACCAGAACGCAAGTTGGTTTCGATGCGATATGGGTAATTGTTGACAGATTAACCAAGTTTGCTCATTTTTTGCCCATTCGAGCTACTTATCCTTTGGAAAGGTTAGCCCAGCTGTATGCCCAAGAAATAGTAAGACTGCATGGTGTACCTTCAACCATAATCTCAGATAGGGACCCGAGATTTACCTCTAGATTCTAGGGAGCCTTGCAAAGGGCATTTGGGATGAAGTTTTGTCTAAGTACAGCTTATCACCCCCGGACAGATGGATAGTCAGAGACGACTATCCAAACTTTGGAGGATATGTTGAGAACTTGTGTGTTGAACAACCAAGGAAACTGGGACCAACACTTACCTTTGATTGAGTTTGCTTATAACAATAGCTATCATGCAAGTATTGGTATGGCACCCTATGAAGCTTTGTATGTAAGGAAGTGCCAATCTCCCCTGTATTGGTTTGAACCGGGTGAGCAAAGCCTCTTAGGACCTAATCTGGTGAGGCAGACCACAGAGCAAGTCAGAAGAATTAGGGATAGAATCCTTACAGCCCAGAGTAGCCAAAAGAGTTATGCGGATAAGAGGAGAAAGCCTCTAGAGTTCCAAGAAGGAGAACATGTGTTCCTGAAAATCACTCCTACGACCGATATAGGTAGAGCCATGAAGGTCAAAAAGTTAAGCCCCCGTTTCTTTAGCCCTTTCCAAATTTTAAAACGTGTCAGGTAAGTTGCTTACCAAATGGCCTTACCTCCAAATTTGTCAAACCTTCACAATGTCTTCCATGTGTCTCAATTAATAAAATACCACTCCGATCCTAGCCATCTACTTGAGCCTGAAAGTGTACGGTTAAGGAAAGTGTACGGTTAAGGGAGGACCTAACTTTCAATCTACCGCCATCTCATATCGTGGATCGTGGGGCAAAACAGCAAAGGAGTAAGACGATACCCTTGTCAAGGTGTCTTGGGGTAGAGGGAATATGGAAGAATATACGTGGGAGCTAGAGGCCGATATGAAGAACGAATATCCGAATTTGTTTACACGTAACGAATTTTGAGGGCAAAATTCTTTTTAAAGGTGGGGAGAAATGTAACATCCTCAATTTTATGTCGTGCTAAATTATCTCAGTAACCCTGAGTAATTAGTCACTTAATGAGAAATTATGAGATTAAGGCTTGATTAAGGGGTTAACTCGAATGAGAAGAGTCAGGAGGATGCTTAATGGAGATTAGATAATCTCTAATTACGCAAGTCAGAGCCTTTATAGCTTAATTAAGTACTAATCCCCCTTAATTAGCTTAATCGTTTTTAATTAATGTTAATTAAGCTTAATTGTAAGATTAATTTTTGTTAATCGTATTCTTGTGTGTTAATCACTAATCCTTACTTAATCATCTTAATTAAGTTGTATGAGCACTTAACCATATGATTAAATTCAAATTTGGTCAACTAGACAATAAAGTAGAAAGTGATGTCATTAAAGTAAAAAACACTAGACAAGACTACTTGATGTAAGAGTTTGACCATGCTTTGTGTCCCTATCAACCCATTTGTCCTCTTAATCACTAATTAACACAAAATGAAGCAAAAAAATCTCTCCTCATGCCATTAAAAGTTTCGGCCACTTCACGCGCACACACACACATATTCACTTCATTTTCAACTTCTCATTCTCTCTCTAAAGTTCTCAAACTCCCCAACCTCTCTCTACATTTCCTCTTCTTCTTCTTCATCTTCTATATCATTCTCCACCTCCATAACCAAACCTTCCTCACTTAGCCTTTGAAAGACCTCATTTTTCGGTCTTTGGAGACAAGATCAAAACACTACAATCTCCATTTCCACAAGATCTCAAGAGCTTCTCCTTCCACCAAGCCAAATCGCCACCATCTACAAGGAAAGGAACCACCATCATCTTCTTCTTCTTCTTATCTAGCTTTTGCGCCATTTCTAAGAGAGGTAGTGATCCTCATCTTTTTCATTTTGTTTGCTCAAGAAAGCTTGGGGCTTGGTTCTTTCATGACCACGATCTCTAAGTGAAAACTTGAGAAGATCCTTCCCGCTCTTCAAGAGCAAAAGTTTCCATTTTTGGAAAAATATGTTATTATTGTTCTTCAAGTGTTCTTAAGTTTCTACTTTTAGAAAAATATGTTCTCATTGTTCGTCAAGTGTTCTTAAGTTTCTACTTTTGGCAAAATATGTTCTTGAATGTTCTTGATGGTATCTTACTTAATGTTGTTCCTTTTTTTTTTAATGATGAGTTGATGATTAGAAAAGCTTCATTTTATTATGTTTTCATGATTTGATAAGACTATGAACATTATAAAAGCGTTAAACATTAAAAGTTTGCTTCTTGATGCACAAAAAGTGGCGCAACTTTTAGTGCCATCCTAAAGTCTTCTTTTGTTTTATTTTGGAGATAAAGATACATGTAAAAGTCTAAGCTTTTTAGAATAACAAGCCTTTCTGAGTTATAAAATAATGTCTTATTATTTTATGTCTTAGGAATCAAACCTTTAAGAAAAGACCTTTCATAAAGTTTCAAACTTAATCAAGAATGAAACTTTTAAGTCATAAAAGTGTTGTTTTGTAGCATTTAATCCATAAAGTTTAGATCTTGAACCAAAATAATGCCAAAAGGTGTTAACTTTTATAAAGATCAAGACTTTTAACCTTAAAGTTGATGTTTCATATCACTAGTTGATAAAGTGGGAACCTTTTTAATGTAGAGACAACTTTAAATCATAAAGTTGAGACCTTGATGGTCTTAGAATAATTAAAAGAGTCAACTTTCATAAAGAACAAGACTTTTTAGTTAAAAAGCTAGTAACTTATATCATTATTACATAAAGATCTAAATTTTTAAACAAGAGCTTAATATTAAAGGCATTTACTTTTATAAAGAATAAAACCTTATGGCTACTTTATAAAGAATGATAACTTTAATAATGTTTAAGGTAAAACCTTAATATGTTATTAATGAAAGCTTAAAACTTTGTAAGTTGAATAAGTTAAAAATCACCCTTGGTGATTAGTGAACATTGGTGTTGTTGGGTTCATGATGTGGTTATGCGTTGTCATGACCCAAGGATTAGAGGGATCTCAAACTTTTTGGGAACAGAAGTATGATTAGGGCCTCTGAGCATACCATGAACCTAGGAATCACTAAGTGCACTATCTCAAGGAAAGGAAACAATCACATAACTTAATTAATTTGAATAAGTGTTCCATAAAACATGTACTTAAGTAAAGAATATTTTCATACGAGGACTAGGCAACGAAAAGACCACAGACACATATCCTAACTATGTGATTCTCTTATAGGTAACCGTGAGAAATCATATGACGATTCATAATATTCTTAGCAAAGAGAAACACAACTATAAACCCCTTAGGGTATGAATGTGTGATGCAATTCAGCATGATGAATGATGAGCTTGATTGAGCCTTGTCCCATGATTGAATGATGAGTGTGATGATGATGATATGATATAGATATGGTGAACCGTTGGTTGAAAGTTTATGATTGGTATTTTGGAAAAGCTTCGGCCTAGCCGTTATGCTGCCGGATTTTCGTCAAAATTATGAACTTAGTCATATCATTGCATGTGTCCAGTCAAAGAAGTATTATTCATGTAAAGTATAATGATAAGAAAAGAATAATGGAACATGACCCTTCAATCACTTCGGTAAGGGAAGTGAAAGACGGCAATCCACAAAGACTCAAGGAACCTCTTTGAGGGAGGCAAGGGTGACATGGAGGACCCTCTAACTTAGAGGTAACCAATATCAGTTTATTTTGATTTGGTTAGTACTGTGTGACGACGGTCACAGAATGAGTTCATGTCCAAAAGCAGTCTATTTCAAAGGAAAGTAAAGAATGTTAAACATGTGCTAAAAATGAAAGTTAAAGTAGGACCATGGTCAAGTTGATGAGTTGCATAGGCATGCATGCTATTATATTCCTCATGTGCATTATGAATGTTTATTATGTATATTAGCCTGTATGCCTATGTATGACACTATGGATGTGATGATAAAGTTAAAAGTAACCCACTTCGGGATTTACGTTTTTTGAAACTATTAAAATTGAACCGATATCTGTCCACTATTTTTATATTAAACCCGAAGTGGCTGGGACGATGACGATGACACTATGTTTGTCTAGTCGCGATCCTACTGAGAAATTTAGCATTTCTCACTCCTACGTTTCTGTGTCGTCTTCAGAGGATGCCGGCGTCGGGCACAGTGGTGATTTTCATTGAGTTTCTAGTGATGCATTGGCACTTCGACCCGATCAATGCATCTGTGCCGATCGCCAAGCAAATCTTGCGTCTACATGCTCCATAACCGCCAGTTTTGTGTACCCGTGATGAGTCCATTTGTCCACCCTCATGAGCCGTTCGAGGGCATCACTATGGATGACGTTCACCCACCTTTCCATCCTCTGAGGTACCCCACTGACAAAGATTCCGACTCGAACACCCGCCTGACACCGATAGTTTCGTTGGATTCTGATCCTTCGGAATCGTCTTATCCGAGCTACTGCGTGGAGACTGTAACACCCTAATAAACCCATACTACGCTTAAGTTGTATTACGGCGTTTTATTAGTTGTTACTTATGCTCGTGGAAAACTAAACTTCACTTGAAATTAAATTATGCGGAAAATATGGTAAAATTTTTCTTTTTCTTTGAAATACGTCGTCACTTTTGGAAAGTAAAGCTTTGCACGAGAAGATAGCAATAAACGAGCGTATCGCAAAGATTTCAGTAGAAATTGAAGGAACAAGGGATAAATTAAAACATCATGCATTCAAATTAGTACTACAACCACATCAATATAATTAGTCTCATAATATCCAACAAATCCATAAAAAGGGAACTCATGGTCATGCCATGGCCCCAAAAGCAAAGGTACATAAGTCTGATACAAAATGAAATACAACAGATAAGGAGCACTAATGAAATAGGCCCACGTAGACATATGCTGGCTTCTCGGCCCCTTCCACGCCTTTCAATCGACTGGACTCAGGTCCTCGAGTGCCTGGTTCCCCTCGCTCCTCGGCCTCGGGGAACGTGAGAAGTGCGGATGATGCGAGGGTGCCAACTGATCACCTCAATGCGACGCATGCGACGACCTGGGGTATGGTTGGCCACAGAAGAATGTGCCTCGGAGGGGTCCTCCTCGGACTTGGCAGGGTGATACTCGGGGAGCGGCGGCAAAGCGGCCCTAGGAGTGGCCGTCCAGCTCACCTCTATCACAGGGATCTCCGGCGGTGGTGCGAACTCGGCTGCGGGCAAACCCGGCGACATCGGCTCCATCTCGATGTCGGCCAACGACTCGAGCGGAAAATCCCAAGGACTTAGGGGCTGTCTAAGGAGAGCTGAAGAGACATCTATCAAGTGGTGGGGTTTCGGCTCCTCTTCCTCAAAAATCCGACCCAGGTAAAAATATGTGCGGACTATTGTGGTGGTCGTGGCCACAATAGCGTGTGCATCTCCATCGTAAGCCCACTCATGGTGGGGAAGGTCCACGCTCCACTCCACGGGGTGAGCCATGGGTATCTGGTGACGAGACGGAAAAACAACTAGAGTGAGAAATAAGATTTCTCAGTAGGACTCGACCCTCACACGCAAGTGTCATCGTCATCGTCCCAGCCACTTCGGTTTTATTTTATGAAAATAGTGAGCATGCATAAGATTCGATTATTGGATTTTCGAAATCATGAGTGTCCGAAGCTGATTCAATTTTAGGGTATCCTCTAATCATTTACATCATCATATACATGAACACAAATATAATTACATAAAACATGCATGGCTATGCTATAATCTTCTCTTAACTTTTCCCCTTTAGGGTTTTGGACCGAAACCCCTTTTCTTTTCTTTTCTTGACTTTATCTTTTCACCCACTAAACATAAGTGGTAATGAGCTCATACCGTGGCCGTCGCCACCATAACATTTCGCTACTTACACTAGCTGGGTCATGCCATGCCTCATGTAAGCCCTATCCCCTATACTCACACTAGCTGGGTCATGCCATGCCTCATGTGAGTCGTGGGTGAGGGGAACTTAAATTAGGTCACCTTCCCTTTTGAAGGATCACTTACTTGAATTAAATTTCTTCTTATTAAAGCTTATGATGCAAAGTATTTCTAAGTCCATAATTTTAGCAGAATTTTGGCAGCATAACGGCTAGACCGAAGCTTCCCAAAATTTTGCCAAACAGAGAAACCAATATCATAGTATCATCAAGCATCATATCATATCATCATTATCATATCATCATCATCATGATCATCATCATAACATCATGCTTGCACATAAACGTAGGCATATTCTCAAGCACCATTTTATGAGCTTAGCTTAATAAATTTGGTGCAAGCTTTTAATTGAGATTGTCTCTTGTGTAAACTTCTTTTATTGGGCATAGGGCCAATTTCATCTATTATCCTTTTTGAAACTTTTAAGTTGAATTATGAAGATTTTTCCAATGCTTAATGTAGGGGTATTAATGTTTTAGAGTATATTTCTCCTTATTCTTTAATTTTTACCATAACCAGTTTTTACTTTTACAGTGGGGCAGTAACTTTGAAAATTCACCATAATTTCATCTTTTACTCTTTTGTTTCGAATTTTTGTGTGGATATACTTCTCTGAGTCTATTTTTAAACAAAATAAGACCCACTTAAAAATTCATTTTGTAGCTTGAGTTATGCACATTTTATTATGACTATTCAGACTTGAAAGTTCAACTCGGGTCAGTGGCTTGTCAACTTCACTGGGAGCTCCTCGCATGGAATCTGACAAAAATTTTTATGGGAGTGTTCTTCTATGTCTTAGCTTTCTAAAAAACTTGGTCCCACTCAAAAATGTTATATATAACTTGAGTTATGCATGTTTTATTACCTACTGCCCGGACAGAAACCCATCCAGGAACAGTAAACTTTGAAAAATCATATCTCCCTCGTTTTAAGGCCAAATCTCGTATATTTTATATGTATGAAAAGATCTTTGAGTCTACTTTCATAGAAAATTAGTTTCGTTGTATTTTGATTTTGTAGCAATAAATATACCGCACGCTTTACAGACTGCCAGAATTCCAGATTTACTAGTTTTTAAGTTTTTCACTTCAAGTTTATGGAGAAATTGTTATATCACTTCAAATCACCATTTTCATGTTTTAATTCATCATCATATTCAAAGTTTGAGTCACCAAATCAGTATTTTGAACCAAAATAAAGCAAGATACATAAAATTATCATATCACATATTCTCATTTCAAGGCAACATTTTTCAACAAAACAAGAAAACTCATAGGACAAGGAAGGGTCATGAGACCTTGAAACAAGTCCTAAAACCACCTAGCTATGAAGAGCTTAGGAGTTCTAGAGCTTGAAAAATATATGGAGAGGAAGGGTTAGAGTTACTACCAAATGAGTTTCTCTTAGAAGCTTGAAAAATGAAGTGGTTGGAGATGGCCTCCTTCCTCTTAAGCTAGCAAATGGGGCTAAATGTGTGTTTGTTTTGCTCTACCAAGGACCAAAGAATGTGATCCTTGATAAGTTAGTGAGGGTGGTGATAGAAGATGAGGGTGATGGTGGTGGAAAAGTGATGACTTAGAGTAGGAAAAACAAGAAGAACAAGAAGAAGAGTAGGAAGAACAAAGAGAGGTTTAGAGAGAGGTGAGAGCTTTGTGTGTGTCTTGAGAGAGGGAATAAAAATGAATTGAGGAGGGAGAAGAGGCTGAAAGTGGCGCAAATGAGGGGGGAAAGGTGAGGTGACTTTTGCTTCTTACACAAGCTAAGGAGTGGGAAAAACCTTGGGGCAAAAGAGAGTGTTGTGTTTCTTTTGAGTCTTGGCACTTGGGTAAAGGCTTGTAGTGTTTCTTTTCAAGTGGTTAAAAGCATGATCTATTCTAGGATTGGCATTGGATGATTGTGATCACTCCAAGTGTCACAATCTTGATGGAGGAGAGTAGATCTTTTGTCATGATTCAAGGAATCTACTAACATGGACTCTTGATCTAGTGGTGTATGATGAGAAGGCAAATGGATGGTTGGATATGGCTCTTGCTTTGACCAAACTTTCAAACAATAATTAAAGGGAAGTTTCTAAATTTTTACAATTGTTATAATTATCTAAATGCTAATTAATTCAATTGGTTTAAATTACACATTAGCACATTTTAATTGAGAAGGATTTTCCTCATTAATTTTGTAAGATGTGAGGGTTAATGTGATTAAGATGTGATACTTATATGCTCCTTGTTAATTAGGTTAGATCACCTGGACTTTTTGTTCTAAATCATGGATTAATAAGGATTGGGCAATTAGGCTTTTAATTGTAACTTTTAATGCATTATGTCTCAATTGTTGACTTGCCTTTAATTTACTAAGCCCTTGCTCTCGAGATTAGCCGATTAGTTCTTAATTAATCGCTAACCTCTCTAATTAGCTGGAGACACTGAGCTAATTAGCTTACATAAAAATGGGGATGTTACATTTCTCCCCTCCTTAAAAAGAATTTTGCCCTCAAAATTCGTTATCTGAAAACAGGTGGGGAAAATCTCTTTGCATCTCTGCCTTGAGTTCCCACGTGTACTCTTCCAAGTTTCCTCTTCCCCAGGCCACTTTCACTAAGGGCACAGACTTGTTCCTCAGCTACTTGACCTTCCTATCTATGATTCTCATAGGCGATAGGTCGAAGGTTAGGTCTTCCCTTAATCAGACACTTTCTGGCTCAAGAAGATGATTGGGGTCGGAGTTGTACTTTCTCAGTTGGGAGACATGGAAAACATTGTGAAGGTTTGACAAATGGGGTGGTAATGCTATTTGGTACGCAACTGCCCCTATTTGTTTCAAGATTTGAAAAGGGCCAAGAAAACGAGGGCTTAACTTTTTTACTCTAAGGGCTCTACCAATACCTGTTGTAGAAGTGATTTTCAAGAATACGTGTTCTCCCTCTTGGAACTCGATTGGCTTTCTCCTGTTATCCGCATAGCTCTTCTGACGACTTTGTGCTGAGAGAATCCTTTCCCTTATCCTCTGAATTTGTTCGGTGGTTTGTCTAACTAGATCAGGCCCTAAGAGGCTTTGCTCACCCGGTTCATACCAACAAAGCGAAGATTGGCACTTTCTGCCATATAAGGCTTCATAAGGCGCCATCCCAATGCTAGCGTGGAAACTTTTGTTGTAGGCGAACTCAATGAGGGGTAGGTGTTTGTCCCAACTTCCGGGTCGGTCCATTACACATGCTCTCAACTTATCCTCTAGGGTTTGTATGGTTCTTTTTGATTGTCCATCAGTCTGGGGGTGGTAGGCTGTATTTAAACAAAGTTTCGTCCCAAATGCCTTTTGCAAGGCTCCCCAGAACCTAGAGGCAAACCTTGGGTCTCTATCAGACACAATGGTTGCAGGTACTCCATGCAGCCTTACAATTTCTTGGATGTATAGCTGGGCTAGCTTATCCAGAGGATAATTCACTCTAATGGGTAAGAAGTGGGCAAACTTTGTCAACTTATCCACAACAACCCATATGGCATCAAATCCCGATTGTGTTCGGGATAAACCCATCACGAAATCCATAGAGATTCCATCCCATTTCCATTCAAGGATCTCCAATGACTGCAGCATGCCTGAGGGTTTTTTGTGCTCAATTTTCACCTTTTGACAAACTAAGCACTTTCCCACCCCATCTGCTACGTCTCGTTTCATGCCTGGCCACCAAAACATCCTCTTGAGGTCTTGGTACATCTTTGTCATGCCAGGATGCATGGTGAAATGACCTTTGTGAGCTTCTTCTACAATCATCCTCCTCAAGTCATCCTTAGCAGGTACACATATCCTCCCTTGATACCTCCACACGCCATCAACGCCTCGAGTAAATTCTTTCAGCTTTCCCTCTTTAACCTGGGCTACTATCCTTAAGAACTCTTCATCCTCTTCCTGAGCCCTCATGATTTGTCCTTTGAACTCACTCGTTACCTTGATTAGATTCAACCTTATGCTATGAGGGGTCAGGGCAACTCCGAGGTTCAGGTCTCTAAAACTCTCAATCAACTCCACTTCCTTGACCATCATCCACGACACATGTAATGACTTGCGACTCAGTGCATCTGCCACCACATTGGCCTTACCAGGGTGGTAGTTTAAACCGAAATCATAATCCTTCAAGAATTCCATCCACCTCCTCTGCCTCATATTAAGTTCCTTTTGATCAAATAAGTACTTCAGACTCTTGTGATATGAGAATACCTCAAACCTGACTCCATATAAATGGTGCCTCCATATCTTCAAGGCAAACACCACGGCCGCTAATTCCAGGTCATGGGTTGGGTAATTAACTTCATGAGGTTTCAGTTGCCTAGGGGCGTACGCTACCACACTATGATTTTGCATCAGAACACAACCTAAACCTCTTCCAGAGGCATCACAGTAAACCTCAAAGGCTCCCTTAGGGTCAGGCAGGACTAGTACAGGTGTGGAAGTCAACTTCGCCTTCAACCCTTGAAAACTTTTCTCACACTCTTCAGTCCATACAAAAGCAGCATTCTTCCTAGTGAGCTTAGTCAAAGGTAGGGATATCTGAGAAAATCCCTTTATAAACCTCCGATAATATCCGGTTAGGCCGAGAAAACTTCGAATCTCCGTCACCGTCGTAGGTCTCTCCCAGTTCAGCACAGCTTCCACTTTGCTTGGGTCCACGGATATCCCTCCCTTAGTCACGACGTGACCCAAGAACTTCACTTCTTCTAGCCAAAATTCACACTTCGACAAGTTCGCATAAAGCTTCTTATCCCTCAAGATTTCCAACACAATCCTAAGATGCTCTTCGTGTTCCTCCTTCATCTTTGAATAGATGAGGATGTCATCTATAAAGACCACCACAAACTTATCCAGGTACGGCCTAAAGATCCTGTTCATATAATCCATAAACACAGCCGGGGCATTGGTCAATCCAAACAACATTACTCTAAACTCATAATGCCCATATCTAGTCCTAAAGGCCGTCTTGGGAATATCTTCCTCCTTCACTCTAATTTGATGGTATCCCGACCTTAGATCTATCTTTGAAAACACCACTGCTCCTCTGAGTTGATCCATCAGGTCATCTATCCTTGGTAAGGGGTACTTGTTTTTCACTATGACTTTGTTCAACTGCCGATAATCCACGCACAGCCTCATGCTTCCATCCTTCTTCTTGACAAACAACACCGGGGCTCCCCAAGGTGAGGCACTTGGTCTCACAAACTTCTTTTCCAACAACTCCTCCAATTGGGTCTTCAGTTCCTCCAACTCCAAAGGGGACATTTGGTAGGGTGCAATAGATATTGGTCTAGTTCCTGGCACCAATTCTATGGAAAACTCTATCTCTCTTTCAGGGGGAAACTCAGGGATATCCTTAGGGAAGACTTCAGGGTACTCATTTGCCACAGGAATCTCATCAAGAGCTTGCTCTAGTTCAACCTCACTAGTCGATAGGAGAACGTATTCTTGATTCTCAGTCTTATAACAGTATAACACAACAGGTTTCAGGCTTAAACTAACAGGTTTAGAAGGTAAAGAAGGGAATACGATTGTCTTGGCAGCACAATCTAAGATAACATGGTTGGCTGAGAGCCAATCCATGCCTAAGATTAGATCTAAACCAGATAAAGGAAGGCAGATTAAATCAGACTCGTAGATCCTACCATCAATATGAATTGACATTTTAAACAACACAGACAAGTTCTATCTGGTTTCCCAGTAGGAGTAGAAACAAGCAACATATAAGGCATTTCAGAAATAGACAGCACCAATCTACTTACGCAATCATGGGAAATAAAAGAATGCGTAGCGCCAGAGTCATACAGTACAATTAAGATGTTACCGTTCACTTCGCATGTACCTCGAATGAGATCATCAGACTCTGTGGCCTCCTCGGCATTCATGGTGAAAACCCTCCCTTGGCGTTGTGGTTTAGGGGCAGGCGTGTCCTTGGTGCAGTTCTTGGCCCAGGCTGTCCACATTTGAAGCAAACATTTGGCCCGGCATAGCAAACCCCTCTGTGTTGCTTCCCACACTTAGGGCAGACAGAACTTGTTGCAGGCTTCGGGGGCTGGTTGGCAGGTCTTGGAGGATTGGCGGAGGGCCTCTGTGGTTGCTTGCCCTTAGAACCTTCACCATGGTAGGGCTTCTTTTGCAGGGGCTGCTTCATGTGTTGCCCTTGAGATGCCTGCCTCCTCTTATGGGCCTCCGACCTCTGAATTGCCAATTTGCGATTGCATTCCTCCATTACGCGACTCTTGTTGACAAGGGCCGCATAGTTCTGAATCTCCAACGGGGCCACGGATGCTAGAATGTCAGCCCTTAAACCCCCTTCATATTTCATGCACTATCAGTTCTCGTTGGGGTTCCGCTGATATAGTGTAGAGAACTTACACAGCTCCTCAAACTTTGCCGTGTACTCAACAATGCTCATACCTCCTTGGTAGAGCCTCAGGAATTCCATTTCCTTCGCATTCCTTACAGACATCAGGAAGTACTTCTCATAGAAAGTTGTTTTGAAGACGTCCCAGGTGATTTCTCTTTGGTCGCTCTCCATCAAGCTCTTCGCTCCTTTCCACCAAAATTCGGCATCCGCCTTCAGCATATAAGTAGCAAAGGCTACCTTCTGGGTCTCAGAGCAAGTCAGCACAGAGTAGATCTTCTCAATTTCTTTGATCCACTCGTCGGCTTCGTCAGGGTTGAAAGCCCGCTTGAAACTGGGTAGGTTCGCCTTACGAAACTCCGAGAACTTTTGATACTCGGCGTCAGCTCCATTTCCGCCAACAAACTCTTCGGATCTTCGATTTAGCTGATCCATCATGTGTTCAGCTGCCGTAGCCTGAGCTTGCATGGTGTTTGCCATTTGTTGAAAGGTCCTCATGAAGTCAGCGATGTTCGTGCTATCGTTGGGCTCGTTGGCGGTACGTTTGCGAGTTGCCATTAGTTCCTGAACACACCAAAACAAAAATACCGAGTTGATCAAGCCCAATATCAAGCATAAGCATGACAGCAACTAAAGGCAATCTCACATGACGGTCATGCATTCTAAGTCCTACATCCCATCATACAGATAGGATCCACAGCATGACTTAACATAGCGCACGTAGAGTTATGCTTGGAAGCATAGTCAGTCCAACCTCAAGCTTTAACAGGATGAACTGCTCTGATACCATAATGCAACACCCTAATAAACCCATACTACGCTTAAGTCGTATTACGGCATTTTATTAGTTGTTACTTATGCTCGTGGAAAACTAAACTTCACTTGAAATTAAATTATGCGGAAAATATGGTAAAATTTTTCTTTTTCTTTGAAATACATCGTCACTTTTGGAAAGTAAAGCTTTGCGCGAGAAGATAGCAATAAACGAGCGTATCGCAAAGATTTTAGTAGAAATTGAAGGAACAAGGGATAAATTAAAACATCATGCATTCAAATTAGTACTACAACCACATCAATATAATTAGTCTCATAATATCCAACAAATCCATAAAAAGGGAACTCATGGTCATGCCATGGCCCCAAAAGCAAAGGTACATAAGTCTGATACAAAATGAAATACAACAGATAAGGAGCACTAATGAAATAGGCTCACGTAGACATATGCTGGCTTCTCGGCCCCTTCCACGCCCTTCAATCGACTGGACTCAGGTCCTCGAGTGCCTGGTTCCCCTCGCTCCTCGGCTTTGGGGAGTGTGAGGAGTGCGGATGATGCAAGGGTGCCAACTGATCACCTCAGTGCGACGCACGCGACGACCTGGGGTATGGTTGGCCACAGAAGAACGTGCCTCGGAAGGGTCCTCCTCGGACTTGGCAGGGTGATACTCGGGGAGCAGCGGCGAAGCGGCCCTAGGAGTGGCCGTCGAGCTCACCTCTATCACAGGGATCTCCGGCGGTGGTACGAACTCGGCTGCGGGCAAACCCGGCGACATCGGCTCCATCTCGATGTCAGGCAATGACTTGAGCGGAAAATTCCAAGGACCTAGGGGCTGTCCAAGGAGAGCTGAAAAGACATCTACTGGGGCTGGCAGGTTTTCTGGCTCCTCTTCCTCAAAAATCCGACCCAGGTAAAAATATGTGCGGACTATTGTGGTGGTCGTGGCCACAATAGCGTGTGCATCTCCATCGTAAGCCCACTCATGGTGGGGAAGGTCCACGCTCCACTCCACGGGGTGAGCCATGGGTATCTGGTGACGAGACGGAAAAACAACTAGAGTGAGAAATAAGATTTCTCAGTAGGACTCGACCCTCACACGTAAGTGTCATCGTCATCGTCCCAGCTACTTCGGTTTTATTTTATGAAAATAGTGAGCATGCATAAGATTCGATTATTGGATTTTCGAAATCATGAGTGTCCGAAGCGGATTCAATTTTAGGGTATCCTCTAATCATTTACATCATCGTATACATGAACACAAATATAATTACATAAAACATGCATGGCTATGCTATAATCTTCTCTTAACTTTTCCCCTTTAGGGTTTTGGACCGAAACCCCTTTTCTTTTCTTTTCTTGACTTTATCTTTTCACCCACTAAACATAAGTGGTAATGAGCTCATACCGTGGCCGTCGCCACCATAACATTTCGGTACTTACACTAGCTGGGTCATGCCATGCCTCATGTAAGCCCTATCCCCTATACTCACACTAGCTGGGTCATGCCATGCCTCATGTGAGTCGTGGGTGAGGGGAACTTAAATTAGGTCACCTTCCCTTTTGAAGGATCACTTACTTGAATTAAATTTCTTCTTATTAAAGCTTATGATGCAAAGTATTTCTAAGTCCATAATTTTAGCAGAATTTCGGCAGCATAACGGCTAGACCGAAGCTTCCCAAAATTTTGCCAAACAGAGAAACCAATATCATAGTATCATCAAGCATCATATCATATCATCATTATCATATCATCATCATCATGATCATCATCATAACATCATGCTTGCACATAAACGTAGGCATATTCTCAAGCACCATTTTATGAGCTTAGCTTAATAAATTTGGTGCAAGCTTTTAATTGATATTTGAGATTGTCTCTTGTGTAAACTTCTTTTATTGGGCATAGGGCCAATTTCATCTATTATCCTTTTTGAAACTTTTAAGTTGAATTATGAAGATTTTTCCAATGCTTAATGTAGGGGTATTAATGTTTTAGAGTATATTTCTCCTTATTCTTTAATTTTTACCATAACCAGTTTTTACTTTACGATTAGGGGCAGTAACTTTGAAAATTCACCATAATTTCATCTTTTACTCTTTTGTTTCGAATTTTTGTGTGGATATACTTCTCTGAGTCTATTTTTAAACAAAATAAGACCCACTTAAAAATTCATTTTGTAGCTTGAGTTATGCACATTTTATTATGACTATTCAGACTTGAAAGTTCAACTCGGGTCAGTGGCTTGTCAACTTCACTGGGAGCTCCTCGCATGGAATCTGACAAAAATTTTTATGGGAGTGTTCTTCTATGTCTTAGCTTTCTAAAAAACTTGGTCCCACTCAAAAATGTTATGTATAACTTGAGTTATGCATGTTTTATTACCTACTGCCCGGACAGAAACCCATCCAGGAACAGTAAACTTTGAAAAATCATATCTCCCTCGTTTTAAGGCCAAATCTCATATATTTTATATGTATGAAAAGATCTTTGAGTCTACTTTCATAGAAAATTAGTTTCGTTGCATTTTGATTTTGTAGCAATAAATATACCGCACGCTTTACAGATTGCCAGAATTCCAGATTTACTAGTTTTTAAGTTTTTCACTTCAAGCTTATGGAGAAATTGTTATATCACTTCAAATCACCATTTTCATTTTTTAATTCATCATCATATTCAAAGTTTGAGTCACCAAATCAGTATTTTGAACCAAAATAAAGCAAGATACATAAAATTATCATATCACATATTCTCATTTCAAGGCAACATTTTTCAACAAAACAAGAAAACTCATAGGACAAGGAAGGGTCATGAGACCTTGAAACAAGTCCTAAAACCACCTAGCTATGAAGAGCTTAGGAGTTCTAGAGCTTGAAAAATATATGGAGAGGAAGGGTTAGAGTTACTACCAAATGAGTTTCTCTTAGAAGCTTGAAAAATGAAGTGGTTGGAGATGACCTCCTTCCTCTTAAGCTAGCAAATGGGGCTAAATGTGTGTTTGTTTTGCTCTACCAAGGACCAAAGAATGTGATCCTTGATAAGTTAGTGAGGGTGGTGATAGAAGATGAGGGTGATGGTGGTGGAAAAGTGATGACTTAGAGTAGGAAAAACAAGAAGAACAAGAAGAAGAGAGGTTTAGAGAGAGGTGAGAGCTTTGTGTGTGTCTTGAGAGAGGGAATAAAAATGAATTGAGGAGGGAGAAGACGCTGAAAGTGGCGCAAATGAGGGGGGAAAGGTGAGGTGACTTTTGCTTCTTACACAAGCTAAGGAGTGGGAAAAACCTTGGGGCAAAAGAGAGTGTTGTGTTTCTTTTGAGTCTTGGCACTTGGGTAAAGGCTTGTAGTGTTTCTTTTCAAGTGGTTAAAAGCATGATCTATCCTAGGATTGGCATTGGATGATTGTAATCACTCCAAGTGTCACAATCTTGATGGAGGAGAGTAGATCTTTTGTCATGACTCAAGGAATCTACTAACATGGACTCTTGATCTAGTGGTGTATGATGAGAAGGCAAATGGATGGTTGGATATGGCTCTTGCTTTGACCAAACTTTCAAACAATAATTAAAGGGAAGTTTCTAAATTTTTACAATTGTTATAATTATCTAAATGCTAATTAATTCAATTGGTTTAAATTACACATTAGCACATTTTAATTGAGAAGGATTTTCCTCATTAATTTTGTAAGAAGATGTGAAGGTTAATATGATTAAGATATGATACTTATATGCTCCTAGTTAATTAGGTTAGATCACCTTGATTTTTTGTTCTAAATCATGGATTAATAAGGATTGGGCAATTAGGCTTTTAATTGTAACTTTTAATGTATTATGTCTCAATTGTTGACTTGCCTTTAATTTACTAAGCCCTTGCTCTCGAGATTAGCCGATTAGTTCTTAATTAATCGCTAACCTCTCTAATTAGCCAGAGACACCGATCTAATTAGCTTAGATAAAAATGGGGTTGTTACAGAGACAGACCCATCTGAGCCTTCCTTCCCGTCCGTGATTTGCTTGTCATCTTCTTTAGTAGCCCCTCGTCACACTCCACCCCTAATTCGTGGTCGTGGGTTCATTCGTACTCGTACTGTGCCTCGTGGGTGTGGTCGTGCTCGAGGAGGAGGACGTGGTGATATTCCTCCCTATGGATTCAGGAACGGCTACCTCCCGCCAGATAAGTGAGGTGTTGATTTGCATGCGGAGCTGAGCACGAGGATAACCACTTTTTGGTTGTAGCGAGGGTTATTATTTTCTTTCGACATGTATGGACAGATTGGGATTTCTTATGTATTTCCTTTTATCATGTATTTCGTTAGGTTATTTTGTAGGGCTGACAATATGTATCGGACCCATTGTTATCATTGTGTATGACTGCTGCTATTACTACTATTATATTAACTATGGGATGGCTATAGAATGAATGTTATCTTTATCTAAGATTGTGGTTATTCTCAATGCTTTCAGTTATGTTAAATGTGATGTATGATTGAGATAGCAACATTTGTATTATATGTTCACGATGCGCTCATGGCTCTCGATTTCAAAAATGGTTTACTTGTTTTGTTCAAAAAAAAAATCTACCCCTATTTTCGTTTAAAAAGTAATTGCTAAAAGGTAATGTTAGTTCCGCGAGTAAAAGTAACAGCTAATAATTCCACAATATGACTTAAGCATAAAATGGAACTATTAGGGTGTTACATTATCCTTTGAAAGACTATAGTTTAGTTCAAGTGAATTGGAGATACTCCACCTTATGAGTGAACACTGACGAAAGGAAGTGCTTGCAACCTTGGGCTAAGGTAATATTGCTGAAAACAATAGTTTGGTATAGGTCAAGATGTGGTGACTGTGATGTTCTTGTACAAGTCTACAGATAAGTTATACTAGGACAACACTCCAAGTTAGAGTCGAAATTACTGATAAGGGTGCCTAAGAAGGATAAAAGTGACAAGGATCCCCCAAACATTGAAGTCGGGTTTTGATCCTAAGGACAAAGTCGAGATGAATAGTTGAGTTGTCTAGATATATATAGAATATAGAGGAAAAGTGATGGACCTTGATAAGGAATCAGGACGTTAAAGCTAATGGAGGAAAATCTTACCGAGTAAAAAAAAGAAGGATTCTTTTACAATGAAATATGGCCCTGAATATGCAGACTGAGAAGATAAAGGCATACATTTGTGAAAGGCTGTATTCTCTAGACACTACAATGAGTATAGGATTGTTAAGGATCCGATTATACATAAAGAATGGAAAGAAGTAGGAAAGCACAACATTGTATGCATCAAGGAGAATGGTCCAATTATAGGCAGAGGGCTCCTTAGTCTCTCCTTGCATACTTCGAGGTAGAGGAACTTTAGTCCTGACAATCTGTAGGAAAAAGGATCATGTTGATTTTGGAATAAATTTCACGATGTGTTGCTTTGACCAAGACTAATAATAATATCGAACAAGTGTTTTGTCAAAAGATGTCAAGCTTGTCGGGTTGGATCTTGGTTTGTGTATTGAATGCTTTTCTTCTAACCTTTTTGGCTTCAAGTGCCACGATTATTCTTGGGATGGATACATCCCTTAACATACTAATGCAGCCTAGAATCGATTCTATTGCTACAATGGGGCTCCAAGTAGTGGCAACTAATATCCAATTTCAAGTCTTTGCCTACACCCAATTTCTTAAGGTTGGAACATGTGACAAGTTATTTTAGTAGTATCAGATAAGTGGATGCAATTATCATTAGGTAATGGCTATAGAAAACTTAGAGTAGGCAGAAGGCTTATGCTGGTCTTATGATCAGGACTTAGAATTCTCAACAGTTAACCATGTGCATTTTTGAGAATCGCCTAAGAGGGATGTAATGATGTTCGGCAATAAAGAGAACTCAAACTTTGTCATTTTGGCCCTTTTGAGGTCGTAGATAGGTAAAGGGGCTTCATTCAAAGGAGGTGGCCTCCGCGAAGGTGGTCTGGAAGAACCACTCAAGAAATGAAGCAACTTAGGAAGCCAAGGAAACTATGCAAGTTAGGTATCCATAATTACCCACATCTATAGGCATGGGTACTCTTTCATTTGTTTGGAATTCAGGGACAAATTCTTTTGATGGGGGAAGAACGTAATACCCCAGCGTGAGTTGTAGTTGTCTGTCAATATTCGATCTTGAAAATTCAAAGTCTGAACCCTATGCTTCCTTCGAGAGCTATAGGATTGAGATATTTTCATAAGATTAAAAGTCTTAGTAATGGTTCCTTAGACATCAATGAGTTAAAAAGCTATTTTTAATGAATTCTAGAGAATAAGTAACCCCTTCGTTTTTAACCCAAAGGTTTATAAAAATGCAAGTTTTCGAAAAATTAAACTAAAATCAAAAGTTGGATTTTGATCCTTAAGGATTTTGATTTGTTCGATATTTTTATGGAATCTAAATGGAGGGTATTTTCTTATTTACATATATGTTTTAAATAAGTATGTGCAATATCCTAGACTTAGGAAGGGACTTTAGAAGGAGGAAACCAAGTTTCTAGAGTTGGTAATTGATTACCTAGAGCCTATAATCGATTACAAATCTCTCTGCATGCCCATAAGCTAAGTTTTTCCTAATTGTAAATAATCACACGGAGTGGTAATCGATTACCACTACAACACCCTAATAATACCATATTGTGCTTAAATCATTTTATGACATTACTAGTTGTTAACCTTAACTAGTGGAAATTCTTATAATTGAAATTAGCATAATATGAGAAAATACCATGTAATTTTTTTTTTTTAAAAAACCTTTATGCTTGAAAGCTAAGCCTTTAAGCACTTACTTACTCGTATATATATGGACGTTTTTCCACATATTACTAAGTTACTAAAAGGACATATGACGAAGTTGAAGTAACATAACATGATACTTTAAGACAATAATGTAATCATAGATAAATCAAGGATCACAATCGTACTTAATAATTATTATCTATGTAATAAGTCAAATTAAATAGCAAGACTTCCAACAAGCTCTTAATTTACACATAAACTGCCCTACTAGGGCTCTTATGATAATAATAACACTATGCTACTATCTTGATCCTCCTCATCTAGGCATCATAATAAGACAACTCCTCGTCACATCACGTCAAGTGTAACACCTTACTACATAAAATACTATGCTTAAGTCATAATATATTACCTGATAAGTTATTACATGTGGTGAACTAAGAATTAACTATTCACTTTAATTAATTTCGGTTTGACAGCGAGATATACACTAAATAGTCGTTGTATCAGAAAATAAAGTAACACAAACAGAATTTCGAAATAAACAAACTGCATCATATATATATGTACATGCTTATACCTTTGCTTTCAAAGTTGTCAAAAGAAATACAATACAGTACAGGGTAAAAGAAATGAGGCCGCTAACACAAAATAAATCGACCTGATTGTATGAACATCCCCCCTACTAGTCCCCATGGGACATTTCATGTACAACTACTAACTCCTACCCGTATGCCTATGACCCAAACTGCCAAAAGAAGGTCATCCTGTACATCTACTGCTGCTATGGCGGGTACTCTAGATGGACTTCGAAGAGAGGAATCCATTCACCATACTGGCGTCAGCAGGGGTATAGTCTATGCTTGGAGCAGAAGATGAGGATGACGAGCTCGCTGCCTCCAACGGATCCTCCTCAAACATAGAGGCAGAGGGGATCGGCTGCGGTGGTGCGATTGGCGGAGCCATGGCTGGTGCTGCTGTTGTGGGTGGAGGTGGAAAGGGATGAGCCACATGGAGAGGGATGGCAATGTAAAGGACAACAGGGTCAAAAAGTGGATGCATAAGAGGTACAGCCAAATCTCTTCAGAAAAAGAAGTAAAGACGAAACTGGCATCTACCAGATATGTACACGAAATCTATGAACGGATCGATATGGATGTGGAGCTCTGGAAACTCAATGAACAGGATGCAGGTTGCCATGTTCTCCATGATCTGAGAAGGATGCGGGAGTATATAATAGGGTGAGAAATAAAGATTTCTCAGTAGGAATTCCTAAATATATGCATATCTGTCATCGCTATCATTCTCAGGTGTTTCGGATTTTTGGTTAATTAGGAGAAAATGTTACCTCACCAGGAGGTCCTACTCTCTATTCAATTAATTATGTAAATCATGGCCTGAAACACAGCTTTGTTTTACTTGAGGAAATAAAGGAAATTAAAAAGAAAATAAACAACCCAATCTGTGTATTGACATAAATAAGCGACAGCTATACAGTGAGCAATAATATGTAATAACATCCAATGGTACAGTTTTAACTCAATGCATAAAAACTGAAATTATGGATATGCATGAAAGATGATGCACTTGATCTTAACTCATATTTTTCCATACTTGGTCCCTTGGGAGTATATTGGCCATAAGACTCCTGGGTAATAGTCCACTTTTCAAGATAGAGCTCATTCCTATACAGGGTCGCCGGGTTTGCTTTGCCCGATTTCCCTACTGATCTATTCCCCTTAACTTGGTTCAGGGGCTGGCCCAAGTCACATGGAAATCCTTCCTCATGCTTATAGAGTAGCATTGCTTGTCTAACACTTTGACCAATGCATGCATAACTTGTAAATTCACTTTAATTGCATTTTCTGCTGAAATCTCAGCAACATAATGGATCATGTCCGCTTCCCTATGAATAGTGCCAGACAACCAGGACATTTTAATCAAATAGTAAACTCAATACAAAACATCATATTCATACCAAGAATATAACAATATTGATAGGTACAAGATTTAGAATCTTAAGTATCAATCTATCTTGCAAGCTTCTACTTTCTATTAAGGTTCCCGAGTTTGCCTTCCAATATTTAATGGGTTCCGAGTTCTGATCTTATACAAGTTCTGGCTTCGCTACATTATGTTCGGTCTCCCGAGATTATATAATTCCCGACTTCCGGGGTTGTGTTCGATCTCAGGCCTTACCATACCATTGGTCTCCTGAGACTTTGGTAGGCCTATTTCCTAAATTCCGAGCTTCCTATTTACTAAGTCCTGGGTTCAACATCAAATATGCACGACCTAGCTCTCTCTACCAAGTTCCGAGTTCAGCCTTAAATATACTCGATCTGGATTTGTATTCACTAACTCCAAGTTCAGTCATTAAGTAAACCTCTTCCAAGTTCAACCTTAAGTATACCCTTCTGGGCTCATCCTTAAGCATATCCTCCCAAGTTCAACCTTAAATATTCCCGACCTAGTCCCTTATTTACTAAGTTTAGAGTTTGATTTTAAGAATACCGACCTAGCTCTCTGTTTACTAAATCCCGACTTCCGACATTAACTCAAGTTGTTTGTGTCTTATCCTAGACTTGTCCTACTTCCAGCCAGAATTACACTCTTATAAGAGAAAATTCACTAAAAATAGAAACCTGGGTGAAATCATGCGAAATTTATATCCATGTAAAGCTAACAAAACAAGCTTTCAGATGAAGGAAGTTTCATATCATTTGAATAAGTATAATTTGAGATATAAGCTTTGAAACTTGACCCTATTACACTACCCTGTTCTAACCTAGATTGGACATAGGGCAACTTTCTCAACTCACTGGGAACAAACGGGACCTCATCAAATTCAGAAATTTTATGGGATATTCTCCTATGTGTAAGCTTTCTAAAGTTAGTTTCACTAAATTTCGAGTTGTATAGGGTGAGTTACACCCTTCTCAACTCATACTGCTCGGATGAAAGTCCTAATTTCTAGGTCAAACTTCAAAAATCCATAACTTCCTCCTTACTAATCCAATGGCTTTATATTATATATGTATGGAAAGCCCTGAATGTCTAGTTTCATATAAAAATAGATTCATAGAGTTTAAATGGCTGTAGGCGGAGCCGTACACTCCGCCGTATGGACCATCGAGGAAAAACCCTACTAGTTTCTTGAGTTTTCTCCTTTCTTCAAGTTATTTCATACCAATTCTATTTCCAATCATAACAAACATACAAAATCAGCCATGAAACATCATCATCACTCCACATATTATTAATAGCACAAAATATACAAGACTCACAAACAAATCTAACTCAAGGAAAATAATAAGAGAAGTAGGATTCCTACCTTGTCTAGTTGAATTTGAGTTGATTAAGTGGCTTTGATGGAAACAACTTGTGTTGAGACTTTAAGAAAAGATAGAAATAAAGTAAAAATGAGAATGAGGAGAAGAGAAATGAGAGGAGTTTTAGCAAGTGGGGTGGCCGAATTATTCTAAAAGAGAAGGAAAGAAAACGGTGGAGATTTTTAGAATTAAGATGCATGATAATTGGTGGATTTCACTTCATCATCCAATTTTGCTTAGCTTTCCTCCCTCAATGGCTGATCAAGGCACCACATGAGGGGGTAGTTTGGCTAAATCTTAGCCATTGATCCTAGGGCACTCATAGAAAAATTTCTGTTGGTCCGGTTCTGACAATTTAAAATACCGAAACCTTACCGATTTCTCTTAAATCGATAAATCGGTTTGAAATTTTCTGTGAGGTTCCCTATGTTCCTAATCTAATTCCATCAAGCCTAACCCTTTTAAATCACACTTAATTGGATTTACGTCGATGCTAAATTGAATTCTGATTAAACTCACTTATTCGATAAAAACTGAACAACTCAGTTGTTAACGATAAAATTTTTCGGACGTTACATCAAGTACCACCAGAAGCATTGCCATAGATGCCATTAACTCTGTCTGAAGACACACAGAAACTTGGGAGTGAGAAATATAAGATTTCTTAGTAGGATCTCAACTAGACAGTTAATGTGTCATCGTTGTCATCCCAACCACTTCGGGTTTACTTATGAAAAAGTGAACATGCATAGATTCAATTTCAAGGTTTTGAAAACATAGATTTTCAAAGTAGGTTTCTTTTAATCTTAATCTCATAAGCACAACATAAGGCCATAAAATAGAAATGCACATACTAAAGCACAATATAAACATTCTTGACTATGTATATGAGAGAGTAAGGATGAATGCATATGCATATAACCTCATGGACTTGACTAGAGTCTTTCCTTAACTTTAATTCCATACTTAGCACGTGCCTAACAATATTTACTTTGCATGCCTGTGGAATAGACTGCTATTAGACATGAGTTCATTCCATGATTGTCATCATACAGTACTAATCTAAATCATAGTTAGCTGATAAGGGGATTTACATGCCTTTAAATTGGAGGGATGTACTTTTGCCCACATGCCTCCAAAGTAGAGGGATTTCAAGTCTTAGTGGATCATCTTCCCTTTTGAAGGATCATGTCTAGACATTTTTTTTGTTTTCATAGCATGATACTTGATATTACATCATTCATTCTCAATGCATTGCATTCAAGGATAAGATACATATATGCAAGAGATAATTCTAAATCCATAATTTTGATGAAAATATGGCAGTATAACGGCTAGACCAAGTTTCCCCAAAATTTTCCAATCATGGAAACTTCAACCAAACAATCAATCATAACCATCTCATAACATCATATCAAGCATCATTAACCCTTAATCATGAGTCAATCCTCAATCAACTTATCATTTATCATGCTTGATAGCATCATACATTTATACCCTAAGCATGTCTATGGTTGCATTGTCCTTTGTGAGAAGTCTTATAAACCATCATATGATTCCTCATGCTTACCTATGAAAAAGCCACATAGTTTAATATAAGTGTGAGTTGTAGGCTTTTAGTTACTCGATTCTTGAGCGAAGTCACATCCACATTAGGGATTCAATTTTTACCAAATAATTTAATAGCTTTCTTACATACACGTCTTAAGGAATAGTGTGTCCAAGTTAACAAAGTTTGACACTTATTTTCCTTTTTCCTTTTTAACATAGCCGAAGCTTATTATGTTATTTTTGCGAATATTAGCATTCAAATCTCTTAGTTTCCTTGAGATAGTGCACTAGCGATTTCTAGGTTCATGGTATACTTAGAGGCCCTAATTATACTTCTATTCCCAAAGGATTTCGAGATCCTTCTAGTCCCTTAGGTAATGATAATGCATAGCCACACTCATAAACCCAACAACACCATGTGTTCACCAATCATCAAGAAGTGATTTTTATTCCAAACAAGTTACAAGATTCAAACTTTATTAAATAAAATAACAAGATTTCACCTTTAAGATTATAAAGTTTCATTCTTTATGAAAGTATGAACCTTTAAATTATATTCATGTCTTAAAGAACCAACCTTTACAAAATAATTATACAAGATGCTAACTTTATGACTAAAAGGTCTTATTCTTTAAGAAAGTTAAAACTTTTAATCATTATTATGCCTTCAAGATTCCAACTTTATGACTTAATGTTACCATGAAATTTAGAAGATTCATTCTCAAAGAAAATTTGAAACTTTACTCAATATTTTTTACCTTAATATCCAATCTTTACAAGATAAAGTTGCAAGTTTACATTTTTATGACTAAAAAGTTTCATTCTTGAAGAAAGTTTAAAACTTTATGTAATGTCTTGTCTTCAAGATTCAATCTCTGAGACCTAAAGTGACAAGTTCTTACTTTTATGACTAAAAAGTTTTATATCTTAACAAAGGTTAGACTTTTACTACTATTCTTGTCTTCAAGAAAAACAAAATGAATCTTTATGGAGCATATTTAATAAGTGCCATTTTTAATGCATCAAGAAGCAAACTTTTTAAAGTTTTATGCTTTAGAATGTTTTTGTTCACATTGAAATCATAGAGAAGATGTAAAAAGAGGATGTTTTTAATTATAAACCCTTCATACAGAAAGAAACTAACTTTAAACAAGAAACCACCAAGAAAGCATTTGTTTTAAACAACTCACAAAAATTCCAAGAACACAAGCATCAAGAGAGAAAAATGAAAGCTTTTGAAGTATTTAAGAAGAGAAACTTTTAAATAAACATAAAACATCTCATGAACAAGCTCAAGAAACTAACTTTACTAAAAATAGAAACTTTTGCTCAAGAAAAGCATGGAGTTTTTCTCAAGTTCTCACTTGAAGTTCTTGGCTATGGTGAGAGCCAAGCTTCAAGCTTTCTTGAGTAGCAAAATGAACAAGTCAAAGATCACTACCTAAGGTGATATATGACGTCTTCTTGAAGGAGAAAATGAAGGTGAAAATGACCCCTTTCTTATGGTGGTGTAGGTAGTTTTGAATGGAGAAGGTGAAAGCTCTTGTGTTCTTGGAGAAATGAAGGTTGTAGTGTTTGAATCTTGTCTCCAAACACCAAAAGATGTGATCTTTGAAGGGTTTGTTGTAATATCCTCTTAAATATAATACTATGCTTAAGTCATAATATTATCCTAATGAGTTGTTACAATTAAATTGAACAGACCTTGATTCATTATTTGCTTTAAGTTTTGAGAAAATACAACATCTCTTGCATTCTGTTACAATACAATTTTTCTCAAGTACATAAGCAAGACAACTAGAAGTTTTAGCTATTAAAATAATTGACTAGTACTAGTATATGAGGATGTGTTTGTCAATGTGTCTTCAACAAACAATTCAGCTAAAGTTAGTTTTTATTGAGTGGATCCTTATTGAGCTCCCCTGAGTTCAATGAAGATGACACAGGAAACACACAGGTGTAAGAATTTTCATTCTCAGTAAGATTCTTGATTTACCTGATAATTCATATCATCATTGTCATCCCAACTGCTTTAGTTTATTTAGAAAAAGTGGTCTTATGCATAGATATATAAATTCATTTATTAAATTTGGAAAACATATTCTCCCGAAGTAGATTAATTTTTAACAATCACTTGGTAGCTTCTAGAGTAGCAAGAAATTTCATCCATAATAATAATGATGATAATCATACAATATGCATATGGGAATGCACATGCTAAATCATATACATGTGTTTGACTCACTTTTCTCTTGCTTTACTTAACACACCTAGGCATTATGTAGCACCGTCCTTAGGGTGTTTGCTATTATCTTTCATCCATACTAAGGCCCCTGGAGGTGAATGGCCTCTCTCACCTTTGGGTAATAACCTACTTTACAGGATTGAGATCATTCCTATTCGTGATTGCCGGGTTTACTTTCCCTAACTCTCATACTGACTTATTCCCTTTAAATCTGTTCAGGGGCTGGCCCAAGTCATATGGAATCATATTTTCACCATAGATAATTTATTTATGATCAACATGTGTGAATGACTTGAAATCATAATGCATAATTCATATACTTTTTGCCGAGAATTCGGCAGCACAACGGCTGAATATAAAGCTTCCCCAAAACATAACTGAGTGATTCTCAGCTAGCTAGTCAAGATACCAAAATCAATCATAACCATACATCAATATTTATAGTAGTTTAATAGCGAATCTTAACAATAATCTCATTCATTGTCTATTCATGGTTCAAGAGCTTCCTACTATGTGGAATCTATCAATGCACTTCAAAACTTTTAAATCTATCCTATTTTATAAATTACACCATAATTTCAATTTAACTCCTTTAAATCTGAAAATTTAATATATTGTGGAATTATTAGTCTTATTTTAATTCTCGTTAGTCCCACTAAGTTTTGATGAGTATATATTGAGTTATTGAAATTTTATTTAAGACTGCTCTGATGTATAGTAGTTTTGAGCACTTAAATGTAAAAATTCACTAAAAATCCAATCTTTAGTAGTTTAATCCAAAATTTATATCTAAATGAAGCTTACTGAACCATTTTTCATTCCCCACAAGTTTCATATTGAATGGGTAAATATAGCCGAAGTTATAGCTCTCAAATTGGACTAAAGGGAACTACCCTATTTCACTTAGATAAAGCCTTGGGTCAAGTTTAAAGAATTACAGGGAGCAGTAAAGTTTAGATCTAACTCTGAAATTTTTATGGCATAATACTCTATATGTAAGCTTCTTAAAAAAATTTTTTGCACTCAGTTTGAACTTGTATAATGTGAGTTATACTCTCCATAACCTATACTTGTCAAAACACTAGATAAGATTCAAGGGGTTACTTCAAAAATTCATAAGTCTCTCATTTCAGATCCAATGAGCTTATAATTTAATGGCTGGAAAGCTCTCAATGTCTAGTTTTATTTAACAATAGTTTCATTAAGGTTTGAGCTATGTAGGTCAAGGCGTATCATTCATGGTACAGATAGGTTCCTAGGGTTCAATTCCAATAAATCTGTTTAAGTGTTTTCCTTGAGCTTTTGGTCAATCTTCCAAACCAAACCAAAAATTTCCATGTTAATTCATTAGAAGCAAACTGTATAATCATCACACAACATCATATTGAAGAGAAATAAAGAAAACCCTAATAGTATGCAAGAACCCTAATATCTAACAAAGTTCAAGTATCCTACATCAAATTCAAACTTGAGCTAGTAAGGAAGTAGGTTTTGGGTGAGGGTGTGGGAGTAGAATGAAGAATCAAGGATGAAGGGATGCAATAAGAAGAAAAATGAGAGAAGGAGGTCTGATTTGGGGAGGGGGTTGAAATGTAGGGGGAGAGAATGGGAAATTTAGTTTTTTGGTGAGTCATAAAACAAGGTGACTCACATAAGTATGATTGATGGATCTTTTGGTTAACTTGAATTTCATTTAGCTTCCCTCATTGTGTGGTTGAAATGGTGCCAACCCAAGGGTGTAAGTGGCTGAATTTTGGCCAATTAATCTAGGGTTTTAACTGGTATTCATATGATCTTACAGTAAAATCTATACTGACTTGGTTCTTGCATTATATAACACCAAAAACAACCCGACCTTTCTTAATTTGGCAAGATATTACTAATGGTCTTCACAAAATTTTTAACACAGCAAATCTAAATATTCCTAACCCTAACATCCATATTTTAACCTTAATTACTCATATCACTCTAATGCGACAAAACAAATCAATTAACAGTGCTAACCACACACACTATCTTTGGGATGTTACATTTGTGAGAAGGTTTGTTTACAGTGTTCTTGAAGAATGATCAAGAAGATGATGAAAAAGAATAAGAAGGTGTAGAGAGACGTTAGAGAATGAGGGACTTAGAGAGAGAATGAGAGTTGAAGAAAATGAATTGAGTGTGTGTGTGTGTGTGTTGGTGTGCATGGCTGTAGGTATTAGGGCATGAGGTGTAACATCCCCACTTTCGTAAACAGAACGTAATAGAAACTTTGAATTATTTCCCTTAGGTAGTGTGAGAATTTCTCAGGCAGTGCTATGCCATGATGATCCTCACACTTGGAATTATAGGGTAGTGTAACACTGCCGTTAAAAAGATGGCACTGCCATATGTTAAAAATTAGGAAATGACAAAAATGCTCCTATAAACTTTTGTTAATTGCAGTGATGCCCAGAATTTTTAGAAATTATATTTTGACCCTAAAGACTTATTCCTACAATAACCCTAGAACTTTTCATAAAATGACCTTTATGTCCCCACATTTGTAGAATTAGCATAATGAGATTTTAAACAGAGCAAGATCACGTGGTGAAATCGTAGAAGTTTAAATCATTGCCAATTGGGCCATGGAGGCAGTCGGGTGTGAAATGACACAGGGCGTCCTTGGACTTGCTCAAAATTACAAAAATGCCATTAGTTACGAAAACTAAATAGAAAATGCTAAAGGATTTATGAAAAAGCGAAAATATAACAGTTCAAAGAAATGGTGTGATTGATTTGCGCTGCTAATCAACTTATCAGAAAAATAAGGATAAGTAGGGATGAATTATAAATACTAGAGTTAAAGGAAATTTAGATTGTTATGTAAAATGCTATAAGAAATTATTTAGTATAACGTCAGAAAACATACTATCGTTTTTGTTTAGCAAGTTATTTGGTTTTATCAACTACTTGAGATTAACTAGAATTCAATTAAGCATTCAATTAAAGCCAATTAAGTGTGATTTAGAAGGATTAGACTTGATGGAATTAGATTAGAACCATAGGAAATCTTATAGGATTTTTCTAAAACCGGTTTATCAATTTAAAAGAAATCGGTAAGATTTCAGTATTTTAAACTGTCGGAACCGGATCAATAGAAATTATACTGTGAGAACCGTAGGATGGATGGCCAAGATTTAGCCAACTCACCCATGCATGTGGCGCCACTAATCAGCCCAAAAGTGGGCAGCTATACTAAATTGAAAGATGAGAAGGAATCCACCAATCATATGAAACTTGCTTCAAAAGTTTGTGACTTATTTCGCTCCTTCTCCTTGAACCCATTCAGCCATCTAAAGGGGCAGACCCCTCATCATTATCTTCGATCTCATCTTATCTTCACTCCTTCTTCATCAACTCTTCAAGCTTCATCAAGGATTCCTTCAATTCGAGACACTAATTCAACAAGATTTCACCTTAGAAAGGTAGGATTTCTATTTTCTGCTTCTTATTTTCATGGATTAAAGCTGTATGAGAATTCAACTCTCTTCACTTCTTTCATGATATACTTGGTGTGTACAATGGTTTATGGTTGGTTTATTAAGTATTTGGAGGGATTGAGATTGAATCTTGCATGGAACATAAGATAGAGAGCAAACTAGAATCTGAAAACCTAGGCAAACCTACGGTGGTCTGTACGGCAGAATGTACGGCTCTGCCTACAACCATTTAAATTTGATGAGTGCATTTTTATATGAAACTAGACATTCAGGGCTTTCCATACATATAAAATATAAGGCCATTGGATTAGTATATAATTAGTTACGAACTTTTGAAGTTTGACCTAGCCCATCTGGGCAGTGTGAGTTGAGAGGGGTGTAACTCACCCTACACAACTCTAAATTGAGTGAAACTAACGTTGTTTTAAAGCTAACATATAATGGAATATCCCATAAAAATTTCAAAGTCAAATTGATTTCCAATTATTCCCAGCACATCAATGAATTTACCTTAAGTTCAAACTAGGCTGAAATAGGGTAGTCTAGTAGGGTCAAGTTACGAGGCTTATATCTCAAAATATACTCATGCAAATGATATGAAACTTATTTCATTTGAAAACTTGTCTTGTCAAATTTAATTTGATATAAATTTCATATGATTTCATCTAATTTTCTATTTTTAGTGAATTTTTACTTCTAAGAGTACAATTCTAGCTAGTTGTAAGGCAAATAGAAGTAAACTTTGAATAACTTGAGCTACATAAATCAAAATGAGATAGGACGAAATGTAACATCCACCCCGAGTCCCGATTTCCGACTTCATCTTTGAATTTCACAAGAAGTGCGATAATTTCCGAGTTCCGAGTTCATCTTACACAATTTCTGATTTCATGTCCTGTCCGATTTTCGATTTCATCTTCAATTTTGATTATTCCTGATTTCCGACTTCATGTTCTAGTTTCGAGTTAAATGGAGTGGCTTCTGAGTTCCAATATCCGACTTCGAGTTAAAGTATATTGGGCATAATTTCCAACCTCCAATTTCAACAGGCATAAATTCCTACTTCCCGCCTTAACCTTCAAGTCCAAACAACATGAACGTGATTGCCGATATCCGACTTCATGTCTCAAAGAAAACATACCCAATTTCCGATCTCATAATTTATACGTGAGTTCCAACCTCGGACTTAGAGTCTCAAATACACTGTATCTAAAATACTGACTTCCGGGTTTAAGTATTTGGGTTTGATATTGTGATTCCGAATTCCCGAGTTCTGACCTTAACCCAGCATCCCCATTCTGACTTCCGACTTGACCCCAAGTTGATACTTTAACACAATGGTGCAAGTGCTGACCTACGATTTTAATATAACGAGTTCCAGCCTTAGAGTTGAACTCCATGGACATGAGTTCGAATCTTTGAGTTTATTTCCAGTCATACATAAGTTCCGATGTACGAGTTCATTCCCAGGAACCTTCCATTTTTGTTGGTGTTCCCGAGTTTGAATGGAGAGTTCCGAGATTATGTGATTGTAAGCTGTATGACTTCCGACATCAGACCTTACTTCCAAGTCTCGAATAAACCAGACAAGATTTCCTCAAGTCACAAATAAGATGGGATGAGTTCCGACATCCGGCTTCAGCTCCAAGCTAAAGTAAAATGGAATGAGTTCCGATTATAAGCAGAATCGAGACGAGCTCCGAGTTCAGATAGAATGGAAGCGAGTCTCACTTTTAGGACGACGTGGAGAGCAATTTAGCCACAAAAGTGGAAGACATGGCCGAACTTCAACCACAAAATTCCAACCAATCAACACCACAATTCCAACTACTCTCATGTATTGAAATCAAACTTTTCTCTTCATTTTGATCTGATTTACGTCTTCTTTTCCCCTTGTTCCAGCCTCCTACTTCCCTTCCTCTCTTAATCTACTCTATCAAATCTCCAAGCTTTGTCAAGGCTCCATTCAATCCAAACTCAAATTCAGCAAGATCACACTCCAAAGAGGTAGGATTCACTTTCTATTCTTGATTTCTCTGAAATGTGGTTGTATGAGATTCCACTTTTCTTCAATTATTTGATGATATATTGGATATATATGATGGATTATGATTGGATTAATATAAAATCTTGAGTTGGAATTAAAGTTAGGAGGAGAAAACTAGAAGGAATGGAGGATTAGGATGCTGTCTAGTTGAGGAGTCCCACGGCAATCCGTATGGCGGAGTGTACGGCTCTGTCTACAGCTAGTTAAATCTGATGGAACCATTTTAGATGAAACTAGACATTCAGGGCTTTCCATAAAAGAGAGATATGAATTTTTGAAGTTTGACCTAGGAACCAGGACTTTCATCCGGGCAAAGTGACTTGAGGAGGGTATAACTCGCCCTACACAACTCTAAATTGAGTGAGACCAACTTTGTTAGAAAGCTGACACATAGGGGAACACCCCAATATGGAATTCCGAGTTTGTTATGGTCCCAATTGTTCCTAGTGATTTGAGGAAGTTTTCCTATGTCCAAACTAGGCTAAAACAGGATAGTTCAGGAAGGTCGATTACACAAAATTCGGCAGAACTGAGTAGAATTAGCAGAAATGACCAATCACAAATGTTAGTGAATACATAAGGTTTGAGTTGAGGTTGTAAGTTTTACCTTGATAGTTATGTTAGATTGATTTTAATGCTATGATTGATTTGTCCGTGAGAACTGGCACTATTCATGGAGAAACGGATCCAATCCGTCATGCCGCCAAATTTACGGTAGAAGACTAGGAAACTATGAATGTTTATATTACAAGAAATTTATGATATGAATAGCTATACAATGATGAATATGTATATGGAAATTCTATATTCAAGAATCATATAAGTATGATATGAGGTATATGAGAATAAATCATGAAGCATATGTATGAGTACATCCCGCATGTCTATGCTGGATTATGCATAAGAATGAAAGAATGTGAATATGTTGAATATGGGTCCCTTCACTTGGAGGTAGTTACACAATGAATCCCTCCCTGTGAAGGCAGTTAAATGATAAAGATATGGGTCCCTTCACCTGGAGGCAGTTGCACAATGAGTCCCTCCTTGTGAAGGCAGCTAAAACTTGGGTCCCTCTATGTTGGAGGCACATGGTTAGATGAGATCCCTCTATATTGAAGGCACGTGGTTAGATGAGATCCCTCAATTTTAAGGCACGTGACCAGAAGAAATCCTTTTAATTAGTGGCACGTGGCCAGAATGAGATCCCTCCAACCTAGAGGCAGTGGGTCTCCTTGTGGGTGAGTCGGTGTGACAACGGTCACGAGTTGAGCTAACGAGCTCACTCCAAGGCCAGGCTACCCAAGGGCAGTAAAGGCTAAAGACTAAAGACTAAAGATTAGAAGATATGCAAGCACCCCACTCACATGAGGCATGGCATCAACCCAGCTAGTGTGAGTATAGGGGATAGGACTTACATAAGGCACGGCATGACCCAGCTAGTGTGTGTACCGAATGAAGGTCCCATATTCCTAAGGAACGTGACATGGCGATCACGCTCTGATAGGGTATGACATGGCGATCATACTCTGGAATGTGGCATGTAAAGATTTTATGATGAAAAAAAACAGATGAAGAGAAGTAAATTTTATGTATATACATACATTCAAGTACAAGTAACGTTATAAGTAAATGTTATGTCTCCAGTGTATTGATACTATTATATTTCACTATATTTCAGTCATTATTCATGATTTGATTTGGTATGGGCTCTCCCCCAAATGACTAGGGTATGATAAAAATGAACTTTGCTTCGGATAACATATTTTTCAAACTGTAAAATTAAACCGTTTACATAGCATATTCACCTTTTTCATAATAAACCGAAGCAAACTGGAGATAACAACGATGACATTATGTGTATTATAGAGAATCCTACTGAGAATTTGTAATTCTCACTCCTATTTCCGTGTTATCTCCAGATAGTTCAAGGAGTTTCGAAGATGGCTGAAGTTGCTGTCAGAAAAGGTCCGTTCAGGTAACAATAACAACTCCAGGGTGTGATACTTTGACTTAAGCATAGTACTGTACTTGGGAGGCTGTTACACGGAAAGGGTTGGAAACTAGAAACATAGCACTATAACATATTCAAAATTTAGGTCCAACTGAATTGAATAGAAATTATGGTGAATTTTACAAAATCGGGCAGAATTGAGTAGAATGAGCAGAAAACCTAAGTTATGTATTTATATTGACATGTTATATGATTGATATTATTGCTATAAAACTTGATGCTCTATGTTGGTTTTGCTGCTTGATTGATCCTTCTAGTAGTCTGGCACTATTCATCGGGAAGCGAACTCGATCGATTATGCTACTGAAATTCCAGCAGAAATATGTGAATTTTATGAATGTTATACATTTATATGTTATGCTCATAAGATTCATATATGCAAGAATGATTTAAATATGATATGAAGTATATGAATGAATGCATGTAGCATATGCATGTATAATCATGTCCAAAGAAGAATAAGATTTATGAGAACTTGCAAGAAAGACGTACCAAGCTACCACATGAGGCATGGCATAGATCCAGCTAGCATGGGCCAGAGCGGTATTGTCTAAGACTTGGGCCAACCCTTGACCAGATTTAAGGGGAATAGACCGGTGTGAGAGTCGGGGAAAGTAAACCCATCACTCATGCATGAGTGCGACTCAGGCACAGCAGGCTATTACCCAGGGGTGAGAGAAGCCATTCACCTTCGGGGGACCAAGTACAAAAGAGCAAGGTTAAGTTGCAAGTTAAAAAAAGATATGAATTAAGTCAAGTGCACTTGTATATAGTCAATTATAAGCATCTATATGTGCATCTTCAATTATCTCATTAAGTCGTAATGTTATCATGATTCTTGTTAAAGCATATTATACTATTCGTATTTCTATGTCTGTCATATGATATGGCAAGTGGTTGTTAAAATATAACCCACTTCGAGAAAGGTGTTTTCAACTTAAAATTGAACCACTATTTGAGTATATGTGCTCATATTTTCATAATAAACCTAAGCAGCTGGAATGTTTATGATGACACTGTAAGATTGGTTTGAGCTTACCTACTGAGAACCTTAGGTTCTCACTACCTACGTGTATGCTTTTCTTTTCCACAAACATTCCAGCACCCAAGTTAGAAATCAAGTGCGAGGTGGAGTGCAAGAACATTCACTGAGCAAGTCTCGGGTGCAAACCAGACCAAGAGACTATTGAAGCTAGCTAGCAGCTAGTCGAAAGCAAGTTTTGTCTATTATGTTAGTCACAATTTCTTTTAAACTGTAATTATTTTATCTTCTGTGTATCAGAGATGACGAAATTTATGAAGTATTATTCAATAATAAAGTGTCCAATTAAAGGGTCATGTATTCTATTTTTCCATATTTTAAAGCTTTCTTAGCATAGTGACAACCTCTTAATATAACCCCATGACTTGAGCATGACTGATATTATAGAGGATGTTACATGAGGGGAGAGATATTTTGTGTCATTTGTGTCAATTAAGGATTAATGGGGACAAATTGGATGATGAAGGAGACAAAGCATGGTCAACTCTTACAAAAAGTAACTTTGTCTCATGCTTTTATGCTGCCCTTGGAACTTAATTAATTTGATTAAGTAAGGATTACTTATTAACTCATTTATTCATGATTAATAAAAATTAATCTTTTAATAAAGTTTAATTACCCTTAATTAAACTCAATTAAGCTAATTATTGGTTATTGGTGTTTAATTAAGCTTTTAAGATATCGACTTGCTTAATTAGAGATTTTCTAACCTTAATTAAGCATTCTCTTAACTTTTTTCTCTTCATAATTACCTCATTAATCCTTTGAATAGGCATTAATCCTTTAATTTCTCATTAAGTGCCTAATTACTCAGGGTTACTGAGGTAATTTAGCATGAAAGAAAATTAAGGATGTTACATTTCTCCTTACCTTTAAAATGAATTTTACCTCAAAATTCGTTACCTGTAAACAAGTTGGGATACTCATTCTTCATCTTGGACTCCAGCTCCCACGTATATTCTTCCATATTTCCTCTACCCGAAGCAACCTTGACCAAGCGTACGGTCCTGTTTCTCGGCTGTTTTACCTCACGATCTATGATCCGGATGGCAGTAGATTGAAGATTAAGTCCTCCCTTAACTGTACAATTTCAGGCTCAAGTAGATGTCTAGGGTCGGACGTGTATTTTCTCAACTAAGAGACATGAAAGACACATAGAGATTTGACAAATTAGGGGGTAAGGCCATTTGATAAGAAACTAGCCCTACACACTTTAGGATTTAGAAAGGACCAAGAAAATGGAGGCTTAGCTTTTTGACCTTCAAGGCTCTATCTATACCTGATGTACAAGTGATCTTTAGGAATACATGTTCTCCTTCTTAGAACACTAAAGACTTTCTCCTCTCATCCACATAACTCTTTTGGTGGCTTTTAATCATAAGTATCTTATCCCTTATCCTCCTTATTTGCTCCGTGGTTTGCCTCACAAGATCAGGTCCTAACAAACTTTGCTCACCATGTTCAAACCAACACGGGAGGATTGACATTTCCTTCCATACAAAACTTTATAGGATGCCATACCAATACTTACATGATGACTGTTGTTATAAGCAAACTCAATTAGGGGACAACTTCCTCGATTATCCAACATATAAGCTCTCAACATGTCCTCTAATGTTTGGATAGTCCTCTCCAACTATCTATCAGTCTGGGGGTGATAAGCTATACTTAGGCAAATCCTTGTTCTAAATGCCTTTTGCAAGGCTCCCTAGAGTCTAAAAGTAAATCTCGGGTCTCTATCCGAGATTATGGTTGAAAGCACACCGTGAAGTCTTACTATCTCTTAGACATAAAGCTAGGCTAACTTTTCCAAGGATAAGTGGCTCAAATGGGCAAGAAATGAGTAAACTTAGTCAATTCGTCAACAATTATCCATATCGCATCAAAACAAGCTTGCGTCTTGGGTAAGCCCATCATGAAGTCCATGGAGATACTCTTTCATTTCCATTCTAGGATCCCCAGCAGTTGCAACATGCCAAAGGGCTTTTGGTGTTCGATATTTACCTTTTGGCAGACTAAACACTTACTCACCAACTCAGCAATGTCCCTCTTCAATCTTGAGCAGACATCTTGATACATCTTTGTCACACCAAGGTGTATGGTGAAGTGGCTCTAGTGAGGCTCCTCCAAAATCCTTGTTTGGAGGTCATTACTAGTGGATACACAAATTCTTCCTTCAAACCTCCATAGTCCATCCATACCTCGAGTGAAACCCTTCAAATTTCCCTCTTCCACTAATGTTATGGTTTTCAGGAAATCATTTTCCTCCTTTTGGGCTTAAGCAATTTAACCCTTGAAATCACTCGTCACCCTAAGTTGATTCAATCTTAAGCTATAAGGGGTCAGGGTAACTCAAAAGTTCAGGTCTCTCAAGCTTTCTACCAGCTCAACTTTCTTGACCATGATCTGGGATGCATGTAGTGACTTCTAACTTAGGGTGCCAGCCACCACATTAGCCTTCCTGGGATGATAGTTCAACATAAACTCATAATCTTTCAAAAATTCCATCCATGTCCTTTATCTCCTATTCAACTCCTTTTGATCAAAGAGATACTTGAAACTCTTATGATCAGAAAATACCTCGAATCTTCCTCCATACAGATAATGCCTCCATATTTTCAGAGCAAACACTATGGCTACTAACTCCAAATCATGGTTAAGTAGTTGACTTCATGGGGCTTCAACTGCCTAGAGGCATAAGCCACCACACTCCTATTTTGCATCAAGACACAACCCAAACCTCTCCTAGAGGCATCACAGTAAATCTCAAAGGGTCCACTGCAATTCCTCCTTATGACAATACATGTCTTCATAATTTTATTTCCTCCACCCCAAATCCACACTTTGACAACTTGGCATAAAGCTTCTTTTCTTTCAAGATCCCCAACACAACCTTCAAATGCTCTTCGTGTTTCTCCTTTATTCTTCAATAGATAAGAATATCATCTATGAAAACAACTACAAACTTATCTAGATAAGGTCTAGAAATTATGTTCATGTAATCTATGAAAAGAGTAAGGGCATTAGTTAACCCAAACGATATCACTGTAAACTCATAATGTAACATCCCCATATAACGTAATAGGAAGTAATAACAACAAACTTTTATTATTCACCACTTTGCCCCTAAACTTTTTAGAAAATGATATTTAGGTCCCTATGTCAATAGAATTAGCAGAATAAGGTTTTAAATGAAGCAGAATCACATAGCGAAAACGTAGAAACCTAAACCTCAGCCGATTGAGCCACGGAGGTATCCATATGTGAAATGACATGGGATGCCCCTAGACTTACCCATAATTACGAAAATGCCATTAGCCTTGAAAAACAAAAACAGAAGGCCCTAAAATTTGCAAAACGTTTAATGTACACTATTAATCGATTTACTCAATTTTATTGAGGTTGTAGAGTTAATTAAAAAGTTAATTAGAGGTTAACTAGAAGTTGATTAGAGGTTAAATTAGAGAAATTAGGACTAAGATAGAAACTTATAAAAACCTCACAAAATTCTTCAAAACCATTTTACCGATTTAAAGGAAATCGGTAAGATTACGGTATTTTAAACTGTCAGAACCGAACCAATAGGATTTTAACTCACCAACCCTACTTTAAGTGGCTGAGAACTCAGCCACTTAACCCCCCAAAGTGGCGCAAACAAGGCCACAAAGCATGAGGAAACTTGGCTGAAAATCAGCCTTAAATTCTAAACCAATCATATTACAAGGACACACCATTAAATCAGATTTTTCCTTCTTTCTCCACCCAATTTTCGAGCTCCCTCTTCCAGCAGCCTCCTCTCCTCTTTTCTTCATCCTCTTCATCTCCTTCTTCCACTTTTAGCCTCCCTCAAGCTTCTTGCATCCATATCCTTCACTAGAACTCAAGACTAGCTAGTTGTTGCTTCAAAATAAAGGTAGGATTCCAATTCTTGTCTTGATTTTCTGATTTGGGTGGCTGGTGGTGGTTTATTTTCTCAATTTTTGATATATTGATTGAATGATTATGATGATATATGGCTGGTTTATTGGCTGCTTGTGAGGTTAATTTCGAATTGAAAGCTAGAAAGGATGAAATTAGGAAGAGCTGAGGGGCTGGAGAACCAAAAACCTTACAGCGTCCGTACTGGCGGAATGTACGCTCCACCTCCCATCATTTAAATTTGATGAAACCATTTTTAAATGAAACTAGACATTCAGGGCTTTCCATAAATATATCATATAAGGCCATTGGATTAGTATTAAGTGAGATATGAATTTTGAAAGTTCGACCTAGGTTTTTGATTCTTATTCTGGGCAGACTGGGTTGTTCAGGGTAGAACTCGCCCTATACTACTTGAAATTGAGTGAAACTAACTTTGTTAGAAATCTTACACATAGGAGAATGTCCCATAAAAATTTCAGAGTTAGATAAGATCCTGTTTGCTCCCAGTGTTCCAAGAAAGTTGCCTCATGTCCAAACTGGGCTAAACAGGGTAGTTCAGGAAGGTCAGATTTTGGAGCTTATAACTCGAGCCCTACTAGGTCAAATGGAATGAAACTTTTGGAAAATGAAAGATTGTCCTATTAGCATTAATATGAGACCAATTTTGTATGATTTGAATCAGTTTTTGATTTTTAGTGGATTTTTACTTTTAAGTGTGCAATTCTGGCCAGCTGCTGGGCAGGCCGGGATAAAACCTAAATAAGTTGAGTTATACTTATCAAAATTAGATGGGACTAAAGACGTTAGAAAATAGACACATAACACTTTGACATATCCAAAATTTAGGTCCAGATGAGTTAAATAGGAAATTTGGCTTGATTTACAAAAATCGGGCAGAATTGATATAATGGGTAGAATTGAAGAATATGAGCAGAATTTCCCAAGATTTAAGGGTTTGACACCTTAGGGCATATATGAATCCAATTAAAGTCTAAGTGTTGCAATTCCAAGTTGGTGCTTGAAAAATTTATGGATTATATTTGATTTCTTACTATGACTGATTGTCTGTTGAAATTGGCACTATTCATGGGGAAACGGATCTGATCCGTTATGCTACTGAATTTTCGGTAGAATTGAAAGGAAGTTATGAGCCTTTATATCTTACGAATATGCATATGGAAATCATGTATGCAAGGATATGAATATATTAAATGTGAATCCCTTCACCTGGAGGCAGTTGCACTTTGAATCCCTCCCCGTGAAGGCAGTTAAAAGATATAATGAAGGCCCCATATTCCTAAGGAACGTGACATGGTGATCACGCTCTGATGGGGTATGACATGGCGATCATACTCTGGAATGTGGCATGATGATCCCACACCCTAAGAAATATGACATGGTGATCATATTCCGATGGAGTATGACATGGCAATCATACTCTGGGACATGGCAGGATGAATATATTCCTAAGGAGTGTGACATGGTGATCACACCCCAATGGAGTATGACATGGCGATCGTACTCTGGAATATGTGTGACAAGTAACCCTTGCCCACATGAGGCATGGCATGACCCAGCTAATGTGAATATAGGGGGTAGGCTTACATGAGACATGGCATGACCCAACTAGTGTAAGTATCGAGAGGTTATGGTGGCGACAAGTTAAAAGAAGTCTATAGCATAGCCATACATGTGTTATGTAATTGTAATTGTACCTATGCTCATTATAATATAATTGATCAGAGGATATGTGAAATTCAAATCCGCATCGGATAATCATGTTTTCGAAAACCTAAGAAACTGAACCTTATGAATGCTCACCATTATTATATACTATGTTTTGTTGATGTTGAACCTGTTATATCTATTTATGTAGTGATGTTTATTCTAGATATGGGATATTGTCAATATGATCCAAGTGCGTGAATAAAATGAACTCTGCTTCGGACAATATGTTTTCAAACCATAAAATTAAACAGTTTGTATAACATATTCACTTTTTTCATAATAAGCCGAAGTAGCTGGAGATAATAACGATGACACAGCATATGGTAATTAAATGAATCCTACTGAGAATTTAAAAATTCTCACTCTTTTTCCGTGTTATCTCCAGATAGTTCAACAATTTCTGAAGAGGGCCCTTCGAGGCGAAGGTAGCCGAAGGTTGCTGTCAGACAAGGTCCGATTGAGTGACAGTAACTATTCCTAGGTGAGGTATTATGACTTAAGCATAGTACTGTACTTGAGAGGATGTTACACATAATGCCTATATCTTGTCCTGAAGGCAGTCTTAGGTATATCCTCCTCTTTCACTCTTATTTGATGATACCCTAATCTTAGATCAATCTTAGAGAACACAGCTGCACCTTGCAGTTAGTCCATGAGGTCATTTATCCTAGATAAGGGATACTTGTTCTTAACGGTCACTTTGTTCAACTACCTATAATCCACACATAGCCTCATGCTTCCATCTTTTTTCTTTACAAACAACACCAGGGCTCCCCAAGGTGAGGCACTACGTCTCACAAACTTCTTTTCTAATAATTCTACCAACTGGCTTTTCAACTCCGTCAACTCCATTGGGGACATCCTACAGGGCGCTATAAAGATTGGCCTCATTCTAGGTACCAACTTTATACAAAACTCTATTTCCTTTTTTGAGGGAAACTCGAGTATTTCATTAGGAAATACATCTGGGTATTCCCTAACTACAAGGCATCTCATCCAAGACTTGCTCAAGTTCCACATCACTTTCCATAGGGAAAACATATCCTTGATTATCAGGCTTACTATCTTCTATTTTAACAGAGTTTAAGATTTTAGAACAATTTATCATAGCACGATTGGCCGAAAGCCAACCCATGCCCAGAATCAAATCCAAACTAGACAAGGGCAAACAAATCAAATTTGCTACAAAAGACCTACTATCAATTTGGAAACAACAATTCAAATAACACTAACAAGTTTTGATTAGTTTCCTAATAGAAATGGAAACTATCAACATGGAAGGTAAATTAGACATAGACAATCCTAATTTTTCTATGCAATCATGAGAAATAAAAGAGTGCATAGCACCGGAGTCATTAGCACAATTAAGGTCCTACAGTTAACTTTGCACTTACCTTGGATCAAATTATCAGATTGAGTAGCCTTTGTAGCATTAAGGGCGAAGACCTTTCCTTGATGATGGGACTTGTTGGCAAGGGTAACAACTTGTCGATGCAATTCTTGATCATGTGTCTAGGCTGTCCACAATGAAAAGAAACGTTCCATCTAATTAAGCAGGGCTGACTTTCATGATTCTTATCGCACCTGGGACATCTAGGACTTACCACTTGCTTTGGTACTGACCACCTATGCCCCTACCAAACCATGATTGTCTTTTGCGGTATAAGACAAACCTAGTCCCTTGGTATTTGGGAACCATCCTTTTTCCTAGAAGCGTCTTCCTTTGGCTTAGTGCATTTACTGTAGAGTGCAGCCTTGAATACCTCATAGGTGATAAGGGTTTAGGAGCCCTTGATTATCTTTTTTGCAATAGCTCACTAGGCTTCTTCATCAGCCTCCAGCATATAGGTAGTAAACATTCCTTTTTGTAGCCTAGTGTAGGCTAACACAAAGAATGTCCCTTCCAATGCCTCAATCCATCCCTTAGTTTCCCGAGGGTTGAAGTTTCCTTAGAAAGCTGGGGGGGTTGGTCTTCATAAACTTAGGAACTTCAAGTATTCCAGGTCAACCTCAATTCCTCCTATTCTTTCTTGTGCTCAGTTAGTTATAGCAACTTGTCTTTGTCCAGTAGAGACCATCACGAGGATAGTATCCATCACATTTGCCACACCTAAGGTAGCAAATTTGCCTCGTAACCTATTTTGCCCGTCAGAAGCCATCAGTTCCTGGACACACAAACAAAGATATTGAGTTGATCAGGCTTAATACCGACTTAAGTATGGTAGCAACTAATTACATTCACAACTACACAGTCATGCCTACCTAACTCCTATATCTTACCCCTGTGGATAAGATCCATTGCATGATTTCTAACAAATAATAGAGTATGCTTAGAAGCATAGTCAGCCCATCCCCAGGCTCTACAAGGATGAATTACTCTGATACCAAAATGTAACACCCTAATAATGCCATATTATGCTTAAGTCATTTTATGGCATTACTAATGGTTACCCTTAATTAGTGAAAGTTCTTATAATTGAAATTAGCATAATATGAGAAAATAGCAAGTACATTTTTTTTTAAACCTTTATACTTTATAACTGAGCCTTTAAGCACTTACTTACTCATATACATGCGGACGTTATTTCTCGTATCATTGAGTTACAAAAGATATGACGAAGTTGAAATAACATAACATGATACTTTAAGACAATAATGTAATCATAGATAAATCAAGGATCCCAATCATACTTAATAATTATCATATATGTAATAAGTCAAATTAAGTAACAAGACTTCCAACATGCTCTTAATTTACACATAACTGCCATATTGGGGCTATTAAGATAATAAAAATACTATGCTACTCTCTTGATCCTCCTCAGATAGGTGTCATAACAAGACAACTCCTCATTACATCCCATCAAGTACCACCGGAAGCTTTGCCATGGATGCCATGAACTCCGTCTGAAGACAACACAGAAACATGGGAGTGAGAAATACAAGATTTCTCAGTAGGATCTCGACCAAATAGTTAATGTATCATCGTCGTCATACCAACTACTTTGGGTTTATTTATGAAACAGTGAACATGTATAGATTCAATTTCAAGGGTTTTGAAAACATAGATTCTTGGAGCGGGTTTCTTTTAATGTTAATCTCATAAGCACAACACAAGGCCATAAAATAGAAATGCACATACTAAAGCACAATATAAACATACTTGACCATGCACATGAGAGAGTAAGGATGCATTCACATTCATATAACCTCATGGACTTGACTAGAGTCTTTCTTTAACTTTACTTTCATACTTAGCATGTGCCTAACAATCTTTACTTTACATACCCTTGGAACAAATTGCTATTGGACATGAGTTAATTCCATGATTGTTATCACACAGCACTAATCTAAATCAGACTTAGCTAACAAGGGGATTTACTTGCCTTTAAATTGAAGGCATTTACTTTTGGCCACATGCTTCCAAAGTAGAGGGATTTTAAGTCTTAGTGGATCACCTTCCCTTTTGAAAGATCATGTCCAAACATTTCTTTTGTTTTCATAGCATGATACTAATAAGCAATATTTTAATACATGGATTAACCCTCATATTTAGTTTATTGAACCTCTTTTGGGCTTAATTGAATAATATTGGACACATTTTGAAAGTTTGGACTCTAATTAGGCTTAATTGTATTTTTCAGCATTATTACAAATTTATACTATTTTTGTATTATGGCTGTATCTTGATTTGTAGATATCTAAAAATTACAAATTTTATATTGTAGGAAATCTGAGAGAAAGATCTACAACTTTGATGAAGAAGTCAAAAACTAATTCAGATGTCTGGTGGGTCGAATTGGGCCACGAAGTCAGAATAGGGCTGTTGCGCTGGAACCGGAGTAGTGTGCACTAATTGGGCCATAAAGTGAGTTGTAGACATTGGATTGAGGAAAAACTAGTGCCATTTGAAAGCTAAGACATAAAGGTTCAATTCATATGAAGACCACTCTCCAAAATAATGACATCTTCATGGATTTATTGGCTGTTAAAATGGACTGACGCGAATACACATACAACCTGAACATGCTATAAAGATTAGGCCATAACTCTCTCATTTTAAGTCCAAATTAAGCAAATTGGGTGTCCACTTAAAGCTAAGAGGCAGAGGATTAAGTTGGGCTTAAGGGTATTTTTGAATTTTGACATTTGAGGTCTGATAAGAAGAGAGAAAAGAGAGACGCGAAGAAGAACTCATCTCCAACATTTTTCATTTTTCTCTCTTCTCTTCTCCTCTTCTCTTGTTTTCTTTTCTTTTCCTTTCCTTTCATTTTGTAAGATACTTGTTTTGGGTTCTATTTTGTAACCTTCATTGCTATGGAGGAGTAGGATTTCAAGCTAGTTCAAGGAGACTCCAAGAGCATTATGGTTGTAATCTTGAAACCCTATGCTTGAATTTCAATCATGTTTGTTTTCTTGATTCTTTGCCCTCTTTTATTTGTAAATTTGCATTGAATGGTATTGATATATGAGTTTATGAATGAGGAATTAGTTGGGTGATTGCTAATTGCTCAATTGGTATGAACTTGATTAGTTAAAGAATTAGAAATTGGGTTTGGGTTCAAACCTAGGCTAATACAATTGGGGCTAGAAATCAACAGAGGTTAATTAGAGTTGAGGTCTCAATTATCTAATCAATTATGTGTTGGTTGAATCCTAGAGTTCTCTAGGTAGAATTGTGGGGTTATTAGTAGAGGTCTCTCTAATAGCTCAAATTAGTCGCACTCCATGTGTTTGATATATTGTGCGTTAATGATTGATTCACCTTATACCTAAGGAACTCTTTAAACTAGTGTTTTTATTTTCATCTAATTTTCTTTTATAGCTTATTGACTGCATGTTTGCACATACTCCCTTGTTACTTAACTAGATAGCAAGAACATCCTTGTGAGATGACCTTGGTTGCACTATACTTCAAATTTAGTGTAATTAAGTATTTTTAAAATTGTAATTTGGAGCAGGCTGCGAGATACTTGACATTACATCATTCATTCTCAATGCATTGAATTCAAGGATAAGATACATATATGCAAGAGATAATTCTAAGTCCATAATTTTGATAAAAATCTGGCAGCATAATGGGCAGATTGGAGCTTCCCAAAAATTTGGCAATCATGGAAATTGCAACCAACAATCAATCATAACCATCTCATAACATCATATCAAGCATCATCAACCTTTAATCATAAGTCAATCCTCAATCAACTTGTCATTCATCATGGTTGATAGCATCATACATTTTTGCCCTAAGGGTGTCTATGGTTGCATTTTCCTGTGTAAGAAGTCTTATGAATCATCATATGATTCTTCATGCTTACCCATGAGAGAGCTATATAGTTTAATATGAGTGTGTGTGCTTTTAGTTACTTGATGCTTGACTGAAGTCACATCCACCTTAGGGATTCAATTTTTACCAAATAATTTAATAGCTTTCTTACATACATGTCTTTAGGAATAGTGTGTTCAAGTTAACAAAGTTTGACACTTATTTTCATTTTTCCTTTTTAACATAGCCAAAGCCTAATATGGTATTTTAGCCAACATTAGCATTCAAATCTTTTAGTTTCCTTGAGATAGTGCACTAGTGATTCCTAGGTTCATGTTATGCTCAAAGGCCTAATCATACTTCTGTTCCCAAAAGATTTCGAGATCCCTCTAGTCCCTTGGGTCATGACAACATATAACCATACTTATGAACCCAACAACACCATGTGTTCACCAATCATCAAGAAGTGATTTCTATTCCAAACAAGTTACAAGATTCAAACTTTATTAAATAAAATAACAAGATTTCACCTTTATGGTTATAAAGTTTCATTCTTTATGAAGGTACCCTTTAAATTATATTTATGTCTTCAAGAACCAACCTTTATAAAATAATGATACAAGATGCTAACTTTATGACTAAAAGGTCTTATTCTTTAATAAATTTGAAACTTTTAATCATTATTATACCTTCAAAATTCCAACTTTATGACCTAAAGTTACCATGAAATTGAAAAGATTCATTATTGAAGAAATTTTGAAACTTTACTCAATATTTTTTACCTCAATATTCAATCTTTACAAGAGAAAGTTACAAGTTTACATTTTTATAACCAAAAAGTTACATTCTTGAAGAAAGTTTAAAACTTTATGTAATAATGTCTTGTCTTCAAGATTCAATCTTTGAGACATAAAGTAACCAGTTCTTACTTTTATGACTTAAAAGCTTTATATCTTAACAATGGTTAGACTTTTACTACTATTCTTGTCTTCAAGAAAAACAAAATGAATCTTTATGGAGCATATTTAATTAATGCCACTTTTAATGCCTCAGGAAGCAAACTTTTAAAGTTTTATGCTTTAGAATGTTTTTTGGTCACACAAAATCGTAGAGAAGATGTAAAAAGAAGATATTTTTAATCATAAACCCCTTATAAAGAAAGAAACTAACATTAAACAAGAAACCACCAAGAAAGCATCTTTCTTTTCAATAACTCATAAAAATACCAAGGACACATGCATCAAGAGAGAAAAATGAAAGCTTTTGAAGTATTCAAGAAGAGAAACTTTTAAATAAACATAAAATATCTCATGAACATGTTCAAGAAAAAATAGAAACTTTTGCTTAAGAAAAGCATGGAGTTTTTCTCAAGTTCTCACTTGAAGTTCTTGGCCATGTGAGAGCTAAGCATCAAGCTTTCTTGAGTAGCAAAAGGAACAAGTGAAAGATCACTACGTAAGGTGATATACAACATCTTCTTGATGGAGAAAATGAAGGTGAAGATGACTCATTTCTTGTGGTGGTGTTGGCAGTTTTGAATGAAGAAGGTGAGAGCTCTTGTGTTCTTGGAGAAATGAATGTTGTAGTGTTTGAATCTTATCTCCAAAGATCAAAAGATGTGATCTTTGAAAGGTTTGTGAGAAAATTTAGTTATGGTGTTCTTGAAGAATGAAGAAGATGATGAAAACAAAGAAGAAGGTGTAGAGAAAAGTTAGAGAATGAGAGACTTAGAGAGAGAATGAGAGTTTATGTGTATGGCCGTAGGTATTAGGGCATGGGGGGAAAGATATTTTGTGTCATTTGTGTCAATTAAGGATTAAGAGGGATAAATTGGATGTTGAAAGAGACAAAGTATGGTCAACTTTTACAAAAAGTAACTTTGTCTCATGCTTTTATGCTGCTCTTGCAACTTAATTACCTTGATTAAGCAAGGATTAGTGATTAACTTATATGATTATGATTAACAAAAATTAACCTTTTAATTAAGCTTAATTACCCTTATTTAAACTCGATTAAGCTAATGCTATTAGTGTTTAATTAATCTTTTCAGAGGTTGACTTGCTTAATTAGAGATTCTCTAATCTTAATTAAGCATTCTCTTAACTTTTCTATTCATGATTACTTCATTAATCCTTTGATTAAGTTTTAATCCTTTAATTTCTTATTAAGTACCTAATTACTCAAGATTATTGAGATAATTTAGCATGAAGGAAAATTGAGAATGTTACAACTTTAGGGCTATATAAGGCCTGTGGATGCCTCTTACCCCTTATTTGCACGAAACCACTCTTTCTCTACCCCTTAAACTCTCTCCCTCCTCCCTAAAACACCTTCCTCTTCCTTCTTTAACTCAAATCCTTCAATCTTTCCCTCAAAACCTCATCAAATTTCATTCATCACACTCACATAACATTAATTTCACCCTTTGATCCTTACTCTTTTGCTTATTACCAACAACATCATTAGTTGGTCTTGGAGCTTGGAGGAGATGATACCAAGACTCCCAAACCTTTCTTCATCATTTTTCACTTTGAAAGGTAATCCCCAAACTACTTTCTTATTTCTTTCCTATGAATTATGGATTATTTCTCCAATAGTGAGTTCTTGGGGAACCCTAGATTAGAAGAATTAGGGATTTTGATATCTGAGAATAATTTAGGTTAATCCTTGGTTTTAATGACTAATATTGTAATAGATTATCATAATTGTCATGATAGATATAATGCCCTAATAATCTCATACTATGCTTAAGTCGTATTATGTCTGATTATCAGCTGTTACTTTTGCTTGCGGAAACTTAAACTCTTTTGGAAAATATATTATGCGAAAAATAGGGTAAATTTCTTTCTTTTTTTTTTTTTTTAAATACGTCGTTACTTTAAAAAAAACATGAACCTCGACCGTGAATAGAGGAGTCAAGTGGGTGTGGTGTATGAAGATCCATAGCATAAACAGATAAATAGGGCATTACGGCAATATAAAATACATTAATACAGAATAATCCTCACTTCCATTCCACATAAATAAAATTCCTAATGTCAAGCATTACATAAAATATACGCATGACTAGGCCATCACTAAATGTCAAATACAAGCTACCATAGTAAGTTTCCAAGCAAAATAAAATACATGATGATTGTAGAGTTACAACAGTCTATGCGCCCTAATACTAAACCAAACCCTAGCATCAGTCTTATGCAGCATACTCCTCATAATTTGCCCTTATAAGTAGAAAGTAAGCAGACTTTGTTAATCTATCCACTATAACCCATATGGCATCAAACCAAACCAGTGTACGGGGTAAACTCATCACAAAGTCCATGGAGATTCCATCCCACTTCTACTCAGGGATCTCCAAAGGTTGCAACATGCTTAAGGGCTTTTGATGCTCAATTTTCACGTTTTGACAAACTAAGCAGTTATTCACCATGTCTGCTATGTCCTTTTTTATGCTTGGCCACCAAAACATCCCCTTAAGGTCTTGATACATCTCCGTCATGCCAGGATGTATGGTGAAGTGACTCTTGTGAACTTCTTCTACGATCCTATCCCTTAGGTTATTCTTAGCGAGTACACAAATTCTTCCTTAATACCTCCGTAAACCATCGATACCTTGAGTAAATCCCTTCAACTTTCCCTCTTTCACCTAAGCTACTATCCTCAAGAATTCTTCATCCTCCGCCTGGCTTCGAGTAATTTGACCCTTAAAATCACTCGTCACCTTTATTTGATTTAACCTTATGCTATGTGGGCTTAGGGTGACTCCGAGGTTAAGGTCTCTAAAACTCTTAACCAACTCTGCTTCCTTAACCATCATCCATGACATGTGTAATGACTTGGGGCTCAATGCATCAGCCACCACGTTGGCCTTATTAGCGTGGTTGTAACATCGTAACAGTCCCATACTATGCTTAAGTCATATTATGAAATTACTAGTTGTTACTTTGGTTTGCGGAACTAACATTACCATTAGAAAATATTTTTTTATATGAAAATAGGGGTAATTTTTTTTTTGACAATAACAACTAAACTGTTTTGAAAGTCGAGAGCTATGAGCGCATCATGAACGTGTATTACAAAGGTCGCTATCTCATACATCAATGCAAGTAACATGAATAGAAGTAATAAGAATAACCACAATCCTAGATAAATATAATATTCATTCCATAGCTATCCATAGTTGATGTAATAATACTAAGAGTCACACATAGTGATATAAGGGGTCTGATATCTATGTCGGCCCTATAAAAGAAACCTAACAAATACATCAGTAAAGGAAATACATAGGAAATCGCATCCACCCAAACATGCCAAAAGAAAATTATAACCCTGGCTACAACCAAAAGGGGCTATCCTCATGCTCCAGCTCTGCATGTAACCAACACCTTACTCATCTGGCGGGAGAAAACCGTTCCCGAATCCACTGGGAGTAATATCACCACGTCCTCCACCTCGAGCATGGCCATGCCCACGAGGCACGACACGGGTATGAATGAACCCACGATCATGAACTGGGGGTGGAGTTGGGCTAGCAAATGAAGCCGAAGAGTCAGAAGATAGAAGAATCACTGAAGGCTGAGACGATTCTGAATAGTGGGATCCCACGGAATAAGTTGGGTATGATGGCTCAGAAGGATCCATCTCTATGGAAGCAGTCGGCGTCAGCTGACTGTCAGAGTTGGAGTCCTCATCCGTCAGGTATCTCGGAGGATGAAAAGGTGGGCAGACGTCATCTATGATAATGTCCTCAAATGGCTCATGAGGGCGAAAAAACGAACTCATCACAGGTGCATGGAACTGGCGGCTATGGGACATGTAGACCTGCATCACTGCCTGAGCAATCAACATAAATGCATTCAAAACCAGGTCGAAGTGCCAATGCATCACTGGGAACTCAATGAAAATCACCACCATGCCCAATGCTAGCATCCTCTGAAGACGACACGAAAACGTAGGAGTGAGAAATACTAAATTTCTCAGTAGGATCGTGACTAGACAAACGCTGTGTCATCATCATTATTTCAGCCACTTCGGGTTTAATTATAAAAATAGTGCACAGATATAAGTTCAATTTTAATGATTTTGAAAACTTAAACCCCGAAGCGGGTTGCTTTTAAACTTTACATCATAACTAATCATACATACCAAAGCATAGGATAAACATTCATAATGCAAATGGGCAATATAAACACATGCACAGACATGCATCCTCATAGACTTAACCATGGTTATACTTGACTTTACTTTCATTTTTAGCACGTGCTTAACATTCTTTACTTTCCTTTGAAATAGATTGCTTTTGGACATGAGCTCATTCCGTGATCGTCGTCACGCAGTACTAAACCAAATCAGACTAAGCTGATATTGGTTACCCCTAAGTTGGAGGGTCCTCCATGTCAACCTTGCCTCCTTTATAGAGGTTCCTTGAGTCTTTGTGGATCACTGTCTTTCACTTCCCTTACCGAAGTGATTGAAGGGTCATGTCCCATTAATTCTTTTCTTATCATTATACTTTACATGCATAGTTCTTCTTTGACTAGACACATGCAATGATATGACTAAGTCCATAATTTTGACGGAAATCTGGTAGCATAACGACTAGATCGGAGCTTCCACAAAATGCCAATCATCAACTTTCAACCAATAGTTCATCATATTTATATCATATCATCACACTCATCATTCAATCATGAGACAAAGGTCAATCAAACTTGTCATTCATCCTGTCGAATGGCATCACACATTCATACCCTAAAGGGGTTTATAGTTATATTATTCTTTGTGAAAAATCTTGTAGCAACTTACCAGACAAAATACTATGCTTAAGTCATAATATATTACCTGATAAGTGAATACGTGTGGTGAACTAAGAGTTAACTATTCACTTTTAATCAATTTCGATTTGGCAGCGAGACATACATTAAACAGTCGTTGTTTCCGAAAATAAAGCAACACAAACAGAATTGCAAATAAACAAACTACAGGATGCTAGTTGCCGCATTCTCCATGATCTAAGAAGGATGCGGGAGTACATAATAGGGTGAGAAATAAAGATTTCTCAGTAGGAATTCCTAAATTTATGCATATCTGTCATCGTTATCATTTTCAGGTGTTTCAAATTTTTGGTTAATTAGGAGAAAATGTTACCTCACTAGGAGGTCCTACTCTCTACTCAATTAGTTATGTAAATCATAGCCCGAAACACAGCTTTGTTTAACTTAAGGAAATAAAGGAAATTAAATAGAAAATGAACAACCCGATCTGTGTACTGACATAAATAAGTGATAGTTATAAAGTGAGCAATAATATGTATATAACATCCAATGGTGCAATTTTAACTCAATGCATGAAAACTGAAATTATGGATATGCATGAAAAATGATGCACTTGATCTTAACTCATATTTTTCTATGCTTGGTCCCCTGGGAGTATATTGGCCATAAGACTCTTGGGTAATAGTCCACTTTTCAGGATCGAGCTCGTTCTTATGTAGGGTCGCCGGGTTTGCTTTCCCCGATTTCCCCACTGATCTATTCCCCTTAACTTTGTTCAAGGGCTGGCCTAAGTCATATGGAAATCCTTTCTCATGCTTATAGAGTAGCATTGCTTATCTAACACTTTGATCAATGCATGCATAACCTGTAAATTCGCTTTAATTGCATTTTCTGCTGAAATCTTAGCAGCATAATAGATCATGTCCGCTTCCCCATGAATAGTGCCAGACAACCAGGACATTTTAATCAAATAGTAAACTCATTATAAAACATCGTATTCATACCAAGAATATAACAATATTGATAGGTGCATGATTTAGAATCTTAAGTGTCAATCTATCTTGCGAGCTTTTAATTTCTATTAAGGTTCCCGAGTTTGACTTCCAATATTTAATAGGTTCTGAGTTTCAATCTTATACAAGTTCCAACTTCTCTGCATTATGTTCGGTCTCCTGAGATTATATAATTCTCGACTTTCGATATGATGCATTCCATGTCTTAATTCCCAACTTCAAGGTTATGTGTATGTAGGGTCAATATCTCGATTCCGATTTCCGACTTTAACCCATATTTGGCCTTCCAAGACTCATGAATGTTTTCCTACGTCCTGCCTTCCGACATTAGCCATACCCCGTCCTCCCTAATTTCCGAGTTACGACATTAACTATGCCCGACTAGTTTCCTATATCCTCAATCCTGAGTTCAACATCAAATATATCTGATCTAGCTTTCTCTCTCTACTAAGTTCCGAGTTCAATCATTAAGTATACCCTTTCAAGTTTAACCTTAAGTATACCCTTCCGGGTTCATCCTTAAGTGTACCCTTCCGAGTTCAACCTCGAGTATTCCCGATCTAGCCTTTTGTTTTACTGAGTTTAGAGTTCGATTTTAAGTGTACCGACCTAACTTTCTGTTTGCTAAATCCCGACTTCCGACATTACTCAAGTTATTTGTGTCTTATCCCAGACTTGTCCTACTTCTAGCCAGAATTGCACTCTTATGAGGGAAAATTCACTAAAAATAGAAGTCTAGGTTAAATCATGCGAAATTTATATCCATGTAAAGCTAATAGAACAAACTTTCAAATGAATTAAGTTTCATATCATTTGAATGAGTGTAACTTGGGATATAAGCTTTGAAATTGGACCTTACTAGACTACCCTGTTCTACCCTGGATTGGACATAGGGCAACTTTCTCGACTCACTGGGAACAAACGGGACCTTATCAAATTTGGAAATTTTTATGGGATATTCTCCATGTGTAAGCTTTCTAACAAAATTAGTTTCACTCAATTTGGAGTTGTATAGGCTGAGTTACACCCTTCTCAACTCATACTGCTCGGATGAAAGTCTTGATTTCCAGGTCAAGTTTCAAAAATTCATAACTTCCTCTTTACTAATCCAACGGCCTTATATTATATATGTATGGAAAGCCTTGAATGTCTAGTTTCATATAAAAATAGATTCATGGAGTTTAAACGGCTGTAAGCAGAGCGGTACACTCTGCCGTATGGACCGCCGAGGAAAAACCCTACTAGCTTCTTGAGTTTTCTCCTTTCTTCAAGTTATTTCATACCAATTCTATTTCTAGTCATAACATACATGCAAACTCAGCCATAAAACATTATCATCACTCCACATATTATCAATAGCACAAAGTATACAAGACCCACACACAAATCCAAATCAAGGAAAATAAGAAGAGAAGTAGGATTCCTACCTTTACTAGATATGATTCTTTTTGAATTTGTGGTTGGAATTGAAGAAATCTTGTTATAGCTTGAAGGTTTGTGGGAGAGGAAGATGATATGAGTTGAGATGAGATGAGATAATGGAGAAAACAATGAAGAGGGGTCAGCTTAGATAGGGCTGAAAATGTGCAAAGGTAGATAAGGAAAAACTTAAAAACTTCTAAAGCAAGTTACATGTGATTGATGCATTTGATTGGGTTATGTAACTTAGTTTGGCAGCCCATTTGGAGGGTTGAGATGGCGCCACTTGCATGGGAAAGTTGGCTAAATCTTGGCCATCCATCCTAGGGTTCTCATAGTATAATTCCTATTGATCCGATTTTGACAATTTAAATTACCAAAATCTTACCGATTTCTCTTAAATCGGTAAATCGGTTTTAGAAAAATTCTGTGAGGTTTCCTATGTTCCTAATCCAATTCCATCAAGCCTAATCACTTCTAAATCACACTTAACTAGCTTTAAGTAAATGCTTAATCGAATTTCGATTAAACCCACTTATTCGATAAAAAACTGAACAACTCGGTTACTAACAATAAAATTTTTCGGACGTTACAAATCTTATGAATCATCACATGATTTCTCGTGGTTACCCATGAGAGAATCACATAGTTAAGATATATGTATGTGGTCTTTTAGTTACTTAGTTCTCATAGGAAATTATTCTTGACTTGAGTTCATGTCTTATGGAACACTTGTTCAAATTAATTAAGTTAAGTGATTCTTTCATGTAACGCTCAAAATTTTTAAATCTAATTAAGTGTGATTTAAGATGATTAGTTATGATGAAATTAGATTAGGAATATAGGAAAACTCACAGAAAATTTTCAAACCAGTTTACCGATTAGAGAGAAATCGGTAAGATCTCGGTATTTTAAATTGTCGGAACTGGACCAATAGAAATTTTTCTATGAGTGCCCTAGGATCAATGGCTAGGATTTAGCCAAACTACCCCCTCATGTGGTGCCTTGATCAGCCATTGAGGGAGGGAAGCTAAGCAAAATTGGATGATGAAGTGAAGTCCACCAATCACATGAGCCTTGCTTCCAAAAATCTTCACCTTTTCTCTTTCCCTTCTTGTCATTCTCGATCACCCAAAAACTGCTGAAGCTCATCTCTTTTCTCTTCTCCTTACTCTCATTTCACTCCATCTTCATCCCTTCTTCAAGTCTCATCACAAGTTGCTTCCATCAAAGCCACTAAATCAACTCAAATTCAACTAGACAAGGTAGGAATCCTAATCCTCTTCTTATTTTCCTTGGTTTGGAGTTGTGTATGGGTCTTGTATATCTTATAATACTGATGTTATGTGAAGTGATGATGAACAATTATAGTTGGTTATGTGTAACACCCTCCTAAGTACAGTACTATACTTAAGTCATAGTACCCCACCCTGGAGTTGTTACGGTTACCTGAACGGACCTTATCTGACAGCAACTCCCGCCGCGCTACTCTGATACTTTCTGAACTTTCTGGAGACAACACGGAAAATAGGAGTGAGAATTATAAATTCTCAGTAGGATTCTCTACAATACACATGTAATGTCATCGTTGTCATCCCCAGTTTGCTTCGGTTTATTATGAAAAAGGTGAACATATAATGTGGACTATTTAATTTTACAGTTAGAAGATATATTATCCGAAGCAACGTTCACTTTTATCATACACTTGGCATCTGAGAGAATTCATAAAAATTCAAGTCATGAATCATATTGGGACTAATAACTGAAATACAATAAAGTACGATAGCCTCAATGCACTAGAGACATAATTTCTACATATACTTTACTGGTACTACAGTATATTAAGATGATGCCCACATGACATCAATATGCTGAGAACCTAACATCTGTACATAACTTAACTTGTTTTTGAATTCATACATAGGCGTAAAACTTGCTTTTCTTCCTTCATCTTTCTTTTCTTTGTCATCATGAAATCTTTACGTGCCACATTCCAGAGTATGATCGCCATGTCATACCCCATCAGAGCGTGATCGCCATGTCATGTTCCTTAGAATTGTGGGATCTCCCTTTGGTACTTACACTAGCTGGGTCAAGCCATGCCTCATGTAAGTTCTGTCCCCTATACTCACACTAGCTGGGTCGATGCCATGCCTCATGTAAGTGGGGTACCTGCATAAGCTTTAATCTTTAATCTTTTACTTTGCACACCTAGGCGTTACGTATCGCCATCCCTAGGGTGCCTTTTACGCTCTTCGGTGAGTCCGCCTTGGAGTGAGCTCGTCAGCTTCACCCGTGACCGTCGTCACACCGACTCACCCGCAAGGGGATCCATGTGCCTCTAGTCTTGGAGGGATCTCATTCTGGTCACGTGCCTCTAAGTGAAGGGATCGATTCTGGTCACGTGCCTCAAAATTGAGGGATCTCATCTGACCACGTGCCTTCAACATAGAGGGATCTCATCTGACCACGTGCCTCCAAGGTAGAAAGATCTCATAGTTTTAGCTGCCTTCACAAGGAGGGATTCAAAGTGCAACTGCCTCCAGGTGAAGGGATTCATATCGTTATATTTAACTGCCTTCATAGGGAGGGATCTTAAGTATCTGCCTCCGAGTGAAGGGATTTACATTCAATATATTTACATTCTTTCACTCTCATGCATAATCAAGCGTAGTCATATTGAGTGTACTCGTACATATACCTCATAACATAATTATGTCATTCTTGAATATAGGCTTCATAGTTTAGTCTCACATATCTCTTATCATACTTATGTCATTCTCAAATATAGGGTTTCTATATACCCATTCATATTCTAATTCTTCCTTGGTAATCCATATCATCATCAGATTTATCCTTGCATGTAAACATTCCCAATTTCATAAACTTCTACCGTAAATCCGGTAGCATGACGGATCAGATCCGCTTCCCCATGAATAGTGCCAGTTCTCACAGACAAATCAATCATAGCAACATAATCAATCTAACACATATATATATATCACTGCAAAACTGGCAATCCTCACTTAAACCTTATTTGTTTCCCTAACACTTGTAAAATTATCAACTTGGCCATTCTGCCAAACTTGCTCAGTTCTGCCCGGATTTTGTATAATCCACCTTTATTTCTATTCAACTCATTTAAAATTGAAATTTGGATATATCATAGCTCTATGTGTCTACTTTCTAACCTCTTTAGTCCCATATCATTTCGATTTACGAAACTTAAGATATTCAACTTTTACCTCAGCCTGTCAGCCACTAGCCCAAATTACACTCCTGGAAGTATAAATTCACTAAATATCGAAACTAAGCTCAAATCATACAAATTTGGTCTCATATTGAAGCCAACAGGACAATCTTTCATTTGCCATAGGTTTCATTCCATTTGCTTAAGTATACCTCGAGTTATAAGTCCTGAAAGTCGACCTTCCTGAACTACTCTATTTTGGCCTGGTTTGGACATAGAGTAACTTACTCGAATTACTGGGAGCAATTGGGACCATAACAAACTAGGAATCTCATATTGGGATGTTCCCCTATGTGTAAGCTTTCTAACAAAGTTAGTTTCACTCAATTTGGAGTTGTATAGGGCGAGTTATACCCTCCATAAGTCACCATGCCCGGATGAAATCCCTGAACCCTAGGTCAAACTTCAAAAATTCGTATCTCTCTCAATACTAATCCAATAACCTTATATGACATATCTATGGAAAGCCCTGGATGTCTACTTTCATTAAAAATGGTTTCATCGGATTTGACCGATTGTAGGCTGAGCCGTACACTCCGCCGTACGGACTGCCGTGGAATTCTTCATCCAGACAGCATCCTAACCCTTGGTTCCTTCTAATTTTCTTCTTCTAACTCTAATTTCAACTCAATATTTCATATTAATCTTCTATTAATTCAATCATAATTCATCATAATACATCCAATAATTCATCAAATACATAAAGAAGAGTATAATCTCATGCAATCATAGTGCAAGAAATTCAAGATTAGAAGTAGAATCCTACCTCTTTGGAGTATGATCTTGCTGAATCTGATTTCTGGATTGATGGACCCTTGACCAAGCTTGGGGATTTGATGGAGTTTGGTTGAGAGAGGAAGGGAAGGAGAAGGCTGGTGCAAGAGGAGGAAAAGGAGATGTAAATCAGCTGGGGTTGAAGGGGGAAGTCTGACTTAAATACAAGAAAATGTGGTGTTGATTGGCTGAAGATTTGTGGTTGAAGTTCGGCCACATCTCTCACTTTTGTGGCCAACTTGCTCTCCACGTCATCCAAAAACTGGGATACGCTTCCGCTCTACCTGAAATCGGAACTCGTCCCTATATTACTTGAAGTCGGAACTCGTGACCTTTTTTTTTACAGTGCTTGAAGCTGAAACCGGATGTCGGAACTCGTACCATGTTGTTGGTGACTTGAGGAAATCTTGTTTATTCTGATTCTTGGAATCAAGGTCGGATATCGGAAGTAATGCAGCTGAAAATCATATAATCTCGGAACTCCCTATCTGAACTCGGGAATGTCAATGCACATAAAATCGGAGATCGGAAGTCGTGTATAACTGAAATCAACTCAAAGATTTGAACTCATGTCCATTGAGTTCAACTCATGTACTATTGTGTTAAACCATTACTTCTGAGGTCGGAAACCACGCACACTATTGTGAAGCATGAGGCATGAGGTCGGAACTCGGGCATTCGAAACCCAAGTACTTAAACCCGGAAGTCGGGATTTATATACAGTGTGTGATGAGATCGGAAACCGGGTATATTTATCCTTGAAACATGAAGCCGGATATTGAGCAAGACTAAGTCGGAAATCGTATATTTAGTAAGGCGAACTCGGAATTCGGAATTTATCCCATTCTGTGTAGAATTCGATGATGAAGTCGGGAATTGAAATTGATCAGTCCTGAGGGTGAAGTCGGAACTCGGAAATTGGAAATAATATTCTAACTGATATTCCAAAATGAAGCCGGAAATCATGGGCTTGAAGGTTAGGTCGGAAATCGGAACTCAGGATGTTACATTATGCATGTATATTATGATTAGACTTAGAATTGGTGTGAAAGAACTTGAAGGAAGGAGAAAACTCATGAAGCTCGTAGGGTTTTTCCTCGGCAGTCCGTACGGCAGATTGTACGACTCTGCCTATAGCCGTTTAAACTTCATGAATCTATTTTTATATGAAAGTAGACATTCAAGGCTTTCCATACATATATCATATAAGGCCATTGGATTAGTATTGAGAGAGATATGAATTTTTGAAGTTTAACCTAGAAACCAGGACTTCCATCCGAACAGTGTGAATTTAGAAGGGTGTAACTCACCCTATACAACTCCAAATTGAGTGAAACTAACTTTGTTAGAAAGCTTACACATAGGAGAACATCCTGTAAGGAAATTTTGAGTTTGTTATGACCCCATTTGCTCCCGATGGTTTGAGGAAGTTGCCCTATGTCCAAACTAGGCCAAAACAGGGTAGTTCAGGAAGGTTAAGTTTCAGGGCTTATATCTCAAAATATACTCATCCAAATAATATGCAACTTCCTTCAATTGAAAGCTTATTCTATTAGCTTTATAGAGATATAAATTTCGTATGATTCCACCCAGATTTCTATTTTTGGTGAATTTTCTCTTATAAGAGTGTAATTCGAGCTAGAGACATGTGTGAAAACTAGATTAAGTTTAATCCGTATCGGAACTCGGGAAATAGTGAATTTAAGTTGAACTCGTAGGTGTTGAACTCGGAAATCTAGCAGATAGAGAGCTAGGTTCGGTGTACTTTAGGTTGACCTCGGAACTTAGTAAACAGAGGACTAAGTTGGGAATATTTAAGATTAAACTCATAAGGATGAACTCGGAAGGGTGACTTAACGTTGAACTCGGGACTTAGTAAATAGTAAACCCGATCAGGTATAGTTAATGCCGGAACTCGAGAACGAGCAAATAGGAAACTAGTCGGACATAGTTAAAATCGTAAATCAGAAAGAAAGGAAGAAGTGGTATAGTTAATGTCAGAATTCGGGAATTAGAAGACATCCGTAAGTTTTGGAGGACTAATTATCAAAGTCGGAAATCAGGAGTTAAGACATTGAATACATGATCACAGAAGTCGGGAACCAAGATATGGAACTCCAGAAGTTGAAGCAGATATGACATCAGAACTCGGAAGTAGGTTATGAGCTTAAACTTGGGAACATCAATAAAAGTTAAAAGGCTTGGGAGACAGCTTAAGGCTTGCACCTATTGATATTGTTATCTTCTTAGCATAATCACAATGTCCTATCCTGAGTTTGCTGTCTGATTTAATTATGATATGAAGTATATGTATGAGTACGTTCAGCATGTCCATGCATGATTATATATGAGAATGAAATGATATAAACATATTAAATGTGAATTCCTTCACCTGGAGGCAGTTATGAGATCCCTCCTTGTGAAGACAGTTAAAACTATGAGATCCCTCTACCTTGGAGGCATGTAGTCAGATGAGATCCCTCTACATTGAAGGCACATGGTCAGATGAAATCCCTCAATTCTTGAGGCACATGACCAAAAGAGATCCCTTCAACTTAGAGGCACGTGACCAAAATGAGATCCCTCCAAGACTAGAGGCACGTAGGTCCCCTTGTGGGTTAGTCTGTGTGACGACGGTCATGAGTTGAGCTGACGAGGTCACTCCCAGATTAGACCACCCAAGGGCAATAAATATTAAAGAATTAACATATGCAATCACCTTAGGGATGGCGATACGTAATGCCTAGGTGTGCCATATGAATTCAAGATGAGTAATCCTACACTTGAGGACGACGATACGTAACGCTCAAGTGTAGGCAAATGCAGACACCCTAGGGACGGCGATACGTAACACCTAGGTGTGTCGAATGAAGAAATAACCAGTACCTTTGCATAAATTCAAGTACAAGTAAAGTTATGTGTAAATGTTATGTCTCCAGTATATTGATGCTATCATATTTTAAAATGTTGCAGTTGTTATTCATAGTATAATTCATGAATTGAATTTGTATTGTATAGGCTCTCCCAAATGCCAAGGGTATGAGTAAAATGAACTTTGCTTCAGATAATATATTTTTGAACTATAAAATTGAACAGTCTACATAGCATGTTCACATTTTTCATAATAAACCGAAGCAAACTGGAGATGACAATGATGATAGCAGGTATGATGGTTAAAGGATCCTACTGAGAATTCAAAATTCTCACTCCTATTTCTGTGATATCTCCAGATAGTTTGAGAAGTTGCAAAGACGACTGAAGGTGTTGTCAGTTAAGGTCCGATCAGGTAACCGTAACAACTCTTGAATGTGGTACTATGACTTAAGCATAGTACTATGCAAAGGGCGACATTACATTTCATTTCCTTGAAATAGTGCATTTAGTGATTCCTAGGTTCATGATATGCTCAGAGGCCCTTATCATACTTTTGTTCCCAAGGAGTTCAAGATCCCTCTAACTCTTAGGTCATGACATCACATAACCACATCATGAACCCAACAACACCATGTTCATTAAAAACTAAGGGTGGTTTTTAACTTAACCAATTTACAAAGTTTCAAGCTTTTATCACTAACATAACAAGATCTTACCTTAAGTATTATAAAAGTTATCATTCTTTATAAAGTAGTTATAAAGTTTTGTTCTTTATGAAAGTAAGTGCCTCTAAATTAAGCTCTTATCTTAAATATTTGATCTTCATGAAATAATGATACAAGTTACTAGCCTTTTAACTAAAAAGTCTTGTTCTTTATGTAAGTTGACTCTTTTAATTATTCTAAGACCTTCAAGGTCTCATCTTTATAATTTAAAGTTATCTCTAAATTAAAAAGGTTCCTACTTTATCAACTAGCCATATGAGACATTAGCTTTAAAGTTATAAAGTATCTTTATAAAAGTTAGCACCTTTATGACTCAAAAATACTATTTTTGCTTAAAGCTTGGAGCTTTACTAATATATTCATCTCAAGATTCTACCTTTACAAGACTTAGTATGCAAGCTTATAAATTTATGCCTTAAAGTCACCTTCTTGATTAAAGTTTAAAACTTTATGAAAGGATTTACATCCAAGAATCAATCTTTACAATCTAAAGTGACAAAATACCATTTTTATAACTCAAAAAGGCTTAATATTCCAAAAAGTTTAGACTTTAACATATATTCTTGTCTTCAAAACAAAACAAAACTTTATGGAAGCACAAAGGTTGCGCCACTTTTAAGGAATCAAGAAGCAAACTTTTTAAAGCTTTAAGCTTTTAGGATATTCATAGTCTTATCAAATCATGAAAAACATGTAAAGATGGAACCTTTCTAATCATAAACTCATCATAAGAAAAAGAGCAACTTTAAGCAAGATACCATCAATTACATCAAGAGCATTCAAGAATAAGAACATGAACATACTTTTCCAAAAGTAGAAATATCAAGAACACTTGAAGAAGAACAAGATCATATTTTTCCAAAAGTAGAAACATCAAGAAGAACACTTTAAGAAGAATATGAACATATTTCACCAAAAATAGAGATATCAAGAACACTTGAAGAAGAACATGATCATATTTTTTCCAAAAATAGAAACATCAAGAACACTTAAAGAAGAACATGAATGTATTTTTCCAAAAAGGGAAACTTTTGCTCATGAAGAGCATGAAAGATTTCCTCAAGTTTTCACTTAAAGATCTTGGTCATGAAAAGAACCAAGCTTCAAGCTTTCTTGAGTAAACAAAATAAAAAGATGAAGATTACTACCTTTCTTGAAGATGGTGCAAAACAAGAGAAGAGGAAAAAGAAGATAATGGCTCCTCTTGACGATGATGGTGGCAATTTTGCAAGAAGGAAGGAGAAGCTCTTAAGTTCTCTTGAAAATAATGGTGATAGTGTTTAGATCTTATCTTCAAAGACCCAAAAATGAGGTCCTTGAAAGGCTAAGTGAGAGGTTTTAGTGGTGGTGGTGGTGAAGAAAAAGAAGAAGATGATGATGAAGAAGATGAAGAAGTGTTTAGAGAGAAGTTGGAGGATTTGGTTTCAAGAGAGAGAATGAGATGAGTGAAAATGAAATGGATAAGGGTAGGAGAGAGAGAAAGTGGCATCCTCGTCATAAAGGGAAGGAGGGAGATATTTTCTTAATTTTGTGTTAATTAATGTAACATCCCCATATGATGTAATAGGAAATGATGAAAATGTCCTTGGGCAAGCTTTTATTTTTATAGCCTTGCCCCTGAACATTTTTGAAAATAACATTTAGGTCCTTATATCAATTGAATTAGCAGAATAAGGTTTTAAACGAAGCAGAACCACGTAGCGGAAATGTAGAAACCTAAACCTCGGCTAATTAAGCCACGGAGGTATCCATATGTGCAATGACATGGGATGCCCCTAGACTTGTTCAAAATTACAGAAATGCCATTAGCTATGGAAAACAGAAAATAGAAAAGTTCTAAATTTGCAAAACGTTTAATTTACGTCGTTACTCGATTTATTCAATTTGTGTTAACTAAGTAAGGTTAATTGGAAAGTAATTAAAGGTTAATTAGGAGTTAATTAAGTGTTAATTAGAGAAACTAGACTTGAGGGAATTAGAATAGATACATAGAAACTTTCACAAAAAGTTTCCCAAGCTAGCTTGCCGATTTAAAGGAAATTAGTAAGATTTCGGTATTTCAAACTGTCGGAACCGAATCAATAGGAATTATACTGGGAAAACCCTAGGATGGATGGCCAAGATTCAGCCACCACACCCTTGCATGTGGTGCCACCATCAGCCCCAAAAGGGTAGCTACATCAAGTTGAATGATCAACACAAATCTACCAATCAAATGAAACTTGCTTCAAAAGTTTTCACTTTTTTTCCTTTCCTACCCCTTTGCATTTTCGGCCAACATAAGGGCAGACCTCTCTTCATTTCTCTTCCTTTCACACTCATCTTCACTCCATCTTCATCCTCTCTTCAAGTCTCATCCAAAGTTTCTTCAATCTAAGACATCAAACCAATAAGGTTTCCACTAGATAAGATAGTTCGAGAAGGTTCAAAGACGGCTGAAGTTACTGTCAGATAAGGTCCGCTCAAGTAATAGTAACAACTCCTAAGTGTGGTACTATGACTTAAGCATAGTACTATATCAAGGGGGACGTTACAAAATGGTATCAGAGCCAGGTTTGTCCTCCCCGGACTTGGGATGGGCTGATTATGCTTCCAAGGAGGCATACTTTGAAAGTTTAGAAATGCCATGCTTTAGGTCCTTATATAACAAGAACATAGATGTTTGTGTATGGCAGCCATGTTGTGTGTTGTAACTTATCTGCCACACTTGACTACATACTGAGCTTGATCACATCAGTTTGTGGCAGCAAGTGTCGCAGCTTGCTCCAAATTACAATTTTAAAATACTTAATTACACTAAATTTGAAGTATAGTGTAACCAAGGTCGTCTCACAAGGATGTTGTTGCTATCTAGTTAAGTAACAAGGGGGTATGTGTAAACATACAGTAAATAAGCTATAAAAGAAAATTAGGTGAAAATAAAAACACTAGTTCAAAGAGTTCCTTAAGCATAAGGTGAATCAATCATTAATGCACAATATATCAAACACATGGAGTGCGACTAATTTGGGTTATTAGAGAGACCTCTACTAACAACCCCAGAATTCTACCTATAGAACTCTAGGAATTCAACCAACACATAATTGATTAGATAATTAAGACCTCAACTCTAATTAACCTATGTTGATTCTAGCCCCAATTGTATTAACCTAGGTTTGAACCCAAACCCAATTCCTAATTCTTTAACTAATCAAGTTTATACCAATTGACCAATTAGCAATCACCCAACTAATTCCTCATTCATAAAATCACATATCAATATCATTCAATGCAAATTTATAAATGAAAGAGGGCAAAGAATCAAGAAAACAAACATGATTGAAATTCAAGCATAAGGTTTCAAGATCACAACCATAATGCCCTTGGAGTCTCCTTGAACTAGCTTGAAATCCTACTCCTTCGTAGCAATGAAGGTTACAAAATAGAACCCAAAATAAGTATCTTACAAATGAAAGGAAAAGAAAAAGAAAAGAAGAGGAGAGGAGAAGAGAAGAATGAAAAATGAAAAATGTTGGAGAGGAGTCTTCTCTTCGCATCTCGGATTTCTCTTTTCTTATCAGACTTAAAACATGAAAATCCAAAAATACCCTTGAGCCCAAATTAATCATCTGTCTCTTAGCTTTAAGTGGACACCCAATTTGCTTAATTTGAACTTGAAATGAGAGAGTTATGGCCCAATCTTTGTAGCATATCCAGGTTGTACATTTATTCATGTCAGTCTATTTCAACAGCCAATAAGTCCATCAAGATGTCATTGTTTTGGAGAGTGCTCATTATGAATTGAAGCTTTATATCTTAACTTTCAAATGGCACCAATTTCATCTCAATCCAATGTCTACAACTCAAGTTATGGCCCAATTAGTGCATAATACTCAAGTTCTAGTGCAACAGCCTTGTTCTGACTTCGTGGCCTAATTCATCTTAATAGACATGTGAATTAGTTTTTGACTTCTTCATCAAAGTTGTAGATATTTCTCTCAGCTTTCCTAAAATATAAAATTTGTAATTTTTAGAGATCGACAACTCAAGATATACTCAAAATACAGAAAAAGTATAAATTTGTAATAATGTTAAAAAATACAATTAAGCTCAATTAAAGCCCAACTCATAAAATGTGTCTAATATTGATCAATTAAGAACAAAAGAGATCCAATAAACTAAATATAACGGTTAATCAATGTATCAAAATGTTACTTATCAGTATGTCATTCAGTATAGGTGGAGACTTATGACATTCAGCTGGCTTACTAAGGATAAAGGAATTTTGAGGGCAAAATTCTTTTTAAGGAGGGTAGTGATATAACATCCCCATATGACGTAATAGGAAATGATAAAAATATCCTTGGGCAAACTTTTATTTTTATAGCCTTACCCCTGAACATTTTTGAAAATGACATTTAGGTCCTTATATCATTGCATTACCTGAATAAGGTTTTAAACGAAGTAGAACCATGTAGCGAAAACGTAGAAACCTAAACCTTGACTAATTGAGCTACAGAGGTATCCATATGTGCAATGACATGGGATGCCCCTAGACTTGTTCAAAATTACGAAAATGCCATTAGCTATGGAAAACAGAAAATAGAAAGGTTCTAAATTTACAAAATATTTAATTTACATTGTTAGTCAATTTATTCAATTTTTATTAACTAAGTAAGGTTAATTGGAAAGTAATTAAAGGTTAATTAGGAGTTAATTAAGTGTTAATTAAAGAAACTAGACTTGAGGGAATTGGAATAGATACATAGAAACTTTTATAAAAAGTTTCCCAAACTAGTTTGCCGATTTAAAGGAAATCGGTAAGATTTCGGTATTTTAAACTGTAGAAATTGGATCAATGGGAATTATATTGTGAAAACCTTAGGATGGATGGCCAAGATTCAGCCACCACACCCTTGCATGTGGCGCCACCATCAGCCCGAAAAAGGACAGCTACATCAAGTTGAATGATCAATACAAATCCACCAATCAAATGAAACTTGCTTCAAAAGTTTTCACTTTTTTTCCTTTCCTACACCTTTGCATTTTTGGCCAACATAAGGGGTAGACCTCTCTTCATTTCTCTTCCTTTCACACTTATCTCCACTCCATCTTCATCCCCTCTTCAAGTCTCATCCAAAGTTTCTTCAATCTAAGACATCAAACTAACAAGGTTTCAATTAGACAAGATAGTTTGAGAAGGTTCAAAGATGGCTGAAGTTGTTATCAAAAAAGGTCCGCTTAAGTAACAGTAACAACTCCTAAATATGGTACTATGACTTAAGCATAGTACTATATCAAAGGGGACATTACAATTAAGGTTTAGGGAGACAAATTGGATAATGGGGGAACAAAGTATGTACCATCTTTTACAAAAAGCAACCTTGTCTTATGCTTTATGCTTTAATGACATCATTATCTAGTTGACTTAATTTGAATTTAATCATGTGATTCAGTGCTCTTGCAACTTAATTAAGATGATTAAGTAAGGATTAGTAATTAACACACAAGAACATGATTAACTAAAATTAATCTTGTGTTTAGTGCTTAATTAGGCTATTAAGGCTCTGACTTGCTTAATTAGAGATTATCTAATTTCGATTAAGCATTCTCTTGACTTATCTCACTCGAGTTGACTTATAAACTCTTCGTTAACCACTTAATTAAGCCTTAATCTCATAGTTTCTCATTAAGTGCCTAATTACTCAGGGTTACTGAGGTAATTTAGCACGACATGAAATTGAGGATATTACAGTGGTAGTTTAATCCGAAATCGTAATCCTTCAAAAACTTTAACGACCTTCTTTGCCTCATATTAAGCTCCCTTTGGTCAAACAGGTATTTCAAGCTCTTGTGATTTGAGAATACCTCGAACCTAACTCCGTACAAGTGGTGTCTCCATACCTTTAACACAAACACCACAATCGCTAGCTCCAAGTCATGGTTGGTTAGTTTACTTCATGGGGCTTTAGCTGCCTAGAGGCATAAGCTACCACATTAAGATTTTGTGTCAAAACACAACCTAAATCTCTCCTAGAGGCAACAAAGTAAACCTCAAAATCTCCCTTAGGGTCGAGCAAAACTAGCACAGGTGTGGAAGTCAACTTCTTTTCAACTCTTGAAAACTTTTTTCACATTTCGCAATCCATTCCAAAGCGGCAATCTTCCTAGTTAGCTTAGTCAAAGGTAGGGATATTTGAGAAAATCCCTTTATAAACCTTCAGTAGTATCCAACTAAACCAAGGAAACTCTGAATTTTCATCACTGTCGCTAGTCTCTCCCAGTTCATTACAGCTTCCACTTTACTTGGATCCACGGATATCCCTCCTTTAGACATGACATGACCCAAGAACTTCACTTCCTCTAACCAAAATTCACACTTTGACAACTTAGGGTAAAGCTTCTTGTGTTTTAAGATTTCTAGCACAATCCTAAGGTGCTCTTCATGTTCCTCCTTCATTTTTGAATAAATAAGGATGTCATCTATGAAGACCACTACAAACTTGCCCAAATACAGCCTAAAAATTCTATTCATATAATCCATAAACACAGTTGGGGCATTAGTCAAACTGAACGATATTACTCTATACTCATAATGCCCATACCCTGTCGGGAATGTCTTCCTCCTTTACCCGAATTCGATGGTATCCAAACCTCAAATCTATCTTTGAAAACACTACTTCTCCTCTTAGCTGTTCCATCAAATCATCTATCCTAGGTAAGGGGTACTTATTCTTCATTGTGACCTTGTTCAACTACCGATAGTCTATGCACAGCCCTATACTTCTGTCCTTCTTCTTGACAAATAGCACCGGGACTCCCCAAGATGAGGTACTAGGTCTCACAAACTTCTTTTCCAATAACTCCTCCAACTGAGTTTTTAGCTCCACTAGCTCTAACGGGGACATTCTATAGGATTCTATAGATATCGGTCTTGTCCCTGGCACAAACTCTATGGAAAACTCTATTTCTCTCTCAAGGGGAAACTCAGGGATATCCTCGGGAAAAACTTCGGGGTATTCCTTAACCACAGGAATCTCACTCAAACTTGCTCGAGTTCGACCTCACTAGCCGATAGGAGAACGTATTATTGATTCTCAGTCTTATAATAGTAGAACAGAATAGTTTTAAGACTTGAACTAACAGATTCAACAGGTATAGAAGGGAACACCATAGATTTTATAGCGTACTCTAACATAACATGGTTGGCTAAAAGCCATCCATGCCTAAGATCAAATCTAAACCAGATAAAGGGAGACAAATTAAATTAGACTCATAGATTCTATCATTAATACTAAATTGGCATTTCAGACAACATAGGCAAGTTTTAACAGGTTTTCCAATGGGGGTAGAAACAAGCAATGTGTAAGGCATTTTAGAGACAGATAGTCCTAGTCTACCTATGCAATCATGAGAAATAAAAGAGTGCGTTGTGCTAGAATCGTACAGTACGGTTAAGGTGTTACCATCAACTTCGCACTTACCTCAAATGAGATCATCAGACTCCGTAGTCTACTTAGCATTCATGGTGAAGACTCTCCCTTGGCATTGTGGCTTGGGGGCAGGAGCGTCCTTGGTACAATTCTTAGCATCGTGCCCGGGTTGCCTGCACTTAAAACAGATGTTTTAATCGGTGTAGCAAGTCCCCTTGTAGTTCTTCCCACACTTTGGGCAGGCAAAATTGGTTGCAGGCTTCAAGGGTTAAGGGGCGGGTTTTGGAGGATTGGTAGAGGGCTTCTGTGGCTACTTGCCCTTGGAACCTTCACTGTGATAAGACTTCTTTTGCAGGCATTACTTCAGATGTTGCCCCTGAGACACCTTTCTCCTCTTGTGGGCCTCCGATCTTTGGATGGCCAGCTTCCTATTGCACTCTTCTACTACCCGACTCTTGTTGACAAGTGCCGCATAGTTCCTTATTTCTAACGGGGCCACTAGCACCAAAATATCGGCTTGCAATCCTCCTTTGTACTTCCAGTGCTTATCAGGATTTCATCAGTAGATTGTTGAGAACTTACATAGCTCCTCAAACTTTGCTGTGTATTCAGCAATGCTCATATCTCCTTGGTAGAGCCTCAAAAACTCCATTTCCTTTGCATTCCTCACGGACATCAGAAAATACTTTTGGTAGAAAGCCTCCTTGAATGTATCTCAAGTGATCTCTCTCTAGTCGCTTTCCAACAAAATCTTCGCACCCTTCTACCAGAACTCAGCATCTGATTTCAGCATATCAGTGGCAAAGACCACTTTTTGGGCCTCTAAGTAAGCCAAAATGAAGTAGATCTTCTCAATCTCCTTGATCCGCTCGTCAGCCTCATGGGGTTGAAAGTCCCTTTAAAACTAGGTGGGTTTGCCCTTTGAAATTTTGAGAATTTCTAATACTCAATGTCCACTCCATTTTCGCCAATGGACTCCTCGAATCTCAAATTCAGCTCGTCCATCATGTGCTCGGCTTGAGCTTGCATTGCATTTGCCATCTACTGGAAGGTTCTCATGAATTCGGCGAAGTTCGCTTTATCGCTGCTATCGTTAAAGGTACGTCTACAAGTTGCCATTAGTTCTTGAGCACACCAAACAAAGATATCGAGTTGACCAGGCCGAATATTAAGCATAAGCATGGAAGTAACTAAAGGCAATCTCACATGATGGTCATGCATTCTAAGTCCTACATCCTATCATACAAATGAAATTCAAAGCATGACCTAACAAAGCAAACATAGAATTATGCTCGGAAGCATAGTTAGTCTAACCTCAGGCTCTGTAAGATGAACTATTCTGATACCAAAATGTAACACCCTAATAATCTCATACTACACTTAAGTTGTATTGTAACATCCTCAATTTCATGTCGTGCTAAATTACCCCAGTAACCCAGAGTAATTAGGTACTTAATGAGAAATTATGAGATTAAGGTTTAATTAAGGGGTTGACTCGGATGAGAATAGTCAAGACAATGCTTAATCAAGATTAGATAATCTCTAATTAAGCAAGTCAGAGCCTTATAGCTTAATTAAGCACTAATCGCCTGTAATTAGTTTAATCGAGTTTAATTAAGGTTACTTAAGCCTAATCGCAAGATTAATTTTTGTTAATCGTATTCTTCTGTGTTAATTTCTAATCCTTGCTTAATCACCTTAATTAAGTTGTATGAGCACTTAATCACATGATTAAATTCAAATTTAGTCAACTAGACAATAAAGTAGAGAGTGATGTCATTAAAGCAAAAAGCATTAAACAAGAGTGCTTTATGTAAGAGTTGACCATGTTTTGTCTCCCCATCATCCCATTTGTACCCTTAATCAATAATTAACACAAAAGTGAGCAAAATATCTCACTCTCCCTCCCTTTAATGTAGGACGCCACTTTTTCTCCCTCCCTCCCTCCCTCATCCATTTTCATTTTTACTCATCCTATTCTCTCTCTTAGAATCAAATCCTCCAACTTCTCTCTAAACACTTCTTCATCTTCTTCATCTTCTTCTTCCTTTGTCCATCACCACCACCCAAAATCACTCACTTAGCCCTTCAAAGACCTCATCTTTGGGTCTTTGGAGACAAGATCAAAACACTGCAACCTCCATTTTCACAAGATCTCAAGAGCTTCTCCTTCCTTCTTGCAAAACCGCCACCATCATCATCAAGAGGAGCCATCATCTTCTTCTTCCTCTTCTCTTGTTTTTGCGCCTTCTTCAAGAAAGTAGTGATCTTCATCTTTTTCATTTTGTTTGCTCAAGAAAGCTTGGAGCTTGGTTCTTTCATGACCAAGATCTCTAAGTGAAAACTTGAGAAGATCCTTCATGCTCTTCAGGAGCAAAAGTTTCCATTTTTGGTAAAATATGTTCTTGTTGTTCTTCAAGTGTTCTTAAGTTTCTTCTTTTAGTAAAATGTGTTCTTGTTGTTCTTCAAATGTTCTTAAGTTTCTTCTTTTAATAAAATGTGTTCTTGTTGTTCTTCAAGTGTTCTTAAGTTTCCTCTTTTAGAAAAATATGTTCTTGTTGTTCTTCAAGTGTTCTTAAGTTTCTACTTTTGGCAAAATAGGTTCTTGAATGTTCTTGATGGCATCTTGCTTAAAGTTGTTCTTTTTCTGATGAGTTGATGATTAGAAAAGCTTCATCTTATTATGTTTTCATGATTTGATAGGACTATGAACATTCTAAAAGCTTTAAACTTTAAAAAGTTTGCTTCTTGATGCACAAAAAGTGGCGCAAGTTTTAGTGCCATCATAAAGTCTTCTTTTGTTTTATTTTGAAGACACAGATACATGTAAAAGTCTAAGCGTTTTAGAATAACAAGTCTTTTTGAGTTATAGAATGATATCTTGTTACTTTATGTCTTAGAAATCACACCTTAAAGAAAAGACCTTTTATAAAGTTTCAAACTTTAATCAAGAATGAAAGCTTTAAGTCATAAAAGTGTTGTTTTGTAGCACTTAATCCATAAAGTTTAGATCTTGAACCAAAACAATGTAAAAAAGGGTTAACTTTTATGAAGATGAAGACTTTTTAACCTTGAAGTCAATGTTCCATATCACTAGTTGACAAAGTGGGAACCTTTTTAATGTAGAGATAATTTTAAATCATAAAGTTAAGACCTTGATGGTCCTAGAATAATTAAATGAGTCAACTGTCATAAAGAACGAGACTTTTCATTTTAAAAGCTAGTAACTTATATCATTATTTCATAAAGATCCATTCTTAAGATAAGAACTTAATGTCAAAGGCACTCACTTTCATAAAGAATAAAACTTTATGGCTACTTTATAAAGAATGATAACTTTAATAATGTTTAAAGTAAAACCTTGATATGTTATTAATGAAAACTTAAAACTTCGTAAGTTGAATAAGTTAAAAATCACCCTTGGTGATTAGTGAACATTGGTGTTATTGGGTTCATGATGTGGTTATGCATTGTCATGACCCAAGGATTAGAGGGATCTCGAACTCCTTGGGAACAGAAGTATGATTAGGGCCTCTGAGCATACCATGAACCTAGGAATCACTAATTGCACTATTTCAAGGAAAGGAAACAATCACTTAACTTAATTAATTTGAACAACTCTTCCATAAGGCATGTACTTAAGTAAAGAATACTTTCATATGAGGACTAAGTAACTAAAAGGCCACAAACACATATCCTAACTATGTGATTCTCTCCTGGGTAACCACAAGAAATCATATGATAATTCATAATATTCTTCGCAAAGAAAAACACAACTATAAACCCCTTTAGGGTATGAATGTATGATGCCATTCGGCATGATGAATGATTAGCTTGATTGAGCTTTGTTTCATGATTGAATGATGAGTGTGACGATATGATACAAATATGATGAACTATTGGTTGAGAGTTTATGATTGGCATTTTGGGGAAGCTCCGGTCTAGCCGTTATGCTGCCGAATTTTCGTCAAAATTATGGACTTAGTCATATCATTGCATGTGTCTAGTCAAAGAAGTATTGTGCATGTAAAGTATAATGATAAGCAAAGAATTAATGGGATATGACCCTTTAATCACTTTCGGTAAGGGAAGTGAGAGACGGCGATCCACAAAGACTCAATGAACCTTTATGAGTGAGGCAAAGGTGACATCGAGGACCCTCCAACTTAGAGGTAACCAATATTGGCTTAGTCTGATTTGGTTAGTACTGCGTGACGACGGTCACGGAATGAGCTCATGTCCAAAAGCAGTCTATTTCAAAGAAAGGTAAAGACTGTTAAGCACGTGCTAAAAATGAAAGGAAAGTCAAAAGTATAACCATGGTTAAGTCTATGATGATGCATGCCCTTGCATGTATTATGTTGTCTATTTGCATTGTGAATGTTTATTCTATGTTTCAGTATGTATGTTAGATTATGATGACGTGGTTATGTTGTTAAGTTAAAAGTAACCCGCTTCGGGATTTACATTTTCTGAAAACTATTAAAATTGAACCGATATCTGTCCACTGTTTTTATATTAAACCCGAAGTGGCTGGGACGATGACGATGACATTGTGTTTGTCTAGTCACGATCTTATTGAAAAATTTAGTATTTCTCACTCCTACGTTTCCGTGTCGTCTTCAGAGGATGCCAGCGTCGGGCACGGTGGTGATCTTCATTGAGTTTCCGGTGATGTATTGGCACTTCGACCCGATGCTGAATGCATTTGTGCTGACTGCTCCGGCAGCAATACGGGTCTACATGTTCCATAGCCGCCAGTTTCGTGAACCCGTGATGAGTCCATTTTTCCGCCCTCATGAGCCGTTCAAGGACATCACTATGGATGACGTTCGCTTACCTTTCCACCCTCCGAGGTACCCCACTGATGAAGATTCCGATTTGGACACTCATCAGACACCGACAGTTTCATTGGATTCCGATCCTTCGGAGCCATCTTATCCGAGCCACCACATGGAGACGGACCCGTCTGAGCCTTCCTACCCATCAGTGATCCGTCTATCGTCCAATTTGTCTTCTTCTTCTGCAGCCCCTTGTCACACACCACCCCCGGTTCGTGATTGCAGGTTCATTCGTACTCATGCCGTGCCTCATAGGCATGGCCGTGCTCGAGGAGGAGGATGTGACGATATTCCTCCCAGTGGATTCGGGAACGACTACTTCTCGCCAGATGAGTGAAGAGTTGATTACATGCATAGCCGAGCATGAGGATAGCCCCTTTTGGTTGTAGCTAGGGTTATCATTTTTCTTGTGGCATGTATGGGTGTATGGGATTTCTTATGTATTTCATTTTATCATGTATTTCGTTAGGTCATTTTGTAGGGCCGACAGTAGGTATCGGACCCATTATTATCTTTGTGTACGACTACTGCAATTACTACTACTATACTAACTATAGGATGGCTATGGAATGAATGTTATCTTTATCTAAGATTGTGGTTATTCTTAATGCTTTTAGTTATGTTAAATGCGATGTATGTATGAGATAGTGACATTTGTATTATATGTTCATGATGTGCTCATGGCTCTCGATTTCAAAAACGGTTTACTTGTTTTATTCAAAAAAAAAAATTTACCCTTATTTTCATTAAAAAGTAATTTCTAAAAGGTAATGTTAGTTCCGCGAGCAAAAGTAACAACCAATAATTCCACAATATAACTTAAGTATAGAATAGAACTATTAGGGTGTTACATTTTGGTATCAGAGCAGTTCGTCCTTGAAGAGCCTGGGGATGGACTGACTATGCTTCTAAGTATACGAGTTAGTTAAGTCATGCTTTGAGTCTCGTTTGTATGATGAGACGTAGGAGTTAAATGTGCATGATCGTCTATTCTGAATGTGGTTAGTTGCTGGTTTAGTCTACATAAATGTTGAGCCTGATCAACTCAATGTCTTCTATTTTGTGTACCAGGAACTAATGGCTTCAAGAAGACGTGGTAGGCCCCGTAACGAGCCGGAAGGTCCCAAGGAAGTCATGGGGATGCTCCGCGAAATGGCTGCTGCCATGAGGGAGCAGGTTGCTGCTGCCCATCGCATGATAGAGCAAATGGAGCAAAAGGATGAGAAGAATCCCGAAGGGCACAATGGAGGAGCTGAGGTAGATCTTGAATACCTCAAGTTTGCTGAGTTCCAGAAGGCAAACCAGCCGAGTTTCAGAGGAATGTACAACCCCGATCGAGCTGATGAGTGGATCAAGGCCATTGAGAAGATTTTTACGGTGTTGGCCTGTACCAAGCAGCAAAAGGTAGCCTTTGCTACCTATATGTTGGAAGCTGATGCCGAGTTCTGGTGGGCAGGCACAAAGAGACTATTGGGAGGAACCCAAACCCACATCACTTGGGAAGTTTTCAAGACACACTTTTATGAGAAGTATTTCCCCGAATCCGTGAGGAATGCGAAGGAACTGGAGTTCATGAGTCTACGTCAAGGGACCATGAATATTGCGGAGTATACGGCCAAGTTTGAGGAGCTGTGCAAGTTCTCAATGATATATCAAAGGAACCCAGATGAGTGCTGAAAATGTGTGAAGTTTGAAGGGGGATTGCGTGAGGAGATATTGGCATCTGTAGGACCCATGGAGATCCGTGACTATGTTTCACTCGTCAACAAGTGCCGTTTGGTGGAAGATTGCAACCGCAAGCTATCGATGGCAAGGTCTGAAGCCTACAAGAAGAAGTTGGCACCGCAAGGGCAGAAGTTCAAGCCCTAACCCCTAAGGAAACCATTTCAAGGTGGAGGTTTCAAAGGAAAGCAACCCCAGAAGCCTATTGGGAATCCACCCAAGCCGACGAATAGTCAAGCTTGCCCTAAGTGTGGCAAACATCATGGAGGACGCCTTTGTTTAGCTGGCCAGAATGCTTATTTCCAATGCGAAAAGCCTGGACATATGGCTAGAGACTGCACTGTAAAGCTGTTATCCCCTACCAACAAGCCCCAACACCAAGGAAGGGTCTTTGTCCTTAATGCTGAGGAGGCTACTCAATCCGATGATCTGATCCAAAGTAAGTGCGAGGTTAATGGTAGGATCTTAACTATGCTGTATGATTCTGGAGCTACACACTCCTTCATTTCTCATGATTATGTAGAGAAATTAGGATTGTTTGTGTCCGAATTGCTTTATATGTTAATTGTTTCTACTTCTGCTGGGAAACCAGTTAAGACTTGTCATTGTTGCTTGAGTTGTCGTTTCCAAATTGATGGTAGATCTTTTGTAGCAAATTTGATTTGCTTGCCTTTGTCTGGTTTGGATGTGATTCTGGGCATGGATTGGCTTTCGGCTAACCATGCTATGATAAATTGCTCTGAAAAATCTATTATTCTTCCCCCTATACCTGTTAAGCCCGTGGAGCCTGTTAGTTTGTTTTTGAACTCTGTTAAGGTAGGAAGTAGTGAGTTGGATGATCAGGGATATGTTCTCCTTATGGCAAGTGAAGTGGAACTCGAGCAGGTACTGGATGAGATCCTCGTTGTCAGGGAATACCCCGATGTGTTTCCTGACGACATACCCGAGTTTCCCTCGGAGAGGGAAACCTAGTTTTCTATAGAGTTGATGCCGGGTACTGGGCCAATCTTTATAGCACCCTATAGGATATCCCCAATGGAGTTGTCAGAGTTGAAGGGACAATTGGAAGAATTGTTGGAGAAGAAGTTCGTAAGATATAGTGCTTACCTTGGGGAGCCTCGGTATTATTTGTGAAAAAGAAGGATGGTGGTTTGAGACTGTGTGTGGATTATAGGCAATTAAACAAAGTAACTGTTAAAAACAAGTATCCCTTACCTAGGATAGATGACCCCATGGACCAACTGCGGGGTGCAGCTATGTTCTCTAAGATTGATCTGAGGTCTGGGTATCATTAGATAAGGGTGAAGGAAGAGGATATACCCAAGACGGTGATGTCGTTTGGATTGACTAATGCTCCTGCTGTTTTCATGGATTATATGAACAGGATCCTTAGACCCTATTTGGACAAGTTTGTAGTTGTTTTCATAGATGATATTCTCATCTATTCGAGAACAAAGGAGGAACATGAAGAACATTTGAGGGTTGTGTTAAGGATCTTGAGGGAAAAGAAGCTTTATGCCAAGTTATCTAAGTGTGAATTCTAGATGGAGGAAGTAAAGTTCTTAGGGCATGTGGTGTCACAAGGGGGTATTACTGTGGACCCAAGTAAGGTTGAGACTGTGATGAATTGGGAGAGGCCAACCTTAGTGACTGAGATACGGAGTTTCTTGGTTTTAGCCGGTTACTATTGCAGGTTTATAAAAGGATTTTCCCAGATATCTTTACCCTTAACCAAGTTGACAAGGAAGGATGCCCCGTTTGTGTGGATAATGGACTATGAGAAGAGTTTTCAAGAGCTAAAGGTAAGTTAACCTCAACCTTAGTATTAGTTTTGTCGGACCCTAGTGGACCGTTTGAGGTTTACTGTGATGCCTCTGGGAAAGGTTTAGGTTGTGTCTTGATGTAGAATAGGAACGTGGTGGCTTATACCTCTAGACAGTTAAAGCCTCACAAAGTGAACTACCCCACCAATGACTTGGAATTAGCAGTAGTAGTGTTTGCCCTGAAGATATGGAGGCATTATCTATATGGTGTGAGGTTCGAGGTGTTCTCTGATCATAAGAGCTTGAAGTATCTCTTTGATCAAAAGGAGTTGAATATGAGGCAAAGGAGATAGATGGAGTTTCTGAAGGATTATGATTTTAGGTTGAACTATCATCCTGGGAAGGCCAATGTGGTGGCTGATGCATTAAGTCGGAAATCCTTGCATGCATCATAGATGATGGTCAAGGAGGATGAGCTAGTAAGGAGCTTTAGAGACCTTAACCTTGGAATTATGTTGACCCCCCATAGTATAAGGTTGAATTAGCTTAGGGTGACGAGCGATTTCAAGAGTCAAATTGCTCAAGCCCAAGGCGAGGAAGAGGAGTTCTTGAAAACCCTAGCATTGGTGAAAGAAGGAAATTTGAAGGGTTTTGCGCAAGGTATAGATGGACTATGGAAATTTGAAGGAAGAGTATGTGTACCCACAAGGGGTGACCTCCGAAGAAGGATTTTGGAGGAGGCTCATTAGAGCCATTTCACTATACACCCTAGTGTGACAAAGATGTATCAAGATGCTAAGAAAATGTTCTGGTGACCAGGATTGAAGAGGGATGTTGCAAAGTTAGTAGGCAAGTGTTTAGTCTGCCAGAAAGTAAAGATTGAGCACCAAAAGCCCTCTGGTATATTGCAACCATTGGAGATCCTAGAATGGAAATGGGAAAGTATCTCTATGGACTTCGTGATGGGTTTACCCAAAACCTAAGCTGGCTTCGATACAATATGGGTAATTGTTGACAAATTAACCAAGTCTATTCACTTTTTGCCCATTCGAGCTACTTATCCTTTGGAAAAGCTAGCCTAGCTGTATGTTCAAGAGATAATAAGACTGCATGGCATACCTTCAACCATAATCTCAGATAGGGACCCGAGGTTTATCTCTAGATTCTGGGGAGCCTTGCAAAAGGCATTTAGGATGAAACTTTGCCTAAGTACATCTTATGACCCCCAGACAGATGGGCAGTCGGAGAGGACTATCCAAACTTTAGAGGATATGTTAAGAGCTTGTGTGTTGGACAACTGAGGAAGTTAGGACAAATACTTACCTTTGATTGAGTTTGCCTATAACAATAGCCATCATGCAAGTATTGGTATGGCACCCTATGAAGCTTTGTATAGAAGGAAGTGCCAATTTACCCTATGCTGGTTCGAACCGGATGAGCAGAGCCTATTAGGACCTGATCTTGTGAGGCAGAACACTAAGCAAATAAGAAGGATTAGGGACAGAATTCTTATGGCTCAGAGCTGCCAAAAGAGTTATGCCGATAAGAGGAGAAAGCCTCTAGAGTTCCAAGAAGGAGAACATGTGTTCCTGAAAATCACTGCTACAATCGATATAGGCAGAGCCATGAAGGTCAAAAAGTTAAGCCCCCATTTCCTTGGCCTTTTTCAAATTTTAAAACTTGTCGGGTCAGTTGCTTACCAAATAGCCTTACCTCCAAATTTGTCAAACCTTCACGATGTCTTCCATGTGTCTCAATTGAGAAAATACCACTCCGATCCTAGTCATCTACTTGAGCCTAAAAGTGTACAATTAAGGGAGGACCTAGCTTTTAGTCTACCGCCATCTCGGATAGTGGATCGTGGGGCAAAACAGCTAAGGAGCAAGACGGTACCCTTGGCCAAGGTGGCTTTGGGTTGAGGGAATAGGGAAGAGTATACATGGGAGTTGGAGGCCGAAATGAAGGACGAGTATCCGAATTTGTATATAGGTAACAAATTTTTAGGGCAAAATTCTTTTTAAGGTGAGGAGAAATGTAACATCCTCAATTTCATATCGTGCTAAATTACCCTAGTAACTTGGAGTAATTAGGCACTTAATGAAAAATTATGAGATTAAGGCTTAATTAAGGGGTTGACTCGGATGAGAAGAGTCAAGAGAATGTTTAATCGAGATTAGATAATCTCTAATTAAGCAAGTCAGAGCCTTATAGCTTAATTAACAACTAATTGCCCATAATTAGCTTAATCGAGTTTAATTAAGGTTACTTAAGCCTAATCGCAAGATTAATTTTTGTTAATCGTGTTCTTGTGTGTTAATCACTAATCCTTGCTTAATCACCTTAATTAAATTGTATGAGCACTTAATCACATGATTAAATTCAAATTTAGTCAACTAGACAATAAAGTAGAGAGTGATGTCATTAAAGCAAAAAGCATTAGACAATAGTGCTTTATGTAAGAGTTAACCATGTTTTGTCTCCCCATCATCCCATTTGTCCCCTTAATCACTAATTAACACAAAAGCAAGCAAAATATCTCACTCTCCCTCCCTTTAATGTAGGATGCCATTTTCTCTCTCTCCCTCCCTCATCCATTTTCATTTTTACTCATCCCATTCTCTCTCGTAGAATCAAATCCTCCAACTTCTCTCTAAACACTTCTTCATCTTCTTCATCTTCTTCTTCCTTTGTCCATCACCACCACCCAAAACCACTCACTTAGCCCTTCAAAGACCTCATCTTTGGGTCTTTGGAGACAAGATCAAAACACTACAACCTCTATTTTCACAAGATCTCAAGAGCTTCTCCTTCCTTCTTGCAAAACTGCCACCATCATCATCAAGAGGAGCCATCATCTTCTTCTTCCTCTTCTCTTGTTTTTACGCCATCTTCAAGAAAGGTAGTGATCTTCATCTTTTTCATTTTGTTTGCTCAAGAAAGCTTGGAGCTTGGTTCTTTCATGACCAAGATCTCTAAGTGAAAACTTGAGAAGATCCTTCATGCTCTTCAAGAGCAAAAATTTCGATTTTTGGTAAAATATGTTCTTATTGTTCTTCAAGTGTTCTTCAGTTTCTTCTTTTAGTAAAATGTGTTATTATTGTTCTTCAAGTGTTCTCAAGTTTCTTCTTTTAGTAAAATGTGTTCTTGTTGTTCTTCAAGTGTTCTTCAAGTGTTCTTAAGTTTCTTCTTTTAGTAAAATGTGTTCTTGTTGTTCTTCAAGTGTTCTTAAATTTCTTTTTTTAGTAAAATGTGTTCTTGTTGTTCTTCAAGTGTTCTTAAGTTTCCTCTTTTAGTAAAATATGTTCTTGTTGTTCTTCAAGTGTTCTTAAGTTTCTACTTTTGGCAAAATAGGTTCTTGAATGTTCTTGATGGTATCTTGCTTAAATTTGTTCTTTTTATGATGAGTTGATGATTAGAAAAGCTTCATCTTATTATGTTTTCATGATTTGATAAGACTATGAACATTCTAAAAGCTTTAAACTTTAAAAAGTTTGCTTCTTGATGCACAAAAAGTAGCGCAAGTTTTAGTGCCATCATAAAGTCTTCTTTTGTTTTATTTTGAAGACAAAGATACATGTAAAAGTCTAGGCGTTTTAGAATAACAAGCCTTTTTGAGTTATAAAATGATATCTTGTTACTTTATGTCGTAGAAATCAAATCTTAAAGAAAAGACCTTTCATAAAGTTTCAAACTTTAATCAAGAATGAAACCTTTAAGTCATAAAAGTGTTGTTTTGTACCACTCAATCCATAAAGTTTAGATCTTGAACCAAAACAATGCAAAAAGTGGTTAACTTTTATGAAGATCAAGACTTTTTAACCTTGAAGTCAATGTTCCATATCACTAGTTGACAAAGTGGGAACCTTTTTAATGTAGAGACAACTTTAAATCATAAAGTTGAGACCTTGATGGTCCTAGAATAATTAAATGAGTCAACTTTCATAAAGAACGAGACTTTTCATTTTAAAAGCTAGTAACTTATATCATTATTTCATAAAGATCCAATCTTATGATAAGAACTTAATGTCAAAGGCACTCACTTTCATAAAGAATAAAACTTTATGGCTACTTTATAAAGAATGATAACTTTAATAATGTTTAAGGTAAAATCTTGACATGTTATTAATGAAAGCTTAAAACTTCGTAAGTTGAATAAGTTAAAAATTACCCTTGGTGATTAGTGAATATTGGTGTTGTTGGGTTCATGATGTGGTTATGCGTTGTCATGACCCAAGGATTAGAGGGATCTCGAACTCCTTGGGAACAGAAGTATGATTAGGGCCTCTGAGTATACCATGAACCTAGGAATCACTAATTACACTATCTCAAGGAAAGGAAACAATCACTTAACTTAATTAATTTGAACAAGTGTTCCATAAGGCATGTACTTAAGTAAAGAATACTTTCATACAAGGACTAAGTAACTAAAAGGCCTCAAACACATACCCTAACTATGTGATTCTCTCCTTGGTAACTACAAGAAATCATAAGATAATTCATAATATTCTTCGCAAAGAAAAACACAACTATAAACCCTTTTAGGGTATGAATGTATGATGCCATTCGGCATGATGAATGATGAGCTTGATTGATCTTTGTTTCATGATTGAATGATGAGTGTGATGATATGATATAGATATGATGAACTGTTGGTTGAGAGTTTATGATTGGCATTTTGGGGAAGCTCCGGTCTAGTCGTTATGTCACGGATTCACAAAAATTATGGGCTTAGTCATATCATTGCATGTGTCTAGTCAGAGAAGTATTATGCATGTAAAGTATAATGATAAGCAAAGAATTAATGGGATATGACCCTTCAATCACTTCGGTAAGGGAAGTGAGAGACAGCGATCCACAAAGACTCAAGGAACCTCTATGAGGGAGGCAAGGGTGACATGGAGGACCCTTCAACTTAGAGGTAACCAATATCAGCTTAGCCTGATTTGGTTAGTACTGCATGACGACGGTCACGGAATGAGCTCATATTCAAAAGCAGTCTATTTCAAAGAAAGATAAAGAATGTTACACACGTGCTAAAAATGAAAGTAAAGTCAAAAGTATAACCATGGTTAAGTCTATGATGATGCACGCCCTTGCATGTACTTATGTTGTCCATTTGCATTATGAATGTTTATTCTATGTTTCAGTATGTATGTTAGATTATGATGACGTGGTTATGTTGTTAAGTTAAAAGTAACCCGCTTCGGGATTTATGTTTTCTGAAAACAATTAAAATTGAACCGATATCTATCCATTGTTTTTATATTAAACCCGAAGTGGCTGGGATAATGACAATGACACTGTGTTTGTCTAGTCGCAATCATACTGAGAAATTTAGTATTTCTCACTCCTACGTTTCCGTGTCGTCTTCAGAGGATGCCGGCGTCAGGCACGGTGGTGATCTTCATTGAGTTTCCAGTGATGCATTGGCACTTCGACCTAGTGCTGAATGCATCTGTGCTGATTGCTCTGGCAGCGATACGGGTCTACATGTTCTATAGCCGCCAGTTCCATGCACCCGTGATGAGTCCATTTTACTGCCCTCATGAGCCGTTCGAGGACATCACTATGGATGACGTTCGCCCGCCTTTCCACCCTCTGAGGTACCCCACTGATGGAGATTTCAATTCGTACACTCGTCTGACGCCAACAGTTTTGTTGGATTCCGATCCTTCGGAGCCGTCTTATCCGAACCACCGCATGGAGACGGACCTGTCTGAGCCTTCCTACCTGTCAGTGATCCGTCTATCGTCCGATTCGTCTTCTTCTTGTGCAGCCCCTCGCCACACACCACCCCTGGTTCGCGATTGCGGGTTCATTCGTACTTGTGCCGTGCCTCGTGGGCGTGGCCGTGCTCAAGGAGGAAGATGTGGCGATATTTCTCCCGGTGGATTCAGGAATGGCTACCTCCCGCCAAATGAGTGAGGAGTTGACTACATGCGGAGTCGAGCATAAGGATAGCCCCTTTTGGTTGTAGCTAGGGTTATCATTTTTCTTGTGGCATGTATGGGTGTATGGGATTTCTTATGTATTTCCTTTTATTATGTATTTTGTTAGGTCATTTTGTAGGGCCGACAGTCGGTATCGGACCCATTGTTATCTTTGTGTATAACTACTGCAATTACTACTACTATACTAACTATGGGATGGCTATGGAATGTGTAACATCCCCACTTTCGTAAATGTAACGCTACTAAACTTTGAATTATTTCCCTTAGGCAGTGTGAGAATTTCTCAGGCAGTGTTATGCCATGATGATCCTCACACTTGGAATTATAGGGTAGTATAACACTGCCGTTGAAAATATGGCACTGCCATATGTTAAAAATTAAGAAATGACAAAAATACCCCTATAAAATTTTGTTAATTATAATAATGCCCATAATTTTTAGAAATTATGTTTTGACCCTAAAAACTTATTCTCACAATAACTCTAGAACTTTTCATGAAATGACCTTTATGTCCCCACATCTATAAAATTAGCAGAATGGGATTTTAAACAGAGCAGAATCACTTGGTGAAACCGTAGAAGTTTAAATCTCTGCCGATTAGGCCATGTAGGCAATCTGGTGTGAAATGACATGGGGTGCCCCTGGACTTGCTCAAAATTACGGAAATGCCATTAGTTATAGAAAACAGAAAACAAAAAGGCTCCGAATTTGCGAAAATGTCTAATTTACGCCGTTAATCTGTTTATTCGATTTCAATAGTTAAGTAAGGACAATTAGGAGTTAATTAAATATTTATTAGGAGTTAATTAGTTGTTAATTAGAGGGATGAGGCTTAAGAACAATTAGAATAGAGATATAGAAATTCTCTCAGATTTATTTAGTAAAGTTTTGCCGATTTGAAGAAAATTGGCGAAGATTCGGTACTTTAAACCGCCAGAACCGAATCAGTGGAATTTAACACTAACACCACTAGTTTGAGTGGTTGAAAATTGAGCCACTTCTACCCTAATGGATGGCGCCAATTGGCTGCCAAGTGAGTGGAGTGTGTAACGTCCGAAAAATTCTATCGTTATTAATCGAGTTTTCGGTTTTCATCAGATAATTGGGATTAATTAGGATTCGATTAAGCATTCACTTAAAGCCAATTAAGTGTGATTTAGAATGATTGGGTATAATAGAATTAGATTAGAACCATAGGAAACTTCATCGGATTTTCCTAAAACCGGTTTACCGATTTAAAGGAAATCAGTAAGATTTCGGTATTTTAAATTGTCGGAACCGGACCAATAGAAATTATACTATGAAAACCCTAGAATGGATGGCTAAGATTTAGCCAAAACATCCCTACAAGTGGCACCTCAATCAGCTATAAAAAAGGGCAGCCAAGTTGAGTTTGAATGGGAGATGAAATCCACCAATCACAATCTAACTTCCTTCAAAAGTCTTGAAATAATTCCTTTCTCCTTCCCTTTAATTTTTGTGCATATAAGCTGCTGAACTCTCATCCTTTTCCTTCTATTCACACTCATCTTCACTCCATCTTCAACCCCTCTTCAAGTCTCATCAAGAGTTTCTTCAATCTAGGACATCAAACCAACAAGATTTCAACTAGACAAGGTAGGAATTCCAACTTCTTTTCTTGTTTTCTTTGAATTAGGCTGATTGGAACTCCACTTTCTTCCCACTTTCTTGTATGATTCTGATGTTATCTTGAGTGATGATGATGAATTAAGACTGGTTTAAGGTGTATATGTGAGTTTGAATTGAAGATTGGATGGATTGATTAGAGAAGAACATGAATCCAAGAAGAATCCAAGAAGCTGTTAGGGTTTTCCCCTCAATGGTCTGTTCGGCGGAGTGTACGGTTCCGCCTACAGCTGATTAAATTCAATGAGACTATTTTTATATGAAACTAGACATTCAGGTATTTCCATACATATAAAATATAAGGCTATTGGATTAGTATAGAATTAGTTATGAATTTTTGAAATTTGACCTAGAAATCTGGATTCTCATCTGGGCAGTATGAGTTGAGAAGGGTATAACTCACCCTAAACAACTCCAAATTGAGTGCAACGAACTCTTTTTGAAAACTAACATGTAAGGAAACATTCCATAAAAATTTAAGAGTAAGATTCGTTGCCATTTGTTCCCAGCACATCAATGAAGTTGACTTAAGTTCAAATTGGGTTGGAATAGGGTAGTCTAATAGGGTCAAGTTTCGGGACTTATATCTCAAAATATACTCATGTAAATGAGATGAAACTTATTTCATTAGAAAGCTTGTCCTGTTAGCTTCAATTTAATATAAATTTCGTATGATTTCACCTACTTTTCTATTTTTAGTGAATTTTTACTTCTAAGAGTGCAATTCTAGTTAGTTGTAGGACAGATAGAAGTAAACTTTGAATAACTTGAGCTACATAAGTCAAAATGAGATGGGACTAAAAGGGGTGGAAACTAGACATATAGATATATAACATATTCAAAATTTAGTATGGTGAATTTTACAAAATCAGGCAGAATTGAGTAGAATGAGCAGAAAAACTTAGTTATGTATTTATGTTGACATGTTATATGATTGATATTATTGTTCGAAAACTTGATACCCTATGTTGGTTTTGCTGCTTGATTGATCCTTCTGGTGGCCTGGCACTATTCATGAGGAAGCGGACTTGATCCGTTATGCTGCCAAATTTTCGACAGGAATTTATGAGAACTTATGCTATGGGTGATTATGCCTTGAATATATTTATATTTATATGTCATGTTCATGTACGTCATGCATGCAAGCATAATTAGAATATGATATGAGAAGTAAGGTAAGAGACATATCCATGAATGGTCAAAGCATCCGCATGCATAATAAGATATGGAAAGAAAAAGATAATAAGAACTTGCAAGAGAGACATACCAAGTTACCACATGAGGCATGGCATAGACCCAGCTAGCGTGGGCCAGAGCGGTACTGTCTAAGACTTGGGCCAGTCCTCGACCAGATTTAAGGGGAATAGACCAGTGTGAGGTTCAGGGAAAGTAAACCTGTCACTCATGTATAGGTACGAACTCGAACCAGAAAAGTAGACTATTACCCAGGGGTGAGAGAGGCCATTCACCTCCGGGGGACCAAGTACAGAAAAGAGCAAGATCAAGTTGCAAGTTAAAGAAAGATAAGAATTAAGTTAAGTACACTTGCATACAGACAAGTAGAAGCATCTGTATGTGCATCTTCAATTATCCCATTAAGTCATAAGGTTATTAAGATTCTTGTTGAAGCATATTGCACTATTCGTATTTCTATGTCGTTATATAATATGGCAAGTGATTGTTAAAACATAACCCGCTTCGAGAAAGATGTTTTCCACTTAAAATTGAACCATTGTTTGCTTATATGTGCTCATGTTTTCATAATAAACCGAAGCAGCTGGAATGTTTATGATGGCACTGTATAAGAATAGTTCATGTCTACCTATTGAGAACTTTAGGTTCTCACTGCCTGCTTGTATGTTTTTCTTTTCGTAAACATTCCAGTATCTAAGTTGGAAATCGAGTGCGAGGTAGAGTATTGGGACATTTTCTGAGCAAGACTCGAACATAAACCAGACCAAGAGACTATTGAAGCTAGCTAGCGACCATGTCGAAGCAAGTTCTGTGTATTATATTAGCCACAATTTCTTTAAAATTATAATTATTTTATCCTCTATGTATCAGATACGACAAAACTTATGAACTATTAGTTAGCAATAAAGTATGCAGTTAAAGGGCCATGTATTATATTTTCCATATTTTAAAGTTTTCTCAGCACAGTGACACCTTTTTAATATAACTCCATGACTCGAGCATGGCTTATATAATAGAGGGTGTTACAGAATGAATATTATCTTTATCTAAGATTGTGATTATTCTCAATGCTTTTAGTTATGTTAAATGCGATGTATGTATGAGATAACGACGTTTGTATTATATGTTCACGATGCGCTCATGGCTCTCGATTTCGAAAATGGTTTACTTGTTTTATTGAAAAAAAAAAAATTTACCCATATTTTCGTTAAAAAGTAATTTCTAAAAGGTAATGTTAGTTCCGCGAGCAAAAGTAACAACCAATAATTCCACAATATGACTTAAGTATAGAATGGAACTATTAGGGTGTTACATGTATTATGTCTGATTATCAGTTGTTACTTTTGCTTGCAGAAATTTAAACTCTTTTGGAAAATACATTACGCAGAAAATAGGGTAAATGTCTTTTAGTACTACCCTCTAAGCTTTGAGTGGTAATGAGCTCATATTATGGCCGTCGCCACATTAAATTCCCGATACTTACACTAGCTGAGTCCTTTGCTATGCCTCATGTAAGCCTTTAGGGGAAAGAGAGATCTTTATGTGAGTCACCTTCCCTTTTGAAGACATTATCATACATTACTCAACAGCGTATGCATCATACTCACCCTAATAATCTTATACTACGTATAAGTCATATTATGTCTAATTATCAATTGTTACTTTTACTTGCAGAAACTTAAACTCTTTTGGAAAATATATTACGCGAAAGATAGGGTAAATTTCTTTTTTTATTTAAACACATCATCATTTTAAAAAAATGTGAGCCTCGAGCATGAATAGAGGAGTCAAGTGGGCATGGTGTACAAAGCTCCATAGCATATATGGATAAATAGCGAATTAAGGCAATATAAAATACATTAATACATAATAATTCTCACTTCCATTCCACATAAATAAAATTCCTAATGTCAAGCATTACATGAAATATACTCATGACTAGGCCATCACTAAATGCCAAATACAAGCTAGCATAGTAAGTTTCAAAGCAAAATAAAATACATGATGATTGCAGAGTTACAACAGTATATGTGCCTTAATACCAAACGAAACCCTAGCATCAGTTTCATGCAGCACACTCCTCGGTTCTATGGACATTGTGACCTAGAGAGACAGTTTCTCCTAACTCCTCGACCTCAGAGAATGTGAGGCATATGGATCTTGAGGGGATGCCTGCTGATCACCTTGATATGGCGAATACGGCGGCTGGGCTTGGCCTTGTGCGGGGTGCAGCTGGCTACCAAAGACTACTTCTTCAATGACGAGGCAGCACCCGGATGATACTCCGGATATGGCAATGAGGTAGCTACGGCCCTAGGAGTGGGCGTGGAGCTCAGCTTTATCACTTGAATGACTAGTGGGGGTCCGACTGAGGGTAACCCTGGGGACATGGCTCCATCTCAAAGTCTAGCAATGGTTCCGACGGAAAGTCCCACGTCCCAGTGGTTGCCCAAGTAGTGCTCCAGGAAAGTCATCAAGGGTAGGAGGTACGACAGGCAAAACAACAGGCTCTACTTCTTCATGTATACAACCTAGGTGGATGTATGTCTGCACGACTGTGGTGGTCGTGCCCACGATCGTGTTGGTGTTCTCATCATGCTCCCATGCGTACTCAGGTAGATCCATGATCTACACCATGAAGTGTATAATACCCTCTATCATGTAAGCCATGCTCGAGGCATGAGTTATATTAAGAGGTTGTTACTATGCTAGGAGATCTTTAAAATACAGAAAGTATATATATGACCCTTTAACTGCATACTATATTATTGAATAATGGTTCAAAAATTTTGTCATTTCTGATACATATAGCATAAAATAATTACACTTTAAGAAAAAGTTTTGTAGCTAACATTATACATAGAAATTACTTCCGCACTGCAGCTGTCGCCCTCACTGACTTTAACTGGTCTCCATAGTCCCCCGGGCTGACTTATGCCTGAGTCTTGCACAATGAATTCCCCAAGATTTTTGCCTCATTATTAAATTTTAGCCTTGGCACTGGAATATTTATGGAAAAGAAAAACATACAAATAGGCAATAAGAACTTAAGATTCTTAGTAGGTAAACTCGAACTAGTACTCATACAATGCCATCATAAACATTCTAGCCGCTTCGATTTCTTATAAAAATGTGAGCACATATACGAAAAGCAGTGGTTAAATTTTAAGTTGAAAACATATTTCTCAAAGCGGATAATATTTTAACAACCACTTGGCATATTATGTGACAGACATAGAAATAAGAATAGTGTAACATACTTCATTAAGAATCATAATAACATTATGACATAATGAGAAAATTAGAGATGCACATGTAGATGCTTGTACTTGACTTAATTCATCTCTTTCTTTAACTTGCAACTTGATCTTGCTCTTCTGTACTTGGTTCCCCGGAGGTGAATGGCTTCTCTCACCACTGGATAATAGCCTGTTTTTTAGGTCCGAGCTCGTACCTATACATGAGTGACGGGTTTACTTTCCCTGACCCTCACACCGGTCTATTCCCTTTAAATCTGGTTGAGGGCTGACCCAAGTCTTAGACAGTACCGCTTTGGCCCACGCTAGCTGGGTCTATGCCATGCCTTACATGATAGTTTGGTACGTCCCTATTGCAAGTCCTTATAATCTTTTACTACCTCTTGGATATGATTATGCACGTGAATGCTCTATGCGTTCATGCATATATCTCATATTATTCCTCAATCCTATTTGCATGCATGATTTTCATGGACATGACATTCATATGAACACATGTATCCTTATAATCTTAGCACAGTTATTCATAATATAAGTCCTCATAAACTCCTGTCGAAAATTCGACAGCATAACAGATTGAGTCCATTTCCCCATGAATAGTGCCAAAATACCAAAAGGATCAATCAAGCAGCAAAACTGACATAGAGCATGAAGTTTTATAATAATAATATCAATCATATAATATGTCAACATAAATACATAACTTAGGTTTTCTGTTCATTCTACTCAATTCTGCCCGATTTTGTAAAATTCACCAAAATTTCTATTCCATTTAGTTGGACCTAAATTTTGAATATGTTATAGTGCTATGTGTCTAGTTTCCAACCCTTTAGGTTCCATTTCATTTTGATTTATGTATCTCAAGTTATTCAAAGTTTACTTCTGTCTGTCCTATAACTAGCCAGAATTGCACTCTTAGAAGTAAAAATTCACTAAAAATAGGAAACTAGGTGATATCATATGAAACTTATACCAAATTAAAGCTAACAGGACAAGCTTTTATTTGAAATCATCTCATTTACATAAGTATAGCTTGAGTTATAAGCCCCATAAGTTGAACCTTCTAGACTACCTTGTCCTGGTCCAGTTTGGACACAAGGCAACTTCATAGAATTACTGGGAATAATTGGGATCAAATCAAACTCTGAAATTTTTATGGGATGCTTCCCTATATGTTGGATTTCAAAGCCAATTAGTTGCACTCAATTTATAGTTTTGTAGGGTGAGTTACACCCCTTGAAACTCATATTGCCCAGAAGAGAACCCAGAATTTCATATTAAACTTCAAAAATTCATAACTAATTCTACACTAATCCAATGGCCTTATATTTTATATGGTTGGAAAGCCCTAAGTGTCTAGTTTCACATAAAAATAGTTTGATTAAATTTAAATGGCTATAATTACAGCTGTACACTCACTGTATAGACTGCTGTAGGGTCTCCCAGCTTATCCTATTCTGGTTGTTCTCCTTCATGGGTTTTCATGCAAGTTTCAACAAAAACCTAAGAGTTTCATGCCAAACTAGTCATGAATCATCATATGTATGTGATATATCATCTAATAAAGGGTGGAAGTCCCAACCCTCATCAGCCACACATGTAACACCTTACTAGACAAAGTACAATGCTTAAGTCATAATAATTTATCTGATAAGTGATTACGTGTAATACTGGTTTAATTCTATTTTCTGTATTAGTATTAATTACTCGCATAACAAATATTCCTACGTGACGGCAGAATAAATATTAGTTAATCGGTATACTGTAAATAACGTAACATAAATAAAAATACAATGAGGATAGAACTACTGCAAAAGACATCATAAATATATACATAGCTATCTAATTTTAAAGTTTGTCAAAATGATACAAGGTGACAAAATGAGGCCGCTAATATAAAATAAAATGGCCAGTTCCTATGAACAGCACCCTAAGTGGTCCCCATGGGACATTGCATGTACATTCCTAATATCTACCCATCCACCCATGACCCAGACTGCCAAAAGAGGGTCATTCTGTATATCTAACCCCACTACAGCATGCACGCTATCTAAACAGAGTCTGATGAAAGAAACCTGTTCGCCATGGCGGCGTCCACTGGAGGGTGGCTGGCACTGGGAGCAGAGGATGATGAAGAACTAGCCGCCTCGGATGGATCCTCCTCCGAGGTCGAGGCCGAGGACATCGGCTGCGGTGGTGAAGCGGGAGGGGCCATGGGAACCGGGGCTGCTGCTGCTGGAGGAGGTGGGAATGGATGGGCCATATGTAGGGGAATGGCAACATACGGGACCGAGAGGTCAAATAGTGGGTGCATGAGTGGTACGGCGAAGTCCCTCTGGAAGAAGAAATACAGATGAAGCTGGCACCTACCAGATATATATACAGAATCTAGAAACGGGTCGATGTGGATGTGAAGCTTGGGAAACTCAATGAATAGGACCCCGGTCGCTGCCTGCTCCATGGTCTGAGAATGACGCGGAATATACAATAGGGTGAGAAATGAATATTTCTCAGTAGAAATTCCTAGCTTATATACATCTGTCATCGCAGTCATTCCCAGTTGTTTTGGTCGTGTAATATTTTTCAAATAGTACGGTAAAATAGTAATATTTAACTTAAATATTTGTTTGTAAAACATGCACCAAAACAAATTCAATTTTAGTTAACAGATACACTAATGTACTCAAACAGTAATCACGGTGGAACGATAGCATATTGAGAATAATGAACAGGGACATAAAAATACAATAAAGGAGCATTATACTATACATATGCATGTGCAATAATAAGAAATATGCATCTTATTCTAGGAGGCTTTCGCCTATTATAATTTATTTCCATCCTTGGTCCCCTGGGAGTCTTTGGCCATATGCTCCTGGGTAATAGTCCGCTTTTCAGGACCAAGCTCGTTCCTATACAAGATGGCCGGGTTTACTTTTCCCGACTTTCCCACTGATCTATTCCCCTTACTTTATTCCAGGGCTGTCCCAAGTGATATGGAATTTTTTTGTAATATCATGAAATGAATGCACATCTAGTTTGTCTCTTGAATATGATGCATTTAAGTTATCATAAAGTTTCACAACATATGAACTTTTTACCGAAATTTCGGCAGCACAACGGATCGAGTCCGCTTCCCCATGAATAATGCCAGACAACCAGTACATTTGTACAACTTGAAATTCCAGAATAGACCAGCAGTTTACATATATACATTCATAGTATCATTCAACAATTCCAAATCAAGCATCAATAAGGTTTCAGTTTGTTCCTCCCTGTTCTGCCCGAATTTGGCATGCCCCAATTTTTATTCAACAACTCATTTAAATCTAATTTTTGATATGTCACAGTCTCATGTGTCTAGTTTATAATCCTTTTGGCCCCATCTCATTTTGATGTGTATAACTCTAGATATAAACATTTTATCTCAGTATGTCCTGTCCTTAGCCAGAATTGGGTTCCAATAGAAGAAAATTCACTAATAATCGAAAACTAGATGAAATCATGCAAATTTTATATCAAAATGAAGCTAACACAACAAGCTTTAAATGAGTTCAGTTTCATGTCATTTTCCTAAGTAGATTTTGAGTTATGAGTCTCGAAACATTACCCTACTGGTCTGTCCTGTTCTAGGCCAGTTTAAACCTAAGCCAACTTCATTGATGCTCTGGGAACAAATGAAAACGAATTAAACTCTGAAATTTTTATGGGATGTTCTCTCATGTGTTAGCTCTCAAAAAACTTTAGTTTCACTCAATTTGAGGTTGTATAGGGTGAGTTACACCCTTCTCAACCCATGCTACCCGGGTGAGAACCCAGATTTTTAGGTCAAACTTCAAAAATTCATAAATAATTCTATACTAATCCAATGGCCTATTATGATATATGCATGGAAATCCCTAGATGTCTAGTTTCATATAAAAATGGTTTCATCCAATTTAAACAGCGGTAGGCAGATCCGTACACTCCGCCGTACGGACCGCCGAGGGAAAACCCTAACAGCCTCTAGATTTGTCTTCCTCCTTCAAGCTATTTGCCCTCAAATCCAATCTTAATCACAACATACATGAAAAATCAATCATAAAACATCATCATCACTCTATAAAACACCAACATCTCAGATTATGCATGCCCAACATGCAGCCCCAAATCAGAGAAACAAGAGGAGAAGTAGGATTTCCTACCTTGTCTTGTGTAATTTATGCTGATTTTGTGTCTTTGATGGTGGTGGCTTGGGATGGGACTTGAAGATGGATGAGAATGGAGTAGAAATGAGAGCAAGGAGGAGAGAAAGAAGAGAGCTTCAGCTGATGGAGGTGGTCAAATTTTCTGATGAGGAGAAAGGAGAAAAAGTGAAGATATTTGAAGGTTGGCTTGATTTTGATTGGTGGACCTAAAGTGGTTATAAAATCTGATTTGGCTTCCACCATCAAGGGTTGTCTTGGCACCACTTGGGTGGGTTGTTTGGCTAAATCTTAGCCGTTGATTCTAGGGCACTCATAGAAAAATTCTACTAGTCCAGTTCCGACAGTTTGAAATACCGAAATCTTACTGATTTCCCTTAAATCGATAAATTGGCTTGAAAATTTTCTATGGGGTTTTCTATGCTCCTAATTTAATTCCATCAAGCCTAATCTTCCCAAATCACCCTTAATTGGCTTTAAGTAAATGGTTAATCAAGTTCTGATTAAACCCACTTATCTGATAAAACCGAACAACTTAGTTGCTAACGATAAAATTTTTCGGACGTTACAACACACAAGAGAACTATGGGGATTATTGAACCCTACCTTCAATTTTTGATGCAAGACTAACTAGTTTTGAGCTCCTCTTGATGGGGAAGTGATGGACGCTTGAAGATGAGGTGAAATAAAGTGAAATAAAGGAAGAAATAGTGGAGAAGAAGCAGCTGAAGGGGCAGCACGAAAATGAAGGGATAAGGAAGGAAAAGACTCACCCAAAAGCTAGATGAAGTGCTTGGCAAGTTTCATTCTTGTTGGTTGAAATTTTTGTGGCTGAATTGCAGCCAACTCCACTCATTTTGGGGCTAATTTGCACCACCAATTGAGTGGTTATGTGGTTGTGTATTTAGCCATTAAACATAGGGTTTAGGGTGTGCAATTATATTGATTCGGTTCTGGTAGTTTTAAATACCGAAATCTTACCGATTTCTTTTAAATCGGTAAATCGATTTTGGAAAAATTTTATAAAGTTTCCTATGCTTTCAATCTAATTCCCTCATATCTAATTTCTCTAAATGATACTTAATTGGCTCTAAGTACATATTTAATCGAATGCTAATTAATCTCAAGTAGTTGATAAAATCGAACAACTTGCTAAAAAAAAGATAGAATATTTTTGGATATTATACTAAATAATTTCTTATAGTATTGTACATAATAATCTAAATTTTCTTTAGCTCTAGTATTTATAATTCATCCCTAATTACTCTTATTTTTCTGATAAGTTGATTAGCAGCGCAAATCAATTGCACCATTTCTTTGAATTGCTATATTTTCGCTTTTTCATAAATCCTTTAGCATTTTCTGTTTGGTTTTCGTAACTAATGGCATTTTCGTAAATTTGAGTAAGTCTAGAGGCACCCCATGTCATTTCACACTTGGCCACTCCTGTGGCTCAAACATTTGAGACTTAAACTTCGACGGTTTCACCACGTGATTCTGCTCCGCTTAAAGCCCTATTCTGCTAACTCTACAGATGAAAGAACATAGATGTCATTTTCTAAAAAGATCTAGTGTCCTCATGGAAATATGTTTGTGGGGTCAAAGTGAAATTTTTTTAAAAGTCCTAGGCAACTCTACAAATAACAAAAGTTCACAGGGATATCTTTGTAGTTTCTAATTTTTAACATATGGTAGCGTCATATTCTCAATGGCAATGTTACACTACCCTATAGTTTTAAGTGTAAGGATTGTCAGGGTATAGCACTGCCTGAGAAATTCTCACACTGCCTAAAGGAAATAATTCAAGATTTCTATTATTCTTTATTAAAGAAAGTGGGAATGTTATAGAGTGCGCCATCAAAATTTGGTGACGACATAGAAGGACAAACTAAAGTGAGAAACGATATTTCTCAGTAGAACTCTAACTCCTCACGAGGGTTCCATCGTTATCGTCCTAGCAACTTCGGGTTTTATTAAGAAACTCAGTAAGCATGCATAAGGTTCATTTATTAAGTTTTCGAAAACATTAATATCCGAAATGGATTCACTTTTAACATACACTCTGATCATGGGAATTACATCATAACATGCATAGGAACAAGTAAAATTAAATCTAATATGCATGGTTATTTTATAAGCTTCTTTTAACACATTCCTTTCAAGGGTTTGGATCAAAGTCCCTTTCTTTTCTTAAACTTGACTTTATCTTAAGCCTTTTAGTACTACCCTCTAAGCTTTGAGTGGTGACGAGCTCATACTGCGGTCCTTGCCACATTAAATTCCCGATACTTATACTAGCTGGGTCCTTTGCCATGCCTCATGTAAGCACTTAGGGAAAAAGGGATCTTTGTGTGAGTCACCTTCCATTTTGAAGGATCATACCCTTAATGCTATCTTTTCTTAATTAGTGCTTATAATGCATAAAATTAGGCTAAGTCCATAAATTTTGCGGAAATCTGGCAGCATAATGCTTAAACTGGAGCTTCCCCAGAATTTTGCCAGACAAAGACATTCAATTAGAAGACATCATCATACATTACTCAACAGCAAATGCATCATAATCAACATTAACATATTCAGCATAACCATCATCTTCATCATCCTCATATCATCACACTTGCACATAGACATAGGTATGTCACAAGCAAAGTTTTATGAGCTTAGCTTAGTAAATTAGGTGCAAGTTTTTAATTAAATTGTTATTTTTACTTGATTATTTTAATATTCATAAGGGCAAGCTTCTTTATTGTTCTTTTTAAATCTTTTAAGTTGAAATATGAAGTTTGTAACATCCCCACTTTCGTAAACAGAACGTAATAGGAACTTTGAATTATTTCCCTTGGGCAGTGTGAGAATTTCTCAGGCAGCGCTATGCTATGACGATCCTCACACTTGGAATTATAAGGTAGTGTAACACTGCCGTTGAAAATATGGCACTGCCATATGTTAAAAATTAGGAAATGATAAAAGTGCCCTTGTAGACTTTTGTTAATTGTAGTGATACCCAAAATTTTTAGAAATTATATTTTGACCCCAAAGAATTATTTCCACAATAACCCTTGAACTTTTTATAAAATGACCTTTATGTCCACCCTAGAGCTTTTCATAAAATGACCTTTATGTCCCCATATTTATAGGATTAGCAGAATAGGGTTTTAAGCAGAGCAGAATCACGTGGTAAAACCGTAGAAGTTTAAATCTCTGCCGATTGGGCCAGGAGGCAGTCTGGTGTGAAATGACGTGGGGTGCCCCTGGACTTGCTCAAAATTACGAAAATGCCATTAGTTACAGAAAATTGGAAATAGAAAGGCTCCGGATTTATGAAAATGTATAATTTACTCCGTTAATTCACTTATTCGATTTCAATAGTTATGTAAGGGCAATTAGAGGTTAAGTAAATATTAATCAAGAGTTAACTAGATATCAGTTAGAGCGATTAGGCTTAAGATAAATTAAAAATGAACATGTAGACATCTTACAAAACTATTACATAACGTTTGACCAGTTTGGAGAAAATCGGCGAAGATTCGGTATTTTAAACCACCAGAATCGAACCAGTAGAATTTTCTACTGGAATCCCTCACTTAAATGGCTAAAATTCAGCCTCTCCTACCACATATGAGTGGCGCCAAGTGTTGCTCAAGATAGTGGAAAAACGTGGCTTTACCTTCATCAGATTTTTATCATTTTCGCCTAGTTATTCGGTTTTATCAACTACTTAAGATTAATTAGCATTCGATTAAATTTTTACTTAGAGCCAATTAAGTATCATTTAGAGAATTAGGTATGAAAGAATTAGATTAAAAGCATAGGAAACTTCATAGGATTTTTCTAAAACCGTTTTACCAATTTAAAGGAAATTGGTAAGATTACGGTGTTTTAAACTGGTCGAATCTGATCAAGAGAAATTATGCCATGAGTGCCCTAGGATCAATGGCTAAGATTTAGCCAAATAACCCACCCAAGTGGCGCCTAAGGCAGCCCTTGATGGTGGAAGCTAAATCAGATTTCATGAAGAAGTTACATCCACCAATCACATGCATCAACACCCAAATATCTCTAACTTTTCCTTCCTTCCCTTATCATTTTCGTCCTCACTCTCTAGCTGCTGAAGGTTATCTCCTTCTCTTCTCTTTACTCTCATTTCCACTCCATTCTCATCCATTTTCAAGTCTCATCACAAGTAGCTTTCATCAAAGACACAAAATCCACCCAAACTCAACTAGACAAGGTAGGAAATCCTACTTCTCCTCTTGTTTCTTTGATTTGGGGCTGTATGTTGGGCATGCATAATCTGAGATGTTGGTGTTTTATAGAGTGATGATGATGTTTTATGATTGATTTTGCATGTATATTGTGATTAAAATTGGAATTGAGGGCAAATAGCTTGAAGGAAGAAGACAAATCTAGAGGTTGTTAGGGTTTTCCCTCTATGATCTGTACGGCGGAGTGTACGGCTCTGCCTACTGCTGTTTAAATTGGATGAAACTATTTTTAAATGAAACTAGACATCCAGGGCTTTCCATACATATAAAATATAAGGCCATTGGATTAGTATAGAATTAGTTATTTATTTTTGAAGTTAGACCTAGAAATCTGGGTTCTCACCCAGGCAGCATGGGTTGAGAAGGGTGTAACTCACCCTATACAACCTCAAATTGAGTGCAACTAAAGTTGTTTGAAAGCTAACACATGAGAGAACATCCCATAAAAATTTCAGAATTTAATTTGTTGTCATTTATTCCCAGCACATCAATGAAATTGGCATAGGTTTAAATTGGCCTAGAACAGGACAGCCCAGTAGGGTAATGTTTCGAAACTCATAACTCAAAATCTACGTAGTCAAATGACATGAAACTTAACTCATTTTAAAACTTGTTGTGTTAGATTTATTTTGATATAAAATTCTCATAATTTCACTTAGTTTTCAATTTTTAGTGAATTTTCTTCTATAGGAACCCAATTCTGGCTAAGAATAGGACATGCTAAGATAAAATGTTTATATCTTGAGTTATACAACTCAAAATGAGATGGGACCAAAGGGATTAGAAACTAGGCATATAAGGCTGTAACATATCCAAAAATGAGATCTATATGAGTTGAATTGAATAAAAATTGGGGCATGCCAAATTAGGGCAGAACAGGGTGGAACAAACTGAAACCTTAATGATGCTTGATTTGGAATTATTGAATGATGCTATGAATATATGTATGTAATTGCTGGTCTATTCTAAAATTGCAAGTTTGTATATTTATATTGGTTGCCTAGCACTATTCATGGGGAAGCGGACTTGATCCATTATACTGCCAAATTTTCGGCAGGAATTTATGAGAACTTATGACATGGATGATTATGCTTTGAATATATTTACGTTTACATGTCATATTCATGTACATCATGCATGCAAGTATATATTTAGAACATGATATGATATATAAAGTATGAGACATACTCATGAATGCACCAAGCGTCTGCATGCATGACAAGATATGAAAAGGAAAAGATAATGAGAACTTGCAAGAAAGACGTACCAAGCTATCACGTGAGGCATGGCATAGACCTAGCTAGCGTGGGCCAGAGTGGTACTATCTAAGACTTGGGCTAGCCCTCTACCAGATTTAAGGGGAATAGACCGGTGTGAGGGTCAGGTAAAGTAAACTCGTCACTCATGTATAGGTACGAGCTCGGACCTGAAAAGCAGGCTATCACCCAGGGGTGAGAGAGGCCATTCACCTCCGGGGGACCAAGTATAGAATGGCAAGGTTAAGTTGCAAGTTAAAGAAGAGATAAGTTAAGTCAAGTGTACTTGCATACATTCAAGTATAAGCATTTATATGTGCATTTTCAATCATCTAATTAAGTTATAATGCTATTAAGACCTTTATTGAAGCATATTATACTATCCGTATTTCTACGTCTGTTATATGACATGGCAAGTGGTTGTTAAAATATAACCCGCTTCGAGAAAGGTGTTTTCAACTTAAAATTGAACCACTATTTGTTTATATGTGCTCATATTTTCATAATAAACCGAAGCGGCTGGAATATTTATGATGACACTGTAAGATTGGTTTGAGTTTACCTACTGAGAACCTTAGGTTCTCATTGCCTACTTGTATGTTTCTCTTTTCCGTAAATATTCTAGCTCCCAAGTTGGAAATCAAGTATGAGGCAGAATACAGAGCCATTCATTGAGCAAGAATAGGGAGCGAGCAAGACCAAGAGACTATTGGAGCTAGCTAACGACTAGTCGGAAGTAAACGCTATGTATTATGCCAGTCACAATTTCCTTTAAAGTGTAATTTTTTTTTATTTAACTATGTATCAGAGACTATTAGTCAGTAATAAAATGAGTACTTAAAGGGCCATGTATTCTATTTTCCATATTTTAAAGATTTCTTAGCACAGTGACAACCTTTTAATATAACTCCATGACTCGAGCATGGCTTATATAATAAAGGGTGTTACAAAGTTCCAATGTCTTAAGTTGATGGTTTTAGGGTCTTCAAGTTTGTTTTTCATTATCCCTTAAAATTAGCCTTAAATAGAATTCATATTTTACTATAAGGCAGTAATTTAACAAATTCACCAAAATTCTATCTTTTATGATTTTAGCTTGAATTTTTGTAGGATTATGCTTCTCTTTTAAACAAAAGAAGTCCCACTCAAAAATTCCAAGTACGGCCTGGGTTATGCATTAAACAACATCACTGCCCAGTTTTATGGTTTACCCGGATAATAGTAACTTCTCTAGTCTACTGGTAATTCCACAAACTGAATATGGCTGAACTGTTTTATGGGGTTATTCTACTATGTCTTAGCTTTCTAAAAAACTTGGTCTCATTCAAAAATGTTTTGTATAGATCGAATTATACCCATTTTAGTGTAGACTGTCCAGACAGAAACACCACTGGGTATAGCCTATTTTAAAAATTCATATCTTGCTCATTTTAAATCCAATGCTCACATATTTTGTATCTATAGAAAGCTCTGTGAGTCTATTTGTATTGAAAATTAGTTTTGTTACATTTCAAGTTGTATAGCTTGAGTTATCATTTTCAAAATCCAGACTGCCAGATTTGCCAGCATAACCAAAATTCTTTTCTTGACTAGTTTGTAGAAATATTGAAGTTTCTAATCAAATGACCATTTTTATCATTCATTTCACTATCATATTTTGACATTTCAACAATAAATCCGTATTTAGAGTGCAAATCAAGTGTGATACATAAAAGTGCTCAAACAACTTAATCACATTTTAAGAGAGCATTTTAATCACAAAGAAAAACCTCATGAAAGCAAGGTATGGTCATGAGACCTTAGAGCAAGCCCTAAAACCACCTAGCTATGAAAGCTTAGGAGTTTTAGTTCTTGAAAAAAAAAAAAAAAGAAATTTACCCTATTTTTCGCATAATATATTTTCAAAAAGAGTTTAAGTTTCCACAAGCAAAAGTAATAACTAATAATCAGACATAATATGACTTAAGTGTAGTATGAGATTATTAGGGTGTTATAATAGATTCTGTTGGTGGTCTGGTTCTTGGCTCCGTGGTCTCAAGGGCTTAAAGATTCCACTATTAGGATTAAGTTTGTGAGCAGATGATGTATCCCTAACTTTTTTCTAGTATATTGTCTTATATATGTGAAAATAATTTGACATATTATGGAAATTAAGATATAAACCTTGGCTACATGTTTTATGAGGATAATTGGTTCTCTTTATGCATGCTTCAATCAAAATTTCCACACGAGATAGTGAGTGAATTTTTTTTTTTGTGAAGTCTTGCTAATTGGTTGTGTATTTATACATTGGAAAGCTAGGAAATTCTATAATTTTCAAAGCATTATAATGTTAAAGCTTTTATTTCTCTTTAATGATATGTTTTAGTGTTACACATGAGATGATGATACATTTTATATAGGAATCTATGTTAATTATTATACTTGAAAGGAAAAGAGAATAGTATGATTGAATGGTTATGTGTAAGAAGGAAATGAAAACCCATGATTAAGGATTTGGCATGAGGACATTTATGATTTATGGTAAAAGAAAGACTTAGGAAAGTCTACGCTGGGATTTGTATGCTGACAGCAGTATACATTGGTGCACCTCGAATGATTAATTACATAGCCACACACAGTGTGATGCGTGATAGAATACACAACCACTCAAGGAGTAATATTTGAAAGTTAAGTAATATATATATATATATATATATATATATATATATATATATATATATATGTATGTATGTATGTATGTATGTATGTTTGTGTGTGTGTGTGCATGTGTGTGTTAGTTTAATATTTATTTTATGCATATTGTCTCATGTGACTTCGGGATGTTGTATCTCTTACTAAGTTACAAAACTCACTCGTTCTTCTTCTCTTTTCAAATACAGGTACTAATTTAGGATTCAATCTCCCTGTTTCCTCATAGCTGATCTTGCTTATGGGTGAGCCCTTCTTACTCAAGAGCACATCTTTATGAATGCTTTAGACATGTCTTATCACTCCATAATGTCATAGGCAGGGTCCTCCCTGTGTTTGTTTGTTGTTGTAATAAAAGAATGTTTATTTTTATTTAAGACTAGTTTAAATCTCAATGATTATGGATTAAAATTTTCTTGAATGGATATGTATGTATTTACATAAGCACGAATATGTTTAAACTCTTTTGTTGTGTGTTGTAAAGTGCACTCTAAGAATGCTTGGATCCCAACAATTTTGCGTGTTTGTGTAATTTGTGCAAGGAGAGGATCTGTAGTTGAAAATAATCTTGAATATAAAGGAGACTTTACCCAAATTTTAAGGAAAATATCTAGTGTTAGGCTTACTAGAGGATGTGTCCCCTATGTGCTGATCACGTCCCAGGGTTGGGTTGGGCTGGGTTGTGACATTGGCCTACCTAAAAAATAGAAGAAGAAAAAACCTTGTTTTAAGCAAAACAATCCATCTAAAAAAATTTTAAAAAAATAATTAAAGGAATTTTTACCTAAATACAATATGTAACACCCTAATAATACCATTGAAAAGTAACATTTTGATACATAGATTAACTCTCATATTTAGTTTATTGGACCTCTTTTGTGCTTAATTGATCAATATTAGACACATTCTATGAGTTTGGACTCTAATTGAGCTTAATTGTATTTTTCAGCATTATTACAAATTTATATTGTTTCTGTATTTTGAGCATATCTTGAGTTGTCGACCTCTAAAAATTACAAATTTTATATTTTAGAAAATCTGAGAGAAAGATCTACAACTTTGATGAATAAATCAAAAACTAATTCAGATGTCTATTAGGACGAATTGGGCCATGAAGTCAGAATAGGGCTGTTACACTAGAACCTGAGCAGTGTGCACTAATTTGGCCATAACTTAAGTTGCAAACATTGGATTGAGGTGAAATTGGTGCCATTTGAAAGCTAAGATATAAAATTTCAATTCATATGTTCTTTTCAAAATAATGACATTTTGATGGACTTATTGGCTATTGAATTTCATTTATGCGAATAGAGGTATAACATAGATATGCTATAAAGATTGGGCCATAACTCTCTTATTTCAAGTCCAAACTAAGCAAATTAGGTGTCCACTTAAAGCTAAGAGGCAGAGGATTAACTTAGACTTGAGGGCAATGTTGGATATTCACATCTTAGGTCTGATAAGAATAGAGAAAATAGAGACGCGAAGATACTCCTCTCGAATATTTTTCATTTTTTTTCTTTTCTCTTCTCCTCTCCTCTTCTTTTCTTTTCTTTTCCTTTCACTTTATAAGATACTTGTTTTGGGTTCTATTTTGTAACCTTCATTGCTATAGAGGAGTAGGATTTCAAGCTAGTTCAAGGAGACTCCAAGGGCATTATGGTTGTAATATTGAAACCCTATGCTTGAATTTCAATCATGTTTGTTTTCGTAATTCTTTGCCCTCCTTTATTTGTAAACTTGCATTGAATGGTATTGATATGTGGGTTTATGAATGAGGAATTAGTTGTGTGATTGCTAATTGGTCAATTGGTATGAACTTGATTAGTTAAAGAATTAGGAATTGGGTTTGGGTTTAAACCTAGGCTAATATAATTGGGGCTAGAAATTAACATAGGTTAATAGAGTTAATGTCTCAATTATCTAATCAATTATGTGTTGGTTGAATTCCTAGAGTTCTCTAGGTAGAATTGTGGGGTTGTTAGTAGAGGTTTCTCTAATAGTTCAAATTAGCCGCACTCCATATGTTTGATATATTGTGCATTAATGATTGATTCACCTTATGCCTAAGGAACTCTTTGAACTAGTATTTTTAATTTCACCTAATTTTCTTTATTTTATTTACTGCATGTTTACACAAAACCCCTTGTTACTTAACTGGATAGCAACAACATTCTTGTGAGACGACCTTAGTTGCACTATACTTCAAATTTAGTGTAATTAAGTATTTTAAAATTATAATTTAGAGCGGGCTGCGACACTCACTACCAAATTTTGGCACTGTTGCGGGGGATGTTGATGCTACTTAGTTTGTAAATATCCGTGTTTACTTATTTTTGCTTGAATTTTGTGTATTTTGGTCGTTTTCAGTGTTTTTAGGCTATTTTGGGTGCTGTTATATTTTATTCATACTCAGAATACCTTGAAACTTTCTAGTCCAAAGTGTTTCGACATTCTAAGCAAGACTCACTAAGTGAGTCCTACCTTGTTTTGGCCAAATTCCATTATTTTAACCACTTTTTCAATTTTTTAATATTTTTTATTGCGTCTTTTGGTTTTAGATAGGTTTAGTTTTATTGTGTGGTATTTCCATAAATTGAAAAAATCATTTTGTACAGTTTTTTTAATTTTCTAAGTCATTTGTTTTTAGTCATTTTTGTGTTTTGGTACTTTTAGTACTAGTAGTTGTAATTATGTTTGTTCACTTTTATATATTATTCTGCTATTTCTTTTTCTTCTTTTCTATATTTTCTGTTGAGATGATTATCCCTGATAAGACACTAAAAGAGCTATTTGCTCCCAATGCCGTAGATCACTTATTTTGTATCAAATATCTTGATTTGGATTCTAACTTTGAGCTTAACCCTGCATTGATCCATTTGTGTAGCATCCTCAATTTCATGCCGTGCTAAATTACCTCAGTAACTCTGGGTAATTAGACACTTAATGAGAAATTATGAGATTAAGGCTTAATTAAAGGGTTAACTCAGATGAGAAGAGTCAAGAGAATGCTTAATGGAGATTAGATAATCTCTAATTAAGCAAGTCAGAGCCTTTATAGATTAATTAAGCCTAATTGCCCTTAATTAGTTTAATTGAGTTTAATTAAGGTTAATTAAGCTTAATCATAAGATTAATTTTTGTTAATCATGTTCTTGTGTGTTAATCACTAATCCTTGCTTAATCATCTTAATTAAGTTGTATGAGCACTTAATCACATGATTAAATTCAAATTTAGTCAACTAGACAATAAAGTAGAGAGTGATGTCATTAAAGCAAAAAGCATTAGACAAGACTACTTTATGTAAGAGTTTGACCATGCCTTGTTTCCCTATCATCCTATTTGTCCCTTTAATCACTAATTAACACAAAGTGAAGCAAAAATATCTCCCCTCATGCCATTACAAGTTTCAGCCACTTCATGCACACACACACACATGCACTTCATTTTCAACTTCTCATTCTCTCTCTAAAGTTCTCAAACTCTCCAACCTCTCTCTACATTTCCTTTTCTTCTTCTTCATCTTCTTCATCATTCTCCACCTCCATAACCAAACCTTCCTCACTTAGTCCTTCAAAGACCTCATCTTTGTGTCTTTGGAGACAAGATCAAAACACTACAACCTCCATTTTCACAAGATCTCAAGAGTTTCTCCTTCCACCAAGCCAAACCGCCACCATCTACAAGGAAAGGAACCACCATCATCTTCTTCTTCTTCTCTAGTTTTTGTGCCTTTTCTAAGAGAGGTAGTGATCCTCATCTTTTTCATTTTTTTGCTCAAGAAAGCTTGGGGCTTGGTTCTTTCATGACCAAGATCTCTAAGTGAAAACTTGAGAAGGTCCTTCATGCTCTTCAAGAGCAAAAGCTTCCATTTTTGGCAAAATATGTTCTTTTTGTTCTTCAAGTGTTCTTAAGTTTCTACTTTTAGAAAAATATGTTTTTGTTGTTCTTCAAGTGGCAAAATATGTTCTTGAATGTTCTTGATGGTATCTTGCTTAAAGTTGTTCCTTTTTTTTATGATGAGTTGATGATAAGAAAAGTTTCATCTTATTATGTTTTACTATGAACATTCTAATAGCTTTAAACTTTAAAAAGTTTGCTTCTTGATGCACAAAAAGTGGCACAAGTTTTAGTGCCATTATAAAGTCTTCTTTTGTTTTATTTTGGAGACAAAGATACATGTAAAAGTCTAAGCTTTTTAGAATAACAACCCTTTTTGAGTTATAAAATGATATCTTGTTACTTTATGTCTTAGGAATCAAACCTTTAAGAAAAAAACCTTTCATAAAGTTTCAAACTTTAATGAAAAATGAAACCTTTAAGTCATAAAAGTGTTCTTTTGTAGCATTTAATCCATAAAGTTTAGATCTTGAACCAAAATAATGCCAAAAGGTGTTAACTTTTATAAAGATCAAGACTTTTAACCTTCAAGTTGATGTTTCATATCACTAGTTGATAAAGTGGGAACCTTTTTAATGTAGAGACAACTTTAAGTCATAAAGTTGAGACCTTGATGGTCTTAGAATAATTAAAAGAGTCAACTTTCTTAAAGAACAAGAATTTTTGGTTAAAAAGCTAGTAACTTGTATCATTATTACATAAAGATCTAAATTTTTAGACAAGAGCTTAATATTAAAGGCACTTACTTTCATAAAGAATAAAGCTTTATGGCTACTTTATAAAGAATGATAACTTTAATAATGTTTAAGGTAAAACCTTAATATGTTATTAATGAAAGCTTAAAACTTCGTAAGTTGAATAAGTTAAAAATCACCCTTGGTGATTAGTGAACATTGGTGTTGTTGGGTTCATGATGTGGTTATGCATTGTCATGACCCAAGGATTAGAGGGATCTCGAACTCCTTGGGAACAGAAGTATGATTAGGGCCTCTGAGCATACCATGAATCTAGGAATCACTAAGTGCACTATCTCAAGGAAAGGAAACAATCAAATAACTTAATTTGAATAAGTGTTCTATAAGACATGTACTTAAGTAAAGAATATTTTCATACGAGGACTAGGCAACTAAAAGACCACAAACACATATCCTAACTATGTGATTCTCTCATGGGTAACCATGAGAAATCATATGACAATTCATAATATTCTTTGCAAAGAGAAACACAACTATAAACCCCTTAGGGTATGAATGTGCGATGTCATTCGGCATGATGAATGATGAGCTTGATTGAGCGTTGTCCCATGATTGAATGATGAGTGTGATGATATGATATAGATATGGTGAACCGTTAGTTGAAAGTTTATGATTGGTATTTTGGGAAAGCTCCGGCCTAGCCGTTATGCTGCCGGATTTCCGTCAAAATTATGAACTTGGTCATATCATTGCATGTGTCCAGTCAAAGAAGTATTATGCATGTAAAGTATAATGATAAGAAAAGAATAATGGGACATGACCCTTCAATCACTTCGGTAAGGGAAGTGAAAGATGGCGATCCACAAAGACTCAAAGAACCTCTATGAGGGAGGCAAGGGTGACATGGAGGACCCTCTAACTTAGAGGTAACCAATATCAGCTTAGTCTAATTTGGTTTGTACTGCATGACGATGGTCATGGAATGAGCTCATGTCCAAAAGCAGTCTATTTCAAAGGAAAGTAAAGAATGTTAAGCACGTGTTAAAAATGAAAGTTAATGTAGGGCCATGGTCAAGTTGATGAGTTGCATAGTCATGCATGCTATTATATTCCTCATATGCATTATGAATATTTATTATATATATTAGCCTGTATGCCTATGTATGACATTATGGATATGATGATAAAGTTAAAAGTAACCCGCTTCGGGATTTACGTTTTCTAAAACTATTAAAATTGAACCGATATCTATCCACTATTTTTATATTAAACCCGAAGTGGCTGGGACGATGACGATGACACTGTGTTTGTCTAGTTGCGATCCTACTAAGAAATATAGTATTTCTCACTCCGACATTTCCGTGTCGTCTTCAGAGGATGCCGACGTCTGGCACGGTGGTGATTTTCATTGAGTTTCCGGTGAAGCATTGGCACTTCGACCCGATGCTAAATGCATCTATGCTGACTGCTTAGGCAGCGATGTGGGTCTACATGTTCCATAGCCGCCAATTCCGTGCACCTGTGATGAGTCCGTTTTTCCGCCCTCATGAGCCGTTCGAGGACATCACTATGGATGATGTTTGCCTGCCTTTCCATCCTCCGCGGTACCCCACTGACAGAGATTCCGACTTGGACACCCACTGACATCAATAGTTTCGTTGGATTCCGATCCTTTGGAACCGTCTTATCCAAGCTACCGCATGGAGATGGACCCGTCTGAGCCTTCCTTCCCGTCCGTGATTTGCCTATCATCTGATTCGTCTTCTTCTTCAGCAGTCCCTCGTCACACTCCACCCCTAGTTTGCAATCGTGGGTTCATTCGTACTCGTGCTGTGCCTCGTGGGCGTGGCCGTACTCGAGGAGGAGGACATGGTGATATTCCTCCCGATGGATTCGAGAACGGCTACCTCCCGCCAGATGAGTGAGGTGTTGATTTGCATGCAGAGCTGAGCACGAGGATAACCCCTTTTTGGTTGTAGCGAGGGTTATTATTTTCTTTCCACATGTATGGATGGATTGGGATTTCTTATGTATTTACTTTTATCATGTATTTCATTAGGTTATTTTGTAGGGCCGACAGTAGGTATCGGACCCATTGTTATCATTGTGTATGACTGCTGCTATTACTACTATTATATTAACTATGGAGTGACTATAGAATGAATGTTATCTTTATCTAAGAATGTGGTTATTCTCAATGCTTCTATTCATGTTAAATGCAATTTATGAATGGTATACCAATGTTTGTATTATATGTTCACGATGCGCTCATGGCTCTCGATTTCAAAAACGGTTTACTTGTTTTGTTTTATTCAAAAAAAAAATTACCCCTATTTTTTGTTAAAAAGTACTTTCTAAAAGATAATGTTAGCTCCACGAGCAAAAGTAACAACTAATAATTCCACAATATGACTTAAGCATAGAATAGAACTATTAGAGTGTTACAATTTGCTTCCAAGATTTCATGGTTATATAGGTGAGGATCCTTATAAGCATCTTAAGGAGTTTCATGTGGTATGCTCAATTGTGAACCTTCAGGGAATTCATGAGGATCATGTCAAGCTAAGAGCTGTCCCTTTCTCACTAGTTGAAGTAGCCAAGGATTGGCTTTACTATCTTCCCCCTGGTTGTGTAATAGAATGGACTAATATGAAGAGGCTCTTCTTGGAGAGATTTTTCCCTGCATCCAGAGCTATAGCAATATGGAAGGAGATCTATGGAATTAGGCAAATTCAAGAAGAAACATTATATGAGTATTGGGAGAGGTTCGATAAGTTGTGTGCAAGTTGTCCCCATCACCAGATTAGTGAGGACTTGTTGATCCAATTTTTCTATGAGGAGCTGATACCCATGGATAAGTGCATGATTGATGTAGCGAGTGGTGGAGTTCTAATGGACAAGACACTTGCTACTGCCAAAGATCTGATAGCTAACATGGCAAATAATTTTCAGCAATTTGGCTCTAAGCTGATCACAAGGACCAGAGGAATTAGTGAGATCCCTGATGTGGATTTGTTGAGGATCAAACACAAATTAGATGAGATGGCATCATTGATAAAGCAGTTGACCATGGGACATTATGTTACTCCTATATTTGCACCAGAGCTTACTAGAGTATGCGGTATTTATGCTTGTCCATCCCACTCCATTAATGAATGCCCCCAACTTCAGGAGGATACCTCATGTCTTCAGGGTTATACAGTGGGTGCCGTAGGAGTATTCCCTGGGAAACCTTAGTACCAACACCTAACCCCTCAGCAGCAACAATAGGCTGGACCAGCAATTACCTCACTAGAGCCATCATTACGGGATCTAATGAAGCAGATTCTAAAAAATAACCTCCAGTATCAGCAAAGAACTAATGCAGCCATCTAGAATATAGAGACTCTACTTGGTCAGTTTGCTTCCTCCATGAGCCAGATGAAGTCACATGGTTTTGCTCAGACTCCATCTCAATTGATCCCCGATCCAAAGAGGAATGTCAATGTTGCTATGCTACAGTCAAGTAGGACTTTATCAAAGTTGGCACAAAGAATTGATGAAAGTATAGCTAAGACTAAGCATTCTGATGAAGCAGCTGAAGTGAAAGAAAAGTTGGGTGCAAATTTTGTACAGGAGAAATCAAATAAGCACTCTATATTTCATTTGGATATCATTGATTATGCAGCTGAGGTTCATGACAATTTCTATGAGGAGCTCCCTGAGTTGTTTGACCTTAGAGATTCTATTGATTGTTTATGTTGTAATCAGTGTGATGGTGTTGAGTTGTGTATAGAGTGCATAGAGATGGATGCATATCTAATAAGTGATGGGCCTGTGACTGTTGACACAATGGAGAAAATTCTTGTGATAGATGTTCGGTTAAAGAGATTGTTCCCTCTATAGTCTAACCACCAAAATTATAGTTGGAATTTCCTCCTCATGAGCATCTATTAGGTTGATTTGAACATGCTTACCTGGAAATGATGCCCAAACATGGCTACAGAGATATCTTCCATAGATGCGTTGAGATGCTTGGATTATGCTTACAAGGGGAGCGCTTTTCAACTCGGAGCCATCTATGTCATTAATATAGCGATGCATCATGGGAATGGACTAAGGTATTCTACACTGGGATGTGAATGCAAAAGTGACAAGGATGGTCGGGAACACAAAATAACCTTGTAGGATCCTGGTAGAGGCAAGAGATGCAAGCCTTGGTGCAAGTTTGTAGATCAATTCAAGCATAAGCCACCATGAGGGAGTTCTCATCACTTTTTACCTTTTTTAATTTTCTGTCTTGCATTTTACTTTTAGAATAAAGTATGTTTAATGTTAGTTTTCATATACTACTTGTGTTGTTTAGTTGGATGTTTCCCCATGGTGATTCTTTAGTTTTTAGCTTTAGGCATTAGACATTCATGGCTTAAGACTTCAACATGCTTGACTTTTCATCTCTTTTTTTATGTTTTACATGCTTGGTAGATTGATCTTCAATTGCTTGAATTGAGTATGTTGGACATGACCCATGTGAGCTTTTGAGCCTCCTTTTAGGATGGTTGCATTACATGCCATTCTTTTCTTTCTTATGTGTTTTGTTCTCTCATAGGATTTGTCACTCTAGAACTTGCTTTGATTCTATTTGAGGCTACACTATTCATTTGCAAACATGAACATGATTGAGGCATTTATTTCATGATTAGCTACTTAGCCAAATAGTCACTCTTGCATTTTTCCCCTTACATAGCCCCTTTGAGCCTTTTTACATATTCTTTGTTTTTAGCACATCACAAACCTAAAGCGAAAAACCATATTTGTACCTAGCCTCAGGGATTAGGAGACCATTGGTTACCATTAGCAATGTGCATTCACATAAGTGTGGGGGGTGCAAAGTGGTGAAAAGAGAAAAAGGAAAGAAATGAAAAGATTAAAAAAAAAAAGAAGAAGAAGCAAAGAAAATGTAAAAAAAAAAAAGCAAATAGAAAAAGAAAAAGTCAATAAATTGGGGCAATTTTGATGAAAAAAGAAAGTAAAGAAGCGGGATAAAAAAGAGTTGTTTGTTGCATTGCTTAGATTTGAGGAGGGCCATTGTATTTGTGACCTCATGTCTTTGCCAATGTTCTTCTATTCTCTTTGATTTTTGCCTTGCATATTCTTACTATTTCCCTACCCTTACCTTAGCCCCATTACAACCTTGAATAAAGTCCTCTTGATTTGTGTGTGCATGTGTTTGAGTGGTGGAGAATTAGATAATAAGCGAGCTTATGGTAGTGCTTTTCCTTTTGAGGTGATTTGAATGGTATAATTGAGCCTTAAACACTTGAGAGTAAGAGTGTTAAACACATTATCTTATGAGATCCTCCATGCTTGATCCATACTTTTTGTTGTGATTTTTGCCTTGCTTGCCCTTTGTAAATATGTGTCTTGATTGTTGAATTTCCTGATGCTTTGGGTGTGCTTTTTGCCTATATGCTTGACACTCTTAAGGATCCATTGGAAATTTATTTTTCATGTTATTTGGTCATTTTTTTCACTCTAGGACTTATGTGTTTCTTTTAAATTTTGATGTTTCATTTTCAGCACCCTTGAGTATATTTAGGATTTTGCATGAGGACATGCAAAACGCTAAGTGTGGGGGAATTTGATAAGTAATATTTTGATACATTGATTAAGCCTCATGTTTAGTTTATTGGACCTCTTTTGTGCTTAATGGATCAATATTACACACATTCTGTGAGTTTGGGCTCTAATTGAGCTTAATTGTATTTTTCAGTATTATTACAAATTTATACCATTTCTGTATTTTAAGCATATGTTGAGTTGTCGACCTCTAAAAATTACAAATTTTATATTGTAGAAAATCTGAGAGAAAGATCTACAACTTTGATGAGAAGTCAAAAACTAATTCAGGTGTCTATTAGGACGAATTGGGCCATGAAGTCAGAATAAGGCTGTTACACTGGAGCCTAAGCAGTGTGCACTAATTAGGCCATAACTTGAGTTATAGACATTGGATTGAGGTGAAACTGGTGCCATTTGAAAGCTAAGATATAACACGGGAACATTCTCCAAAATAATGACATCTTGATAGACTTATTGGCTATTGAATTTGACTGACATGAACAAAGGTACAACCCAGACATTATACAAAGATTGGGCCATAACTCTCTCATTTCAAGTCCAAATCAAGCAAATTGGGTGTCCACTTAAAGCTCAGAGGCAGAGGATTAACTTAGACTCAAGGTCAATGTTGGATGTTCACATCTTAGGTCTAATAAGAATAGAGAAAATAGAGACGTGAAGATACTCCTCTCGAACATTTTTCATTTTTTTCTCTTCTCTTCTCCTCTCCTCTTCTTTTCTTTTCTTTTCCTTTCATTTTGTAAGATACTTGTTTTGGGTTCTATTTTGTAACCTTCATTGTTATGGAAGAGTAAGATTTTAAGCTAGTTCAAAGAGACTCCAAGGGTATTATGATTGTAATTTTGAAACCCTATCCTTGAATTTTAATCATGTTTATTTTCTTGATTCTTTGCCCTCTTTTATTTGTAAGCTTGCATTCAATGGTATTGATATGTGGGTTTATGAATGAGGAATTAGTTGTGTGATTGGTAATTGGTCAATTGGTATGAACTTGATTAGTTAAAGAATTAGGAATTGGGTTTGGGATCAAACCTAGGCTAATACAATTAGGGCTAGAAATCAATATAGGTTAATTAGAGTTGAGGTCTCAATTATCTAATCGATTATGTGTTGGTTGAATTTGTAACATCCCCAATTTTTGCCTAAGCTAATTAGTTCAGTGATCCTGGCTAATTAGAGAGGTTAACGATTAACTGAGGATAATCGGCTAATCTCGATGCGCAAGAGCTTAGTAAATTGAGTCAAGTCAATAATTGAATCATAACGCACTAAATGTTTTAATTAAAACCTAATTATTCGAACCTCATTAATTCATAACTTAGAAATATAATTAAGTTAACCCAATCTTATTAAGTACAATACAATTGTTCTACCCTACCCATTTGAGATAGATTAATTCTTATACTCTAATTACATAATTCATAAGATCAATTCTTTTAGAGGAAAAACGTCTTAAAAGTGTTATTAACCTAAATCGGTTAAAGAGCAATTTAACTAATCAAATTGATTAACAACTTAGGTAATTCTAATAGCTATCAAGATTTACAACATTTCTTCTCATTGATGCACCAAATTTTGGCCAAGGATAAGAGCAAAATCCAACCACCCATTTGCCTTCTCATCACGCACCATTAGATTAAGAGTCTATATTAGCAGTATTCCTTGAGTCAAGCCAAGAGATGTACTCTCCTCCATCAAGATTGTGACACTTGGAGTGATCATATCCACCCAAGCCAATCCCAAGAGTGGTCATGCTTTTAACCACTTGAGAAAACATAAAATGGTCTTTACCCAAACACCAAGACGCAAGAGAAACATAAATCACCCTTTTACCCCAAGGTCCCTAGCTTTCTTGCTTGAAAAAGAAGTTAAACTCACCTACTTCCTCTTACTTATTGGAGAAGCAAAGCAATCAGCCCACTTCCCTCCATTTTGCGCCCCAAACAGCCCCACCACTCTCTCATTTGTGATTTTCATTCTCTTACTACAAGCCCAAGCTCCCACCTCTCTCTAAACTTTATCCTAGCTCTTTTGTTCTTCTTCTTTCTTTCTCCCCCCATCCAACTCTCTTTCCTTTCACCACCCTCACAAGCCCTTCAAGGACCACCCTCTTTGGTTCTTGAGGAAGCAAAACAAACACTCATTTAGCCTCATTTGTTAGCTCAAGAGGAAGGAGGCCATCTCCAACCATTTTCATTCTTCAAGCTTTCAAGAGGATCCTTGTGGTAGTGACTCTAACCTTCCCCTTTTATGTGTTCTTCAAGCCCTTGAACTCCTAAGCTCTCCATAGCTAGGTGGTTCTAGGACTTGTTTTCAAGGCCTCATGGCCATGCTTGTTCATATGATGAGTTTTCATGTCTTGTGTCCTTCTCTTTGGCATGAAATTCTTGGTTGGTGCATCTATTGTTATTGAACCAAATTTTTGGAAGTTAAAACATTGAGTTAATGTCAAGATCTCAAAGATTAAAAGTGGGTTGGAAGAGAAAAGTGATCACTTGAGGAAAAGTTTTAATGTTTTTACAAGAAAACTCATTGAAACCAAAACCGTGGAAGTTGGAAAATTTGGGCAGTCTGTATGGCGTGACTAATAACTCTTTCAATATAACTCCAAATAGAGCAAAACTAATTTTAAATGAAAATAGACTCATAGATATTTTTATACATATAAAATATGTGAAATTTGGATTTAAAATAAGGGAGATATGATTTTTCAAAGTTGGCTATTCCTGGATGGATTTCTATTTGGGCAGTCTGCACTAAAAACCTTATAACAAGAGCTACAAAAATTATTTTTGAATCGGACTAAGTTTTTTAGAAAGCTAAGACATAGATGAACACCCCCATAAAACAGTTTTGTCAGATTCCATGTGATGGACTCCCAGTGGAGTTGACAAGCCACTAACCCGAGTTGAACTTTCAAGTCTGAACAGTCAGAATAAAATATGTATAACTCAAGTTACAAAATGAATTTTTGAGTGGAGCTTATTTTTGTTTAAAAATAGACTCAGAGAAGTATAAGCATACCAAAATTCGAAGCAAAAGAGTAAAAGGTGAAATTATGGTGAATTTTTGAAGTTACTATCCTACTGTAAAAGTAAAAACTGGTTATGGTGAAATTTAAAGGATAATGAGAAATAAGCTTTAAGACATTAAGACCTCTACATTAAGCATTGGAAAAACCTTCATAATTCAACTTAAAAGTTTCAAGAAGGATAAAAGATGAAATTGGCTCTACGCCTAATAAAAGAGTTTACACAACAGACAATCTCATTTAAAAGCTTGCACCACCCTATTAAAATTTCCTCATAAGACTTTGTGTGATATGTCTGCCTCTATATGTCATTATGATGACAATGATATGATGATGATGATTATGATATGATAATGATGTTGATGATTATGACAGTGATATGTTAATGTTGATAATGATCATGATATGATGATGATATGTTAATGTTGATGAGGATTTTGATAATGATATGATTATGATAAGTATATGTTGATGATATGCGATAAAAGAATGACATTTGGGGATGGCGATACGTAACACCTAAATGTGGAAAAGAATTTGAATATTTTGCATTGTAAGCTTTAATAAGAAGAGATTTAATTAAGTGTGTGATCCTTCAAAAGGGAAGGTGACTTAATTTAAGCTCCCCTCACCCACGACTCACATGAGGCATGGCATGACCCAGCTAGTGTGAGTATAGGGGATAGGGCTTAGATGAGGCATGGCATGACCCAGCTAATGTAAGTACCGAAATTCTATGGTGGCGACGGCCACGGTAGGAGCTCATTACCACTTATGTTAAGTGGGTGAAAAGATAAGACTTAAGATAAAGTCAAGTTAAGAAAAGAACAGGGACTTCAGTCCAAACCTTTGAAGGGAAGAAGTTATGAAAAGTTTATAGCACAGCCATACATGTTTTATGTAATTATAGTTGTTCCTATGCTTGTTATGATATAAATGATTAGAGGGTATGTTAAAAATTGAATCCGCTTCGGATATTCATGTTTTTGAAAACCTAAGAATGGAACCTTATGAATGCTCACGATTTTTCATTAATAAAACTGAAGTGGCTGGGACGATAATGATGACACTTTCGTGTCGGGTTCGAGTCCTACTGAGTTCCATTTCTCACCCTAGTTATTCCTCCGTATCATCACCAGATCTCGATGGTGCAACCGGTGGGGTGGAGCATAGATCCCCCACACTGTGAGTGGACGTATGACGTGGGATGTCAGACAATGCTGATGTGGACTTGTAGTTGCCGTAGCCCTATCTTCATACATTCCTTTCTGTGACGAACGATGTCAATTTAAGTTTGTATCTAGAATTTGGAACATCGCACGACCATGAGCCTCCTTCGATGTAATGCTGATATATGTATGTATATATATATATATATATATATATATATATATATATATATATATATATATATATATATATATATATATATATTATGAACCCATATGAATGTAATGGTTAGTTATTTAATGCAATGTATTTGGGAATTATTATTTGTTTACTGTTCTCATGTTTTATGAATTTTGGGTATGTATTTTACGCGACACACTCTTTCTCTAGCTGTCTTCTCGCTCAAGGCTTTATTTTCCAAAATGCTGCAAAGCGACGACGTATTTAAAAAAAAAAATCTTACCGTATTTTCCATGTAACTTAATTTCAAGTGAAGTTTAGTTTTCCACTAGTAACAACTAATAAAATGCCGTAATACGACTTAAGCGTAGTATGGGTTTATTAGGGTGTTACATTATGGTATCAGAGCAGTTCATCCTGTTAAAGCCTGAGGTTGGACTGACTATGCTTCCAAGCATAACTCTACGTGTGCTATGTTAAGTCGTGCTGTGAATCCTGTCTGTATGATGAGATGTAGGACTTAGAATGCATGAGATTGCCTTTAGTTGCTGCCATGCTTATGCTTAATATTGGGCCTGATCAACTCTATATCTTTGTATGGGGTGTTCAAGAACTAATGGCAACTCGCAAACGTACCTCCGACGAGAACAGTGACAGCACGAACCTCGCCGAGTTCATGAGGACCTTCCAGCAGATGGCAAATGCAATGTAAGCTCAAGCTACAGCTACTGAGCATATGATGGACCAGTTGAACCGAAGAGCCGAAGAGTCTGTTGGTGGAAATGGAGCTGATGCCGAGTATCAGAAGTTCTCGGAGTTTCGTAAGGCGAACCCGCCCAGTTTCAAGGGGGCTTTCAACCCTGACGAAGCCGACGAGTGGATCAAAGAGATTGAGAAGATCTACTCTGTGCTAGCTTGCTCAGAGACCTAAAAGGTGGCCTTTGCCACTTACATGTTGAAGGCAGATGCTGAGTTCTGGTGGAAAGGAGCAAACAGCTTGATGGAAAGTGATCGGAGGGGGATCACGTGGGATGCCTTCAAAGCGGATTTTTATGAGAAGTACTTCCCGATGTCCGTAAGGAATGCGAAGGAGATGGAGTTCCTGAGGCTCTACCAAGGAGGTATGAGCATTGCTGAATACACGGCGAAGCTTGAGGAGCTGTGTAAGTTTTCTACACTGTATCAACGAAACCCTGATGAGCATTGGAAATGCATGAAGTATGAGGGAGGATTGTGGGCCGACATTCTGGCATCAATAGCCCCATTGGAGATAAGGAACTATGCGGCACTTATTAATAAGAGCCGTGTAGTAGAAGAATATAATCGGAAGCTGGCGATCCCGAGATTGGAGGCCCATAAAAGGAGACAAGCATCTCAAGGGCAACACCCGAAGCAACCACCGCAAAAGAAGCCTTATCATGGTGAAGGTTCTAAGGGCAACCAGCCACAAGAGCCCTCTGCCAACCCTCCAAGATCCGCTGACCAGCCTACAAAGCCTACAATGAATCCCACCTGCCCAAAGCATGGAAGACAGCACAGAGGGATTTGCTACGTTGGACAAAATGTCTGCTTCAAATGTGGGCAGTCTGGGCATTTTGCAAGGCATTGCACCACGGGCATGCTTGCCCCTGACCTGTTTACAGGTAACTAATTTTGAGGGCAAAATTCTTTTTAAGGAGGGGAAAGTGTAATATCCCCAATTTTTGCCTAAGCTAATTAGCTCAGTGATCTTGGCTAATTAGAGAAGTTAACGATTAACTGAGGATAATTGGCTAATCTCGATGAGCAAGAGCTTAGTAAATTGAGTCAAGTCAATAAGTGAATCATAACGCACTAAATGTTTTAATTAAAACCTAATTATTCGAACATCATTAATTCATAACTTAGAAATATAATTAAGTTAATCCAATCTTATTAAGTACAATACAATTGTTCTACCCTACCCATTTGAGATAGATTAATTCTTACACCCTAATTACATAATTCATAAGATCAAGTCTTTTAGAGAAAAAACGTCTTAGAAGTGTAATTAACCGAAATCGGTTAAAGAGCAATTTAACTAATCAAATTGATTAAGAACTTAGGTAATTCTAATAGCTTTCAAGATTTACAACATTTCTCCTAATTGATGCACCACATTTTGGCCAAGGACAAGAGCAAAATCCAACCACCCATTTGCCTTCTCATCATGCACCATTAGATCAAGAGTCTATATTAGTAGTATTCCTTGAGTCAAGCCAAGAGATGTACTCTCCTCCATCAAGATTGTGACACTTGGAGTGATCATATCCACCCAAGCCAATCCCAAGAGTGGTCATGCTTTTAACCACTTGAGAAAACACAAAATGGTCTTTACCCAAACACCAAGACTCAAGAGAAACATAAATCACCCTTTTACCCCAAGGTCCCTAGCTTTCTTGCTTGAAAAAGAAGTTAACCTCACCTACTTCCTCTTACTTATTGGAGAAGCAAAGCAATCAACCCACTTCCCTCCATTTTGCGCCCCAAACAGCCCCCCCACTCTCTCATTTGTGATTTTCATTCTCTTACTACAAGCCCAAGCTCCCACCTCTCTCTAAACTTTATCCTAGCTCTTTTGTTCTTCTTGTTTCTTTCTCCCCCCATCCAACTCTCTTTCCTTTCACCACCCTCACAAGCCCTTCAAGGACCACCCTCTTTGGTTCTTGAGAAAGCAAAACAAACACTCATTTAGCCTCATTTGCTAGCTCAAGAGGAAGGAGGCCATCTCCAACCATTTTCATTCTTCAAGCTTTCAAGAGGATCCTTGTGGTAGTGACTCTAACCTTCCTCTTTTATGTGTTCTTCAAGCCCTTGAACTCCTAAGCTCTCCATAGCTAGGTGGTTCTAGGACTTGTTTTCAAGGCCTCATGCCCATGCTTGTTCATATGATGAGTTTTCATGTGTTGTGTCCTTCTCTTTGGCATGAAATTCTCGGTTGGTGCGTCTATTGTTATTGAACCAAATTTTTGGAAGTTAAAACATTGAATTAATATCAAGATCTCAAAGATTAAAAGTGGGTTGTAAGAGAAAAGTGATCACTTGAGGAAAAGTTTTAATGTTTTTACAAGAAAACTCATTGAAACCAAAATCGTGGAAGCTAGAAAATTTGGGCAGTCTGTATGGCACGACTAATAACTCTTTCAATATAACTATAAATGGAGCGAAACTAATTTTAAATGAAAATAGACTCATAGATATTTTTATACATATAAAATACGTGAAATTTGGATTTAAAATGAGGGAGATATGATTTTTCAAAGTTGGCTATTCCCAGATGGATTTCTGTTTGGGCAGTCTGCACTAAAAACCTTATAACTAAAGCTACAAAAATTATTTTTGAATTGGACCAGTTTTTTAGAAAGCTAAGACATAGAGGAACACCCCCATAAAACAGTTTTGTCAGATTCCATGTGATGAACTCCCAGTGGAGTTGACAAGCCACTGACCCGAGTTGAACTTTCAAGTCTGAACAGTCAGAATAAAATGTGTATAACTCAAGTTACAAAATGAATTTTTTAGTAGGGCTTATTTTGTTTAAAAATAGACTCAGAGAAGTATAAGCATACCAAAATTCGAAGCAAAAGAGTAAAAGGTGAAATTATGGTGAATTTTTGAATTTACTTCCCTACTGTAAAAGTAAAAACTGGTTATGGTGAAATTTAAAGGATAATGAGAAATAAGCTTTAAGACATTGGAAAAACCTTCATAATTCAACTTAAAAGTTTCAAGAAGGATAAAAGATGAAATTGGCTCTACGCCTAATAAAAGAGTTTACACAAGAGACAATCTCATTTAAAAGCTTGCACCAATTCTATTAAGCTAAGCTCATAAGACTTTGTGTGATTTGTCTGCCTCTATATGTCATTATGATGACAATGATATGATGATGATGATTATGACAGTGATATGTTAATGTTGATGATGATCATGATATGATGATGATATGTTAATGTTGATGAGGATTTTGATAATGATATGATTATGATAAGTATATGTTGATGATATGCGATAAAAGAATGACATTTGGGGATGGCGATACGTAACGCCTAAATGTGGAAAAGAATTAGAATATTTTGCATTGTAAGCTTTAATAAAAAGAGATTTAATTAACTGTGTGATCCTTCAAAAGGGAAGGTGACTTAATTTAAGCCTCCCTCACCCACGACTCACATGAGGCATGGCATGACCCAGCTAGTGTAAGTATAGGGGATAGGACTTAGATGAGGCATGGCATGACCCAGCTAATGTAAGTACCGAAATTCTATGGTGGCGACGGCCACGGTAGGAGCTCATTACCACTTATGTTAAGTGGGTGAAAAGATAAGACTTAAGATAAAGTCAAGTTAAGAAAAGAATAGGGACTTCAGTCCAAACCTTTGAAGGGAAGAAGTTATGAAAAGTTTATAGCACAGCCATACATGTTTTATGTAATTATAGTTGTTCTTATGCTTGTTATGATATAAATGATTAGAGGGTATGTTAAAAATTGAATCCGCTTCGGATATTCATGTTTTTGAAAACCAAAGAATTGAACCTTATGAATGCTCACTATTTTTCATTAATAAAACTGAAGTGGCTGGGACAATAATGATGACACTTTCGTGTCGGGTTCGAGTCCTACTGAGTTCCATTTCTCACCCTAGTTATTCCTCTGTATCGTCACCAGATCTTGATGGCGCAACCGGTGGGGTGGAGCATAGATTCCCCACACTGTGAGCGGACGTATGACGTGGGATTTCAAACAATGCTGATGTGGACTTGTAGTTGCCGTAGCCCTATCTTCATACATTCCTTTCTGTGATGAACGATGTCAATTTAAGTTTGTATCTAGTATTTGGATCATGGCACGAACATGAGCCTCCTTCGATGTAATCTTTGTATATATATATATATATATATATATATATATATATATATATATATATATATATATATATATATATATATATATATATATATATACACATATATATATATTATGAACCCATATGAATGTAATGGTTAGTTATTTAATGCATTGTATTTGGGAATTATTATTTGTTTACCATTCTCAAGTTTTATGAATTTCGGGTATGTATTTTATGCGACACGCTCTTTCTCTAGCTATCTTCTCGCTCAAGGCTTTACTTTCCAAAATGCTGCAAAGCGACGACGTATTTAAAAAAAAAAATCTTACCGTATTCTCCATGTAACTTATTTTCAAGTGAAGTTTAGTTTTTCACGAGCATAAGTAACAACTAATAAAATGCCGTAATACGACTTAACCGTAGTATGGGTTTATTAGGGTGTTACATTATGGTATCAAAGCAGTTCATCCTGTTAAAGCCTGAGGTTGGATTGACTATGCTTCCAAGCATAACTCTACGTGCGCTATGTTAAGTCGTGCTGTGAATCCTGTCTGTATGATGGGATGTAGGACTTAGAATGCATGAGATTGCCATTAGTTGCTGCCATGCTTATACTTAATATTGGGCCTGATCAACTCTATATCTTTGTATGGGGTGTTCAAGAACTAATGGCAACTCGCAAACGTACCTCCGATGAGAACAGTGACAGCACCCTAATATTTTTGTATGGGGTGTTCAAAAAGTTTTAAGACCCCTACATTAAGCATTGGAAAAACTTTCATAATTCAACTTAAAAGTTTCAAGAAGGATTAAAGATGAAATTGACTCTATGCCTAATAAAAGAGTTTACACAAGACACAATCTCATTTAAAAGCTTGCACCAATTCTATTAAGCTAAGCTCATAAGACTTTGTGTGATATGTCTGCCTCTATATGTCATTATGATGACAATGATATGATGATGATGATTATGATATGATAATGATGTTGATGATTATGATAGTGATATGTTAATGTTGATGATGATCATGATATGATGATGACATGTTAATGTTGATGAGGATTTTGATAATGATATGATTATGATAAGTATATGTTGATGATATGTGATAAAAGAATGACATTTGGGGATGGCGATACGTAACGCCTAAATGTGGAAAAGAGTTAGAATATTTTGCATTGTAAGCTTTAATAAGAAGAGATTTAATTAAGTGTGTGATCCTTCAAAAGGGAAGGTGACTTAATTTAAGCTCCGCTTACCCACGACTCACATGAGGCATGACATGACCCAGCTAGTGTGAGTATAGGGGATAGGGCTTAGATGAGGCATGGCATGACCCAGCTAGTGTAAGTACCGAAATTCTATGGTGGCAACGGCCACGGTATGAGCTCATTACCACTTATGTTTAGTGGGTGAAAAGATAAGACTTAAGATAAAGTCAAGTTAAGAAAAGAAAAGGAGCTTCAGTCCAAACCCTTGAAGGGAAGAAGTTATGAAAAGTTTATAGCACAGCCATACATGTTTTATGTAATTATAGTTGTTCCTATGCTTGTTATGATATAACTGATTAGAGGGTATGTTAAAAATTGAATCCGTTTCGGATATTCATGTTTTCAAAAACCTAAGAATGAAACCTTATGAATGCTCACTATTTTTCATTAATAAAACTGAAGTGGTTGGGACGATAACGATGACACTTTCGTGTTGGGTTCGAGTCCTACTGAGAAATTCCATTTCTCACCCTAGTTATTCCTCCATATCGTCACCAGATCTCAATGGCGCAACCGGTGGGGTGGAGCATGGATCCCCCACACTGCGAGTGGACGTATGACGTGGGATGTCAGATAATGCTGATATGGACTTGTAGTTGCTGTGGCCCTATCTTCATACATTCCTTTCTACGATGAACGATGTCAATTTAAGTTTGTATCTAGTATTTGGATCATGGCACGACCATGAGCCTCCTTCGATGTAATGCTGATATATATATATATATATATATATATATTATGAACCCATATGAATGTAATGGTTAGTTATTTAATGCAATGTATTTGGGAATTATTATTTGTTTACCTTTCTCATGTTTTATGATTTTCGGGTATGTATTTATGCGACACACTCTTTCTCTAGCTGTCTTCTCGCTCAAGGCTTTACTTTCCAAAATGCTGCAAAGCGACGACGTATTTAAAAAAAAAAAAAATCTTACCGTATTTTCCGTGTAACTTAATTTCAAGTGAAGTTTAGTTTTCCACGAGCATAAGTAACAACTAATAAAACACCGTAATACGACTTAAGCATAGTATGGGTTTATTAGGGTGGTACATTATGGTATCAGAGCAGTTCATCCTGTTAAACCCTGAGTTGGACTGACTATGCTTCCAAGCATAACTCTATGTACGCTATGTTAAGCCATGCTGTGAATCCTATCTGTATGATGGGATGTAGGACTTAGAATGCATGAGATTGCCTTTAGTTGCTGCCATGCTTATGCTTAATATTGGGCTTGATCAACTCGATATCTTTGTATGGTGTGTTCAAGAACTAATGGCAACTCGCAGACGTACCTCTGACGAGAATAGTGACAGCATGAACCTTGCCGAGTTCATAAGGACCTTCCAGCAGATGGCAAACGCAATGCAAGCTCAAGCTATAGCTGCTGAGCATATGATGGACCAGCTGAACCAAAGATCCGAAGAGTCTGTTGGTGGAAATGGAGCTGATGCCGAGTATCAAAAGTTCTCGAAGTTTCGTAAGGCAAACCCGCCCAGTTTCAAAGGGGCTTTCAACCCTGACAAAGCCGACGAGTGGATCAAAGAGATTGAGAAGATCTACTCTGTGCTAGCTTGCTCAGAGACCCAAAAGTGGCCTTTGCCACTTACATGTTGAAGGCAGATGCTAAGTTCTGGTGGAAAGGAGCAAAAAGCTAGATGGAAAGTGATCAGAGGGAGATCACGTGGGATGCCTTCAAGGCAGATTTTTATGAGAAGTACTTCCCGATGTCCGTAAGGAATGCGAAGGAGATTGAGTTCCTGAGGCTCTACCAAGGAGGTATGAGCATTGCTGAATACACGGCGAAGTTTGAGGAGCGGTGTAAGTTTTCTACACTGTACCAGCGAAACCTCGATGAGCATTGGAAATGCATGAAGTATGCGAGAAGATTGTGGGCCGACATTCTGGGATCAGTACCCCCATTAGAGATAAGGAACTATGCGGCACTTATTAATAAGAGCCGTGTAGTAGAAGAATTTAATCGGAAGCTGGCGATCCCGAGATCGAAGGCCCATAAAAGGAGACAAGCATCTCAAGGGCAACACTCGAAGCAACCACCGTAAAAGAAGCCCTATCACGGTGAAGGTTCTAAGGGCAACCAGCCACAAGAGCCCTTTGCCAACCCTCCAAGATCCGCTGACCAGCCTACAAAGCCTGCAATGAATCCCACCTGCCCAAAGTGTGGAAGACAACACAGAGGGATTTGCTACGTTGGACAAAATGTCTGCTTCAAATGTGGACAGTCTGGGCATTTTGCAAGGAACTGTATAACACCCCTCCAAAGTACAATACTATGCTTAAGTCATAGTATCGCACCTTGGAGTTGTTACTATTACCTGAGCAGACCTTATATGACAGCAACCTCAGCCGTCTTTGGAAACTTCTTGAACTATTTGGAGACAACACGGAAATAGGAGTGAGAATTATAAATTCTCTATAGGATTCTCTAAATATAGTGTCATCATTGTCATCTTCAGTTTGCTTCGGTTTATTATGAAAAAGGTGAACATGCTATAGAAACTGTTTAGTTTTTATAGTTCGAAAATATATTATCCGAAGCAAAGTTTATTTTACTCATACACTTGGCATTTGGCAAAACCCATAAAAATCAATTCATGAATGATATCATAGATAATAATTGCAACATATTAAATTACTCATAGCATCTGCACATAACTTTATCTGTACTTGAGTTTATGCATATACATAAAACTTGCTTTTCTTGCTTCATCTTCTTTTTCATCATAAAATCTTTACATGCCACATTCCAGAGTATGATCGCCATGTCATAACCCATCAGAGCGTGATCGCCATGTCACGTTCCTTAGGAATATGGGACCTTCATTGGGTACTTACACTAGCTAGGTCATGCCATGCCTCATGTAAGTTCTGTTCCCTATACTCACACTAGCTGGGTCGATGCCATGTCTCATGTGAGTAGGGTGCTTGCATATATTTTAAATCTTTTGTTTTTAATCTTTAGCCTTTAATCTTTAGCTTTTACTTGGCACACCTAGGCGTTACGTATCGCCGTCCCTAGGAATCTTTATTCGCTCTTGGGTAGCCTGGCCTTGGAGTGAGCTCGTCAGCTTCACCCGTGACCATCGTTATACTGACTTACCCACAAAGGGACCCACTGCCTCTAGGTTGAAGGGACCCAATGTGCAACTGCCTCCAACATAGAGGGACCCAAGTTTTAGCTGCCTTCACAAGGAGGGATTCAATGTGCAACTGCCTCCAAGTGAAGGGACCCATATCTTTATCATTTATCTGCCTTCACAGGGAGGGACCTCAAATAGCTGCCTCCAAGTAAAGGGACCCACATTCAATATATTCACATTTAATATATTCATGTCTTTTCATTCTCATACATGGTCATGCATAGGCATGCTAAATGTACTCTTACATATGCTTTATCATTTATTTTCATATACGTCATTGCACACATGATCTTCACGTATATATTCAGAACACATAAAGGCCCGTAGCCTCTTTACCATTCTACCGGCACTCATACATATACTGCATCATTTACCTTCATATACCTCATATCATACTTATGTCATTCTTGAATATAGAGTTTCCATATACATATTCACACTTAGATTCATCCTTGCATATAAACATTCATAGACTTCTACCGTAAATTTGGCAGCATAACGGATCAGATCTGTTTTCCCATGAATAGTGCCAGTCCTTATAGACAAATCAGTCATAGTAGTATAATCATTCGGACATATCTATTCATGTAAAACTTGTAATCCTCAACTCAAACCTTGTATATTCACTAACACTTGTGAAATCATCAATTGGGTCACTTCTGTCAACTCTACTTAGTTCTTCCCGAATCTTGTAAAATCCATCTTTACCTCTATTCAACTCATTTAAACCTTAATTTTGGACATGTCATAGCTCTATATGTCTACTTTCTAACCTCTTTGGTTCCATATCGTTTTGATTTATATAACTCAAGATATTCAAATTTTGCCTCAGCCTACTCAGTCACTAACCTGAATTACACTCTTGGAAGTATAATTTCACTAAAAATTGAAACTAAGCTCAAATCATACAAAATTGGTCTCATATTGAATCTAACAGGACAACCTTTCATTTGCAATAAGTTTCACTTGATTTGCTTAAGTATACCTCGAGTTATAAGTCCTAAAAGTCGACCTTCCTGAACTACCATGTTTTGGCCTAGATTGAACATAGGGTAAGTTCCTCAAATCACTGGGATCAATTGGGATCATAAAAAACTCAGAATTTCATATTGAGATGTTCCCCTATGTGTAAGATTTCTAACAAAATTGGTTTCACTCAATTTGGAGTTGTATAGGGTGAGTTATACCCTCCTCAAGTCACCCTGCCCGGATGAAAGTCCTGATTCCTAGGTCAAACTTTAAAAATTCATATCTCTCTCAATACTAATACAATAATCTTATATAATATATTTATGGAACGCTCTGAATGTCTAATTTCATCTAAAAATTGTTTCATCAGATTTAACCAGTTGTAGGCGGAGCCGTACACTTTGCTGTACAAACAGCCGTGAAATTCCTCACTAAGATAGCATTCCAAACCTTCACTTCTCCTAGTTTTCTGCTCCTAAACTTAATTCCAACTCAATATTTCATATTAATCCAACCATAATCCATCATATACATCCAAGATATCATCAAATAATTGAAGAAAAGTGGAATCCCATACAACCACAGTTCAGAGAAATCAAGAATAGAAAGTGAATCCTACCTCTTTGGAGTGTAATCTTGCTGAATTTGAATTTGAATTGAATGGAGCCTTGACAAAGCTTGGAGATTTGATAGAGTAGATTGAGAGGGAGAAAGGAAGAAGAAGGCTGGAGCAAGAGGGAAAGAGAGTGGCGTAAATCAGCTGGGAAGAGGAGGGGAGTCTGACTTAAATACATGAGAGTTGTGGTGTTGATTGGTTGGAGTTTTGTGGTTGAAGTTCGGCCATGTCTCTCACTTTTGTGGCCAAATTGCTCTCCACGTCATCCCAAAAGTGGGATACACTTCCGTTCTACCTGAAATCGGAACTCGTCTCTATTATGCTTGAAGTCGGAACTCGTGCCGTTTTACTTGAGCTTGGAGTTGAAGTCGTATGTCGGAACTCGTCCCATCTTGTTGTGACTTGAGGAAATCTTGTCCGGTTTATTTCGAGACTTGGAAGCAAGGTCAGAGATCAGAAGTCATGCATAATCTCGGAACTCTCATTCAAACTCGGGAACAACAACAGAAGTGGAATTCTTCTGGGAATAAACTCGAAGATCGGAACTCGTGTATGACTTGGAAATCAGCTCAAAGATCCAAACTCATGTCCATTCTAATTGAGTTCAACTCTTAGTCGAGGAACTCGTTATATTCAACTCGGAGGTAGGTACTTGACCCATTGTATCAAACTATAAGTTCGAAGGTCGGAAACCATGTATACTATTATGAAGCATGAGGTATTATGTCGGAAATCGAGTACCTCTGCTGAAAATTGAAGCTACATTATGAGACCGGAAATCGGGTACATTGTCTTTTGAAACATGAAGTTGGATATTGGAACTCGGAAGCCACATTTAACTCGTAACTAGAACATGAAGTCCGAAATCAGGGATCACTCCATGTTGTTCAGACTTGAAGGTTAAACTCGGAAGTCGTGGAAATAATCCGGATGAAGTCGGAAGTCAAAGACTAATGTGAGACTAACTCGAAAATCGAAAATTATCCATATTATGTGAAATTCGAAGATGAAGTCAGAAATTGGAATTGATAAACCTGAGGATGAAGTCGAAACTCGGAAATAGGGGATGTTACAAACTGCACCACGGGCATGCTTGCCCCCGACTTGTTTACAAGTAACGAATTTTGAGGGCAAAATTCTTTTTAAGGAGGGGAGAGTGTAACATCCCCAATTTTTACCTAAGCTAATTAGCTCAGTGATCCTGGCTAATTAGAGAGGTTAACGATTAACTGAGGATAATCGGCTAATCTTGATGAGCAAGAGCTTAGTAAATTGAATCAAGTCAATAATTAAATCATAACGCACTAAATGTTTTAATTAAAACCTAATTATTCGAGCATCATTGATTCATAACTTAGAAATATAATTAAGTTAATCCAATCTTATTAAGTACAATACAATTGTTCTACCCTACCAATTTGAGATAGATTAATTCTTACACCCTAATTACATAATTCATAAGATCAAGTCTTTTAGAGGAAAAACGTCTTAAAAGTGTAATTAATCGAAATCGGTTAAAGAGCAATTTAACTAATCAAATTGATTAAGAACTTAGGTAATTCTAATAGCTTTCAAGATTTACAACATTTCTCCTAATTGATGCACCAAATTTTGCCCAAGGACAAGAGCAAAATCCAGCCACCCATTTGCCTTCTCATCATACATCATTAGATCAAGAGTCTATATTAGTAGTATTCCTTGAGTCAAGCCAAGAGATGTACTCTCCTCCATCAAGATTGTGACATTTGGACTGATCATATCCACCCAAGCCAATCCCAAGAGTGGTCATGCTTTTAACCACTTGAGAAACACAAAATGGTCTTTACCCAAACACCAAGACTCAAGAGAAACATAAATCACCCTTTTACCCCAAGGTCCCAAGCTTTCTTGATTGAAAAAGAAGTTAAACTCACCTACTTCCTCTTACTTATTGGAGAAGCAAGGCAATCAGTCAAATTCCCCCCATTTTGTGCCCCAAAACAGCCCCCCCGCTCTCTCATTTCTGATTTTCATTTTCTTACTACAAGCCCAAGCTCCCACCTCTCTCTAAACTTTATCCTAGCTCTTTTGTTCTTCCAACCTTTCTTGTTCTTCTTCTTTCTTTCTCCCCCCATCCAACTCTCTTTCCTTTCACCACCCTCACAAGCCCTTCAAGGACCACCCTCTTTGGTTCTTGAGGAAGCAAAACAAACACTCATTTAGCCTTATTTGCTAGTTCAAGAGGAAGGAGGCCATCTCCAACCATTTTCATTCTTCAAGCTTTCAAGAGGATCCTTGTGGTAGTGACTCTAACCTTCCTCTTTTATGTGTTCTTCAAGCACTTGAACTCCTAAGCTCTCCATAGCTAGGTGGTTCTAGGACTTGTTTTCAAGGCCTCATGGCCATGCTTGTTGATATGATGAGTTTTCATGTGTTGTGTCCTTCTCTTTGGCATAAAATTTTCAGTTGGTGCATCTATTGTTATTGAACCAAATTTTTGGAAGTTAAAACATTGAGTTAATATCAAGATCTCAAAGATTAAAAGTGGGTTGGAAGATAAAAGTGATCACTTGAGGAAAAGCTTTAATGTTTTTACAAGAAAACTCATTGAAACCAAAACCGTGGAAGTTGGAAAATTTGGATGGTCTATATGGCATGACTATAACTCTTTCAATATAGCTCCAAATGGAGCGAAGCTAATTTTAAATGAAAATAGACTCCTAGAGATTTTTATACATATAAAGTACGTGAAATTTGGATTTAAAATGAGGGAGATATGATTTTTCAAAGTTGGCTATTCACGGATGGATTTCTGTTTGGGCAGTCTGCACTAAAAACTTTATAACTGGAGCTACAAAAATTATTTTTGAATCGACCAAGTTTTTTAGAAATCTAAGACATAGAGGAACACCTCCATAAAACAGCTTTGTCATATTCCATGTGAGGAACTCCCAGTGGAGTTGATAAGCCATTAACCCAAGTTGAACTTTCAAGTCTGAACAGTCAAAAGAAAATGTGTATAACTCAAGTTACAAAATGAATTTTTGAGTGGGGCTTCTTTTGTTTAAAAATAGAATCAAAGAAGTATTAGCATACCAAAACTTGAAGCAAAAGAGTAAAAGGTGAAATTATGGTGAATTTTTGAAGTTACTATCCCACTGTAAAAGTAAAAACTGGTTATGGTGAAATTTAAAGGATAATGAGAAATAAGCTTTAAGACATTAAGACCCTACATTAAGCATTGGAAAAACCTTCATAATTCAACTTAAAAGTTTCAAGAAGGATAATAGATAAAATTGGCCCTATGCCTAATAAAAGAGTTTACACAAGAGATAATCTCATTTAAAAGCTTGCACCAATTCTATTAAGCTAAGCTCATAAGACTTTGTGTGATATGTCTGGCTCTATATGTCATTACGATGACAATGATATGATGATGATGATTATGATATGATAATGATGTTGATGATTATGATAGTGATATGTTAATGTTGATGAGGATTTTGACAATGATATGATTATGATAAGTATATGTTGATGATATGAGATAAAAGAATGACATTTGGGGACGGCGATACGTAACGCCTAAATGTGGAAAAAAGTTAGAATATTTTGCATTGTAAGCTTTAATAAGAAGAGATTTAATTAAGTGTATGATCCTTCAAAAGGGAAGGTGACTTAATTTAAGCTCCCCTCACTCACAACTCATATGAGGCATGGCATGACCCAGCTAGTGTGAGGATAGGGGATAGGGCTTACATGAGGCATGGCATGACCTAGCTAGTGTATGTACCGAAATTCTATGGTGGCAACGGCCACGGTATGAGCTCATTACCACTTATGTTTAGTAGGGGAATAGATAAGACTTAAGATAAAGTGAAGTTAAGAAAAGAAAAGGGACTTCGGTCCAAACCCTTGAAGGGAAGAAGTTATGAAAAGTTTATAGCACAGCCATAAATGTTTTATGTAATTATAATTGTTCCTATGCTTGTTATGATATAAACGATAAGAGGTTATGTTAAAAATTGAATTCACTTCGGATATTCATGTTTTCAAAAACCTAAGAACGGAACCTGATGAATGCTCACTATTTTTCATTAATAAAACCGAAGTGGCAGGGACGATAACGATGACACTTTCGTGTTGGGTTCGAGTCCTACTGAAAAATTCCATTTCTCATCCTAGTTATTCCTCCGTATCATCAGCAGATCTCGATGGCGCAACCAGTGGGGTGGAGCATGGATCCCCCACATTGTGAGCGGACGTATGACGTGGGATGTCAGACAATGCTGATGTGGACTTGTAGTTGCTGTAGCCCTATCTTCATACATTCCTTTCTGTGACGAACGATGTCAATTTAAGTTTGTATCTAGTATTTGGATCATGGCACGACCATGAGCCTCCTTCGATGTAATACTGATATATATATATATATATTATGAACCCATATGAATGTAATGGTTAGTTATTTAATGCAATGTATTTGGCAATTATTATTTGTTTACCTTTCTCATGTTTTATGATTTTCGGGTATGTATTTTATGGGCTATGCTCTTTCTCTATCTGTCTTCTCGCTCAAGGCTTTACTTTCCAAAATGCTGCAAAGCAACGACATATTGAAAAAAAAAAAATCTTACCGTATTTTCCGTGTAACTTAATTTCAAGTGAAGTTTAGTTTTCCATGAACATAAGTAACAACCAATAAAACGCCGTAATACGACTTAAGCGTAGTATGGGTTTATTAGGATGTTACAGAATTCCTAGAGTTCTTTAGGTAGAATTGTGGGGTTGTTAGTAGAGGTCTCTATATAGCTCAAAGTAGCTGCACTCCACGTGTTTGATATATTGTGCGTTAATGATTGATTCAAATTATGCCTAAGGAACTCTTTGAACTAGTTTTTTTCTTTTTACCTAATTTTCTTTAGCTTATTTACTGCATGTTTACACAAAACCCCTTGTTACTTAACTAAATAGCAACAACATCCTTGTGAGAGGACCTTGGTTGTACTATACTTCAAATTTATTGTAATTAAATATTTTAAAATTATAATTTGAAGCGAGTTGTGACACTCACTACCAACCATACTATGCTTAAGTCATTTTATGGCATTACTAGTTGTTATCCTTAACTAGCGGAAGTTATTCTAATTGGAATTAGCATGATATACAAAAATAGCATGTAATATGTATGTATGTATATATATATACACACACATACACACATATATATTTTAGAACTTTTATGCTTGAAAACTGAGCCTTTAAATGCTTACTTACTCGAATACATATGGATGTTATTCCTTGTATCGCTGAGTTACTCAAAAGATGTATGATGAAGTTGAAATAACATAATACGATATTTCAAAACAATAATGTAATCTTAGATAGATCAAGGATCACAATTGCACTTAATAATTATCATATATGTAATAAGTCAAATTCAATAGCAAGACTTCCAACATGCTCTTAATTATACATAAACTGGCCAACTAAGGCTCTTAAGAGAATAAAAATGTCATGCTATTATCTCCATTCTCCTTGGCTAGGTGTCGTGACATGACAACTTCTCGTCACATCCCATTAGGTACCGCTGGAGGCACTACCATGGATGCCATCAACTCCATATGAAGACGACATGGAAACATAGAAGTGACAAATACAAGATTTCTCAATAGGATCTTGACTAGACAGATAATGTGTCATCATCGTCATCCCAGCCACTTTGTATTTAATTATGAAAAAGTGAACATGCATAGATTCAATTTTAATGGTTTTGAAAACATAAGTTCCTGAAGTGGGTTTCTTTTAATCTTAATCTTATAAACATAACGTAAAGCAACATAAGGCCATGAAAATGGAAATGCACATACTAAAGCATAATATAAACATCCATGATCATGTATATGAGAGAGTGAAGATACATGCACATTCGTGTAACTTCATGATTTGACTAGAGCCTTTCTTTAACTTTACTTTTATACTTAGCACGTGCTTAACATTCATTACTTTACGTACCCTTATAATAGACTGTTATTGGACATGAGCTCATTCCATGACTGTTATCACATAGTACTAATCTAAAACTATACAAAGCTGACAAAGGTTCCTCTAATTTTAGAGAGGTCTAGGTCTCGTACCTCCAAAGTAGAGGGGTCTCTTAATAGGTCACCTTCTCTTTTGAAGGATTAATGCCCACTTATCTTGTCTTTGTAGATCACCTTCCCTTTTGAAGGATAACGTCCAATTACTTCTTTTCTAATAAGTACATCTTATATCTTTATATGCATTATGCTCAAAGGCAAGACACATGTAGACATGCAATAGATATGACTAAGTCCATAATTTTGATGAAAATCCAGCATCATAATGGCTAGACCGAAGATTCCCCAAAATTGCTAAGCATGGAAATTTCAACCAACAACATCTCATATCATCATATCAATCATCAACAGTATTCAATCATGAGTCAATACTCAATCAAACTTACCATACCTCATGCTTAATAGCATCACAGATTCATTCCCTAAAGGTGTCTTTGGTTGCATTATCCTTTGTGAGAAGTCTTACGAGTCATCATATGATTTCTCGTGTTTGCTCATGAGAGAACCACATAGTTAAAATAAGTATGTGTTATAGGCTTTTATACTTTCATCATGGGTTTTCATGCTTCTTTCTTACCTTCAACTTAAGATCTTCAAATCGTTTAGTTTCCTTGAGATGGTACACTAGTGATTCCAAGGTTCATGTATGATTAGAGGTCATAATCATATTTCTATTCCCAAAAGATTTCGAGATCCCTCCAGTCCCTTGGGCTATGATAATGCATAACCATACTCATGAACCCAACAACACATGTGCTCACCATCATCAAGAACTGATTTTTTATTACAAATAAAGTTACAAGATTCAAACTTTATTAAATAAAATTCCAATATTTCACCTTTATGATTAAGAAGTTTTATTCTTAGTGAAAGTATGAACCTTTAGCCATGTTTGTGTTTCCAAGATCTAACCTTTGTAAAATAAAGATGCAAGATTCTATCTTTATGGCTAAAAAGTCTTATTTTTTAAGAATGTTCAAACTTTTAATCATTATTATGCCTTCAAGATTTCAACTTTATAACTTAAAGTTTCAAGATTTCACTCATAGGATTTGAAAGATTCATTCTTGAAGAAAGTTTAAAACTTTACTCAATATTTTAACCTCAAGGCTCAATCTTTACAAAATATGGTTGCAAGTTTTCATTTTTATGACTAAAAAGTCTTACTTTGATGAAAGTTTAAAATTTTATACAATGTCTTGTCTTCAATATTAAACCTTTGTAACATAAAGTGACAAGTTCTTACTTTTGTAACTAAAAAGCTTCATACTTTATGAAAGTTTAGACTTTTACTACTATTCTTATCTTCAAGAAAAACAAAATGAATCTTTAAGGGGAATACATAGTATTTGCACCACTTTTTAGGCATCAAGAGACAAAGTTTTTAAAGTTTTATGCTTTAAAATGTTCTTGGTCATGTCAAAATCATAAAGGAGATGTAAAAAGAGAATCTTTTCAATCATGAACTCTTCGTAAAAAAAGAAACCAACTTTAAACAAGAATACCACCAAGAAAACATCTTTCTTTTCAATAGCTCACCAAAAACACGAAGAATATATGCATCATAAGAGAAAAATGAAAGCTTTTGAAGCATTCAAGAAGAGATGTGGATAATCAACATTATAGTCCACAAAGCATAAATATAATCCATAACATAGTAAAAAAAAAATTATGGAGTCCACCAATATTACATAAATAGTTAAACACTGATAAAGTCAATAACTAATCAATAAGTATCATTCTTATCAATGTCTTCCAAATTAACAACATTGGAAGCTCCTCTAGAAGTAGATGTGGAAAAAAAATGAAAACAAAAAAAAAGAGGTTACTCACGGGCCAAACCTACACCCACCCTGCTTTAACTTGCGGGTTATGTGAGGCAGATTATGCAGATCAAATTTTTTTTTGTGAGTAAAAAATATCAACCCACCCCGCCAAAAAATGCAGGTTATGCTGGTCGACCTGGCGAGTTTGACCCGCTTTGCCATCTCTACTACCTAGTGTGTTGTTTACGCCTTCTAGAAAAGGAAAAAGAAGGTGAAGATGACTCCTCCAATGGTGATGATGGTGGCGGTTTTCAATGGAGAAGGTGAGAGGTCTTGTGTTCTTAAGAAAATGGAGGTTAGAGTATTTGAATCTTGTCTCCAAAAACTAAAAGATATGATCTTTGAAGGGCTAAGTGTTCTAGGTTTAGTTATGGTGTCTTGAAGAATATAGAAGAATAAGATGAAAAGGAAGAAAAAAGAGTAGAGAGAAGTTGGAGAATGAGAGGCTTAGAGAGAGGATGAGAAGTCACAAAATGAAAAATGGATGTGTGTGTGTGTGTGCAGTGGAGTGGTTGTAGCATATAGATGGCTTTAAGGGAGATATTTTGTTTCATTTTGTGTTAATTAAGGATTAAAGGGACACATTGGATGATAAAAAGGACAAAGTGTATACTTACTCTTACAAAAAGTAATCTTGTCTCATGTTTTATGCTTTAATGACATCATTAATGCTTTATTGTCTAATTGACAAAATTTGAATTTTAATGATGTGATTAAGTGCTTATGCAACTTAATTAGCTTGACTACGCAAGGATTAGTAATTAACTTATATGATCATAATTAACAAAAATTAAACTTTTAATTAAACTTAATTATCCTTGCTTAATCTTGATTAAGCTAATTATGAGTAATTAGTGTTTAATTAAGCTATTAAGAGTTTGACTTAATTAATTAGAAATTCTTTAATCTTAATTATGCATTCTCTTAACTTTTCTCTTCATGATTATCTCATTCATCCTTTGATTAAGTTTTAATCCTTTAATTTCTCATTAAGTGCCTAATTACTCAGGGTTATTGAGATAATTTAGCACGAAGAAAAATTGAGGATGCTACACAAGAAAGTAACATCCATACAAACTTACAAAAAGATTCTTAAATTAACTAATTTACATTCAAACCCAAACATAATATGCTGATAATATAAATCAATCTCAAAGCAATAAAGCATTAACAAATGTTACAAATCTTCACTCGACAAATTAACAATAAAGCCATAATAGACTATTAAGAAATCCATATTCTACAATGAGGCCTTGAGTGTAACACCCTAATAATACCATAATATGCTTAAGTCATTTTATGGCATTACTAGTTGTTTTTTTTAACTAACGGAAGTTCTTATAGTTGAAATTAGCGTATTATACGAAAATAGCTTGTAATTTTATTTTTTATAAAACCTTTATACTTGAAAACTGAGCCTTTAAGCGCTTACTTACTCGCATACATATGGACGTTGTTCCTCCTATCGTGGAGTTACTAGGAAGACGTATGACAAAATTGAAATAACATAGCACAATACCTTAAGCCAATAATGTAATCCTAGATAATCAAGAGTCATCATTACATTAACGTCAAATTAAGTAGCATGACTTCCTACATGCTCTTAATTGCACATAAACTGCCTAACTAGGGCTCTCAAGAAGGTGAAAATACTATGCTACTATCTCAATCCTCCTTAGCTAGGTGAAGAAACATGGCAAGTCATCGTCTTATCTTATCAAGTACCATCGAAAGTGCTACCATGGATGCCATCAGCTTCGTCTGAAGATGACACGGAAATGTAGGAGTGAGAAATACAAGATTTCTCAGCAGGATCCTAACTAGACCATTAATGTGTCATCATCATCATTCCAGCTACTTCAGGTTTAATCATGAAAACAGTGAGCATGCATAGATTCCATTTTAAAGGGTTTGAAAACATAGATTCCCAAATTAGGTTTCTTTTAATCTTCTTCATATAAACATAATGTAAAGAAACTTGAACCTACAATATAAGAGCATATACATATGAAAGCATAATATAAACATTCATGACCATACAGATGAAAGAATGAATATGCATCCACATTCATGTAACTTCTTAGACTAGACTCGAGTCTTTCTTTAACTTTACTTTCATATTTAGCATGTGCTTAACATTCTTTACTTTTCCTTTGAAATAGACTGCTTTTGGACATGACCTCATTTCATGACCGTCGTCACGCAGTAATAAACCTAATTAGACTAAGCTGATAATGGTTACCTCTAAGTTGGAGGGTCCTCCATGTCACTCTACCTCCCCTATAGAGGTTCCTTGAGTCTTTGTGGATCATTGTCTCTCGCTTTCCTGAAGTGATTGAGGATTCATATCTCATTCTTTCTTTTCTTATCATTATACCTTGCATGCATTGTACTTCTTGACAAGACACATGTGAACATGAAATAATATATTTAAGTCCATAATTTTGATGGAAATCTGATGGCATGATGGCTAGACTAGTGTTTCCCTAACATGCCAATCATGAAACTTCCAACTAACAATCCATTATATCCATCTCATATCATCATACCAATCATTCAATCATGAGACAATGCTCAATCAAACTTGTCATACATCATGCCTAATGGCATCATACATTCTTACCTTAAGAGAGTTCATGGTTGTGCTATTCTTTGTGGAAAGCCTTATGAGCCATAATATGATTCTTCATGTCTACTCATGAGAGAATCACATAGTTAAAATAAATGTGTATGTAGTCTTTTGGCTACTTAATGCTTCTGTGAAGTTACTCCTTACTTAGGTACATATCTTATGAAGTACTTTATTTAAGTTAACTAAGTTAAGTGATTATCTCCTTTTCTTATCTTGAGACAATGCACTTAGTGATTCCTAGGTTCATGGTATGCTTAGAGACCCTAATCATACTTCTGTTCCCAAGGGATTTCGAGGTCCTTCTAGTCCCTTGGGACATGACAATGCATAATCACACTCATGAACCCAACAACACCATGTGCCTTCCATTCATCAAGGAATGATTTTTAGCTTATTCAAGTTGCAATGTTTCGAGCTTTTATAATTAATTGAACAAGATTTCACCTTTAACGATATAAGAGTTATCATTCTTTATAAAGTAATTATAAAGTTTCATTCTTTAAGAAAGTATGTGCCTCTACAATTATGTTCTTTTCTTAAAGATTCAATCTTTATGAAATAATGATATAAGATATTAGCTTTAGAACTAAAAAATCTTATTCTTTATGAAAGTTGACACTCTTAATTATTCTAAGATCATCAAGGTCTCAACTTTATGAGTTAAAGTGGTATCTTAGTTTAAAAGAATCTTTCTAGAAGAAAGTTTAACACTTTATTCATTATCTTATCTCAAGATACAAACTTTATAAATTAAAAGTTGCAAGTCCACACTTTTATGACTAAAATGTGATATTCTTGAAGAAAGCTTAGAACTGTACTCAACATTTTCATCTCAAGGTTCAACCTTTACAAGATTGAAGTAAAAATCTACAGCTTTATGACCTAATGTTACCTTTTTTAATAAAGTTTAAAACTTTATGAAAAATCTCGTATTCAAGATTCTATTTTCGAAACATGAAGTGACAAGTTCTCATTTTATGACTTAAAAAGGCTTCATGTTACAAAAAGCTTAAACTTTTACACATATCCTTGTCTTCAAGAAAGACAAAATAAAACTTTAGAGAGGCACAAAACTTGCGCCACTTTTAAGGTTACAAGGAACAAACTTTTTGAAATTTTATGCATCAAGAATGTTTTTAGTCTTGTCAAATGAAGAGAAAATGATAAAGATGACAACTTTTCCAATCATAGACATCATCATAAGGAAATAAACAACTTTTAACCCAAAAACCACCAAGAACATCATTCTTTTTTCAACAACTCATAAGAAACATCAAGATCTCAAGTACCGAGAAAGAAAAATACAAACTTTAAAGTATTTCAAGAAAGGAACTTTCAAAAACATCAAGAATAACTCATGAACATATTTTACTAAAAACGGAAAGTTTTGCTCATGAAGAGCATGAGAGTTTTTCTCAAGCTTTCACTTGAAGATCTTGGTCATGAGAGAAACGAAGCTTCAAGCTTTCTTGAGTAAACAAAAGAGAAGAGTAGAGATCACTACCTAGAGTCAAAAATTGGCGTCTTTTGCAAGAGAAGAAGAAGAAAAAGACTCCTCCTTCGATGCTGGTGGTGGCGGTTTTGAATGGAGAAGGAGAGAGCTCTTGAGTTCTCTTGAAAATGAGGCTTGTAGTGTGTAGATCTTGTCTCCAAAGACCAAAAGATGTGTCTTTTGTAACATCCTCAATTTCTTTTCATGATAAATTACCTCAGTAACCTTGAGTAATTAGGCACTTAATGAGAAATTATGAGATTAAGGCTTAATTATGGGGTTAACGAAAAGTTTATGAGTTAACTTGGGTGAGAAAAGTTAAAAGAATGCTTAATTGAGATTAGAAAATCTCTAATTAAACAAGTCAGACCCTTAATAGCTTAATTAAGTGCTAATTGCCCTTAATTAGCTTAATCAAGTTTAATTAAGGTTAATTAAGCTTAAACCCAAGATTAATTTTTGTTAATCATGTTCTTGTGTATTAATCACTAATCCTTGCTTAATCATCTTAATTAAGTTGTATGAGCACTTAATCACATGACTAAATTCAAATTTAGTCAACCATACAATAAAGTAAAAAGTGATGTCATAAAATCATAAAGCATAAGACAAGAGTGCTTTATGTAAGAGTTAGTACATGCTTTGTTCTCCCATTATTCAATTTGTCCCCTTAAACCTTAATTAACACAAAATTGAGAAAATATCTCCCTCCTTCCCCTTTATGTTGGACGCCACTTTCTCTCTCCCCACCTTCATCCATTTTCATTTTCACACTTTCATTCTCTCTCTAAGTTTCCTATACCTCCAACTTCTCTCTAAAATTCTCTCATCTTCTTCTTCATTTTCTTCTTCCTTTCTCCACCACCACCACCCAAAACCTCTCACTTAGCCTTTCAAGGACCTCATCTTTGGGTCTTTGGAGACAAGATCTAAACACTACAACCTCCATTTCCACAAGATCTCAAGAGCTTCTCCTTCTTCCTTGCAAAACTGCCACCATCATCACCAAGAGGAGCCATCATCTTCTTCTTCTCTTTCGTTGTTGTAGCGCCATTTTGATAAGGAGGTAGTGATCTTCATCTTTTTCATTTTGTTTGCTCAAGAAAGCTTAGAGCTTGGTTCTTTTATGATCAAGATCTTTAAGTGAAAACTTGAGAAAATCCTTCATGCACTTCAACAGCAAAAGTTTCCATTTTTGGCAAAAATATGTTCTTGTTGTTCTTTGAATGTTCTTGATGTTTCTACTTTTGGAAAATATGTTCTACTTTTGGAAAAATATGTTCTTGTTGTTCTTCAAGTGCTCTTGATGTTTCTACTTTTGGAAAAATATGTTATGTTCTTATTCTTGAATGTTCATGATGTTCTTAGTGGTATCTTGCTGAAAGTTGCTCTTTTTCTTATGATGAGTTTATGATTAGAAAAGTTTCATCTTTACATGCTTTTCATGATTTGATAAGTCTATGAACATCCTAAAAGCTTTAAATTTTAAAATGTTTGCTTCTTGATACACAAAAAGTGGCGCAAATTTTAATGCCATTATAAAGTCTTCTTTTGTTTTGTTTTGAAGACAAGAATACATGTAAAAGTCTAAGCTTTTTAGGATAATAGGCCTTTTTGAGTTAGAAAAATGATATCTTGTCACTTTAGGTCTTAGAAATCAAACCTTAAATAAAAGACTTTTCATAAAGTTTCAAACTTTAATCAAGAATAAGACCTTTAAGTCATAAAAGTGTTGTTTTGTAACATTTAATTCATAAAGTTTAGATCTTGAACCAAAACAATGCTAAAAGGTGTTAACTTTTATAAAGACCAAGAATTTTTAACCTTAAAGTTAATATTTCATATCACTAGTTGATAAAGTAGAAACTTTTTTACTGTAGAGACAACTTTAAGTCATAAAGTTGAAACCTTGATGGTCTTAGAATAATTAAATGAGTCAACTTTCATAAAGAACAAAACTTTTTAGTTGAAAAGCTAGTAACTTGTATCATTATTACATAAAGATCTAATTTTTAAGACAAAAGCTTAATTTTAGAGGCACTTACTTTCATAAAGAATAAAAATTTATGACTACTTTATAAAAATGATAACTTTTACAATATTTAATATAAGATCTTGTTAGGTTAGCAATGAAAGCTTGAAACCTTGTAACTTGGTTAAGTTAAAAATCATCCTTTGTGTTTAGTGAACTGATGAATTGGATTTTTATACTATTTTTATCCTTCATACTTGTCTCATTAATCCTCCTTTGTGCTTAATTGGTTGAGTTTAGATCATTTTCCTTTTTTGGATCTTAGTGAGACTTAGTTAATTTTTGCAGCATTTTGGTTATTTTGACCTGCTTCAGTGTTTAGATCATATCTTGAGCTCTATACCTCATTTTATTATGCTTCTTGATTTGTAGGAAAGCTAAGAGATAGAGCTACAATTTCTATGAGAGGGCAAGGGCTAATTCTGAGATCTTAAAGCCGAAATTGGGCTCGGAACTGAACTGAAGCGTTTGGGCGCGGTTTCTGAGCAGCCTTCAATGATTGGACTATATCTTGGGCTACAGGGACTCAATTGAGCCCATTCCGGTGGCATTGGAAAGCTAACATCTAGGGCTTCATTTTATGTTCAGAGCACTAAGCCAAGAAGAACCGTTATGAGGCCCAAAAACGTGTTGGAAGTCGCTGCTGAGTCTAAGAGAGCCCACTCAACTTGTTTTGGGCACAACTTTCTCTCTAAGCATCCAAATTGGGCAAATGAGCTATCCAAATTTAGCTTAGGAAAAGAGGATTATTTTAATTAAGTAATTAGTGACTTTTAATTAGAGGTATATATAGAAATTCTGATTATGCTTCAGGGACCTTTTTGCTCATTTTGTAATTTTTAGTTTTATTGAATAAGAAAACTCTCTCTCTCTCTCTCTCTTTCTTTCTTTTGCGTTTTCCTCCATTAATGGAGGGGTGATCATCCTCTGATCCAAGGCATCAAGAGAAGCATTCAAGCTCTTGAGGATTGGTGCATCAAGACATGGAAATTCCAATTTTGGTTTCACTCCTCTTCTCTTCTTCTTAATCTCATAATTGAATTGGAGGTTTTCATTCATGCATGTTGATTAAGAGTCAATCAAATCATATATAATTCGGTTGATATATGTGATTCGATTGTTCAAGAGTGTGATTCATATTTCGGATCTGAATATGAGATTAGAGCATTGGTTTGGAAGCTAATCCAAAATCAATTCGGTTTTAGAGGTCTCTAAACCGAATTGCTTGAGTGATTAGTTGAATGCATGGAGATTTTCATGTGAATGCTAGGTTTGATTTGAGGTTTCAATTGAATCTAAAATTAATCATCGAATTGGAGTGTGCATGTATATTTGAATCCAATGATTGAGTGTTGATTGTTTTCTTCTTGTGTGTCTTGGATTAGAATTTTAATTCGGTTTAGTTTTTTTGTTTTCTGTTTGCTTTGGAATTTAGTATTGCATTTTTAGTGTTTGTTATAAAAACGCCCCTGAATTTTCTGATCAAATAGTGTGTTCATCTTTGGGAAACGATCCGAGTTGGCTACTATACTATAGTCGCTATTCGGTTTAATTTGCTCGTGTTACGACGTGCGAGTCATGAACATGGTGTTGTTGGGTTCATGATGTGGTTATGCATTGTCATGACCCAAGGATTAGAAGGATCTCGAACTCCTTAGGAGCAGAAGTATGATTATGGCCTCTAAACATACCATGAACCTAGGAATCAGTAAGTGCACTATCCCAAGGAAAGGAAACAATCACTTAATTAATTTGAACAAGTGTTCCATAAGACATGAACTCAAGTAAAGAATAATTTCATATGAGAACTAAGTAACTAAAAGACCACATACATATATCTTAACTATGTGACTCTCTTATGGGTAACCACGAGAAATCATATGATGATTCATAAGATTCTTCACAAAAAATAACGCAATTATGAACCACTCTAGGGTATGAATGTGTGATGCCATTCGGCATGATGAATGACAAGTTTGATGGAGCTTGTCTCATGATTGAATGATATGAATGTGATGGACTATTGGTTGAAAGTTGTGATTGGCATTTTGGGAAAGCTTCGGTCTAGCCGTTATGTTGCCGGATTTCCGTCAAAATTATGGACTTAGTCATATCATTGTATGTGTTTAGTCAAAGAACTATTATGCATGTAAAGTATAATAATAAGCAACGAAAGAATAGGACATGACCCCTCGATCACTTCTGGGAGTGAGAGACGGCGATCCACAAGGAATCTCTATAAGGGAGATAAGGGTGACATGGAGGACCCTCCAACTTAGGGGTAACCAATATTGGCTTAGATTGATTTGGTTTAGTACTGCATGACGACGGTCACGGAATGAGCTCATATCCAAAAGCAGTCTATTTCAAAGGAAAAGTAAAAGAATGTTAAGCACGTGTTAAAAACGAAAGTCAAAGTAGGACCATGGTTAAGTTGATGAATTGCATAGTTATGCATGTTATCACATTCCTTATGGCATTGTGAATGTTTATTATGTATATTAGCATGTATGCCTATGTATGACGTTACAAATATGATGATTAATTTAAAAGCAACCCGCTTCGGGACTTATGTTATCTAAAACTATTAAAATTGAACCGATATCTGTCCACTAGTTTTATATTAAACCCGAAGTGGCTGGGACGATGACGATGGCATTGTGTTTGTCTAGTCGCGATCCTACTGAGAAATTTAGTATTTCTCACTCCTACGTTTCCGTGTTGTCTTCAGAGGATGTTGGCGTTAGGCATGGTGGTAATTTTCGTTGAGTTCCCAATGATACATTGGCACTTTGACCCAGTGCTAAATGCATCCGTGATGACTGCTCAAGCAGCGATGTGGGTCTACATGTTCCATAATCACCAGTTCCATGCACCTATGATGAGTCCATTTTTCTGCCTTCATAAGTCGTTCAAGGACATCACTATGGATGACGTTTGCCTGCCTTTCCATCCTCCGAGATACCCCACTGATGGAGATTCCGACTCGAACACCCGCCTGACACCGACAGTTTCGTTGGATTCCGAACCTTCAGAACAGTCCTATCTAAGCTACCACGTGGAGACAGACCCATCTAAGCCTTTCTTCCCGTCCGTGATTCGCCTGTCATCCAATTTGTCTTCTTCTTCAGCAGCTCCTTGTTACACTCCAACCCCGGTTCGCGGTTGCCGGTTCATTCATACTCATACCATGCCTCATGGTCGTGGCCGTGCTCGAGGAGGAGGAGATGGTGATATTTCTCCCGATAGATTCGGGAGCACCTACCTCTCGCCAGATAAGTGAGGTGTTGATTGGCATGCGGAGTTGAGCATGAGGATAGTCCCTTTTTGGTTGTAGCGAGGGTTATCATTTTCATTCGACATGTATGGGCGGATTGGGATTTCTTATGTATTTCCTTTTATCATGTATTTCGTTAGGGTATTTTGTAAGGCCAATAGTAGGTATCGGACCGATTATTATCTTTGTGTATGACTATTGCTATTACTACTATTATATTAACTATGGGATGGCTATGGAATGAATGTTATCTTTATCTAAGATTGTGGTTATTCTCATTGCTTCTATTTATGTTAAATACGATGTATAAATGAGATAGTGACATTTGTGTTATATGTTCACGATGCGCTCATGGCTCTCGATTTCAAAAACGGTTTACTCGTTATTGTTCAAAAAAAAATTACCCCTATTTTCATTAAAAAGTAATTTCTAAAAGGCAATGTTAGTTCTGCGGGCAAAAGTAACAACTAATAATTCCACAATATGAATTAAGCATAGAATAGAACTTTAGGGTGTTACATTTTGGTATCAAAGCAGTTCATCCTTGAAGAGCCTGGGGATGGACTGACTATACTTCTAAGCATATGTGTTAGTTAAGTCATGCTTTGAGTCTCGTCTGTATGATGGGACATGGGGATTAGATATGCATGATCATCTATTCTGAATGTGGTTAGTTGCTGGTTCACTCAACATAAATGTTGAGCTTGACCAACTCAATGTCTTCTGTCTTGTGTACCAGGAACTAATGGCTTCAGGAAGATGTGGTAGGCCTCGTAATGAGCTAGAAAGTCCCGAGGAAGTCATAGGGACGCTTCGTGAAATGGCTGCCGCCATAAGGGAGCAAGCTGCTGCTGTCCATCGCATGATGGAGCGAATGGAACAAAGGGATGAGGAGAATCCCGAAGGGCACAATGGAGGAACTGAGGTAGATTTTGAGTACCTCAAGTTTGCTGAGTTCAGGAGAGCAAATCCGCTAAGCTTTAGAAGGACGTACAACCTCGATCAAGTTGATAAATGGATCAAGGCCATTGAGAAGATTTTCACGGTGCTGGCCTGCACTGAGGAGCAGAAGGTAGCCTTTGCTACCTATATGTTAGAAGCTGATGCCGTGTTCTGGTGGGTAGGCCCAAAGAGGCTATTGGAAGGAGCCCAAACCCACATCACCTGGGAGATTTTCAAGATGCACTTTTATGAGAAGTATTTTCCCGCATCCGTGAGGAATGCGAAGGAGCTGGAGTTCATGAGTCTATGTCAAGGGACCATGAATATTGCTGAGTATACGGCCAAGTTTGAAGAACTGTGCAAGTTCTCGACGATCTATAAAGGGAACCCAGATGAGCACTAAAAGTGTGTAAAGTTTGAAGGAGGATTGCATGAAGAAATCTTGCCATTTGTAGGGCCTATGGAGATCCTTGATTATGCTACACTGGTCAACAAGTGTCATTTGGTAGAGGATTGCAACCACAAGCTGTCTGTGGCAAGGTCCGAAGCTTACAAGAAGAAGTTGGCACCACAAGGGCAGAAGTTCAAGCCCCAACCCCTGAGGAAGCCGTTTCTAGGTAGAGGTTTCAAAGCAACTCCAGAAGGCCACCGGGAATCCACCGAAGCCTGTGAATGGTCAAGCTTGCCTTAAGTGTGGCAAACATTGTAACACCTTACCAGTCAAAATATTATGCTTAAGTCATAATATATTACTTGATAAGTTATTACGTGAGATTACCTGATTATGTCACACTCTGATTCAATAATAGTTATACATAGGACGTTAATTGTTCAATAAACCATTTAATTTGTCAGTGAGTTCTATATCAGAAATAATAAATCAATAAATAAAGAGAATCTGCAAAATAAACAGAACTATCTGACTGCATCATGTATATATGTGCACAATAGATGTCGTTTTTCCAAGTTTATCAAAGTACATATCTAGTATAGGGTATACCAATAAGGCCACTAAAACAAAAATAACACCGACCTGTCACTACAATCAGAGCCCTATCTGGTCCCCACGGGACATTTCATGTACCAACCATTTACATATAACATCCACTAAGCTACTACCTATGGCCCAAAAATGCCAAAAGAGGGTCATTCTATACATATCCTACTATTGTGCTGCATAGGCACTCTAGATGGATTCCAAGGAAAGGAATCCATTCGCCATACCGGCATTAGTGGGAGTGTAGTCCACACTCGAGATAGAAGACGAGGAAGACGAGCTCATCGCCTCTAACGGATCCTCCTCAAACAGTGAGGCAGAGGGGATCTGCTGCGGTGGTGAAGCTGGCGGAGCCATGGGAGCTGCTGCTATTATCGGTGTTGCTGCTACTGCTAGTGGTGGTAGAGGTGGGAACAAATGTGCCATGTGAAGAGAGATGGCAATATAAGGGACAGCAGGGTCGAATAGCAGATGCATGAGTGGTACAGCAAAGTCTTTCTGGAAGAAGAAATAAAGGCGAAACTGACATTTATCGGATATATACACAGAGTCTAAGGACAGATCAAGGTGAATATGGAGTTCAGGGAACTTGATAAATAGGACTCCTGTAGCCGCATTCTCCATGATCTGAGAATGACGCGAAAACATACGGTAAGGTGAGAAATAAAGATTTATCCGTAGAAATCCTAAGTTTATACATATCTGTCATCGCTGTCATTCTCAGTTGTTTCGGGTTTTGGTTAATTAAAAGAAAATGTTACATCAATAGGATGTTCTACTCAATTAGTTATAGAAATCATAGCCCAAACCACAGTTTAGTTTTACTTAAGGAAATAAGGAAAATTAAACAGAGAAATAAGCAGCAAGACTTATATTTTTGACATAATTAAATGGTAGCTATAAAGTAAACAAAAGTATATATATAACAGCCAATAGTACAATTTACTCAACGAATGATAATAGAAACTGTGGATATGCAAAAATGATAATGCATTTGACCTTAACTCATATTTTTCCATACTTGGTCCCGTGGGAGTCTATTGACCATAAAACTCTTAGGTAATAATCCGCTTCTCAGGATCGAGTTCGTTCCTATACAAGGTCACCGCGTTTACTTTCTCTGACTTCCCCACTAATCTATCCCCTTTAAATTTGTTCAGGGGCTGGCCCAAGTCACATGGAATCCTTTCTCACTCTTATAAATGGTAACATTGCTTATATAATTTACTTTGAACAATGCATGCATAATTTGTAACTTCATATTAATTGCAATCTCTGCCAAAATTTTGGTAGTATAACGGATCATGTTCGCTTTCCCATGAATAGTGCCAGATAGCCAGAAAATTCAATTAGACAACAAATCCAATATAGAACATCATATTCATACCAAGAATATAACAATATCATAAGGTAATGTAGAAAAGGGCTTTCTGCCCACTTCAATCAGTTCTGCCTAAAATTATAAAGTCCACCAAACATTCATTTTAATTCATTTAGGTCTGCATTTTGGATATGTTACAAGTCTATGTGTCTAGTTTCCAACCCTTTTGATCCCATCTCATTTTGATTTATATAACTCAAGTTATTTGTATTTTTATTTCAGACTGTCCTATACTTAGCCAGAATTGCACCCTTATAAATGAAAATTCATTAAAAATAGAAATCTGGGTGAAATCATACAAAATTTATATCAAATTAAAGCTAATAGAACAAGATTTCAAATAACATAAGTTTCATATCATTTACATAATTATATCTTGAGATATAAGCCCATAACTTCACCGTACTGGACTACCCTGTTCCAGCTTGGTTTGAACTTAAGGTAAATTTATTGATATGTTGGGAACAAATGGCAATGAATCTAACTATAAAATTTTTATGGAATATTTTCTTATATGTTATCTTTCAAACAACGTTAGTTGCACTTAATTTAGAGTTGTGTTGGGTGAGTTACACCCTTCTTAACTCATACTGCTCAGATGAAAATCTAGATTTTTAGGTCAAATTTCAAAAATTCATAATTAATTGTATACTAATCCAATGGCCTTATATTTTATATGTTTGGAAAGATCTGAATGTCTAGTTTCATATAAAAATGGATTCATCCAATTTAAATTGCTGTAGATGGAGATGTACACTCTGCCGTACGGATCATCGGGTGAAAACCCTAACAGCTTCTTGAATCCTTCTCTATCTTCAAGTTCTTTCATCCTAATATCAATTCTAATCACAACATACATTCAAAATCAATCATAATCCATCATCATCACTCCAAAGCACATCAGTATCATGAGGAAATTAAGATCCCCACGTAGCCTCAAATCAAGAAAAACAAGAGGAGAAGTGGGATTCCTACCTTGTTTAGTTGAATTCTTGTTGATTGGGTGTCTTAGATGGAAGTAACTCTTGATGAGACTTGAAGAAGGGATGAAGATGGAGTGAAGATGAGAGTGAATAGAGGAGAAATGATGGGAGCTTCAGCAGCTAGGTTGGCCGAAAATTCAAGGAGAAAAGGAAAGAAAAAGGTGAAGACTTTTGAAGCAAGTTTCATTTTGATTGGGGGATTTCATCTTGCCTTCAAAATTTAGTTTGGCTTTCCACTCTTCATAGCTGATCAAGGCGCCACATAAGGAGGTGTTTTCGCTAAATCTTAGCCATTTATCCTAGGGTACTCATAGCATAATTTCTATTGGTCCAGTTCCGACAGTTTAAAATGTCGAAATCTTACCGATTTCCTTTAAATCAGTAAACTGGTTTTAGAAAAATCCTATGAAGTTTCATATAGTTCTAATCTAATTCCATTATACCTAATCATTCTAAACCACACTTAATTAGATTTAAGTGAATACTAAATCGAATCCTAATTAGTCACAATTACTCAATAAAAACTGAACAACTCAATTAATAATGATAAGATTTTCTTTTGGATGTTACAAACATCATGGAGGATGCCCTTGTTTAGCTAGCCAGAACACGTGTTTCCAATGCGGAAAGCCTGGGTATATGGCTAGAGACTGCACTGTCAAGCTGTTGCCCCCTACCAACAAGCCCTAACACCAAGGAAGGGTCTTTGCCCTTAATGCTGAGGAGGCCACTCAGTTTGACGATCTGATCCAAGGTAAGTGCAAGGTTAATGGTAGGACCTTAACTGTGCTATATGATTTTGGAGCTACACACTCCTTTATCTCTCATGATTGTGTAGATATATTAGGATTGTCTGTGTCTGAATTGCCTTATATGTTAATTGTTTCTACTCCTGTTGGGAAACCAGCTAAGACTTGTCATTGTTGTTTGAGTTGTCAATTCCAAATTGATGGTAGGTCTTTCGTAGTGAATTTGATTTGTTTGCCTTTGTCTGGTTTGGATTTGATTCTAGGCATGGATTGGTTTTCGGCTAACCATGCTATGATAAATTGCTCTGAAAAATCTGTTGTTCTTCCCCCTATACCTGTTAAGCCCATGGAGCCTGTTGTTTGTTTTTGAACTCTGTTAGGGTAGGAAGTAGTGAGTTTGGTGATCAGGGATATGTTCACCTTGTGGCAAGTGAAGTGTGTAACACCCTAATAAACCCATACTACGCTTAAGCTGCATTATGGCATTTTATTAGTTGTTACTTATGTTCGTGAAAAACTAAACTTCATTTATAAGTTAAGTTACTTGGAAAATATGGTAAATTTTTTTTTTGGAAATAAATACGTCGTTGCTTTGCAGCGTTTTGGAAAGTAAAGCCTCGAGCGAGAAGATAGATATAAACAAGCATGTCGCATAAATACAAGTAGTAAAATAAAGGAACAAGGGATAAGTAGAAATGTAATAGATTCACCTTACTAAAACAACCATACATAAATAAAGTCTCATAATATTTAACAATACATAAAAAGGGGACTCATGGTCATGCCATGGCCCCAAAATATCAAACATAACCAAATATGACAAAGTTCGTCACAAAATGAAATGCATAGGATAAGAAGCAATAATAAAATAGGCCCAAGTAGACACGTTCTAGCTTCCTTGCCCCTTCCGCGCCCCTCGATCAGATGAAAATCAGGTCCTCAAGTGCCTAGTTCCCGTTGCTCCTCAGCCTCGAGGAACGTGAAGAGTACGGATGATACGAGGGTGCCTGCTGATCACCTCTATACGACGAACACGACGACCCAGGGTACAGCTGGCTACCGAAGAACGATCCTCAGAGGGGTCCTCCTCAGCCATAACGGGGTGATACTCAGGGAGTGGCGGCAAAACGGCTGCGGTCCTCGGAGTGGTCGTAGTGCTCACGTGGACCACGGGAATCACAGGCTGTGGCACAAGCTTGGCTGCTGGTAGGTCCGAAGACATCGGCTCCATCTTGATGTTCGGCAAGGGCTCGGGGGGAAAATCCCAAGGACCTAGCGGCTGTCCAAGGTATGCAGAAGAAATGCCAACTGGGGCTGGCAAAAAGTCAGGTTCCTCTCCCTCATGAATACGACCAAGGTGAAAGTAGGTGTGGACTACTGTGGTGGTCATAGCCATGATAGTTTGCGCATCAGCGTCGTAGGTCCACTCATGGTGGGGAGGATCCATGCTCCACTCCACCGGGTATGCCATAGGTATCTGGTGACGAGACGGAAAATAACTGGAGTAAGAAATAAGATTTCTCAGTAGGGCTCGAACCTGACACGAGAGTGTCATTGTCATCGTCCCAGCCACTTCGATTTTTATAAATGAAGACAGTGAGCATGCGTAAGGTCCAATTCTTAGATTTTCGAAAACATGAATATCCGAAGCGGATTCAATTTTTAACATACCCTCTAATCATTTATATCATAATATACATAAGCACAAGTATAATTACATAAAACATGCATGACTATGCTATAAGATTCTCTTAACTTCTTCCCCTTTTAGGGTTTGGACCGAAGTCCCTTTTCCTTTCTTAACTTGACTTTATCTTAAGTCTTTTCTTTTCACCCAATAAACATAAGTGGTCATGAGCTCATACCATGGCCGTCGCCATCATAGAATTTCGGCACTTACACTAGCTGGGTCATGCCATGCCTCATGTAAGCCCTATTCCCTATACTCACACTAGTTGGGTCATGTCATGCCTCATGTGAGTCATGGGTGAGGAGAGCTTAAATTAGGTCACCTTCCCTTTTGAAGGATCATACACTTAATTAAATCTCTTCTTATTAAAGCTTATGATGCGAAATATTTCTAAGTCCATAATTTTTGCAGAATTTCAGCAGTATAACGACTAGATCGAAGCTTCCCAAAATTTTGCCAAACAGAGAAATCCAATATCACATACCATTAAGCATCATATCATCAACGTATCATATTCATATCATCATCATCATCATAGCATCATGCTTGCACATAAACATAGGCATATTCTCAAGCAAAATTTTATGAACTTAGCTTAATAGATTTGCTGTAAGCTTTTAAATGAGATTGTCTCTTGTGTAAACTCTTTTATTAGGCGTAGGGTCAATTTCATCTATTATCCTTCTTGAAACTTTTAAGTTGAATTATGAAGGATTTTTCAATGCTTAATATAGGGGTCTTAATGTCTTAAAGCTTATTTCTCATTATCCTTTAAATTTCACCATAACCAATTTTTACTTTTACTATGGGGCAGTAACTTCAAAAATTCACTATAATTTCACCTTTTATTCTTTTGGTTCGAATTTTGCTATAATTATACTTCTCTGAGTCTATTTTTAAACAAAACAAGCCCCACTCAAAAATTCATTTTGTAACTTGAGTTATGCACATTTTATTCTGACTATTCAGACTTGAAAGTTCAACTCGGGTCAGTGGCTTGTCAACTCCACTAGGAGTTCCTCACATGGAATCTGACAAAACTGTTTTATGGGGGTGTTTCTCTATGTCTTAGCTTTTCAAAAAACTTAGTCCCACTCAAAAATAATTTTTGTAGCTCCAGTTATAAGGTTTTTAGTGCAGACTGCCCAAACAGAAATCCATCCGGGAACAGCCAACTTTGAAAAATTATATCTCCCTCATTTTAAATCCAAATTTCACGTATTTTATATGTTTGAAAAGCTCTTTGAGTCTATTTTACAGAAAATTAGTTTCATTACATTTTGAGTTTTGTAGAACGAGTTATACTGTACACATTACAGACTGCCATAATTTCAGCTTAACTAGTTTTTATGTTTTACATATCAAACTTGTGGAAATGTTGTCATACCACTTCAAATCACCATTTTTATGTTTTATTTCACCATCATATTCAAGATTTTATTCACCAAATCAGTATTTTAAGACAAATAAAGCAAGATACATAAAAATCATTATGCCACATAATCTCATTTCAAGACAACATTTTCAACAAGACAAGAAAAACTCATAGAGCAAGATATGATCATGAGACCTTGAAGCAAGTCCTAAAGCCACTAGCTATGAAGAGCTTAGGAGTTTTAGAGCTTGAAAAATACATGGAAAAGAAGGGTTAGAGTCACTACCAAAGAGAGCTTCTTGAAGGATTTTGAATGTGGAGAAGGTTAGAGAGAGCCTTCCTATTTGAAAGCTTGGAAATGGGGCTTGTGTATGAGTGATCTTGTTTCGCCAAAGACCAAAAATGGTGGTCCTTGAAGGGATTATGAGGGTGGTGATGGAAATGAGGCGAGAAGTAGTAGGGAGATTGGAAGAACAAGAGAGTAGGAATGGGACTTGGAGAGAGGAGAGAGCTTTGTGTCTTGAGAGAGAAAATGAAAAATGAAGTGAGGGGGACAGAGAGTGGGCTGATGGCACAAATGAGGGGGGAGAGAGTGATGTGATTTTGCTTCTTACAACAAGCAAGAGAGTAGGGGAAAACCTTAGGGCAAAAGAGGGAGTTGTGTTTCCTTTGAGTCTTAGCACTTGGGTAAGGACCATGTAGTGTTTTTCAAGTGGTTAAAAGCATGATCTATCTTAGGATTGGTATTGGGTGAATATGATCACTCCAAGTGTCACAATCTTGATGGAGGAGAGTACATCTTTTGTTTTGACTCAAGAAATCTACTAACATAGACTCTTGATCTAATGGTGTATAATGAGAAGGCAAATGGATGGTTGGATATGGCTCTTGCCTTGACCAAACTTTCAAACAATAATTAAAGGGAAGTTTCTAAATTTTTACAATTGTTACAATTATCTAAATGCTAATTAATTCAATTGGTTTAATTACACTTTAACATATTTTCAATGAAAAGGATTTTCCTCATTAATTATGTAAAGAAGATGTGAGGGTTAATTTTTTTATGTGATTAAGATGTGATGTCTGTATGCTCTTAGTTAATAAGGTTGGGTCACCTTGATTTTATGATCTAAATCATGAATTAACAAGGATTGGGCAAATTAGGCTTCTAATTATAACTTTTAATGTATTATGTTTCAATTGTTGACTTTCACTTATCTTGTTGACTTGCCTTTAATTTACTAAGCCCTTGCTCTCGAGATTAGCCGGTTAGTTCTCAATTAATCGCTAATTCCTCTAATTAGCCGGAGACACCGAGCTAATTAGCTTAGATGAAAATGGGGATGTTACAAAGTGAAACTCGAGCAAGTATTGGATAAGATTCCTGTAGTCAGGGAATACCCCGTTGTATTTCCTGATGACATACCCCAGTTTCCCCTAGAAAGGGAAATCGAGTTTTCTATAGAGTTGGTACCTGGAACTAGGCCAATCTCTATAGCACCCTATAGGATGTCCCTAATGGAGTTGTCAGCGTTGAAGGGACAATTGGAAGAACTGTTGGAGAAGAAGTTCGTAAGACCTAGTGCCTCACCTTGGGGAGCCCTAGTGTTATTTATGAAAAAGAAGGATGGTAGCATGAGGTTGTGTGTGGATTATAGGCAATTAAACAAGGTGACTATTAAGAACAAGTATCCCTTGCCTAAGATAGACGATCGCATGGACCAATTGCGAGGTGTAGCTGTGTTCTCTACGATTGATCTAAGATCCAGATATCATCAGATAAGGATGAAATAGGAGGATATACCTAAGATGACTTTTAGGACAAGGTATGGGCATTATGAGTTTACGGTGATGTCGTTTGGATTGACTAATGCCCCTGCTATTTTCATGGATTATATGAACAGAATCTTTAGACCCTACTTGGACAAGTTTGTAGTTGTTTTCATATATGATATTCTCATCTATTCGAGAACAAAGGACGAACATGAAGAACATTTGAGGGTTATGTTAAGGATCTTGAGGGAAAAGAAGCTATATGCCAAGTTATCCAAGTGTGAATTCTAGATGGAGGAGGTAAAGTTTTTAGGACATGTGGTGTCATAAGGGGGTATAACTGTGGATCCAAGTAAGATTAAGGCTATGATGAATTGGGAGAGGCCAACCTCGGTGACTGAGATAAGGAGTTTGATGCGTCTCCAGCAAGTATACCAGATCATACAAGTAATAAAGTGATAAGTAAAGTATCGTTCCCACGATGATAGATCAAATACCAAAATAGTCTAAGGGAATAACTATTTGGACAGAATGGAATTACTGATGAGGAAATTAAAATTTAAATAAAATAAAATAAATAAGAAAAATACTAATGCAAAAAATTCTAACAGTATGGATAAATGCAATGGGATGGATGCTAGGACTAATTAATTTCACCTATTGCAGACACATTTACTATGAATTTCTATTAATCAATTCCTATCCTAATTGACTCACGGTCGGTTCCCCTTAATTTATTCCCAGCCTCTCTCGAGGTCAAGCAATACTCTTTATCCTAAACCGATTGCCTAATCTCTTAGCACAAATTAATCAAGGTAAAGGTTGAAGCTCTATGGGTTCCTATATGGACCGCATGAACCGCGTTTGTCTATCTCTAGTTTTCACTCAGCTCATGGTGTTTATGTTAAGAGGCTCTATTCACAAACCCTCTCTCGAGTAATTGTAAATCCCGAAATTAATTAATTGATGATCAAGCAATTAAAAGCATTAAGAACAAACAAAAACATTACGCAATAGAGATAGAAAACAAGATTAACATTAACCCATGAGTAAACTTGCCATACAAAAAAGGTCCATTAATGCCATAGCAAAAGAAAATTAGTTCATAACTAAGAAAAGAAAACAATGAAAGAGTATGAAGATGAGAAGATAGAAGAAACAAAAGCCATAAAGTATTGAAGCTAGAAACAAGAGATTCGAAAGAATATGGATCTCTCCGTGTTGAACTTGAGCTCTGAAATCCTTGAATCTTCATCTTCAATCTCTCTGGAAGAAGTCTTCTATCTTGGGAGGTGTTTGGAAGTGTCTAGGGATCCTTTTTCTGACCTTATGTGCTGCCTTTTTCTCCTAGAAGACTCAAGAACTTGAAAAGGTGTCCAACAACAAAGTTGAAGATACTCTTCCCTTCTTTCCAAAGAATCTTGAACCATCATAATCTGACTTCTAGAGAGCTAAATATTGAATTTTCAATGCTGAAAGGTCTTGATTTTATGCAAGATAAGCTCTCTTATGGCTCCAAATTCCAACTTGAGTGCTTCTACCTAATAACAAGTAGACCAAAAACATAAATAAGTATCTAAAATATAAGAAAATAACAGAAAATAAAAAGTACCACCTAATCTAAACTACTTAATGAAAATAAAACAAAATATTAACTAAACTAAACAACTATATCCTAAATTAAATAAAAATTAACAAAAAATATAATTCACTACAAGGAGTTATCAGAGTTTCTTAGCTTTAGTCTGTTACTACCGCAGGTTTATAAAAGGATTTTCCCAGATATCTTTACCTTTAACCAAGTTGACGAGGAAGGATGCCCGTTTTGTGTGGACGATGGATTGTGAGAAGAGCTTTCAAAAGCTAAAAGGTAAGTTAACCTCAACCCCAGTATTAGTTTTGCCGGACCCTAGTGGACACTGTGATGCCTTTGGGAGAGGTTTAGGTTGTATCTTGATACAGAATAGGAATGTGGTGGCTTATGCCTCTAGACAGTTGAAGCCTCACGAAGTGAACTACCCAACCCATGACTAGAGTTAGCAGCTGTAGTGTTCGCCCTGAAGATATGGAGGCATTATCTATATGGTGTGAGGTTTGAGGTGTTCTCTGATCATAAGAGCTTAAAGTATCTCTTTGATCAAAATGAGTTGAATATGAGGCAAAGGAGATGGATGGAGTACTTGAAGGGTTATGATTTTGGGTTGAACTATCATCCTGGGAAGGCCAATGTGGTGGCTGACACATTAAGTCAAAAATCCTTGCATGCGTCATGGATGATAGTAAAAGAGGATGAGCTAGTAAGGAGCTTTAGAGACCTTAACCTTGGAGTTATGTGGACCCCCCATAGTTTAAGATATAATCAGCTTAGGGTGACGAGTGATTTCAAGAGTCAAATTGCTCAAGCCCAAGGCGAGGAAGAGGAATTCTTGAAAACCCTAGCATTGGTAAAAGAAGGAAAGTTGAAGGGTTTTGCGCAAGGTACAGATGGACTATGAAAATTTGAAGGAAGAGTCTGTACCTGCAAGTGGTGACCTCTGAAGAACGATTTTGGAGGAGGCTCACAAGAGCCATTTCACCATACACCCTGGTGTGACAAAGATGTATAAAGACGTTAAGATGTTTTAGTGGCCGGGATTGAAGAGGGATGTTGCGAAGTTGGTAAGCAAGTGTTTAGTCTGCCAAAAGGTGAAGATTGAACACCAAAAGCCCTTTGGTATGTTGCAACCATTAGAGATCCCAAAATGGAAATGGCAAAGTATCTCTATGGACTTCATGATAGGTTTACCCAAAACGTAAGCTGGTTTCGATGCAATATGGGTAATTGTTGATAGATTGACCAAGTCTACTAACTTTGTGCTCATTCGAGCTACTTATCCTTTGGAAAAGTTAGCACAGTTGTATGTTCAAGAGATAGTAAGGCTGCATGGTGTACCTTCAACCATAATCTCAGATAGGGACTCGAGATTTACCTCTAGATTCTAGGGAGTCTTGTAAAAGGCATTTGGGATGAAGCTTTGCCTAAGTACAGCTTATCACCCCCAGACGGATGGACAGTCGAAGAGGACTATCCAAACTTTGGAGGACATGTTGAGATCCTGTGTGTTGGACAATCAAGGAAGTTGGGACAAATACTTACCTTTGATTGAGTTTTCTTATAACAATAGCCATCATGCAAGTATTGGTATGGCACCCTATGAAGCTTTGTATAGAAGGAAGTGCCAATTTACCCTATGCTGGTTCAAACCGGATGAGCAGAGCCTATTAGGACCTGATCTTGTGAGGCAGAACACTGAGCAAATAAGAAGGATTAGGGACAAAATTTTTACGGCTCAGAGCTGCCAAAAGAGTTATGCCGATAAGAGGAGAAAGCCTCTAGAGTTCCAAGAAGGAGAACATGTGTTCCTGAAAATTGTAACACCCTAGTAGTTCCATTCTATGCTTAAGTCATATTGTGGAATTACTAGTTGCTACTTTTGCTCGCGGAACTATCATTACCTTTTAGAAATTACTTTATACCGAAAATAGGGGTAAAATTTTTTTCTACAAAACAAGTAAACCATTTTTGAAATCGAGAGCCATGAGTGCATCGTGAACATATAAAGTAACACCGCTATCCCATACATATATCGCATTTAACAAGCATAGAGACCATAAGAGTAACCACAATTCTTAGAATAATGTAACATTCATTCCACAGCCAACCATGATAATACAATAAGAGTCGTACCAGTTCATACATAAGATAATAATGGGTCCGATATCTATTGTCGGCCCTACACAAAAGCCTACCAATACATAATAAAAGGAAATACATCAGAGAATCCTACTACCCAAGCATGCCACATAACAGAATGATAACCCTATAACTACTACCAAAAGGAGGCTATCCTCGTGCTCGGCTCCGCATGCGATGCGTCATCAAGCATCTGGCAGGAGGAAACCGTTCCCATATCCACCAGGAGAAGTACTACCACGTCCTCCTCCTCGAGCACATCCTCGCCCACGGGGCACAGCGCGGGTACGAATGAACCCACGCCCGCGAACCGGGGGTGAAAATGGGCCAGCAGATGAAGCAGAAGAATCAGAAGATAGACGAATCACTGAAGACTGCGACGAACCCGAACGGTGAGAACCCCCAGAATGAGTCGGATAGAGGAGCTCGGACGGATCGGTCTCCACATGGACGCTCAGATAAGACGGCTCCGAGGGATCGGGATCCAGTGAAACAGTCGGAGTCAAACGGGTATCCGAGTCAGTCTCATCATCATCAGTGGGGTATCTCGGTGGCTGAAAGTAGGGGCGAATGTCATCCATAGTAACGTCGACATCCTCTGAAGACGACACGGAAACGTAGGAATGAGAAATACTAAATTTCTCAGTAGGATCGCGGCTAGACAAACACAGTGTCATCGTCATCGCCCCAGCCACTTCGGGTTTAATTACAAAAAACGGTGGGCGGATATAAGTTCAATTTTTAATGGTTTTGAAAACTTAAACCCCGAAGCGGGTTGCTTTTAAACTTAACATCATAAACACGTCATCATGACTAACATCCGTACTAAAACATAGAATAACATCCATAATGCAAATGGGCCATATACTTTCATGCAAAGACACGCATCATCACAGATGTAACCATGGTCATACTTAGACTTTACTTTCATTTTTAGCACGTGCTTAACATTCTTTACTTTCCTTTGAAATAGATTGCTTTTGGACATGAGCTCATTCCGTGACCGTAAATCACGCAGACTAACCAAATCGGACTAAGCCGATATTGGTTACCTCTAAGTTGGAGGGTCCTCCAAAACACCCTTGCCTCCCTCATGAGGTTCCTTGTGGATCGCGTCTCTCACTTCCTTATCAAGTGATTGAAGGGTCACGTCCCATTGATTCTTTTCTTATCTTTATACTTTACATGCATAACTCCTTGACTAGACGCATGCAATGATATGACTAAGTCCATAATTTTGACGGAAATCCGGCAAAGATAACGGCTAGACCGGAGCTTCCCCAAAATGCCAATCATCAGCATTCAACCAATAGTTCATCATATCTATATCATATCATCACACTTATCATTCAATCATGAGACAAAGCTCAATCAATCTCATCATTCATCATGCCAAGTGGCATCACACATTCATACCCTAAAGGGGTTTATAGTTGTGTTGTTCTTTGTGAAGAATATTATGAATCATCACATGATTCCCCATGATAGAATCACATAGTTAGGATATATGTTTATAGTCTTTTAGTTACTTGGTCCTTGGATGAAAGTATGCTTTACTTAAGTACATGTCTTATGAAACACTTGTTCAAATTAATTAAATTATGTGATTGTTTCCTTTCCTTGAGATAGCGCACTTAGTGATTCCTAGGTTCATGGTATGCTTAGAGGCCCTAATCATACTTTTGTTCCCAAGGAGTTCGAGATCCCTCTAATCCTTGGGTCATGACAACGCATAACCACATCATGAACCCAACAACACCAATGTTCACTAATCACCAAGGGTGACTTTTAACTTAGTCAAGTTGCAAAGTTTTAAACTTTTACTAATAACATACCAAGGTTTTGCCTTAAACATTATTAAAGTTGTCATTCTTTATAAAGTAGTCATAAAGTCTTATTCTTTATGAAAGTAAGTGCCTTTGACATTAAACTCTTATCTTAAGATTGGATCTTTATGAAATAATGATACAAGCTACTAGCTTTTGAATAAAAAGTCTTGTTCTTTATAAAAGTTAACACCTTTTGCATTAGTTGGGTTCAAAGTCTAAACTTTATGAATGAAATGTTATAGAACAACATTTTTATAACTTAATGATCTCATTCTTGAATAAAGTTTGAAACTTTGTGAAAGGTCTTTTCTTTAAGGTTTGATTTCTAAAGCCTAAAGTGACAAGATATCGGTTTTTCTAACTCAAAAAGTTTAGACTTTCACATGTATTCTTGTCTTCAAAACAAAACGAAATAAAACTTTATGGAAGGTTAAAAGTTGCGGGACATTGAAGAAATCATGAAGCAAACTTTTTAAAGTCTAAAACTTTGAGAAGGTTCATAGTCTTATCAAATCATGGAAACATAGAAAGGTGAAGCTTTTCTAATCATTCACTCATCATAAAGAGAAAGGAACAACTTTAAGCTAGAGATCAATAAGAACAGGGGTTACCAAAAAACGAAACTTAAGAACACATGAAGAACATCAAGAACATATTTTACTAAAAGAGGAAACTTAAGAACATATGAAGAATATCAAGAACATATTTTTCTAAAAGAGGAAACTTAAGAACACATGAAGAACATCAAGAACATATTTTTCCAAAAGAGGAAACTTAAGAACACATGAAGAACATCAAGAACATATTTTTCTAAAAGAGGAAACTTAAGAACACATGAAGAACATCAAGAACATATTTTTCCAAAAGAGGAAACTTAAGAACACATGAAGAATATCAAGAACATATTTTTCTAAAAGAGGAAACTTAAGAACACATGAAGAACATCAAGATCACATTTTTCCAAAAGAGGAAACTTAAGAACACATGAAGAACATGAAGGATCTTCTCAAGTTTTCACTTAGAGATCTTGGTCATGAAAGATCAAGCTCCAAGCTTTCTTGAGCAAACAAAATGAAAAAGATGAAGATCACTACCTTTCTTGAAGATGGCGCAAAAACAAGAGAAATGGAAGAAGAAGATGATGACTCCTCTTGATGATGAAGGTGGCGGTTTTGCAAGAAGGAAGGAGAAGCTCTTGAAATCTTGTGGAAATGGAGGTTGTAGTGTTTTGATCTTGTCTCCAAAGACCCAAAGATGAGGTCTTTGAAGGGCTAAGTGAGTGGTTTAGGGTGGTGGTGGTGGTGAAAGGAAGAGGAAGATGAAGAAGATGAAGAAGTGTTTAGAGAGAAGTTAGAGAATTTGGCTTGAAGAGAGAGAATAGGATGAGTGAAAATGAAAATGAATGAGGGAGGGAGAGAGAGAGAAAGTGGCGTCCACTTTAAGGAGGAGGATGAGATATTTTTGCTTCACTTTGAGTTATCTTGTGTTAATTAGTGATTAAGGGATCAAATGGGATGATGGGGAGACAAAGCATGGTCAAACTCTTACATAAAGTAGTCTTGTCTCATGCTTTTTGCTTTTATGACATCACTCTCTACTTTATTGTCTAGTTGACTAAATTTGAATTTAATCATGTGATTAAGTGCTCATACAACTTAATTAAGGTGATTAAGCAAGAATTAGTGATTAACACACAAGAACATGATTAACAAAAATTAATCTCACGATTAAGCTTAATTAACCTTAATTAAACTCGAGTAAGCTAATTAAGGGCGATTAGTGCTTAAGTAAGCTATAGGGGCTCTAACTTGCTTAATTAGAGATTATCTAACCTCGATTAGGCATTCTCTTGACCCTTCTCGTCCGAGTCAACCCCTTAATTAAGCCCTAATCTCGAAATTCCTCATTAAGTGCCTAATTACTCAGGGTTACTACGGTAATTTAGCACGACATGAAATTGAGGATATTACAAAAATCACTCCTACGACTGGCATAGGTAGAGCCATGAAGGTCAGAAAGTTGAGCCCCCATTTTCTTGGCCTCTTTCAAATTCTCAAACATGTTAGGTCAGTTGCTTATCGAATGGCCTTACCTCCAAATTTGTTAAACCTTCATGATGTCTTTCATATGTCTCAGTTGAGAAAATACCATTCCGAAAGTGTACAGTTAAAGGAGGACCTAACTTTCAATCTGTTGGCGTCTCGGATCGTGGATTGTGAGGTAAAATAGTTGAGGAGCAAGACAGTACCCTTGGTCAAGGTGGCTTAGGGTAGAGGAAATATGGAAGAGTATACGTAGGAACTAGAGTTTGAGATGAAGAACGAGCATCCAGAATTATTTACAAGTAACGAATTTTGAGGGCAAAATTCTTTTTAAAGGTGAGGAGAAATGTAACATCGTCAATTTCTTGTCGTGCTAAATTACCTCAGTAACCCTGAGTACTTAGGCACTTAATGAGAAATTATGAGATTAAGGCTTAATTAAGGGGTTAACAAAGAGTTTATGTGTTAACTCAGGTGAGAAAAGTCAAAAGAATACTTTATCGAGATTAGAAAATCTCTAATTAAGCAAGTCAGACCCTTAATAGTTTAATTAAGCACTAATCGCCCTTAATTAACTTAATCGAGTTTAATTAAGGTTAATTAAGCTTAATCGCAAGATTAATTTTTGTTAATCATGTCATTGTGTGTTAATCACTAATCTTTGCTTAATCATCTTAATTAAGTTGTATGAGCACTTAATCACATGATTAAATTCAAATTTAATTAACTAGACAATAAAGTAAAAAGTGATGTTATAAAAGCATAAATCATAAGACAAAACTGCTTTATGTAAGAGTTAGTACATGCTTTGTTCTCCCATCATCCAATTTGTCTCTCTACACCTTAATTAACACAAAATTAAGAAAATATCTCCCTCCTTCCCCTTTATGTTGGATGCCATTTTCTCTCTCCCCGCCTTCATCCATTTTCATTTTCACACTTTCATTCTCTCTCTAAGTTTCCTACTCCTCCAACTTCTTTCTAAAATTCTCTTATCTTCTTCTTCATCTTCTTCTTCCTTTCTCCACCACCACCACCACCCAAAACCTCTCACTTAGTCCTTCAAGGACCTCATCTTTGGCTCTTTGGAGACAAGATCTAAAAACTACAACCTCCATTTCCACAAGATCTCAAGAGCTTCTCCTTCCTCCTTGCAAAACTGCCACCATCATCACCAAGAGGAGCCATCATCTTCTTCTTCTCTTTCCTTGTTGTAGCGCCATTTTGATAAGGAGGTAGTGATCTTCATCTTTTTCAATTTGTTTGCTCAAGAAAGCTTAGAGCTTGGTTCTTTCATGACCAAGATCTCTAAGTGAAAACTTGAGAAAATCCTTCATGCTCTTCAAGAGCAAAAGTTTCCATTTTTGGCAAAAATATGTTCTTGTTGTTCTTCAAGTGTTCTTGATGTTTCTACTTTTGGAAAAATATGTTCTTGTTGTTCTTCAATTGTTCTTGATGTTTCTACTTTTGGAAAAAAATGTTCATGTTCTTATTCTTGAATGTTCTTGATGTTCTTGGTGGTATCTTGCTTAAAGTTGTTCTTTTTCTTATGATGAGTTTATGATTAAAAAAGTCTCATCTTTACATGTTTTTCATGATTTGATAAGTCTATGAACATCCTAAAAGTTTTAAACTTTAAAAAGTTTGCTTCTTGAACACAAAAGTGGCGCAAGTTTTAATGCCATTATAAAGTCTTCTTTTGTTTTGTTTTGAAGACAAGAATAAATATAAAAGTCTAAGCTTTTTAGGATAATAAGCCTTTTTGAATTAGAAAAATGATATCTTGTCACTTTATGTCTTAGAAATCAAACCTTAAATAAAAGACCTTTCATAAAGTTTCAAACTTTAATCAAGAATGAGACCTTTAAGTCATAAAAGTGCTGTTTTGTAACATTTAATTCATAAAGTTTAGATCTTGAACCAAAACAATGCTAAAAGGTGTTAACTTTTATAAAGACCAAGACTTTTTAACCTTAAAGTTAATGTTTCATATCACTAGTTGATAAAGTAGGAACTTTTTTACTGTAGAGACAACTTTAAGTCATAAAGTTGAGACCTTGATGGTCTTAGAATAATTAAATGAGTCAACTTTCATAACGAACAAGACTTTTTAGTTGAAAAGCTAGTAACTTGTATTATTATTACATAAAGATCTAATTTTTAAGACAAGAGCTTAATTTTAGAGGCACTTATTTTCATAAAGATTAAAACTTTATGACTACTTTATAAGAATGATAACTTTTATAATATTTAATATAAGATCTTGTTAGGTTAGCAATGAAAGCTTGAAACCTTGTAACTTGGTTAAGTTAAAAATCACCCTTTGTGTTTAGTGAACATGGTGTTGTTGGGTTCATGATGTGGTTTTACGTTGTCATGACCCAAGGATTAGAAGGATCTCGAATTCCTTAGGAACAGAAGTATGATTAGAGCCTTTGAGCATACCATGAACCTGGAAATCACTAAGTGCACTATCTCAAGGAAAGGAAACAATCACTTAACTTAATTAATTTGAACAAGTGTTCCATAAGACATGAACTCAAGTAAAAAATAATTTCATATGAGAACTAAGTAACTAAAAGATCACATACATATATCTTAACTGTGTGATTCTCTCATGGGTAACCATGGGAAATCATATGATGATTCATAAGATTCTTCACAAAGAATAATGCAATTATGAACCCTTCTAGGGTATGAATGTATGATGCCATTCGGCATGATGAATGATAGGTTTGATGGAGCTTGTCTCATGATTAAATGATATGAATGTGATGGACTATTGGTTGAAAGTTGTGATTGGCATTTTGGGGAATCTCTGGTCTAGCCATTATACTGCCGAATTTCTGTCAAAATTATGGACTTAGTCATATCATTGCATGTGTCTAGTCAAAAAAGTATTATGCATGTAAAGTATAATGATAAACAATGAAAGAATAGAACATGATCCCTCGATCACTTCCAGGAAGTGAGAGACAGCGATCCAAAGGAACTTCTATGAGAGAGACAAGGGTGACATGGAGGACCTTCCAACTTAAGGGTAACCAATATCAGCTTAGTCTGATTTGGTTTAGTACTGTGTGATGACGGTCACGAAATGAGCTCATGTCCAAAAGCAGTCTATTCCAAAGGAAAAGTAAAAGAATGTTAAGCATGTGCTAAAAATGAAAGTCAAAGTAGGACCATGGTCAAGTTGGTGAATTGCATAGTCATGCATGTTATCACATTCCTTATAGCATTGTGAATGTTTATTATGTATATTAGCATGTATGCCTATGTATGACGTTACGGATATGATGATTAATTTAAAAGCAACTCGCTTCGGGATTTACGTTTTCTGAAACTATTAAAACTGAACCGATATCTGTCCACTATTTTTATATTAAACCCGAAGTGGCTGGGATGATGATGATGACACTGTGTTTATCTAGTTGCAATCCTACTGAGAAATTTAGTATTTCTCACTCCTATGAATCCATGTCGTCTTCAGAGGATGCCGACCTCGGGTACGGTGGTGATTTTCGTTGAGTTCCCAATGATGCATTAGCACTTTGACCCGATGCTAAATGCATCCATAATGACTGCTCAGGCAACGATGCGGGTCTACATGTTCCATAGCCGCCAATTCCATGCACTTGTGATGAGTCCGTCCGCCCTCATGAGCCGTTCGAGGACATCACTATGGATGACGTTTGCCCACGTTTCCATCCTCCAAGGTACCCCACTGACGGAGATTCTGATTTGGACACCCGCCTGACACCGACAGTTTTGTTGGATTCCGATCCTTCGGAGCCGTCCTATCCGAGCTACCACGTGGAGACGGACCTGGCTGAGCCCTCCTTCCTGTCCGTGATTCGCCTGTTGTCCGATTCGTCTTTTTCTTCAACAGCCCTTCGTGACACTCTACCTCTAGTTTGCGGTCACGGGTTCATTCGTACTCATGCAGTGTCTCGTGGGCGTAGCCGTGCTCAAGGAGGAGGACATGGCGATGTTTCTCCCGGTGGATTCGGGAACGGCTACCTCCCGCCAGATGAGTGAGGTGTTGATTTGGCATCTGGAGCTGAGCATGAGAATAGCCCTTTTTTGGTTGTAGCGAGGGTTATCATTTTCATTTGGCATGTATGGGCGGATTGGGATTTCTTATGTATTTCCTTTTATCATGTATTTTGTTAGGGTATTTTGTAGGGCCGACAGTAGGTATCGGACCCATTATTATCTTTGTGTATGACTGCTGTTATTACTACTATTATATTAACTATGGGATGGCTATGGAATGAATGTTATCTTTATCTAAGATTGTGGTTATTCTCATTGCTTTTATTTATGCTAAATGCAATGTATAAATGAGATAGCGACGTTTGTGTTATACGTTCACGATGCGCTCATAGCTCTTGATTTCAAAAGCGATTTACTCATTATTGTTCAAAAAAAAAAATTACCCCTATTTTCGTTAAAAAGTAATTTCTAAAAGGCAATGTTAGTTCCGCGAGCAAAAGTAACAACTAGTAATTCTATAATATGACTTAAGCATAGAATGAAACTATTAGGGTGTTACATCTTTGAAGGGTTTAGTGGTGAAGTTTTGAATATGGAGGTGCAGAAGAAGAAGATGAAGAAAATGAAGAAGAAAGCTTCTTGGAGGAAAGAGTGTTTAGGAAAGAATGTGAGTTTGTAAAAATGAAGTGGGTGTGTGCATATGTGTGTGTATGGCCGTGATTTTCTCTCTCTTAGGGGGAGGAAGATTTTTTTTTTTGTTGTAATTAAAGGGACAAAATGGTTAATTAAGAGGTTTACTTTAGACAAACCCTAATGCTTTTACATAAAGCAACCTTGTCTTCTACTTTTTCATTTTAGTGATTTCATCAATGTTTTATTGTCTAGTTGACTAAATTTGAGTTTTAATGGTGTGATTAAGTGCTCTTGCAACTTAATTAACTTGATTAAGTAAGGATTAGTGATTAATTCATGATTAACAACATTAAACTTTTAATTAAACTTAATTACCCTTAATCAAACTCAATTAAGTTAATTATTAGTGATTAGTATTTAATTAAACTATTAAGAGTTTGACTCACTTAATTAGAGATTTTTAACCTTAATTAAACATTCTCTTAACTTTTCTCTCCATAATTACCTCATAATCGCTTTGCTAATCCCTTGCTTTAGCCTTAATCTCATAATTTCTCATTAAGTGCCTAATTACTCAAGGTTACTGAGGGAATTTAACACAAAAAAAAATTGAAGATGTTACATTGAGCACATATTTTGCATATGATGCATGCTTTAACGTTGTACTAGTAGTTATTTATCTAGAAGTGTCTCTTTTTTTTTTTATTTTTTGGCTCTTTATCTAGAAGTGTCTTGGAGTATGAGTGAAGTGAGTGTATTGTAGTGTATGTGGGCCTCTTGGCCAAAAATGTTGTGCGTAGTGTCAAGTCAAAGAAATGACACCAAAGAAAGGTAATCCATGAGTCAAACCTACCGCACTCCGCTTCAATCCACGGTCAGGCGGGTTATGCGGGTTGAAAAAATTTTGCAGGTTGAAAATATCAACCCACCCCACAAAAAATTACAGGCTAAGCGGGTCAATCTAATGGCCCCAACCCACATTGTCATCTCTAGTTTAAAAGCAATTGTGGACAATATGATCACAAAAGAAAGTCTCTTTGTGGTATGAGTGGTGTATTGGGCCCTACCTATAGCAATCACAAACAATACAATCACAAATAAAATGATCTATTGCTCCTCCACAAAGTAGTGAGCTAGGACAATACAATCATAAGTTACGTATCAAGCCTACATCGAATATTGATCAAGACGATACGATCACATGAGATGTAACGGGACTCCTCCAAAAAGTAACTAGGATGTTATGATCACCAATCTGAATTAGGAGATGCCCTAGCACAAGCGTTCACATAGATCACAAATCAAATACAAGATATGATGAAAACCCCTACGAGCATAATTATGACAGTAGTTAAGGTAAATGTTGAGTTTCGATATATGTGGACTATGATTAGGGATATGTATGGCAATTAATTATTTGCTTATGATGCTTGCGAAGAATTGCAAGATGCTGATAAGCCCCACAAGTACAATTACAGTTAAAGTTTAGGATGAGTCAATGTTATTGATAGAGATGCTAAGCAAATGCCTACTTGTATTAGCTGATTGAGTCATGTACCCATTCTTATTGTTGTCATATGATGCGTGGCCAATCTTGATTAAAAGAAAGTGTATGTTAAAAGGAATTTGCTTTGTGAAATAGTTTTGGTACTTAAAAATGAATCTGCATTTATGTTTGCTATTTTCATAATAAACCAAAATAGCTAGATAATGACACCATAAATAGTGGGGTTTTGTTACCTACTAAGAACTTTAAATTTTCATGTCTATGTGTATTTCTGTGTTACTCCAGAGTGGAGAAAAGTATATAAGACTGTAGCTTGACCATGGACTCATGATGGCCGTAGAAAGCGTGCTCAATCTTAGCAGCTGGAGATAGTTGTCTGAGCATTTAATTTGTGTTCTTCAGTAGCACTTAGTGACAAGCTCAAAACTTGTAGAACCCTTGGTATTTGTATAGCTATATATATACTTTGAAAAACTAAGAATGCTTTGCATACCTTATAACTAGAAAAGCAACAGTTTGGACTTTGTAACTCCCAAATTTACCTACAAAGGAAATGTTTTAAGGGCCATACATTATGTAATTAAGTTAACGAGCTTAGTGAACCCGTGACAACCTCTAAGTATAATTGTTCGGTAAAAATCTCGATTGTGCGATAATAGGAAGGGCAAAGCTTGAAAATAATTATCAATATTGATCAAGGAAATTATGAGGTGCTTCGACCCAATGCAATGAAAGGGTCGCGATGAATGGTGTCAAACGAACCACCAGGACAGAACGTAAAGACCTGTAGATGTCATCGAGGCAAGCAAGAAGCAATAATTGGAGGATGAAGAGGTTGAAAGAGGATTGACATGAGGGATGTATGGATATAATTATGAAACCTTTGTCGATAAGTGTGAGCCTATGAAAGCAGGATATGAATGCCAAGGGGATCGAAGTGAAGGAAAGTAAGTGGGTTTTCCTGCAATACTAGGTGATGAAGGAATAGAGAAATCTTTGTGGAATGGAAAGTAAAGGGTGAATGAAATTTAATCAAAGAGATAAGATAATCAACGAAGGTACATGATGTGGCGGGACCCACAAATGACCATAAAGTAAGTTATTTAGAATGTGGGTAAAACTTGTAGAAGTAAAGCTCGACAGAAGGCAGTTACTGGAACGTGATTTAAGATGAAGGTGGATCATGTTGGATGCTTTTGAAGGTGGGATCATGCACCAAGTTTTTAGGGCTTTAGATTCTATAAATATTAGCAATCTATGTTTAGTTTAGGCTGGAATTTTTACACTTGAAAACACCTCCAAACTCTATCAAAATGTCTACTCTGACTTTAAAGAGTTCATATCATGTCCTCTTTGTTTTGTACTTATTTCATTATTTGATCTTACTTCAGGTTGTTAAATTTGTTTCAAAGCTATTTGCAAATATTTAACTTGCTTCTTATTTAAAATTTCCCATTTTGTTTACTTTTCACGTTTCTTTATCTTTTTCCTATTCGTTCATCCAAGTACACTCGCATGCAAACATGTTGCCAACACTTTTAAGAATCTGAGGACTCATCAGAGGGACTACTTCTGTTCCCGGAATTGAGATCCGTGAAGCAAATTGGTTTGAAGTCAATTTATTTGTTTGTCAACGAAAATCAAGAAAACAATAACAATATAACTTAAGTATAATATTATATTTAACGAGGTGTTACATGCATTTATAGAATTAGAGCAGTTTGTCATGTATGTGCCCATGGATACACTAACTATGCTTCCTAAGCATACTCTAAGGTGTTTAGAATTGTCATGCTTTTGACCCTTGTTAATGGGATATATAAAATTATGCATGAGGCCTTGTTGACTTTTGCCTAATTTTGACTTAGGTTCTAACAGAGGCACATTTAGTTTATATTATTTGACTCTTGTGTAATTTTTGTTCAGCTTTGAGTTTTATTGTTTCATGTTCTCTTATTTGCGGCATTAGATAGGGTTTTGAAAGTAAAACATTAGTTTTTTTTCTTTGTTTTCTTTCTTCAGCTAATATACCAAGAAAAAAGTAAAATATTAGAAATAAGTCAAAATAAGTGAGAAAAAAAAAGTTAGGATGCATTTTGGCATTGCTATGGTAATTTGAACATAATTGAAGCTAAGGAAAGTTGCTGGAATGAGGCCAACGACTAGGCACCCAAGACCCAACACTTAAGTGCTACAGTGCCTAAGCAACAAGAGTCAAGGCTTAAGCATTGATGTTAGTAGGGTTATTATAAATATTATGTAATTAGTCTTTGGATAGGAGAAAAAGGAAGATAAAGAAATATATGCAAGAGAGAATCTTATTTCTTAAAGATTATTGTGCGGTTTAGGGAATTGGGTACTTGTGAAATCAAGATCCATTCACCAAAGTACTAGGCGATTTTGATGGTTGGTATGGCTTTTCAATTGTTTGAGTTCTTTTTTCTTCTTATATCTTGCTAAATTTCTTTTAATGTTAGATTGATGTAACTTGATCGAACAAGTCATGCATTCTAATTTTTAATTCAAGTTTCTTTTTCGTTTAACAAAATAATTAATATTGATCTTAATGTCTTCATGGATTGGCTACCCATTGATGATTTTTGGCCATGTGAGTAGATTAGGAAATCCCTTTAGTTGCTATAACAACTACCATAAATCAGAAGATTCTAGGGATAGAGTATTCAATTTATGCGATCATTTGAATTCTTGTGCTTAAACCTTATATTCAATTGGGTAAGACGTCACTTCATCAAGGAATTGAATTGTGATTATTTTTGGATAATTTGATCATCAATTTAAATGTATTAGGATTTAGATTGTAATTTGGTAAAGCAACATGGCTTCGGAAATCAAGTGAAATCAATAACTAACATTGGTATTTTCATTGATTGTTTATCTCTATTGTTTACATGTTTTGTTCTTTGTGTAATTTATTTTATTTGGACTTGCTTATTACTTGATTTCAATTCCACCTTTAATTATTCATTTCTCAAAGAGCAACTATTCTAAATAAATTGATAATTAGTTATAGAGTTCTTATGGAAACGATGTTCATTCAATCTATATTACTTATTACCATGGTATAATTTTAAGGATCGCTTTTTAAAGAGGTAAACATTTAAAGGCTGTTCGTTCCTACGTTCTTTAGACCTTAGGATTAGGGTAATAAGCATGCCAATCCATGAAGGCACTAGACCTAGGATGCCCTCACACCCAAGAATCAAAACTCATGAGCCCTTAGCCCTCACGCTCCTCGGAGCTGGCTGGAAGGCTATGTGCCATGTGATAAATGAGATTTTGATATCTAACTAGCCCTTATAATTAGTCATTTGGGCCTTTTTTGTGCTTAATTCTTGAGCTAATTATATCTTGCCTTTAGTTGAGTCAGAAATATAAAATAGCTGGTACACAAAACAATGTTAACAACTACATTTATTGTCATCATCAATTGGAAAAAAATTAGGCCCAAAATAACTACTTGTTTGGCACAACTACAACAGAATAAGAACTATAAAGATAATAGTCATTCCCCCAATTAAATTGGCTCGGACTTTGTACCGATGTCAAGCCTCCCTATATAGCTGCTGTGGAAATCAAGTGGACAATCCGGCCAAGAACGCCACTCCAGTGGACGGCAACCACGCCGAGCCAGATATGAATTGGGCCACCGTGAATCGATTTGCCTCCACGGTGGACGTGATTACCCGGTACCCCTTCCATTTAACCCGTTGACCGATGGCCGCACCAGGACCAAAGTTCATGTATTCACCATAATACAACGTGTCCAGTGCAAAGTCCCCATTCCACTCCAACCACCCACGAGGATCTATGTGATCACCCATGTAAGATAACATGTACACTGTTCTAGAGTATTGTTTCCACGGACGGCCCAGGTAGGTAGGGATGCTGCCCTTAACCGCCACAAGTTCGGGAGCGGGTAGGATCCGACAGTCGTGGATGGATATACCCGTGTTCTGATTCGGGTCCTTCCTGTTTTGGGCCGTGATTGTGTTTTTCTGTTGGGCCATGGGCTTTCTTGCATAAATGTTACACTTTTGGAAAACCACGGCAGCGTTGCCGAATATGAAATCTACGGTACCGTAAATGTCACATTCACGGAAGAATTGGCGGTTGGAGTGCACATAGCATGAGTCTTGGTACCCCTTGATGCTGCAGCGGTACACCACCGCGTGATCGGCTCCGACACGGAGAGCCACCGCTTGGTGCTTCTCTGGTCCGGCGTAGTTCTCGAACGTGATGTCTCGTGCAATGAAACCAGCACCACTAGCAGCTGCAGGACGATTAGAGTGAGAAGTATGGACTATACAATGAATAAATTAAGTTAGGAAATTTTATAATAAATGGATGTGAAGGATATCGTGTTATCTGTAGTGTCGGCTTGCAATGAATGATTGAGGCGCGACCAATAATTTTATTGGTGCTCCAATGGCACATTTTTTTGCTACTTTTGTTTGGATGTATGCTAATTCACTTTGAAATATAGAGGATAATATGCTCTCAATTACGAATATGGAATAATGATAATTAAAGTCAAGAAGTGAATGATCTGTTTTTATGAAGATAGAGAATGCATAAAATTCCTTCAGTGACACGTTTTTGTTAAAGTTTAACAAGAAATAGTTTATAGTTTATATGTTGACTGTTGAGCCATGTTACTTGAAACTTCAACATCCAACTACCATTTATCTGATAAGTTAAATTTCAACCAATAAAATACTTCTGGAATCAATTAGCGCAATGGGATTTTTTAAGCGCAATTAGAAAACTTTACCGAGTCTTTCTATCTAATTGTTTTTGGGTAGAATTGACGTTGAACTTTTTTTTTTGGTTTATCACCTAGTACTTTTTTGCTTTGTGATTTTGATAGATCGGAATTTGTAAAGAATGACTGGACTGCGTGTGTGAAACGCATTATACTGGCTTAATAATGCATGCACTAATAACATATGTATCACATAAATGGATATGCTATTTCGTTTGCTAAAAAACATATGGTGCCAGGTAATGCTGTCCAAGTGAACACTCGCTTGGGCTTGGAATAGACTTGCCGCCAGACAGCTAGGAATCCTACAAAATATGACTAACTAGAATGGCATGCCACGTGCAACTTGCGCTGTTCTGTCTCATGCGTTGTTTTTTAACAAGACCTCATGCATGGCTTTGGTTCATGGCTTTTACTTTTAACTCCGACTTTGTACAAAATGCTAAAATTATGTGAAAAATCCAAATTGAAATTGTTCTAATTAGACAAAAGGGAGCACAAGAAATAGCCAGGAAGTTGGAAAGGAATTTACCGAAGGATGCCGTGTGGAATGTGGTCATGCCATCCACAACATTGTTACCTCCTGTGATGACGGTTTTGTCCTGTCCATCCCCTATGAACATTAGATTGGTTTTCTTTCTCCCAACCTTTAAATTATTCTCCTCATACCTAAAATTGCATCATATCCAAAATGTTGCTCAGTGCGCATATTACGCCTTTTATCTATTGCAATCATACATCAGCATCAACCATGATCCAATGGGGGAAAAACTAACCAATGTTCTAATAATACCAGTTATTTTTTTTTTGGGGGTGAGTAAAAAGTACATAAATTATATAAGGGAAAATACACGTATGCTCTTCAAATACATGTATTTATTTCTTTCATTGAAAATCTTAATCAGTGATCTTAAATTATAAATTTAAAAATTCACGAGTACATATTCGGTTGAAAATATCACGCTGATGAAGCTGTTTTCTATCAACAATTCAGCAATATAATTAATCTAGTAATTTCACTTGAACAACAAAAATAAATACTCCAATTTTACGTTCGTTTGTTTTTTAATTTTTAATTAAAATATAAAATTTTCTCTAATTTTTAAAATTTTATAAAAGATAAAACTCTAAATAGAAAAATTAAGTTTTAAAAAGTTAAAAAGAAGAATTTCATTAAAATATTTTAAAAAATTACATTATAAAAATAAATTTTTTGTACACTACAAAAATATTTTTTAAAGTTTAATAAATGGACCTTTTGTTGACAAAATGTGAGGTCAAGATAATTTAACTTACTGTCAAAACAAATTAAAGGAAATAGAGACACAAATATTGTATAGCAATTATTGCAGGAGAAAATTCATGGTCAATCCTTTTCGCATGACTACAGTTGAGAATGCATGCAGAAAAACCTTTTAATAACGATAATAACTCGTGACCAACCCTGCGTCCTTTTTCTTGGTATACATCATATCACCGTCTTCAATTATGTAGTCCGTTAAATAAAAACAAAAAAGAAGTAACTAAAAAGTGTGATGTTCGTTATCTCGTAAAAGGAGAAAAAGCAAGAAAGACGCCCCTTTTCAAAGAAAGCACTAAGAAATTTACTAACTTACCTTCCTTTACTAACGTATATTATGAACCTATTAACAAAACTTACTAACTTACCTTCCACTTCTAACGTATATTATGAACCGGCGGCTGCTCTTCTCTGGTGCTTTCTTAATCGCCTCCGTGATTGTCTTCACCGTTCCGTCACCGTTCTTGGACACGATTATATCGGCTTGTATCGCCGATACGGGCAAACTCAACAATCTCCTATCTCGTTTACTCAACCATATCGGGAAACGATTATTCCCCGAGCTATCGGAATTGACATTCTCTCCCGTTCCCATCAATCGTCTCCTGCTCTGTATGGGCACCCCGGAGAAGTCACCACTCCCGCTGGCCGAGAATATCGCGAGACAGTTGCTCACGAGTTCCGACAAGTCCTTCAAATTATTAACCATCTGGTCCTTCAGGGCCCCCGTCGTGTCCTCGAGCCCCTCCGAGCACGTGTCCTGGTTCGTTAGCGCGGCACTGAGCCAGGTCAGCACGTCCTCGTTCGATCCAATGGCGGCGGGTTTAATAGCTCCGTCGCCGTCGTTGGATGAATCCGAAGGCGGCGCGACGGACGCGAGCGACCGCCAGAGCGCGTCCACGGACTCCTCGAGAAGCTCGAGGCAGTCGTCGTAGGCGGCGCGGACTCGTGGGTCCACGCTGCCGAAGGCGATGCCAGTGGAGGCGTAGAAGGCGCTGCTGAGGTGGCGGAGGGTCATGTTGAAGGAGATGTGAACGAGGTCCTGCTCGGAGGCGGTGGTGGACCCCGGGAAGTCCATGAGGGAGTTTATGCAGAGGGTGGGGAAGCGGGTCTTGCTGCAGGTCTTGGAGATTGCCTGGGTTGGTTGGCGGCGGAGGTTGGCTGAGTTTTGGTCGGAGACGCGGGAGCGAATGACGGTGACGAGGGCGGCGGAGACCGCGGAGGCGATGATTAGCACGGCGGCGAGAAGGGAGAGCATGATGAGCTTCTTCTTGCTGCGGGAGGAAGAGGAGACGGAGGATGATTCGGTGAGTGGAGCTGTAGAGCGGGAGGAGCCACCCGGCTCGGTGGGTCCGAGCTTGCCGAACTCCATTGTGTTAGGGAGGTTAATTGGGTTTGGAATTGTGAATGAGTAAGTGTGAGAGATGGAGAGATACAGGGGTAGTTGTTGGTTTCTTTCTATTGACGAGGAAGGGAGTACTACTACTATAAATAAATGACGGTGCTTTAAGGAGTGGAAAGACTGTGTGTGCGTGTGTGCGGGTGTGAGTGTGCGTGAGAGTGAGTGTGTGACTTTAGCAAGCGTGTAGTATGTGTTATTGTTGTAAAAAAGGGGAAGGTTGGTGCGAGGTCGACGTCGAAGGAAATAGCTGGCTGCTACTTCGCGCGTTGTCCACTGGATGGGAAGGGATCAGAAGGGGGTGCTTTCTATTCCTCTTTTCCACCGTCTTGTTATCCCTTCCTCTTTGTGCCCTATATTCTGTTGTGGGCGTTAGATATAATATTTATAATTTTTTTTGGCTGAGAATATTATAATATTTATAATTTAATTATAATATGTATCAGGCTTGAGTAATATATAGTTCAGGTTATGGATAACGGATGAGAATTAATTCGTTGAATATTTTAATATTGTGTTTCATTTTATAATATTTAATCCAGATTGCCTAAGAATGAAGAAAATTGTAATACGTTATAACTTCGTTGATTGGTGAAAAAAAAAAGGGGGACTAGCATGAGTTTCTTAATTATTAAGCTAGCTTTCCAACAACATCTTTGTCGCCTAAATTCTTATGTAGTCATGTCCAAAAGCTAAAACTGATGCTCCTTATTCTGCGGTTGTAATTCAACCTTAAAATTCGTAAATCTCTTAATATTAATTACAAAAATATAATAGATCATCTTGAAATGTAATTCAGCATAAAAAAATATTAAAAGTTGATAGAGCTGAAGAAACAATCGACCCGACAAATGAAGTCAACTGCTTATTACAAATTTCAAGAATATGCAGATATTAATATTAGTCTTTACGTAACATCAAAATACAAATTAGCATAACAATTACAAAGGGCGTAACGGAAAAAAGAACTTCAAAATTTGTCACAACTCCCAACTGTATATGCAATTTAAGGAAACATAGATGTCTCAACTAAACAATTTAAATTTTCATTATTGAAGTTGCCTGTTATTTAAATCTTCATGAAAAAATGTATTAGTGTATATATAAATAAATGAGATTAATTTTGATATATTATTAGTATAAAAGAATTTTATACTATTACTTAATTACATACTTCTATTTATAAGACTTTTAACATAGTAGATGATTGAATCAAATATTTTTTATTGATGTGGCAATATATATTTAAATATTTGTGTAAAACTCTTTTACGTTGATATTATATTAAAATTAAATTCTAAATAACTTTTAATTCTTATCTATTTTAAAATTATGAAAAATCGTTTGGTTAAACATGGTTTAATTTCTTAAAAATCAATACTTATGGAAATGCTCAGATTTTTAAGGAATGGAAAGAAAATTGTGGATTGAACGCAAATTCAGAACTCCAATTCATGAAGCAAAAAAGAATAAAGTGCCTGATCAAGGAGGGATATAAAAAGTGGCAGGACTAAAATGGGTGGAATAGATACGTCGCGGCCCTTGCGGAGAGTTTTAATTTGCTTACCCACCCTACCTATGTAATTCAAGATTTCAAGGACAAACGAGCGGTCCATTCACCCGGCGTTGTTGAAATTTTCCTTAGAAGTTAGCAATATTGTTAAAAATTATGTACAATTCTACGCTCATATAATATGTAATTAATTGGCTTCGACAAAACTTCTATTACTTTCTAAAAACTTTACAGAAGAATTGAGTAATACTTGGGCAAAAGCACTTTTAAGTTTGATCTCTAGTAAATTCTTTATTTCTTTTCATGTTGCTAGTTTATGGATTTGACAGGGTTTGCAAAAGTGGTTCTTACGATCGAAGATTTGTCTTTCGATAAGTGGCAACCTCCCAAACACTTTTCCCTTTTCTCTTTTTTTTTTTTTTTTTTTTTGCTTTTGGTAATAAAACACTTTTCCCTTTGTGGATTCTTTTCTTTTCCTTATTTATAAAATATGAATTAGATTAGATAGCTTAAAGGTGAGTCTTCAATAAAAACCAAAGGTAAGCACTAAGCAATCAAATGCACAAAAAGGCGATCAACAAAAGAAAGAAAGAGAAAAAGGTTATACAAGAATTAATTAGCTCCCTATGAAAAATGATATATCCTCAATTTCTTAGATACTTTAAAAGTAAGATCAAAATTTTGTTCTATACAATTTATGATTTAATATATTAATTTTTGTAGGTCATCAATGTCTTATTTACATTTTTAATGCAATAATTGATGTATTAAGTAATTAATATTACAGAACAAAACTTTTAATTTGTTTTGCTCTAAGAGCATTTAAGAATTTCTCCCTAATAAATTAACCTAATTATCCTCCTAACAATACAATGAAGACACTTGGCAAGATTTGAGCTCATCCCATTAATTGTTGTGTTCTCTCTCCTTGTTATCTTTTTTCTATTCATATTTTATCCCACACTTCTTTTTCTCTTCCTCTACCCTAAACTCTATTGACTGCTTCTCTCTTTTCTAATAACCAAAAATGGAGAAGCCCCTTCATGAACCGAAATGTTGGCAACTCGACCCCTTTCATGCTGCCATGTTCCACCCACCGAAGACACCGCACACCTCCTAGTCTTGGAGCATCTCCGTCCTCAAAGATTCTAAGGCTTTCTCGTCCTGCTTAACTCCGACTCACCAAGCTCCCCAACATCTCTACTAGTGTTGGCTTTGCCATTGCCAATGATGGTATCATACATGGGATGTAGCAAGCGACATGGAAGAAGCCACCCTAATTATTGGGACCCATCACACAATATGTCCAAGACATGTTGTTCGGAGGTGGGTCACCAGATTCTAGAAATTGGGTGCTCTGAACAAAATTGGGACCCCAAAGCTATTCGTGGTTCTAATTGAATGATGACTTGGATTCCATGGTGGGGGGAAGTACACATGCAAGAGGTATAAGGTTTAAGAAATGTGAGCGTACCTGATTTTGAGAGTGTTCCCTCTTATTCATAGGTGAAGTCTGGCAACAATGGTTGACTTAATGAACTTTTGAGATTCTAGTGTAATGAACTTGGATTCCTTAATAGCTTTGTATGCGTTATGGAATCCGAGTTATGCGTTACAAATCTGAATTGAATGCCTATATGAAACAAGAGGTGTCCATTACACTATTCTTTAACGATTTCCGGTTTGGGCTTCTGTGCCCTATCTTGGTTAGGCCTTAATGGGTTGACCACGATATTGGGCCTTTGGGTTTAGTCCAGAGTAATGCCCCAACTCGAATTTGAGATTTATAACCTTGGATACCAAGTTTAGTAGTTTTACTATAGGAGCATATGTTGTTGGAAATCGTTCTTGTCACTTTTCTAAGGAAGAATGTGGATTTGTTTGCTTGCAAGTGTTTAATTTCTTTTTATTTCTAACGCCATTAAGATTGCCTTGAAATGAGATTGCCAAAAATTTTTCAATTTTTGGGTTTTTATATCTTGGTGAGATTTCACTGCAAGAGGAATATTATCAAGCTAATGTAATTGACAACTCACCAGTGGTTTATTTGACTATGAGGCTTTCTTATCAAAAAATGCATAATTTGAACTAATAATTGAGGGAAATATACATGCTTGAATAAGATAATATTTGCTCCTGGTTGAATGAATTTTCAATTTTATAACACGGAATATTGAAGCGACCACTCATTATGAGTTTGTTTAAATATTTATGAAATAAAGTTGACGTAATACTTTTAAAAGGAGGTAGGCAAGTTCATAAAAACACGACTTTGTTTAGAATGTCAGAAACTATACACAAATGCTTTTTGAACGAGATTTTACACAAAAGAAAAGAATTCTATGCAGTGAAATAGGTGTGGACTCCACAAACTTGGAGGGCTATTGACAAAAAAAAAAAAAAAAAGGAAAACAAAAGGAGTATGTTATACTTAATCCTTTTTTTTTTTTTTTTTTTTTTTTTGTCATTTCTTAATCTAGTCTTCTAATGCCCTCAGTTTCTTTGTTTTGATACACAACTAGCCTAAACATATGGCAGTTTCATTTATATAGTGGACTACAATTTTTAAATATTTTATTTGTTACATAATATTGTCTTTTGGACAGTTGGGGATAAAATAGAAATAAAAGAAGAATATAAGAAGAGAGAAATAATAATTAATAGAAAGATCTCAAATTTTGCCAAGTGTTCTTATTATGTTGCTAGGAGTATAATTAGGCTAATTTATTATGAGGATGCATCATTTCTCATGGTAAAACAAAATGCACGATGTTTTCTTTTTTTCTTTGTAAAGCATTGTGGCTCCTGTCGAAGCATAATTAAAGTTCACTGACAAATAATAAACAACAGGTAAAATTATCAATATTTTCAAATTTGAAATTTTTTTAGTGTAAGTCAATTTATTAAAACACTTGATAATACTTTTTATCAATATTTTAAAATCTTTAGCGAACAAAATTCGTTTTTCAATTGTTGTAAACGTTTTAGTAATAATATCATTTGTAATTAAATAATAAATATTATAAAATGTAAGTATCAAAATAAATAAATATTATAAAATACATGTGTGAATAGACAATAGGAAAATGATGTGCAATAATTTAGAAGCATTACTCGTGTATGATATTATGGGATGTTCTTGCATGTCGGAGTGAATGGTTTTTTGGTGCTCTCTCCTACGTACTTGTCCCGTACCTAAATACTTCTGCCTTTTTGCTTATTAGTTATTAAGTACTTCGGCAATCAATCTGTTGGCACTATAAATTAGAATAGTAATAGGCTAATAAATGACCCAAAATTGGGCCTAGTTAGAGGCTGGAATGGACCAAGAAAAGCAATTGGGTCCAAGGCAAATGTTCATAAGCTGAGAAGTGATGGTAGCCTTAAAAGTGCTACATCAGTAGAATGAAATATTGGGCTAAGAAAAGTAATTGAGCCTAATGGTTGATGATAGAAGAGTAGTTGGAGACTGAAGCCATGATAAAGCAGCAGTTACCACTACTAAGAACATGGGTGCACGGAGGACCACTACGTACATGAAATAAGGAAGTGGTGAAAATCAAGGAAGATTATAAAAGGCTCATGCACAGAGAAGAAAAGTATCACTCATATCAACACACACCATGTCATTTTAACTATTAGTTTTATTTTTCATCTCTTTGTTCAATTTACTTCTAGCTTTATGTTACTTCTTTAGTTTTATTGTTAATCTTCAAGACTTTGTATGAACTTATCAATTGGTTAATAAAAGTTCAAGTTCCATTCTATTGTTCGTTGACCGATCTTACTCAAAGGTTTGTTCCCGTGAGCCATTTGAGGAGTCCATTTGCTGAGGAGCAGAGTATCCTTCTTAGCATTAATTATCTGAACATTGGTAATCTTTGGGAGTTTGCTTTTTGGATAAGTTTTTTTAGAGAAATTTAGCTGATTTTATTTTCATCCAACATAAAAATTGGCACACCTAGTAGGACCATAAGGATCAAGTCAGCGAAAGTTTTCTATTCCAGGGCTGGATCATACTTGGCATATGAATTTGAGATTTGGGAAGGTAAGCAACATGAGTTCAAGAAACCAAAATCCAAGTTCTACCCCAAGTCAGAAAGCAAGGGGCAATTAGCTACGTATGCTGCTGCCTTGACTACACCCCATGTGGTGACTTCAGAGCAGTCGAATACAACTATTACCTCTCAGCCACTAAGGGCCTCGGCAACCTCTCCTAACATGACTAGCTCCACGCAGACTAGACCTGAGGAGAGGCAGCCGTTAGTGATGTCTACATCCTTTAATCGGCAACAGATCGAAGCAGGAGTGAATGATCTGATGCAAGAAGTATCTAAGCAATTGGTCAAGATAGTAAAGTCGATGGTACGAAATGAGTTACAGCTATTTCAGCAGCAGCAGAAGGAAATATTGCAAACTCATGGTCAATCAGTTGACACCGCACATGTGAATGCACATGAGACTATTAGTGAAACAACTGCCTACACTGGGGGGCATCAAGGGCCTCAACTTGGCCAAGTACAGTTAATAAAAAGGCCCTGAAATGCACTTGGGAACTTGGGACTACTGTTGGGTAATACAGGGTCTTGGAATGGTCTTAATAGTAATTAGGAATAGCCTTTTACACAAGGCCCAGTGCCTACGATTGATCTAGCAAGCAATCAAACTGGCCCCAGGGAGATAATCAATGGAATACATCTAATCCGGGGCCACATGTTCAGCCGATTGGTGGATATTCGACTCAGTCTGGAGGACCTTTCCAACCGACATATATGCAACCACTGAATTATACATCTCTGCTAATGAATATACCCCAGCGGCCGATATACCCTCCACCACATGTGCAACCATTACAAGGGATGCCTTAAGGAATCGAACAAGAGGTCAATCGGCAAGCAGCACCCATTCAGCCTCAGCCGTGCGTTGAGCCGAGGGGAGCTGTGCCTCAGTTGATTGATCCAAACATGATAGCTGAGGCTATAAGAAGGCATTTTATAGCATTTTCTAGGAAAGATGGCAAATCAACTATGGAGCACATTAGTCGATTCATAGCTCGTTGCGCTGAGGCTAGTCAAAATGACTTTTTAAGGCTACAATTGTTCCTTTTATCCTTAACTGGAGCAGCATTCACTTGGTACTCATCATTGTCCCCAAACTCTGTGCAAAACTAGGCTGATATGGAGCGAATATTCCATAGCCACTGCCAAAAGCTTCTGTACTAGATTTATTAGGTATCAAACAAGCGAATGAGCTTATGATATAGTTTCTGGAAAGATTTAGAAAGGTTAAAGGGAAATGCAGCGTGCAATTACCAGAAGCTAAATATGCCTCTATTACTATAAATAATATGAACCCTCAGCTGAAAGAAAAGCTCATTGTTTTCTAAATACTGTGACTTGGCTCAGCTCTCTTTTAAAACAGCTCGAGTTGAATAGTTCATAATAGAGAGAGAGAGAGAGAGAGAGTGAGAGAGTGAGAGCAGAGAAGGTCTAATAGAGCAGGGCCTAGAGGTTTCCAGTTGGTGGCTGTAGTCGACTGTGACTTAGTTAACAAGGAAGGAAATGATGAAGAAGGGCACAGTACAAGGAGAAATTATGACAGCCAAATTGTTGGGGGGCAAGCCATACACTTGTCCTGCTCTTACTCCTGCCAAAGGGAAAGAAAAGGTCAAAACTGAGGAAAAGGAGGCATATTTGTTTGACATTTCAGAAGCAGATAAGATATTTGATTTCTTAGTCAAAGATAAATAGATCAAGCTTCCAGAAGGACATAAGTTACCTCCAACGGATCAAATTCAAAATTTGAAATATTGCAAGTGGCATAATTCATACTCGCATTATACAAATAACTGTACAGTTTTTTGTAATGTGATTCAAAAGGCCTTGAAAAAAGGAAAAGTCAAACTTGTAGATAAAAAGGGAGGTGGTATAACTATTGATACCAATCTATTTCCTTCAGCCACTATCAATATGGTTTCCATATCAGTAGAAAATAAGCGTACCAGGAAAGAGACCTCATCTTCTCAGTCTGTCCAACGTTCTAAGCAAGTATGGAGACCAAAATCGATGGTGGTCAAGGAAAAGAACAAAGCCATGAGCTATAACACATCTAGGAAGGTTGAAAGGAAAGAATGGATGCCTAAGCTCCAGGGCAAGTCAGAGACTATGGGGAAGTATGAACAACCTCAGCAGAATGTATTCCAAAGAATACAGTTTCCTCAACAAAGGGACCATCCAAGGAGAGAACAGTATGAACAACCTCGACAGAATGTATTCCAAAGAACGCAGTTTGCTCAACAGAGGGATCAACCCAAGAAAGATCAATATAAGCAAAGGTAAGTCCCACATATCACAGATCATCCTATGCCTAAGGATTCCAAGCGAGCCGTTGAAGTAAATTATAGTGAAGGAAGGTCTATGCTGAGAATCACAATGAGAAATGATGAATCGACTCAAGAACCAAGGATGATTAAGCCAAAGGTTGAGTCTAACAAGGGAGAGTGGTTTGTGAATAAATATTACATGGGAATGCAAGCTGAGCCACAACCTATTCAGTTGATAAGGACTCAGAAGAGGAGAATGCAATGGAAAAGGTCCATCCAAAGAATGAGAAACATAGCAACTATGTCGAATCAAGCTAAACTTGTGAAACAAAAGGAAGTTTCTAGTCCAAAAGATGAAGCCACACAAGAAATACAATGGTAGATCCAGAATCAGAGTCATGCTCGAATGGCTAAAACATCAGTTGAGAGAGTACAAACAATTGAAGCAGAATTGTCAGAGAATTTGATTGAACAAATTCTTAACGATGACAATTTGTGTATTCTAGCAGATGATTTGCAAGATGATGTGAATTTAATAGCCACCATAGGGGTTTTGCCTGCTGAGTTTGCTGTAAGAGAGAATCAGCCGATACGGCTAGATGGTGACATCTTGGCTAAAGAGGCTGCATGGGCTACTTTAGTCGAGGAGATAAATGCAACAGAAAATCAACAGGAAAGAAAAGAAGAAAAGGATAACACAAAAAGTGTCATTAAGTTCGAAAAACCTCAGCTAGCAAGACATTTAAAGCCGCTTTACATAAGGGCTCATATTGATGGAAGGTGTAACACCCTACTACTAACTATTATCATACCGCTTTAATTTCCTTTACTTAAATTACATAATAATTAGCCAGTAAGGTATTACTAAACTCATTAGTTTAATTTTTGTGCGGGTAAATTTTTTTCGCTGGTTGCTCTTACTATTCTCACTATTTTTAGTTAAATAATTTACGCGTAGAGTTATTATTATCACATACTAGTTGGAAATTCCATAGTTAAGGGCATCCATCATATACAGAAAAACATACCTCGCTACTATTGCATCATAGAGTATATATAGAGTTCATAATACATAAAATATAAAAAGCAACGGGACGCCTATACTAATACTAATCATCCCCACCCAACCCGTGTACATCCCATCAAAATATCTAACAGAATATGTCAAATGAAGATGCCAAAAAGTGGCGTCCTAAACTACATCACAGCATACTAGTCTTAACCATTAATAATAGTAATAATAAGGGTACGATCCAGAATATGTAATTGAATCCTATTATTCAGCAAGTCAGGCTCAAAAGCTATGTCCATCTCAATATTGAGAATGATCTGTGCCATCTGGAAACACAAAAAAAAGGGGTGAGAGAAATCTCCCAGTACGGTGGTGTTCCCAGGGGAGTCCCACAACATCCCAAAAATGCTATGAAGGAAAGTGGAAGTGCAACAATATGTATAATCTATAATCAACCAGATTATCAGTTAAATACTAGAACATTTAGTAGGAAAAATTCACAAGCAGTTAATTAGATAATTATTCAATCTCAGCCATTAGATAATGTTAAGCAAAATGGTAGTGCGTAATAGCAATAAGGATTCATTCACTTTCATTAATGAGATATCAGCCATTAGATAATCTCAACCATTAGATAATGAGATATTACTTTCATTAAGGATTCATTCATATTAGGCCACAAATCAATTCATGTGCACACTCAAGTCATGATAAGAAATTCTTAATATCATAACATAATCACATGAAGACATATAAGACACATAAATCAATTAAACTTCCATCTATGACATAGAAACTCATATAATTGATCAAACTTTAATATATGAATTTTGAGACTTAAATGCATGCAAATGATCATATTTTATGCAAAACAAGGGTTCAAAGGAAATGCTTCAAAGAATAAATCAAAACTCATGTTCATAACGCAAAATGTAGAAAACCACTTCAAGCAAGGAATTAGATAGTTAATGTGACATTTCTAATGGAACCTTAATTTAAATCTTTATGTTTAGAATTCTTTAATATGATTATAAGTGTGATTAAGTCAAATGTCCAAGGTCCAAAGTCCATAAGTCCATATCCGAGCAAAGGTTCTCTGATGCATAGGTATAAAGGCCTCAAATAGGTCTCATAATAGTCTAAACAAGTCCATAAAAGGTCCATGTGCATAGGTACAAGTTCATATGTCATAAACTCCCAAGCATAGGTCATGGTTCAATATTAACAAGTTTTAAGTGTCTTTTAGTGTCTTATTAAGTTTTAAGGGTCTCAAAAAGAAACTATCACATAACTATACTAATTTAATTATGCGCAAAGGTTTGAAAAAAATAATTAACATAGTAAACTAATTAAAACAACTTTCTAGTTGAAAAAATGAATTCATGGCCAAAACCATGATTTGGAGCAAAGACAAAGTATTTTATCTCAAAACTTCTTAAACTTATGCACAAAGCTTAATCAAATAAAAACACATGAATCAAAGCATCAAATGAAGTCTATAAATCATTAAATCAAGAGAAATAAGCATGATATGCATGCTGTCCAAAAATAGGGCAGAAAATAAAACTAAGATTTAGATTTTTAAATCAACTCAAAAGTGCATGAAATTTAATATATAGGTATATAACATGTTCATATAGATTCTTATGCCTCAAGACAACAATTAAAGGCATGAAATCATCTTTAAATACGTGCTTGAATGTCACAGCTAGATAGAGTGCAGAATTTACAATCAACATAGTCATAGAGTTTTAAGAGTTTAAATTGAATAAATACAAATATATCTTACAAATATAAGTTCGAAAACAAACCTAGGTAAAAGTGTAACGTCCTCCCAAATTGATACTATGCTTAAGTCATACTATCTCATTAAGAGTTGTTACAATAAAATAAACGGATCTTGACTCATTATTTGTCTTATTTCCTACGAAATTAAAACAGAGTTCTATTACATCTTGTGAATGGGAGCATAACTAAATAAACCTTCAAACATTAGCAACCATAAACACATATCTAAACATATACACAAATTTCGTCTGTAGCTGGTCCAGTCTTGGCCACGCTCCTCTAGGTTGATCTCCTTCAAGACCTTTGGGCTATCTAGAGACGACACGGAAACACATATAGGGATGAGAATTTTATATTCTCAATAGGATTCCTAAGCTACTTGGCAGTCCATGTCATTGTTGTCGTTCCAGATGCTTCGGTTTATTCAAAAAAGTGATCATGCTATATGAACTACATATTTCATTTTAGTGAGTACCAAGAAAACATCTATTCCGTAGCAGATTCATTTTAACATACACTAGTTAAATAGAGAAAGAATCTCAACCATCAACATAATAATATAAAGGATAATTAAATAAGATGCATAGATTAAAAATAAAATAAGCAACAATTGAATGACATTCATAAATGGATGCAGATGCCTTCTTGATGCACTTGCTTATTATAAAATTCTGATATGCACTTATGCTTCCCTTTTTCTATCTTTACTTGACACACATAGGCGTTACATATCGCCGTCCCTAGGGTGTCAATGCTTTCTTATTTTCCCCTGCACTTGGTCCCTTGGAGGTGAATGGCCTCTCTCACCTATGGGTGATAGCCTGCCTTTCAGGTCCGAGCTCGTACCTATACATGAGTGACAGGTTTACTTTCCCAACTCTCACACTGGTCTATTCCCCTTAAATTCATTCAGGGGCTGGCCCAAGTCATATAGAATCTTTATTATAGCTTCAATCATAATCATGAATTCATATGTATCAAAGTGTATTCCATAATCTATGCATAGGCTTTGCCAAAATTTCAGTAGCATGACGGATCAAGTCCGCTTCCCCATGAATAGTGCCAGGCTACTAGTAAAATCAATCAAGCATTTAAATCAAGATAGAACAGCAAGCGTATAGAATCAATATCAATCATGTGGTGTGCCAAAATCAACAGAAATATCGACAGAGTTTTCTGCTTACTCTTCTCTCTTCTACCTAAGTGTTGTAAAATTCACCATTATTTCTATTCAACTCATTTAGATCTAAATTTTGGATATGTTATAGTTCTATGTGTCTAGTTTCCAACCCTTTTGGTCCTATTTCATTTTGACTTGTGTAACTCAAGTTATTTGAATTTTACCTCAGTCTGTCCTACTTTTAGCCAGAATTGCACCTTTAAAATTAGAAAATCACCAAAAATAGAAACCTAGGTGAAATTATACGAAAATTATACCAAATTAAAGCTAACAGGACTTTTAATGAAATAAGTTGCACTTCATTTTTATAAGTATTTCTTGAGTTATAAACCCCGTAAGTTGACCCTCCTGGACTGCCTTGTTCTAGTCCAATTTGGACTTAGAGCAACTTTATCGAATTACTGGGAATAAATGGGAATCAATCTAACTCTGAAATTTTTATGGAATGTTTTCCCACATGTTAGCTTTCAAAAAAGTTGGTTGCACTCAATTTAGAGTTATGTAAGGTGAGTTACACCCTTCTCAACTCATACTGCCCAGGAGAGTACCCAGAATTTTAGGCTAAACTTCAAAAATTCACAACTACTCAATACTAATTCAATGGCCTTATAATTTATATGACTAGAAAGCCATAAGTGTCTAGTTTCATGTAAAAATAGATCCATCAAGTTTTGATAGCTGGATTTCGGTCCGTACAAGATGAATGTATGGACGCCGTAGGGTTTTTCACCCAACAGCACCTTGCTTCTTTCTATCTTCAAGTTCTTCCATTCCAACTTCAATTCAAATCACATTATACATACAAAATCAACCCTAACTCATCATCTCTACTTAAGATAAAATCAGATTTATGAAAGAAAGTGAACCCCAAGCAACCCCAATCAAAGAAAACAAGAGGACAAGTTGAATCCCTACCTCTTCCAGGTGTTGTTGTGCTAGATTGGTGCCTTGGATTGAAGAACTTTTGTTGGAGCTTGAAGGTTTAATGGAGATGAAGATGAGATGACATGAGATGAGATGAGGAAGAAGAAATATGGAGAGGTAATCAGCTGTATGGGTCAAAATTTGCAAGGGGTAGGAAGGAAAAAAATTGAAAACTTTTGAAGGAAGCTATCATGTGATTGGTGGATTCCTTTTCATTTTCCAATTTAGTGTAGCTGTCCACTTTGGAGCTGATTCTTGCACCACTTGCAGGGCTATTTTGGGTAAATCTTGGCCATTCATCCTAGCGTTCTCACAGTATAATTTCTATTGGTTCGGTTCTGATAGTTTAAAATACCGAAATCTTATCGATTTCCTTTAAATTGGTATATCGGTTTTGAAAAAATCCTATGAGGTCTCCTATGTTTCTAATCTAATTCCCTCAAATCTAATTCCTCTAAATGATACTTAATTGGCTTTAAGTAAATACTTAATCGAATTCTAATCAATCTCAATTATTCGATAAAATCGAACAACTTGCTTGAAAAAAAATGATAAAATTTTTTTCGGACGTTGCAAAAAGTGCATCATTCAAGACATAAAACCAATTGTTTAGAAGTTAAGAACACATAATGTAAAAATAAATTAGGTTGCTGTCCAAAACAGGATAGAATTTATACTTAGCCTTTAATTAGCAAAACCAACATCAAATTACATGAAACTTGGAAATCATGCACCAAATAGATGCTTATAGAATCTCATGCATCCAAACAGCATTTTATAACATAGAAATGCTATCAAAACATGCTTGATATACACGGCCAAAGGGTGCAGAATTTGCATATACATATATTTGAGTGTTTCACTTAGATCATGTAAGAAAATAACATGTAATCTTGTATTAACTAGTTTAAAACAGATTTTTATTAAAACTCATCAATTAAGACATAAAAACAATCATGTAAACACTAAAATTAGATGGATTAAAAAGGGTTAAAGTGCTGCCCCAAAATAGGGCAGCCATATAAATTAACTAGAACACAAGTTTTCATGCATCAATTTCATATATAATTAGCATATAGGCATATATCATCAAGCTATAAGTTATATGACATCAATATATCAAATTTACACATTTTATTTCATAAGAAAACACACTAGAAGATTATGCACAAAACTTGACAGCATTTACCCACATAGAGACAACCACAAACTACATGCTCTAGATTACAATTTCATGAGAAATAAACTTCTTTAAGACAAGTGCACCTTATTAAGACATGAACTCATCATCTAATCATTCAAGAACACATGCTCTAAAATATAAGATTAAAAGCTTCAAACAACATGAAAAATCAACTAAATCACATGCACGAAGCCTATAAGTGTAAGAAAGGTAAACCCTACTTGTTTCCTCTTTGCAAAACTCGAATTGCACCAACTTGAGGCAGCAGCTTTGCATGAAATTTCCTCTCTTTTGAAGGCTTAGATGTGTGCTTTGAAGGTGTGGATTGATGAGGTATGGGATTGGTTACAAGAGGTGAGGCTTTGGAGGTGTTTCAATGGAGGTTTTGAGATGTTTTTGGAAGAACAATGGAGGAAGAAGAAGGAGATGCTGGCTGCGGTTTTTAAAGGCTATTTGGGGCCGAGGCAATATGTTCTAAAGTGTCCTGGGGCCAGTCTTGATTGGGGGCTTTTATAGAAAAAAGGTTAGTTTAATTAGTTTTAATCTTATGTTTAGTTATAGGCTTAATTAGGTAGTTTTATTAACTAATTAGGACATCAATGATTACTTAGTCTAATCACCATACCAAATTGATTTAGACATCATATAATATTCATATTATATAATGATTAAGGTTTAAGAAAAGAGTAAAATAGTTTAACCCTTAATTAGTGCATAATTAGTGTTTTTGCTAAAAAACTAGTTTTTACAATTCAAGCTTTAATTAGTAAAATACTTAGCAAATGATTAAATTTATTTAATTTGTCATTAAATCTATGTTTAATTATGTGTTATATGATACTCAGATTTTTTTTTTCAGAATTTTTCTATAATTTTTACTATTTTTAGTGAATTGCCTTAAATATGCCTATTTTGAGTTAATTAGCCTAAGTAATTATCATGTGAGATGCTGTGCCTATGTATTAGATTTTGGGGGACAAAATCTGTTATAACATGGTTAAGTGAAAAAAGTAAGGTAAGTTAGTAAACGTAATTTAATGAATTGTTGACTATTTGATGCCTTGGTTAGAATTTTGCTAATCCTTGTTCACATTTTGTTTGAAACTAATTCTAGGGACTGGAGAACTGTTGGGGGCATCCGAGGGCTGAAGGTTAGGCTTAGTTGATTTTTTATTCAATTTATTTAATTTATTTTATGATTTATGGCTTATTTTATGCTTTTTTGGTGTAATTAGGTATAATTAAGCCCAAAATAAATTCAAAAACTGTTTGGCACAGGTTGCAGCTGCCAAGGCCCAATTTGAGGCCCACTCACGTGGTCCTTCAAGCCCAGGCCCAAAACTTCAGTGATTCTTTGTCGTACTGCAAGTTAAAGTGGTCTTATAGGCATTTTAGGGTCCGTTTTGCACCCTGGTAAGATTATTTTCGTGTAATTATGTAAATATTACTCAAATTTATTAAAGTTTGATATTTCTCTTCAAAATTATGTTAAAAATGTATTTGTAACTTTTAAAGAATTTTTCATGGTTTTTTGGGTAGTTTTTGGCTTTCTATAAGCTCTTTAGTATTTTCTGTTGGAATTTCTGCTGTATTTTCTATTTTCTATAACTAATGGCATTTTCATAATTTTGACCAAGTCTAGGGGTATCTCATGTCATTTTACACTTGGATATCTCTATAGCTGAATAGGCTGAGTTTCAGGTTTCTACGGTTCCGCTATGTGATTCTGCTCCGTTTAAAATCCTATTATGCTAATTCTACGGATACGGGGATCTAAATGTCATTTTTTAAAAAGTCTTGGGGTTAATGTGGAAATATCCTTTGGGTTTAATGCGTAATTATCAAAAGTTCTGGGGCAAAACTATAAATAACCAAAAGTTTACACTATAGAGGCGTTTTCATCTTTTCCTAATTTTTGTATACGGCAGTGCCGTAATTTCAATGGCAATATCATATTACCCTATAGTTTTAAGTGTGAGGATTGTCATGGCATAGCGCTGCCTGAGAAATTCTTATATTGCCTAAGTGAAATAATTCAAAATTCCTATTATGCTATAGTGAAGAAAATAGGGATGTTACAGAAGGCCTATCAGCCGAGTGTTGATTGATGGAGGTGCCATCATGAATGTTATGCTAGTGGGAATCTTAAAGAAATTGGGTAAGTCTCAGAAGGATCTCAAAGAGACTAACATGAAGATGACAAACTTCATAGGGGAAAGCACAGGTGCTCTAGGGTTTTACATTGTTGAATTAATTGTGGGAACTAAAATATCTACTACAGTGTTTTTTGTTGTCGAAGCCAAGCTAGGATACTCTTTGCTATTAGGAAGAGATTGGATTCACTCCAATATGTGTGTCCCATTTACCTTACATTAACAGTTGATGTTTTGGAATGAGGGCAAGGTAGAAGTAGTGCTAGCAGAACAAAAACCATTTTCAGTCGATGTTAAGATAGCTGAGGCAATGTATTATACCCTAAATTCGAGCTAATAACGTGGCCTCCAAGAGTCACCTAGGATGTTATTCAGGCTATAAATTTCACTAATCAAGGTTTCAAGGTGGAAATAAAGAGTGACTATTTAGAAAATCTACTGAGGAATATTTTGAATAATGACGGCTTATCAGATGAACTTCGGGATAACTCAACTGTTATAGCTACAGTAGGGATTAGTCCTCTGGAGTTTGCTGATCAAGATGGTAATTCTTGGTACTTGAAGGGAGATATAATGGTAGAAGGAGCTGAGTATGAAGCTTTGGTACTAGCAGCACCAAGAAAGATAAAATTCAAGGAGTAGACCAAAGCTAGACACCTCAGACCTCTCTACATCACAGCTCATATGAACAGGAAGCCTATCAATAGAGTTCTAGTTGATGAAGGAGCTGTGTTTAATGTGATGCCTTACAGTACGGTTGAGAAGCTTGGGAAAAGCCATAAAGACCTCAAGAAGACTAATATTACTATGTCCAACTTTACTGGGGAAAGTACTCTGGCATTGGATTTCCTTATTGCTAAGCTCACAGTAGGGTCCAGGACAGTTAACACATTATTCTTTGTAATAGATGGCAGACCAAGGTACACTATCTTGCTAGGTAGAGAGTAGATTCATGCTAACAAATGTGTGCCTTCCATACTCCACCAACAACTTTAATATGGAATGAAAACCAGGTTGAAGTAGTGAATGTAGACCCATCCCCTTTCACAACCGATGTAAAGATGCAAGATGCCATGCTCTATTCTTCAAAGATTGAGCCCATTTCTTGGCCCAAAGATGTTTCACTAGACTCTATCAAGTCTTTTGACCTATCATTAGATGAATTTGAAGCTACAGTAAAGGCTGAGACACGACCTAAACCAGAATCTATCAATGAATAGCTATGAAGTAGTGGCAAATTATGTCCTGCAATGGCTAGCCTTGCATTCAGTCGAGGCAAGACTTGAGGAGTTTCTATTTCAGCAGGAACTAGACGAGAAGGATGATAAGGTTATAGAAGAGAAAGACAACCAAGCAGCAGATTTGTTTGTGTCATCTATTAAGAGAAAGATTCCAAGCTTTGAAGCCCAAGATCCCCTAATCGAAAGCTGAGGATGACTAAGATTAGTGGCTTATTTAGCCATGGTGAATGAGATCATCTAGTTCAGTTGATAACCAAGTATAAGGATTATTTTGCATGGGACTGCCATGAAATGCCTAGATTGTCTAGGAAATTAGTTGAGCACCATTTGCCCATCAAAGAAGGTTTTAGGCCATTCAAGCAACCGTCCAGAAGATTTAATCCAGAATTAATGCCAAAGATAAAGTAGGAAATAGAGAGATTGTTGAAAGTAGGTTTTATTAGGATTGCTAGATATGTACAACGGCTTTCAAATATTGTTCCTATTATTAAAAAGAATGGCCAAGTTAGGATTTGTGTAGATTTCCATAATTTAAATTTAGCTACCTCTAAGGATGAATATTTTATGCCTATTGCGGATATGTTAGTTGATGCCGCAGCAAATAATAGAATTTTATCCTTTATGGATGGTTATTCTGGGTATAATCAAACCTATTTAGCTAAGGAATGCTGGGCAATGAAATGCAGTTTTATGTACATCTTCCGTAGGATAGTTATAGGCTGACAAATGACTCGAAATTGGGCCTGGTTAGAGGCTGGAATGGGCCAAGAAAAGTAATTGGGTCCAAGGCAAATGTTTATCAGTTGAGAAGTAATGGTAGCCTTAAAAGTGCTGCATCAGTCGAATGGAATGTTGGGCTAAGAAAAATGATTGAGTCCAATGGTTGATGATAAATGAGTAGTTGGGGACTGAAGCCATGATAAAGTAGCGGTTACCACTACTAAGAATGTGGGTGCATGGAAGACCACTACATGCATGAAATAAGGAAATGGTAAGAGTCAAGGAAGATTATAAAAGGCTCATGTACAGAGAAGAAAATCATCACTCAGATCCACACACACCATATCATTTTAACTATCAATTTTATTTTTCATCTCTTTGTTCAATTTACTTCTAACTTTTTGTTACTTCTTTAGTTTCATTGTCAAGCTTCAAGGCTTTGTATGAAGTATGAACTCATCAGTTAGTTAATAAAAGTTCAAGTTCCATTCTATTGTTCGTTAACCGATCTTGCTCAAAGGCTTACTCCCGTGAACCATTTGAGAAGTCCATTTGTTGAGGAGCAGAATACCCACCTTAGTGTTAATCGTCTGAATACTGGTAATCTTTGGGAGTTTACTTTTCGGATAAATTTCTTCAGAGAAATTTAGTCAATTGCATTTTCATCCAACACAATCTTTAGAGGCAGGGAAGAATTATTGTAAAACACAGAAAATATCCCTAAGTTTAGATACATACATACATACATACACACACACACACACACACACATATATATATATATATATATATATATATATATATACACTAAAGAAATTGAAATGAAATTATCATTTTTGAAGTTTGATACGCTATGAAATTATTAAATGTGGTATCAGAGTTCATAAAAAGCCCCTTAAAATGTTACAAATATACTTTAAGTTTAGTCAATTTTTTCATATTGCAAAAGTTCATAAAATTTTATTTTTAATATATTACATACTGATTATTGGCATGCATGCGGGTAGCTTTTAATAAGTCCAAAACTCTTTTTAACTTCAAGGATGTACTTTGTATTTTGCTAAAAGATACTTCAAAAAATATTTTTTTAACTTAATAAATTATGACTTTTTATTTTTCTTCTAAAATAGGTCCGTAATGTTAACTACCAAATGAAAGAGCACAAATGCTTAAAGAGAGAAGGGAGAGAAAAGAGAGCGTAATTCAATATTAAACTAAAGAAAAGGTGGTGCCGAAGAAGCCACTTGCAAAGAAGAAGAATCTCACAAGAAAATGTCATTGGGTGATACAAAATCACATACGACGGATAGATGCATGCACAGTTCTATTTAATGGACTAATTAATTAAATCATTTTTGCAATAACTATGCGGTTTAAAATGGACCTGATTAATTAATTAAGTGCACAAAAAGAAATAAAACACATCCCTTGGAGAACCCAACTACTATGCACGCCATGTAACAAAGTAAGCTCTGCGGTCGCAAATGATGCTTTCTCAATAGTCAATAGAACTCCAAAGTGCTGAATTTTCAAGAGATAGAGATCCAAAGGACTCTTATTGATTCTTAAAAAGTTCTATTTATATTATTATCTCTTGTTTAGGGTTTAGTTGAGTCTTAATTGTTATGATTAGGCTCAAAATATGTTCCTTCAAACTCTTTAAAATCTAAAATAATTAAGTTTGAGTATTTTCCATATCTAAAACATGGCCTAATCTACAAAAAAATTTTAAAAAAGAACATGGCCTAGCGTTTCCTGACATCAGGGAGCATGCGATGTTTTGTCAAAGTTAATTTGACGCATTCTACATATGAGAACATGACCCCATGTCCTATGAAAGTTGTAGCTATTAGTCTTAGCTTTCTAATTCCTTTCAAACCATTTGAATTAGACTCTTCTAGCTCTAGATATAAATGATTTAATGTAGGAAGGTGAAGATTAAGAAAAGTTGCAGCTCTGCTTTTGTGTCCATTTTTTCTCCTAGAAAGCTTGAGAATGAGGGAAAAAAAAGTGCTGAACAGCAAAGTTATAGGATTATTTCTCTACTTTCCAAATTGTGTTGAATCACCAAATTTTGATCTCTGAAAAAGAATTTATGGGGATTTCTTAATGACATGTTTTGATTTCATGCAAGCTAAGTGCTTTAAACAACTTCATTTTTAGCTTCATTAACCTCTCCAATTGTCAAGATGGCATAGATTCAACCTCATATCCTCTCCTGAAATAATCAATTAAGCATAAATTCCAGAGAGCGTACACATTTTCAAATAATTACATAAAAAGTAGCTAATTCATCACAAAACTCCATTAAAACAATGTCAAAACTAGCAGTGGATGTGTGTATTTTTCACACACATCAACCTCATCCAAATTTTTTAGCTTCTTAACAGTCTGTGGATATAACTCCATAAACTCCTCCACCAATGAATTTCTTGTCCCATCCGAAATCACAAAAATAACTTGTGATGTGGCAACATCGCGTTCTCCCTGACGATAAATAACACAACGGTAGATAAAAAAAACAAAAACTTTGTAATCATAAAAAAACAACATACGTAATAAAAAACAATTATGGAATGCAATGGCCTCAGCAATCTCAAGGTTAAAACAAAAGCTTCATAGCATGCACATTTTGTAAAACAGTTTTTTCTGGCAAAAAAAAAAAAATTGTGAAAATACAGCTTCAACCAAAATAGGTAAAAAAAAAAAACTATTTTAAATAAATATGTTCAAGCATGATAATAACAACCTTTGAAAGTTTTGATCTTAGCAAACTAGACAAACACGACTATAGTATCAATATAGCCAAAAGCAACAAATGCATTCAACTTATTAATATATGTGGCCCGACGAGAGAACTTTCTTTTTTCGCCCTAAGAGTAATATATTCAACGCATGTCGTACAGCATGCCATTACTTAAATGCAAACCACATATTAGCAGAAAATATCTCAACATTTTATCATATACAATCACCAGTTGTCTATCAAGAGGGTTACTAACCCATTAGCACAAAGTTCCATCACAATAATCCTAGTCGATTTCCTTTATTTTTCATACTCTTTCTCATTGGATATCCGGTAAGCACTCCAATGAGATCTAAACATACAATACAAGGGGAATAAAATAACAATATAAACCCAAAATGTATAACAACGTGTTAGGAAATAGTAAGTGATAACAACAATCTTACCAACTAAGTAATCAAATGCACCCTCAGTTCGAACAACATCCCTCAATGCAACCTATCTCAATCCATGTTGAGGGATAACATCAAAAACAAGATAGTTAACAGTAGTCTTATATTGGAAATATAATCGATAATTTTAACGGCAAGTTCTAAAAGAGCCAACGTTGTCTCCAACAATAATATGACAAATCACAAGTACATTTCCTTTCTCAAGCAACAATCTGTCCCATTGCCTTTGGGAATGCCCGCGCTCTTTTGCTATTTGGTCCTATTTTGGATTCACTTCTGATGGCCTCTTTGGCAGCCCTGATATGGGATAATGGTTAAGAGTTTGGCTCTTGGTAAGCATGGTACTCTCTTTCTTGTGTGTCTTTGCTGGATTTGGAGATAGATGTGCATGGATATTATCGATTTTGAGAGGTGGAGCTTAAATTATGTCTCCAGACAAATTCTTCTTTCCATACAAGACTTTGCTAGTATGAAGAATCATAGAGAGGGAAGGAGATTGGTCTGATGGAGTGCTCCTCTTGAGGGGTGGGTCAAATTGAATGTTGGTGGTAGCTTTAACCTGTTAAATGGTCGAGGAGGCTATGGTGCTGTGCTTTGGGACTTCGATGGCGTTTGGATTAGTGGATTCTCTATGTTCAGTACCGACAACTCGGTCCTCGAAGTAGAACTGGAGGCCATGTGTAACACCGTCCCAAGTATAGTACTATGCTTAAGCTATAGTACCACACCCTAGGGTTGTTACTGTTACCTGAGTGGACCTCATCTGACAGCAACTTCAGCCGTCTTTGGAACTTCTTGAACTATCTGGAGATAATACGGAAATAGGAGTGAGAACTTTACATTCTCAGTAGGATTCCTTAACTATCATACATACTGTCATCGTTGTCATCTCCAGTTCGCTTCGGTTTATTATGAAAAAGGTGAACATGCTATGTAAACTGTTTAATTTTACAGTTCGAAAAATATATTATCCGAAGCAAAATTTATTGTATTCATACACTTGTCATTTGGGAGAACACATACAAGGTCAATTCATGAATTATTTTATGAATAATAACTAAAACATAAATAAAATACAATAGCATCAATATACTAGAGACAAAACATTTGCATATGCCTTTACTTGTACTTGAATTTATGCTGATACATAAAATTTACTTTTCTTTCTTTATCTTCCTTTTCATCATAAAATCTTTACATGCCACATTCAAGAGTATGATCGCCATGTCATACCCCATCAGAGCGTGATTGCCATGTCACGATCCTTAAGAATATGGGACCTTCATTCGGTACTTACACTAGTTGGGTCATGCCATGCCTCATGTAAGTCCTATCCCCTATACTCACACTAGTTGGGTCGAGGCCATGCCTCATGTGAGTGGGTTGCTTGCATATGTCTTAATCTTTAGTCTTTAGTCTTTAGCCTTTACTGCCCTTGGGTAGCCTGATCTTGGAGTGAGCTCGTCAGCTTAACTCGTGACCGTCGTCACACCGACTCACCCACAAGGGGATTCACGTGCCTCTAGTCTTGGAGGGATCTCATTTTGGTGACGTGCCTCTAATTGAAGGGATCTATTCTGGTCACGTGCCTCAAAATTGAGGGATCTCATCTGACCATGTGCCTTCAATATAGAGGGATCTCATCTGACCACGTGCCTCCAAGGTAGAGGGATCTCATAGTTTTAGCTGCCTTCACAGGGAGGGATTCAATGTGCAACTGCCTCCAAGTGAAGGGACCCACATCTTTATCTTTTAACTGCCTTCACCGGGAGGGATTCAACGTGCAACTGCCTCCAGGTGAAGGGATTCACATTTTATCTTATTTAACTGCCTTCACAAGGAGGGATTCAATGTGCAACTGCCTCCAAGTGAAGGGATTCACATTTAATATATTCATGTCTTTTCATTCTCATACATGGTCATGCATAGACATGCTGAATGTACTCATACATATACTTCATCATTTATTTTCATATACGTCATAACTCATATCATACTTAAATTCATCCTTGCATATAAATGTCCATAGTTTCATAGACTTCTGCCGTAAATTTGAAAGCATAATGGATCAGATCCGTTTCCCCATGAATAGTGCTAGTTCTCACGGACAAATCAGTCATAGCAGTATAATCAATCTAACATATCTATCAAGGTAAAACTTACAGCCATCAACTCAAGCCTCATATGTTCACTAACACTTGTGAAACCATTAATGTGGTCATTTCTGCCAAGTCTATTCAATTCTGCCCGAATTTTGTCTAATCCGCCTTTACTTCTATTCAACTCATTTAAACCTGAATTTTGGATATGTCATAGCTCTATGTGTCTATTTTCTAACCTCTTTAGTCCCATCTCATTTTGATTTGTATAACTCAAGATATTTACATTTTAACCCGGCCTGCCCTATGGCTAGCCATAATTACACACCTAAAAGTAAAAATCTACTATAAATCGAAAACAAGTTCAAATCATATGAAATTAGTGTTATATCAAAGCTAACAGGACAACCTTTTATTTCCAAAAGTTTCATTTCCTTTGCTTTAGTATACCTCGAGTTATAAGTCTGGATATTCGACCTTCCTGAACTACCCTGTTTTGGCCTGGTTTGGATATAGGGTAATTTTCTCGAACCACTGGGAACAATTGGGATCATAACAAACTCGAAATTTTATTGTGGGATGTTCCCCTATGTGTAAGCTTTCTAACAAAGTTGGTTTCACTCAATTTGGAGTTGTGTAGGGTGAGTTACACCCTCCTCAAGTCACATTACCCGGATGAAAGTCCTGATTCCTAGGTCAAACTTCAAAAATTCATATCTCTCTCAATACGAATCCAATAGCCTTATATTATATATGTGTGGAAATCTCTGAATGTCTACTTTCATATAAAAATAGTCCCATCAGGTTTAACTAGCTCTAGGAGGAGCTGTACACTCCGCCATACGGACTGCCGTGGGATTCCTCACTTAGGCAGCATCCTAATCCTCCACTTCTCCTAGTTTTCTTCTTCTAACTCTAATTCCAACTCAAGATTTCATATTAATCCAACCATAATCCATCACATACATCCAATATATCATCAAATACATGAAGAAGAATAAAATTTCATACAACCATAGTGCAAAGAATTCAAGAACAGAAATGGAATCCTACCTCTTTGGAGTGTGATTTTGCTAAGTGTTGAAACTTGAATTATTAGAACCTTGTTAAGCTTGAAGGGGTGATGGAGTTGGTTGAGAGAAGAGAAGAAGAAGGCTGAAACAAGAGGGAGAGGGAGGCGTAAATCAGATCAAAATGAGAAGGAGAGTCTGACTTAACTACATGAGGGTAGTTGGAATTGTGAGTGTTGATTGGTTGAAATTTTGTTATTGAAGTTCGGTCATGTTTCCCTCTTTTGTGGCTAAATTACTCTCCACGTCATCTCCAAAGTGGAACTCGCTTCCATTTTATCTGAAATCGGAACTCATCTTGATTCTGCTTAAAGTCGGAACTCGTGCCATTTGTTTGACACTCGGAGATGAAATCGGATATCGAAAATATTGTCTGGTTTAATCGAAACTTGGAAGCAAAGTCGGATGTCGGAAGTCATACAGCTTACAATCACATAATCTCGGAACTCCCCATTCAAACTCGGGGACACCAACAGAAATGGAAAGCTCCTGGGAATAAACTCGGAGATCGGATCTCGTGTATGACTTGGAAATCAACTCAAAGATCCGAACTCGTGTTCATTCTATTTGAGTTCAACTCTAAGGCCGGAACTCTTTACATTCAACTCGGAGGTCGGTACTTGTACCATTGTGTCAAACTATCAATTCGGAGGTTGGAAACCATGTACACTATTTTGAAACATGAGGCCTGATGTCTGAGCTCGAGTACATCTTGCTTGAAACTTGGAGATAAATCATGAGATCGGAAATCGGGTCCGTTTTCTTTGAGATATGAAGTTGGATATCGGGAACCACGTCCATGTTTTTTGGACTTGAATGTTAAGTTGGAAGTCGGTAAATTATGCTGAAATTCGAAGACGAACTCGGAAGTCGGAAATAATCCCATTTTATGTGAAATTCGAAGATGAAGTCGGAAATCATGGGGATTGAAGGTGAAGTCAGAACTCGGAACTTGTGGTGGATGTTACATTACCGCCCTCCTTAAAAAAAATTTTGTCCTCAAAATTTAATCGCAAAACTAACTATTTATTATCATAAGAGTTTGAAGAAAAGGTTCACACATAGGCACACTGAAGTTGAACATACATAGTTAAAGAAAATACAGTAAACCTAGTTGTATAATTTAACATAACATAGTTTAGCAAAAAGTGGATCCTTGTCCTAGGTTATTCCTGATTTCATTTCAGCTTATTTCGGGAAATAGCTCCTCAACATTCAAGGTGAAGACCCATCCCGATCATTGCGGTTTAGGGGTAGATGACTGATGTGTATATAAGCAGTCTTTGATCATGTGGCCCGGCTTCCCACACCTGAAACATATGTTTTGTCTAGCTAAACAAGGTCTACCTCCATGAGCCTTTGCACACATAGAGCATACTTGCCCTGCACTTGGCCCCTGAAATGGTTTATCCCCACGTCCATTAAATTGACGCAGCTTTTTTGGTGGTGAGGCATATTCGAGTTCCTGGTTTTCAGGTGCCGGCCTCTTTCCACAAACATCCATCCTAGCATTAGCGAGCTTCTTGTTATATTCTTCAACTAATCGGCTTTTGTTTGCTAATGCAGCGAAATCTCTTATCTCCACTGGCCCTACCGAGGCTAAAATGTTCGCATTTAGTCCTCCTTCAAATTTGATGCATTTCTAATTTTCGTCAGGGTTGCGCTGATAGATGGTGGAAAATTTACAGTGATCTTCAAGCTTAGCAATATACTCTGAAACACTCACGTTTCCTTATTGAAGCTTCATGAATTCCAATTCCTTTGAGTTTCGTACAGATGCAGGGAAATATTTCTGATAAAATGCCTCCTTGAATATGTCCCAGGTGATATCAACTTGGGGTTCCCCCAACAATCTCTTCGCGCCATTCCACCAAAACTCGGCGTCCGCTTCCAACATATAAGTGGCAAAGGCCACTTTTTGTTGATCAGTGCAAGCCAAGACAGAAAAGACCTTCTCCATTGCCTTGACCCATTCCTCGGCTTTATTTGGGTCGAAAGCTCCTCAGAAATTAGGTGGATTTGCTTTTCTGAACTCAGTAAATTTAAGATAATCTAGGTCTATTCCTAGGCTATGTGGATTTCCCCCATGGCCAGCCTCCGGCCGCCTACCCAACTGATCCATCATTTGATGAGCTGCAGCGGCCTGCTCCCGTATTGCATGAGCCATTTCACGCATCGTGTCCATAAAATTAGTAGCATCTTCTGGAGTGGATACAGCTCGTGGCCTACCACGCCCCCTGGGGTTAAGCCATAGTACCACACCCTGGGGTTGTTGTTGTTACCTGAGCGGACCTCATCTGACAGCAACTTCAGCCATCTTCGGAACTTCTTGAACTATTTGGAGATAACACGGAAATAGGAGTGAGAACTTTACATTCTCAGTAGGATTCCTTAACTATCATACATACTGTCATTATTGTCATCTCCAGTTTGCTTTGGTTTATTATGAAAAAGGTGAACATGCTATGTAAATTGTTTAATTTTACAGTTCGAAAAATATATTATCCAAAGCAAAGTTTATTGTATTCATACACTTGTCATTTGGGAGAACACATACCAGGTCAATTCATGAATTATATTATGAATAATAACTGAAACATCAATAAAATACAATAGCATCAATATACTGGAGACATAACATTTGCACATGCCTTTACTTGTACTTGAACTTACGTAGATACATAAAATTTACTTTTCTTTCTTTATCTTCCTTTTCATCATAAAATCTTTACATGCCATATTGTCATATCCCATTGGAGCGTGATCACCACGTCACGATCCTTAGGAATATGGGATCTTCATTCGGTGCTTACACTAGTTGGGTCATGCCATGACTCATGTAAGTCCTATCCCCTATACTCACACTAGCTGGGTCAAGGCCATGCCTCATGTGAGTGGGGTGCTTGCATATGTCTTAATCTTTAGTCTTTAGTCTTTAGCCTTTACTGCCCTTGGGTAACCTGATCTTGGAGTGAGCTCATCAGCTCAACTCATGACCGTCGTCACATCGACTCACCCACAAGGGGATTCACATGCCTCTAGTCTTGGAGGGATCTCATTCTGGCGACGTGCCTCTAATTGAAGGGATCTGTTCTAGTCATGTGCCTCAAAATTGAGGGATCTCATCTGACCATGTGCCTTCAATATAGAGGGATATCATCTTACCATGTGCCTTTAATATAGAGGGATCTCATCTGACCACGTGCCTCCAAGGTAGAGGGATCTCATAGTTTTAGCTGCCTTCACAGGGAGGGATTCAATGTGCAACTACCTCCAAGTGAAGGGACCCACATCTTTATCTTTTAACGGCCTTCATCGGGAGGGATTCAATGTGCAACTGCCTCCAGGTGAAGGGATTCACATTTTATCTTATTTAACTGCCTTCACAGGGAGGGATTCAATGTGCAACTGCCTCCAAGTGAAGGGATTCACATTTAATATATTCATGTCTTTTCATTCTCATATATGGTCATGCATAGACATGCTGAATGTACTCATACATTTGCTTCATCATTTATTTTCATATACGTTATAACTCATATCATACTTAAATTCATCCTTGCATATAAACGTCCATAGTTTCATAGACTTCTGCCGTAAATTCGACAGCATAACGGATCAGATCCGTTTCCCCATGAATAGTGCTAGTTCTCACGGACAAATCAGTCATAGTAGTATAATCAATCTAACATATCTATCAAGGTAAAACTTACAACCATCAACTCAAGCCTCATATGTTCACTAACACTTGTGAAACCATCAATGTGGTCATTTCTGCCAAGTTTATTCAATTCTGCCCGAATTTTGTCTAATCCGCCTTTACTTCTATTCAACTCATTTACACCTAAATTTTGGATATGTCATAGCTCTATGTGTCTATTTTCTAACCTCTTTAGTCCCATCTCATTTTGATTTGTATAACTCAAGATATTTACATTTTAACCTGGCCTGCCCTATGGCTAGCCAGAATTATACACCTAAAAGTAAAAATCTACTATAAATCGAAAACAAGATCAAATCATATGAAATTGGTGTTATATCAAAGCTAACAGGACAACCTTTTATTTCCAAAAAGCTTCATTTTCTTTGCTTTAGTATACCTCGAGTTATAAGTTTGGAAATTCGACCTTCCTGAACTACCCTATTTTGGCTTGGTTTGGACATAGGGTAATTTCCTCGAACCACTAGGAACAATTGGGATCATAACAAACTCGAAATTTTATTTTGGGATGTTCCCCTGTGTGTAAGCTTTCTAACAAAGTTGGTTTCACTCAATTTGGAGTTGTGTAGGGTGAGTTACACTCTCCTCAAGTCACATTACCCGGATGAAAGTCCTGATTCCTAGGTCAAACTTCAAAAATTCATATCTCTCTCAATACTAATCCAATAGCCTTATATTATATATGTGTGGAAATCTATGAATGTCTACTTTCATATAAAAATAGTCCCATCGAGTTTAACTGGCTATAGGAGGAGCCGTACACTCCGCCATACGGACTGTCGTGGGATTCCTCACTTAGGCAGCATCCTAATCCTCCACTTCTCCTAGTTTTCTTCTTCTAACTCTAATTCTAACTCAAGATTTCATATTAATCCATCACATACATCCAATATATCGTCAAATATATGAAGAAGAATAAAATTTCATACAACCATAGTGCAAAGAATTCAAGAACAGAAATGGAATCCTACTTCTTTGGAGTATGATTTTGTTAAGTGTTGAAACTTGAATTATTAGAACCTTGTTAAGCTTGAAGGGGTGATGGAGTTGGTTGAGAGAAGAGAAGAAGAAGGCTGAAACAAGAGGGAGAGGGAGGCGTAAATCAGATCAAAATGAGAAGGAGAGTCTGACTTAAATACATGAGGGTAGTTGGAATTGTGAGTGTTGATTGGTTGAAATTTTGTTATTGAAGTTCGGCCATGTTTCCTTCTTTTGTGGCTAAATTACTTTCCGCATCGTCTCCAAAGTGGAACTCGCTTCCGTTTTATCTGAAATCGGAACTCATCTTGATTCTGGTTGAAGTCGGAACTCGTGCCATTTGTTTGACACTCGGAGATGAAATCGGATATTGAAAATATTGTCTGGTTTAATCGAAACTTGGAAGCAAAGTCGGATGTCGGAAGTCATACAGATTACAATCACATAATCTCGGAACTCCCCATTCAAACTCGGGAACACCAACAGAAATGGAAAGCTCCTGGGAATAAACTCGGAGATCGGAACTCGTGTATGACTTGGAAATCAACTTAAAGATCCGATCTCGTGTCCATTCTAGTTGAGTTCAACTCTAAGGCCGGAACGCTTTACATTCAACTTGGAGGTCGGTACTTGTACCATTGTGTCAAACTATCAATTCGGAGGTTGGAAACCATGTACACTATTTTGAAACATGAGGTCTGATGTCGGAGCTCGAGTACATCTTGCTTGAAACTTGGAGATAAATCATGAGATCGGAAATCGGGTCCGTTTTCTTTGAGACATGAAGTTGGATATCGGGAACCACGTCCATGTTTTTTGGACTTGAATGTTAAGTTGAAAGTCGGTAAATTATGCTGAAATTCGAAGACGAACTCGGAAGTCGAAAATAATCCCATTTTATGTGAAATTCAAAGATGAAGCCGGAAATCATGGGGATTGAAGGTGAAGTCGAAACTCGGAACCCGTGGTGGATGTTACACCATAAAGGTTGGTATGTCTCTGGCTTGGGATCATGCTTTTAGGAATATTTTGTGTGAAACAAATAGCTGTGAAGTCTGTAATCTTTTGCATGAAAGACACTAAGACACAGGAATGTTCAAGTGGACTACCTAATTCGTGAGATTCATGGTGTAACGTTCGAAATTTTTTTTTTTGAACGTTTAAATTGTGCTACAAATTGATTTATTCAATTTTATTAAATGTGTGACGTAATTAGGAATGAATTATAAAGAGATTAATGAATGAAGAATTTGAGAAAGTCATGTAGAAAATTTTAGACGATTACTAGCAACATTTTACTAATTTGCGTTATTAATTGATTTTTTGATTTTGATGCATAAGTAAGGTTAATTAGAAGTTAATTAGGAGTTCATTAAGTGATAATTAAAGAGATTAGACTTGAGAAGATTAGAATAGAGATATAGAAAATCTCATAAAGTTACTTAGTAATATCTTGCTGATTTGAAGGAAATCAGTAAAGATTCGGTATTTTAAACTGTCAAAATCGAATCAATAGAATTACACATCAGAAAACCCTAACATGAGTGGCTGAAACTTTGCCACTCTTCCCCCATATAGATGGTGCCATATGTTGGCCATGGAGAGGAGAGATTTGGTCTTCTATCACTACACACTTCTCTACCAATCACAAGCCATTCCTCAAGTTTTAAAACACCAAATCCCCTCCAACTCCCTTCATTTTCGTGCTTCTCTTTCATGCTGATTTCTCTCCCTTCATTCTTCTTCTTCCTCACTTCCTCTTTCCCAAATCTCCAAGCTCCACCCACTTCCTACACCAAGAGCTCAAGTCTAGCTAGTTTTGCATCAACTATAGGTAGGATTCAGCTTCTTTGCTTAAGTTTATTGAGTTGATAGCTATTGGGAAGTTTTTCTCTATTCATGTAATTGATGATATATGATGTTTATGTGATGAATTATGACTGGTTTATCAAGTATTTGATGGGATTGAGATTGAATCTTGCATGAAAAACAAGATAGATAGCAAACTAGAATCTGAAACCTAGAAAATCTTATAGCATCCGTACTAGAGGCGTGTACGGCTCTGCCTACAGCCACCAAAACTTTATAAACCTATTTTTATTGAAACTATACATTTATAGCTTTCCAACTATATATAATATAAGGCCATTGGATTAGTATTGAGTGAGATATGAATTTTTGAAGTTTACCCTAGGATTCTGACCCTGATTCTGAGCAGACTAGATTTCGAGGGGCATAACTCACTCTATACTTCTTTAAATTGAGTGAAACTAATTTTGTTAGAAATTTAAGACATAGAGTAATATGTCATAAAAATTTCAGAACCAAATTCAACCCCTGTTGCTCCTAGTAAATTTGTAAATGTAATAACCTCTATCATATAAGCCATGCTCGAGTCATATAGTTATATCAAAAGGTTATCACTGTGCTAAGAAATCTTTAAAATGTGGAAAATATAATATATGACCCTTTAACTGCACACTTTATTACTGACTAATAGTTCATAAACTTCGTCGTCTCTGATACATAGAGGATAAAATAATTACAATTTAAAAGAAACTGTGACTAACATAATATATAGAACTTGCTTTCGACTAGTCGCTAGCTAGCTTCAATAGTTTCTTGGTCTGGTTTGTGCCCGAGTCTTGCTCAGAAAATGTCCCAGTACTCTGCCTCACACTTGATTTCCAACTTAGATGCTAGAATATTTACGGAAAAGAAAAACATATAAGCACACAGTGAGAACCTAAGGTTCTCAGTAGGTAAACTTGAACTATTACTCATATAGTGTCATCATAAAGATTCCAGCTGCTTCGGTTTCTTTTTAAAATGTGAGTATATATACGCAAGCAGTGGTTCAATTTTAAGTTGAAAACATCTTTCTCGAAGCAGGTTATATTTTAATAACCACTTGGCATATTATATGACAGACATAGAAACATGAATAGTGTAATATAATTCAGTAAGAATCATAATAACATCATGACATAATGAGATAATTAGAGATGCACATATAGATGCTTGTACTTGATTGTATGCAAGTGCACTTGACTTAATTTGTCTCTTTCTTTAACTTGCAACTTGATCTTACTTTTCTGTACTTGGTCCCCCGGAGGTGAATGACCTCTCTCACCCTTGGGTAATAACCTGCTTTTCAGGTCCGAGCTCGTACCTATACATGGGTGACGAGTTTACTTTTCCTGACCCTCACATTAGTCCATTCCCCTTAAATTTGGTCTAGGGCTGGCCTAAGTCTTAGACAATACCGCTCTGACCCACGCTAGTTGAGTCTATACCATGCCTCACGTGGTAGCTTGGTACGTCCCTCTTGCAAGTTATTATTATCTTTTCCTTTCCATATCTTATCATGCATGCGGATGCTTTGCGTATTCATGGATATGTCTCACACCTTCCTTCTCATATCATATTCTAATTATACTTGCATGCATGACATACATGAACATGACATGTAAATGTAAATATATCCAAAGTATAATCACCCATAGCATAAGTTCTTATAAATTCTTGCCGAAAATTTGGCCGCATAACGGATCGAGTCCGCTTCCCCATGAATAGTGCTAGACTACTAGAAGGATCAATCAAGCAACAAAACCAACATAGAGCATCAAGTTTTATAACAATAATATCAATCATATAATATGTCAACATAAATACATAACTTAGGTTTTCTGCTCATTCTACTCAACTCTGTCCAATTTTGTAAAATTCAACATAATTTCTATTCAATTCAGTTGGACGTAAATTTTGAATAAATTATATTGCTATGTGTCTAGTTTCCAACCCTTTTAGTCCCATCTCATTTTGATTTATGTAGCTCAAGTTATTCAAAGTTTACTTTTGTTTGCCCAACAACTAACCAGAATTGCACTCTTAGAAGTAAAAATTCACTAAAAATAGGAAACTAGTTGAAGTCATACAAAATTTATATCAAATTAAAACTAACAGAACAAGATTTCAAATGAAATAAGTTTCATACTATTTTCATGATTATATTTTGAGATATATACCCCGTAACTTGACCCTACTGTACTACCTTGTTCTAGCTCGGTTTGAACTTAAGGTAACTTCATTGATGTGCTGGGAATAATTGCCAACGAATCTAACTCTAAAATTTTTATGGGATATTCCCTTATATGTTAGCTTTCAAACAACGCTAGTTTCACTCAATTTAGAGTTGTGTAGAGTGAGTTACACCCTTCTTAACTCATATTTGCCCAGATGAGAATCCAGATTTCTAGGTCAAATTTCAAAAATTCATAGTTAACTCTATACTAATCCAATGGCCTTATATTTAAATGTGTGGAAATCCCTGGATGTCTAGTTTTATATAAAAATACATTCATCAAATTTAAACAGTTGTAGATGGAGCCGTACACTCTGCTGTACAGATTATTGAGGGGAAAACCCTAACATCTTCTTGAGTTCTTCTTGGATTCATGTTTTCCTTAAATCAATCCATTCAATCTTCAGTTCAAACTCACATATACACCTCAAACCAACCTTAATTCATCATCCCTACCCTTCACAAAATCAGAATCATGGATGAACAAGGGACCCTAGGCAGCCCCAAATCAAAGAAAAGAAAGAGAAAGTTGAAATTCCTACCTCTCTAAGGTGGAATCTTGTTGAATTAGTGTCTTGAATTGAAGGAATCCTTGATGAAGCTTGAAAAGTTGATGGAGAAGGAGTGAAGATAAGATGAGATGGAAGAGAATGATGAGGGTCTACCCCTTTAGATGGCTGAATTGGTCAAGGGAGAAGGAGGGAAATAAGTCACAAACTTTTGAAGCAAGTTTCATATGATTGGCAGATTCCTTCTCATCTTTCAATTTACTATAGCTGCCCACTTTTGGGCTGATTAGTGGCGCCACATGCATGGGTGAGTTGGCTAAATCTTGGCCATCCATCCTAGGGTTCTCACAGTATAATTTCTATTGATCTGGTTCTGACAGTTTAAAATATCGAAATTCTACTGATTTCCTTCAAATCGGTAAAACAGTTTTGAAGGATTTTGTGACGTTTTATGTGTTTCTATTTTAATTCTTCTTAATCCTAATCTCTCTAATTAACTTCCAATCAACTCCTAGTTAACCTCTAATTAACTTTTAATTAACTTTACAAACTCAATAAAATCAAATAAATCGATTAACGGTGTAACTTAAATATTTTGCAAATTTAGGGCCTTTTTGTTTTCTAGTTTTTGTAACTAATGGCATTTTCGTGATTTTGAGCAAGTCCAGGGGCACCCCATGTCATTTTACACCTGATTGCCTCCATGACCCAATCGGCAGAGATTTAAACTTCTATGGTTTCATCATGTGATTTTGCTCTGTTTAAAATCTCATTCTACTAATTCTACAGATGTGGGGACATAAAAGTTATTTCATGAAAAATTCTAGGGTTATTGTGGGAATAAGTCTTTGGGTCAAAATATAATTTCTAAAAATTCTGGGCATCACCGCAATTAACAAAAGTTTATAGGGGCACTTTTGTCATTTCTTAATTTTTAACATATGGCAGTGCCATATTTTCAACGGCAGTGTTAAACTACCCTATAATTCTGAGTGTGAAGATCATTACAGTATAACGCTGCTTGAGAAATTCTCACACTGCCTAAGGGAAATAATTCAAAGTTTCCATTACGTTCTATTTACGAAAGTGGTGGGGATGTTACAGTAAATTTGCTCCATGTCCTGACTGGACTAGAGTAGGGCGGTTTAGATTAGCCAAATTTACAAGGTTATAACTTGTGCTCTATTTACTCAAATGACATGGGACTTATTGGATATGAAAATTGAATTAATAAGCTTTAAAAAGACATAGTTTTTGAAGGAATCCAACTAGATTTCGATTTTTGGTGGATTTTTACTTTTGAAGGTGCAAATTTGCCCAACTACAGGGCAAGTCGAGGTAAATCCTCAATAATTGGAGCTATACTTATCAAAATCAAATGGGACCAAAGAGTTTACAAACTAGACACATAAAATTCCAGCATATCCAAAATTCAGGTCCAAAGGAGTTAAGTAGAATTTATGGCATGATTTATAAATTTGGCCATATTTGGGTGCTATAGGCAGAATTGTTATTTGAGTGTTTGGCTACTCCATTACATGAATGAAATTCAATTAGAACTTGATGGTTGTAAACCTATAATATTACTGAGGGACTAATGTATGACGTTAACTCTGCTATTGTGATTGTATGTTTGTGTGAGCTGGCACTATTCACAGGGAGGTGGACTTGATCTGTTATGCCGCTGAAATTTTGGTAGGAATATGTGAATGATAAACATGTTTATATGTTATGTCCATGAATGCATATCATGTAAGCATAAATGTTTGAAGTCCAGATACAAAAAAATGTACATGAACCTCTCATACATGAAAATATGAGCATATGAACTATGAAAGCACTGAAAGATAAGATGAGATCCTTTTACTTGGAGATAGTTAATGGGTCCCTCCTTGTAAAGGCAGTTAAATAGATAAGATGTGGATCCCTTCACTTGAAGGCAGTTATTTAGGTCCCTCTAGGTGAAGACAGTTAAAACTATTGGATCCCTCTACATTAGAAGCAGTTGGCCAGTTAAGTTTCTCTAATATAGAGGCACATGGGTCTCCTTGTGGGCTAGTATTGTGTGACAACGGTGACGAGTTGAGCTCATCCTAGGGATGGCGATACGTAACACCTAAGCATGTCAAGTAAAGGAAGAAAAGAAAGTATAAGTGCATTTGCATGAATTCACGATGAGCCATTGCACATGCACATTCTGCTATTGTTATTATTAAGAAATCACTCATAATATATTATGCTTATGCTTTAATTCTTTCTCTGTTTATCAAGTGTATGACTAAAATGAACTTTGCTTCGGATAATAGTTTCAAACTATAAAACTGAAAATATTTATATAACATGCTCACATTTTTCTGAATAAACCGAAGCAGCTGGAGATAATGACGATGACACGGCATGTAATTTAGTGAATCCAATTGAGAATTTATAATTCTCACTTCTATGTACGTTTCCGTGTTATCTCTATATAGCTCTAGAAATACCGACGGCAGCCACCATAGGCAGAGTTGACTAGAGATATCGAAAACGGCTGAGGAGCGCTGTCATACAAGGTCCATTAAAGCAATGGTAACAACTCCCAAGTGTGCTATTATGACTTATGCATAGTACTATGTAACACCCTACCAATTTAATTTTATGCTTAAGTCATAGCATGAAATTAAGTAGATTGTGTCACCATGTTGATACTCTGCCTACATTTCGTTTATTATTTCACATCTTTCTCTTATTTTTTGGTAAATAGAAGAAACGGAGCGCTGTATATAATGAACGTGATAGAGTTTAATATAACACAATAGAAAAGATAAGAATAAATACTATACCATCAACTGTATACATGCATATATATATATATATATATATATATATATATATATATATATAACGCTTCAGTTTATGTACAAATTTCAAAACAGGATACATAAGTGGGGCCGGTGTACCAAAAAGACATAGGGTCCATATCAGTCAAAACGATCCTATGGGGTCCTCAGAGGACATTTCAAACCTACTACTAAGTCTATGACCCAAAGTCGCATCGCCAAAAGAGGTCATCTTTGCCAGCATAATGTCAACTACGGCTAACCTACTCAGTCACATAGCCGTTGGCCATGCCAAGCTCAGCTTGAAAGTAGTCTGCACTAGGTCCCAAGGAGGAGGATGATGAGCTAGTGGCCTCAAAAGGGTCACTCTCGGAGCTGATCGGTATGTCTGGAACCACCTGCAGGGGTGACTGCAGTGCGGTCGAGGAGCCGCAGTCTTTGGAGGAGGGTGTGCCATGTGTAACGGGATTGCAAAGTATGGAGCAGCAGGGTCAAAAGCGGGGTGAAATAGAGGAACAACAAAATTCCTATTACTAAAAATGTAAAGACGAAAATGGCAGGAACTGGCTACGTATAGTGAGTCCAATATGGGATCATGATGGAGCTACAAGTCTAGAATCTCAATAAAGAGAGTAGCTGTCAAGTCCATCGACGACGTCTTAGAATGATGTGGAAATGCAAAACGAGGTGAGAATTTAAAGAAATTCTCAGTAGGGTTTGCGTATGGCGTTTAAGTAACGTCACATTCATTCTCAGTTGCCTCGATTTATTTAATTATAAAAACATGAGATCAAGCTTAATTATCCATATTTAATAAGGTTGAGAAAATGTCTGGTCCGAGGCAAGGTTCAGTTTTACTTAGGACAGTGTAAGAAACAGAATAAATTACTAATAATGATATACAGAATAATGAGCAAAATAAATAAACATACAGCATCAAGTAAACATATTAGTCAAACTATAAACAACTCATAAAGACTATGCAATATGATCATGCAAAACTCATTCTTGAACTTTTCTTCATAAACTTTTCCATTATTTGGTCCCCTAGGAGTTCTTGACCATTTAGACTCCTGGGTAATAGTCTGCTTTTCAGGATCGAGCTCGTTCCTATACAGGAATGTCGGGTTTACTTTCCCCGACCTCCCCACCAATCTATGCCCCTTAACTTTTAATCCGGGGCTGACCCAAGTATCATGGAACTTTCATCATAACATAGTCTTTATGTTCATCATAACATAACCTTTATGACTTTTTTGAAAATGCACATGTACCGTATAACTCATGCATAGACTTTTACCGAAATTTCGGTGGCATAACAGAACGTGTCCGCTTCCCCATGAATCATGCCAGTACTCAGTACACTAACTTATTAAAGAAATCATGACATTTCATTCATAATTCAACATGAAACTCATAGGAACATTAGTTACATTAAGACAGGGTTACTGCCTTAGCATAATCATTCAACCTAGGTTTTTGTAAATCAAGCCAAAATTTCTATTTAAGTCATCTCAACCTGAATTTTGGATATGTTAAATTGTTATGTGCCTTAGTACGGCTCGAGTTATAAGCACCGAAACTTGACCTTCCTGAACTGCCCTGTTTTGGCCCAGTTTGGACATAGGGCAACTTTCTTGAACAACTGGGAACAAATGGGACATTATCTAACTTTGAAATTTTTATGGGATATTCTTCTATGTGTAAGCTTTCTAACAAAGTTGGTTTCATTCAATTCCAAGTAGTATAGGGCAAGTTTTGCCTTGAACAACCCAGTCTACCCAGAATCAAACTCAAAAACCTAGGTCAAACTTCCAAAATTTATATCTCTCTTAATACTAATCCAATTGCCTTATATGATATATGTATTGAAAGCCATGAATGTCTAGTTTCATATAAAAATGGTTTCATCAAATTTAAACAGTAGTAGGCAGAGCCGTACAATCCGCTGTACGGACTACCGAGGGTTTTTGGTTTTCTAGCTACTCGCCTCTTCCTACTTTCATCCTTTCTTGCTTGCTAATCAATTTCAACATCACAAACAGCCAATAAACCAGCCAAATATCATCATATTCTTTCAATCATCACATCAAGAATTGAGAAAATAAAGCCACCACCAGCCACCCATAATCAGAATAGCAAGACAAGAATTGAACCTCTACCTTTTTGTATGTGATTTGGCTTGATTTTGGAGTTTGGACTAACAAAACCTTGTTGAGTTTGAAGGTTTTATGGAGTTGGGTGAATGACGAAGAGAAGAGGAGGGCTGAAGCAAGGGAGAAGGGGGCGCAGAATTGGGCTGAAGGAAAAGGAAAGAATATGTTATAAAAGTGTTGATGAGGTAGTTAAAATCTTGCAATTTGATTGGTTGGAGTTTTTGTGGCCAACTTTCAACCAACACCCTCCTTCCTTGTGGCCTTTCTTGCGCCACTTTCATGTGTTAAGTGGCTGAGTTTTTAGCCACTTGAGGTAGGGTTATGGAGTATAAAATCCTATTGGTTCGGTTCCGATAGTTTAAAATACCATAATCTTATCGATTTCCTTTAAATCGGTAAATCGGTCTTAAGGAAATTTTTATGAAATCTTCTATACTTCTAACCTAATTTCCTCATATCTAAACTCAATTAGTTGCTAATTAATTGATCCTAAATAAATATTTAGTCAATTTTTAATTAATCTTAATTATTTGATAAAAACCGAACAATTGGACGAAAATCAATAAGAAAATTCCGGCGGATGTTACATTACCACCCTCCTAAAAAAAAATTTTGTCCTCAAAATTTAGTATCTGAGAATAGTTCAGGATACTCTTTCTTTCTATCTGATTCCAGTTCCCAAGTGTAGTCTTCAGCATCTTCTTTTCCCCATGCTACCTTTACTAGTTGTTGCGGTTTTGTTTCAAGTTACTGCTTTACATCTACGATCTGTGCCGGTGATATGTGGAAAGTTAGGTCCTCTTTCAATTGTATTGACTCAGGTTCTAGGAAGTGTGTAGGGTCAGGTTGATATCTTCTGAGTTGAGAAATATGGAAAACATCGTGAAGATTTGACAAATGTGGAGGTAAAGCGATTCGGTACACAACTGCTCCAATTCGCTTCAATATTTGGAAGGGACCAATAAAGCGAGGACTTAGCTTTTTGACCTTAATGGCTCTACCTATCCCTGTTGTAGGTGTAACCTTCAGAAATACGTGGTCTCCTTCTTGAAATTCTAGAGGTTTTCTCCGGGTATTCGCATAACTCTTCTGACGGCTTTGAGGGGCAAGCATCTTACTTCGAATTTTCTTGATCTGCTCAATGGTCTGTTCAACTAAATCAGGCCCCAATAGAGTTGATTCTCCTATTTCATACCAACACAAGGGAGATTGGCACTTCCGTCCATACAATGCTTCGTAAGGAGCCATGCCAATGCTAGCGTGATAGCTATTGTTGTATGCAAATTTGGCTAGCAGCAAGTATCGATCCCAATTCCCACGTTGCTCCAATATATAGGCTCGCAGCATGTCTTCTAAGGTTTGAATTGTCCTTTCTATTCGACCACCGTTTGTGGGTGATATGCAGTGCTTAGTAGGCACAACTTAGCACCAAACGCCTTTTGTAAGGCTCCCTAAAACCGTGAGGTAAACCTTAGGTCCCGATCAGAGATGATGGTTGAAGGGGTCCTATGCAACCTTATAATCTCTTGAATGTACAACAGCACCAATTTTTCCAACGGATAATTTGCTCAAATGGGTAAAAAGTGAGTAGATTTGGTTAATCTATCCACAATGACCCATATGGCATCATATCCTATTGGCATTCTTGGTAATCCCATTACAAAATCTATGGAGACACTCTCCCATTTCCACTTAGGGATTTCCAAGGGTTGTAACATCCCTGAGGGTTTCTGATGTTCTGCTTTGACCTTCTGACAGACCAAGCACTTGCTCACGAAGCTTGCCATATCTGACTTCATGCCTGGCCACCAAAACATTTTCTTGAGGTCTTCATACATTTTAGTAATACCGGGATGTACAATAAATTCACCTTTATGTGCTTCTTCTAAGATTTTCCTCCGGAGATCATTCCCCTTGGGTACACACACCCTGTCACGGTGTCGCCATATGCCCTCTTTATCTCGAGCAAAATCCGTTAATTTCCCTAATTGCATAAGGTGAATTGTATGTTGAAAATTATCATCCTGCTGCTGTGCTTGCCGAATCTGTTCCTTAAAGCTACTGGCTATCTTAAGTTGATGTAGCTGAAGGGTCTTGGGAGTCATAAGGATTCCCAAATTAAGATCTTGGAAACTCTCAATAAGCTCCACCTCTGTAATCGTCATCCAGGCTATAGTTAGAGATTTCCTACTCAAAGCATCGGCCACAATATTGGCCTTGCCTGCGTAACACCCTCCCAAGTATGGCACTATGCTTAAGTCATAATACCTCGCCTAGGAGTTGTTACTGTCACTTAATCGGACCTTGTCTGGCAGCAACCTTCGGCTACCTTCAATCTTATTAGTCAACTTCGCCTCGGAGGACCTTCTTCGAAACTTCTGAACTATCTGGAGATAACACAGAAATAAATATAGGAGTGAGAATTATAAATTCTCAGTAGGATTCATTAAACTAACATATGCTATGTCATCGTTGTCATCTCCAGTTTGCTTCGATTTATTATGAAAAAGGTGAACATGCTATATAAACTGTTTAATTTTATAGTTCAAAAATATATTGTCCGAAGCAAAGTTCATTTTACTCATACACATGGCATTTGGGAGAGCCCATACGAAACAAATTTATGAACTATACTATGAATAATAACTGCACATATTAAAATACACATAGAATCAATATACTGGAGACATAACATCTGCACATGCCTTTACTTGTATTTGAATTTATGCAGATACATAAAATTTACTTTTCTTTCTTTATCTTTCTTTTCATCATAAAATCTTTACATGCCACATTCCAAAGTATGATCGCCATGTCATATCCCATTAGAGCGTGATCGCCATGTCACGTTCCTTAGGAATATGGGACCTTCATCATATCCTTTATTGTGAATATTTATATGCCACCATAAATTTTGGGTACTTATACTAGCTGGGTCATGCTATGCCTCATATAAGTCCTATTCCCTATACTCACACTAGTTGGGTCGATGCCATGGCTCATGTGAATGGGATATTTGCATATGCTTTAATCTTTATTCTTTATTCTTTACTGCCCTTGGGTTGTCTAATCTAGGAGTGAGCTCAACTCGTGATCGTCATCATACAGAACTAACCTACAAGAGGACCGACGTGCCTCTAGTCTTGGAGGGATCTCATTTTGGCCACGTGCCTCTAAATTGAAGGGATCTCTCTTGGTCACGTGCCTCAAGAATAGAGGGATCTCAGCTGACCATTTTCCTTCAATGTAGAGGGATCTCATCTGACCACATGCCTCCAAGGTAGAGGGATCTCATCTGACCATGTGCCTCCAAAGTAGAGGGATCTCATAGTTTTATACTGCCTTCATAGGGAGGGATTCAATGTGCAACTGCCTCCAAGTGAAGAGACTTACATCTTATCTTATTTAACTGCCTTCACAAGGAGGGATCTCATAACTGCCTCCAGGTGAAGTGATTTACATTTAATATATTTATATCCTTTCGTTCTCATACATAATCACACATAGGCATGCTGAATGCACTCATACATATGCTTCATCATTTACTTTCATATATCCATGCATCTAGAACTTCATATTCATAACTTAAATCTTCATAGCACAAACTATTATAACTTCATATGATTCTCACAAAATTCTAAGAAGATAACGGAACGTGTCCGCTTCCCCATCAAAAGTGCCAGTACTTAGAAAACCAATTATACAGAGAAATCATAACACTTCATTCATATTTCATTCATCAATCTCATGAGAACAATCTTTACATTAATCTTCCAAGCACCAACATGGAATTGCAACACTTAGACTTTAGTTGGACTCATATATGCATTGAGGTACCTAATCCTTTGAGTTTAGAAATTCTGCTCACATTCTTCAATTTTGCCCGTTTTTAGAAATTAAGCCTTAAATTCATTTTAGCTCATTTAGACCTGAATTTTGGATATGTTAAAGTGTTATGTGTCTATTTTCTAACCTCTTTAGTCCCATCTAATTTTGATGATTATAACTCAAGTTATTTATGTTTTATCCAGTCTGCCTTGTAGCTGGCCAGAATTACATACTTAAAAGTAAAAATTCACTAAAAATCGAAAACTGATTCAAATTATATGAAATTGGTCTCATATTAAAGTTAACAGGACAACCTTTAATTTGAAAAAAGTTCCATTCCATTTTCCTTAGTAGAACTCGACTTACAAGCCCCGAAATTGGACCTTCCTGAACTACCCTATTTTGACCCGATTTGGACATAGGGCAACTTTCTCGGACCACTGGGAGCAAACGGGACCTTATCTAACTCTGAAAATTTTATGGGATATTCTACTACGTGTAAGCTTTCTAAAAATGTTATTTTCATTCAATTCCAAGTTATATAGGATGATTTTTACCCTGAACAACCTAGTCTGCCCAGAATCAAACTCAGAAACCTAGGTCAAACTTCAAAAATTCATATCTCACTCCATATTAATCCAATAGCCTTATATGATATATGTATGGAAATCCCTGAATGTATAGTTTCATTTAAAAATGGTTTCATCAAATTTAAACAGCGGTAGGCGGAGCCGTACACTCTGCCATACGGACTGCCGAGGGATTTTGGTTTTCCAGTTTCTCACATCTTCCTAGTTTCATCCTTTCTTGCTTCTTAATCGATTTCAACATCACAAATAGCCAACAAACCAGCCAAATATCATCATATACATCCAATTATCACATCAAGAAGTAAGAAACAAAAGCCCCAATCAGTCACCTATGCCCAAGAAAATAAGAACAAAATTGAATCTCTACCTCTTTATACGTGATCTTGCTTGATTTTGGAGTTTGGACTATCAAAACCTTGTTGAGCTTGAAGGTTTGATGGAGTTGGGTGAGTGGAGAAGAGAAGAAGAGAGCTGGAGCAAGGAAGAGAGTGGCGCAGAAATGGGCTGAAGGAAGGAAAGGAATTGTGTTATAAAAGCTTGAGGAGGTAGTTAGAATGAAGGACTTTGATTGATTGAAGCACAAGAGGCTGAAATTCAGCCAATTCTCCTCATTTGTGTGGCCAAAGTGGCACCACTTTCATGTGGTAATGTGGCTGAGTAATCAACCTTAGATCCTAGGGTTTTAAGCTTATAATTCTATAATTCTATTGGTTCAGTGCCGACAGTTTAAAATACCGAATCTCTATCGATTTCTCTCAAACTGACAAATCATTATTGAATAGTTTTGTAAGAATTCTTATATATCCATCTTAATCTTCTCTAAACTAAATCCTTATAATTGACACTTAATTAAAGCCTAATTAATCTCTAATTAATTTCTAATTAACTTTACTTATCCACTAAAATTGAATTAATCGATTAAAGGTGTAAATTAAATGTTTTGCAAATTGAGGGCCTTTCTGTTTTCTGTTTTTCATGGCTAATGGCATTTTTGTAATTATGGGTAAGTCTAGGGGCATCCCATGTCATTTCACATATGGATGCCTCCGTGGCTCAATCAGCCAAGGTTTAGGTTTCTACGTTTTCACAACGTGATTCTGCTTTATTTAAAACCTCATTCTACTAATCTTATTGATAGAGGGATCTAAATATCATTTTCTAAAAGGTTCAGGGGCAAGGTTGTGAATAACAAAAGTTTGTTTTTATTATTTCCTATTACGTTATATGGGGATGTTACACACTACCCCCCCTAAAAAGAATTTTGCCCTCAAAATTCCTTTATCCCTAGTAAGCCACCAAGGTAGTAGATCTCCTCAGCACAATCAACTTCATATTGAGGTGATCAGGCTCATATGTCGTCAAGTGCAACAAATAAGCTACAGCATACAGCAAGGCTGCCATGCATAGATATCTATGTCCTTGTCTTGCAAGGACCTAAGGCATGGCCTTTTTAATCCTCAGAGTATGCTTCCTCAGAAGCATAATCGGCCCATCCCAGGTCCGGGTAGGACGAATTGCTTTGATACCATTAATGTAACACCCTCCCAAGTATGGCACTATGCTTAAGTCATAATACCTCGCCTAGGAGTTGTTACTGTCACTTAATCGGACCTTGTCTGGCAGCAACCTTCGGCCACCTTCAATCTTACTAGTCAACTCCGCCTCGGATGACCTTCTTCGAAACTTCTGAACTATCTGGAGATAACACAGAAATAAATATAGGAGTGAGAATTATAAATTCTCAGTAGGATTCATTAAACTAACATATGCTGTGTCATCGTTGTCATCTCCAGTTTGCTTCGATTTATTATGAAAAAGGTGAACATGCTATATAAACTGTTTAATTTTATAGTTCAAAAATATACTATCCGAAGCAAAGTTCATTTTACTCATACACTTGGCATTTGGGAGAGCCCATACGAAACAAATTTATGAACTATACTATGAATAATAACTGCACATATTAAAATACACATGGCATCAATATACTAGAGACATAACATCTGCACATGCCTTTTCTTGTATTTGAATTTATGCAAATACATAAAATTTACTTTTCTTTGTTTATCTTCCTTTTCATCATAAAATCTTTACATGCCACATTCCAAAGTATGATCGCCATGTCATATCCCATCAGAGCGTGATCGCTATGTCACATTCCTTAGGAATATGGGACCTTCATCACATCCTTTATCGTGAATATTTATATGCCATCATAAATTTTTTGTACTTATACTAGCTGGGTCATGCCATGCCTCATGTAAGTCCTATCCCCTACACTCACATTAGCTGGGTCGATGCCATACCTCATGTGAGTAGGATGTTTGCATATGCTTTAATCTTTATTCTTTACTGCCCTTGGGTAGTCTGATCTAGGAGTGAGCTCAACTCGTTATCGTCATCACACAGAACTAACTTACAAGGGGACCCACGTATCTCAAGTCTTGGAGGGATCTCATTTTGGCCATGTGCCTCTAAATTGAAGGGATCTCTCTTGGTCACGTGCCTCAAGAATAGAGGGATCTCAGCTGACCACTTGCCTTCAATGTAGAGGGATCTCATCTGACCACGTGCCTCCAAGGTAAAGGGATCTCATCTGACCATGTGCCTCCAAGGTAGAGGGATCTCATAGTTTTATATTGCCTTCACAGGGAGGGATTCAATGTGCAACTACCTCCAAGTGAAGGGACCCACATCCTTAATGTAACACCCTCCTAAGTATAGTACTATGCTTAAGTCATAGTACCACACCTTGGAGTTGTTACGATCACCTAAGCGGACCTTATCTGACAGCAACTTCAGCCGTCTTCGGAACTTCTTGAACTATCTGGAGATAACATGGAAATAGGAGTGAGAATTATAAATTCTCAATGGGATTCTCTAATTATTATACATAATGTCATCGTTGTCATCTCAAGTTTGCTTCAATTTATTATGAAAAAGGTGAACATGTTATGTAAATTGTTTGATTTTACAGTTCGAAAAATATATTATTCGAAGCAAAATTCATTTTTACTTTTACACTTGACATTTGGGAGAGCCCATACGAAATCAATTCATAGATTATATTATGAACAATAACTGGTACATAATAAAATATAATAGCATCAATACATTGGAGACATAACATCTGCATATGACTTTACTTGTACTTGAATTTATGCTTGTACATAAAATTTACTTTTCTTTCTTTATCTTCCTTTACTTGTTACACATATTCCAGAGTATGATCGTGATGTCATATTCCATCGGGATGTGATCACCATGTCACATTCCTTAGGAATATGTTCTTCCTGTTACATCCCAGAGTATGACCGCCATGTCATACTCCATCAGAATGTGATCGTCATGTCACATTCCTTAGGGTGTGGGATCATCATGCTATATTCCAGAGTATGATCACCATGTCATACCCTATCAGAGCGTGATCGCCATGTCACGTTCCTTAGGAATATAGACTCATCATCATATCTTTACATGCCGCATTCCAGAGTATGATCACCATGTCATACCCTATCAGAACATGATTGCCATGTCACGTTCCTTAGGAATATGGGACCTTCATTTGGTATTTACACTAGCTGGGTCATGCCATGCCTCATGTAAGCCCTATTCCCTATACTGACACTAGCTGGGTCGATGCCATGCCTCGTGTGAGTGCGGTGCTTGCATATGTTTTAATCTTTAGTCTTTAGTCTTTAGTCTTTAGCCTTTACTGCCCTTGGGTAGCCTGATCTTGAAGTGAGCTCGTCAGCTCAACTCGTGACCGTTATCACACCGACTCACCCACAAGGGGACCCACGTGCCTCTAGTCTTGGAGGGATCTCATTCTAGCCACGTGCCTCTAATTGAAGGGATCTCTTTTGGTCACGTGCCTCAAAATTGAGGGATCTCATCTAATCACGTGCCTTCAATATAGAGGAATCTCATCTAACCACGTGCCTTCAATATAAAGGGATCTCATCTAACCACGTGCCTCTAAGGTAGAGGGATCTCATAGTTTTAGCTGCCTTTACAGGGAGGGATTCAATGTGCAACTACCTCCAGGTGAAGGGACCCACATCTTTATCATTTAACTGCCTTCATAGGGAGGGATCTCAAATAACTGCCTCCAAGTGAAGGGACCCACATTCAATATATCCACATTCTTTCATTCTCATGCATAATCAAGCATAGACATGCGGGATGTACTCATACATATGCTTCATGATTTATTTTCATATACCTCATATTGTACTTATATCATTCTTGCATATAAAATTTCCACATACATATTCATAATTGTATAGCTGTTCATATCATAAATTCCTTGTACTATAAACACTCATAGTTTCATAGACTTCTACAGTAAATTCGGCAACATAACGAATCAGATCCGTTTCCCCATGAATAGTGCTAGTTCTCACGGACAAATCAATCATAGCAGTATAATCACTCTAACATATCTATCAATGTAAAACTTGCAATCATCAACTCAAACCTTATATGTTCACTAACACTTGTGAAACCATCAATTTGGTCATTTCTGCCAATTCTATTCAGTTCTGCCCGAATTTTGTATAATCCACCTTTACTTCTATTCAACTCATTTAAATCTGAATTTTGGATATGTCATATCTCTATGTGTCTATTTTCTAACCTCATTGCTCTCATCTCATTTTGATCTATATAACTCAAGATATTCAAATTTTGCCTCAGCCTATTCGGTCACTGGTCTGAATTACACTCTTGGAAGTAAAAATTCAATAAAAATCGAAACTAAGCTCAAATCATACAAAATTTGTGCCATATCAAAGCTAACAGGACAAAATTTCATTTGCTTTGGTATAGCTCGAGTTATAAGTCCTGAAATTTGACCTTCCTGAACTACCCTGTTTCGGCTTGGTTTGGACATAGCGTAACTTCCTCGAACCACTGGGAACAATTGGGATCATAACAAACTCAGAATTTCATTGTATGATGTTCCCCTATGTGTAAGATTTCTAACAAAATTAGTTTCACTCAATTTGGAGTTGTGTATGGTGAGTTACCCCCTCCTCAAGTCACGCTGCCCAGATGTAAGTCCTGATTCCTAGGTCAATCTTTAAAAATTCATATCTCTCTCAATACTAATCCAATAACCTTATATTATATATTTATGGAAAGCCCTGAATTTCTACTTTCACATAAAAATAGTCTCATCGGGTTTAACCAGCTGTAGGCGGAGCCGTACACTCTGCCATACGGACTGCCGTGGGATCCCTCACTTAGGCAGCATCCCAATCCTCCACTTCTCTTAGTTTTCTTCTTCTAACTCTAATTCCAACTCCAGATTTCATATTAATCCAACCATAATCCATCACATACATCCAATATATCATCAAATACATGAAGAAGAATAAAATTTCATATAGCCATAGTGCAAAGAAATCAAGAACAGAAATGGAATCCTAGCTCTTTGGAGTGTGATTTGGCTAAGTGTTGAAGCTTGAATTGTTAGAACCTTGTTAAGCTTGAAGGAGTGATGGAGTTGGTTGAGAGAAGAGAAGGCTGGAACAAGAGGGAGAGAGGGAGACATAAAATCAGCCTCAAATGAGAAGGAGAGTCTGACTTAAATACATGAGAGTAGTTAGAATTATGAGTGTTGATTGGTTGAAACTTTGTGATTGAAGTTTGGCCATGTCTCGTACTTTTGTGGCCAAATTGCTCCCCACGTCATCCCAAAAGTGGAACTCGCTTCCATCCTATCTAAAATCAGAACTCGTCTTGATTCTGCTTAAGGTCGGAACTCGTGCTATTTATTTGTCCCTCAGAGATGAAATCGGATATAAAAAATTTTGTCTGGTTTATTCGACACTTGGAAGCAAAGTCGGATGTCGGAAATCATACAGCTTACAATCACATAATCTCGGAACTCCCAATTCAAACTCGAGATCACTAACAGAAATGGAAAGCTCCTGGGAATAAACTCGGATATCGGAACTCGTGTATGACTTGGAAATCAACTCAAAGATCCGAACTCGTGTCCATTCTAATTGAGTTCAACTCTAAGGCCGGAACTCGTTACGTTAAACTCGGAGGTCGGTACTTGTAACTATTCTGTTAAACTATCAATTCTGAGGTCAGAGCTCGCGTACATCTTGCTTGAAACTTGGAGATAAATTATGAGATCGAAAATCGGGTCCGTTTTCTTTGAGACATAAAGTCGGATATCAGGAGTCACGCCCATGTTGTTTGGACTTAAAGGTTAAGTCGAAAGTTGGGAAACGAGGAATACTGGTATGGTTAAGGTCGGAAGTCGTGAAAATTGTGCTGAAATTCGAAGACAAACTCAGAAGTCGGAAATTATCCCATTTTATGTGAAATTCGAAGACGAAGTCGGAAATCATTGGTTAAGTCGAAACTCGGAACTCGGAGGGATGTTACACTTAACGAATCGCCTATAATATCCAGCTAAGCCCAAAAAACTCCTAACTTCAGTGACTGTGGTCGGCCTTTCCCAACTTAGCACTGCTTCTACTTTGCTGGGGTCTATGGAGATTCCTCCGTAGGATACTACATGCCGAGAAATTTTACTTCTTTCATCCAAAATTCACGTTCGGATAACTTAGCGTAAAGTTTCCTTTCTCTTAAAATTTGCAGAACCAGCCACAAATTTTCCACATGCTCTCTGTAACACCCTTTATTATATAAGCCATGCTCGAGTCATGGAGTTATATTAAAAGGTTATCACTGTGCTAAGAAAACTTTAAAATATGAAAAAATATAATATATGGCCCTTTAACTGCACACTTTATTATTGACTAATAGTTCATAAACTTCATCGTCTATGATACGTAGAGGAATAAATAATTACAATTTAAAAGTAATTGTGACTAACATAATACACAGAACTTGCTTTTGAATGGTCACTAGCTAGCTTCAATAGTCTCTTGGTCTGGTTTGCATCTAAGTCTTGCTCAGAAAATGTCTCAGTACTCTACCTCGTACTTGATTTCTAACTTAGGTGCTGGAATGTTTACGAAAAAGAAAACATAAAAGCAGACAGTGAGAACCTAAGTTTCTCAGTAGGTAAACTCGAACTATTACTCATACAGTGCCATCATAAACATTCCAGCCGCTTTGATTTCTTATAAAAATGTGAGCACATATAACGCAGCGGTTAAATTTTAAGTTGAAAACATCTTTCTCGAAGCGGGTTATATTTTAATAATCACTTGGCATATTATATGACTGACATAGAAACACAAATAGTGTAATATACTTCAGTAAGAATCATAATAACATCATGACATAATGAGATAATTAGAAATGCACATGCTTGTACTTGATTGTATGCAAGTGCACTTAACTTAATTCATCACTTCCTTTAACTTGCAACTTAACCTTACTCTTCTATACTTGGTCCCCCGCAGGTGAATGGCCTTTCTCACCCCTGGGTAATAGCCTGCTTTTCAGGTCCAAGCTCGTACCTATACATGAGTGATGGGTTTACTTTCCCCGACCCACACACTGGTCTATTCCCCTTAACCGGGTCGGTGGGTGGCCCAAGTCTTAGAACGATGCCGTTACGGCCCACGCTAGCTGGGTCTATGCCATGCCTCACGTGGTAGCTTGGTACGTCTTTCTTGCAAGTTCTCATAAATCTTATTCATCTTTGGACATGATTATACATGCATATGCTACATGCATTCATTTATATACTTCATATCGTACTTAAATCATTCTTGCATATATGAATCTTGAGCATAACATATAAATGTTTCTAACATTCATATAATTCACATATTTCTGCCGGGACTTCGGCAGCATAACGGATCGAGTCCGCTTCCCCATGAATAGTGCCAGACTACCAGAAGGATCAATCAAGCAGCAAAACCAACATAGAGCATCAAGTTTCATAATAATAATATCAATCATATAACATATCAACATAAATACATAACTTAAGTTTTCTGCTCATTTTACTCAATTCTGCCCGATTTTGTAAAGTTCACCATAATTTCTATTCAATTCAGTTTACCTAAATTTTGAATATGTTATAGTGCTATGTGTCTAGTTTCCAGCCCTTTTGGTCCCATCTCATTTTGATTTATGTAGCTCAAGTTATTCAAAGTTTACTTCTGCCTGCCCTACAACTCGCCAGAATTGCACTCTTAGAAGTAAAAATTCACTAAAAATCGAAAACTAGTTCAAATCATATGAAATTGGTGTCATACTAAAGCTAACAGGACAATCTTTGATTTTCAACAAGTGCCATTCCATTTGCCTTGGTAGGACTTGAGTTATATGCCCCGAAATTTGACCTCCCTGAACTACCCTGTTTTGGCCTGGCTTGGACATAGGGTAACTTTTGTCGACCACTGGGAGCAAACGGGACCTTATCTAAGTCTAAAATTTTTATGGGATATTCTTCTATGTGTAAGCTTTCTAAAAAAGTTAGTTTCATTCAATTTCAAGTAGAAAGGGCGGATTTTACCCTAAACAACCCAGTCTACCTAGAATCAAACTCAAAAACCTAGGTCGAACTTCAAAAATTCATATCTCTCTCAATACTAATCCAATGGCCTTATATTTTATATGTATGGAAAGCCATGGATGTCTAGTTTCATATAAAAATGGATTCATTAAATTTAAACTGCTGTAGACGGAGTCGTACACTCCGTCATACAGACCATTGAGGGGAAAACCCTAACAGCTTCTTAAATTCTTCTTGATTTCATGTTTTCCTCAAATCAATCCATCCAATCTTCAATTCAAACTCACATATACACCTTAAACCAGCCTTAATTCATCATCATCACTCAAGATAACATCAGAATCATACAAGAAAGTGGGTAGAAAGTGGAATTCCAATCACCCCAATTCAAAGAAAATAAGAAAAGAAGTTGGAATTCCTACCTTGTCTAGTTGAAATTTTGTTGGTTTGATGTCCTAGATTGAAGAAACTCTTGATGAGACTTGAAGAGGGTTTAAAGATGGAGTGAAGAGGAGTGTGAATAGAAGGAAAAGGATGAGAGTTCAGCAGCTTATATGGACGAAAATTCAAGGGGAGGTGAAAGTAATTTGTCAAGACTTTTGAAGGAAGTTAGATTGTGATTGGTGGATTTCATCTCACATTCAAACTCAACTTGGCTGCCCTCTTTCATGGCTGATTGAGGCGCCACTTGTAAGGATGTTTTGGCTAAATCTTGGCCATCCATCCCAGGGTTTTCACAGTATAATTTCTATTGGTCCGGTTCCGACAGTTTAAAATACCGAAATCTTACCGATTTCCTTTAAATCGGTAAACTGGTTTTAGAAAAATCCTATGAAGTTTCCTATGGTTCTAATCTAATTCCATTATACCTAATCATTCTAAACCATACTTAATTGGCTTTAAGTGAATGCTTAATCGAATCATAATTAATCCCAATTATCTGATGAAAACCGAAAACTCGGTTAATAATGATAGAATTTCTTTGGACGTTACACTCTCCACTCACTTGGCAGCCAATTGGTGCCATCCATTAGGGTAGAAGTGGCTCAATTTTCAGCCACTCAAACTAGTGGTGTTAGTGTGAAACTCTACTGATTCGGTTCTGGCGGTTTAAAATATCGAATCTTCGCCGATTTTCTTCAAATTGGGAAAACTTTACTAAATGACACTGAGAGAATTTCTATATCTCTATTCTAATTATTCCTAAGCCTCATCCCTCTAATTTATATCTAATTAACTCCTAATTAATATTTACTTAACTCCTAATTGCCCTCACATAACTATTGAAACCGAATAAATAGATTAACGGCATAAATTAGACATATTTGCAAATTTTGGAGCCGTTTTGTTTTCTGTTTTCTATAACTAAATGGCATTTTCGTAATTTTGAGCAAGGCCAGGGGCATCCCACGTCATTTCACACTAGACTGCCTCCATGGCCCAATCGGCAGAGATTTAAACTTCTACGGTTTCACCACGTGATTCTACTCTGTTTAAAATCTCATTTTGCTAATTCTATAGATGTAGGGATATAAAGATCATTTTATGAAAAGTTCTAGGGTTATTGTGGGAATAAGTTTTTAGGGTTAAAACATAATTTCTAAAAATTCTGGGCATCACTACAATTGACAAAAGTTTATAGGGGCACTTTTGTCATTTTCTAATTTTTAACATACGACAGTGCCATATTTTCAATGGCAGTGTTACACTACCCTATAATTCCAAGTGTGAGGATCGTCATGACATAGCGCTGCCTGAGAAATTCTCACACTACCTAAGGGAAATAATTCAAAGTTTTCATTACGTTCTGTTTATGAAAGTGGGGATGTTACACTCTCGCTCCATCTTCGAGTAGACAAGTATGTCGTCGATGAAAACCACTACAAACTTGTCCAGATATAGGCGGAATATTCAATTCATGTAATCCATGAATACTGCTGGTGCGTTTGTCAGTCCAAACGACATCACGGTATACTCATAGTGTCCATAACAAGTTCGAAAGGCTGTCTTAGAGATATCTTGTTCCCGGACTCAAATTTGTTGATATCCGGAATACAAATCGATCTTGGAAAATACCGTTGCACCTTGTAGCTAGTCCATGAGATCATCAATCCTTGGCAGTGGATATTTATTTTTAATTGTCACTTTATTCAACTGCCTATAATCCACACATAGGCGCAAGCTCCCATCTTTCTTTTTGACCAACAAGACTGGATCTCCCCATGGCGACGCACTGGGCCGTATGAATCCTTTTTCCAAAAGCTCTTCGATCTGTCTTTTTAGCTTTGTCAGCTCCAAAGGTGACATTCAATACGGAGCTATAGATATTGGTCCCGCACCTAGAACCAACTCGATGGTGAACTCAATTTCTCTCTCAAGAGGAAATTCAGGAATATCTTCTGGAAAAACATCAGGATATTCCTTAACAACTGGGATCCCCTCTAGTTTCTGTTCAACTTCCGTCACATTAGCTGACAAGAGGATGTCTCCTTGACTCTTCGACCCACTATAGTTCACTAATAAAGAGTTCAGATAGAAGAGTGTTGAGGCTTGGGATTCAGAAGATGAGACAGAGGGGAATACCACCGTCTTATCGGAGTAATTGAGCATGACTCGATTGGCGGAAAGCCAGTCCATGCCCAGAATTATGTCAAGGCCAGACAGAGGAAGACAAATCAAATTAGCTGCAAAGGTCTTACCCTCAATTCGAAGAGGTACATTGATACATATTTGATTAGTTTTAACAGGTTCATTGGTAGGAGTAGAAACCAATAGATCATAAGGCAATTCAGAAATTGATAATTGCAAAACAGCCACACAGTCATGAGAAATAAATGAGTGGGAGGCACCAGAATCATAAAGTATAGTTAGAGTCTCACCGTCCACTTCACAGGTACCTTGGATTGGTCCCTCGGACTTGTCAGCTTCTTCTGCATTCATCGTAAAAACCCGTCCTTGACGTTGGGGTCGAGATGGCTGTGGTGGATTCCTGGTTGGACACTCATAAATTTTATGGCCTGGCTTGCCACACCTATAGCAGACATTCTGACCTGCTAAACACGGCCGATCCCCATGATTCTTACCACATTTCGTGCAAGTTGGATTTTGAAGAGGTCTTTGGGGCTGCTTGCCTTTGTTGCTTGTTGGCAGGAATCTCCTCTGCTGTTGTAAGTTGGGCTTGAATCTTGGGCCTTGCGGGGCCAACCCCTTCTTGAAACTACCACCAGATGCCTTGGCTACAGCCAGTTTCGAGTTGTAATCTTCCACAAGTCGGCATTTATTTACCAACGTGGGGAAATCTCTAATCTCCATTGGTCCTATTGTGATAAGAATATCTTCTCGTAACCCTTCTTCGAATTTGATGCACTTCTAAGCTTCATCTGGGTTCCTCTGGTAAATTGTAGAAAATTTGCATAGCTCTTCAAATCTGGCAATGCATTCAGATATCATCCAGTTTCCTTGATGAAGCTACATAAATTCAAATTCCTTGGCATTTCGCACCGAAGTAGGAAAGTACTTTTGGTAAAACACATCTATAAACACCATCCAAGTGACTGCTGTCTAAGATTCTTTAAATAGTCTTTGTACTCCGTTCCACCAAAACTCGGCGTCTGCTTCGAGCATGTAGGTGGCAAAGGTCACTTTTTGATGATCTGAGCAATCTAGGATAGAAAAAATATTCTCCATAGCTTTGATCCATTCATCAGCTTTATCAGGGTCATACGCCCCTCGAAAGCTGTGCGGGTTTGCCTTTCTGAACTCAGTAAATTTGAGATAGTTCAGGTCAGCTCCTGGCCATGTGGGTTTCCTCCGCAGCTTGCCTCAGGTCGCCTACCTAATTGATCCATCATCTGGTGAGCTGCTGCGGCCTGTTCCCGCATCGCATGAGCCATTTCTCGTACCGTGTCCATAAGGTCAACGAGATCCCCTTGAGCAGGTTCTATGCATGACCTACCTCGCCTTCCGGAAGCCATTAAGTTCTGAGCACACAAAACAAAAGTTATTGAGTTGATCAGGCTCAACACTAAGTCTAATGTGCTAGTAAATAACAGCTTACACAGTCGGACACTTCTTACACATGCACACCTATATCTCAACCGTACAGGCAAGATCTAGTGCATATCATCAGCTAAAAATACAGAATATGTGCGAAGCATAGTCAGTCCAATCCTCAGGCCTTAGTTAGGACGAATTGCTCTGATACCAAATATGTAACACCCTACTAATTTTATATTATGCTTAAGTCATAACATGAAATTAAGTAGATTGTGTTACCATGTTGATACTCTGCTTACATTTCGTTTATTATATCACATCTTTCTCTTATTTTTTGGTAAACAGAAGAAATGGAGCATTGTATATAATGAACGTGACAAGTAAGAATAAGTACTATACCATCAACTATATACATGCATATATATATATATGTCGGAAGCCAACGCTTCAGTTTATGTATAAATTTCAAATCAGGATACACAAGTGGGGCCGGTGTACCAAAAAGACATAGGGCCTGTATCAATCAAAACGATCCTATGGGGTCCTCAGAGGACATTTTAAACCTACTACAAAGTCTATGACCCAAAGCTGCATACTGCTAAAAGAAGGCCATACTGTACAACATCAAGTGCAGCTGACCTACTTAGTCAGATAGCCGTTGGCCATGCCAGGCTCGGCTGGAGAGTAATCTGCACTAGGTCCCGAGGAGGAGGATGATGAGCTGGTAGCCTCAGAAGGGTCGCTCTCGGAGCTGATCGGTATGTCTGGAACCACTGCAGGCGACTGCAGTGCGGGGTTAGCGAGGCAGCCAGTGTCGCGAGGTCTTTGGAGGAAGGTGTGCCACGTGTAACGGGACCACAAAGTATGGAGCAGTAGGGTCAAAAGTGGGGTGAAATAGAGGAACAGCAAAATTCCTATTACTAAAAAGGTAAAGACGGAAATGGTAGGAACCGGCTATGTACAGTGAATCCACTATAGGATCATGATGGAGTTGCAAGTCTGGAATCTCAATAAAGAGAGTGGCCGTCGAGTCCATCGTTGGTGTCTGAGAATGATGCAGAAATTCAAAACGAGGTAATAATTTAAAGAAATTCTTAATAGGGTTTGCGTATGGCGTTTAACTGACGTCACATTCATTCTCAGTTGCCTCGGTTTGTTTAATTATAAAAACATGAGATCAAGCTTAATTATCCATATTTAATAAGGTTGAGAAAATGTCTGGTCCGAGACAAGGTTCAGTTTTACTTAGGACAGTGTAAGAAACAGAATAAATTACTAATAATGATATATAGAATAATGAGCAAAATAAATAAACATACAACATCAAGTAAACATATCAGTCAAACTATAAACAACTCATAAAGACTATGCAATATGATCATGCAAAACTCATTCTTGAACTTTTCTTCATAAACTTTTCCATTACTTGGTCCCCTGGGAGTTCTTAGCCATTTTGACTCTTGGGTAATAGTTTGCTTTTCAGGATCGAGCTCGTTCCTATACAGGAATGCCGGGTTTACTTTCCCCGACCTCCCCACCGATCTATTCCCCTTAACTTTAATATGGGGCTGGCCCAAGTATCATGAAACTTTCATCATAACATACTCTATATGTTCATCATAACATAACCTTTATGACTTTCTTGAAAATGCACATGTACCTTATAACTCATGCATAGACTTTTACCGAAATTTCGGTGGCATAACGGAATGTGTCCACTTCCTCATAAATAGTGCCAGTACTCAGTACACCAACTTATCAAAGAAATCATGACATTTCATTCATAATTAAACATGAAACTCATAGGAACATTAGTTACTACCTCAGCACAATCATTTAACCCGATGTTTTATAAATCAAGCCAAAATTTCTATTTAACTCATCTGGACTTGAATTTTGGATATGTTAAAGTGTTATGTGTCTATTTTCTAACCTCTTTCGTTCCATCTAATTTTGATAAATATAGCTCAAGTTATTTAGGTTTTATCCCGGCTTGCCCTGTAGCTAGCCAGAATTACACACTTAGAAGTAAAAATCCACTAAAAATCGAAAACTAGCTCAAATCATACGAAATTGGTCTCATATTAAAATTAACAGGACAATATTTCATTTTCAAAAAGTTACATTCCATTTACCTTAGTAGGGCTCGAGTTATACACCCCGAAACTTGACCTTCCTGAACTGCCCTGTTTTGGCCTGGTTTGGACATAGGGCAACTTTCTCGAACCACTGGGAACAAATGGGATCTTATCTAACTCTGAAATTTTTATGAGATATTCTCCTATGTGTAAGATTTCTAAAAAGTTCTTTTTAATTCAATTACAAGTAGTATAGGGCAAGTTTTGCCCTAAACAACCTAGTCTATCTAAAATCAAACTCAAAAACCTAGGTCGAAATTCCAAAATTCATATCTAATTCAATGGCCTTATATGATATATGTATGGAAAGCCCTGAATGTCTAGTTTCATATAAAAATGATCTCATCAAATTTAAATGATGGTAGGCAGAGCCGTACACTCCGCCGTACGGACTGCTGAGGGTTTTTGGTTTTCCAGCTCCTCACCTCTTTCTACTTTCATCCTTTCTTGCTTCCTAATCAATTTCAACATCACAAACAGCCAAGAAACCAACCAAATATCATCATATTCATTCAATCATCACATCAAGAATTGAGAAAATAAAACCACCACTAGCCATCCACAATCAGAATAGCAAGACAAGAATTGAACCTCTACCTCTTTGTATGTGATTTGGCTTGATTTTGGAGTTTGGACTAACAAAACCTCGTTGAGCTTGAAGGTTTTATGGAGTTGGGTGAGTAGAGAAGAGAAGAAGAGGGCTGAAGCACGGGAGAAGGGGGCACAAAATTGGGCTAAAGGGAAAGGAAGGAATATGTTATAAAAGTGTTGATGAGGTAGTTGAAATCTTGCAATTTGATTGGTTGGAGTTTTTGTGGCCAACTTGCAACCAACACCCTCCTTCCTTGTGGCCTTTCTTGTGCCACTTTCATGTGTTAAGTGGCTAAGTTTTCAACCACTTTCATGTGTTAAGTGGTTGAGTTTTCAGCCACTTGAGGTAGGGTTATGGAGTATAAAATCCTATTGGTTCGGTTCTGACGGTTTAAAATACCGTAATCTTACCGATTTCCTTTAAATCAGTAAATCGGTCTCAAGGAAATTTTTATGAAATCTTCTATACTTCTAACCTAATTCCCTCATATCTAAACTCAATTAGTTGCTAATTAATTGATCCTAAATAAATATTTAGTCAATTTTTAATTAATCTTAATTATTCGATAAAAATCGAACAATTGGACAAAAAACGATAAGAAAATTCCGGTGGATGTTACATACTGTGCTTGGAAGGATGTTACACATGGGCTGTTAGATTGTGAGTGGCAAGTCCACATAGTGGTCCATTTTTTTCTTTTGCTCTATTTACTACCCTTACCAAAAAAAAAAAAAAATTGAACTTCTAGGCTAAGTTCCATCTAATAGTGCAATGAATCTTGGTTCCCTATGTGAAATAACATAACAAATTTTTAAAATGAGTTAATTACTGCAGTAACAAGTAAATGGCAACACAATAATAATTAAAAACTATGGTAGTTAAATATACAAAATTAGTGTATCTATCCATGCCTAGAATGACAAAAGAGATGCATGAATAGTTGATGGTCCTTCCAATAAATTCATCCATGTAGACAAGAATGATGGAACAAATTTTGCATGGATTGTTAAACATTGGAGTTGTCAAACACGCATTACCTTCACCTCTATCCAAGCCTCTTTCACTAGACATATCTTAATCAATGGAACAATCTCAGGTGACATATGAACAAAATGGAATAAATACAGAACTTGTACTTCGTAAATCAAATATTTTAATAACACACTAACAACAAAACCAAAGGCATAAGCACATAGTTGCTTCATCAGCTATATATAGATAGCCAATGCTGAAATTAAATGAACTTCAAAACATGCAATTTTGGAGGGATATAAAATCATTCCAACACATTGCAATACAACAAAGCAAGAAAGCCTAATTGGTGGTTAGTCATTAATCATACAACACAACTAATAATACAAAGCAATTAACAATGGAAGATTGATAATTGTTACCTTATCATGAAACCGAATGCAAAGAAAGAGTAATCAAATCAAATGAAAAGTGCATATATGAAGAAAAAAATATTAAAGAGAAACACTTAGAAATAAAATAATAGTAACAATCTGAAGATATTAATTGGCAAATATTCACATAAACAAAAGAGTATAATTGCATATAACTGTTAAGCTATGGACAATGGAAAAGAGGAAAAACCTCTGAGAGAAAGAGAGACTTTGGATTTTTCATGATAGAGAGTGCATGGCTGACTGATTGTCACAAAACACTAATGTTGAATCAACTATTACCTCGAAATCTCAAAGTAAAGCCACCATCCAAGTTATTTCACTTGCCACTATTGCCAGAGACCTGTACTCAACTTTTGCTAAAGATCTGGAGACTATAAATTGCTTTTTGGATTTCCAAGACACCAAAGAAGTGCCAAGGAAAACACAAAAGCTTATGGTTGAGCGCCTTGTGTGAATGCAGCTTCCCCAATTTGCATCAGCATATCCCTTCAAGCTTAGGGAGGATGTTGTTGAGAAGAATAAACCTTGTCCAAGACTAGTCTTAAGGTATCCCAAAAGATGGTGCAAACAATTTAGATGAGAGACTCGAGGGGAGGACATATATTAGCTCAATTTATGGACTACATAAGCAATATCGGGCAGGTAAGTGGTAAGATACATGCACCTAGCAGCCTTCAATAAACCGAACCATCTTCAATGAGATCATCTTTGTTGTACTTAGTTTTAAATTCAAATCCATTGATAAGCTCCAAAACCGTTTATAAAACCAGTTGTAAGCTCCAATGCCCTTCAGAAGCCACTTCATGGTTTGAACCTTCTTGAGCTAAAGGTTTTGATGAAAAACAAATCTAGTTTTAATTAAATCTTATGTTAAATAACCATTTGGATGTTTTTGGATGTTTTTGTGGGCTAGATCGTGCAATTTGCATTGGAATAAGTCTCAAATCGTATAAAATTCAAAGTCCTTTTGCATATCTCATTTCTACACTTTTAAAGAAAGAACACTTTGTCAAATCTATAATCTCTCTCACTCAAAAAGCATATCAGAAAGTTCAAAAGGGTGAATCTATGTCATCAGAAAGAGAAACAAGCCATCAGAAAGGTCATATGATCTAGAAGGATGAATCATCCAAAAGGCCCAAAAAGTTGAATCTCATGAAGAACCTCACCCTCAAAGTTTCTTCTACATGTCTCAAGGATCATTTTCTAAAGTCAAGCTTGACATGACATAATATGAAAGAAGCGCTAACAAGTCTGAAAGTTGGTGAACCATCAACGGCTATTTTTCCTCTTCTGTGACATTTTTGGTTATTGAGAAAGAAAACAAATTCTTCCTATATCCAGCCTTAGACCAGTGGATCAAAATGGCTCAAGGCTCAAGATTTTCAACTCTCAACGGATACATTTCAAGGTCTATAAAAAGATAAAAGACAATGAAGAAATAGTTAGAAAAATCAATCATTCTGTATATTCAAAATCATTCAATAACTCTTTTTTCTCAAGTTTTTGAACATCTAGAAAGTTACTTGTTGTAATTTTTGAATAGTAAAATCTTCTCTTTTGTATTATATTAGCAAACATACTCTTACTGAGAGCATAGAAAAGTCACCACACATACTGTAACTAAGTGTTTACCCTCTTTCAAGAGATTTAGTGTGAGCGAATCAAATAGAAACCATAATATCAATTTATTGGAACCTGATCAATTAGTGGTTTTTGTGAGCTTGGAGAGGCTAGGAACAACTACTTTGTGAAAAAAGCTTGGAGAAGCTTGGACAAACAATACTCAAATCATAAAAATGTCAACAAAGTGTTGGGGATTGGACATAGGCAAGAGTTTGCCCAAACTAGTATTAAATTTCTCTATGTGATCTTTCTATCCTTTCTACTCTTTATTATTGATTCATTAAATTTCTGATCTTGTGTGCTAATTTATTCACTGCTTAACAAAATAGTTAAGAAATAGCTTATTTTACTTTTAACTCATACGCTTCTGCATTCCAAGTCCAAGACTCGAGAAAGTTGTTTTGAGAGTTTTTCAGGAATTAAAATATTTAGAAGCACGATTCAACCCCCCTTCTCGTGCTACCTCATCCTACAATTAGCATCAGAGCCACGCCTTTGGGGTTGAGCTTCCTAATGGTTGCAGAGCACAAAGACTCAGAAAATGGTATAACAAATCAACCATATTGCTGAGGGGCATTCTATCAACCGCCTTCCATATACTTCAATGGTGAAGACTGCCCTTATTGGAAGAATAAAATGAGACTCTTCATTGAGTCTACAAGCATTGATATGTGGGAAATTATTAAGAATGGTGACTATGTTCTAACTATTGAGCAACTAGTGCCTCAAGTGGTTGCTGATCCAGATCATGCCCTACCAGTAGTTGTTAGAATAATTCGAAGAAACCAATGGATTGATCAACATAAAGCTAGAGTTTAGATGAATGTCAAGGCCAAGTATCTTCTCACATGTGCCTTGAGCAAAAGTTAATATGACAATATCATCTCATGTGGCTCTATTAAGGAGATTTGGGACAAACTCCAGTTCTCCATGAAGGAACTGATCAGGTCAAAGAGACCAAGATCAACATGCTAGTGCATCAATATGAAATGTTCAAAATGTTAGAGCATGAAAATATTGATGAGTTGACAACTAGATTTATGCACATCATAAATTAGTTGAAAGCTTTGGGCAAGAGATACACAAATACTAAAGTGGTAAGAAAGATCTTAAGAAGTCTTTCTAAGGCCTAGCGCCCTAAGGTAACAACCATTTAAGAAGCAAAATACTTGAATGTGCTCAGCTTTGATGCTCTCATTGGGTCCTTAAAGACACATGATATCAAGCTGAACGAAGGCTCTGAGGATGCTAACAAAAGAAGCAAATCTATTGTGTTGAGGACTACTCAAAGAAAATCTAAATCTTCTAAAGCAATGAAAGCTGTAGAAGAATCTAAAGAAGAAGAAAAAAATTCCTCTGATGAAGAAAATGATGAGAAAGATGAAATAGCTCATCTAGTTGAGAAGATATCCAAATCTTGTATCATAAAGAAGAAGAAGAAAGGATTTGTCCCTAAAACAAAGAAAAAGGGAAAGGCTAAGCAGAGTGAAGTAATTTTCTTTGAATACAAAGAGCCTAGACATGTGAGATCATAATGTCCAAGGTTGAAAAAGAGTTCCAAGAAAAAGACTTCTAAGAAGAAGGCTATGATGGCTACATAGGAAGATCTGGATAAGGAGCAAGAAAGTATAGAATCTCAAGAAGAAAAAGAGATTATAGCAAATCTTTGCTTCATAGTTGACCTTATTTTAGAAGAAGAAACTGAGGTATTAGATTCTGAATCTAAACTTTCATATGAGAAGTTTCAAAAAGCTTATGATGAACTTTTGGATGATTCTAGAACACTTGCTTCTCACTATGCTTCTTTAAAGAAAAATTTTCAAAAGCTATCCCTTAATTTTGAAAACCTTGAGAATGAGAAAGAGAAGCTTGAGCACGAAAAAATTGAGCTCTTAAAAGAAAACACCCTTCTCCAGAAGGATATCAGTGCTCTAAAAATTAAAGCTTTTGAAGTTGCTCATAATACATCTTTTGATGTTTCTGAACTTTAAAGAATTGTAAAGTTTCTCAAATCAGATCTTGAGAAAATGGTAAATGGCTCCAAAAATCTAGACTTGATGCTTGGAAGCCATAGGCCATACTTTGATAAAACGGGACTTGTGTTTGAGAAAAAAAGATAAAGAGAAATCATCCAAAGATTCTCAAAGTGAAATCCCTACATGCATATACTGTTTTAAGAAGGGACATTCTTCTGAAAGATACTTCTCCAGAAGGAAAGCAAAATGATAGAAGTTAAAAAACCTGAAAGGACCTAAAAAGATATGGGTACCTAAAGTGAAAGTTGTTTCCAATGCAGGTGTATCTTAAATCACAGCACTAGAAGGAGATGAAGTGGTGTTTAGATAGTGGATGTTCTAGACACATGACTGGAAACAAGTCTTGGTTTAGAAACCTTAGACCTAAAGATAGAGGAGTTATCAAATTTACTGATGGTATCAAGTCAAGGATTATTGGTATAGGTAATGTTGGTAAGAATGATTATGATTTGATTATTGATGTTATTTTGGTTGAAGGATCAACTCACAACTTTCTAAGCATTAGTCAGTTTTGTGACTAAGGTTGCAAAATTGTATTTGAACCTTCTCGTTGCATCATAAAGGATTTCACGTCAGATAAAATCATTCTTACTACTAGAAGGCACAATAATATTTATGTATTATATCTAGATGACCTTCTAGATCAAAATGTAAAATGCTTGGCATCCTTTGTGGATGATAAGTGGTTGTGGCACAAGAAACTTTGTCATGCTCACATGAGATTAATTTATGAGATTTCTTAAAACTAGCTTGTCAAAGGTTTATCTAAGATCAGTTTTGACAATTACTCAACTTGTGAGTTCTTTCAAAGAGATAAACAAACCAAGAGTTCTTTCCACATCAAGAATGTAGTCTCAACTACCAAACCACTTGAGCTTTAATATATTAATCTTTTTGGACCAACTAGAACTACCAGTCTAGGTGGTAAGAAATATAGTCTAGTCATTGTGGATGACTTTTCTAGATATATGTGGGTTATATTCCTAGTTCATAAGGATGAAGCTTGTAAGGCCTTCAAAATCTTTTCAAAAAGAGTTCAAAATGAAAAAAAGTTTATGCATTTCATCCATCAGATCAGACCATAGTAGAGAATTTGAAAGTTATTCTTTTGAAAATTTTTGTAATAAAAATGGTATTTCGCATAGCTTTTCTTGTCCTACAACACCTCAACAAAATGGAGTTGTTGAATGGAATAATAGATCTTTACAAGAAATAGTCAAACCATACTTTTAGAAAGTGGTGTATCAAAAAGTTTTTGGACAGAAGTAGTTAACACTGCTTGCAACCTTCAAAACAAAGTTTTCATAAGGCCAATCATCAAGAAAAGCCCCTATAAATTATGGAAAGGGAAAAAACCTAACAATTCTTATTTTCATCATGTTGGTTTTGAATGTTTTAATCTTAATGTAACATCTCCATTTTTCTTAATATACCATAGCATAAACTTTGAATTATTTTACTTAGGTAGTATGAGAATTTCTCAAGCAGCGCTATGCCATGACGATCCTCACACTTAGAATCATAGGGTATTGTAACAATGCCGTTGGAGTTACGGCACTGAAGTATACAAAAAAACTTAAGAAATGATGAAAATGCCCCTATAGTATAAACTTTTGTTATTTACAGTTTTGCCCTAAAACTTTTGGTAATTACATATTGACCCTAGAGGTTATTTCCATATTGACCCCAAAACTTTTTAGAAAATGATATTTAGGTTCTTGCATCCGTAGAATAAGTAGAAAAAGGTTTTAAATGGAGCTGAGTCATGTAACAGAATCGTAGAAACCTAAATCTCAACCTATTGAGCCACTGAGGTATCCAAGTATGAAATGACATGGGATGCCCTTGGACTCGATCAAAATTACGAAAATGTCATTAGTTACAGAAAATAGAAAATATAGCAGAAACTTTGACGGAAAATGCTAAAAGGCTTACGGAAGGTCAAAAATTACCCGAAAGACCCCAAAAAATTCCAGGAAAATTATAAATACATTTTTAATATACTTTTGGCCAAAAATAGGCATATGTAAGGCTAAAATTCATATAAAATAATAAAAATTATAGAAAAATTCTGAACAAATTTTTGAATATTATCTGACGCATAATTAAACATAGATTTCATAATAGATTAAATAAATTAAATTGTTTGCTAATTATTTTATTAATTAAAGCTTAAATTGTTTTAACTAGTTCTAAAAAACCACTAATTAAGCATTAATTAAGTGATAAACCATTTTAATCTTTTCTTAAACTTTAATCACCATGTAATATGAATATTATATTATGTCTAAATCAGTTTGGTGAGATGGTTAGATTAATTAATCATTGGTAGTTCAATTAGTTAACAAACTTAACTAATTAAATCAATAACTAATTAAATGATTAAGACTAACTAAAACTACCCTTTTTCTATAAAAGACCCACCCCATCAGACCTACAGTCACTTTAAAAACCCTTACCTTTGCTTACCCCGAAATGTGAAGCCACCATCTCCACCTTTTTCCACCTTTGTTTTCCAAAAAACTGCACAAAATCTTCCATTAAAACACCACCCAATCTTTACCCTTTTTCAATCACCCTTAAGCACCATCATTCTACACCATCAAAACACATATTCAAGCCTCTAACAAATAGCAAGAATCACATGCAAGCTGCTGCCCCAGGCTTGAAGTTTTTGAGTTTCAACCCAAGTAAGAACAAGTAGGGTTTCTCTTTCACTCTTTTAGGTTCATGCAAACTCTTGGTGTTATTTGAAGCTTTGGATGTTTATTCTCAAAATATATGATGTTATTTTGAACCTCGAATAGTTTGGGATCGATTGGGTTTATGATGAATTCTTGAAGGAATTGTTGTTTCTAATAATGTATATTCATGTTTTCACGCCTTAGAACATGGTTTCTTGCATGTATGTGAATCAAATCTTCTTGTGCCTCACTATATCTCTTACGATCATATAAGGGTTGAGGGGTATTTAGTTTGTTTGATTGATTTTCATGAGGTTTCTATGTTATTTGATGTTGCCAAAGATATAGAAGTATGTAACATGAGTTTTGAGTAATTAAGAATAAAAAATCTTTGATTTTGGCTACTTGAATCCCACGGCCTCATCTATGGCAGTGGACAAATCTTTTATTTTCATGTGTTTTCATGTGTTATTAGATGATATAAATGATGATTCAAACTCTTAATGTGGTGCACTTGCCATATATGAGCTTGATTCTTAAAAACATGCATATTTCATTCTACGCTTTGTGAATTTCTTATGTTCAAGTATATGTGTTCTATTTTGGATGCATCTTTCAACATGTTAATTCATGTTTTTAAGTGTGAAAACTTGTTTTTTTGATGTCACTTAATCTATAGATTAATTATATTGTATGTCAATTTTGCATGAATTTAAGCATAAGAAACTTTGATTTTTGTTAATTATGTAGGCTGCTCTGTTCTAGGTAACAACTATACCTATTTGTATCATGTATCTAAATGGTTGGTTTTAATGTCTTGATTAATTAGTTTTCATTGGAATAAATTTTGAGTTAGTATATGTAAGATTACAAGCTATTCTATTACCCAAATCACTTGTTAAGTAATTGTATGACAAGTTTCTTATGTTTTTGAGTTGGTTTTCTACTAAGTTAAATTTTATTTTCTGCCCTACTTTGGACAGCATGTATATCATTTCTATTTCTCTTGACTTAGTGTTTTATAAACTTCATTTGATGCCTTGAAATGTGTAATTTCACTTGATTAAGCTTTGTGCAAAAGTATGAGAAGTTTTGAAACAAAATGCTTGGTTTTTGACCTCATATTCATTTCAGCCATACACCACTTTCTAATAACAAGGTATTTTAATTAGTTTGTCACATTGAAGTGTTTTCAAACCTTTGAGAATGAATGAATTAGTGTAGTTATGTGATAGTTTCTTTTTGGAACCATTAAGACTTAATAAGACATTAAAAGCTACTTAAAACATAATAAAATGAACCACTACCTTTGCTAGGAGCTTATGATCATGACCTATGCTATTGGGGTTTATATGGACTCATTTGAATTTCTATGAGGCTCTGACACTTATATGAGACTTATTTGAGACCTTTTAAGGTCATACCTATACATTGGAGTACCTTTGCTTGGACATGAATCATGGACCTTGAACTATGGACTTTAGACTATGACTATGGACTTAATAACACCATTAATCACATTAAAGAACCTTAAACATAAAGATTTAATTTAAGGGTCCCATTAGGAATGTCACATGAACTATCTAGTTCCTTGCTTGAACTAAACTTTAGTTTAACAACAAGAGTTTTTGAACTATTCTTGAATTATTTGTGAAGGCTTGATTTGCAGGAGAATATGATCATTTTTATGTATGTGGGTTTTGAAATTTATGTATAAATATGTATATTATCTATGTTCTTATATCTTTTGAACATATTTGAATAAGGTGTTGTAACATGTGCTCATGTATAATCTATGTTTAAGTTCCTCTTTGCTATATATGATTGTGATTATGAGAGTTTCTTGCTATGAATTAAGGGTGCACAATATCGTGAATATGAGCTAAGACATTATGCGCTTTTGGTGCAAATAATGATTCCTAGTTGATGGTTATAAGTTTTATGTGTGCATTGAGATATGAATGAAATAGTTGTGTTATATGCACTCTGTGACATAAATGAATTTACGCTTAATAGAAATTATATATGTGCACTTTGTGTCTGGCTGTTATATATGAGTCAATGAATAAGTGAGTGTGTGGACCACACCGTGTGGTGGACAAGCCATGCATTTCACTAAGTGACACCTTAGGCCTTGCCTTGTTAGCGGATCAGGGGTGATCACTAAGTCTGGCAGTGAATTTAAAACAGTACCTTAGGCCTGGCCAAGTTAGCAGATAAGGACTTGGCAATTCGCTGATCTAACCAGGGGACGCCCTAGCTATGAGAGCTCTCATAGATCCGGATTTTACATTGTAGACCTTACAGACTTCAGCCAACAGAAAAGGCTAAAGGAAGCAGTTAAAAGGATTATCAATATACTTATTATATTTCTGCAATGTCTATAGTACTGATTACTGCTTTGATTATTATTATGATGCACTTCTGTAAAATCCCCACTTTCGTAAATAAAACGTAATAGGAACCTTAAATTCTTTCCCTTAGGCAGTGTGAGAATTTCTCAGGCAGCGCTATGCCATGACGATCCTCACACTTGGAATTATAGGGTAGTGTAACACTGTCGTTGAAAATATGGCACTGCCATATGTTAAAAATTAGGAAATGACAAAAGTGCCCCTATAAACTTTTGTTAATCACAATGACACCCAAAATCTTTAGAAATTATATTTTGACCCCAAAGAATTATTTCCATAACAACCCTTGAACTTTTCATAAAATGACCTTTATGTCCACCCTTAAACTTTCCATAAAATGACCTTTATGTCCCCATATCTATAGGATTAACAGAATGGGATTTTAAACAAAGCAGAATCACGTGGTGAAACCGTAGAAATTTAAATCTCTGCTGATTGGGCCATGGAGGCAGTCACGTGTGAAATGACGTAGGGTGCCCTTGGACTTGCTCAAAATTACGAAAATACCATTAGTTACAGAAAATAGGAAACAAAAAGGCTTCGGATTTACGAAAATGTCTAATTTATGCCGTTAATTCACTTATTCGGTTTCAATAGTTATGTAAGGGCAATTAGAGGTTAACTAAATATTAATTAAGAGTTAATTAGATATTAGTTAGAGAGATTTGGCTTAAGATAAATTAAAATGAACATGTAGATATCTTATAAACTATTAAGTAACGTTTTACCCATTTGGAGGAAATCGGTAAATATTTGGTGTTCTAAACTGCCAGAGCCGAATTAGTAGAATTTTACACTGATAATCTTAGGTTGAACGGCTGAAATTCAGCCACCTCCACCACCATAGATGGCGCCATATGGCAGCCATATGATGGGGAAATTTGGCCAAATCATGACCATTGAAACCAAATATCTCAAGCCATCCTTATCTAGGTCATAAAACCGAGAAAAAATCTCACCCACCTCCCTTCATTATGTGCCCTCCATCATGCTTCAGCCACCTTCCATTTCTTCTCCTTCTTCTTTCTTTCTTTCCTTACCTCCATGACCAAGAACTTCAAGCTCAAGATTGGAAGCCCTCTTGACCTCAAATCCTCTTGCTCCTTTTATGAAAATTGATCCTCACATTCATGATTAAGCATCAAATAGAGCCTCCCCACATTCATATGAGCTGCTGCCATGATGAAGGAAGAAGGCTAGGAGTGGGTTCTTGGCCTCCTTGCTTCCATATCTTCAAGGATTTCAAGGTAGGTAGCTCAAATCCTTAGTTGTTTGATGTATTATGTGACTATGTGGCTGCTATGTTCCTTTTATGCCATACTTGTATCATGGTGCTTTGATGTTCTTCTAATGTTTTGAGGTGAGGAAACTTGGTTTAAGTTGAAGAATTTATCAAAAACTCAAAAGGGAGCTAGGCAGAATCTATTTTTGTGAGAAAACCCTACGGCGTCCATATTGGCAGAGTGTACAGCTCCGCCTACAGCCATGGAAAGTGGATGAATATATTTTTACATAAAACTAGACATTCAGGGATTTCCATACATATAAAATATAAGGCCATTGGATTAGTTATGAATTTTTGAAGTTTAACCTAGAAATCTGGATTCTTACCTGGGCAGTATGAGTTGAGAAGGATATAACTCACCCTATACAACTCTAAATTGAGTGAAACTAAAGTTGTTTGAAAGCTAACACATAATGGAACATCTCATAAAAATTTCAGAACTAGATTCATTGCCATTTGTTCCCGGCACACCAATGAAGTTGACTTAAGTTTAACCTGGGCTGGAATAGGGTAGTCCAGTAGGGTCAAGTTTCAGGACTCATAACTCAAAATATACTTAGGCAAATGACATGAAACTTATTTCATTTGAAATATTGTTCTGTTAGCTTTAATTGGATATAAATTTTGTATGATTTCACCGTGGTTTCTATTTTTAGTGAATTTTTACTTATAAGAACCCAATTCTGGCTAAGAACAGGGCCATCTGAGATAAAAATTTTATATCTTGAGTTATACAAATCAAAATGAGATGGGACTAAAAAGGTTAGAAACTAGACACATAATGCTATGACATATCCAAAAATTAGATTCAAATGAGTTGAATTGCAATAAAGGTGGAGTATACCAAACTCGGGCAGAACAGGAGAGAATGAACCGAAAACCCAATTGGTGCTTGAATTGAAATTGATGAATGATGCTACGAATATATATATATATATATATATATATATATATATATATATATATATATATATATATATATATATATATATATATATATATATATTTATTTATTTATTTATTTATTTATTTGCTGGTCCATAGTGAGTTACGAGTTTGTACATTGTTACTGGTTGCCTGGCACTATTCATGGAGAAGCGAACTCATTCCGTTATACTGCCGAATTTTCGGCGGGAATTTATGAGAACTTATGTTATGGGTGATTATGCATTGAATATATTTATATTTATATGTCATGCTCATATACGTCATGCATGCAAGCATAATTAGAATATGATATGAGAAGTGAGGTAAGAGACATATCCATGAATGCTCAAAGCATCTATATGCATGATAAGATATGGAAAGAAAAGGATAATAAGAACTTGCAAGAAGGACGTACCAAGCTACCACATGAGGCATGGCATAGACTCAACTAGCGTGGGCCAGAGCGGTACTGTCTAAGACTTGGGCCAGCCCTCGACCAGATTTAAGGGGAATAGACTGGTGTGAGGGTCGGGGAAAGTAAACCCATCACTCATGTATAGGTACGAGCTCGGACCTGAAAAGCAGGCTATCACCCAGGGGTGAGAGAGGCCATTCACCTCCGGGGGACCAAGTACAGAATGGCAAGTTTAAGTTGCTAGTTAAAGAAGAGATAAATTAAGTCAAGTGCACTTGCATACACACATCTATATCTGCATCTCCAATTGTCTAGTTAAGTCATAATGCTATTATGATCCTTGTTGAAGCTTATTATACTATCCATATTTCTATGTCTGTCATATGATATGGCAACTGGTTGTTAAAATATAACCTACTTCGAGAAAGGTGTTTTCAACTTAAAATTGAACCACTATTTGTTTATATGTGCTCATATTTTCATAATAAACCGAAGTGGCTGGAATGTTTATAATGGCACTGTATGAGTAATAGTTTGAGTTTACCTACTGAGAACCTTAGGTTCTCACTGCCTGCTTGTATATTTTTCTTTTCCGTAAACATTCCAGCACCTAAGTTGGAAATCAAGTTCGAGGCAGAGCACTAGGGCAGTTTTCTGAGCAAGACTCGGACGCAAACCAGACCAAGAGACTATTGAAGCCAGCTAGTGACTAGTCGAAAGCAAGTTCGGTGTATTATGTTAGTCACCATTACTTTTAATTGTAATTATTTTATCCTCTATGTATCAGAGACGACGAAGTTTATGAACTATTAGTAAGTAATAAAGTGTGCAGTTGAAGGGCCATATATTATATTTTCCATATTTTTAAAGTTTTCTTAGTACAGTGACAACCTCTTAATATAACTCCATGACTCGAGCATGGCTTATATACAAGAGGGTGTTACATTTATTGGTATCAGAGCAGTTTGTCCTGTATAGGCCCGTGGATGGACTGATTATGCTTCTGAGGCATACTCTGAGAATCTAGATAAACCATGCTTTAGGTTCTCGCGTGATGAGGACATAGAAATATTCGGCATGGTAGCCTTGTTATGAGTGTGGTGGACTTACCTGTTGCACTTGACTGAGTATTGAGCCTGATCACCTCAATATAAGGTTTTGTGTAAGCAGAAGCCTAAAACACCCAGCAAGCTTATTAGGAGCCTTCTATACATAATTATTAGGAATAAGACACCTAGAAAGTAGCGATGGCATAAAGGGATAGATAATTGAGCAAGTTGAGGAGTGCAGAGAATTGAGGATTTAATCAAAGGAATTGTGTCGGGCGTTTTGCTATGGACATAGTAAACCTAGTTATATCGAAAAAGGTTGTTTACAAAGTGTTGCCGGGTGGCCGAAGATTTTTCACCATCAAGGATAGGATGTTAGTTGGAGACAAGCTGAGTAAGAATCTTCTTCACCCTGATGGGGCTTGGTTCAAGCTTCATTGCGATTACCCAATCTAGATTATCTTCTCTAGATTGAATCTAGGGGATTCTTCTACCTGGTTTTGTATTCTTAAGTGTGGCATGAATAGTGCCCTTATTTTCTTCATGGATGAGATTACCCTTAAGGTACCTGGCTGGTAAATTCAGTCAATGGTTTGTATTTTGGATTGTGGAAATACCACATTATAAAGACCTGATCCTTCATTAAGGAGCTTGTAGAGTGGACGAAAGAAGCAAAGGATCAGTGGAAGAAGCTAAAGGCAAAAGCTTCGGTTAGGTATACGGGAGACCTTTTAAGTCCCTGTCCAGAGGCTGGAGTGGTTTCTTCCTCAAGGGTACTGGGAACTAACCTTGTAGTGAATGCAAATTTGAAAAGTACTAAGTGGAATCTTGACTTCGAAAGGGAAACAGTTGAGCAAACTGTAAAGAGACCCATCTAACTGTACATTGAATCAAGATGGAGATACGGCTATACACGGCATAGAAAGCAGATGGAGTTATAAGTGTAACAAGAGAGAGAGACAATATATTTCCTACTAGCCTGAAGTAGGAACACTTTCAGACTAGAGGTGGCATATGAGCCAAGTGTAAATTTTCCTACCTTTCAAGGATAAAGGAAGTGCTAAAAAATCTAGACATATTCAAATTCTATCAACCTTAGCCACCATAGAAATTGGAGGGTAGAATCATCTTCAACATGTTATTAGCTGAGGAATGAGGCTATTTAGAGAAGAAAGGCAAAGTCGAACAATCGCCGTTAAGTACCATTATATATGCTATGGGTGGAGTAACTCGATGAGAAATGTATTCGGATTCAGATGGGAGTAACAAAGATTTAAAGTATGCAACTAATCCCGATAGGTCAAGGGAGCAACAGCAAGGTAGGTTCTGACAAATGAAAATAGACAAGTTTCTGCAGCAACACTATAACACAGTAGGAATGAGGTAGGAAAAGAGGAAGTTTGGATTTTTGACTAACCCATTAAAAAGAGCAAAGCTACCTAGTATGAGATTACGGTGCAAATAAGATTGTGTACGAAATATCAAGCAGTGTTGCCTTAGCACCGGTCATAAGTGCAACAGACCCAATGCACCCTAAGCAAGACCGAATGATGCACCAATATATGATCAAAAAGGATTCAGAAACGTGCCCCATGAGGGGCAAGGTTATGATGTCGGAATTAGAGGCAGTCAGAAGAGTCTCCATACCTTGGACCAGATTAAATGCGATCATCACCAACGCACTAGGTTCCATCAGAGTTCCGTAGTTAAGTGTGCTCGAACGAGAGCAATATTATGATGGGTGGCCTTCTAGGAAGTCCTCATATTATAACTTCAACAGGGAAGCAAGACCATCATTCCCATATCTTACAGTAAATGGATTAGATCCTAGGGGCAAGATTTTATGAAGAATAGCTAGAAAGCTTAGTAGTTAGGGTAATATGAGATTTAGCCACTAAAACTAACACACCTCTATATATTGTATTAGGACAAATCCCTAATGAGATTGGTAACATTGGTGCCCACAAAAGTGGGAGGTGGACATCAACACAATAGTCGAGGAATCTCCATGCTAACCAATTGAAGGAAAATAGAAGAGTGGCAGGAACTTCAGCTGTTCCATAATCCTTTCCTTACATGAAGCTGATCATATTTTGAGGGAACAAGTATCGCAACAATCATTGAGAAGTTCAACAAGAACAGCATGAGATCCAATTAGCAAATAATGAGAAATGAAATAAAGTCCGCAAAAGCAAGGAGAGATTTTGAAGCAAGGACCATAGTTATAGTTTAGAAGGGAGCTCTAGCCTTACACCTAAAATCTAATGGAAGGGGATTCATCACTGAACAAAGAAGATCAGGTAGGTGAGAGTTTGGATATAGCTTAATCAACTTCCCGAAAGAAAACTTCGGCGAATCCACTATGACCACTATTTGTCAAAGTTGATTGCTGCCGTAGCTGATAGTTTTCGTAATGGCAAAACTTCTTCAGTTGGTATTTAGGGCCCAAGGCACAAGTATTGGAAAGTTACCAGAGAACATAGCGCACAAGTGGTCAGACACATGACAAGGAGGATGAGGAATTTACTTGATGAACTTGATGAGGGATCAGAATGTAAGCAAAACAAAGTATAATTTGGCACCCATATGATCAACGCCAACTCTCTGCATGGATATTGGAAAGGCATCTTATAAAACAATATGGTAAGGAAACTCTGCAGCTTCGATGAAAGGATCTGACTTTTAACCTTGGTTTGCACATTAAATTGTCTGTATCTCAATAGCTAGGAATTAAGGAGAATATCAGACTAATAGAAAGAGTTATGAGTCTTAGAACTTAATCCGTATAGTGGGAGCGATCTGAAATTTTCCTATAGGCATTAGGCACGGGACAAGTTTTACCAAAAAGAATGAGTTTTAAGATAAGATTTCTAGTTATAATTTTGAGAAAAGGCCTAAGCCTATGTTTCTAAAGAATCATATCGGAGGCGAATTTATAATTGAACTAAGGGTAGCTGAGCGAATAAGAATCTTGGGAAAGAATATACGGACCTCATTGACATAGGCATTGTCATTACTACATATTGACGTCAATTACTACGATAACTGCTAATATTTGCAATTGCAAATCTTCATGAGTTGAAAATCTGGGGTCTCATGTACAAGTTGTGGAAGATTTAGCAGCTACCACAAAGCAAGGGAGATGAGTAAGAGTCTCCAATAAATAGACCAATGATTCAAAGCGTCATAGAGACAAGACAAGCTTGCACACCAACATAACCCTTATGGATCCTTTGTACGTATTAAGACACCACCTCATAGCTACCGGCAAGTAATCTCAAGACAAGAGGCAAACTCGAAAAGAGGAGTATTCCTATAAATTAAAAGGATTTTTCCTTGATCCTTCTTAATCCTAGAATTTTGAGGACAAAATTCTTTTAAGGTGGGTAGAATGTAACATCCCCACTTTCGTAAATAGAACGTAATAGGAACCTTGAATTTTTTCCCTTAGGTAGTATGAGAATTTCTCAGGCAGCGCTATGCCATGACGATCCTCACACTCGGAATTATAGGGTAGTGTAACACTGCCATTCAAAATATGGCACTGCCATATGTTAAAAATTAGGAAATGACAAAAGTGCCCCTATAAATTTTTGTTCATTACAATGATACCCAAAATCTTTAGAAATTATATTTTGACCCCAAAGAGTTATTTCCATAACAACCCTTGAACTTTTCATAAAATGACCTTTATGTCCACCCTTGAACTTTTCATAAAATGACCTTTTATGTCCCCACATCTATAGGATTAACAGAATGGGGTTTTAAACAAAACAAAATCACGTGGTGAAACCGTAGAAGTTTAAATCTTTGCCGATTGGGCCATGGAGGCAGTCGGGTGTGAAATGACGTGGGGTGCCCCTGTACTTGCTCAAAATTACGAAAATGCCATTAGTTACAGAAAATAGGAAACAAAGAGGCTCCGGATTTACGAAAATGTCTAATTTATGCCGTTAATTCACTTATTCGATTTCAATAGTTATGTAAGGGCAATTAGAGGTTAACTAAATATTAATTAAGAGTTAATTAGATATTAGTTAGAGAGATTTGGCTTAAGATAAATTAAAATGAACATGTAGATATCTTACAAACTATTAAGTAACGTTTTACCGGTTTGGAGGAAATCGGTAAATATTCGGTGTTCTAAACTGCCAGAGCCGAATTAGTAGAATTTTACACTGATAACCTTAGGTTGAACGGCTGAAATTCAGCCACCTCCACCACCATAGATGGCGCCATATGGCAGCCATATGATGGGGAAATTTGGCCAAATCATGACCATTGAAACTAAATATCCCAAGCCATCCTTATCTAGGTCATAAAGCCTAGAAAAAAATCTCACCCACCTCCCTTCATTATGCGCCCTCCATCATGCTTCAGCCACCTTCCATTTCTTCTCCTTCTTCTTCCTTTCTTTCCTTACCTCCATGACCAAGAACTTCAAGCTCAAGATTGGAAGCCCTCTTGACCTCAAATCCTCTTGCTCCTTTTATGAAAATTGATCCTCACTTCCTTCTCTACAAAACCCCTCTAACAATTTCATGATTAAGCATCAAATAGAGCCTCCCCACATTCATATGAGCTGCTGCCATGATGAAGGAAGAAGGCTAGGAATTGGTTCTTGGCCTCCTTGCTTCCATACCTTCAAGGATTTCAAGGTAGGTAGCTCAAATCCTTAGTTGTTTGATGTATTATGTGACTATGTGGCTGCTATGTTCCTCTTATGCCATACTTGTATCATGGTGCTTTGATGTTCTTCTAATGTTTTGAGGTGAGGAAACTTGGTTTAAGTTGAGGAATTTATCAAAAACTCAAAAGGGAGCTAGGCAGAATCTGTTTTTGTGAGAAAACCCTACGGCGTCCATACTGGCGGAGTGTACGGATCCTTCTGTAGCCATAGAAAGTGGATGAGTCTATTTTTATATGAAACTATATATTCAGGGCTTTCCATACATATAAAATATAAGGCAATTGGATTAGTATTGAATTAGTTATGAATTTTTGAAGTTTAACCTAGAAATCTGGATTCTTACCTGGGTAGTATGAGTTGAGAAGAATATAACTCACCCTATACAACTCCAAATTAAGTGAAACTAAAGTTGTTTGAAATATAACACATAATATAACATCTCATAAAAATTTCAGAACTAGATTCGTTGCCATTTGTTCCCAGCACACCAATGAAGTTGACTTAAGTTTAACCCGGGCTGGAATAGGGTAGTCCAGCAGGGTCAAGTTTTAGGACTCATAACTCAAAATATACTTAAGCAAATGACATGAAACTTATTTCATTTGAAAGCTTGTTCTGTTAGCTTTAATTGGATATAAATTTCGTATGATTTCACCTAGGTTTATATTTTTAGTGAATTTTTACTTATAAGAACCCAATTCTGGCTAAGAATAGGGCCGTCTGAGATAAAAATTTTATATTTTGAGTTATACAAATCAAAATGAGATGGGACCAAAAAGGTTAGAAACTAGACACAGAATGCTATGACATATTCAAAAATTAGATTCAAATGAGTTGAATTGCAATAAAGGTGGAGTATACCAAACTCGGGCAGAATATATATATATATATATATATATATATATATATATTTACTGGTCCATATTGAGTTGCAAGTTTGTACATTGTTACTGGTTGCCTGGCACTATTCATGGGGAAGCGGACTCGTTCCGTTATGCTGCCGAATTTTCGGCGGGAATTTATGAGAACTTATGCTATGGGTGATTATGCATTGAATATATTTATATTTATATGTCATGTTCATATACGTCATGCATGCAAGTATAATTAGAATATGATATGAGAAGTAAGGTAAGAGACATATCCATGAATGCTCAAAGCATCTGCATGCATGATAAGATATGGAAAGAAAAGGATAATAAGAACTTGCAAAAAGGACGTACCAAGCTACCACGTGAGGCATGGCATAGACCCAGCTAGCGTGGGCCAAAGCGGTACTATCTAAGACTTGGGCCAGCCCTCGACCAGATTTAAAGGGAATAGACCGGTATGAGGGTCGGGGAAAGTAAACCCGTCACTCATGTATAGGTACAAGCTTGGACCTGAAAAGCAGGCTATCATCCAGGGGTGAGAGAGGCCATTTACCTCCGGGGGACCAAGTACAGAATGGCAAGTTTAAGTTGCAAGTTAAAGAAGAGATAAATTAAGTCAAGTGCACTTGCATACACACATCTATATGTGCATCTCCAATTGTCTAGTTAAGTCATAATGCTATTATGATCCTTGTTGAAGCTTATTATGCTATCCATATTTCTATGTTTGTCATATGATATGGCCACTGGTTGTTAAAATATAACCCACTTCGAGAAAGGTGTTTTCAACTTAAAATTGAACCACTATTTGTTTATATGTGCTCATATTTTCATAATAAATCGAAGCGGCTGGAATGTTTATGATTGCACTGTATGAGTAATAGTTTGAGTTTACCTACTGAGAACCTTAGGTTCTCACTGCTTGCTTGTATATTTTTCTTTTCCGTAAACATTCCAGCACCTAAGTTGGAAATCAAGTACGAGGCAGAGCACTAGGGCAGTTTTCTAAGCAAGACTCGGACACAAACCAGACCAAGAAACTATTGAAGCCAGCTAGTGACTAGTCGAAAGCAAGTTCGGTGTATTATGTTAGTCACCATTACTTTTAATTGTAATTATTTTATCCTCTATGTATCAGAGACGACGAAGTTTATGAACTATTAATAAGTAATAAAGTGTGCAATTTAAGGGCCATATATTATATTTTCCATATTTTTAAAGTTTTCTTAGCACAGTGACAACCTCTTAATATAACTCCATGACTTGAGCATGGCTTATATACAAGGGGGTGTTACAACTTCCATCTTGCTTGACAATATATGATGGCTAGGAATGATTAATTATCTTATTAATTGCTTGTGGATTCTTTTCCTACTAAATGTTCTAGTATTTGACTGGTAATCTAGTTGACTATTGATTATGCATATTGATGCAGACCCTCTCTCCTTCATAGCACTTTTGGGATGTTGTAGGACTCCCTCGGGAACACCACCCTGTTGGAAGATTTCTCTCACCCCTTTTTCTTTAGTGTTTTCAGATGGTGCGGATCATTCTCAATATTGAGATGGGCATGGCTTTTGAGCCAGATTTGCTGAATAAGAGGATTCTACTTTACATTGTGGATAGAGTCCTTACCATTACTATTATTAATTACTAGACTTTATATATGCTTTCATGTAGTCAAGGATGCCCCTTTTTGGCATCTCCATCCGACATGCTTGATTTTGCAGTCGTGGGTTGTACATGGGTCGGGCGGGGATAATTAGTAATAGCATAGGCATCCTATCTCTTATTATATTTTGGGGTTATGTATTATGAACTGCTATATATATTCTTTGATGTAGTAGTAGTGATGTATGCTTTTCTATAGTTAATGGCTGCCTTAATTGTGGACTTTTTTGACGAGCATGTGGTAGTAACAATTTCGCTATGTAAAACAAGTAACTAAAGAGTAAAGTTAGTATGAGCAAACAATGAAAAAAAAAAATTACCCTCATAAAATTAAAGGAAGTAAGTTAGTAATACTCTACTGACTAATTATTATCAGAATTAAGTAAGTAAATTAAGCAGTATGATAATAGTTAGTAGTAGGGTGATACATTTGACACCAAGGACAAGATGTTAAAGTTTGATACTAAATCTGATCCTAGTATATTCTTAGGATATTCTTTTGTGTCTAAAACCTATAGGGTTTATAATAAGAAGACTCAGACTGTGAAAAAGACTATCCACTTATCCTTCAAGGAAAAAGAGAAAGATGTTGATCAGAAAGTTCAGGACTTGGAAGAAGAAATGCAGAATTTGTCTCTGAATCATAATGTTCATAATCAACAATCTCTTCAGATAACCACAAGGAATGACACTAAAGATTCTGACTTTCCCTTACATCAACATGTTTTTGTTGACATTTTTGAAGCTTCAAAAAAGCCACACATCAAGAGAAGATATACTGGTACAAGAGATCTGAGAGCTGTTTCTCAAAATCAAATCATTGATGAACCTTTTCAAGGAGTTAGGACCAAACTCTCTGTTAGAACATAATCAAATTTAGCCTTGATCACAGAGATTCAACCAGAATGTATTAATGATGCTCTACAAAGATCAAAGTTGGATTAAAGCCATGAAAGAGGAACTAAATCAGTTTGAAAAGAGTAGATTTGGACTCTAGTTCTTTTGCTTAAAGGACTTTGTCATTGGCACTAAATGGGTATTCAGAAACAAGCTCGATGAAGGTGGCAAGGTGGTCAGAAACAAAAGCAAGGGTAGCAGTTTAAGGATATAATCAACAAGAAGGTATCAATTATGATGAGATATTTGCTCCTATTGCAAGATTAGAAGCTATCAGAATGTCGCTTGCCTTTGCAGCATATAAAGGTTTTGTTTTGTATCAAATGGATGTCAAATCTTCTTTCTTAAATGGTTTCATTTTTGAAGAAGTTTACATTAAACAACCTCTTGATTTTGAAAATAAAACTTTTTCTTGTCATGTTTTTAAGCTGTCAAAAGCCCTGTATGGTTTGAAATAAGCTCCAAGAGCTTGGTATGAAAGACATAGCTTTTTTCTACTTAAAAATAGCTTTAAAAGAGGAAAGATTAATACAACTTTGTTTATCATACATGAGTAAAGTGATTTTCTTGTTGTCTAGATTTATGTAGATGATACAATTTTTGGTGCTACTAATCAAAATCTGTGCAAGAAGTTTTATGAGCTTATGTAGAGAGAATTTGAGATAAGTATGATAGGAGAACTCAAATACTATCTGGGCCCACAAATAAAGCAACAGAAAGATGTCATCCTAATTCATCAAGAACAATATGCCAAGGATTTGCTTAAGAGGTTTGACATGGATTGAGCCAAAAGCATTAGTACTCCCATGCACCCTTCTCAAGTTCTCGAAGTTGATAAAGATGGAGAAAAAGTTTCTAATAAACTTAATAGAGGCATGATTGGATCATTGCTCTATCTAGCAGCTAGTAGACCTGACTTGTAATCAAGTGTAGGGATTTGTGCTAAATTTCAATATAATCCAAAGCAATCACACTTAAATGTTGTCAAGAGAATTATTAGATATCTAGTAAGTACTACTAATCTAGTCTCTGGTACGAGAAAGGTACTGCTTGTGATGTTACATGTTATTGTGAATCTAATTTTACTAGAGATAGAGTTGAAAGAAAAAGCATAGGTGGTTACTGTTGCTTTCTTCAAAAAGCCTTGATAACATGGTCTAGTAAGAAACAGAACACAATTGCTCTTTCAATTGCTGAAGATGAATATGTATCTATAGCAAATTGTTGTGCTTAGATTCTTTGGATAAAGCATCAGTTGAAAGATTTCAACTTGGGGTATACCAAAATCCCTATTCCATGTGATAATACAAGTGCAATTAACCTAGCTAAAAATCCTATTCAGCATTCTAGATCTAAGCATAAAGACATTAAGCATCATTTCATAAGAGATTATGTTAAGAAAGGAGACATTGAGCTAAGTTTTATAAATACAGGAGATCAAATTGCTAATAGTTTTACAAAACCTCTAGTTGAAGATCGTTTCTATTATATAAAGAATCTTTTGAATATGATCAGTTTCTGAGCATGCATTTATATCACATGGATTGTGCCTTGTCCTCAACAAAAAGCTTAAAGCTAAGATTGCTCCATCCAAGTGAAATTCCCTTTTGAAGAAGGATTCTCAAAGAATGATACTCAGAACTTGTTCAGAAAGATTAACTCAGAACATTTCAGAAAGAACAAATTAGAAGGATGTGCAGAACATGTTCAAAAAGATGTAATTCAAAGGTGAATTAGAAAGATTAGTTGAGAAAGATGGGTTCTACTTGGTTCAGAAGGATTTAGAATTATGGGTTTAGAACAATCAGTTTAGAAAATGGTTCAGATCATGGGTTTAGAAAGAAGCTTCTCATCAGAAAGATAATTCATGCCTCTGATCAGAAACCTAATTGAAAAAAGGTTATGACCACTTTAGAAAGTGGGGACTCTTTGGTAACTTTTCACCTTGCCATGTTGTAACCACTAATTGAAGCAGGAAAAACCAAAAGTCTTACATACTCTCAAACATTGTCATTTTAGCCTCGAAATTGTTCAAATTTCCTTAACTTTTGGTCATTTTCTTTAACCACCAAACATTTTACATACTTTGAGACCTTTTATCTTCCAAAGCTATAGAAAACCTAGATACTATTCATCTTCCCTCTTAAACCTTAAACATTCAAACTTCTCACTCTCTGTTTTCCATCTCCAACCCAGACACATTTCCCTTCTTTTCATTCAAGCCTCAACCTTTGTACTTCATCATGTTTGGAAAAGGTGATCAAAGTGTTCCTTACTTTTTTTTTTTCCTAGCCACTAGTTCATTGGCTATTATTTTGCGTTCACAAAAGCTAGTGTAAATCTAGGCATTTCTAGTCTATAGTCAAGTAATACACACACACACACACTATGTAGGAGTTAAGGACTATCATCTAGATCATATATCATAACTCTAACTATAAAACATATTGTGATTCTGATCATAACAGATATCAATACATTGCGTTATCAACTAGCAGCTATCATATTCTCATCATGGCCATATAAACTTTCATTAGGAATTGAACTCAAGGCTTTGCTACTATCATCACTTTAGTTTGTGGCTCGTATGGTCATCATCATCATGTACACATCTGTGAGAGCTCTCATTACTAGGATTAAAGGTGAAAGAAGCACGAGAAGGAGCGTTAAATCGTGTTGTCAAAAACTTTTTCATACCTAAAAACTTAAACAAAATTTCTCAAGTCTTTGGACTTGGATTGCAGAAGCGTTTAAGGCTAGCAACAAAGTTATTATTTTTCACAACAACTTTCTTAGAAAAAGTTCAACAGAAAACACAAAATAATAACACAAGTTATAAAATCTATAAAGAGAAATAGGGATAGAAATAATGCAAGAAAGTTTTATACTGGTTCGGCCATACCACTTGCTTACATCTAGTCCTCAAGAAACTAGTTGGGATTTTATAACCACAAGTATTTGTTTGTACAAGCTTCTCTAAGCTTACAATCGAGTAGTCTTTTCCTAACCTCTCCAAGCTAACAACGACCACTATTGGGATAGGTTACAATAAAAGATTGAAGGTTTGTGTTTGATTAAAACTCATACTAGATCACTCAAAGTGTATAAAACTATTAAGTACAGAGCGGAGTGACTTCTTAGTAATCTCACTAGGAGAATGTTTGCTATTACAAATCAATGAGAAGATTTTCTATCAAGAGAAGTTACAGAAAGTAACTTTCTGGACATTCAGAAGATTGAAAAAGATGAAAGCTTAATAATTAGTAGGATTCTAACAACTTATTCTTCATCTTCAAGATTTATATATAGAAATCAAAATATAGTTGTTGAGTCTGGAGAGTTCAGGACCATTAGTCTTAGACCTTGAGCCAAGAGCTTTTTAGATCCATTAGTCTTAGATTGGAGAGAGAAGTAGGTTGCTTTCTTTCTCAAAAAGTAAGTACATCATCAAAGAGCAAAACTAGCTGTTTGGGTCTACCAACTTTTCAAAGTGTCAGTATTCCTTTTGGATCTCTGTCTTGTCAAGTTTGACCTTTAGAAAACATCCATGAGTCATATAGAGTAAGCTTTGAAAGTGAGATCTTCTTCATGCAAGTAATCTTTTTGAAGATCACCCTTCTGGTCAAGCCTTTTGGACAAATCATCCTTCTAATGTGCTTGTGATCCTTCTAATGACTTGATATCCTTTTGATGACATACGAATATTCTTTTGATGCTTCTTGATATTCTTTTTGTGAGAAAAGTTTTTGATCATAGATTCTCTTGTAAAAAGGTTTTATCTTTAGGAATATATATACAAGATCTATAGGAACCTTTAGTGAATTTTTTTGAAAATGAAATTTTATATGATCTAATTCACTTCATGTGCATTTTGTGTGATCTTATGCTAATAAGACCAAGCACTTGAAAACCATTAGTCTTTACAAAAGATTGTATTAAGGATTGATGTGTTATCCATCAAAACCCTTAGCAAGGTATATCTCAGACCACTTAGTTTCTTCTCAAGGGTTTTGGAGCTTACAATCTCGCCCTTTTTTATGATGGCAAACCAATACTTAAGAAAAATTTTCCTTTTTTTTTTTTTTAAAAAAAACTTTGAAAATGCATAAGCGTTAGTATGGTTTGTGTAAATTTCATTTTTGATTTGAAAACATACTTTTTGAAATTAATCATAAATTGTTATATTATCCAAAAGCTTCAAGATAGTATATAGGATATTATTAGCAGTTAAGAACATCTTGAAAACATACTACCATTTTGATCAAACTACGAAATTTAGCAGATATGCAATTTATATGCTATAATTAGAGCAAACAGTAAAAGACTAAGAAACATAATATATGAGAATTATAACTTATCAACCAAGGCATAATATATGAGAATAAATCATGCATAATCAGATATTAGATCAATAAAGCTGTGATAGATATCAGAGCAAAGTATGCATAATCAAATATTAGAATTATCAACGCATTAACAAAATTATCATAGCAATAACAAAGCAGAAATAGCCTAAGAAAAAAGACAAAGCTGAAATAAATAATCTTGAACAAGAATAAGATAATTCATTAAACAAAAGGAAGATTGTTCGAATTTGTGCAAAATGCAAAATGCAAAAATTAAATGAAGTTTATGCTTTAATTTCTTTAAATTCTTTAAATTCCTAGCTACCCCTCAACCAAAGCTTTTCTCTTCTTCTCCTTCTTTTGACATTAGCAAAAAGATAAGTATGGATCATGGAAGACCATCACCAATTGCCCTTGGAGTCTCCTTTCTAAAGAGCTCTTATCAACTATAGTATTAGATTCTCCATTCTGTCCATCCTTTTTTCTAAGGCATGCTAATTGGCCTATATTGTTTGTTAGTTGGCTAGGATGAGATCCATCTAGACTTTAGTAGCATTAAGAAAGACACTGCCATGAGTTCTAGTGGATTCTTCAGAAGATAACTTCTCAGTGTGGGTAGCTGAAGTCTTTGCAGATTCAAAAGCAGCTTCAAATGCTATTTTGTCAAACCTAGGAGCAGTAGTCAATAGCAATAGGGTGTTAGTAGTAGTTGAGGTAATAGGAATGCCTTAAGAAATAGGAACAACATCAACATGAGCTTCTGTCACCAAGGTTCTTTTTGGTGCAACAACTTCAGCTCTTGTCTCAATCCTTTCAACCACAGTTCCTTCTGGACCAGCAGGAACAATTTGCAGGCTTTGTAGTTGAGTCACACCTTTTGTAGCTTATTGTTTGGACGGTAGTTCCACCCTTCTTATCTCAGAATAAGGATTCACCTCTTCTATTACAACAAAGTGTTGTTCTATCAGTTGAGAGATAGAGGAAATCCTTTGTTCAAATGCTCCAACTCTAGTGGCTCTGTTTCTTTATTTTTCGAGGCAAGCTTTTTTTCTCAACTTGTTTTCTTTTTCTTCTCTTTTGGCTTTTTTGATGGGAAAGGAAGTAGAATCTTGGGAAGTAGCAATAGAACCTTTTTTATTTTCTTCTTCACTTTTCCTTCTGGAACCTTTTTTGATATTGGCTCTTATGGTGCAGGTTCCTCGATGATAATTCCTCTCTTAGTAGGTCTAGTAGCATGAGTAGCAGAAGGGGTAGCAGGGGTTGTGGTAGTATCAGCCATATTAATTGGGTCTGTAGTAATTACAGATACCTCATCTTTAGCCTTTGAGGAAAAAGTGGACTCCTCAGCAAGTTTCATCAGTCTTTTCTTGCTTCTTCTTTCCTCAAGATTACGAGAGAGGCTATTTTCTCTCCTTATTTTCTTTTGCTTGCCTTTCTCATAAGGCTTAGACTTAGACTTTTTAGTGCTGGGCACCACAATAGTAGTAGCAACAATAGCATCTTTCTTCTTCTTACTCTCCTTCTCCTACTTTTTTTCCTAGCCTTAGGGTTTCAATCCCAGAGTAAAGAAGGTTTTCATCATGGTCATAGGTTTTTTATTGTCAGCTCTCAATCCATCTAGAGGCAAATATGCCTTGATGAATAACTTGGTAAGACGCATGCCATAGGGCAAGGTAGCATGTCTTCTCCTTTTAGAACTAATAGTAGAGATGATAAAATCAATAATCAATCTCACTAGATTGATCCATCTTCTAGTCATAAGACAGAACATGACCATTTGATCCATTTTAGTCATAACATCTATGTTCCCACTCCTAGGTAACATAGTGTGTTGAATAATAGAGTAAACAACCCTAATAGGAATAAGTGAATAAGAGGTTCAAATATCTCTTACTCTCATGCTCCTTTTTTTCTGTGAGAGTTTTTGCAATATCTTCTTTAGCAACACCAAGTTCTTCCTATCAAGTTTCTCCACCATCACACAGAATATCAAAATTCAGGGTGTTGGTGATCTTAGCGATATCAAAAGTTAGAACCTGGAGTTCAAAGCTTCCGACAATGCTTCTAACAAAAGTGCTGTCTTCATCAGATATAGCAAGAGTGCTATAGAAGGCAAGAACCACTGTGGTGTAGATGTCCTCAGCAATCCTAAAAAAATCACCCTATCCTTGAAACTCGAAGATATTGAATACCTCTAAAAGAGAGGTAAAGTTCTCCAAGTAAAAACTTTTTCCTTTAGCAATGGGTCTACTGAAGAAGTTGTTTTGGAAGTTGGCATACATTTCATCATCCTCAAACATGTATGGGACACTTTGATGACCTTTGTCAACCATTGAGAAGATACAAAAGCTTAGAACTTGAAAGAAAAGAGAATGTCTTTAGGTTGATGTTAAAGACGAAGGCAGGGAATGTTTAAAGTTTGAGTCTTTGAGGGAAAATGAACAGTGTTTGAACAGTATTAGGAGTTTCAATAACTTGAGAAAAAAAGGGATTTCAAAGTAAATAAATTTATTGGTTAAAAGAAATAACCAAGGGTCATGGAAATGTAAAGGGTTTTGAGGTTGAAACAACAACATTTTGTGTAGGGATAGCTTTTGGCTTTCTTGCTTCATTGAGACATGGCAATGTGGGAAGTTACTTGAGTCACCTATGTTTCAAAACTGCCTTGACTCTTCACATTCATCTTTTTGATTAGAAGCTTGAGTCAATTTTCTAAAGGAAAACATCTTTCTAAACACTTCATATAGAATATTTCTAATTTACCCTTTTTGAATCAACATTCTAAACACATTCTATAGACCATTCTGATCCGAGCTTTCTGAACTACTCTTGAGATGCCTTCTTCGGATGGAAAACACACTTGGCTATTGTAATCTCAGCCTTAAGCTCTTTTCGTGGCTTAAGGGGATAGGATCCATGGGTTATGAATGCATGCTCAGGAACTAATCATATTTAGAAGGTTCTTAATATAGCAGAACCAATCTTCAGCCAAAGGTTTTGTAAATATATTAGCTATTTGATCTTTGATATTAACAAAACTTAGCTCAATATCTCCTTTCTGAACACAATCTCTTATAAAATGATGCTTAATATCTATATGCTTTGATTATAATATTGAATAGGATTCTTAGCAAGATTAATAGCACTAGTGTTATCACATTAAATAGGAATTTTGGTATACATCAAGTTGAAATCTTCCAATTGATGCTTAATCCATAGAATCTGGGCACAATAATTTACTATAGATACATATTCAACTTCAACAATTAAGAGAGCAATTGTGTTTTGCTTCTTGCTTAACCATGTTATCAAGGATTTTCCAAGCAATAGCAACTACTTATGCTCTTTCTTTTAACTTTATCTCAGCAAAATTAGCATCACAATACCTTGTAACATCATAGAAAGTACCTTTTTCGTACTAGAGACCAAAATTAGTAGTACCTACTATATATCTCAGAATTCTCTTGACAACATTTAAATGTGATTGCTTTGGGTTAGATTGAAATCTAGCACAAATGCCCATATTTAATTGTATGTCAAGTCTACTAACTGTGATATAAAGTACTGAACCAATCGTACCTCAAGAAAGTTTATCAAAAACTTTATCTGCATCTTCATCAGCTTCTAGAATTTAAGAAGGATGCATGGGAGTGCTTATGCTCTTAGCTTTGTCCATATTAAACCTTTTAAGCAGATCCTTTGCATAGTTTTCTTAGGGAATTAGGATCCCATGTTTTTGTTGCTTTATTTGCAACCCTAGAAAGTATATGAGCTTTCCTATGATGCTCATATCTAATTCTCCCTGCATAAGCTTAGAGAAACTCTTGCACAGATTTTGATTAGTAGCGCCAAATATAATATCATTTACATAAATCTGAATAATAAGAAAATCATCTTTCTCATACATAATGAACAAGGTTGTATCAACTTTTCATCTCTCAAAAACATTTCTAAGCAAAAAAGAGCTAAGTCCTTCATACCAAGCTCTTGGAGCTTGTTTCAAACCATATAAAGCTTTTGACAACTTAGCATGATGAGGAAAGGTTTCACTTTCAAAACTAGGATGTTGCTTGAGACACACTTCTTTGGAAATAAAACCATTTAAAAAAGCAGATTTAATATTCATCTGATAGAGAACAAAACCTTTGTATGCTGCAAAAGCAAACAGCATTCTGATGGCTTTTAGTCTTGCAACAGGAGTAAATGTCTTGTCATAGTCAATTCCTTCTTACTGATTGTATCCTTAAGCAACTAGCCTTGCCTTGTTTCCCACCACCTTTCCACTTTCATCCAACTTGTTTCTGAGCACCCATCTTTTGCCAATGACATAATGTTCTTTAGCCAATGGAACCGAAATCCAAACTTTACTTTTTTCAAATTGATTGAGCTTTTCTTGCATAGCTTCTATCCAACTTTGATCTTGAAAAGCTTCATGAATACATTCAGGTTGTATTTCAAAAATCAAAGCCATGTTTGATTCTATTATGAAAGAGGAGCTAGTTCTGATTCCTTAAGAAGGTTCTCTAATAATTTGATTTTGAGAGATAACTCTCAAATCCTTGCACCAATATATCTTCTCTTTATAAGGGATCCTTCTGAATCTTCTTAAATATCATCAGAAACATGCTGACGGTTGGAAAGTTTAGAATTGACAACTAAATCTTCAATATTTTCTCTTGTGGCTATTTGAAGGGATTGTTGATTCTAGAAATCATTATTTAGAGATAAATTCTCCATGTCTTTTTCTAGGTCACAAATACTCTAGTCTAGATCCTTCTTTTTTTCTTTGAAAGATACATTTATAGTCTCCTCCACAGCCTGAGTTTTCTTGTTGTATAGCTTGTAAGTTTTTGACATGGAAGAATATCCTAGGAATACACCAAGATCAGATTTAGGATCAAACTTTGATAGCTTATCCTTTATGTCAAGTATGAAGCATTCAGAACCAATACATGAAAGTAAGATATATTGGGTTTCCTTCCTTTCCATAATTCATAGTGGGTCTTTTTGATTAATGGCCTTAAGAAAACACGATTTTGAATGTAGTGAGTAGTGTTAACTACTTCTGCTGAAAATCCCTTTGATAAACCACTTTCAAAAAGCATGGCTTTGGTAATTTCTTGTAAGGATATGTTCTTCTTCTCAATAGCCCTATTTTGTTAAAGAGTTCCAGGAGAAGAGAAATTGTGAGGAATACCATTTTCATTACAAAATCTTTCAAAAACATGGCTTTCAAACTCACGTCCATCATTTGATTGGATGGATGAGATGCAAAAACCTTTTTTATTTTGAACTCTTTTTGAAAACACCTTAAAGGCCTCACAAGCTTCAACTTTATGGACTAGGAATATAATCTATGTGAATCTAGAAAAGTCATTGACTATAACCAGACCATATTTCTGATCACCTAGACTGGTAGTTCTAGTTGGTCCAAAAAGATGTAAAAGCTCACGTGGTCGTGTAGTTGACCTTACATTTTTGCTTTGGAAAGAACTCTTAGTTTGTTTACCCTTTTAGCAAAACTCACAAGTTGAGTCATTGTCAAAGCTAATCTTGGGTAAACCCTTAACAAGCTCTTTTTGAGAAATCTCAGAGATTAATCTCATATGAGCATGACCATGTTTCTTGGGCCACATCCACTTTTTATCTACAAAAGATGATAAGAATTTTACATTTTGATCTAAAAGATCATCTACATATATTACATAAGTATTATCATGCCTTTTAGTAGTAAGAATGATCTTATCTAAGGTGGAGTCTTTAATGGTGCAATGAGAAGGTTCAAACACAACCAACCTTGGCCATAAAACTGGTTAATGCTTAGAAGGTTGTGAGTCAATCCTTCAACTAACATAGCATCATTAATCAAGTCAAAGTTGTTCTTTCAACATTACCTATACCAATGATCTTTGACTTGATTCCATCAACAAATTTTACAACTCCTTTGTCCTTGGGTTTGAGGTTTTTGAACCAAGATCTATTTCAAGTCAGGTGTCTGGAACAGTCACTGTTCAGATACAATTTCATCTCCTTCTGATGATGTGATTTAAGACACACCTGCATAAGAAATAACTTTTACTTTAGGTACCCACATCTTCGTAGGTCCTCTTGGGTTAGTTACCTATTTGGGGTTTTTCACCTTTTGTTTCTTTACTTTTCTTCTTGAAAAGTACTTCTCAGAAGAATGTCCAATAAATATAAGTAGGGACTTTATTTTAAGAATTGTTGGATAGTTTCTCATTCCCTTCCTTCTCATACCCAAGTCCTGATTTTTCAAAATATGGTCTTTGATTGCCAAGTATCAAGTCAAGATTCTTGAAGCCATTCACCATCTTCTCAAGATCATATTTGAGAAGTTTAACTATTTTCTAAAGTTCAGAAACATTAGAAAAATTTTGTAAGCAGATTTAGAAACTTCAGCTTTTAAGGTATCAACATCCTTCTGGAGAATAGTGAATTCTTTGGACTGCATATCTTTTTCACACCTTAGCTTTTCATTCTCCGACTCAAGGTTTTTCAATTCTAGGGATAATTTTTGAAAATTTTTCTTTAAGGCAGCATAATGAGAAGAAATCATTTGAGAATCATCTAGAAATTCATCATAAGCTATCTGAAGCTCATTGTACGAAGGTTCCAGTTTGGGAAGAGTTACCTCATTTTCTTCATCAAAAACTATATCTGCCATAAAGTAGAAATTTGCAACAATTTCCCTTCTTCTTTATCTAGGCCTTCCCGTGTTCCCATCATTGCCTTCTTCTTAGGTGCTTTCTTTCTGGAGCTCTTCTTTAGCTTTGGACATTCTGATCTCAAATGTCCAGGCTCCGTGCATTCATAGCAGATGATTTTGCTTTGCTTTGCCTTTCCCTTCTTATCCTTTTTAGGGACAAATACTTTCTTTTTCTTCCTTTTGATCCACCCCTTAGAGATCTTTTTAGCCAAATGAGCAATATTGTCTTTCTTTTCATCATCCTCATCATTAGAAGGCTCTTCTTCTTCATCATCTATTTCTTTTGAAGCCTTCATGGCTTTTGAAGAACTAAATCTTCTTTGAATGGATTTTAAGGCAATGGACTTGCCTTTTCCGTTAGTCTCCTCAAAGGTTTCATTCAACTCAATCTCATGAGTCTTTAGAGACCCAATGAGAGCATCAAGACTGTGCACATTCAAGTCTTTAACTTGTTGAATGATTGTTACTTTAGGGCGCTAAGCCTTCTTCCCAACCATTTCATCATTAGAATATTTTTTTCCTAATGCCTTTAGCTGATTTATGATGTGCATAAATCTTATTGTCATGTCATCAATATTCTCATGCTCCAGTATTTTGAACATTTCATATTGACGAATTGACATATTGATCTTGGTTTCCTTGACTTGATCAATTCCTTCATGGAGAGTTTTGAGTTTATCCCAGATTTCTTTGGTGAAGTCACATGAAATAATCTTGTCATATTCACTCTTGCTCAAAGCACAAGTGAAAAGATATTGGGCGTTGGCATTCATTGGCACCGTGGCTTTGTGTTGGTTAGTCCATTGGTTTCTAGGCACCAATTTGACTATTACTTGAGGAGGTTGATTAAGATCAACAACTACTGAAGGCATAGGTTGCTCTATGGTTGGAACAAAACCTCCATTCTCTATGATCTCCAATATATCTAGACTTGTTGACTCAATAAAGAGTTTCACTTTGTCCTTCCAATAAAGGTAATCTTCTCCATTAAAATATGCAGGAAAATTTATAGAGTCTCCTTCAGTAATGTGTGTGATTTGTTGTGCCATATCTAAGGATCTTTTTCTTCTACAACTATTTGGAAGCTCAACCCCAGAGGCCAACTCTAATACCAATTGAGGGTGAAAGTAGCATGAGAAGGATAGGGTTGAATCATGCTTTCAAAAACTTTTTCATACCTGAAAACTTAAACAAATTTTCTCAAGTCTTTGGACTTGGATTGCGGAAGCATTTAAGGTTAGCAACTAAGTTATTGTTTTTCACAATAGCTTTCTTAGAAAACATTCAACAGAAAACATAGAATAATAACACAAGTTATAAAATCTATAAAGAGAGATAAGGATAGAAAGTCACTCAAGAAAGTTTTATATTAGTTTGGCCAAACAACTTGCCTGTGTCCAGTTCTCAACAAACTAGTTAAGATTTTATAACCACGAGTATTCTTTTATACAAGCTTCTCCAAGCTTACAATCGAGTAGTCTTTTCCTAGCCTCTCCAAGCTAAACAACCAAGTAGGATTGTCCTAGCCTCTCCAAGCTAACAACAACCACTATCGGGTTAGGTTATAATAAAGGATTAAAGGTTTGTATTTGATTAACACTCACACTAGATCACTTAAAGCATATAAAACAATTAAGTACAGAGTCGATTGACTTCTCAATAATCTCACTAGGAGAATATTAGCTATTACAAAACAATGAGAAGATTTTCTATAAACAGAAGTTACTGAAAATAACTTTCTGGACATTTAGAAGGTTGAGAAAAATCAAAACTTGATAAGATTTTCAATCAGCAAGATTCTAACAACTTCTGCTTCGTCTTCCAGATTTATATAGACTTTAAAATCTAGATATTGAGACTTCAAACCTTGAGCCTAGAGCATTTTAGATCCATTGGTCTTAGACTGGAGAGAAAAGTAGGTTACTTTCTTTCTCGGTAAGTAAGTACATCATTAAAGAGGAAAACTAGTAGTTTGGGTCCACCGGCTTTTCAAAGTGTCAGCGCTCCTTTTGGATCTTTGTCTTGTCAAGTTTGACCTTTAGAAAATATTTATGAGTTGTTCAAAGCAAGCTTTGAGAGTAAGGTATTCTTCAGGCAAATCATCTTTTTGATGTGCTTGTGATCCTTTTGATGACTTACAAATATCCCTCTGATGCTTCTGGATACACTTTTTGTGAGAGGATTTTTTTATCATAGATTCTCTTGTAAAAAGGTTCTATCTTTAGAATTATATATACGAGATATATAGGAACCTTTAGTGGATTTGTTTGAAAGTGAAATTTTATATGATCTAATTCTCTTCACGAGTGTTTAGTGTGATCTTGTGCTTAAAAGAACGAACACTTGAACAAACCATTAGTCCTTACAAAAGATTTTATTAAACATTTATTTGTTATCAATCAAAACCCTTAGCAAGGTATATCTCATACCACTTATTTACTTCTAAAGAGTATTGGAGCTTACAAGGATGTCCTCTAGCCCAATTATGAATGTCCCACCGATGCACTCTAAGGTGGGGTGAAGGTGTCACTTGTAACATCTACCACGAGTTCCAATTTCCGACTTCATCTTCATGTTCAAATAATTTTTTTTTCCGATTTCCGACTTCATCTTGAAGTTTCAAATTATTTCTAATTTTCGACTTAATCTTCAAGTTTCAAACTAAATGGAGTATTTCCGAGTTCCAACCTCCGACTTCGAGTTTCAAATATATTGTACATAATTTCCGACTTCCGACTTCATGGTTCAAAATAAAGTGTGTTGTATGATTTCTGATCTCCGATATTGTGTTTCAAATAAGTTGTGCATGATTTCTGACATCTGACTTTTCTTCCAAGTTTCGAATAAACTAGACAATATTTCCGATATCCGATTTCATCTCCAAGTTTCAAATAGATGGTCATGAGTTCCGACTTTACGCAGAATCGAGATGAGTTCGGATTTCAGATACAATGGAAATGAGTTCCATTGTTTAGGCGACATGGAGAATAATTTAGCCACAAAAGCGGGAGACATGGTTGAACTTTACCCACAAAATTTTAGCCAATCAAAACTCACAAAGCCAACTATCACCTCGAAGCTTTTATAATTCATTTCTTTCTTTCTCCCTTCAGCCTAACTTGCGCTGCCTTCTCCTTTGCTTCAGCTCTCTTCTTCTCTTCGTCACTCACCTAACTCCATCCAACCTTCAAGCTCAATCAAGTTTTATTGATTCAAACTCCAAAATCAAGCCTAATCACATAACAAGAGGTAGAGGTTCAATTTAGTTCTTGTTATTCTGATTGTGGATGGTTGCTTTTGATTTTATTTTCTTACTTCTTGATGTGATTAGTGAATGAAAATGATAATCTTTAGCTAGTTGTTGGTTGTTTTTGTGTTTAAATTTGATTAAGGAATAGGAAAGGGTGAGGATAGGAAGATGTGAGAGGCTGGAAGACCAATTTCCCTTGGCAGTCTGTACAACAGAGTGTATGGCTTTGCCTGCAGCCGGTTAAATCCAATGAAACTATTTTTATATGAAATTAGACATTCAGAGGTTTCCATACATATATAATATAAGGCCATTGGATTAGTATTAAGTGAGATATGAATTTTTGAAGTTTGACATAGGAATCAGGACTTTCATCCGGGTAGTGTGAATTGAGAAGGGTGTAACTCATCCTACACAACTCCAAATTGAGTGAAACTAACTTTGTTAGAAAGCTTGCACGTAGAGGAACATTCCATAATAAAATTCTGAGTTTGTTACGATCCCATTTGTTCCTAGTAGTTCGAGGAATTTGCCCTATGTCCAAACTAGGCCAAAATAGGGTAGTTCAGGAAAGTCGAATTTCGGGGCTTATAACTCAAGCCCTACTAAGTCAAATGGAATGGAAGATTTTGCAAACGAAAGGTTACCCTGTTAGCTTTAATATGAGACCAATTTTGCATGATTTGAATTAGTTTTCGATTTTTAGTAGATTTTTACTTTTAAGTGTGTAATTCTAGCTAGCTACAGGGCAAGCCGGGATAAAACCTAAATAACTTAAGTTATATTTATCAAAATTAGATAGGACAAAAGAGGTTAGAAAATAGACATATAACACTTGAACATATCCAAAATTCAGGTCCAGATGAGTTAAATAGAAATTGTGGCTTGATTTACAAAATCGAGTTGAATGATTATGCTAAGGCAGTAACCTTGTCTTAATGTGACTAACATTCCTATGAGTTTAATGTTGAATTATGAATGAAATGCTATGATTTCTTTGATAAGTTGGTGTACTGAGTACTGGCACTATTCATGGGGAAGCGGACATGTTCTGTCATATCGCCGAAATTTCGGTAAGACTTATGCTTGAGTCATAAGATACATGTGCATTTTCAAGAAAGTCATTAAGCTTATGTTATGATAAACATAAAGATTATGTTATGATGAAAGTTCCATGACACTTGGGCCAGCCCCGGAATAAAGTTAAGGGGAATAGATCAGTGGGGAGGTCGGGGAAAGTAAACCCAGCATTCCTGTATAAGAATGAGCTCGATCCTAAAAAGCAGACTATTACTCAGGAGTCTAAAATGGCCAAGAACTCTCAGGGGACCAAGTAATGGAAAAGTTTATGAAGAAAGGTTCAAGAATAAGTTTTGCATGATTACATTAAATGGATGATTATATTGAACAGTCATTACAAGTTGTTTACTGTTTGTCTGTTATATTTACTTACTGCTATATGTTCATTTATTCTGCTTATTATTCTGTGTTTTACTGTTAGTAGTCTATTCTGTTTCTTATGCTATCTTAAGTAAAACTGAACCTTGCCTCGGACTAGACGTTTTCTTAAACTTATTAAATTTGGACAGTTCAGTTTAATCCCATATTTTTATAATTAAATAAAAATCGAGGCAACTAAGAATGAATGTGACGTCACTTAAACACTGTACGTGAGCCCTACTAAGAATTTCTTTAAATTCTCACCTCATTTTGCATTTCCGCATCATTCTCAGACGCTGGTGATGGACTCGATGGCCACTCTGTTTATTAAGCTCACTGACTTGCAGCTCCACCAGGACCCTGAGTTGGACACGTTGTACTTAGCTGGCTCCCGCCATTTCCGTCTCTACTTTTTAGCAATAGGAATTTTGTTGTTCCTTTATTTCACTTTGCTTTTGAAACATATATTTATAAATTGAAGCTTTGGCTTCCAACTTACATAGGTATATATACACCTAATGATATATTTCCTGTCTTTATTCTTTTCTGTAATGCTAATCATGTTTATTACATAAAGCGTCCTATTTCATAGGTATATTCGTCAAACATATACATATATATCAAAGAAAAAGAGAATATAATATAATGAATATAGCTTTAGACGGAGAACTAATACGGTAACGTGACCTATCCAATTTCATGCTATGACTTAAGCATAACATAAGTTGGTAGGGTGTTACATTTTTGGTATCAGAGCAGTTCATCCTATCTAAGGCCTGAGGATTGGACTGACTATATTTCGTGCATATTCTGTATTTTAAACTGATGATATGCACTAGATCTTGCCTATATGGTTGAGATATAGGTGTGCATGTGTAAGAAGGGCCTGACCGAGTGAGCTGTTATTTACTAGCACATTAGACTTAGTGTTGAGCCTGATCAACTCAATAACTTTTGTTTTCTGTGCTCAGAACTTAATGGCTTCCGGAAGGCGAGGTAGGCCACGCACAGAACCTACTCAAGGGAATCCCGCTGATCTTATGGATACGGTATGAGAAATGGCTCATGCGATGCGGGAATAGGCTGCAGCAGCTCACTAGATGATGGATCAATTAGGCAGGCGACCTGAGGCAAGCTGCGGAGGAAACCCACATGGCCCAGAAGCTAATCTAGACTATCTCAAATTTGCTGAGTTCAGAAAGACAAACCCGCCCAGCTTTCGAGGGGCATATGACCCTGATAAAGCTGACGAATGGATCAAAGCCATGGAGAAGATTTTCTCTGTTCTGGATTGTTCGAATCATCAGAAGGTGACTTTTGCCACCTATATGCTCGAAGCAGATGCAGAGTTTTGGTGGAATGGCGTATGAAGGCTATTTGAAGAATCTCATATGGCAGTCACCTGGATGGTGTTTAGGGATGTATTTTACCAAAAGTACTTTCCTGCCTCTGTTCAAAATGCCAAGGAACTCGAATTTATGCAGCTGCACCAAGGAAACCGGATGATATTTGAATATATTGCCAAGTTTGAAGAGTTATGCAAATTTTCTACAATTTACCAGAGGAACCCAGATGAAGCGTGGAAGTGCGTCAAATTCGAAGGAGGGTTGCGAGAAGATATTCTTGCCGCGATAGGGCCAATAGAGATTAGAGATTTCCCCACACTGGTAAATAAGTGCCAACTTGTGGAAGATTGCAATTTGAAATTGGCTGCAGCTAGGGCATCTGGTGGTGGTTTCAAGAAGGGATTGGCACCGCATGGCCCAAGATTCAAGCCCAACGTACAACAGCAGAGGATTCTTGCCGCGATAGGGCCAATAGAGATTAGAGATTTCCCCACACTGGTAAATAAGTGCCAACTTGTGGAAGATTGCAATTTGAAATTGGCTGCAGCTAGGGCATCTGGTGGTGGTTTCAAGAAGGGATTGGCACCGCATGGCCCAAGATTCAAGCCCAACGTACAACAGCAGAGGAGATTCCCATTGGCAGGCAATAAAGGCAAGCAGCCCCAAAGGCCCTTTCCGAATCCAACTTGCACGAAATGCGGTAAGAATCACGGTGATTGGCTGTGTTTGGCGGGCCAAAATGTCTGTTATGGGTGTGGCAAGCCAGGCCACAAAATTTATGAGTGTCCAACCAGGAATCCACCACAGCCGTCTCGACCCCAATGTCAAGGACGGGTTTTTACGATGAATGCAGAAGAAGCTGACAAGTCTGAGGAACTAATCCAAGGTACCTGTGAAGTGGACAGTAAGACTCTAACTGTACTTTATGATTTGGGTGCCTCCCACTCATTTATTTCTCATGACTGTGTGGCCATTTTGCGATTACCGATTTTTAAATTGCCTTACGATTTACTAGTTTCTACTCCTACCAATGAACCTATTAAAACTGGTCAAATTTGCATCAATGTACCTCTTCGAATTGAGGGTAGGACCTTTGTAGCTAATTTGATTTGTCTTCCTCTGTCTGGCCTTGACATAATTCTGGGCATGGACTGACTTTCCGCCAATCGAGTCATGCTCAATTGCTCCGATAAGATGGTGGTATTCCCCTCTGTCTCATCTTCTGAATCCCAAGCCTCAACACTCTTTTATCTGAAGTCTTTATTAGTAAACTATAGTGGGTCGAAGAGTCAGGGATACATCCTCTTGTCAAGCAATGTGATGAAAGTTGAACAAAAACTAGAGGAAATCTCAGTTGTTAAGAAATATCCTGATGTTTTTCCAAAAGATATTCCTAAGTTCTCTCCTGAGAGAGAAATTGAGTTTACCATCAAGTTGGTTCCAGGTGCGGGACCAATATCTATAGCTCCGTATCGAATGTCACTTTGGAGCTGACAGAACTAAAGAGATAGATCAAAGAGCTTTTGTAAAAAAGATTCATACGGCCAAGTGCGTCGCCATGGGGAGCTCCAGTCTTGTTGGTCAAAAAGAAATATGGGAGCATGCACCTATGCATGGATTATAGGCAATTGAATAAAGTGATGATCAAGAATAAATATACCCTGCCAAGGATTGATGATCTCATGGACCGACTACAAGGTGCAACAGTATTTTTCAAGATCGATTTGCATTCTGGATATCATCAAATTCGAGCTCGGGAACAAGATATCCCTAAGACAGCCTTTCGAACTCGTTACGGATACCATGAGTATACTGTGATGTCATTTGGCCTGACCAATGCACCAGCAGTATTCATGGATGAATCGAATATTCTGCCCATATCTGGACAAGTTTGTAGTGGTTTTCATCGATGACATACTTGTCTACTCGAAGACGGAGCGAGAGCATGCGGAACACTTGCGGCTAGTTCTGCAAATTTTAAGAGGAAAGAAACTCTATGCTAAGTTTTCCAAATGTGAATTTTGGATGAAAGAGGTAAAATTTCTCGGCCATGTGGTATCCTATGGAGGAATCTCCATAAACCCCAGTAAAGTGGAAGCAATTCTAAATTGGGAAAGGCCGACCACAGTCACTGAAGTTAGAAGTTTGCTGGGCTTAGCTGGATATTACAGGCGATTCGTTAAGGATTTTTCTCGAATAGCTTTACCCTTGACTGAGCTAACCAGGAAGAATGTTCCATTTGAATGGATGCCGGAGTGCGAACAGAGTTTTGAAGACTTGAAGAGAAGGTTGACTACGATGCCAGTGTTAGCCTTGCCAGACCCTCGTGGACCATTTGAGGTTTATTGCGATGCTTCCAAACAAGGATTAGGATGTGTGTTGATGCAAATTGGAAATGTGGTCGCATATGCCTCCAGACAATTAAAGCCACATGAAAAGAATTATCCTACACACGATCTCGAATTAGCCGCAGTAGTGTTTGCCTTGAAGATATGGAGACATCACCTGTATGGTGTAAGGTTCAAGGTCTTCTCTGATCATAAGAGTTTGAAATATCTCTTTGATCGAAAGGAATTAAATATGAGGTAGCGAAGGTGGATGCAACTTCTTAAGGACTACGAATTTGAATTGAAATACCACCTAGGTAAGGCAAACATTGTGGCAGATGCTTTGAGCAGGAAATCGTTGACCACAGCCTGGATGATGATTAAAGAGACGGAGCTTATTGAGAGCTTTCGAAATCTTAATTTGGGAATCCTTATAACTTCCAAGGCCATTCAGTTACACCAGATTAAGATAGCCAGTAGCTTTAAGGAATAGATTCGGCAAGCCCAGCAGCAGGATGCTAATTTTCAACATAGAATTCACCTTGTGCAATCAGGAAAATTAACGGATTTTGCTTAAGATAAAGAGGGTATATGGTGACACCGTGACAGGGTGTGTGTACCCGAGGGAAATGATCTCCGGAGGAGAATCTTGGAGGAAGCACATAAAGGTGAATTTACTGTACATCTCGGCATTACTAAAATGTATCAAGACCTCAAGAGAATGTTTTGGTGGCCAGACATGAAGTCAGACGTGCCAAGCTTCATGAGCAAGTGCTTGACTTGTCAGAAGGTGAAAGCGGAACATCAGAAACCCTCTGGTATGTTGCAGCCCTTGGAAATCCCTGAGTGGAAGTAGGAGAGTATCTCCATGGATTTTGTAATGGGATTACCAAGAACGTCAACAGGACATGATGCCATATGGGTCATTGTGGATAGATTAACCAAATCTACTCACTTTTTACCCATTCGAGCAAATTATCTGTTGGAAAAATTAGCTCAGCTATACATTCAAGAGATTATAAGGTTGCATGGGAACCCTTCAACCATTATCTCTGATCCGGACCCAAGGTTTACTTCATGGTTTTGGGGAGCCTTACAAAAGGCGTTTGGTGCTAAGTTGTGCCTAAGCACTGCATATCACCTACAAACGGATGGCCAAACAGAAAGAACAATTCAAACCTTAGAAGACATGCTGCGAGCCTATATATTGGAGCAATGTGGGAATTGGAATCGATACTTGCCATTAGCCGAATTTGCATACAACAATAGCTATCATGCTAGCATCGGCATGGCTCCTTACGAAGCGTCGTATGGACGAAAGTACCAATCTCCACTGTGTTGGTACGAAACAGGAGAATCAACTCTATTGGAGCCTGATTTAGTTGAGTAGACCACTGACAAGATCAAGAAGATACGAAATAAGATGCTTATCGCTCAAAGCCATCAAAAGAGTTATGTGGATACCAGGAGGAAACCTCTGGAATTTCAAGAAGGAGACCACGTATTCCTGAAGATTACGCCTACAACAAGGATAGGTAGAGCCATTAAGGTCAAGAAGCTAAGTCCTCACTTCATTGATCCCTTCCAAATCTTGAAGCGAATCGGATCAGTTGCATATCGAGTCACTTTGCCTCTACATTTGTCAAACCTTCACGATGTTTTCCATCTTCCTCAACTTAGAAGATATCAGCCTAACCTTACACACTTGCTAGAACCCGAATCAATACAGTTAAATGAGGACCTGACTTTCCATGTACAGCCAGCACGGATCGTAGACAGAAGCAGCAGACAACTTCGAAACAAAACCGTGCAGCTAGTAAAGCTAGCATGGGGAAAAGGAGACGCTGAAGACTACACATGGGAATTAGAATCAAAATGAGGAAATAGTATCCTGAACTATTCTCAGGTACTAAATTTTGAGGACAATTTTTTTTTTTAATGAGGGTGGTAATGTAACATCCATCACGAGTTTCGATTTCCGACTTTATCTTCAAGTTCAAATAAAATTTTTTTTTTGATTTCCAACTTCATCTTGAAGTTTCAGATTATTTCCGATTTTCGACTTAATCTGCAAGTTTCAAATTAAATGGAGTTATTTCCGAGTTCCAACCTCCGACTTCGAGTTTCAAATATATTGTACATAATTTCCGATTTCCGACTTCATGGTTCAAAATAAAGTGTGCTGTATGATTTTCGATCTCCGATATTGTGTTTCAAATAAGTTGTGCATGATTTCCGATATCCAACTTTGCTTCCAAGTTTCGAATAAACCAGACAATATTTCCGATATCCGATTTCATCTCCAAGTTTCAAATAGATGGTCACGAGTTCCGACTTTATGCAGAATCGAGATGAGTTCCGATTTCAGATACAATGGAAGCGAGTTCCACCTTTTAGGTGACGTGGAGAATAATTTAGCCACAAAAGCGGGAGACATGGTTGAACTTTACCCACAAAATTTCAGCCAATCAAAACTCACAAAGCCAACTACCACCTTGAAGATTTTATAACTCATTTCTTTCTTTCTCCCTTTAGCCTGACTTGCACTGCCTTCTCCTTTACTTCAGCTCTCTTCTTCTCTTCTTCACTCACCCAACTCCATCCAACCTTCAAGCTCAATCAAGTTTTATTGATTCAAACTCCAAAATCAAGCCTAATCACATAACAAGAGGTAGAGATTCAATTTAGTTCTTGTTATTCTGATTATGGATGGTTGCTTTTGATTTTATTTTCTTACTTCTTGATGTGATTAGTGAATGAAAATGATAATCTTTGGCCGTTGTGGGCTGTTTTTGTGTTTAAATTTGATTAAGGAATAGGAAAGGGTAAGGATAGGAAGATGTGAGAGGCTGGAAGATCAATTTCCCTCGGCAGTCCGTACAGCGGAGTGTACGGCTCTACCTACAGCTAATTAAATCCAATGAGACTATTTTTATATGAAATTAGACATTCAGAGCTTTCCATACATATATAATATAAGGCCATTGGATTAGTATTAAGAGAGATATGAATTTTTGAAGTTTGACCTAGGAATTAGGACTTTCATCTGAGCAGTGTGAATTAAGAAGGGTGTAACTCACCCTACACAACTCCAAATTGAGTGAAACCAACTTTGTTAGAAAGCTTGCATGTATAGGAACATTCCATAATAAAATTTCGAGTTTGTTATGATCCCATTTGTTCCCAGTGGTTCAAGGAAGCTTCCCTATGTCCAAACCAAGCCAAAACTGGGTAGTTCAAGAAGGTCAAATTTCGGGGCTTATAACTCGAGCCCTACTAAGGTAAATGGAATGTAACTTTTGAAAATGAAAGGTTATCCTGTTAGCTTTAATATAAGACCAATTTTGTATGATTTGAATCAATTTTCGATTTTCAGTAGATTTTTACTTTTAAGTGTGTAATTCTGGCTAGCTATAGGGCAGGCCGGGATAAAACCTAAATAACTTAAGTTATATTTATCAAAATTAGATGGGACCAAGAGGTTAGAAAATAGACACATAACACTTGAACATATCCAAAATTTAGGTCCAGATGAGTTAAATAGAAATTGTGGCTTGATTTACAAAAACTGGGTCGAATGATTGTGCTGAGGTAGTAACATTATCTTAATGTGACTAACGTTCCTAGGAGTTTAATGTTGAATTAAGAATGAAATGCTATGATTTCTTTGATAAGTTGGTGCACTGAGTACTGGCACTATTCATGGGGAAGTGGACATGTTCCATTATGCCGCCGAAATTTTGGTAAGACTTATGCTTGAGTCATAAGACACATGTGCATTTTCAAGAAAGTCATTAAGCTTATGTTATGATGAACATAAAGATTATGTTATGACGAAAGTTCCATGATACTTGGGCCAGTCCTAGAACAAAGTTAAGGGGAATAGCTCGGTGGGGAGGTCGGGGAAAGCAAACCCGGCATTCCTGTATAGGAATGAGCTCAATCCTGAAAAGCAGACTATTACCTAGGAGTCTAAAATGGCCAAGAACTCCTAGGGGACCAAGTAATGGAAAAGTTTATGAAGAAAGGTTCAAGAATAAGTTTTGCATGATTATATTAAATGCATGATTACATTGAACAATCATTACAAGTTGTTTACAGTTTGTCTGTTATATTTACGTACTGCTGTATGTTCATTTATTCTGCTCATTATTCTGTGTTTTATTGTTAGTAGTCTATTCTGTTTCTTATGCTGTCTTAAGTAAAACTGAACCTTGCCTCGAACCAGACATTTTCTTAAATTTATTGAATATGGACAGTTTAGTTTAATCCCATATTTTTATAATTAAATGAAAATTGAGGCAACTGAGAATGAATGTGACGTCGGTTAAACACTGTATGAGAGCCCTATTGAGAATTTCTTTAAATTCTCACCTCGTTTTGCATTTCCGCATCATTCTCAGATGCTGGTGATGGACTTGACAGCCACTCTGTTTATTGAGCTCACTAACCTGCAGCTCCACCAGGACCCTGAGTTGGACTCGTTGTACTTAGCTGGCTGCCGCCATTTCCGTCTCTACTTTTAAGGAATAGGAATTTTGTTGTTCCTTTATTTCACTCTGCTTTTGAAACATATATTTATAAACTGACGCTTTGGCTTCCAACTTACATATGTATATATACAACTAATGATATATTTTCTGTCTTTATTCTTTTCTGTAATGCTAATCACGTTTATTACATAAAGCGCCTTGTTTCATAGGTACATTCGTCAAACATATACATATATATCAGAGAAAAAGAGAATATAATATAATGAATACAGCTTTAGACGGAGAACTAATACGGTAACGCGACCTATCCAATTTCATGCTATGACTTAAGCATAACATAAGTTGGTAGGGTGTTACATCACTAGATTGATGTCCCATCGATCCACTTTGAAGTAGGGCCAAGGCATCACCATAGACCCTACCAATGATCGTACCACCGATCTACTTGAAAGTAGCACCAATACATCACTAAGTGAATGTCCCACTGATCCACTTTGAGGGAGGCCAAGACATCCACTAAATCTTTTAGAGTTCTCATATAATTATTTCCTTTGGATATAATAGAACTCATGCATGTTAAAGTCATATAAGTCAATTTCTATAATCTTAATTGACATACCTTCTAAATAGAATAACTTTAAACTTATCCCAACACATACTACCTTATTCATGGCCGAATGATAGAAAATTCCAACCAAGGATAAGTATCATATTCATAGAACGTGGGTAATAGCCGAAATATCATCAAATAAAGCATCAATATCACATTATAGTCTTTTAAAGATTCACACATGAACACTAACAATCACTTTCTAACAACCATTAAAAGCATGAAAACTAATTCAAAAGCATCAAAGAAAATCTGTATGTTCATAAGAAAACCTCATTCTTTACCTCCTCTAATCTTAGCCAAGACACATTCTAACACCTATAAGAGGTCTTTTCATTCCAATCTAACTTTCAAGATCAAATCTTAATACATACTGATCATGCAATTTTGAGATAAATCAAAATCCTCAAGCACTAAAGTAATTAATTTAAGCTACTAAATGAACAAGATAAAACATCTAAATAAGCATTTTGGTTATGAAAACTGAAACCCCATATTAAAGAAAAATAGAACAAGCAATAGAATCAGATAAAACATTGAATGTTTAAGAAGCAAATCCCTAGCCCTAGCTATTGTCTATTCATGATCAAGCCTAAGACTGTCAACTTCCTTCATTACCAAGAGACCTCGTGTAACGTCCTCCTCTGTACAGTACTATGCTTAAGTCATAGTACCTCACTCTGGAGTTGTTACTGTTACATGATGGACCTTACTTGACAGCAACTTCAGCCGTCTTAGAATCTTCTTGAATGATCTGGAGATAACACAGAAACAAGAGTGAGAATTTTAAATTCTCAGTAGGGTTCGCTAAGAAATTTTGTATGGTGTCATCATTATTATCTCCAGCTACTTCGATTTATTATGAAAAATGTGAACATGTTAACTAGACCATTCAATTTTATAGTTCGAAAAATACATTGTCTGAAGCAAAATTCATTTTATTCATGCACTTGTCATTTGGGAGAGCCAATACACGAAAAAGTCATGAAGCATATTACGAATAATAACTATAACATATTAAAATATAATAACACTAACATACTGGAAACTTGAAATTTGCATCTGCCTTCACTTGTACTTGAATTGATGTAGATATACATAATTTTCTTTTCTTTCTTGGTCTTTCTTTACTTGTCATGCACATTCCAGAGTATGATCACCATCTTATACTCCATCGGAGTGTGATCGCCATGTCACATTCCTTAGGATGTAGTCATCATGCCATATTCCAGAGTACAATCGCCATGTCACACTCCTTAAAATATATTCATCCTGCCACGTCCCAGAATATGATCATCATGTTATACTCCCTCAGGATGTGATCACCATGTCATATTCCTTAGAGGTGGGATCCTTATGCCACATTCCGGAGTATAATTGCCGTGTCATACCCTATCAGAGCATGATCGCCATGTCACATTCCTTCGGAATATAGACTCATTATCATATTTTTTATCATAAAATCATAAATATCTAGGCTTCGTACCTTAATCTCAAACAATAATACTTGCTTAGTATTCATACACGTCACATAACAATATTAACACAACAACCTTTAGAACTATCACTAACTTCAGGAAATTAGTGACATAGATAACGGATCGAGTCTGCTTTCCCGTGAATAGTGCCAGGCTACCAGTAAAACCAATCAAGCAAAAGTTCAACATAGAGTAACAAACATGTCTCATTAATGTCAATCATTTAGGGGTTGGACCCTTATATATCACAATAATATCAATTATGTAGGGATTGGATCCTTATGTCTATTCTGCCCATTATACCTATTCTGCATGGTTTTTGTAACTTAGGCCATAAATTTATTTTAGCTCATTTAGACCTGAATTTTGGATATGTTAAAGTTTCATGTGTCAAGTTTCTAACCTCTTTGGTCCCATCTAATTTTGATAACTATAACTCAAGTTATTTAGGTTTTATCTCGGCTGCCTGCGGTGGCGAGTGCACACTTGAAAGTAAAAATCTACTAAAAATCGAAAACTGACTCAAATCATACGAAATTGGTCTCATATTAAAGCTAACAGCTTTCATTTGGAAAAAGTTCCATTCCATTTGACTGAGTAGGGCTCGAGTTATAAGGCCCGAAATCTGACCTTCTTGAACTGCCCTGTTTTGGCCCGGTTTGGACATAGGGCGACTTTCGTAGAACACTGGGAGCAAACGAGACCTTATCTAACTCTGAAATTTTTATGGGACATTCTTCTATGTGTAAGCTTTCTAAAAAAGTTAGTTTCATTCATTTCCAAATAGTATAGGTCGAGTTCTATCCTGAAAAACCCAGTCTGCCCAGAATCAAAGTCAAAAACCTAGGTTGAAGTTCAAAAATTCATATCTCTCTCAGTACTAATCCTATGGCCTTATATGATATATGTATAGAAATCCCTGGATGTCTAGTTTCATTTAAAAATGGTTTCATCAAATTTAATTGGCTGTTGGCGGAGCCATTACCTCCATGTCTGAGGCTACTTGAGGGTTTTTGGTCCTCCAGCCTCTCAGCTCTCACTAATTTCATCCTTTCTTGCTTCCAATTCGAATTTAACCTCACAACCAGCCATATATCATCATAATCATTCAATCAATACATCAAAAATTAAGAAAATAAACTACCACCAGCCATCCAAGATTAGGAAATCAAGACAAGAATTAAACCCCTACCTCTTGTTATGTTGTAATTTGGCTTGATTTTGGAACTTGGATGAACAAAACTTGGTTGAGCTTGATGGTTTGATGGAGTTGAGTGAGGGAAGAAGAGAAGAAGGGAGCTGAAAGGAGGGGAGAAAGTGGCGCATAATTGGCTGAATGAGAGGAGAGGAAAGTGTTATAAAGCATGGAGTGGTAGTTGGCTCCTTGAAATTTGATTGGCCAAGAATACAAGGCTGATTTTTAGCCAACTTTCCTCATGTTTTGTGGCCTTGTTTGCGCCACTTTGGTGGGTTAAGTGGCTGAGTTCTCAGCCACTTAAAGTAGGGTTAGTGAGTTAAAATTCTATTGGTTCGGTTCTGACAGTTTAAAATACCGTAATCTTACCGATTTCCTTTAAATCGGTAAAACGGTGTTGAAGAATTTTGTGAGGTTTTTATAAGTTTCTATCTTAGTCCTAATTTCTCTAATTTAACCTCTAATCAACTTCTAGTTAACCTCTAATTAACTTTTTAATTAACTCTACAAACTCAATAAAATCGAGTAAATTGATTAATAGTGTACATTAAACGTTTTTTGCAAATTTTGGGGCCTTCTGTTTCTATTTTTCAAGGCTAATGGCATTTTCGTAATTATAGGTAAGTCTAGGGGCATCCCATCTCATTTCACATATGGATACCTCCGTGGCTCAATCGGCCGAGGTTTAGGTTTCTACGTTTTCGCTACGTGATTTTGCTTCGTTTAAAACCTTATTCTGCTAATTCTATTGACATAGGGACCTAAATGTTATTTTCTAAAAAGTTTAGGGGCAAAGTGGTGAATAACAAAAGTTTGTTGTTATTATTTCCTATTACGTTATATGGGGATGTTACACCTCGTCTCCAACAACCTCTATAAGCCCAACAATTAGATCGTTGCATTATCCAACTATAAGTTGTTGCTAGGTCACCTATTCACATCCCTGCTATCGTCAACCCACACCATCGCCTAGCTACTGCTACCCATGGTTGTTCCTTGCACCTCTACTTGTCTTTGCCAGTCCTGTCCACCTAACTATTATCATTAACCACCCTAAGCCACCCTTCTTCTTCGCCACAAACCACCACCCATTGCTGCCCTAAATTGACCAGCCTCATGCCAATTACCCTCACATTGTCTCAACCTTGAACCAGACCCGTAGCCAACCACCATATCCTACCATGATAGTTATTCCTCTTATCTAGAACTAGGCCATCGCCTATGCCACTGTCATCACTTTCCATGGAGCATCGCCATTTTCTTTGTGTTGTACTCATACCCTCCAAAGACGTTAAGGACTTTCTTATTCACCCTCATTCTTATCTATTTATTTCCTTTCTTTTTTTCCTATTATGTTAAGCAATTAATTTAAAATATAGTTTAGTTTAATTAATTTCACTTTTACACATAATCTATAAATATTAATAAGCATAAAATTAATTTAGATACCTAAAAAGTAAGTATTAAAAGTCTTTTCATAAAGCACTATTTAATGAGTATAGTTAGCTTATTTTCCTTATTTTAGTCCTTTATTTTAAAAAGTTATAAATTTATTAAAATTTCATTTCTAAAATAATTTATTATGATTTAAGGTATCATTATAAAATTTCCATAATTTTTAAATTTTTTATCATCATTTTTTGGTCATATTACTCATTATCTAGTAGCTTTTGGTGTTCTTAGCTATTGCCATTTTTCTAACGTTATTAGAAAAATTCATCAATATTTTAAATTTAACTGTCTCAAATAATCTAACTTAATTATATGATGTCAAAATATTATTTTATATTTTTTTCGAATCCTTGCTAGAGTTTCTCAAGCTATATTAACATTTGAAAATAGAAATACCTAGGAGTATATTCCAAAAAGATTGAATAGATGCAAGTACTTGGCCTTCATTGCCTCTTTTGCTTACTAAGTTGCTTCCTCTTCATAATGATTCCTCCATATCACCTTTACCGATGCTACTTCGCCCAAGCACAGTTTTTCACCTGTCAATTTACAATAGCTACAGGTTCTTTCTCACATGATAGATTCTCATCTAATTGAACTGCTTGTGGGGCTAAGAAATGAGATGGGTCAGGTACATATTTCCAAAATATGGAGACAAGGAACATAAGATGAATCATGGATAGTTCAGGTACCCTATCTACAATTTCAAACAGACCGATGTAGTGGGGACTAAGTTTCTTATATTTCCCAAACCTCATCACTCCCTTCAATGGAGAAATTAAAAGGAATACATGGTCACCTACCGAAAACTCAAGGTCACATCTCTGATGGTCGACATAAGCCTTTTGCTTGCTTTGTGCAGCCAATGGTCATTCTCTAATTGAGAAAACCATTTTCCAAAGACTCTTGGAATAAGTTTGGCCCCAACAACTTGGCTTCACCATTCTTAAACCACCAAATTGGGGACCTACAACACCTCCCATACAATGCCTCAAAAGGTGTAATCTAGATGCTGGCTTGGTAGCTGTTGCTATATGAGAACTCTATCAAAGGGAGACAATTACTCTAGCTTCCACCAAAGTCCAAGACACAAGACTTGAGCATTTCTTCTAAAATATGAATAGTTCTCTCGAATTGCCACCCATTTGAGGATGAAAAGCAGTACTAAAATCTAGCCATGTACTTAAAGCTTCTTGGAAAGCTTTCTAGAAGTGAGATGTGAATTGTGATCCTTGGTTGGATATGATAGACATTGGAATCCCATGGAGTCTGACTATCTCATCTATGTATAAATAGGCATACTGAGACGCACTAAAAGTTGTCTTCATTGGCAAAAAATTGGCCAATTTAATCATTTTATCAATAATTATCCATACTGAATCAAACCCTTGGTAGTGTATGGAAAATCAATTACAAAGTCCATTGTGATCATCTCCCACTTTCATTCAGGTGTCTAAATATGTTGGTACTGGCTAATAGGCTTTTGGTGCTGAGCCTTAACTTTTTAACACACAAAGTAGCGAGACATGAAGTCCCTTATGTCTTTCTTCATGCCTTCCTACAAGTATAATTGCTTCAAATCTTGATACATCTTTGCAGAACTAGGATGAATGGAGTATCTATAACTATGGGCTTCTTTCAAGATGGTCTTTTTCAAGTCTCCAACATCAAGCACATGTAATTGGTTACCACATCGTAATACACCTTCATGGTCTAGGGAAAACTCATAGTTCATACTATTCTTGACATCTTCCATCAATTTGCTTAACTTTGGGTCCTTCCTTTGAAATGTCTTGACTTTTTACATGAGAGATAATTGGGCTTTTACATAAGCTAAGAGTAACCCAAATCCTCCAAGTTCAAGCTGTACACCACTAGCTTCCAACCTGTGGATTTCCTAAATTAAAGGTTGCCTTACAAGAGAAATATGGGCCAATCTACCCATGGATTTCCTATTTAAGGCATCAGCCACAACATTGGCCTTGCCTGGATGATACAATATGGTATAGTCATAGTCGTTAAGCAATTCCATCCATCTGCATTGCTGGTAATGAGTGTTGTTGCCCACTCCAAATTACAATTTTATAGTTTAATTACACTACTTGCAGGATAGTGCAACCAAGGTCATCTCATAAGGATGTTGATGACTATTTGATTAGTAACAAGGGGGGTTTTGTTTGCATGCAAGAAAACTAATTAAGAAAAGAAAGTAACAACTAAAACGGACACTAGCCCAAGGATTTGCTAAGGCCAAAAGCATATCTATCACAAATGCGCATAAGATCAAACACGTGGTGTGTGGCTAACTTGAGTTATTAGAGAAATCTTTACTAACAACCCCACAATTCTACCTCGAAACCTCTAGGCATTCAACTAACATATAATTGATTAGATAATTGAGACCACAACTCTAATTAACCTATGTTGATTTTTAGCCCCAATTGCATTAGCCAAAGTTTGGACCCAAACCCAATTCCTAATTCTTTAATTAATCAAGTTCATACCAATTAGCCAATTAGTAATCACCCAACTAATTTCTTATTCATAAACCCACATATCAATACCAATCAATGCAAGCATATAAAAAAGTAAGAGACAGAGAATTAAGAAAATACATTATGCATTGAAATTAAAGAATAAAGTTTCAAGATACAACCCTTGAAGCCCTTTTGAAGAATCCTTAAGCTAGCTTCCAACTCTACTCCTCCATGGGAATTTGCAACCAAAACGAAAAAAAAAAAGAGTGGTGATGGAAAGATGAGAAGAGAGAAGAAGAAGAAGAGAGAAAATAGAGAAAACTACTTTAACCTAAAAAGAGAAGTTAAATTCCTACAAATGAGACTTTCTTTCGCATCCCTATTTTCTTACTACTTCTTAGACCTCACATGTGAAAATTCAATATTGTTCTTGAGCCCAAATTAATTCTCTACCTCTTAGCTTTCAGCGGACACCCAATTTCCCTAATTTGGACTTGAAATGAAAGTGTTATGGCCCTATCTTTGTAGCATATTCAGGTTGTACATTTATTTGCATCAGTCAACTTCAACAGCTAATAATCCCACCAAGATGTTATTATTTTCGAAAGTGATCTTCATATGAATTGAAGCTTTATGTCTTAGCTTTCAAATGGCAGGTTTTGCCTTAATCCAATGCCTACAACTCAAGTTATAGCTCAATTAGTGCATACTACTCAGATTCCAGCGACAACAGCCTTGTTCCAATTTTGTGGCCCAATTTGATCTACTAAATATCTGAATTAGCTTTCAACTTCTTCACTGAAGTTGTAGATATTTCTCTTAGCTTTCCTACAATATAAAATTTGTAATTGTTAGAGATCTACAACTCAAAATACAGAAATAGTATAAATTTGTAATAATACTAAAAAATGTAATTAAGCCCAATTAGAGCCCAAACTCATAGAATGTAACTAATATTGATCAATTAAGCAGAAAAAAGGTCCAACAAACTAAATATGAGAGTTAATCAATATATCAAATGTTACTTATCAATTGCCTTATATTTAGATCTTTTTGTTGGAAGATGTACCTTAGGCTCTTATGATCAATGTAGATCTCATAGGTTTCTCCATAGAGATAATGTCTCCATATCTTTGGGGCACAGATAATTGCTGCCATTTCTAGGTCATGAGTGAAGTAGTTTTGTTCATGTATCTTAAGTTGTCTAGAGGCATAAGCAATAATGCGGCTGTGCTACATCAGAATGCACCCCAAGTCCTACTTTTGAAGCACTACAATACACCAAAAAATCGCCTAAGATCAAAGGTAGAACAAGAATTGGAGTTGTAGTTGAACAATCCTTGAGCTTTTGGAAGCTCTCCTTATAAGTATCTGACCATCGAAACTTCACGTTCTTTTGAGTCAATTTGGTCAAGGGGGCAAAAATCCTTGAGAAGTCCTTAACAAAATGTCGGTAATATCTCGTTAACCCTAAGAAGCTATGGACTTGCATCACCATAGGCCTTGGCCACTATTGAATGGATTCCACTTTCTTCGGATCCATTATAATTCCTTCCTTGGACACTACATGCCCTAAAAAAAAAAAAAAAAAACCACTTGGTTGAGCTAGAACTCGCACTTAGAGAATTTTGTGTATAGATTGTAGTCTCTTAAGGTTTGCAAGACTATCCTCAAGTGGTGTTCATGTTCCTTTCTGCTCTTAGAATATACTAGTATATTGTCAATGAAAATGACCACAAAGTGATCTATGAAGGGCTTAAACACCCGATTCATCAGGTCCATGAAGGCAGCTAGAGCATTCGTTAAACCGAAGCACATTACCAAAAACCCATATTGTCCATAGCAGGTGCAGAACGTAGTCTTACGAGTATCCTCCTCCTCGATCTTCAATTGATCAAAAAGGTTATCAATTCCATGTAGAGGGTACTTGTTGCGGATGGTTACCCTATTAAGTTGCAGGTAATCCGTACACAATCTCATAGATTCATCTTTTTTCTTTATGAAGAATACCTGGGCACCCTAATGGGCGGTACTTAGATAGAGAAAAACCTTGTCCGAAAAATCCTATAATTTCACCTTTAACTCTTATAATTCAGCTGAAGCCATGCAGAAAAGAGGAATGGATTTAGGTTGGGCACTCGATGGTAGATCAATACCAAATTCAATCTTTCCTTTGGTAACTCCTCTGGAAAAACATTTGGAAACTCCCTAACCACTAGAACTTGATTTAAACTAGGTATTTCGGCCTCCATATTCTTGGCCACAACAAGGAACCTTTGGTTTCTATTGTTCATCAAGTGCAAAGAACTCAATGGGGATATTGGATAGGTCGGGGTTGAACAATTGTCACCCTTAAAGCAAAAAATGGCCTATCAAGAACATCAAACCTTACATTTTTCAAGTGGCAATCCACCGAAACGTGACTCGAAGGCAAGCAATCCATACCTAGGATGACATCAAAATCCACTATCTCTAGGTGTAACATTCTCAAATTTCTTTTGTGATAAATTACCTAAGTAACCCTAAGTAATTAGGCATTTAATGAGAAATAAAAAGATTAAGGCTTAATTAAGGGATTTATAAGCTAATTATGAAGCAAAAAGTTGTGTGAATGCTTAATTAAGATTAGAGAATATTTAATTAAGCGGGTCAAACTCTTAATAGCCTAATTAAACACTAATCACCCATAATTAGTTTAATCAAATTTATTAAGGGTAATTAAGCTTAATTAAAAGTTTAATTTTTGTTAATCATATTCTTGTGATTTAAGCACTAATCCTTGCTTAATCAAGTTAATTAAGTTGCATGAGCACTTAATCATATTATTAAAATTCAAATTTAGTCAACTAGACAATAAAGCATCGATGACATTACCAAAGTAAAAAAAGTAAAAGACAAGCTTGGTTTATATAAGACAAGTACAAGGGTTTGTCTAAAGTAAACTCCTTAATTAACCATTTGGTTCCTTTAATTACAGCAAAAGAAAAATATCTTTCTCCTCCTAAGAGAGAGAAAGTTATGGCCGTACAGACACATATGAACACACTCACTTCAATTTTACATACTCACATTCGCTTCTAAATACTCTTTCCTTCAAGAAGCTTTCTTCTTCTTCTTCTTCTTCTTCCTTTCCCCACCAAAACCATAGTCAAACCTTGTCACTAGCCCTTCAAAGATCATATCTTTTGGTCTTTGGAGACAAGATCTACACATCACAACCTCCAATTTCACACGAACTCAAAAGCTCTCTCCTTTTCCTTGCAAAATTGCCTCCTTCACCACTTGGAGGAGTCATCATCTTCTTTACTTTTTCCTTCAAGAAGACGCCATCTATCACCCTAGGTAGTGATCTTTCATTTCTTCTTTTTGTTACTCAAGAAAACTTGAAGCTTGGCTCTCACCATGGCTAAGAACTTCAAGTGACAACTTGAGAAAAACTTTATGCTCTTCATGAACTAAGTTTCCATTTTTAGCAAAGTTTGATTCTTTGAGTTTGTTTGATGAGATCTTGTGTGTTTCTCTTCTTGAATGCTTCTATTAAGAGCTCATGATTTGAAAGATTCTATTTTTATATCTTCCTCATGATTTTGATAAGACTAAGAATATTCTATAAGCATAAAACTTTAAAAAGTTTGCTTCTTGAAGCACTAAAAATGGTGGAAAGTATATGCTTATCCAAAAGTTTTATTTTATTCTTCTCAAAGACAAGAATATGTGTAATGATCCAAACTTTCTTAAGATATGAAGCTTTTTGGTCATAAAAGTAAGCTCTTGTCACTTTACGTCACAAATAATAAGGCTTGAAGACAAGACACTTCATAAAGTCTTAAAATTTCTTTAAGAATATGACTTTATAATCATAAGAACGTAACTTTATAATTATAAATGTGAAATCTTGATATTCTATGTAATAAAACTTGAACCTTGTAACTTAGTTGTAATAAAAATCGCCTCTTGATGATGGTGAGCACATGTGTTGTTGGGTTCATAAGTGTGGTTATGTGTTGTCATAACCCAAGGGACTAGAGAGATCTCAAAATCCTTTGGGAATAGAAGTATGATTAGGGCTACCGAGCATACCATGAACCTAGGAATCACTTGTGCACTATCTCAAGGGAAACTAAAAATCTTGAATGAGAAGCATTGGCTGAAACTTCTATAATAGGCTTCGGCCATGATGAACCAAGTCACGAGACAAATATGTATTAAAACTTTTAACTCGAAGAATGAGTTATTGAATATGTGACCATAGAGAATCTATTAAGCTATGTAGTGAAAATGAACTCCTAATACAAAGTAAGGTCTTATTTGGGGAGTTATAGATTAAAGGTTTATAAAACATAATTCACTTTAAGTGATATGATTCCGTCATGAGAAACACGAGGAGTCTTACCACGATTCATAAGATGTACATAAAGTGCAAGAAAATCCTAGATACCAAATAGGGTATGAGTGTATATCACTCTCATATACGATTGTTGATTGGTGTGATTGATTCGAATATGGATTCATGGATATGATGGATCATTGATGCTTGATGAGATATTCTATGATGGTATGACATCGATATTATTGGTTGTTGGTTGAAGTTTCCATGTCTGGCAAATTTTGGGGAAGCTCCGGTCTAGCCGTTATGCTGCCAAATTTTTGTTAAAATTATGGATTTAGTCATATATCATTACATGTCCACATGTGTTTTGCTAGTAATTTCAATGCATGAAAGATGTGACTATAACAAAAGAAAAGAAATAATTGGATATGGTCCTTCGGTCACTTTAGTAAGGGAAGTAAGAGAAGGTGATCCACTAAAACTTAAAGACCCCCTATTAAGGAGGCAAGGGTGAAAAGGAGGATCTTCCAACTTAGGGCATGAAAAGCCTATGTCAGCTTTGTTTGATTTGGTTTTGTACTACATGATGACAGTCACGGAATGAACTCATGTCCAATAGCAGTCTATTCCAAGGAAAGAAGTAAAAATGTTAAGCACATGCTAAAGATGAAAGTAAAGTTAAAGAAAGATTTCAGTCAAGTCCATGAAGTTACATGAATGTGCATGCATCTTTATTCTCTCATATACATTGTCATGAATGTTTATATTATGTTCTCATATACATGTTCCTATCTTATGGCCTTGCATCTCTTTATATTATGTTTATATGATGAATTAAAAGAAACCTGTTTCAGGAACCTATGTTTTCAAACCCTTTAAAAATGGAATCTATGCATGCTCACTATTTTCATAATTAAACTCGAAGTGGCTAGGATGACAACAATGACACATTAATGGTCTAGTCGGGATCTTACTAAGAAATCTTGTATTTCTCACTCCTATGTTTCCGTGTCGTCCTTAGGCGGAGTTGATGACATCAATAGCAGCACTTCCGGTGGTATCTGACAAGATAAGATGAGGAGCTAGCATGTTACAACACCTAGCTAAGGAAGATTGAGATAGTAGCATAGTGTTTTTTCTTTCTTGTGGGCCCTAGTTAGGTAGTTTATGTGTAATTAATAGTATATGGGAAGTCATACTACTTAATTTGATCTATTACACATGTGAAAATTATTAAGTGTAATTATGACTCTTGATTTTATATGATTACATTATTGTCTTAAGGTATTGTGTTATGTTATTTCAACTTCGTCATATGTCTTATTAGTAACTCAGGGACACGAGGAATAACATCCACATGTATACAAGTAAGTAAGCGCTTAAAGGCTCAGTTTTCAAGCATAAAGGTTTTACAAAAAATAAAATAAAATTTACATGGTATTTTCGTATATTATGCTAATTTCAATTATAAGAACATCCAATAGTTATGAGTAACAACTAGGAATGCCATAAAATGACTTAAGTATAGTATGGTATTATTAGGGTGTTACATTTTGGTATCAGAGCAGTTCATCCTTGTAAAGCATAGGGATGGATTGAGTATGCTTCTAAGTATACTCTGTCATGTATTAGAAATCATGCCATGGATCTTATAGCAGGGGTAAGATATAGAAGTTAGGTAGGCATGACTGCCTCATTGTGAATGTGATTAGCTACTACCACACTTAGCTCGGTATTGAGCGTGATCAACTCAATATCTTTGTTTGTATGTCTAGGAACTAATGACGTTTGACTAGCAGAATAGGTTGCGAGGTGAATTTGCCACCTTAGGTATGGCAGATATGATGAGTGTTTCTCCCACACCGGTTTCAGCCGCAAGAGGACAAGTTGCTATAACTAATCGAGCATTGGAAGGAGTAGCAGGAATTGAAGCTGACCCAGAATACCTAAAGTTCGCTAAGTTTTTGAAAATTAACCCCCAGCTTTTCAAGGAGACTTCAACCCTAAAGAAGATGGGGGTTGATCAAGGTCCCCCAAACCTTCATCACCTGGGAAGTGTTCAAGGCTACACTTTATGTTAAATGCGCCATGCTAAAGAAAGATGGTTTTGTGAAAAGGTTGGTTTCCCAACACCAAGGGACTAGGTACATCTCGTACGACAAGTGACAATCGTAGTTTGGTAAGGGTGCGGGTGGTCAGATACTCAATCATGTGGTGATTTTTCGATGCCCTATGTGTGGCAAGAATCATGGAGGACGACCCTGCTTAGCTGGATGAAATGTTTGTTTCGGTTGCAGATAACTTGGACATATGATCAAACATTGGACCGTCAAGTTGCCACCCCCTGCCAATGAGCCCCAACATCATGGAAGAGTCATCACCCTCAATGCTAAGGAGGCCACTTAGTCTGACAATTTCATCCAAGGTAAATGCAAAGTTAATAGTAGAACCTTAATAGTGCTATATGACTCTGGAGCTGCACACTCCTTTATGTGTAGATAGATTAGGATTGTCTATGTTTGAATTATCTTACATGTTGATAGTTTCCACTCCCACTAGGAAACTAGTCAAAACTTGTCATTGTTGTTTGAATTGTCATTTCCAAATTGATGGTAGGTCTTTGGTAGCCAATTTGATTTGTTTGCCTTTGTCTAGTTTGGATTTGATTCTAGGTATGGACTATCTTTCAATCAACCATGCTATGATAAATTGCTTTGAGAAATCTATTGTGCTTCCCCCTGTACCTATTAAGCCTGTTGAATCTATTTGTTTGTTCTTAAATTCTTTCAAAGTAGGGAGTAGTGAGTCTGATAAACAGGGATATGTTCTCCTTATGGCAAGTGATGTGGAACTTGAGTAGGTATTGGATGAGATCCTCGTAGTTAGAGAATAGTCAGTTGTATTTCCTGATGATATGCCCAAGTTTCCCCCAGAGAGGGAAATCAAGTTTTCTATAAAGTTGCTGTCGGGAACGGAGCCAATCTCTATGGCACCTTATAGGATGTCCCTAGTGGAGTTGACGGAGTTGAAGGGTTAGTTCGAAGAATTGTTAGAAAAGAAGTTTGTGAGACCTAGTGCCTCACCTTGGGGAGCCTCAGTGCTATTTGTGAAGAAAAAGGATGGAAGCATGAGGCTATATATAGATTATAGGCAGTTGAACAAGGTGATAGTTAAGAACAAGTATCCCCTACCTAAGATAGATGACCTAATGGACCAACTGCGAGGTGCAATTGTGTTCTCAAAGATTGATCTGAGATATAGATATCATCAGATAAGAGTGAAAGTGGAGGATATAAGACAACCTTTAGGACAAGGTATGGGCATTAGAGTTTACGGTGATGTCATTTGGTTTGACTGCTGCCCTTACTGTTTTCATGGATTACATGAACAGAATTTTTAGACCCGACTTGGATAAGTTTAGGGTTGTTTTCACAGATGATATTCTCATCTATTTGAGAACAAAGGAGGAACATGAAGAGCATTTGAAGCTTGCGTTGGGAATCTTGAGGGAAAAGAGGCTTTATGCCAAGGTGTCTAAGTGTGAATTATGGATGGAAGAAGTAAAGTTCTTAGGACATGTGGTGTCATAAGAAGGAATTGCAGTGGACCTTGATAAAATTGAAGCTGTGATGATCTGGGAAAGACCAACCTCAATTACAAAGATAAGGAGTTTCTTGGGTTTAGCTGACTACTATCATATGTTTATAAAGGGATTTTCCCAGATATCTTTACCCTTAACCAAGTTAATAAGGAAAAATGCCCCATTTGCGTGGACTGTGGATTATCAGAAGAGCTTTCAAGAGTTAAAGGAAAAGTTAACCTTAACCCCAATATTAATATTGCCTGACCCAAGTGGACCATTCGAGATTTACTATGATACCTTTGAGAGAGGTTTAGGTTGTATTTTGATGCAAAACAAGAATATGGTGGCTTATGCCTCTAGGCAGTTAAAGCCTCACGAAGTGAACTACCTAACCCATGATCTAGAGTTAGCAGCCATAGTGTTTGCTCTAAAGATATAGAGACATTATCTGTTAGCTCTAATGCCCTTCAGAAATTGTTCTATGGTTGTAAACTAGAATGAGCATTAAGATTTTGATGAATACCAAATCAGAGTTTAAGCTAATCTTGCTATATATATGAACGAATTGTTTTTAGAAGTGTTTCTTTATTAATCATGTGCATTATCTGCTTGAGAATCAACAAAACCATGTTATCCATTGGTACTTTAAATTGAATATACTTGATATGGAATATATGCTTTTGTATACTTCTTGAGTTATCACAAAAGAAACAAGAAAGAAAATTCAGAAGGATGAAACTGCAATATCAGAAGGGAAAACGGTGCCTCAAAAGCGAACACTGTTCATTCAGAAAGATGACTTTATCTAGAAGGGAAAATCTCCAAAGACATGCTTCTCATGAAGTGTTACACCTTCAAAGCTTCCTTTACATGCTTCAATAGACAAATTCAAAATGTCAAAAAGGTGATTTGACAAGATGCAGAAGAGGCGCTGACAAGTTTGAATAGTTGGCAAACCAACAAACGGCTACTTTTCTACTTTTGTGTAAGTTTTGAAGAACAGGAAAAAGGAAGACTATTTCTTCTCTATCCAGTCATAGACCAGCAGATTAAAAGGATCACAAGGATTAAGGCCTGCAAGCTTCAACGGTCATATTTTGAAGTCTATATAAGACTAGAAATCGAAGAAAGAACAATTATACTATTTGAATGTTTTCTGTGTAAAAAGAACTTCCTTCTTTCATCTTTCTAAACTGTCTAGAGCACCAGAAAGTTACTCATCATAACTTCAGTCTATAAGAAAATCTTCTTTTCTAGTCTGTAATAGATAATATTCTCTCTTTGAGAATTTAGTGAAGTATCACACAAAGTAATTCATAGTCTATTCTCTGTTGAGAAAGCTAGTGTGAGTGTTCAAACAAAACATAATATTCACATCAATTGCATCAGGACCCAATAGTGGTCAGTGAGAAGCATGGACAAGCTAGGAAAATAATACTTGGTTGTAAAGCTTGGAAAGGCTAGGAAAATACTACTTTTTTGTAAAGCTTAGAACGACTTGGAAAAAGACTACTCACTTTTAAGAAGCTTGGAGAAGATTGGATAAAGAATACTCGAAGTATAAAATCTCAACAAAGAGTGGGGGACTGGAAGCAGGCAAGTGGTTTGGCCAAACCAATATAAAAATCTCTTGTGTGATTATCTCTATCTCTGATCTTGTTATTTGAATTTATCACATAGGTTCAACTCTATTTAAATTTTATCTGAAACAAAGTTTATTTCTATTTTATATAGAACTAAACTATTTTATATACTAACACAATCGTTTCTACAATCCAAGTTTTGAACTTGAGAAAGATCTTTTTTCTAAAAGTTTTCAAATATTAAAGTCTCTTGAAAGTACGATTTAATCCCCCATCTCGTGCTATGCCATCTAACAACTGGCATTAGAGCCTAACTCTCGATTGAACTTCCTAATAGTTGCAAAGGTCAAAGATCCTATCACATTGTAGAAGGTGATTAATAGGATTTTTATATATTTATTTTCTCTCATATTTAGTTCATTAATCTTCTTTTGTGCTTAATTAGATTAATTTGGACCATTTTGTGTTTATTGAGTTTTGTTTGGGCTTGATTTAATTCTTCCAGTATTAGGCTAATTCTGACATATTTTGGTTTTTGGGCCATATCTTGAGTTATAGAGCTCATTTGATCATGATCTTTCATTTGTAGAAAAGCTGAGAGATAGGCCTACAAGTTGTATGAAAGAGATCAGAGGCCAATTCTAGTGTTAAGGAGCTGAATTTGGGCCTAGAAGTGAACTAAAGTGGTGCAGTCGCGGATTCTGAGCAGGGTGTAGTATTTTGGCCATATCTTGATCCGCAGAGGTCCAATCAAGCCCGTTCCAGTGGCATTTTGAAGCTGACATCCAAGGCTACAATTCTACTTCAGAGTGCAAATCCAAATGGAACGTTTTGATAGCCAAAATGGTGGAAGAACGTTACTTATAGAATTAGTGATATTGATTTCATGTTTTTAGTGTAACTTTCTTTCTATAATTCGGATTTTAGTAAATAAGGTGTCTAGATTCAAAGGAGAGAGAGGGGATTAATGTAATAACCTGTTATGGATTTATTGGAGATGTTTTGATTCTGAAAAGGCCAAGTTGAGTAGGGGTCAGAACCTTGTAACTCATTAGATAGAATTTGGAAAGAATAAACAATTTTTAGTTTTCTTCTTCCTCTCTTCTCTCACGCCCACCCCCCCCCCGGCGACCTTGATAGTTTGTGAACCTCCATTCATGGAGTTTTGAACGTCTATCTAATTCAAGGATCAAGAAAGCAATAATGCTTTTGAGAGTCCGATTCAATTGGATTCAGCATACAACCAATTCGGTTTCATCTAATCTTTCACTTATTTCTTATCTCGTTTTTGAATTGAAGTTTTTCATTCTAAATTGTTGATTGGAAATATGTTTGGTTGCATATTATTCGGTTGATGAATGTAATCCATTGTTGAAAGAGTGTGAATTAGAATTTCAGATTTGAGCTCTATGATTAACTGCATTGATACCCAAAATTGACACAACTCAATTAGGTTTTAAAGGTCTCTGAACATTAACTGATTTTGTGTTGATCAAATGCATGAAGGTTTTTGTGTGAATGTTAAGTTCGAATTGAGATTTCATTCGGATTTAATGTTAATCAATGAATTGGTTTGGCAAATTAATTTTAGAATTCGATGATTAAGTGTTAATTGTTTTCCATTGATTATTGGATTGGATGCTTCCCATTTTATTTTAATTTCGTGATTCATATTCTGTTCCTTTCGTTTTCAATTCCTAGACCCCCCCATTTCCTGGTCATATAACATTGTCATCATTAGGAAATGACCCAGGTTGCACCCTTTGCTACGAATTAGTGTAATTCAGTTATTTGTAATTTCATTGAGCTCGACACTCGAGTCAAATTTTGGCACCATTGCCGAGGATGATTGATGTTATTTGGTCATGTGAATATGTGTGAATGTCATTGCTAGTTCTGTTTGTGTTTGAGTTTGCTTAAGTTATTAGTTTTGGTTGATAGCTAGTGCATTAGTAGTTCGGTTTTATGGTTTTTGACCATTAACTCTTTTCATTTTGATTTCAGGGAACTTGATCTTATAGGAAAACAATTTTCTGAGAAAAACTCGATCCCTTAAGGGATTGATTTCGCCCTTGTTTTTGCTAAATTCAGCCATTTAGATAGAGTTTTTGCTATTTTTTTTTTGTTGTTTTTTGGTCATTTCGGGGTATATCGGATATTTTTGATAAAGATTTTTGTTGTTTGATTGAGCTAATTTTTGGTAGACTAAAGGAAAGGGTCTTCTAATTTCAAGTCACGCTATGCGGTGACGCATGCCACTTTTTGGCCAAATTCCTTCGTTTAGACCACTTTGTTAATTTTTAAATTTTTTTTTTTTTTGTATTTTTGGACTCCTTAAGGGTTAAATAATTGAGTTGTGGTGATCCCATAATTTTTAAAAATCATTTGATAGTATTTTTTATTTTTCTTTAATTAATTTTGAGTGTTTGTATTTTCTAGTGTTTTGTGTTAGGTAGTGACATAGTTGTGCATATGGTTCTATTTGCTGCCTTGTTAGTGTATGATTAGGTCTGACCCAAATCCTAATTTAGTTGAATTTGATCCTGAAATAGAGAGGACCCTTAGGCAAATTAGGAAGTCTAGAAGGAGATTGTTTGATCCTAGTTCTATTGATAATTCTGTTCTTGATTCACCTATTCCTGATTCTACTCCTAACTTTGCTAACAATTTCGTTTTTGTAGAGAACATGGCTAATAGGACCTTGAAGGAACTTGCAGCACCTGATGTCAATTACCAAGTATTAGCCATCCAATATCCTAATTTAGAGGTAGACTTTGAGCTCAAATCAGGATTGATACACTTGCTGCCCAAGTTTCATGGTTTGGCTGGAGAGGATCCTCACAAGCATCTCAAGGAGTTCCATGTGGTGTGCTCAACCATGAAGCCACATGGAGTTGATGAAGACCACATCAAGGTAAGGGCATTTCCTTTCTCATTGGATGGATCTGCCAAGGATTGGGTATATTACCTGCATCTTGGTTCAATCACATGCTGGCAAGACATGAAGAGGATGTTCTTAGAGAAATTCTTTCCTGCCTCAAGAGCTGCATCTATAAGGAAAGAGATTTGTGAAATAAGTCAGATGAGTGGAGAGACTTTGCATGAGTATTGGGAGAGGTTCAAGAAACTTTGTGCAAGCTACCCACACCATCAGATAAGTGACCAGCTTCTAATCCAGTACTTCTATGAAGGGCTCTTGCCAATGGATAGAAGCATGGTGGATGTTGCCTCAGGAGGAGCTTTGGTAGACAAAACTCCGACCGTTGCTTGTGATTTGATTGCTAATATGGCTGCCAATGCACAACAATTTGGGACCCGAGCCATAGTTCCAATCAGAGGAGTAAATGAAGTGTAGACCTCCAATGCCAACCAGTAGAGAATGGAGAATAGAATTGAAGAGCTGACATCCTTGGTTAGGCAATTAACACTTGGCCAGACACAGCAGCCTCAGCAAACCATACCACTAGCAACAAGCATTTGTGGAATTTGCTGTGTACTAGGTCATCAACAAGCATTTGTGCAATTTGCTGTGTACCAGGTCATCCAATAGATCAATGTCCACAACTGCAAGAAAATAATGAGACTGTTGCAGGAATTTTTCCTAAAAGACCTCACCAGCAGCAGGGAAATTATGATCCATTTTCCAGCACATACAACCCTGGCTGGAGGTATGGTAACAATTCCAACCAGTTTTTGCAGCAGTAATTTAGGCACAATGCAACTGGACAAAGCAGCAATCCAGAACCAAGCTTAGCAGAATTGGTGAAGCAGATAGCAACTACCAGCGTTTAGTTCTAGCAGAGAACAGAAGCTAGTATACAGAACCTACAAATATAGATTAGTCAGCTAGCATCAACAGTAAATGAGCTGAAATCTCAAGGTTCTGGCAACCTTCCCTCCTAAACCGTGAACAACCCAAAGAATGTGAGTGTCATCACCTTGAAAAATGGCAAGGAGCTGTGATAGAGCAGTCATTTATGTATTATTCTAGTGTTATTACTAGCTTGTTTACATCATAATTGTGTTTTAATTTATGCAAATAAATGAGTTTAATGACATTGACCTTCATTGAGAACTTGTATAAATGTGTGCTAATTTTTGGATTTCATACTTATTTTGGCCTTTCTATCTTCTGCAGCCCATATCTTGAGCTACAAATATTGGAATTAAGCAATCTTTAACTAGTTCGAAGGATAACGAAAAATCCTGCAACTTTGCTGAAGACCTCAAGACCGAAATCTGTCAGATTCTAGACGTAAATTTTGTTGCAAAGAGGCTGTAGTAAACGGGCCTAGAATTGAGTCTTTCTTGGGCCTATTTGTTTTAGATGGGCTTGGCCCTCTTTTGAGGTTTTTAGTTTTCTGAAAACACTATTAGAGGGGGATGGACAAGTGGAAAAAGAAGGAATAGGAAGGAGTTTAGGTTTTCATGAGAAAGTAAGTTTTAATTTTTTTGGTTTTTGATTTTTTTCTGGATGTTTTCTGTTTTATTTGTCCATGGAGATGGAAGGCTGAATTTTCTTTCAGCTTAGGAGATTCATCACTCAATGCATGGATTCTGAAGTTTAGTGTTTAATTAGATTCAATTTCAGTTTCTATTCTTCTCTTTCTCTCTACAATTCTGATTTTTCATTTTGTCTCTTAAACATTGATCAATGCTTGTTGAAGCTATTCTGATTAGAATAGAATTCTTTGTTTCAGAATTGAATCCTAATTAGATTTGGATTGATTAATTCTTGGATTAGATTAAAATAGAGGCTAATCTCAAATTTGGGAATTAGGTTAAAATTGAATTAAAAACTTGAAGATCTTCTTATGTTTAGTTTGAAATTAACAAAATGGAACTGAATGCGAAATGCTTTTTGTGAATCTATGACGAATCCTAATTGATGTGAATAAATTTCCTAAGTTGATCCTTAATTAAGTGATTTTTCTGCAACTGTCTTTAATTCAATTAGATTTCTGAGTTCGTGTTAATGAAAACCCCCCTCATCTTGGTTATCCTAATGTATTCACGAAATTTAAAGTAATTTCTTGGGAAATGATCTAGGTTTGCACCTATTACTACATTCTTTTGTTCAAAACCTAGTCTATTTGAGTGCATTGCGACAGTGCACGTCAAGCTGCAAGTACCAAATCAAGTAGATGTTGCTAAAAAATAAGGTTTTGAAGATTCTGAAGAAAAATTAGATGATGCAGCACTAGTCAGAATTGATACAAAGGGATCCACTAGCAGCAGCAGTAAGCAATCTGAGCCAAGCGTTCCACTACCCTTTCCCAACAGAGTAACACAAAACAAGAAGATAGCAAAGGCAGAATTAGACAAGGAGATCATGGAGACTTTTAGGAAAGTGGAAGTCAATAACCACTCCTAGAAGCAATCAAGCAGATTCCTAAATATGCCAACTTCCTCAAAGACTTGTGCACTCATAGAAGGAGGCTGAAAGGAAATGAGAAGGTGAGCATGGGTAGAAATGTGTCGGCCATTATTCAGCTAACCATTCCCCAAAGTGCAAAGACACTTTCACCATTCCATGCATAATAAGCAGCAAGCAATTCAGCCAAGCCATGCTAGACCTTGGAGCTTCAATCAATGTGATGCCAAAATCAATATACCAGTCATTGCACATTGGAAAGCTCAAACCAACGAGAGTGGTGATTCAACTTGCCAACCGAAGCACAACTCATCCCGAGGGAGTATTAGAAGAAGTGTTGGTAAAGATAAATGATTTAATATTCCCTATGGATTTTTATGTCTTAAACATGGAGGATGATATGCATGCTAATCAACTAACATTGATCTTAGGTAGGCCATTTTTAAAAACTGCTAAGACTAAGATTGATGTATACGCTGGTACTTTATCCATGGAATTTGGAGATAACAAAGTTAATTTTAAATTGTGTGATGCCATGAGATACCCAGCTGAGGAGCATTCTGTTTTCTATTTAAACACCTTGGTTGATGATGTGCATCCCAATTTAGTGGCTGAATTCCCTGAACTTGTAGGCATTACAAATGAATTCAAGTGTTTTGATTGTGATGGCATTGATTTATGTTCTGTTTGTGCTGAAATTGATGCATGCCTACGTAGTTCTAATTTTGCAAAATTAGATTCTAGAAATTGTGGTGGTGCTAACTTTGCAAATTCCATTTATGCAGTTTCTAATTTAGTTATAGCAGTTTCGGATCCTGTTTGTGCAAGCTTTGATTCTGTAGGAAAGCTTATAATTTTTGACACTGTAGTTTTTAATTCTGACTATGCATTTTCTAATTCTGTTAGTGCAAATTCTGCATATCCTGTTTCTGCATGTTCTGATTCAATTTTAGTACATGTTGGTTCTGCTGATTTGCACTCTTCGGGATTTAATTCTACTGGTTTAGTTTTTGCAAATTCTGATTCTAGTAATTCGAATTCTGCAATTGCTGATTTAGTCCATTCTGATTCTGTTATTGCACATACTAGTTCTGTTTTTAAAGTTTTCAATTCTACAGTTTTGAACTTTGTCAATTTTTGTTCTGCATTTCTGATTTTGTTTATCCTACTGCTATAAATTCTGATTTTGTGAATTCTGGTTCTGTTTACATTATTTTTGCATTTTCAAATTCTATAATTTTTGATTCTGTTTATAGAACTTCGAATTTTGCAAATTTAATTTCTGCATGTTCAAATTTTGTAGGTTTTGATTCTTTTTGCTTTGTTTTTGTAGTTTTAGATTTGGAACCTTTACATTCTGCATTTGCTAATTCTACATTTTTAAATTCTGTGTTCCTAAATTCTGCATTTTCTAATCCAATTGACACCGTCCATTCTATAATTTCTGCACTTCATGATAATCATGCCACTATGGTGAATTTTGCTAATTTTTGGATTCCTTGGCATATGATCATGTTCTTGTATGGAAGCTTCCACAGATTGTGTTCATGCAGAATTTTTTGCTACTGCCATCAATAATGGGATCCAAAGAAAAGGATAATTCTAAAGCACAAGATATGATTTACATGTTGTGGGATCCTGGTGGAAACAAGAGAAATTCACTACCTTTTCATTGTTGCACATTGTGGTGGAGATTCCTGGACCAGTTCAAGCATAAGCCATCATGAGGGAGTTTTCACTACCTTTTCACCTTTCCTTACTTCACTTTACTTGCATTTCCATTGTTCTATTGCATTGAGGGCAATGTAAAGTTGAAGTGTGGGGGGGTGGTTTAGTCATAGGTTATTTGGTAATTAGTCTCGCATTATAGATTTGTTTCCTTGGTCTGTTTTGTTTGTTTTGAAAAAAAAAAATTTAATTAGTTTTGTTTTTGCTTGTAGTCTCCACTGTTGAATTGAAAGTTGTTGAAGCTTTAGGGAGAATAGGGTCCCAACATGATTTCATTTTTCTTTTCCCTCTTGATATGTGTGAGTTGGGTCTTAATTTGCTATAATTTAGTATGTTGGATTTACCTTTGTAAGCTTTTGAGCCTTATTTTGGATAGTTGCGTTTTATGCCATTCTCTTCATTCTTGTGTGTTTTCCATCATGGATTTTGTTATTCTAGAACTTTCTTTGATTCTTCTTTGAGGCTATATTTTTCATATGCATTCATGAATATAATAGAGACATTTCTTTCATTTTCCACTTGGCCATATAGCCTACCTTGGATTCTCCCTTGTTTAGCCCCTTTGAGCCGTATTGACCATTCTTTAATTTCTAGCACATTGCAAGCCTAAAAGTGAAAAACCATGTTATACCTAACCTTAAAGAATAGGGAATGCATTGGTTTCATCATGAGTGTTGTGCTTTGGATAAAGTGTGGGGGTGTTCAATGCAAGGATTAAAAGAAATGATGAAAGTGAAAAAAAAAGAAAAGGAAATAAACTGGGGAATTTTGATAAAAGGAAAAGAAGGTTCAAAGAGACTAAGTGTGTTATGATTTGATTTGTCTAATTACCAATGTTATTTCTATTCTCTTAGGTTGTATCTTGTCATATCCCTATATTTCCCTACCCTTACCTTGGCCATTACAACCTTAAATAAAGTCCTCTTGATTTATGTTTGCATATGATTGTGAGTAATGGAGAAGTAGTAGATTAACAAGCTTATGGTAATGTATTGTCTATTAAGGTGACTTGAGTGAAACACTTTTGCCCATATGCTTGAGAGTTGAGAGATTCAAACACTGTAACACCTTAATAGTTCCATTCTATGCTTAAGTCATATTGTGGAATTACTAGTTGTTATTTTTGCTCGTGGAACTAACATTATCTTTTTGAAATTACTTTACCTGAAAATAGGGGTAAACTTTTTTGTGAACAATAACAAATAAACTGTTTGAAAATCGAGAGCCATGAGCGCATCATGAACTTGTAATACAAATGTCGCTATCTCATACATACATCGTATTTAACATAAATAGAAGCAATAAGAATAACCACAATCTTAGATAAAGATAACATTCATTACACGGACATTTATAATAATATAATAATAGTCATACCAGAGTCATACATAAGATAATAATGGGTCCGATATCTACTGTCGGCCCTACACAAGAAACCTACCAAATACATGATAAAAGAAAATACATTAGAAAACCCTACTGCCCAAGCATGCCATACAACAAAATGATAACCCTATAACTACAACCAAAAGGGGCTATCCTCATGCTCAGCTCCACATGCAATCATCACATCACGCATCAGGCGGGAGGAAACGATTCCCATATCCACCAGGAGACATCACCACGTCCTCCTCCTTGAGTACGTCCTCGTCCACGGGGCATAGCGTGGGCACGAATGAACCCACGTTTGTGAACTGGGAGTTAAGTTGGGCCAGCAGATGAGGCAAAAGAATCGGAAGATAGACAAATCACCGAAGGCTGTGACGAACCAGAATGGTGAGATCCCCTAGAACGAGTCCGATAGAAGGGCTCAGAGGGGTCAGTCTCCACATGGTGGCTTGGATTTAAACGGCGGGAGGCAGAGCCGTACACTCCGCCGTACGGACTGCCGAGGGTTTGGAGTTTTCCAGCCTCTCAACTTCTTCATATCTTCATCCTTTCTTACTTCCAATTCAAATTTTAATCTTATAAACAGCCAATAAACTAGCTATAATTCATCATAATCATTCAATCAACATATCAAAATTAGGAAATTAGAACACCACCAATCCTTCAACAATCAGAGAATCAAGCAAGAATTAAAACCTCTACCTCTTACTATGAATGATTTGGCTTGAGTTTGTAGCTGAAACTTGGTTGAATTTCAAAGTTGGGTGGAGTTGGGTGAGTGAAGAAAAGAAAAGAGAGCTAAAGTGAGGAAAAAGGCAACGTGAGAGGAGAGTCTGAATGAGAGGAGGAGAGTGTGTTATATAAGCATGAGTGTTGGTTAACTTGGAAGGTTTTGATTGGTCTCAAAACACAAGGCTGAATTTCAGCCAACCTTGCTCTCTTTTTGTGACCAAAATGCTCTCCACGTCGTCCTCTTTGTGTGGCAAAATTGCTCTCCACGTCGCCTAAAATGGGATTAGTTTCCAGTATATTCTGAAAATGAAATCGGAACTCGTATTTTTAAAGTCGGAACTCATGCACATCTTGGAGATGAAGTCGGAAATTGGAAAATATTGTCCAGTTTACTCGAAACTTGAAAGCAAGGTCAGGTGTGAAGCCAAGCACTTAAAGTCGGAAGTCGGGAAATTAGGTAAACTCGAATCAATTCTAATCATAACACTGGAGATCGGAATTCACAACATTAATCCGTGTACCAGGAAATCGGGACTTATAGGACCTCGATCTCGGAACTCGGGAAGATAGAGAAATGAGAGCTCTTGTTATTAAACTCGAGATCGGAACTCGTGAAATTTTGAGTCGGTCTTGGAGACAATTTCAAAGATCTGATCTCGCGTCCATTTCTGGTTGAGATCAAATCGGATGTCGGATTTCGTGTTAAGTCGAAAATCCTAATATCGGAACTCGAAAGCATCAGCCACTCCGTTTCAGCTAATGAAATCGGAAATCGGAATGACTAGGTCGGAATTCGTACATACTTACATAAGGTCAGAAATCGTAAAATCCAAGCCAAATTCATTTGAGCCTTACTAAGATCGGAAATCGGAAATCTTTTAAAAATTCACTGACGAAGTCGGAAATCGGAAATGGGACATTACATTACACCCTCCTTAAAAAATTTGTCCTCAAAATTTAGTGCTGGAGAATAGTCCAGGATACTCTTTCCTCATGTTCGATTCCAGTTCCAAGTATAGTCCTCGGCATCTTCTTTTCCCCATGGTTTACTAGCTGAACGGATTTGTTTCGAAGTTGTCTGTTGCTCCTGTCTACAATCCGTGCTGGTTGTACATAGAAAGTCAGGTCCTCCTTTAACTTTATTGATTCAGGTTCTAGCACATGCGTAGGGTCAGGCTGATATCTTTTAAGTTGAGAAACATGGAACACATCATGAAGATTTGACAAATGTGGGGGCAAAGTGACTTGATATACAACTGATCCAATTCGCCTCAAGATCTGGAAGGGACCAATAAAGCGAGGATTTAACTTCTTGACCTTGATGGCTCTACCTATCCCCGTTGTAGGTGTAACCTTCAAAAATACGTGGTCTCCTTCCTGAAATTCCAGAGGTTTCCTCCTGGTGTCCGCATAGCTCTTCTGGCGGCTTTGAGCAGTAAGCATCTTACTTCGTATTTTCTTGATCTGCTCAACTAACTCAGGCCCTAAAAGAGTTGATTCTCCTGTTTCATACCAACATAGGGGAGATTGGCACTTCCGTCCATACAATGCTTCGTAAGGAGCCATGCCGATGCTGGCGTGATAGCTATTGTTGTATGCGAACTCGGCTAGTGGTAAATATCGATCCCAATTTCCGCGTTGCTCCAGTATATAGGCTCGCAACATATCTTCCAAGGTTTGAATTGTTCTCTCTGTTTGACCATCCGTTTGCGGATGATATGCAGTGCTTAGACACAACTTAGCACCGAACGCCTTTTGTAAGGCTCCCCAAAATCGTGAAGTAAACCTTGGGTCCCGATCAGAGATAATGGTTGAAGGAGTTCCATGCAGCCTTATAATCTCTTGAATGTACAGTTGTGCCAATTTTTCCAACGGATAATTTGCTCGGATGGATAGGAAGTGAGCGGATTTGGTCAATATATCCATAACGACCCATATAGCATCATGTCCTGTTGGCGTTCTTGGTAATCCCATCACAAAATCCATGGAGATACTCTCCCATTTCCACTCAGGGATTTCCAAGGGTTGAAGCATCCCGGAGGGTTTCTGATGTTCTGCTTTCACCTTTTGATAGACCAAGCATTTACTCACGAAGCTTGCTACATCTGACTTCATTCTTGGTCACCAAAACATTCTCTTAAGATCTTGATACATCTTAGTAATGCCAGGATGTACAGTGAATTCACTCTTATGTGCTTCCTCCAAGATTCTTCTCCGGAGATCGTTCCCCTCGGGTACACATACCCTCTCATGATGTCACCAGATGCCATCTTTATCCTGAGCAAAACCCGTTAATTTCCCTGATTGCACGAGATTGATCATATGTTGGAGATTAGCATCTTGCTATTGTGCCTACCGAATCAACTCCTTAAAGCTACTGGCTATCTTAATTTGATGTAGCTGAAGGGCCTTGGGAGTTATAAGGATTCCCAAATTAAGATTTCGGAAACTTTCAATAAGTTCCGTCTCTTTGATCATCATCCAAGCTACAGTCAGAGATTTTCTACTTAAAGCATCTGCCACAATGTTCGCCTTACTTGGGTGGTACTTCAATTCAAATTCATAGTCTTTAAGAAGTTCCATCCACCTCCGTTGCCTCATATTTAATTCCTTCTGATCAAAGAGGTATTTCAAACTCTTATGATCAGAAAAGACCTCGAACCTTACACCATATAGGTGATGTCTCCATATCTTCAAAGTGAATACTACTGCTGCTAATTCGAGATCGTGCGTAGGATAGTTCCTTTCGTGTGGCTTCAATTGCCTGGAGGCATATGCAACCACCTTTCTGGTTTGCATCAACACGCACCCTAACCCTTGTTGGGAAGCATCACAATAGACCTCAAATGGTCCATGAAGGTCTGGTAAGGCCAACACTAGTGTCGTAGTCAACCTTCCCTTCAGGTCTTGAAAACTCCATTCACATTCCGGTGTCCACTCGAATGAGACATTCTTCCTGGTTAGCTTGGTTAGGGGCAAGGCTATACGAGAGAAATCCTTGACGAATCGCCTGTAATATCCAGCTAAGCCCAGAAAACTCCTGACTTCAGTGACTGTGGTCGGCCTTTCCTAATTTAGAACCGCTTCTACTTTACTGGGATCCACTGAGATTCCTCCTTGAGACACTACATGGCCGAGAAATTTCACTTCTTTCATCCAAAATTCGCATTTGGATAATTTAGCATAGAGTTTCTTTTCTCTTAAAATTTGCAGGACTAACCGCAAATGTTCCGCATGCTCTTGCTCCGTCTCCGAGTAGACAAGTATATCGTCGATGAAGACCACTACAAACTTGTCCAAGGATGGGTGGAATATCCGATTCATGTAATCCATGAATACTGCTAGTGCATTGGTCAATCCGAACGACATCATGGTATACTCATAGTGTCCGTAACGAGTTCGGAAAGCTGTCTTAGGGATATCTTGTTCCCGAACCCGAATTTGGTGCTATCTAGAACACAAGTCGATCTTGGAGAATACCGTTGCACCTTGTAGTTGGTCCATGAGATCGTCAATTCTTGGCAAAGGATATTTATTCTTAATCATCACTTTATTCAACTGCCTATAATCCACGCATAGGCGCATGCTCCCATCTTTCTTCTTGACCAACAAGACTGAAGCTCCCTAAGGTGACGCCCTTGGCCGTATGAATCCTTTTTCTAAAAGCTCTTCGATCTGCCTTTTTAGCTCTGTCAGCTCCATAGGTGGCATTCGATATGGAGTTATAGATATTGGGCTCGCACCTGGAACCAACTCGATGGTAAACTCAATCTCTCTTTCCAGAGGAAATTCAGGAATATCTTCTGGGAAAACATCCAGATACTTCTTAACAATCGGGATCTTCTCTAGTTCCTACTCAACTTCTGTCACATTAGCTGACAAGAGGATATATCCTTGATTCTTTGACCCAAAAGAGTTCAGATAGAAGAGTGTTGCGGTTTGGGATTCAGAAGGTGAGATAAAGGGGAGTACCACTGTCTTATCAGAGTAATTGAGTACGACTCAATTGGCAGAAAGCCAATCCATGCCCAGAATTATGTCAAGACCAGACAGAGAGAGGCAAATCAAATTAGCGGCAAAGGTCCTACCCTCAATTTGAAGAGGAACATTGATGTATGTTTAACTAATTCTAACAGGCCCATTGGTAGGAGTAGAAACCAATAGATCATAAGGTAATTCAGAAATTGGCAATTGCAAAGTAGCTACACAGCTATGAGAAATAAACGAATGTGAAGCACCCGAATCATAGAGTACAGTTAGAGTCTCACCGTCCACATCACAGGTGCCTTGGATTAGTCCTTCCGACTGGTCAGCTTCTTCTGCGCTCATAGTAAAGACCCGTCCTTGTCATTGGGGTCGAGGCAGCTGTGATGGATTCCTGGTCGGACACTCATAAATTTTGTGGCCTGGCTTGCCACATCCGTAGCAGACATTCTGGCCTGCCAAACACGGCCGATCGCCATGATTCTTGCCGCATTTTGTGCAAGTTGAATTTGGAAAAGGCCTTTGGGGCTGCTTGCCTTTGTTGCCTGCCAACAGAAATCTCCGCTATTGTTGTATGATGGGCTTGAATCTCAGGCCCTGCGGGGCCAACCTCCTCTTGAAACCACCGCCAGATGCCCTGGCTGCCACTAATTTCGAGTTGCAATCTTCCACAAGTCGGCATTTATTTACCAATGTGGGAAAATCTCTAATCCCCATGGGTCCTATTGCAGTAAGAATGTCTTCTCGTAACCTTCCTTCAAATTTAATACACTTCCAGGCTTCATCTGGATTCCTCTGGTAAATCGTGGAAAATTTACACAACTCTTCAAATCTGGCAATGTATTCGGATATCGTCTGATTTCCTTGGTGAAGTTGCATAAACTCGAGTTCCTTGGCATTCGAGCAGGCAGGAAAGTACACGGTAGAAGACGTCTCTAAACACTGTCCAGGTGACCGCTGTCTGAGATTCCTCAAGTAGCCTTCGTACACCGTTCCACCAAAACTCGGCGTCCACTTCTAGCATGTAGGTGGCAAAGGTCACCTTCTGATGATCTGAGCAATCTAGGATAGAGAAAATTTTCTCCATAGCCTTGATCCATTCATCAGCTTTATTAGGATTGTACGCCCCTCGGAAGCTGGGCGGATTCGCCTTTCTGAACTCAGCGAACTTAAGATAATCCAAATCAGCTCCCGGGCCATGTGGATTTCCTCCACAGCCTGCCACAGGTCGCCTGCCTAGCTGATCCATCATCTGGTTAGCTGCTGCGGCCTGTTCCCGCATCACCAGAGCCATCTCCCGCACGGTGTCCATAAGATCAGTGGGATTCTCTTGAGCAGGTTCTGCGCATGGTCTACCTCGCCTTCCGGAAGCCATTAAGTTCTGAACACACAAAACAAAAGTTATTGAGTTGATCAGGCTCAACACTAAGTCTAATGTGCTAGTAAATAAAAGCTCACACGGTCAGGCACTTCATGCACATGCACATCTATATCCCAATCGTAAAGGCAAGATCTAGTGCATGTCATTAGCTAAAAACACAGAGTATGCGCGAAGCATAGTCAGTCCAATCCTCAGGCCTTAGCTAGGACGAACTGCTCGTATACCAAAAATGTAACACCCTACTAGTTTGATGTTATGCTTAAGTCATAGCATGAAATCAAGTAGATTGTGTTACCGGATTAACGCTCTGTTTACCTTTCCTACTTCGTTCTTCTTGAACAAAATAGAATAACAAAAAAATAAGAATAATACAATAACGTTACTATATATGTGCATGTATGTATATAAAGCCACTGCTTCAGTTTCTGTACAAAGTTTCAAAGTGGAACACATAGGTGGTAGCATACCAAAAGACAATAAGGCCCAGTATTCACAAAAGGAGATCCTATGGTCCTCAAAGGACGTTTCATAATCTACTACTAATACTACTGTCAAGTCTATAACCCAGAGCCATGTGCTGTCCAAAAGAGGGTCATGCTATACAACGTCTCCTGCTGGCTGAGCTACTCTGTTAGATAGCCGTTAGCCATGCCAGGCTCGGCTGGTGAGTAGTCTGCGCTGGGTCCCAAGGAGGAAGAGGGTGACAAGCCGATGGCCTCGGAGGGGTCACTCTCTGAACTGAGCGGTACATCGGGAACTGCCTGCGGAGGTGACTTCAGTGTAGGGTCCGCAAGTACTGCCTGTGCTGCGGGTGCAGGAGGAGCTGGAGGTGGGTGCGCCATGTGCAGTGGGACAGCAATCTAAGGAGTGGCAGGGTCAAAAATAGGATGGTGTAAAGGGACATCAAAGCTCTTGTTGCTGAAGAGGTAGAGACAGAAGTTACACGAGCCGGCTATATACAAGGAATCCAACTCCGAATCATGGTGAAGCTGTAAAGCTGGGATCTCCATGAAGAGGGTAGCTATGGAGTCCATCACCAGCGTTTGAGAATGATGCGGAAAATACGGATCGAGGTGAGAATTTAAAGAAATTCTCAGTAGGGTTGGGTTTAGTGGTTATCTGACGTCACATACACTCTCAGTTGCCTTGGGTTTCATTTAATTGTAAAAACATGTGTTTAAACAGAAATAGCCATCTTACTGAGTTCAAGAGAATGTCTAGTCTGAGGCAAGATTCAATTTTACTTTAAGAGACATGAAAATCTAACAGACTACTAATAATGATACGTAAAGTAATAAACAGGATAAATAAACAAACAGTAGTAAATAAATATAATAGACAACTGTAAACATCTTAACATAAATATTCCATGTAATCATGCATTCATATAGTCATGCAGACTTATTCCTAAACATTCCTTCATAAACCTTTCATCATTTTCCATAACTTTTCATCCTTTTCCATTTCTTGGTCCCCCGGGAGTTCTTGGCCATTTAGACTCCTAGGTAATAGTCTGCTTTTCAGGATCGAGCTCGTTCCTATACAGGAATGCCGGGTTTACTTTCCCCGACCTTCCCACCGATTTATTCCCCTTAACTTTATTCCGGGGCTGGCCCAAGTATCATGGAACTTTCATCATAGTATAATCTTTACTTTTCTCATAAAGTAACTTCCATAGTTCTCTTGAAAATGCTCATGTATCTACATGTATATCATAACACATGCATATAATTTACCGCAATTTTGGTGGCGTAACGGAATGTGTCCGCCTCCCCATGAACAGTACCAGTACATCAGAATGCCAATTTCTCATAACAATTAAAATATTGCATGCACAATTCATCATGGAACTCATAAAAGCATTAGTCTTCTTGAGACAGAGTTACAGCCTCACATAAATCATTCAACCCAGTTTTTTGTAAATCATGTCATAATTTCTATTTAGCTCATTTGGACCTCAAATTTGGGTATGTTAAAGTGTTATGTGTCTATTTTCTAACCTCTTTAGTCCCATCTAATTCTGATGCCTATAGCTCAAGATATTTAGATTTTATCCTACCGCCAAAGGGTCGCCGTAATCAGACACCTAAAAGTAAAAATCCCCTAAAAATCGAAAACTAACTCAAATCATATGAAATTGGTCTCAGAGAATCAAGCAAGAATTAAAACCTCTACTTCTTACTATGAATGATTTGGCTTGAGTTTGTAGCTGGAACTTGGTTGAATTTCAAAGTTGGGTGGAGTTGGGTGAGTGAAGAAAAGAAAAGAGAGCTGAAGTGAGGAAAAGGCAACGTGAGAGGAGAGTCTGAATGAAAGGAGGAGAGTGTGTTATATAGGCATGAGTGTTGGTTAACTTGGAAGGTTTTGATTGGCCTCAAAACACAAGGCTAAGTTTCAGCCAACCTTGCTCTCTTTTTGTGACCAAAATGCTCTCCACATCGTCCTCTGTGTGGCAGAATTGCTCTCCACGTCGCCTAAAGTGGGATTAGTTTCCAGTATATTCTGAAAATGAAATCGGAACTCGTATTTTTAAAGTCGAAACTCGTGCACATCTTGGAGATGAAGTCGGAAATCGGAAAATATTGTCCAGTTTACTCGAAGCTTGAAAGCAAGGTCGGGTATGAAGCTAAGCACTTAAAGTCAGAAGTCGGGAAATTTGGTAAACTCGAATAAATTCTAATCATAATACTGGAGATCGAAATTCACAACATTAATCCATGTACCAGGAAATCGGGACTTATAGGACCTCAATCTCGGAACTCGGGAAGATAGAGAAATGAGAGCTCTTGGTATTAAACTCGAGATCGGAACTCGTGAAATTTTGAGTCGGTCTTGGAGACAATTTCAGAGATCTGATCTCGCGTCCATTTCTAGTTGAGACCAAATCGGATGTCGGATTTCGTGTTAAGTCGGAAATCCTAATATCGGAACTCGGAAGCATCAGCCACTCCGTTTTAGCTAATGAAATCGGAAATCGGAATGACTAGGTCGAAATTTGTACATACTTACATAAGGCCAGAAATCGTAAAATCCAAGCCAATCCATTTGAGCCTTACGAAGATCGAAAATCGGAAATCTTTTAAAAATTCATTGACGAAGTCGGAAATCGGAAATGGGACGTTACAGCTGATGCGATCGAAAAAATGGGCTCATCATGGCAGTCTAAAACTGGCGATCGTGGAAGATGTAGACCCTCATTGCTGCGTTCGCAAAAAGCACGGAGGCGTTCAGCACCGGGTCAAAGCACCAATGCCACACCGGGAACTCAACGTAGATCGCCACCGTGCCCGACGTCAACATCCTCTGAAGACGACACGGAACCGTAGGAGGGAGAACTACTAAATTTCTTAGTAGGATCGCGACTAGACAAACACTGTGTCATCGTCATGTCCCAGCCACTTCGGGTTTAATTATAAAAACAGTGGACAGATATAAGTTCAATTTTAATGGTTTTGAAAACTTAAATCCCGAAGCGGGTTGCTTTCAAACTTAACGTTATAACTACATCATCATAACTAACATACATACTGAAACATAAAATGAACATTCTTAATGCAAATGGACAACATAAATACATGCAAAGATATGCATAATCATAGGCTTAACTATGGTTATACATTGACTTTACTGTCATTTTCGGCATGTGCTTAACATTCTTTATTTTCCTTTGAAATAGAGTGCTTTTGGACATGAGCTCATCCCCTGACTGTCGTCATGTAGTACTAAACCAAATCAAACTAAGCTGATATTGGTTACCCCTAAGTTGGAGGGTCCTCCATGTCACCCTTGCCTCCCTCATAGAGGTTCCTTGTGGATCACCGTTTTTGACTTCCCGGAAGTGATTGAGGGGTCATCATATCCCATGGTTTCTTTTCTTATCATTATACTTTACATGTATAGTATTTCTTTGACTAGACACATGCAATGATATAACTAAGTCCATAATTTTAACGAAAATCCAGTAGCATAACGGCTAGACCGGAACTTCCCCTAATGCCAATCATAAGTTTTCAACCAACATTTTATGATATCACAATAATCAATTAAGCATGGGATAATGCTCAATCAAACTCATCATTCATGATGCCGAATGGCATCATACATTCATACGGGGTTCATAGTTGCGCTATTCTTTGTGAAGAATATTATGATTCATCATATGATTACTCGTGGTTACCCATGAGAGAATCACATAGTTAAGATATGTGTATGTGGTCTTTTAGTTGCTTAGCTCTCATATGAAATTATTCTTTACTTTAGTTTATGTCTTATGGATCACTTATTCAAATTAATTAAGTTAAATGATTGTTTCCTTTCCTTGAGATAGTGCTCTTAGTGATTCCTAAGTTTATGGTATGCTCAGAGGCCCTAATCATACTTCTGTTCCCAAGGAGTTCAAGATCCCTCTAATCCTTGGGTCATGATAACGCATAACCACATCATGAACCCAACAACACCATGTTCAATAATCACCAAGGGTGATTTTTAATTACAAAGTTTCAAGCTTTTATCACTAACATAACAAGATCTTACCTTAAGTATTATAAAAGTTATCATTCTTATAAAGTAGTCATAAAGTTTTATTCTTTATGAAAGTGAATGCCTTTTAAAATTAAGATCTTATCTTAAAGATTAGATCTTCATGAAATAATGATATAACTTACTAGCTTTTTAACTAAAGTCTTGTTCTTTGTGAAAGTTGACTTTTTTAATTATTCTAAGACCATCAAGGTCTCAACTTTATGATTTAAAGTTGTCTCTACATTAAAAAGATTCCTACTTTATCAACTAGTGATATAAGACATTAACTTTAAAGTTATAAAGTTTTGATCTTTTTAAAAGTTAGTATTTCTATGATTCAAAAGTGACCTTTTTGATTTTAAGTTTCAAACTTTATGAAAGTATTTTCTTCCAAGGATCAATCTTTGAAACATAAAGTGACAAGACATAATTTTTCTAACTCAAAAAGGCTTATTATTCCAAAAAGCTTAGACTTTTACATGTATTCTTGCCTTCAAGACAAAACAAAATAAAACTTTATAGAAGCTTAAAAGTTGTGCCACTTTTAAGGAATCAAGAAGCAAACTTTTTAAAGCTTTAAGCTTTTAGGATGTTCATAGTCTTATCAAATCATGAAAAACATAAAAAGATGAAACTTTTCTAATCATCAACTCTTCATAAGAAAAGGAATAACTTTAAACAGATACCATCAAGAACACTCAATAATAAGAATATATTTTTTCAAAAGTAGAAACATCAAGAACACTTGAAGAACAACAAGAACCTATTTTGCCAAAAAGGGAAACATCAAGAACACTTGAAGAACAACAAGAACATATTTTTCCAAAAATAGAAACTTTAGCTCATGAAGAGCATGGAGGATCTTCTCAAGTTTTCACTTAAAGATGTTGGTCATGAAAAGAACCAAGCTTCAAGCTTTCTTGAGCAAACAAAATAAAAAGATGAAGATCACTACCTCTTCTTGAAGATGGCGCAAAAACAAGAGAAGAGAAAGAAGAAGATGATCGCTCCTCTTGATGATGATGGTGGCAGTTTTGCAAGAAAGAAGGAGAAGCTCTTGAGATCTTGTGAAAATGGAGGTTGTAGTGTTTAGATTTTGTCTCCAAAGACCCAAAGATGAGGTCTTTGAAGGGCTAAGTGAGAGGTTTTGGGTGTTGGTGGTGGAGAAAGGAAGAAGAAGATGAGAGAGTTTAGAAAGAAGTAGGAGGATTTGGCTTGAAGAGAGAGAATAGGATGAGTGAAAATGAAAATGGATAGGGTAAAAGAGAGAAAAAGTGGTGTCCTCATCATAAAGAGAAGGAGGCAGATATTTTCTTAAATTTATGTTAATTAAAGTTTAAGAGGACAAATTGGATGATAGGGGAGCAAAGCATGTACTAACTCTTACATAAAGCACTCTTGTTTAATGCTTTATGCTTTAATGGCATCACTTTTTACTTTATTGTCTAGTTGAATAAATTTGAATTTAATCATGTAATTAAGTGCTCATACAACTTAATTAAGATGATTAAGCAAGGATTAGTGATTAACAAAAGTTAATCCTACAATTAAGCTTAATTAACCTTAATTAAACTCGATTAAGCTAATTAAGGGTGATTAGTGCTTAATTAAGCTATAAAGGCTTTGACTTGCTTAATTAGAGATTATCTAATCTCGATTAAGCATTCTCTTGACTTTTCTCATCTGAGTTAACTCATAAACTCTTCGTTAACCCCTTAATTAAGCCTTAATCTCATAATTTCTCATTAAGTGCCTAATTACTCAGGGATACTGAGGTAATTTAACATGACAAGAAATTGAGGATGTTACATTTCTCCTCACCTTTAAAAAGAATTTTGCCCTCAAAATTCTTTACCTGTAAACAATTCTGGATGCTTGTTCTTCATCTCGGACTCTAGCTCCCATGTATATTCTTCCATATTCCCGTTACCCCAAGCCACCTTGACCAAGGGTACCGCGTTATTCCTTAGCTGTTTTACCCCACGATCCATGATCTGAGACGGCGGCAGATTGAAAGTTAGGTCTTCCCTTAACTATACATTTTCGGGTTCAAGTAGATGACTAGGATCGGAATGGTGTTTTCTCAACTGAGACACATGAAAGACATCATGAAGGAAATTTGGAGGTAAGGCCATTTGATAAGCAACTGACAAGACACGTTTGAGAATTTGAAAGGGGCCAAGAAAACGGGGGCTCAATTTTCCGACCTTTATGGGTCTACCTATACCAATCGTAGGAGTGATTTTTAGGAACACATGTTCTCCTTCTTGGAACTCTAGAGGCTTTCTCTTCTTATCCGCATAACTCTTTTGACGGCTCTGGGCTATAAGGATTCTGTCCCTAATCCTTCTGAGTTGCTCTATGGTCTGCCTCACAAGATCAGGTCCTAATAGGCTTTGCTTACCCGGTTCAAACCAACACAAGGGAGATTGACACTTCTTTCCATACAAAGCTTCATAGGGTGCCATACCAATACTTGCATGATGACTATTGTTATAGGCAAACTCAATCAAAGGTAAGTTTCTATCCCAACTTCCTCGATTATCCAACACACAAGCTCTCAACATGTCCTCTAAAGTTTGGATAGTCCTCTCTGACTGTCCATCCATCTGGGGGTGATAAGTTGTACTTAGGCAAACCTCATCCCAAATGCCTTTTGCAAGGCTCCCCAGAATCTAGAGGTAAATCTCGGGTCTCTATCTGAGATTATAGTTGAAGGTACACTATGCAACCTTACTATCTCTTGAACATACAGCTGGGCTAACTTTTCCAAAGGATAAGTAGCTCGAATGGGTAAAAAGTGGGCAGACTTGGTTAATCTGTCAACAATCACCCATATCATGTCAAAACCAGCTCGCATTTTGGGTAAACCCATCATGAAGTCCATAGAGATGCTTTCCCATTTCCAGCTAGGATCTCCAATGGTTGCAACATACCAGAGGGCTTTTGGTGTTCAATCTTGACCTTTTGGCAGACTAAACACTTCCTTACCAACTCCGCAATGTCCCTCTTCAATCTTAGCCACCAAAACATCTTCTTAACATCTTGGTACATCTTTGTCACATTAGGGTGTAGGGTGAAATGGCTCTTGTGAGCCTCCTCCAAAATCCTTCTTCGGAGGCCATCACTTGCGGGCACACAATGTAACATCCCCATATAAGGTTATAGGAAATAATGAAAACTTCCTTGGGCAAACTTTTATTATTTAGAGCCTTGCCCTTGAACATTTTTTAAAATGATATTTAGGTCCTTATATCAATTGAATTAGCAGAATAAGGTTTTAAACGAAGCAGAACCACGTAGCGGAAACATAGAAACCCAATTCTTGACCAATTAGGCCACAGAGGTGTCCACATGTGAAATGACATGGGATGCCCTAGACTTATTTAAAATTATGAAAATGCCATTAGCCATGGAAAACAGAAAATAGAAGGCCCTAAATTTGCAAAACATTTAAGTTAAACCATTAATCGATTTATTCGATTTTATTGAGTTTGTAAAGTTAATTAAAAGTTAATTAAAGGTTAACCAGGAGTTGATTAGATGTTAATTAGAGAAATTAGGATTAAGAAGAATTAAAATAGACATATAGAAACTCTTACAAAACTATTTAGTGATGTTTTGCCGATTTGAAGGAAATCGGTAGAGATTCGGTATTTTAAACCGCCAAAACCAAATCAATAAAATTACATATCAAAAACCCTAAGGTTTTGTGGCTAATAATTCAGCCACTTCATACCACAACAACATAAGCATTGTTGGCTTACTTATGAGCCAATTGAGGTAGTAACCAATAGGAATCAAAGGAGCCAACTACCACTACCATCAAATCAGATTTTTCCTTCTTTCTCCTCCCATTTTTTGTGCTTCCTTCATCAGCCTTCTTTCTCTCCCTTTTTCTTCTTCTTCTTCATCTTCTCATCCTTATTTCTTCACCCCACTTCCATGCCTTCACCAAACTTTGCTTCCTTTCCACTACAACCCAAGTTTTGAGGTAGGATTTAACTTTTATTCTTGATTTCTATGGATTGTGGCTGTTTGAAATTCTACTTTGCTTCATTCATTTGGTGATATATTGGATATATTTGATGGTTTATGGTTGGATTATCATGAAATTGGGAGTTGGAATTGAAGTTAGAAGGAGAAAACTAGAAGAAGTGGAGAATCAGGATGCTATCTAGGTAAGAAATCCTGCAGTCCGTATAGCGGAGTGTACGGCTCTGCTTAAAGCCATTTAAATTTAATGAAACTATTTTTGTGTGAAACTAGATATCTAGGGCTTTCCAACCATAAAAATTATAAGGCCATTGGGTTAGTATTGAGGGAGATATGAATTTTGGAATTTTGACTTAGGTTTTTGAGTTTAATTCTGGGTAGATAAGATTGTTCAGGGTAAAACTTGCCCTATACAACTTGGAATTGAGTGAAACTAACTTTGTTAGAAATATTACACATAGGAGAACACTCCATAAAAATTTCAGAGTTAGATTCGACCCCAATTGCTCCCAGTAGTTCAAGGAAGTCACCCTAAGTCCAAACTGGGCTAAAATAGGGCAGTGCAGAGAGGTCAAATTGCAGAGCTTATAAGTAAATATCTACTCAAGAAAATGAAATGGGACTTATTGCAAATGAAAACTTGTCCTGTTAGCTTTAATATGATACAAATTTCGTATGATTTCAACTAGTTTTCGATTTTTAGTGAATTTTTTTAGGTGTACAATTCTAGCTAGCTACAAGGCAGGCCGAGATAGAACCCTAATAACTTGGGCTACATTTATCCAAATTAGATGGGACCAAAGAGGTTAGAAAATAGACACACAACACTCCAACATATCCAAAATTTAGGCCTAAATGAATTAAAAAGAATATATGGCTTATTTTACAAAAATCGGGTTGAGTGAAGGTAAATAGGCAGCAGCTAAAATTCAAGTGCAACTATTATTTCTATGAGATTGATATTGATATGTGAATGCATTGTTGTGATTTTTCTTGATAATTGATTGTCTGAGTACTGGAACTATTTATGGGGAAGCGGACTCGATCCATTATGCGGCCGAATTTTCGGCAGAACTCTGTGAAACTATGAGTGTTTATTTTACGAAAAATTTATGATATGAATAGCTATACAATTATGAATATGTTATGGTGATATGATCATGAATTATTCTTATGAGAGCATGCATATTTGCATATAAATGAATGAAGAATATATGAGATCCCTTCACTTGGAGGCAATTATTTGGGTCCCTCCATGTGAAGGCAGTTAAAAGATAAAGATGTAGGTCCCTTCACTCGGAGGCAGTTGCACATTGGGTCCCTTCCTATGAAGACAGCTAAAACTTTTGGGTCCCTTTATGTTGAAGCCAGTTGGCCAACTTAGTCCCTCCGACCTAGAGCCATGTGGGTCCCCTTGCGAGTCGGTACTGTGTGACTGGTCACGTGTTGAGCTCACTCTTAGATCAGACTACCCAAGGGCAGTAAAGACTAAAGATTAAAACATATGCAAGCACCCTAGGGACGGCGATACGTAACACTTAGATGTGCCAAGGAAAGGAAGTCAAAGAAAGTTAAAGAAACACAAGTGCATTTTGCATGAACTCAAGTGAACGTATTTGCATATGCATGATCTGTTCAATTTCTTCATTATATTGGAATTATTATATTTGAATATATTGCAACTATTATTTAAGTTATGAATTGTAAATTTATTTTATAATAACTCTTATATTTTAAGTGTATGAATGAAAGGAACTCAGCTTCGGACAATATATTTTCAAACTATAAAACTGAACAATTTATTTGGCATGATCACCTTCTTCATAATAAATCAAAGCAGCTGGAGATAATAACGATGATACTACATGTGATAGTTTAGAAAATCCTATTGAGAATTTAAAATTCTCACTCCTATTTCCGTGTTATCTCCAGATAGCTTGAAAGGTTTCGAAGAAGGCTGAAGTCGTTGTGAAATAAGGTCCGCTCAAGTAACAAGAACAACTCTTAAGTGTGGTGCTATGACTTAAGCATAGTACTATACTTGGGAGGGTGTTACACACAAGCTCTTCCTTTGAACCGCCACAGTCCATTTGTACCTCGAGCAAAACCCTTCAACTTTCCTTCTTCTACCAGCGCAAGGGTTCTCAGGAAATCCTCTTCCTCACTTTGAGCTTGAGCAATTTGACTCTTGAAATCGCTCGTCACCCTAAGCTAATTTAATCTTAAACTATGGAGGGGTCAACACCACTCCAAGGTTAAGGTCTCTAAAGCTCCTTACCAGCTCATCCTCCTTGACCATCATCCATGATGCATGCAAAGACTTCCTACTTAGAGCGTCGGCCACCACATTGGCCTTCCCACGATGATAGTTCAACCCAAACTCATAATCCTTTGGAAACTCCATCCATCTCCTTTGCCTCATATTCAGCTCCTTCTAATCAAAGAGATACTTCAAATGCTTATGATTTGAAAACACTTCAAACTTCACACCATACAGATAATGCCTCCATATCTCCAAGGCAAACATTAAAGCCGCTAACTCCAAGTCATGGTTTGGGTAATTTATTTTGTGAGGCTTCAACTGCCTAGAGGCATAAGCCACCACGTTCCTGTTCTGCATCAAGACCAACCTAAATCTCTCCCAGAGGTATCACAATAAACCTCAAATGGTCCACTTGGGTCAAGCAAAACTAGCACTGGGGTTGAGGTTAACTTTCCCTTTAGCTCTTGAAAGCTTTTCTCACAATCCATGGTCCACACAAATGGGGCATGCTACCTTGTCAACTTGGTTAAGAGCAAAGATATCTGGGAAAATCCCTTTATAAACCTACATTAATAATCGACTAAACCCAAGAAACTCCTTATCTCAGTTATTGAGGTTGGTCTCTCCCAATTCATTATAGTCTCAGTCTTACTTGGATCCAGGGTGATTCCTCCTTGTGACACCACATGCCCTAAGAACTTTACTTCCTCCATCCAGAATTCACACTTAGATAACTTAGCATAAAGCTTCTTTTCCCTCAAGATTCCCAACACAACTCTCAAATGCTCTTCGTGTTCCTCCTTTGTTCTCGAAGAATATCATCTATGAAAACAACTGCAAACTTATCCAAGTAGGGTCTAAAGATTCTATTCATATAATCCATGAAAATAGCAGGGGCATTAGTCAATCCAAATGACATCACTGTAAACTCATAATGCCCATATCTTGTCCTAAAAGCCGTCTTGGGTATATCCTCCTCTTTCACCCTTATCTAATGATATCCGGATCTCAGATCAATCTTAGAGAACATAGCTGCACCCTATAGTTGATCCATGAGGTCATCTATCCTAGGCAAAGGGTACTTGTTCTTAACAGTCACCTTGTTCAATTGCCTATAGTCCATACATAGCCTCATGCTCCCATCTTTCTTTTTCACAAACAACACTAGGGCTCCCCAAGGTGAGGCACTAGGTCTTACAAACTTCTTTTCCAACAACTCTTCCAATTGTCCCTTCAACTCCGATAACCCTAGTGGGGACATCCTATAGGGTGCTATAGAGATTAGCCCCGTTCTCGGTACCAACTCTATAGAAAACTCGATTTCCCTTTCCGGGGGAAATTCGGGTATGTCGTCAGGAAACACATCCGGGTATTCCCTAACTACGAGGATCTCTTCCAATACCTGCTTGAGTTCCGCTTCACTTGCCATAAGGAGAACATATCCCTGATTACCAGACTCACTACTCCCGATCTTAACAGAATTCAAAAACAAACTAACAGGTTCAACAGGCTTAATAGGTATAGGAGGAAAAATAATAGATTTCTCATAACAATTTATCATAACATGGTTAGCAGAGAGCCAATCCATGCCTAGAATCAAATCCAAACCAGACAAAGCCAAACAAATCAAATTTGCTATGAAAGACCTACCATCAATTTGGAACGGACAATTTAAACAACAATGACAAGTCTTAATGGGTTTCCCAGCAGGAGTAGAAACAATCAACGTGTAAGGAAATTCAAACATAAACAATCCCAATTTATCTACACAATCATAAGAAATAAAGGAGTGTGTAGCTCCAAAATCATATAGTACAGTTAAGGTTCTACCATTGACCTCGCACTTACCTTGGATCAGATCATCGGACTAAGTGGCCTCCTCAGCATTAAGGGCAAAGACCCTTCCTTGGTGTTGAGGCTTGTTGGCAAAGGATAACAGCTTGACAGTACAGTCTCTAGCCATATGCCCAGGCTTTTTGCATCGGAAACATGCATTCTGTCCAGCTAAACAAGGGCGTCCTCCATGGTGTTTGCCACACTTAGGGCAAGCTTGACCATTCGCAGGCTTCGGTAGATTCCCAGTAGGCTTCTGGGGTTACTTTCCTTTGAAACCTCCATGTTGAAACGGTTTCCTCGGGAGTTGGGGCTTGAACTTCTGCCCTTGCGATGCCAACTTCTTCTTGTAAGCTTCGGACCTTGCCACAGATAACTTACGGTTGCAATCCTCCACCAAACGGCACTTGTTGACTAGTGCAACATAATCACAGGTCTCCATAGGCCCTATAGATGCCAGGATTTCCTCACGCAATGCTCTTTCAAACTTGACACACTTCCAGCGTTCATCCGGGTTCCCTTGATAGATCATCGAGAACTTGCACAGTTCTTCAAACTTTGCCGTATACTCAGCAATATTCATGGTCCCTTGACACAGACTCATGAACTCCAGCTCCTTCACGTTCCTCACGGAACAGGAAAATACTTCTCATAGAAGTGCGACTTGAAAATCTCCCAAGTGATGTAGGTCAGAGCACCCTCCAACAGCCTCTTGGTGCCCACCCACCAGAACTCAACATCAGCTTCCAACATGTAGGTAGCAAAGGCTACCTTCTACTCCTCGGTGCAGACCAGCACCATGAAAATCTTCTCAATGGCCTTAATCCATTCATTCGCACAATCGGGGTTGTATGTCCCTCTAAAGCTCGGCGAATTTGCCTTTCTGAACTCAGCAAACTTGAGGTACTCAAGATCTACCTCAACTCCTCTATTGTGCCCTTCGGGATTCTCCTTATCCCTTTGCTCTATTCGCTCCATCATGCGATGGGCAGCAGCCATTTCACGGAGCATCCCATGACTTCCTCGGGACCTTCCGGCTCGTTATGAGACCTACCACATTTTCCTGAAACCATTAGTTCCTGGTACACAAGATAGAAGTCATTGAGTTGACCAGGCTCAACATTTATGTTGAATGAACCAGCAACTAACCACATTCAAAATAAACGATCATGCATATCTAATCCCTATATCCCATCATACAGATGAGACTCAAAGCATGACTTAACTAACATGTATGCTTAGAAGCATAGTCAGTCCATCCCCATGCTCTTCAAGGACGAACTACTCTGTTACCAAAATGTAACACCCTAATAGTTCCATTCTATGCTTAAGTTATATTGTGGAATTACTAGTTGTTACTTTTGCTCGCATAACTAACATTACCTTTTTGAAATTACTTTACCTGAAAATAGGGGTAAAATTCCTTTTGAACAATAACAAATAAACTGTTTGAAAATCGAGAGCTATGAGCGCATCGTGAACGTGTAATACAAATGTCGCTATCTCATACCTACATCGCATTTAACATAAATAGAAGCAATAAGTGTAACACCCTTTATTATATAAGCCATGCTCGAGTCATGGAGTTATATTAAAAGGTTATCACTGTGCTAAGAAATCTTTAAGATATGGTAAATATAATACATGGCCTTTTAAATGCTCTCTTTATTACTGACTAATAGTCTCTGATACATAGAGAATAAAATAACTACACTTTAAAAGAAATTGTGACTGACTTAATATATAGCGTCTACTTCCGACTAGTCGTTAGCTAGCTTCAATAGTCTCTTGATCTGGCTTATGCCTAATTCTTACTTAATGAATGGCTCTGTACTCCGCCTCGCACTTGATTTCCAACTTGGGTGCTGGAATATTTACGAAAAAGAGAAACATACAAGTAGGCAGTGAGAACCTAAGGTTCTCAGTAGGTAAACTCAAACCAATCTTACGGTGCCATCATAAACATTCCAGCCGCTTCAGTTTATTATGAAAATATGAGCACATATAAACAAATAATGGTTCAATTTTAAGTTAAAAACACTTTTCTCGAAGCGGATCATATTTTAACAACCACTTGCCATATCATATGACAGACATAGAAATACAGATAGTATAATATGCTTCAACAAGGATAATTAATAGCATTATGACTTAACTAGATAATTGATCATGCACATATAGATGCTTATACTTGAATGTATGCAAGTGCACTTGACTTAATTTATCTCTTCTTTAACTTGCAACTCAACCTTGCCATTTTGTATTTGGTCCCCCGGAGGTGAATGGCCTTTCTCACCCCTGGTGATAGCCTGCTTTTCAGGTTTGAGCTCGTACCTATACATGAGTGACGGGTTTACTTTCCTCGACCCTCACACTGGTCTATTCCCCTTAAATCTGGTCGAGGGCTGACCCAAGTATTAGACAGTACCGCTCTGTCCCATGCTAGCTGGGTCTATGCCATGCCTCACGTGGTAGCTTGGTACGTCTTTCTTGCAAGTTCTCATAAATATTATTCTTCTTTGAACATGATTATACATGCATATACTTCATATTATACTTAAATCATTCTTGCATATATAAATCTTATGAGCATAACATATAAATGTTCATAACAGTCACATAATTCACATATTTCGCCTGGAATTTGCAAAGATAACTAACGAGTCCGCTTCCCCATGAATAGTGCTAGGAAACCAGTACAAATGTACAAACTTGCAACTCAATATGGACCAGCAAATATGTATATATTCATAGCATCATTCATCAATTTCAATTCAAGCACCATTGGGTTTTCGGTTTATTCTCTCCTGTTCTGCCTGAGTTTGGTATACTCCACCTTTATTGCAATTCAACTCATTTGAATCTAATTTTTGGATATGTCATAGCATTATGTGTCTAGTTTCTAACCCTTTTAGTCCCATCTCATTTTGATTTGTATAACTCAAGATATAAAAATTTTACCTCAGACTGCCCTGTTCTTAGCCAGAATTGGGTTCTTATAAGTAAAAATTCAATAAAAATAGAAAACTAAGTGAAATCATACAAATTTTATATCAAACTAAAGCTAACAGAACAAGCTTTCAAATTAACTAAGTTTTATTTTATTTTCCTAAGTATATTTTGAGTTATGAGTTCCGAAACTTGACCCTACTGGACTACCCTGTTCCAGCCTGGGTTAAACTTAAGTCAAATTCATTGGTGTGCTGGGAACAAATGGCAGCGAATATGGTTCTGAAATTTTTATGGGATGTTCTATTATATGTTAGCTTTCAAAAAAATTTAATTTCACTCAATATGGAGCTGTATAGGGTGAGTTGTACCTTTCTCAACTCATACTGCCCGGCTATGAATCCAGATTTCTAGGTTAAACTTTAAAAATTCATAACTAATTCAATACTAATCCAATGGACTTATATTTTATATGTATGGAAATTCCTAGATGTCTAATTTCATATACAAATGGATTCATCAAATTTAAACGGCTATAGGCAGAGCCGTACACTCTGCTGTACAGACCATCGAGGGGAAAGCCCTAAGAGCTTCTTGAATTCTTCTTGGATTCATGTTTTTCTCTAATCAATCCATCCAATCTTCAATTCAAACTCACACATACACCTTAAACCAACCTTAATTCATCATCCCCACCCATCATAACATGAGAATCATGGATGAATAAGGGACTCTAGGCAGCCCCAATTCAAAGAAAAGAAGGAGAAAGTTGAGATTCCTACCTTGGTGGTGTGAAATCTTGATGGAACTTGATCTTGGAGTGAAGTTGATGGTTGGGGCTTGAGCTTGGGGATGAGACGAAGTGGAAGAAGATGAAGGAAAGTGGGAAAATGAGGGCTGGTCTGCACCTCTTAATGGGAGTCCGAAAATATAAAGGGGGAAGGAAGAAAAAAAATGAAAACTTATGAAGGAAGTTGGCTTTTGATTGGTGGATTTCAACCCTCATTCAAAATTGGCTTGGCTTCCCTCTTTTATGGCTGATTTGTGTGCCACTTGTGAGGAGTGTTGGCTGAATCTTGGCCATCCATCGTAGGGTTTTCACAGTATAATTTCTATTAGTCCGGTTTCGGCAGTTTAAAATACCGAAATCTTACCAATTTCCTTTAAATCGGTAAATCGGTTTTAGAAAAATCCTATGAAGTTTCCTATGGTTCTAATCTAATTCCATTATACCTAATCATTCTAAACCACACTCAATTGGCTTTAAGTGAATGCTTAATCGAATCCTAATTAATCCCAATTATTAGATGAAAATCGAACAACTAGGCGAAAAACGATAAAAATCCGATGGAGGTGAGGCCAAGTTTCTCCACTATCTTGAGCAACACTTGGCGCCACTCATATATGGTAGGGGTGGCTGAATTTCAGCCACTTAAATGAGGGTTTCCAGTAGAAAATTCTACTGGTTGGGTCCTGACAATTTAAAATATCGAATCTTCACCGATTTTCTTCAAATCGGCAAAACTTTATTAAATGACTCTGAGAGAATTTCTATATCTCTATTCTAATTGTTCCTAAGCCTAATCCCTCTAATTAACTTCTAATTAACCCCACTTAGTCAATAAGATCGAACAAATTGCTTGTTAATGTGAAATAATCGTTCTTGCAAATTTAGAGCTTTTCTATTTTCTATTTTTCGTGGCTAATGGCATATCCGTAATTTTGAGCAAGTCTAGGGGCACCCTACGTCATTTCACACCAGACTGCCTCCATGGCCTAATCGGTGGAGATTTAAACTTCTACGATTTTACCACATGATTTGCTTCGTTTAAAACCCCATTCTGCTAATTCTATTGATGTGGGGACATAAAAGTCATTTTATGAAAAGTTTTAGGGTTATTGTGGAAATATCCACTTGGGGTTAAGGTACAATTTCATACAGCCATAGTGCAAAGAATTCAAGAATAGAAATGGAATCCTACCTCTTTGGAGTGTAATTTGAGCTAAATGTTGAAGCTTGAATTGTTAGAACCTTATTAAGCTTGAAGTGATGGAGTTGATTGAGAGAAGAGAAGAAAAAGGCTGAACAAGAGGGAGAGAGAGTGGCGTAAATCAGCCTCAAACGAGAAGGAGAGTCTGACTTAAATATATGGGGGTAGTTGGAATTGTGAGTGTCGATTGGTTGAAATTTTGTGATTGAAGTTCGACCATGTCTCCCACTTTTGTGGCCAAATAGCTCTTCACGTCATCCCAAAAGTGGAACTCGCTTCCATTCATCTGAAATCAGAACTTGTCTCTATTATGTAAAGTCAGAACCCGTATCCCTTTTATTTGAGCTTGGAGCTGAAGCCGGATGTCGGAACTCATCTAACCTTATTTGACACTTGGGGGTAAGTTCAGATATCGAAAGTCATACCGCTTACAATCACCTAATCCCGGAACTCCTCATTCAAACTCGGGAACACCAATAGAAATAGGAAGCCTCAAGGAATAAACTCGGATATCGAAACTCATGTATGACTTGGAAATCAACTCAAAGATCCGAACTCGTGTCCATTCTGATTGAGTTCAACTCTAAGGCGGGAACTTGTTACACTCAACTTGGAGGTCGGTACTTGCACCATTGTGTTAAACTATAACTTCGGAAGTTGGAAACCATGTATACTATTTTGAAACATGAGGTTTGAGGTCGGAACCCGGGTACATCTGCTAGAAACTTGGATATAAATTATGAGATCGGAAATCGGGTACATTGTCTTTAAGACATGAAATCGGATATCAGGAATCACTCCATGTTGTTTTGGACCTGAATGTTAAGTCGGAAGTCGGTAAATTATGCTGAAATTCGAAGACGAACTCAGAAGTCGGAAAAGTTCATTTTGTGTGTGAAATTCGAAGATGAAGTTGGAAATCATGAAAACTTGAAGGTGAAGTCGGAACTCTGAACTCGTGGTGGAGGTAAAATGGAATAATTTAGCACAAGGAAAATTGGGATGTTACAATAAGAATAACCATAATCTTAGATAAAGATAATATTCATTCCACGACCATTCATAATAATATAATAATAGTCATACCAGAGTCATACATAAGATAATAATAGGTACGATATCTACTGTCGGCCCTACACAAGAATCCTACCAAATACATGATAAAAGGAAATACATCAGAAAACCCTACTGCCCAAGCATGCCATACAACAGAATGATAACCCTATAACTATAACCAAAAAGGGCTATCCTCGTGCTCAGCTCCGCATACAATCATCACATCACGCATCAAGCAGGAGAAAACCGTTCCCATATCCACTGGGAGAAACATCACCATGTCCTCCTCTTCGAGCACGTCCTCATCCATGGGGCACAGAGCGGGGATGAATGAACTTATGTTCACGATCCGGGAGTGAAGCTGGGCCAGCAGCTGAGGTAGAAAAATCGGAAGATAGACGAATCATCGAAGGTTGCGATGAACCTGAACGGTGAGATCCCCCAGAACGAGTCGGATAGAAAGGCTCAGAGGGGTCAATCTCCACATTGTAGCTCGGAGAAGACGGCTTCGAAGGATCGGAATCCAATGAAACAGTCGGAGTCAAACGAGTATCCGAGTCAGTCTCATCATCGTCAGTAGGGTATCTTGGTGGCTGAAAGTAGGGGCGGATGTTATCCATAGTAACCTCGTCGAATGGCTGATGCGGTCAGAAAAATGGGCTCATCACGGGAGTCTAAAACTGGCAGTCGTGGAAGAGGTAGGCCCTCATTGCTGCATTCGCAAACAACACAGAGTCGTTCAGCACCGGGTCAAAGTGCCAACGCCACACCGGGAACTCAACGTAGATTACCACCATACCCAACGTTGACATCCTTTGAAGACGACACGGAAATGTAGGAGTGAGAAATACTAAATTTCTCAGTAGGATCGCGACTAGACAAACACTATGTCATCGTTATCATCCCGCCACTTCGGGTTTAATTATAAAAATAGTGGACAGATATAAGTTCAATTTTAACGGTTTTGAAAACTTAAACCCCGAACCGGGTTGCTTTTAAAATTAACGTTATAACTACATCATCATAACTAACATACATACTGAAACATAGAACGAACATTCATAATGCAAATGGACAACATAAATACATGCAAAGACATGCATCATCATAGATTTAACCATGGTTATACTTTGACTTTACTGTCATTTTTGGCACATGCTTAACATTCTTTACTTTCCTTTGAAATATACTGCTTTTTGACATGAGCTCATCCTGTGACCGTCGTCACACAGTACTAAACCAAATCAAACTAAGCCGATATTGGTTACCCCTAAGTTGGAAGGTCCTCCATGTCACCCTTGCCTCCCTCAAAGAGGTTCCTTGTGGATCACCGTCTTTCACTTCTCGGAAGTGATCAAGGGGTTATATTCCATGGTTTCTTTTCTTATCATTATACTTTATATGCATAGTATTTCTTTGACTAGACACATGCAATGATATGACTAAGTCTATAATTTTGATGGAAATCCGGCAGGATAATGGCTAGACAGAAGCTTCTCCCAAAATGCCAATCATAAGCTTTCAACCAACATTTTATGATATCACAATAATCAATCAAGCATGGAACAATGCTCAATCAAACTCATCATTCATGATGCCGAATGGCATCATACATTCATACCTTAAAGGGGGTTCATAGTTGTGTTATTCTTTGTGAAGAATATTATGAATCATCATATGATTACTCGTGGTTACCCATGAGAGAATCACATAGTTAAGATATGTGTATGTGGTCTTTTAGTTATCATTCTTATAAAGTAGTCATAAAGTTTTATTCTTTATGAAAGTAAGTGTCTTTATAATTAAGCTTTTATCTTAAAGATTAGATCTTCATGAAATAATGATATAAGTTACTAGCTTTTTAACTAAAAAGTCTTGTTCTTTATGAAAGTTGACTCTTTTAATTATTCTAAGACCATCAAGATCTCAACTTTATGATTTAAAGTTGTCTCTATATTAAAAAGATTCCTACTTTATCAACTAGTGATATAAGACATTAACTTTAAAGTTATAAAGTTTTGATCTTTTTAAAAGTTAGCATTTCTATGATCCAAAAGTGACCTTTTTGATTTTAAGTTTCAAACTTTATGAAAGGATTTGCTTCCAATGATCAATCTTTGAAACATAAAGTGACAAGATATCATTTTTCTAACTCAAAAAGGCTTAGACTTTTACATGTATTCTTGCCTTCAAGACAAAACAAAATAAAACTTTATGGAAGCTTAAAAGTTGCGCCACTTTTAAGGAATCAAGAAGCAAACTTTTTAAAGCTTTAAGCTTTTAGGATGTTCATAGTCTTATCAAATCATGAAAAACATAAACGATGAAACTTTTCTAATCATCAACTCATCATAAGAAAAGGAACAACTTTAAACAAGATACCATCAAGAACACTCAATAATAAGAACATATTTTTTCAAAAGTAGAAACATCATGAACACTTGAAGAACAACAAGAACCTATTTTGCCAAAAAGGGTAACATCAAGAATACTTGAAGAACAATAAGAACATATTTTTCCAAAAATGGAAACTTTTGCTCATGAAGAGCATGGAGGATCTTCTCAAGTTTTCACTTAAAGATCTTGGTCATGAAAAAAACCAAGCTTCAAGCTTTCTTGAGCAAACAAAATAAAAAGATGAAGATCACTACCTCTTCTTGAAGATGGCACAAAAATAAGAGAAGAGAAAGAAGAAGATGATGGCTCCTCTTGATGTGATGGTGGCGGTTTTGCAAGAAGGAAGGAGAAGCTCTTGAGATCTTGTGACAATGGAGGTTGTAGTGTTTAGATCTTGTCTCCAAAGACCCAAAGATGAGGTCCTTGAAGGGTTAAGTGAGAGGTTTTGGGTGGTGGTGGTGGAGAAAGAAAGAAGAAGATGAGAGAGTTTAGAGAGAAGTAGGAGGATTTGGCTTAAAGAGAGAGAATAGGATGAGTGAAAATGAAAATGGATGAGGTAAAAGAGAGAGAAAGTGGTGTCCTCATCATAAAGGGAAGGAGGGAGATATTTTCTTAAATTTGTGTTAATTAAGGTTTAGGGGGGCAAATTGGATGATGAGGGAATAAAGCATATACTGACTCTTACATAAAGCACTCTAGTCTAATGCTTTATATTTTAATGACATCACTTTTTACTTTATTGTCTAGTTGAATAAATTTGAATTTAATCATGTGATTAAGTGCTCATACAACTTAATTAAGATGATTAAGCAAGGATTAGTGATTAACAAACAAGAACATGATTAACAAAAATTAATCTCGCGATTAAGCTTAATTAACCTTAATTAAACTCAATTAAGCTAATTAAGAGCGATTAGTGCTTCATTATACTATAAAGGCTCTGACTTGCTTAATTAGACATTATTTAATCTCGATTAAGTATTCTCTTGACTTTTCTCATCTGAGTTAACTCATAAACTCTTTGTTAACCCCTTAATTAAGCCTTAATCTCATAATTTCTCATTAAGTGCCTAATTACTCAAGGGTACTGAGGTAATTTAACACGACAAGAAATTGAGTATGTTACAAACACCATCTTGTGAACCCTTTCATGCTTGATCTATTTGCATTTTGAAGGATATTGCTTAACTTGCATTTTTGAGAGATGGGGTGTTGAATGATTTGATTGTTGGGACGCTCTTGATGCCTTGTTTGACCTATGTCCCTAAGCTTAGCACTTTTAATGATTCATTGGAGAATTTTGTTCGATTATTTTGCTTATTTCTTGATTCGGAGGTTGCATGTTTTTATTAGTGTTTTCTTTCGGCTAAGCCTTAGTTGAATCTTGCATCAGGACATGCAAGAGCCAAGTGTGGGGGAATTTGGTTAATAGGATTTTTATATATTTATTTTCTCTCATATTTAGTTCATTAATCTTCTTTTGTTCTTAATTGAATTAATTTGGACCATTTTGTGTTTATTAAGTTTTGTTTGGGCTTGATTTAATTCTTACAGCATTAGGCTAATTCTGACACTGTTTTGGTTTTTGGGCCATATCTTGAGTTATAGAGCTCATCTAATCATGATTTTTAGTTTGTAGAAAAGCTGAGAGATAGGCCTACAAGTTGTAAGTTAGAGGCCAATTCTGGTATTAAGGAGCTGAATTTGGGCCTAGAAGTGAACTAAAGTGATGCAGTAGCGAATTCTGAGCAGAGTGTGATATTTGGGCCATATCTCGATCCACAGTGGTCCAATCGAGCCCATTCCAGTGGCATTTTGAAGCTGACATCCAAGGATATAATTCTTATTTAGGGTACAAATCCAAACAGAACCGTTTTGGTAGCCAAAATGGTGGAAGAATGTTACTTACGAAATTAGTGCTATTGATTTCATGTTTTTAGTGTAACTTTCTTTCTATAATTCGGATATTAGCAAATAAGGTGTCTAGATTCAAAGGAAAGAGAGGGAATTAATGTAATAAGCTGTTATGGATTTATTGGAGATGTTTGGATTCTGAAAAGGCCAAGTTGAGTAAGGGGTCAGAACCTTGTAACTCATGAGATAGAATTTGGAAAGAGTATACAATTTTCGGTTTTCTTCTTCCTCTCTTCTCTCATGCCCCGCTGACCTTGACAGTTTGTGAACCTCCATTCTTGGAGGCTTGAACGTCTATCTAATTCAAGGATCAAGGAAGCAATAATGTTTTTGAGAGTCCGGTTCAATTGGATTCAGCATACAACCAATTCAGTTTCATCTAATCTTTCACTTATTTCTTATCTCATTTTTGAATTAAAGTTTTTCATTCTAAAATTATTGATTGGAAATATCTTTGGTTGCCTATTATTCGGTTGATGTATGTAATCCATTATTGAAAGAGTGTGAATTAGAATTTCAGGTTTGAGTTCTACGATTAACTGCATTGATAGCCGAAATTGACACAACTCAATTAGGTTCTAGAGGTCTCTGATCATTAATTGATTTTGTGTTGATCAAATGCATGAAGGTTTTTGTGTCAATGCTAAGTTCGAATTTAGATTTCATTCGGATTTATTGTTAATCACTGAATTGGTTTGCTGAATTAATTTTAGAATTCGATGATTAAGTGTTAATTGTTTTCCATTGAATCTTGGATTGGATGCTTCCCATTTTATTTTAATTTCGAGATTCATATTCTGTTCCTTTCATTTTTAATTCCTAAACCCCCCTATTTCCTGGTCATATGACATTGTCATCTTGGGAAACGACTCGGGTTGCACCCTTTGCTATGAATTAGTGTAATTTGGTTTATTTGAAATTTGCCCGAACTTGACACTCGAGTCAGAAGGTCACTCTATAAATCATCCTCCTTACTTCAATGGTGAAGATTATCCTTATTGGAAGGATAGAATGCGACTCTTCATAGAGTCCACAAGTCTGGATATGTGGGAGATTATAGAAAACGGTGACTATATACCCATGGTTGAGCAAGCAGCACCTCAAGTAGTTGTTGATCCTGAACAACCTCCGCCTGTTATCCCTAGAAATGCATGGACTAATCAACACAAAACCAAGGTCCAAATGAATGCTAAGGCAAAGTATCTTCTTACATGGGCCTTGACCAAAAGTGAGTATGACAAGATCATATCTTGTGACTCAGCTAAGGAAATCTGGGACAGATTTCAAGTGTTTTGTGAAGGAATTGACCAGGTCAAAGAAACCAAGATTAGCATGTTGGTTCATCAACATGAAATGTTCAAAATGCTAGAGCATAAGAATATTGATGAAATGACAACTAGATTCATATCATAAATTAGCTGAAAGCCTTAGGCAAAAAGTACACCAATGCAAAGATGGTGAGAAAGATTCTGAGAAGTCTTTCAAAGGCTTGGCGTCTAATAGTCACGGCTATTCAAGAGGCTAAGGACTTGAATGTGCTTAGCTTAGATGCTCTCATTAGGTCACTAAAGGCTCATGAGATTGAGCTAAATGAAATCGCTAATGAGGCTGTCAAGAAAGGAAAATCCATTGCTTTGAAGTCCACTTAGAAAAGGATTTACTCTCCCAAAGCCTTGAAAGCCTCAGAAGAATCTGAAGAAGAAAAAGAGGATTCCTCTTATAACGATGATGATAGTGATGAAATTACTCATTTAGTAAGGAAGATTTCAAGAGCATGGATTAAAAGGAAGAAGAAGAACCTTATTCCCAAGAAAGACAAAAAGGGGAAGGCCAAGCAAGATGAGATCATATGCATTGAGTGCAAGGAACCTGGACATGTCAAATCTGAATGTCCCAGACTAAAGAAAGCCTCGAAAAAAAAGACTACAAAGAAGAAAGCTATGATGGCTACATGGGAGGATCTGGAAAAAGAATAAGAAAATGCAGAATCACAGAGTGAAGAAGAAATTGCAACAAATCTCTATTTCATGGCTGATATTGTTTCAGATGAAGAAACTGAGGTACATGATTTTGGACCCAGACTCACTTTTGAGAATCTTTAAAATGTCTTTGATGAAGTCTTGGATGATTCCAAGTCTCTTACTTCTCATTATGCCTCTCTAGAAAAGGATTTTCAAAAATTATCTTTCTAGTTTGAAGGGGGAAAAATATTTCAGAAAAGTCTAAGTTTAAGCTGAAGGGGAGCAAGCATACATTAATTTGCATACATTAGTTATTAGGACTCATTTTTTTCTTTTCTACATTCAAGAAACGTTTATTTATCGTTTTCATTCCAGAAACATCTCTTTATTTTATTCATGTTTAAACACCTTATCATAAGTTTACAGTTCATTTACAGTTTGTATTCAGTTGTATTTATTTCTCTATCACTTATGCTTTCATATCTCTTGATCAATTTTTACTGCAACTATATTATGTGTGAGCTATTATATGATTTGATATGTGAGTTATTAAATGCTCTAATAGTTGCTCTGATATCTAAACTGATTGAGATGATAATTACTTAGTTACTTTGAGATTACTATGCTATAAGAATATGGAATATGTAAGGATATAACTCCTTGCTACATAATCTTTTTGATTATTTGAATATGATTTGAACTATCTGAACTGTTGCTCTGATATGATTAGTAACGTCATTGTGCTTCAGTGATAATTTTATATGACAAAAGAATCCCATGCACTTTTACTTGGAATAAAATCCAAACCATCTGTTTTGAAAAAGGATTCAATCTTTCTGATAGTATGAGTGTCATTACTTTGTAGAAAGTTATTTTCTTTGAACAACAATATGTGCTCGTTATATTTTAACAAGAGCTTTTATTAAATACTGATTTGTAATCATCAAAAAAAGGAAAACTGTTAGTTCCAATGCCCTTCAGAAACTGTTATGTGGTTGTAAACTAGAATGAGCATTAAAGTTTTGATTAATACCAAATTAGAGTTTAAGCTAATCTTGCTATATATATGAACAAATTGTTTCTAGAAGTGTTTCTTTGTTAATCATGTGAATTATATGTGCATTATATGCTTGAGAATCAATAAAGCCATGTTATCCATTGGTACTTTAAATTGAATATATTTGATATGGAATATATGCTTTTGTATACTTCTTGAGTTATCACGAAAGAAACAAGAAAGAAATTTCAAAAGGATGAAACTACAACATCAAAAGGGAAAATGGTGCCTCAAGAGCGAACATTATTCATTCAGAAAGATGACTTTATCCGGAAGGGAAAATCTCCAGAGACATGCTTCTCATGAAGTGTTACAGCTTCAAAGCTTCCTCTGCATGCTTCAATAGAAAATTCAAAAAGTCAAAAAGGTGATTTGACAAGATGCAGAAGAGGCACTAACAAGTCTGAATAGTTGGCAAACCAACAAATGGCTACTTTTCTAATTCTGTGTAAGTTTTGAAGAATGGGAAAAAGGAAGGCTATTTTTACTCTATATAGTCGTAGACCAGCAAATCAAAAGGATCACAAGGATCAAGGCCTGCAAGCTTCAACGGTCATATTTCAAAGTCTATATAAGGCTGGAAATCAAAGAACGAATAGTTAGACTGTTTGAATATTTTCTACGTAAAAAGAACTTCCTACTTTCATCCTTCTAAACTATTTAGAGCACCAGAAATTTACTTATCGTAACTTCAATTTATAAGAAAATCTTATCTTCTGGTCTGTAATAGATAATATTATCTCTTCGAGAATTTAGAGAAGTCTCACACAAAGTATTTCATAGTCTATTCTCTGTTGAGAAAGTTAGTGAGAGTGATGAAACAAAACATAATATTCACATCAATTGTATCAGGACCTAGTAGTGGTCAGTGAGAAGCTTGGAGAGGCTAGGAAAATACTACTCTTTTGTAAAGCTTGGGGAGACTTGGAAAGAGACTACTTGCTTGTAAGAAACTTGGAGAAGCTTGGACAAAGAATACTCAAAGTATAAAATCTCAACAAAGAGTTGGGGACTGGAAGTAGGCAAGTGGTTTGGCCGAACTAGTATAAAAATCTCTTGTGTAATTATCTCTATCTTTTATCTTGTTATTTGAATTTATCGCATAGGTTCAACTCTGTTTAAATTTTATCTGAAATAAAGTTTATTTCTGTCTTATATGAACTAAACTATTTTATAAACTAAAACAATCGCTTCCGCAATCCAAGTTTTGAACTTGAGAAAGATCTTTTTTCTAATATTTTTCAGATATTAGAGTCTCTTGAAAGCATGATTTAACCCCCTTTCTTGTGCTATCCCATCCAACATTATCTGTATAGAGCAAGATTTGAGGTGTTTTTGGATCATAAAAGTTTGAAGCATCTCTTCGATTAAAAGGAGTTGAACATGAAGTAGAGGAGATGGATGGAATTTTTGAAGGATTATGAATTTGGGCTAAACTATTGTTCTGGGAAGGCCAATATAGTGGTTGACGCTCAAAGTCGGAAGTCTTTACATGTGTTGTGGATGATGGTTAAGGAATGTGAGCTAGTAAAGAGTTTTAGGGACCTTAACCTAGGAGTTGTCTTGACCCCCCATAGTTTAAGATTGAATCAGCTCAGGGTGACATTTCAAGGGTCAAATTGCTTAAGCCCAAGTGGAGGAAAAGGATTTTCTGAAAACTATAGCATTGGTAGAAGAAGGAAAGTTGAAGGGTTTCACTCAATGTAAAGATGGACTATGAAGGTTTAAAGGAAGAATTTGCATACCTGCGAGTAGTGACTTCCGAAGAAGGATTTTGGAGGAGGCTCACAAGAGCCATTTCACCATACATTCTATTGTGACGAAGATGTATCAAGATGTTAAGAAGATGTTTTGGTGGCCAGAATTGAAGAAGGACTTTACTGAGTTGGTAAGTAAGTGTTTAGTCCACCAAAAGGTAAAGATTGAGCACCGAAAGCCCTCCAGCATGCTGCAACCGTTGGAGATCCTATAATGGAAATGGGAGAGTATCTTCATGGACTTCGTTATGGGCTTACCCAAAACACAAGCTGGCTTTGATGCAATATGTAACATCCCCAATTTTTGTCTAAGCTAATTAGCTCAGTGATCCTGGCTAATTAGAGAGGTTAACGATTAACTAAGTACTAATCAGCTAATCTCGATGAGCAAGAACTTAGTAAGTTGAGTTAAGTCAATAATTGAATCATAACGCGCTAAATGCTTTAATTAAAACCTAATTATTCGAACCTTATTAATTCGTAACTTAGAAATATAATTAAGCTAATCTAATCTTATTAATTAAGTACAAGACAATTGTTCTACCTTACCAATTGAGATAGATTAATTCTTACACCCTAATTACATAATTCATAAGATCAATTCTTTTAGAGGAAAAACGTCTTAAAAATGTAATTAACCGAAATCGGTTAAAGAATAATTTAACTAATGAAATTGATTAACAACTTAGGTAATTCTAATAGCTTTGAATATTTAAAAATTTCTCCTAATTGATGCACCAAATTTTGGCCAAGGACAAGAGCAAAATCCAACCATCCATTTGCCTTCTCATCATGCACCCATAGATCAAGAGTCTATGTTAGTAGTATTCCTTGAGTTAAGACAAGAGATGTACTTCCCCCCATCAAGATTGTGTCACTTGGAGTGATCATATCCACCCAAGCCAATCCCAAGAGTGGTCATGCCTTTAACCACTTGAAAAACACTAAATGGTCTTTACCCAAGTGCCAAGACTCAAAGAAAACACAACCCACCTTTTTACCCCAAGGTTCCTACCCCTTTTGCTTGAAAAAGAAGTAAGACTCACCTACTCTCTCTTGCTTGTTAGAGAAGCAAAGCAACCAGCCCCCTCCTAGCCAAAAGTTGCATCCCACCTTGCCCTATTTGGCACCAATTGCAAGCTTTCATCCTCTCTCTTCAAAGCAAAAGCTCTCACTTCTCTCTAAGTCTCATTCCAACACTCTTGCACTTCCAATCCTCTTGTTCTTCTTCCCACTTTCACACCCCATCCAACTCTCTTTCCTTTCACCATTCTCACAAGCCCTTCAAGGACCACCCTCTTTGGTTCCTGAGGAAGCAAAACAAACACTCATTTAGCCCCATTTGCTAGCTCAAGAGGAAGGAGGCCATCTCCAACCATTTTCATTCTTCAAGCTTTCAAGAGAATCCTTATGGTAGTTGTAACACCTTACCAGACAAGTACTATGCTTAAGTCATAATAGATTATCTGATAAGTGATTACGTGTAGTGAGCTGATTAATTTTTGTTTTCTGTATCATTATTAATCACTCGCATAAAGGTGACTATTCGCGTAATAGTATTTTTTGCTTGACAGCAGAATAAATACTAGTTAATTGGTATACTGTAAGCAACATAACATAAATAAAATAGCAATAAAGACGGAATTACTGCAACATACATCTTAAATATATACATAGACGTTTGCTTTCAAAGTTTGTCAAAATGATACAGGGTAAAAAAAATATGAGGCCGCTAACACAAAATAAAACGGCTGATCCCTAAAAATAATACCATAGATGGTCCCCATGGGACATTTCATATACTCCTCCTAATCTATACCCATCTGTCTATGGCCCAAACTGCCAAAAGAGGGCCGTCCTATACATCTACTACCACTACGGCATACCCACTGTCTAAACGGAGTCTAAAGAAAGAAACCCATTCGCCATGGGTGCGTCTGCAGGAGGGTGGCCTGCGCTAGGAGCAGAGGACGAGGAGGAACTCGCTGCCTCAGATGGATCTTCCTCTGACATTGAGGCAGAAAGCATTTGCTGCAGTGGTGAAGCAGGAGGGGCCATAGGAGCTGGGGCTACTGCTGCTGCTAGTGGAGGTGGAAATGGATGGGCCATATGAAGGGGAATGGCAATATACCGGACAGCGGGGTCAAAAAGTGGGTGCATAAGCAGTACGGCGAAGTCTCTCTGGAAAAAGAAGTACAAATGGAACTGGCGCCTGACAGATATATATACAGAATCCAGGAACGGGTCGATGTGGATGTCGAGCTCGGGGAACTCAATGAACAGGACTCCTGTTGCTGCGTTCTCCATAGTCTGAGAATGACGCTAAAAATTTCTTAGTAGGAATTCCTAGTTTCTACACATCTGTCATCACTGTCATTCTCAGTTGTTTCGGTCTTTCAATAGTTTCCAATGGTACAACACAATAATGATATTTAATTTAAATACTTATTTGAAAAACATACACCGAAACAAGCTCAATTTTAATTAACAAATACACTAATGCAATTAAATAGTAATCGTAAGGGAGCAATAGCATATTACAAATAATAAACAGGCATGTAGGACAGTCAATTAATAAGCATTACACTGTACATATGAATGTGCAATTAGAAATGCATCTTATTCTTAAAGGCTTTCGCTTTTTAGAACTTATTTCCATCCTTGGTCCCCTGGGAGTCTTTGGCCATATACTCTTGGGTAATAGTCCGCTTTTCAGGACCAAGCTCGTTCCTATACAGGATTGCCGGGTTTATTTTCCCCGACCTTCCCACTGATCTATTCCCCTTAATTTGTTCTGTGGCTGGCCCAAGTAAAATGAAATCCTTTAGAATATCATGAATTGAATGCACATGTAGCTTGATTCTTCAAGTATCATATATTCATGCTGTTTTAAATCACACAACATATGAATCTTTACCGAAATTTCGGCAGAATAACGGGTCGAGTCCGCTTCCCCATGAATAGTACCAGACAACTAGTACAATTGTACAACTTGCAATTCAATATAAACCAGCAAATATGTATATATATTCATAGATTCATTCCTTAGTTTCAACTCAAGCATCAATAGGGCTTTCAGTTCATTCTTCCTTATCTTGCCCGGTTATTGTATAGTCCACCCTTATTTCAATTTAACTCATTTAAACCTAATTTTTCCATATGTTGTAGCCTTATGTGTCTAGTTTCTAACCCTTTTGGTCCCATCTCATTTGGATTTGCATAACTCAAGAAATAAACGTTTTACCTCAGCATGCCCTGTTCTTAGCCAGACTTGGGTTCTTATAAAAGAAAATTCACTAAAAATCGAAAACTAAGTGAAATCTTACGAATTTTATATCAAATTAAATCTAACACAACAAGTTTTAAAATGAATTATGTTTCATCTCATTTACCTAAGTAGATTTTGAGTTATGAGTCCCGAAACATTACCCTACTAGGCTGCCCTGTTCTAGGCCAGTTTAAACCTAAGCCAACTTCATTGATATGCTGGGAACAAATGACAACGAATCAAATTATGAAATTTTTATGGAATGTTCTCTCATATGTTAGCTTTCAAAAAACTTTAGTTTCACTCAATTTGGAGTTGTTTAGGGTGAGTTACACCCTTCGCAACCCATGCTGCCCGGGTAATAACCCAGATTTCTAGTCTAACTTCAAAAATTCATAACTAATTCTATACTAATCCAATGGCATTATATGATATATGTATGGAAAGCCCTGAATGTCTAGTTTCATATAAAAAAATTTTCATCAAATTTAAATGGCGATAGGCGGAGCTGTACACTCTATTGTACGGACCACCAAGGGAAACCCTAACAGCTTCTAGGTTTGTCTCACCTTTTCAAGCTATTTGCTATCAATTTCGGTTTTAATCACAACATACATGCAAAATTAATCATAAACCATCATCATCACTCTACATAACATCAAATTCTCAGATTATCCATTATCACCATTCAGCCCCAAACCAGAGAAAAAGAGAAGAGAAGTAGAGTTTCCTACCTTGTCTAGTTGAGTTTGTGTTGATTTTGTGTCTTTGGTGCAAGCAATTTGTGATGAGACTTGAAGAAGAGATGGAAATGGAGTGGAGGTGAGAGTGAGGAGAAGAAAATGAAGTGAGCTTCAGCAAAAAGAAGTGGCCGAAATTCACAAAGGGAGAAGGAAAGAAAAGGTAGAAATATTTGGAAGCTAGATGCATGTGATTGGTGGATTTCATTATACTATCAATTTTAGTTTGGCTTCCACTATCAAGGGCTGCTCAAGGCACCACTTGGGTGGGTTATTTGGCTAAATCTTAGCCATTGATCCTAGGGCACTCATGACATAATTTCTACTGATCCAGTTCTGACAGTTTAAAACTCCAAAATCTTACCGATTGCTCTTAAATCGGTAAATCGGTTTGAAATTTTTTTGTGAGGTTTTCTACGCTCCTAATCTAATTCCATCAAGCCTAATCTTTTCAATTCACCCTTAATTGGCTTTAAGTAAGTGTTTAATCAAATTCTGATTAAACCTACTTATTCGATAAAAATCGAATAACTCAGTTGTTAACGATAAAATTTTTCGGATATTACAGTAGTGACTCTAACCTTCCTCTTTTATGTGTTCTTCAAGCCTTTGAACTCCTAAGCTCTCCATAGCTAGGTGGTTCTAGGACTTGTTTCTAAGGCCTCATGGCCATGCTTGTTGATATGATAAGTTTTCATGTGTTGTGTCCTTCTCTTTGGCACGAAATTTTCGGTTGGTATGTCTATTGTTATTGAACCAAATTTTTCGAAGTTAAAACATTGAGTTAATATCAAGATCTCAAATATTAAAAGTGGGTTGGAAGAGAAAAGTGATCACTTGAGGAGAAAACTTAATGTTTTTACAAGAAAACTCATTGAAACCAAAACCGTGGAAGCTGGAAAATTCTGGCAGTCTGTTTGGCGTGACTGATAACTCTTTCAATACACTTCTAAATGGAACGAAAATAATTTTAAATTAAAATAGACCTATAGAGCTTTCTATACATATAAAATACATGAAATTTGGCCTTAAAACAATAGAGATATGAATTTTCAAAGTCTGCTGTCCCCAGGTGTGTTTCTATTCGAGCAGTATGTAATAAAATGTGCATAACTCAAGTTATACAGAACATTTTTGAATGGTACTAAGTCTTTTAGAAAGCTAAGACATAGAGGAACATCCCCATAAAATAGTTTTGTCAGATTCCTTGTGAGGAACTCCCAATGGAGTTGACAAGCCACTGACCTGAGTTGAACTTTCAAGTCTGAATAGTTAGAATAAAATGTGCATATCTCAAGTTACAAAATGAATTTTTGAGTGGGGTTTCTTTTTGTTTAAAAATAGACTCATAAAAGTATAATCATACCAAAATTTGAAGCAAAAGAGTAAAATTTGACATTATGATGAATTTTTGAAGTTACTGTCCTACTGTAAAAGTAAAAATGTTATGGTGAAATTTAAAGGTTAATGAGAAATAAGCTTTAAGACATTAAGACCCTTATACTAAGCATTGGAAAAACCCTCATAACTCAACTTAAAAGTTTCAAAAAGGATAGTAGATGAAATTGGCCCTATGCCTAAATAAAGGATTTTATACAAGAGGCAACCATTAATTAAAAGCTTGCACCAAATTTACTAAGCTAAGCTCATAAGACTTTGCGTGATATGTATGCCTCTATGTGTCAATATGATAACAATGATATGATGATGATGATGATTATGATAATGATATGATGATGATAAGGATGATAATGATATGATGGTGATGTGATAATGAATGATGATGATATAAATATGATATGTTGATGATACAATGCTTAATGATATGTGATAAAAGAATCACATTTGGGGACGACGATACGTAATGCCTAAATGTGGAAAAGAATTAGAATATTTTGCATTGTAAGCTTTAATAAGAAGAGATTTAATTAAGTGTGTGATCCTTCAAAAGGGAGGGTGACCCAAAGTAAGCTCCCCTCACCCATGACTCACATGAGGCATGGCATGACCCAGCTAGTGTGAGTATAGGGAATAGTGCTTACATAAGGCATGGCATGACCCAGCTAGTGTAAGTACCGAAATTCTATGGTGGCGACAGCCACAGTATGAGCTCATTACCACTTATGTTTAGTGGTTGAAAAGATAAGACTTAAGATAAAGTCAAGTTAAGAAAAGAAAAGGAACTTCAGTCCAAACCCTTGAAGGGAAGAAGTTAAGAGAAGCTATAGTATAGCCATGCATGTTTTATGTAATTATACTTGTGCCCATGTATGTTATGATATAAATGATTAGAGAGTATGATAAAATTGAATCTGATTGGGATATTCATATTTTCGAAAACCTAAGTACGGAACCTTATGAATGCTCACTATTTTCATTAATAAAACTGAAGTGGCTGTGGCGATGACGATGACACTTTCGTGTCGGGTTCAAGTCCTACTGAGAAATCTTATTTTTCACTATAGTTACTTTCCTGTATCATCACCAGAGTCCAATGGCGCATTACCTAAGTTGTTAATCAAATTGCTCTTGTCCTTGGCCGAAATTTGGTGCATCAATTTGGAGAAATTTTTAAATCTTCAAAGCTATTAGAATTACCTAAGTTATTAATCAATTTGATTAGTTAAATTGTTCTTTATCGATTAATTACACTTTTAAGATGTTTTTCCTCTAAAAGAATTGATCGTATGAATTATGTAATTAGGGTGTAAGAATTAATCTATCTCAATTGGTAAGGTAGAACAATTGTCTTGTACTTAATTAATAAGATTGGATTAGCTTAATTATATTTCTAAGCTACGAATTAATGAGATTCGAATAATTAGGTTTTAATTAAAGCATTTAGTGCGTTATGATTTAATTATTGACTTGACTCAATTTACTAAGCTCTTGCTCATCGAGATTAGCCGATTAGTCCTCAGTTAATTGTTAACCTCTCTAATTAGCTAGGATCACTGAGCTAATTAGCTTAGACAAAAATTGGAGATGTTACACTCTCCCCTCCTTAAAAAGAATTTTGCCCTCAAAATTCATTATCTATAAATAGGTCGGGGGCAAACATGCCCTTGGTGCAGTTCTTTGCAAAATGCCCAGGCTGTCCACATTTGAAGCAGACATTTTGTCCAGCGTAGCAAGTCCCTTTATGTTGTCTCCCACACTTTGGGCAAGTGGGATTCATTGCAGGCTTCGAGGGCTGGTTGGTAGGTCTTGGAGGGTTAGCGGAGGGCTCTTGTGGCTGATTGCCCTTAGAACCTTCGTCGTGGTAGGGCTTCTTTTGCGGGGGCTGCTTCAGATGTTGCCCTTGAGATGCCTGTCTCCTCTTATGGGCCTCTGATCTCTGGATCGCCAACTTTCGATTATATTCTTCTACTACACGGCTCTTATTAACAAGCGCCGCATAGTTCTTTATCTCCAATGGGGCCACTGATGCCAGAATGTCGGCCCGCAATCCTCCCTCATATTTCATGCATTTCCAATGCTCGTCCGGCTTCCGCTGATATAGTGTAGAAAACTTACACAGCTCCTAAAACTTCGCCATGTATTCAGCAATGCTCATACCTCCTTGGTAGAGCCTCAGGAACTCCATCTCCTTCGCGTTCCTTACAGACATCGAGAAGTACTTCTCATAGAAAGCCGCCTTGAAGATCTCCCAGGTGATTTCTCTTTGGTCACTCTCCATCAAGCTCTTTGCTCCCTTCCACCAGAATTCAGCATCTGCCTTCAGCATATAAGTAGCAAAGGCCACCTTCTGGGTCTCCGAGCAAGCTAGCACGGAGTAGATCTTCTCAATCTCTTTAATCCACTCGTCGGCTTCGTCAGGGTTGAAAGCCCCCTTGAAACTGGGCAGGTTGCCTTACGAAACTCTGAGAACTTTTGATACTCGGCATCAGCTCCATTTCCACCAACAGACTCTTCGGATCTTTGATTCAGCTGGTCCATCATATGCTCAGCAGCTGTAGCTTGAGCTTACATTGCGTTTGCCATCTGCTGCAAGGTCCTCATGAACTCGGCGAGGTTCGCGCTGTCACTGTTCTCATTGTAGGTACCTCTGCGAGTTGCCTTTAGTTCCTGAATACACCATACAAAGATATCGAGTTGATCAGGCCCAATATTAAGCATAAGCATGGCAGCAACTAAAGATAATCTCACATGACGGTCATGCATTCTAAGTCCTACATCCCATCATACAGACAGGATTCATAGCACGACTTAACATAGTGCACGTAGAGTTATGCTTGGAAGCATAGTCAGTCCAACCTTAGGCTTTAACAGGATGAACTGCTCTGATATCATAATGTAACACCTTAATAAACCTATACTACGCTTAAGTCATATTATGGTGTTTTATTAGTTGTTACTTATGCTCGTGGAAAACTAAACTTCATTTGGAATTAAATTACGCGGAAAATATGGTAAGATTTTTTTTTGAAATACGTCGTCGCTTTGTAGCGTTTTGGAAAGTAAAGCCTTGAGCATGAATACTGTAACATCCCCGATTTTTGTCTAAGCTAATTAGCTCAGTGATCCTGGCTAATTAGAGAGGTTAACGATTAATTGAGAATTAATCGATTAATCTCGATGAGCAAGAGCTTAGTGAATTGAGTCAAGTCAATAATTGAATCATAATGCACTAAATGGTTTAATTAAAACCTATTTATTCGAACCTCATTAATTCGTAACTTAGAAATGTAATTAAGCTAATCCAATCTTATTAATTAAGTACAAGACAATTGTTCTACTTTACCAACTGAGATAGATTAATTCTGAACCCTAATTACATAATTCATAAGATCAATTCTTTTAAGAGGAAAAACATCTTAAAGATGTAATTAACCAAAATCGGATAAAGAGCAATTCAAACCAATTGAACTAATTAACTTTTAGATAATTGTAACAATTATAAAGATGTAGAAACTTCCCTCTAATTATTATTTGAAAGTTTGGTCAAAGTAAGAGCCATATCCAACCATTCAATGGCCTTCTCATCATACACCACTAGATCAAGAGTCCATTTTAGTAGATTCCTTGAGTCATGACAAAAGATCCACTCTTCTCCATCAAGATTGTGACACTTGGAGTGATCACAATCATCCAATGCCAATCCTAGGATAGAACATGCTTTTAACCACTTGAAAAGAAACACCTACAAGTCTTTACCCAAGTGCCAAGACTCAAAGGAAACGCAACCCACTCTTTTACCCCAAAGTTCCTAGCCCTTTTGCTTGAAAAAGAAGTAAGACTCACCTACTCTCTCTTGCTTGTTGGAGAAGCAAAGCAATCAGCCCACTTCTCCCCATTTTTGCAAACTAGCCCTCCCACTCTCTCATTTGTGATTTTCATCCTCTCACTACAAGCCTAAGCTCCCACTTCTCTCTAAGCCTCATTCTAGCTCTTCTACTCTTCCAATTCCTCTTGTTCTTCCTCCCACTTTCACACCCCATCCAACTCTCTTTCCTTTCACCATTCCACTAGCCCTTCAAGGACCACCCTCTTTGGTTCTTGAGGAAGCAAAACAAACACTCACTTAGCCCCATTATGAAGCTCAAGGAGGAAGAAGGCCATCTCCAACCATTCTCATTCTTCAAACTTGTCAAGAGAAATCCTTGTGCTAGTGACTCTAACCCTCTCTTTTTCATGTATTTTTCAAGCTCTAGAACTCCTAAGCTCTTCATAGCTAGGTGGTTTTAGGACTTGCTCCATGGTCTCATGACCATTTCTTACTCTATGAGCTTTCTTTGTCTTGTTGAAAAATGTTGCCTTGAAGTGAGAATATGTGGCATGATGGTTTTATGTATCTTGCTTTATCTTGGTTTAAAATACTGATTTGATAACTAAAATATTGAAGATGATGATGAGATAAAACATAAAAATGGTGATTGGAAGTGATATAACAACATCTCTATAAGTTTGGTATGTAAAAACTCAAAAATGAGTTAAGCTAGAATTCTGGCAGTCGGTAAAGCGTATGGTATAACTCACTCCACAAAACTCAAAATGCAATGAAACTAATTTTCTGTAAAAGTAGACTCAAAGAGATTTTCATACATATAAAATATGCGAGATTTGGCCTTAAAACGAGAGAGATATGAATTTTCAAAGTTTGCTGCTCCTGGATGGGTTTCTGTCTGGGCAGTGGGTAATAAAACGTGCATAACTCAAGTTATACATAACATTTTTAAGTGGAACCAAGTTTTTTAGAAAGCTAAGACATATAGGAACACCCCCATAAAACAGTTTTGTCAGATTCCATGTGAAGAACTCCCAGTGAAGTGGAAAAGACACTGACCCGAGGTGAACTTTCAATTCTGAACAGTCAGAATAAAATGTGCATAACTCAAGCTACAAAATGAATTTTTAAGTGGGGCTTTTTTTTTTAAAAATAGACTCAAAGAAGTATAAGCATACCAAAATTCGAAATAAAAGAGTAAAAGATGAAATTATGGTGAATTTTCAAAATTACTGCCTCACTATAAAAAGTAAAACTGTTATGGTTAAATTTTAAAGGTTAATGAGAAATAAGCTTTAAGACATTAAGACCATTACACTAAGCATTGGAAGACCCTCATAATTCAACTGAAAAGTTTCAAAAAGGATAATGGATGAAGTTGGCTCTATGCCTAATAAGAGAATTTATACAAGAGGTAACCTCAATTAAAAGCTTGCACTAAATTTACTAAGCTAAGCTCATAAAACTTTGCTTGAGAATATGCCTATGTTTATGTGCAAGCATGATGCTATGATGATGATGAATAATGATGATGATATGATATGATGATAATGATTATGATATGATATGATGATGATCATGATGATGATGATGATTATGATAGTGATACGATGATGATAAGAATGATAATGATATGATGACGATATGATAATGAATGATGATGATATGAATATGATATGTTGATAATATGATGCTTAATGATAAACACGAAAAAACTAATAAATATGAACACCCTAGGACTACGTCACATGCGCCAGGTGATTAATAAAGGAACCACGTTTGGGGGCGGCGATCATGCTTACGCCTAAATGTGGAAGAGAATTAGAATAACTTTGCATCATAAGCTTTAATAAGAAAAAGATGAACTAAGGGTATGATCCTTCAAAAGGGAAGGTGACCTAATTTAAGCTCCCTCACCCACGACTCACATGAGGCATGGCATGACCCAGCTAATGTAAGTACCGAAATTCTATGGTGGCGACGGCCACGATATGAGCTCATTACCACTTATGTTTAGTGGGTGGAAAGATAAAGTTAAGTTAAGAAAAGAAAAGAGACCTCGGTCTAAACCCTAGCAAGGGAAGAAGTTAAGAAAAACTTATAGCACAGTCATGCATTTTTATATGATTATACTTGTGCCCATGTATGTTATGATGTAAATGATTAGAGATTATGTTAAAATTGAATCCACTTCGGATATTCATGTTTTCGAAAACCTAAGAACGGAACCTTACGAATGTTCACTATTTTCATTAATAAAACCGAAGTGGCTGGGACGATGACGATGACACTTTCGTGTCGGGTTCGAGTCCTACTGAGAAATTCCATTTCTCACCCTAGTTGTTCTTCCGTATCGTCACCAGATCTCGACGGCGTATCCGGTGGAGTGGAACGTGAATCCCCAACACTATGAGCGGACGTGTGACGTGGGATGCAAGACGAAGCTGTTTTGGGACTTGTAGCGACCATCGCTCTGCATCTTCGCATATTTCTTTTGAGTTAGGCTTTGCCATTTAAATTTGTACTTAGTATCTAGTATTTGGATCATGGCTCAACCATGAGTCTCCCTTGTTGTAATGCTGAAATGTATGTATATATATATTATGAACCCATTTGAATGTAACGGTTAGTTATTTAATACAATATATTTGTGAATTATTATTTGTTTACCTTATCCTTGTTTTATGATATTGGAGTATATATTTTATGCGACACGCTCTTTTTCTAGCTATCTTCTCGCTCAAGGCTTTACTTTTCAAAACGCTGCTAAGTGACAACGTATTTCAAAGAAAAATCTTACCGTATTTTCCGCGTAATTTAATTTCAAGTGAAGTTTAGTTTTCCACGAGCATAAGTAACAACTAATAAAACGCCGTAATACGACTTAAGCGTAGTATGGGTTTATTAGGGTGTTACAAATACAGACAGAGAAAGAGCGTGTTGCATAAAACACATACCCAAAAATCATAAAACATGAGAAAGGTAAACAAATAATAAATCATGTAACATCCTCCTCTATACAGTACTATGCTTAAGTCATAGTACCCCACTCTGGAGTTGTTACTATTACCTGAGCGGACCTTACTTGACAGCAACTTCAGCCATCTTTGGATCTTCTCGAACTATCTGGAGATAACATGGAAGCAAAAGTGAGAATTTTAAATTCTCAGTAGGGTTCGCTAAGAAATTTTGTATGGTGTCATCATTATTATCTCCAGCTGCTTCGATTTATTATGAAAAATGTGAGCATGTTTACTAGACTGTTCAGTTTTTTTTTTTTAGTTCGAAAAATACATTGTCCGAAGCAGAATTCATTTTATTCATGCACTTGTCATTTGGGAGAGCCAATACACGAAAAAGTCATGAAGCATATTACGCATAATAACTATAAGATATTAAAATATAATAACACTAACATACTGGAAACTTGAAATTTGCATCTGCCTTCACTTGTACTTGAATTTATGCAGATATACATAATTTTCTTTTCTTTCTTGGTCTTTCTTTACTTGTCATGCACATTCCAGAGTATGATCGCCATGTCATACTCCATCGGAGTGTGATTGCCATGTTACATTCCTTAGGATGTAGTCATCATGCCATATTCCAGAGTACGATCGCCATGTTATACCCCATCGGGGTGTGATCATCATGTCACACTCCTTAAAATATATTCATCCTACCATGTCCCAGAGTATGATCGCCATGTCATACTCCTTAGGGATGTGATCACCATGTCACATTCCTTAGGGGTGGGATCCTTATGCCACATTCCGGAGTATAATCGCTATGTCATACCTTATCAGAGCGTGATCGCCATGTTACGTTCCTTCGGAATATGGACTCATCATCATGTCTTTTATCATAAAATCATAAATACATAGGCTTCGTACCTTAATCTCAAACAATAATACTTGCTTAGTATTCATATACGTCACATAACAATATTAACACAACAACCTTTAGAACTATCACTAACTTCTGCCGAAAATTCGGCAGCATAACAGATCAAGTCCGCTTCCCTGTGAATAGTGTTAGGCTACCAGTAAAACCAATCAAGCAAAAGTTCAACATAGAGTAACAAACATGTCTCATTAATGTCAATCATATAAGGGTTGGACCCTTATATATCACAATAATGTCAATTGTGTAGGGATTGGATCCTTATACCTATTCTGCCCATTATACCTACTCTGTCCGGTTTTTGTAACTTAGGCCATAAATTCATTTTAACTCATTTAGACCTGAATTTTGGATATGTTAAAGCTTCATGTGTCTATTTTCTAACCTCTTTAGTTCCATCTAATTTTGATAGCTATAACTCAAGTTATTTAGGTTTTATCTCGGCCTGCCCTACAGCTGGCTAGAATTGCACACCTAAAAGTAAAAATCTACTAAATATCAAAAAATGACTCAAAGCATACAAAATTGGTCTCATATTAAAGCTAACAGAACAAAATTTCATTTACAAAATGTTCAATTCCATTTGACTTAGTAGGGCTCAAGTTATAAGCCCCAAAATCTGACCTTCCTGAACCACCCTGTTCTAACCCGGTTTGGACATATGGCGACTTTCGTGGGACACTGGGAGCAAACGAGACCTTATCTAACTCTAAAATTTTTTATGGGACATTCTCCCATGTGTAAGCTTTCTAAAAAAGTTAGTTTCATTCATTTCCAAGCAGTATAGGTCGAGTTATATCCTGAACAATCCAGTCTGCCCAGAATCAAAGTCAAAAACCTTGGTCGAAGTTCAAAAATTCATATCTCTCTCAATACTAATTCTATGGCCCTTTATGATATATGTATAGAAAGCCCTAGATGTCTAGTTCCCTTTAAAAATGGTTTCATCAAATTTAATTGGCTATAGGCGAAGCCGTACACTCCGCTGTATGGACTACCGAGGGTTTTTGATTCTCCAACCCCTTAGCTCTTCCTAACTTCATCCTTTCTTGCTTCCAATTCGAGTTTAACCTCACAAATAGCCAATAAACTAGCCATATATCATCATAATCATTCAATCAATACATCAAAAATTGAGAAAATAAACTACCATTCAGCCACCCAAATCAGAAAATCAAGACAAGAATTAAACCCCTACCTCTTGTTATGTTGTAATTTGGCTTGATTTTGGAACTTGGATGAACAAAACTTGGTTGGGCTTGATGGTTTGATGGAGTTGAGCGAGGGAAGAAGAGAAGAAGGGAGCTAAAAGGAGGGGAGAAAGTGGCACAGAATTGGCTGAATGAGAGGAGAGGAAAGTGTTATAAAGCATGGAGTGGTAGTTGGCTCCTTGAAATTTGATTGGCCAAGAATACAAGGCTGATTTTCAGCCAACTTTCCTCATGTTTTGTGGCCTTGTTTGCACCACTTTGGGGGGTTAAGTGGCTGAGTTCTCAGCCACTTAAAGTAGGGTTAGTGAGTTAAAATTCTATTGGTTCGGTTCTGACAGTTTAAAACACCGTAATCTTATCGATTTCCTTTAAATCGGTAAAACGGTTTTGAAGAATTTTGTGAGGTTTTTATAAGTTTCTATCTCAATCCTAATTTCTCTAATTTAACTTCTAATCAACTCCTAGTTAACCTCTAATTAACTTTTTAATTAACTCTACAAACTCAATAAAATCGAGTAAATCGATTAACAGTGTACATTAAACGTTTTACAAATTTTAGGGCCTTCTATTTTCTGTTTTTCATGGCTAATGACATTTTCGTAATTATGGGTAAGTCTAGGGGCATCCCATGTCATTTCACATATGGATACCTCCATGGCTCAATCAACCGAGGTTTAGGTTTCTATGTTTTTGCTACGTGATTCTGCTTCGTTTAAAACCTTATTCTACTAATCCTATTGATATAGGGACCTAAATGTCATTTCCTAAAAAGTTTTGGGACAAGATTGTGAATAACGAAAGTTTGTTTTTATTATTTCCCATTACGTTATATGGGGATGTTACAATTCACAAATACATTGCATTAAATAACTAACCATTACATTCATACGGGTTCATAATATATACATACATATACATATTAGCATTACATCAAAGGAGGCTCATGGTCGTGCCATGATCCAAATACTAGATACAAACTTAAATTTACATCGTTCGTCACAAAATGGAATGTATGAAGATGCAGAGCTACGGCAACTACAAGCCCAAATCCACATTATTTGACATCCCACGTCATACGTCCACTCACAGTGTAGGGGATCCATACTCTGCTCCACCGGATGTGCCATCGGATTCTGGTAACGATAAGAGAAAGTAACTAGAGTGAGAAATAAGATTTCTTAGTAGGACTCGAACCCAACACGAAAGTGTCATCGTCATCGCCGCAGCCACTTCGGTTTTATTAATGAAAATAGTGAGCATTCATAAGGTTCCATTCTTAGGTTTTCGAAAACATGAATATTCGAAGCATACTCTCTAATCATTTATATCATAACATACATGGGCACAAGTATAATTACATAAAACATGCATGGCTATGCTATAGTTTCTCTTAACTTCTTCCCTTCAAAGGTTTGGACCGAAGTCCCTTTTCTTTTCTTAACTTGACTTTATCTTAAGTCTTATCTTTTCATCCACTAAACATAAGTGGTAATGAGCTCATACCGTGGCCGTCACCACCATAGAATTTCGATACTTACACTAGCTGGGTCATGCCATGCCTCATGTAAGCCCTATCCCCTATACTCACACTAGCTGGGTCATGCTATGCCTCATGTGAGTCGTGGGTGAGGGGAGCTTACTTTGGGTCAACTTCCCTTTTGAAGGATCACACACTTAATTAAATCTCTTCTTATTAAAGCTTATAATGCAAAATATTCTAATTCTTTTCCACATTTAGGCGTTACGTATTGCCGTCCCCAAATGTGATTCCTTTATCGCATATCATTAAGCATCATATCATCAACATATCATATTTATATCATCATCATTCATTATCACATCGCCATCATAACATTATCATCCTTATCATCATCATATCATTATCATAATCATCATCATCATCATCATATCATTGTTATCATATTGACACATAGAGGCATACATATCATGCAAAGTCTTATGAGCTTAGCTTAGTAAATTTGGTGCAAGCTTTTAATTAATGGTTGCCTCTTGTATAAAATCTTTTATTTAGGCATAGGGCCAATTTCATCTATTATCCTTTTTGAAACTTTTAATTTGAGTTATGAGGGTTTTTCCAATGCTTAGTGTAAGGGTCTTAATGTCTTAAAGCTTATTTTTTATTAACCTTTAAATTTCACCATAATAATTTTACTTTTACAATAGGGCAATAACTTCAAAAATTCACCATAATTTCAAATTTTATTCTTTTACTTCGAATTTTGGTATGATTATACTTTTATGAGTCTATTTTTAAACAAAAAGAAACCCCACTCAAAAATTCATTTTGTAACTTGAGATATGCATATTTTATTCTGACTGTTCAGACTTAAAAGTTCAACTCGGGTCAGTGGCTTGTCAACTCCACTAGGAGTTCCTCACAAGGAATCTGACAAAACTGTTTTATGGGGATGTTCCTCTATGTCTTAGCTTTCTAAAAAACTTGGTACCATTCAAAAATGTTCTATATAACTTGAGTTGTGCACATTTTATTACATATTGCCCGAACAGAAACACACCTGGGGACAGCAGATTTTGAAAATTCATATCTCTCTTGTTTTAAGGCCAAATTTCACGTATTTTATATGTATAGAAAGCTCTATAGGTCTATTTTAATTTAAAATTATTTTCGTTCCATTTGGAGTTGTATTGAAAGAGATATCAGTCATGCCATACAGACTACCAGAATCTTCTAGCTTCCACGGTTTTGATTTCAATGAGTTTTCTTGTAAAAACATTAAGTTTTCTCCTCAAGTGATCACTTTTCTCTTCCAACCCACTTTTAATCTTTGAGATCTTGATATTAACTCAATGTTTTAACTTCTACAAATTTGGTTCAATAACAATAGACATACCAACCAAAAATTTCATGCCAAAGAGAAGGATACAACACATGAAAACTCCTCATATCAACAAGCATGGCCATGAGGCCTTGGAAACAAGTCCTAGAACCACCTAGCTATGGAGAGCTTAGGAGTTCAAAGGCTTGAAGAACACATAAAAGAGGAAGGTTAGAGTCACTACCACAAGGATTCTCTTGAAAGCTTGAAGAATGAAAATGGTTGGAGATGGCCTCCTTCCTCTTGAGCTAGCAAATGGGGCTAAATGAGTGTTTGTTTTGCTTCCTCAAGAACCAAAGAGGATGGTCCTTGAAGGGCTTGTGAGAATAGTGAAAGGAAAGAGAGTTGGATGCGGTGTGAAAGTGGGAAGAAGAACAAGAGGATTGGAAGTGCAAGAGTGTTGGAATGAGACTTAGAGAGAAGTGAAAGCTTTTGCTTTGAAGAGAGAGGATGAAAGCTTGCAATTGGTGCCAAATGGGGCAAGGTGTGCGCCACTTTTGGCTAGGAGGGGGCTGGTTGCTTTGCTTCTCCAACAAGCAAGAGAGAGTACGTGAGTCTTACTTCTTTTTCAAGCAAAAGGGGCAGGAACCTTGGGGTAAAAGGGTGGGTTGTGTTTTCTTTGAGTCTTGGCACTTGGGTAAAAACCATTTAGTGTTTTTCAAGTGGTTAAAGATATGACCACTCTTGGGATTGGCTTGGGTGGATATGATCACTCCAAGTGGCACAATTTTGATGGAGGGAAGTATATCTCTTGTCTTAACTCAAGGAATACTACTAACATAGACTCTTGATCTAAGGGTGCATGATGAGAAGGCAAATGGATGGTTGGATTTTGCTCTGGTCCTTGGCCGAAATTTGGTGCATCAATTAGGAGAAATTTTTAAATCTTCAAAGCTATTAGAATTAACTAAGTTGTTAATCAATTTGATTAGTTAAATTGTTCTTTAACCAATTTCGATTAATTACACTTTTAAGACATTTTTCCTCTAAAAGAATTGATCTTATGAATTATGTAATTAGGGTGTAAAAATTAATCTATCTCAATTGGTAAGGTAGAACAATTATCTTGTACTTAATTAATAAGATTGAATTAGCTTAATTATATTTCTAAGTTACGAATTAATGAGGTTCGAATAATTAGGTTTTAATTAAAGCATTTAGTGCGTTATGATTCAATTATTGACTTGACTCAATTTACTAAGCTCTTGCTCATCGAGATTAGCCGATTAGTCCTCAGTTAATCGTTAGCCTCTCTAATTAGCTAGGATCACTAAGCTAATTAACTTAGACAAAAATTGGGGATGTTACACAATATGGGTGATTATTGACAAGTTGACCAAGTTTGCTCACTTTTTGCCCATTTGAGCCACTTATCCTTTGGAAAAGTTAGCCTAATTGTATGTCCAAGAGATAGTGAGACTACATGGTGTACCTTCAACCATAATCTCAGATAAAGACTCGAGGCTTACCTCTAGATTTTGGGAAGCCTTACAAAAGGCATTTGGGATAAGGCTTTGCCTAAGTATAGCTTATCACCCCCAGACTGAAAGGACTATCCAAACTCTAGTAGACATGTTAAGAGCCTGTGTTTTGGATAATCAAGGAAATTGGAATAGGTACTTACCTCTGATTGAGTTTGCTTACAATAACAGTCACCATGCGAGTATTGGTATGGTACCTTATTAAGCTTTATATGGAGGGAAGTGTCAATCTCTTATAGATGGTATGAACCTGCTGAACAAAATTTGTTAGTACCTAACCATGTGGGCCAGCCACGGAGCAAATAAGGAAAATTAGGGACAGGATCCTTACGACTCAGAGCCGCCAAAAAAGTTATGCAGATAAAAGGAAAAAGCCTTTAGAGTTCTAAGAAGGAGAACATATATACTTGAATATCACTCCTACAACGGGTATACGTAGAGCCAAGAAAGTTAAAAAGTTGAGCCCCTGTTTTCTTGATCCTTTTCAAATCTTGAAATATGTCGGGTCAATTGCTTATCAAATGGCCTTCCCTCTGAATTTGTCAAACTTTCATGATGTCTTTCACGTGTCTCAATTGAGGAAATACCATTTTGATCCTAGTCATTTACTTGAGCCCGAGATTGTAAAATTAAGGGAAGACCTAACCTTCAATCTACCGCCATCTCAGATTGTGGATTATGGGGCAAAACAGCTAAGGATCAAGACTGTACCTTTGGTCAAGGTGGCTTGGGACAGGGGAAATATGGAAGAATATATGTGGTAGCTGGAGTCCAAGATGAAGAATGAGTTTCCCAACTTGATTATAGGAAATGAATTTTGAGGGCAAAATTCCTTTTAAAGGTGAGGAGAAATGTAACATCCTCAATTTTTTTCGTACTAAATTACCTCAGTAACCTTGAGTAATTAGGCACTGAATGAGAAATTAAATGATTAAGGCTTAATTAAGAGATTTATGAGGTAGTTATTAAGAGAAAAGTTATGTGAATGCTTAATTAAGATTAGAGAATCTTTAATTAAGCAAGTCAAACTCTTAATAGCCTAATTACACACTAATTACCCATATTAGCTTAATCAAGTTTATTAAGGGTAATTAAGCTTAATTAAAAGTTTAATTCTTGTGATTTAATCACTAATCCTTACTTAATCAAGTTAATTAAGTTGCATGAGCACTTAATCACATCATTAAAATTGAAATTTAGTCAACTAAATAATAAAGCACTAATGACATCACTAAAGTAAGCACTAGGGTTTGTCTAGAGTAAACCCCTTAATTAACCATCTGGTCCCCTTAATTACAACAAATAAAAAATATCTTCCTTCCCCTGAGAGAGAGAGACAGTTACAGCCATACACACACATATGCACACACTCACTTCATTTTTACAAACTCACATTCTTTCCTAAACACTCTTTCCCCCAAGAAGCTTTCTTCTTCTTCTTCTTCTTTTTCTTTTTCTTTTTCTTTTTCCTCTCTCCATCAACACCATAACCAACCCTTGTCACTAGCCCTTCAAAGATCACATCTTTTGGTCTTTGGATACAAGATCTATACACAACAACCTCCATTTTCACAAGAACTCAAAAGCTCTCTCCTTTTCCTTGCAAAACTGTCGCCTTCACCACTTGGAGAAGTCATTATCCTCTTCACTTTCTCCTTCAAGAACATGCCGTCTATCACCCTAGGTAGTGATCTTTCATTTCTTCTTTTTGTTACTCAAGAAAGCTTGAAGCTTGGCTGTCACCATGGCCGCCAAGAGCTTCAAGTGACAATTTGAGAAAAACACTTTGCTCTTCATGAGCAAAGTTTCCATTTTTAGCAAAGTTTGATTCTTTGAGTTTGTTTCATGAGATCTTGTGCATTTATCTTCTTGAATGCTTCTAAAGTTTTCATTTTTCTCTTTTGATGCATATGTTTTGATGTTTATGTGAGTTGTGAAAAGGAAATATGCTTGCATGGTGGTATTTGGTTTAAAGATCATTTCTTTCTTTATGAAGAACTTATGATTTGAAAGATTCTCTTTTTATATCTTTCTCGTAATTTTGATAAGACTAAGAACATTCTCTAAGCATAAAGCTTTAAAAAGCTTGCTTCTTGAAGCACTAAAAATGGCAAAAAGTATATGCTTCTACAAAAGTTTCATTTTGTTCTTCTTGAAGACAATAATATATGTAAAGATCTAAACTTTCTTTAGATATGTAGCCTTTTGGTCATAAAAGTAAGCTCTTGTCACTTTATGTCACAAACAATAAGGCTTGAAGACAAGACACTTCATAAAGTTTTAAACTTTCTTTAAGAATGTGACTTTTGGTCATAAAGATGTCGACTTGCAACTTTATTTGATAAAGATTGAATCTTGAGTTAAAAATATTGACTAAAGTGTTTAACTTTTTTCAAGAATGAAAGTAAGTTTAAGTCATAAAGTTGTAATCTTGAAGGTATAAGAATGATTAAAAGTTTCAACTTTCTTAAAGAATAAGACTTTTTAGCTATAAAGTTAGCATCTTGTATTATTATTTCATAAAGGTTGGTTCTTGATGACATGCATATAATCTAAAGGTTCGCACTTTCATAAGAATGAAACTTTATTATCATAAAGGTGAAATCTTGATATTCTATTTAATAAAGCTTGAATCTTGAGACATAGTTGTAATAAAAATCACCTCTTGATGATGGTGAGCACATGTGTTGTTTAGTTCATGAATGTGGTTGCATTATCATGACCCAAGGGACTAAAGGGATCTCGAAATCCTTTGAGAGTAGAAGTATGATTAGAGCCTCTGAACATACCATGAACCTAGGAATCACTTGTGCACTTTCTCAAGGGAAACAAAAAATCTTGAATGAAAAGCATTGGCTAAAACTTCTATAATAGGCTTCAGCCATGACGAACCAAGTCAAGAGACAAATACGTATTAAAACTTTTAACTCGAAGAATAAGTTATTTAATACATGACCATAGAGAATATATTAAGCTATGTGGTGAAAATTAATTCCTAATGTAAAGTAAGGTCTTATTTGGGGAGTTGTAGATTAAAAGTTTATAATACATAATTCACTATATGATTCCCTCATGTGAAATATGATGAGTCTTACCACGATTCATAGGATGTACACAAAATGCAAGGAAATCCTAGATATACCAAATAGGGTATGAGTGTATATCACTCTCATATATGATTGTTGATTGGCATGATTGATTCGAATATGGATGCATGGATATGATGGATCATTGATGCTTGATGAGATATTCTATGATGGTATGAGATGGATATTATTGTTGTTGGTTGAAATTTCCATGTCTGGCAAATTTTGGGGAAGCTCCGGTTTGACCGTTATGCTGCCGGATTTCTGTCAAAATTATGGATTTAGTCATATCAGTACATGTCCACATGTGTCTTGCTAGTAATTTCAATGCATAAAAGATGTGACTATAACAAAAGAAAAGAAATAATTGGATATGATCCTTCGGTTACTTCAGTAAGGGAAGGTGATCCACTAAGACTTAAAGACCACCTATTAAGAAGGCAAGGGTTACAAGGAGAAACCTCCAACTTAAAGGCATGAAAAGCCTTTGATAGCTTTCTCTAATTTGGTTTCGTACTCCATGACGATGGTCACAGAATAAGCTGATGTCCAATAGCAGTCTATTCCAAGGGAAGAAGTAAAGAATGTTAAGCACATGCTAAAGATGAAAGTAAAGTTAAAGAAAGATTTCGGTCTAGTCCATGAAGTTACATGAATGCGCATGCATCTTTATTCTCTCATATACATGGTTATGAATGTTTATACTAAGTTCTCATATATATATTCCTATCTTATGGCCTTGCGTCTCTTTATATTATGTTTATATGATGAAAATTAAAAGAAACCCGCTTCGAAAAGCTATGTTTTCAAACCTTCAAAAATGGAATCTATACATGCTCACTATTTTCATAATTAAGTCTGAAGTGGCTGGGACGACGACAATGACATATTAATGGTCTAGTCAGGATCCACCTGAGAAATCTTTTATTTCTCACTTCTATGTTTCCATGTTCTTTAGACGGAGTTGATGGCATCCATGGTAGCACTTTCGGTGGTACCTGACTGGATAAGACAAGGAGCTATCATGTTACAATACCTAACTAAGGAGGATCGAGATAGTAGCATAGTGTTTTTGATTTCTCGAGGGCCCTAGTTTGGTAATTTATGTGTAATTAAGAGCATATAGGAAGTCATACTACTTAATTTGACTTATTAAATATGTGAAAATTATTAAGTGTGATTATGACTCTTGATTTTCTATAATTATATTATTGTCTTACGGTATTGTATTATGTTATTTCAACTTCGTCATATGTCTTATTAGTAACTCAACGACATGTGGATTAACATCCATATTTATACGAGTATGTAAGTGCTTAAAGGCTCAGTTTTCAAGCATAAATGTTTTACAACAAAAAATTTACATGCTATTTTCATATATTATGCTAATTTCAATTATAAGAACTTCCGCTAGTTACGAGTAACAACTAGTAATGCTATAAAATGACTTAAGCATAGCATGGTATTATTAGGGTATTACACTAGGAGAATCAGATTGGCCAACATTTTTCATATCATCCACACTGATAATGCAAGACCTATTCACCAATTGTCCCATCAAGGATTCCCCCATAGGCACACTAACCTACAACGGATAATTCAAGTGCGTAGGTGATTCACTAAATTGGGATGCAAAGTATAGGGACACGTATGAGTGAGCAAATCCTAGATCAAACAACACATAAGCATCAAAGGAACAGACTTCGAAAATACCTATTATTACTGCGTTAGATGCTTAAGCATCTTGTCATGTCAAAGCATAAAGGTGGGGTTGTCCTCTCCTAGCTTGACCTGCTCCCCTACCACCATAATTCTTGTTGCCTACTCATTTACCAAAAGGACTAGAAGTGTCACCTGGAGACATAGTGGAGAAGGATCCGAATAATATGGTTGGATTTGTAGAGCCCTAGCTAGAACCCTTGTGCAACTATGGGTAATCCTTCTTGAAGTGTCCTATATGACCACATGTGAAATATGCTCCAGATCCCCTTTGACATACCCTAAAGCAGGTTTTACCACAAATCTGACAAGCCGGTCTATCCTGGCCAGGATGCCTAGAGCATAGTATACTTGACCATGAAATACTCCTAGCATGGGATCCCGAGGCTGAGATGCTCATCGGGGAAGGACTAGAAGATTTGGTCCCACCTTGTGAAATCTGTTGCTAGACCTAGTGACTATGGCCTCTATTGAGTTAGAACCACCAGAAAATGAACCTTGTATTTTTGGCTTCTTTGCTAGCTCCCTAGAGGCTCTTTGCTCTATGTTCCTAGCCTTAATATGCAGTGCTATGTCTACAACTTCAGCATATGTCATGTTTTTAACATAGGATGACAATGTGGCAAACATTGGATTAGCAAGCTCGTAGATAAATCTTTCAGTTCTCAAAGCATCAATGGCCACCATTTGTGGGCATAACAAGAGAGTCGATTAAACTAAGAGTTATACTCTATGATTGCCATGCCTGCATCGGAGTTAGCCTCTCAAACTCCACGGCAAGGTTTGCCCTTTTACTAACAAAGAGGAACCTCATCATGAAGGCTCAGAAAACTCCTTCTAGTTAAGTGAGGGCAAGTCAGGCGACCTCTCAAGTCATACCATTACTTTCTAGACCTTCTAGCTAGTAGGCAGCTAACTCCACTGCTTTCTTACTGGAGTACCCAAATATTCGGATGGCCTTGATTGTTTTGTCCAAGAAAACTTGGGGTCCCTCTACCATGAGATTTTCAGAGAAAGAAGGTGGATTCAACTCAAGGAACTTTTGAATGGATGCCTCGATTCCTTCTTAAGGTTGAGGTTACCTCCCAAGCGGAGGAATGGCCCTTGTAATACATTGTGCCCCAACCCTAACTTGGCTTGTCATTAACCCTACCAGGTTTTCTATGGCCTAGTGCATACTTCATATCTCGACTACTATCCTAGCTAGGCCTTTACCATGAGTTAGTTCATCAGCCTACCTCGTAACTCTTTTGCAGTCCTTTCCCTTTTCATGGCCTCTTGGTCTACCATGGTCCCTTCTTTTCGCTCCTAGAGAGGGAAGCCTATTGGATTTAGCATCGAAAGCCTCATGGCTTCTAGCTCCTGAAGCATGATTCAGAATTTTGGGTGGCATCTCCACCTATAAGAGAATAAGCTGGATTAGGAAATACTGAAGATTTGGAGAATATAGAATAAAGACCATAAATAAGGAATATGAATAAAAGGATGACATTCCTGAGGCCTCTATTAGTATCATATTTTGTAGAAATAGGCTTACACAATCGTGATCCTACTAAAGGGCATTTGCTCCATTAGCCATAGGGAAATCTAAAGCTTAGATACCAACTTTGTCAAGACCTAATCCTAGGCCATGACCAGGGCATGTGGGGCATTGCTCCCTAGCAAGGCTAATAGAGTTCTTGTAGGAAAATGGATAAAGTCTCCCCTAAAAATTGGACTTTTCCTATATACAATTCTTGTATGAACAAGACCACTATAGTACCAAGATACTAAATAGGTATAAACATATATATACATACATATATATCCACATAATCTAGTATTACTATACTAGATTAAACCTCAGTACTACCTATCACCCCCAGGCTGATAAACAAACTAAGAGAACCATTCAAACTTTAGAGAATACGTTAAGAGCCTGTGTCTTGAAATAGAAAGGGAATTGGAATATTTACTTGCTATTGATAGAGTTCTCATATAAAAATAGTTACTATTCTAGTATTGGGATAGCACCTTATAAGGCTTTGTACAATTAGGAGTATAGATCCCCACTTTGTTGGTATGAGGTTGGTGAAAGGAAAATGTTAGGACCTGAGATTGTCCAAAGAACCACTACCTAGATCAAGTTCATTAGGGATAAATGCTAACTGTGCAAAGTTGACAAAAGAACTATGCTGATCAAAGAAGGAAGCCTTTAGAATTTCAAGAGGGTGAAAACATAATCCTAAGAGTATCTACTACGATAGGGGTAAGTAGGGCTCCAAAACTAGAAGTTGAGTCCTCATTTCCTTGGTCCATACCAAATTCTCAACTAAGTTGGCCCTGTCACTTATCATCTTGCTTTATCCTCGAGCCTTTCCAACCTTCAAGATGTCTTTCATGTGTCACAGTTAAAGAAATATTGTCTGGATCCTTCATATCTCCTTCTAGATTAAGAGATGATTTAACTTATGTTGTTAGACTTGTTGAGATTTTGGACAAGAGCTTGAAGGAACTCAAGGGTGGTAAGACAATTCCTTTGGTAAAGGTTGTGGAAAATATTGATGCTAGAGAAGGTAACATGGGAAAAGGAAAGGATCTTCAGAAAGATTATCTAGAATTGTTTAACTAAAGTAACTAAATTTCAAGGACGAAATTCCTTGAAGGAAGGGAGAAATGTAACATCCTTGTTTTCTTAATATAATATAGTAGGAACTTTGAATTATTTCATTTAGGCGATGTGAGAATTTCTCAGACAGCATTATGTCATGATGACCTTTACACTTAGAATTATAGGGCAATGTGACATTGCCATTGGAATTACGTCATTGCCATATACAAAAATTTAGGAAATCTGAGTTTTATGGGTATTGGCTATTACTCCAACTCGAAAGGCAGAAACCACTAGTCTGACTTCGTCTCTCTGAGTTCCGAGTTAATCAAAATAGGCATGTCCTTGTTTTTGAGTTTCAAGTTAATCAAAGTAAAGGCATCCTTGTTTCCAAGTTTCCAGTTAATTAGAATAAGAGTTGTCCTTGTTTCTGAGTTTCAAGTTAATCAAAACAGGGGCTACCCTTGTTTTCGAGTTCCTAGTTAATCAGAATAGGTTGTCCTTGTTTCCAAGCTCCGAATTCAAGCAGAACTTTTAGAAAAAGACCAAAATTACTTCATAAACTATAAATAAATTAAATAAAAATTATCTAAACCCTAATCCTAAGCCCTTGGATGCCATAACCAGCTTTCCAACCCTTGGTTCAATTTTAACTGAATTGGATAAGGATTAGTTGAAGTTGAATTTGAATCAAATGTCATCATTCATTTCATTAATTAACTTTTACTAATTTACCTCACCTTTTGACTTAATCTCTTACCACTGTATTGTTGACCCCCAAATCTAATGTAAGGGTGCAACTTAGTCCATGGATGCAGCAGAAATTTTATTATTTTATTTATAACTGATTAATTATGTTAATTAACTCAAAATAAGTTTAAGTAAGGTAAAAATGCACTAAAAATACTAAAAATTATGGAAAAGATTCTATAAATTTTGAGATATCATATTACACATATTTAAACACGGTTTTGATGATAGATTAAAGGAATTTATTTTTTTGCTAATTATTTTGTTAATTCAAGATGAAATTGCCTAATCTAGTTTTGAGTAAAATTGCTAGTTATGCACAAACTATACACTAAACCACCCTAATCTTTTCTTAACCCTTAATCAACACCTAAGACGAGTATTATGGTATCTCTAAATCAATTCTAATTGGTTGTTAAATTAACTAATTATTGGTGACACAATTAACCAAATAAATTACCTAATTAGGCTAAAACTAATTATACACTTAACTTTAACTAATCCTACCACTTCTTTATAAATGTAACCCTGTCAACACACACCCTCACACCTTAGAAGCATTCATCTTTAACCAAGCACAACCCCCTTGGTCAAGAACCACTCGAGCCACATCCATCTTCATTTTCTCTAAAAAACAGAGACAAACCTCCCTCAAAACACCTCTAAACTATCACCCTTTTGCACCACCCTTAAGCACCATCAATCCTCACCCTTAAAGCTTATATTTGGCCCTCAAATAGAGGCAAGGAGCTCAAGCAACCTGCTATCCTAGCTTGGTGCACATCAAGTTTCAAGAGCTCATATCAAATATGTAACACCTTAATAACTAACTATTATTGCATCATTTAATAATACATTACTTAATTTTGCTAATAAGTGGCCAACAAAGTATTACTAAACTTACTATCTTAATTTTTATGTGGGTAAATTTTTTTTTTTTTTACTGAATACTATTTCTAATTTTAGTCATTAGTTAATTATTTATGTGGCAGGAGTGAAACTACCACGTACTAGTTAGCAATTCCCACAATTAAAGACAACCGTCATTTACAGAAAGCATACCTCTATATCACACTACATCATACAATACATAGGGTAGCAGTTTATATTACATAACTAAAAATATAAAAGAGACAAGATGCCTACACTACTACTAATCATCCCCACCCGATCCATGTACAACCCACAAAGCTACAAAACAAAATAAAATGTCAGATGAAGATGTCAAAAAGGATGTCCGAAGTTACATGAATGCATGCTAGTGTCTAGTCATGAATAATAGTAATAACAAGGGTACAATCCAAAATACGTGGTAAAATCTTATTGTTTAGCATGTAACATCCTAATAATCCCATATTAAGCTTAAGTCATATAATGGAATTACTAGCTGTTACTTTTGCTCGCAGAACTAACATTACCATTTGAAATTACTTTATAAATGAAAATAGGGGTAATTTTTTTTTGAATAATAACAAATAAACTATTTTGAAAACTAAGAGCCACGAGCGCATCAAGAACATGTAAAGTCGAACATCTCTATCTCAATAAGCAGTGTGAATAAAATAAATAGAGGCAACCTGAATAACAAATATCGTAGGTAAACATAACATTCATTCCATAACCATCATAGTTAATATAGTTAACAATAGTGCAAAGAGTCATGCATAAATAGTCATGGGTCTGATATCTACTATTGGCCCTAGAAAATAAACCTAACTAAATACAAGGAGAGGAAAATACATCTAAAATCTCATCTACCCATACATGCCCAAGCAAAGGATAACCCTAAAATCACCACCCAAAAAGGATTATCCTTGTGATCGGCTCTATGTGTACAATTCAAGTCACCATCGAACAGAAGGTATCCATTCCCAAAACCACTAGCAGCATCATCTCCACATCCTCCTCCTCGGGCACATCCACGCCCATGGGGTATGGCACTAGTATGAATGAACCCATGATTGGAATCGGGGGTGGAGTTGGGCCAATAGATGAAGCAGAAGAATCGGAAGATAAGCGAATCATCGAAGGCTGAGATGGCTCCAAACGGTAGGATCCCACAGAATAAGTCGGGTATGATGACTTTGAAGGATCTGTCTTTATTGAAGCAGTCAGTGTCAACCAAGTGTCAGGGTCAAAATCCCCATCCATCGGGTACCTCGAAGGATGAAAAGGCGAGTAGACATCATTGATGGTAATGTCCTCGAATGGCTCGTGAGGGCAGAAAAACAGACTCATCACAGGTGCATGGAACTGGCAACTATGGAACATGTACACCCACATCACCGCCTGAGTAGTCAACACAGATGCATTCAGCATCGGGCCAAAGTGCTAATGTATTACCAAAAACTTAACGAAAATCACCACCGTGGCTGACGCCGACATCCTCTGAAGATAAACTTAGGAGTGAGAAAATATTAGATTTCTCAGTAGGACCACAATTAGACAAACACTATGTCATCGTCATCATCCCAGCCACTTCAGGTTTTATTATAAAAATAGTGGGCAGATAAAAGTTTAATTTTAATAATTTTGAGAACATAAATCCCGAAGCAGATTGCTTTTAAGTTTATCATCATATCCGTAACGTCGTACATAGGCATACATGCTAACACATGGGATAAACATTCATAATGCGTATGAAAAATATAGATACATATATGACTATGCAACTCATTAACTTGACCATGGTTTTACTTTGACTTTACTTTCATTTTTAGCACATGCTTAACATTCTTTACTTTTCCTTTGAAACAGACTACTTTTGGACATGAGCTTATTCCGTGAACATCGTTACACAGTACTAACCAAATCAGACTAAGGTGATATTGGTTACCTCAAAGTTGGAGGGTCTTTGTAACATCCCCACTTTGGTAAACATAACATAATGGAAACTTTGAATTATTTTCCTTAGGCAGTGTGTGTAACATCCCCATTTTTACCTAAGTTAATTAGCTCGGTGTTCCCGGCTAATTAGAGGGGTTAACGATTAATTGAGAATTAATCGATTAATCTCGAGAGCAAGAGCTTAGTAAATTAAAGGCAAGTCAACAATTGAGACATAACGCATTAAAAATTACAATTAAAAGCCTAATTGCCCAATCCTCATTAATCCATGATTTAGAACATAAAATCAAGGTGATCTAACCTAATTAACTGAGAGCATATAAGTCTCAAATCTTAATCACATTAACCCTCACATCTTCTTATATAATTAATGAGGAAAATCCTTCTTAATTAAAATGTGCTAATGAGTAATTTAAACCAATTGAATTAATTAACATTTAGATAATTACAACAATTATAAAGATGTAGAAACTTCCCTTTAATTATTATTTGAAAGTGTGGTCAAAGCAAGAGCCATATCCAACCATCCATTTGCCTTCTCATCATACACCACTAGATCAAGAGTCCATATTAGTAGATTCCTTGAGTCATGACAAAAATCTACTCTTCTCCATCAAGATTGTGACACTTGGAGTGATCACAATCATCCAATGCCAATCCTAGGATAGAACATGCTTTTAACCACTTGAAAAGAAACACCTACAAGTCTTTACCCAAGTGCCAAGACTCAAAGGAAACACAACACTCTCTTTTGCCCCAAGGTTTTTCCACTCCCTAGCTTGTGTAAGAAGCAAAAATCACATCACCTTTCCCCCCCATTTGTGCGCCACTTTCAGCCCTCCCTCTCTCCTCAATTCATTTTCATTTCCTCTATCAAGAATACACACAAAAGCTCTCACCTCTCTCTAAACCTCTCTTTGTTCTTTCTACTCTTCTTCTTGTTCTTCTTGTTTTCCTACCCTAAGTCCTCACTTTTCTACCACCATCACCCTCATCTCCTATCACCACACTCACAATCCCTTCAAGGACTACCATTTTTGGTCCTTGGAGAAACAAAGCCACTCATACACAAGCCCCACTATCAAGCTTAAGGAGAAGGAGGCCATCTCCAACATCTTTCTTTCTCTTTAAGCTTTCAAGAAATCCAATTGGTAGTGACTCTTACCCTTCTTCTCCATGTATTTTTCAAGCTCTAAAAACCCCTAAGCTCTTCATAGCTAGGTGGTTTTGAAGCTTGCTTCAAGGTCTCATGACCATATCTCATTCTATGAGTTTTCTTGCCTTGATGAAATTGTTGTTTTGAAATGAAATTTTGTCGTATGATGGTTTTTATGTATCTTGCTTTATTTTGGTTTAAAACACTGATTTGGTGACTAAAACTTTGAGTATGATGATGAGATAAAACATAAAAATGGTGATTGGAAGTGGTATAACAACATCTCTATAAGTTTGATATGTAAAAACTCAAAAATGAGTTAAGCTGGAATTCTGGCAGTCGGTAAAGCATATGGCATAACTCACTCCAAAAAACTCAAAATGCAACGAAACTAATTTTCTGTGAAAATAGACTCAAAGAGCTTTTCATACATATAAAATATGTGAGATTTGGCCTTAAAACGAGAGAGATATGAATTTTCAAAATCTGCTGTTCCTGGATGGGTTTCTGTCCGGGCAGTGGGTAATAAAACGTGGATAACTCAAGTTATACATAACATTGACCAAGTTTGTTAGAAATCTAAGACATAGAAGAACACTCCCCTAAAACAGTTTTGTCAAATTCCATGCGTGGAACTCCCAGTGAAGTGGACAAGCCACTGACCCGAGATGAACTTTCAATCCTGAACAGTCAGAATAAAATGTGCATAACTCAAGCTACAAAATGAATTTTTAAGTGGGGTTTGATTTGTTTAAAAATAGACTCAGAGAAGTACATCCACACAAAAATTCGAAATAAAAGAGTAAAAGATGAAATTATGGTGAATTTTCAAAGTTACTGTCCCACTGTAAAAGTAAAAACTGGTTATGGTAAAAGTTAAAGATTAATGAGGAATAAGCTTTAAGACATTAATACCCTTACATTAAGTATTAGAAAACCTTCATAATTCAACTTAAAAGTGTCAAAAAGGATAATAGATGAAATTGGCATTATGCCCAATAAAAGAAGTTTACACAAGAGACAATCTCAATTAAAAGCTTGCACCCAATTTATTAAGCTAAGCTCATAAAATGTTGCTTGAGAATATGCCTATGTTTATGTGCAAGCATGATGTTATGATGATGATCATGATGATGATGATATGATGATGTTATAATTATGATAATGATATGTTGATGATATGATGCTTAATGTTATATGATATTGGTCTCTCTGTTTGGCAAAATTTTGGGAAGCCTTGTCTAGCTAGTTATCTTTTAGAAATTTTGTAAAAATTATGGACTTAGAAATATTTTGCATCATAAACTTTAATAGAAGAAATTTAATTCAAGTAAGTGATCCTTCAAAAGGGAAGGTAATCTAATTTAAGCTCCCTTCACCCACGACTCACATGAGGCATGGCATGACCCAACTAGTGTGAGTATAGGGGATAGGTCTTACATGAGGCATGACATGACCCAGCTAGTGTAAGTACCGAAATTCTATGGTGGCGACAGCTATGGTATAAGCTCATTACAACTTATGTTTAGTGGGTGAAAAGATAAAGTCAAGTTAAGAAAAGAAAAGGGACTTCGGTCCAAAACCCTAAAAGGGGAAGAAGTTAAGAGAATCTTATAGCTTGAACATGCATGTTTTATGTAATTATATTTGTGCTTATATATATGATGATGTAAGTGATTAGAGATTATGTTAAAATTGAACCTGCTTCGGGTATTCATGATTTCGAAAATCCAAGAATTGAACCTTATGCATGCTCACTATTTTCATTAATAAAACCGAAGTGGCTGGGACGATGACGATGACACTTTCGTGTCGGGTTCGAGTCCTACTGAGAAATTCCATTTCTCACCCTAGTTATTCTCCCGTATCATCACCAGATCTCGATGGCGCATCCGGTGGAGCAGAGCATGGATCCCCGACACTGTGAGCGGGCGTATGACGTGGGATGTCAAACGATTGCTGATGTGGACTTGTCGTCGCCGTAGCTCTGCATCTTTATTTATCTCTTTTGTGCCGAACGATGTTGATTTTAGTTTGTATCCAGTATTTGGACCATGGCCCGACCATGAGCCCCCTTTGATGTAATGCTGATATATATGTATGTGTATATATTATGAACCCATATCGATGTAATGATTCTGCTACATAATGCAATGTATTTGTGAATTACTATTCATTTACCTTTCTCTTATTTAATGATACTGGAGTATGTATTTTATGCGACACGCTCTTTCTCTGTCTAGCTTCTCGTTCAAGGCTTTACTTTTCAAAACGCTGCAAAGCAACGACGTATTTCAAAGAAAAATCTTATCTTATTTTCCGCGTAACTTAATTTCAAGCAAAGATTAGTTTTTCCACGAGGATAAGTAACAACTAATAAAACGCCGTAATACGACTTAAGCGTAGTATGGGTTTATTAGGGTGTTACAGTGTGAGAATTTCTCAGGCAGCGCTATGCCATGACGATCCTCACACTTGGAATTATAGGGTAGTATAACACTACCATATGTTAAAAATTAAAAAATAACAAAAGTGCCCCTATAAACTTTTGTTAATTGCAGTGATGCCTAGAATTTTTAGAAATTATGTTTTGACCCTAAAAACTTATTCCCACAATAACCTTAGAACTTTTCATAAAATGACTTTTATGTCCCCACTTCTGTAGAATTTACAGCATGGGATTTTAAACAAAGCAGAATCACGTGGTGAAACCATAGAAGTTTAAATCTCTGCCGATTGGGCCATGGAGGCAGTCTGGTGTGAAATGACATGAGGTGCCCCTGGACTTGCTCAAAATTACGGAAATGCCATTGGTTATAGAAAATAGAAAACAAAAGGCTCCGAATTTGCGAAAATGTCTAATTTACGCCGTTAATCTATTTATTCGTTTCAATAGTTATGTGAGGGTAATTAGAAGTTAATTAGATATTAATTAGGAGTTAATTAGATGTTAGTTAGATGGATAAGGCTTAGAAACAATTAGAATAGAGATATAGAAATTCTCTTAGAGTCATTTAGTAAAGTTTTGCCGATTTGAAGAAAATTGGCGAAGATTCGGTATTTTAAACTGTCAGAACTGGACCACTAGAAATTATACTGTGAGAACCCTAGGATGGATGGCCAAAATTTAACCAACACTCCTCACAAGTGGTGCCACAAATCAGCCCAAAAGAGGGCAGCCAAGTTGAGTTTGAATGCAAGATGAAGTCCACCAATCAAAAGCTAACTTCCTTCATAAGTTTTCATTTTTTTTCTCTTCTTTCTCCTCTTAAATTTTCGGCCTCCCCTCAACCAGCCTCATTTTCCCACTTTCCTTCATCTTCTTCCCCTTCCTCTCATCCCCAAGCTCAAGCTCCAACCATCAACTTCACTCTAAGATCAAGTTCCACCAAGATTTCACACCACCAAGGTAGAAATCTCAACTTTCTCCTTCTATTCTTTGAATTGGAGCTACCTAGGGTCCCTTATTCATCCATGATTCTGATGTTGTGATGGGTTGGGATGATGAATTAAGGTTGGTTTAAGGTGTATATGTGAGTTTGAACTGAAGATTGGATGGATAGATTTAAGGAAAATATGAATTCAAGAAGAATCCAAGAAGCTGGTAGGGTTTTCCCCTCGACGGTCCGTACGGTGGAGTGTAAGGCTCTGTCTAAAGCCGTTTAAATTTAATAAATATATTTTTATATGAAACTAGACATTCAGGGCTTTCCATACATATAAAATATAAGGCCATTAGATTAGTATAGAATTAGTTAGATTTTTGAATTTTGACCTAGAAATCTAGATTCTTATCCGGGCAGTATGAGTTGAGAAGGGTGTAACTCGTCCTACACAACTCCAAATTGAGTGAACCCAATGTTTTTTGAAATATAACATATAAGATAACATCCCATAAAAATTTCAGAATCAGATTCGTTGTCATTTGTTCGAGCACATCAATGAAATTGGCTCAAGTTTAAATCGGTCTAGAACAGGGTAGTCCAGTAGGGTCAAGTTTTGGGACTTATAACTCAAAATATACTCATGTAAATGATATGAAACTTATTTCATTTGAAAACTTGTCCTGCTACCTTTAATTTGATATAAAGTTTGTATGATTTCACCTAGTTTTCTATTTTTAGTAAATTTTTACTTCTAAGAGTGCAATTCTCGCTAGTTGTAGGATAGACAGAAGTAAACTTTGAATAACTTGAGCTACATAAACCAAAATGAGATGGGACTAAAAGGGTTGGAAACTAGACACATAGCACTATAACATATTCAAAATTTAGGTCCAACTGAGTTGAATGGAAATTATGGTGAATTTTACAAAATCGGGCAGAATTGAGTAGAATGAGCAGAAAACCTAAGTTATGTATTTGTGTTGACATGTTATATGATTGATATTATTATTATAAAATTTGATGCTCTATGTTGGTTTTGCTACTTGATTGATCCTTCTGGTAGTTTGGCGCTATTCATGGGGAAGCTGACTCGATCCATTATGCTGCCGAAATTCTGGCAGAAATGTGTGAATTATATAAATGTTATACATTTATATGTTATGCTCATAAGATTCATATATGCAAGAATGATTTAAGTATGATATGAAGTATATGGATGGATGCATGTAGCATATGCATGTATAATCATATCCAAAGAAGAATAAGATTTATGAGAACTTGCAAGAAAAACGTACCAAGCTACCACGTGAGGCATGGCATAGACCCAGCTAGCGTGGCCCAGAGCAGTACTATCTAAGACTTGGGCCAGCCCTCGACCAGATTTAAGGGGAATAGACCGGTGTGAAAGTCGACGAAAGTAAACCCATCACTCATGTATAGGTACGAGCTCGGACCTGAAAAGCAGGCTATTACCCAGGGGTGAGAGAGGTCATTCACCTCCGGGGGACCAAGTACAGAAGAGCAAGGTTAACTTGCAAGTTAAAGAAAAAGATGAATTAAGTCAAGTGCACTTGCATACAATCAAGTACAAGCATCTATATGTGCATTTCTAAATATCTCATTATGTCATGATGTTATTATGACTCTTACTGAAGTATATTACACTATTTGTGTCTCTATATCTGTCATATAATATGCCAAGTGGTTGTTAGAATATAACCCGCTTTGAGAAAGATGTTTTCAACTTAAAATTGAACCACTGCTTGCGCATATGTGCTCACATTTTCATAAGAAATCGAAGCGGCTGGAATGTTTATGATGGCACTGTATGAGTAATAGTTCGAGTTTACCTACTGAGAACCTTAGGTTCTCACTGCCTGCTTGTATGTTTTTCTTTTCCGTAAACATTCCAGCACCTAAGTTGGAAATCAACTACGAGGCAGAGTACTGGGACATTTTCTGAGCAAGACTCGGACGCAAACCAGACCAAGAGACTATTGAAGCTAGCTAGTGACCAGTCGAAAGCAAGTTCTGTGTATTATATTAGTCACAATTACTTTTAAATTGTAATTATTTTATCCTTTATGTATCAGAGACCAGGAAGTTTATGAACTATTAGTCAGTAATAAAGTGTTTAGTTAAAGGGCCATATATTATATTTTCCATATTTTAAAGTTTTCTTAGTACAGTGACAACCTTTTAATATAACTCCATGACTTGAGCATGACTTATATAATAAAGGGTGTTACATTTTTGGTATCAGAGTAGTTTGTCTTGTATAGGCCCATGGATGGACTGATTATGCTTCTGATGCATACTCTGAGAATCTAGATAAACCATGCTTTAGGTCCTAGGTGAAGAGGACATAGGAATATTATGCATGGTAGCCTTGTTGTGAGTGTTGTGGACTACCTGTTGCACTTGACTAAATATTGAGCCTGATCACCTCAATATAAGGTTTTGTGTAAACAGAAGCCTAAAACACCCAGCAGGCTTATTAGGGACCTTCTATACATAATTATTAGGGATAAAGCTCCTAGAAAGTAGCGATGGCATAAAGGGATAGATAATTGAGCAAGTTGAGGAGTGCAGAGAATTGGGGATTGAATTAAAGGAATTGTGTCGGATGGTTTGCTATGGACATAGTAAACCTAGTTATATTGAAAAAGGTTATTTGTAAAGTGTTGCCTAGTAGCCAAAGATTTCCTATCATTACGGGCAGGAGCTTAGTTGGAGACGAGCTGAGTAAGAATCTTCTTCACCCTGATGGGGCTTGTTTCAAACTTCATTGTGATTACCCGATCCAGACTATCTTTTCTAGATGGAATCTAGGGGATTCTTCTACCTGGTTTTGTAACTTTAATACACGACAGGAGTAAGGTGATTACTCGCTGATGAGGTTATCTTATGTGGCATGGATAATGCCCTTATTTTCTTAATAGATGAGAATACCCCAAGGATACCTCTCTAGCAAACTCAGTCAATGGTTTTTATTTTGGATTATGGTAACACCACATTATAAAGACCTGATCCTTCGTTAAGAAATTTGTAGAGTGGATGAATGAAGCAGAGAATCAGTGCAAGAAGCTAAGGGCAGAAACTTCGGTTAGGTATACGGGAGACCTTTTTAAGTCCCCGTCCAGAGGATAGAGTGGTTTCTTCCTCAAGGGTACTGGGGACTAACCTTGTAGCGATTACAAATTGGAAGAGTACTAAGTGGAATCTTGGCTTCGAAAGGGAAACAGTTGAGCAAACTGTAAAGAGACCCTTCTAACTGTACATTGAATCAAGATAGAGATACGGTTATACACGGTATGGAAAGTCGATAAAGTTATAAGTGTAATAAGAGAGAGAGGCAGTATATCTCCTACTATCCTGAAGTAGGAACACTTTCAGACTAGAGGTGGCATACGAACCAAGTGTAATTTTTCCAACCTTTCAGGGATAAAGGAAGTGCTAGAAAACCTAGTCATGTTCAAATTCTATCAACCTCAGCCACCACAGGAACTGGATGATAGGATCATCTTCAACATATTATTAGTAAAGGAATGAGGTTATTCAGAGAAGGAAGGCAAAGTCTAACAATTGCTTTTAAGTACCATTATATATGCTATGGGTAGAGTAACTCGATAAGGCATGTATTCAGACCCAGGCGAGAGTAATAAAGACTTAAAGTATGCAACTAATCCCGATAGACCAAGGGGGCAACCACAAGGTAAGTCCTGACAAATGAACATAGACAAATTTTTGCAGGAACAATAGAATATAGTAGGAACAAGGTACGAAAAAGGAGAAGTTTGGATTTCTAACTGGCCCATTAAAAAGAGAAATGCTACTTGGTATGAGATTACGGTACAAATAAGATTGTGTATGAAATACCAAGCAAGGTTGCCTTGTCACCGGTCATAAGTGCAACAAACCCAATGCAACCTAAGTAAGACCGGATGATGCACCAATATAAGATCAAAAAGGATTTGGGAGCATGGCCCATGAGGGGCAAGGTTACGATGTCGGAATTAGAGGCAGTCAGAAGAGTCTCCATACCTTGGGCCAGATTAAATGTGATCATCACTAATGCACTAGGTTCCATTAGAGTTCCATAGTTAAGCGTGCTCGAACGAGAGTAATATTAAGATGGGTGACCTTCTGGGAAGTCCTCATATTGTAACTTCAACAGGATAGCAAGACCATCATTTCCATCTCTCACAACAAATAGATTACATCCTACGGGCAAGATATTATGAAGAATAGCCAGAAGGCTTAGCAGTTAGGGTAATATGAGATTTAGCCACTAAAACTAACATACCTCTATATATTATATTAGGACAAACCCCCAATGAGATTGATAACATTGGTGCCCATAAAAGTGAGAGGTGGACATCAAACACAATAGTCGAGGAATCTCCATGCTAACCAATTGAAGAAAGTAGAAGAGTGGCAGGGACTTCGGCTGTCCCACAATCCTTTCCTTACGTGAAGCTGATCATATTTTGAGGGAACAAATATCGCAATAATCATTGAGAAGTTCAACAAGAACGGCACAAGATCCAATTAGCAAATAATGAGAAATGGAATAAAGTCCGCAAGAGCAAGGAGAGATTTCGAAGCAAGGACCATAGTTATAGTTTAGAAGGAAGCTCTAGCTTTACACCTAAAACCTAATGGGAGAGGGTTCATCACTGATCAAAGAGGATCAGGTAGGCGAGAGTTTGGATATGGCTTGATCCATTTCCCAAAAAACTTTGACGAAGCCACTATGACCACTATTTGTTGACGTTGATTACTGTTGTAGCTGATAGTTTTCGCAATGATAGAACTTCTTCAGTTGGTATTTAGGGCCCAAGGTACAAGTATTAGAAAGTTTACTGGAAAAAATAACGCACAAGTAGTCAGACACATGACAAGGAGGATGAAGAATTTACTCGATGAACTTGATGATGGATCCGAACGTCAGCAAAACAAAGTATATTTTGGCACCCATATGATCCACGACAACTCTCTGCATGGATATTGGAAAGGCATCTTGTAAGACAATATGGTAAGGTAACTCTACAGCTTCAATAAAAAGGATCTAACTTTTAACCTTGGTTTTCACATTAAATTACCTGTATCTTAATAACTAGGAATCAAGAAGGATATTAGACTAATAGAAAAAGTCATGAGTCTTAGAACTTAATCCGTATAATAGGAGCGACCTGAAATTTTCCGACAGGCATTAGGCACGAGGCAAATTTTACCAAGAAGGAGGAGTTTTAAGATAAGGCTCCTAGTTATAATTTTGAGAAAAGGCCTAAGCCTATGTTTCTAAAGAACCGTATCGAAGGCGAACTTATAATTGAACTAAGGGTAGCTGAGCAAATAAGAATCTTGGGAAAGAATATACGGACCTCCTTGACATAGGCATTGTCATTACTACATATTGACGTCAATTACTACAATAACTGCTAATCTTTGCAATTGCAAATCTTCATGAGTTGAATATCTGGGGTCTCATGTGCGAATGGTGGAAGATTTAGCAGCTACCACAAAGTAGGAGTAGCGGAATATAGAGCAAGGGAGACAAGTAAGAGTCTCCAATAAATTGAACAATGATTCAGAGTGTCATAGAAACAAGGCAAGCTTGGACACCAACATAACCCTTATGGATCCTTTGTATATATTAAGACACTACCTCATAGCTACCGGCAAGTAATCTCAAGACAAGATGCAAACTCGAAAAGAGTAGTATCCCTATAAGTTAAAAGGACTTTTCCGTGACCCTTCTTAATCCTAGAATTTTGAGGACAAAATTCTTTTTAAGGTGGGTAGAATGTAACATCCCCACTTTGGTAAATATAACATAATGGAAACTTTGAATTATTTTCCTTAGGTAGTGTAAGAATTTCTCAGGCAGCGCTATGCCATGACGATCCTCACACTTGGAATTATAGGGTAGTGTAACACTGCCGTTGAAAATATGGCACTGCTATATGTTAAAAATTAGAAATAACAAAAGTGCCCTTGTAAACTTTTGTCAATTGCAGTGATGCCCAGAATTTTTAGAAATTATGTTTTGACCCTACAAACTTATTCCCACAACAACCCTAGAACTTCTCATGAAATGACTTTTATGTTCCCACTTTTGTAGAATTAACAGCATAGGATTTTAAATAAAGTAGAATCGCATGGTGAAACCGTAGAAGTTTGAATCTCTGCCGATTGGGCCATGGAGGCAGTCTGGTGTAAAATGACGTGGGGTGCCCCGGGACTTGCTCAAAATTACGGAAATGCCATTAGTTATAGAAAATAGAAAACAAAAAGGCTCCGAATTTGCAAAAATGTCTAATTTACGCCGTTAATCTATTTATTCGGTTTCAATAGTTATGTGAGAGTAATTAGAAGTTAATTAAATATTAATTAGGAGTTAATTAGATGTTAATTAGATGGATGAGGCTTAGGAACAATTAGAATAGAGATATAGAAATTCTCTTAGAGTCATTTAGTAAAGTTTTGCCGATTTAAAGAAAATTGGCAAAGATTCGGTATTTTAAACTGTCAAAACTGGACCACTAAAAATTATACTATGAGAACCCTAGGATGGATGGCCAAGATTTCACACCACCAAGGTAGGAATCTCAACTTTCTCCTTCTTTTCTTTGAATTGGGGCTGCCTAGGTTCCATTATTCGTCCATGATTCTGAAGTTGTAATGGGTAGGAATGATGAATTAAGGTTGGTTTAAGGTGTATATGCGAGTTTAAATTAAAGATTTGATGGATAGATTTATGGAAAATATGAATTCAAGAAGAATCTAAGAAGCTGGTAGGGTTTTCCCTTCAACGGTCCGTACAACGGAGTGTACGGCTCTGCCTACAGCCATTTAAATTTGATGAATCCATTTTTATATGAAACTAGACATTCAAGGCTTTCCATACATATAAAATATAAGGCCATTGGATTAGTATAGAATTAATTATGAATTTTTGAAATTTGACCTAGAAATCTGGATTCTTATCCAGGCAGTATGAGTTGAGAAGGGTGTAACTCACCCTACACAACTCCAAATTGAGTGAACCTAACGTTGTTTGAAATATAACATATAAGATAACATCCCAGAAAAATTTCAAAATCATATTCATTTTCATTTGTTCCCAGCACATCAATGAAGTTGGCTCAAGTTTAAACCGGTCTGGAACAGGGCAGTCCAGTAGGGTCAAGTTTTGGGACTCATAACTCAAAATATACTCATGCAAATGATATGAAACTTATTTCGTTTGAAAGCTTGTTCTGTTAGCTTTAATTCGATATAAATTTTGTATGATTTCACTTTTCCATTTTTAGTGAATTTTTACTTCTAAGAGTGCAATTCTGGCTAGTTATAGGGTAGATAGAAGTAAACTTTGAATAACTTGAGCTACATAAATCAAAATGAGATGGGACTAAAAGGGTTGGAAACTAGATAGATAGCACTATAACATATTCAAAATTTAGGTCCAACTGAATTGAATAGAAATTATGGTGAATTTTACAAAATCGGGCAGAATTGAGTAGAATGAGCAGAAAACCTAAGTTATGTATTTGTGTTGACATGTTATATGATTGATATTATTATTATAAAACTTGATGCTCTATGTTGATTTTGCTGCTTGATTGATCCTTCTGATAGTCTGGCACTATTCATGGGGAAGCTGACTCTATCGTTATGCTGCCGAAATTCTGGCAGAAATGTGTGAATTATATAAATGTTATACATTTATATGTTATGCTCATAAGATTCATATATGCAAGAATGATTTAAGTATGATATGAAGTATATGGATGGATGCATGTAGCATATGCATGTATAATCATGTCCAAAGAAGAATAAGATTTATGAGAACTTGCAAGAAAAACGTACCAAGCTACCACGTAAGGCATGGCATAGACCCAGCTAGCGTGGGCCAGAGCGGTACTGTCTAAGACTTCGGTCAGCCCTCGACCAGATTTAAGGGGAGTAGACCGGTGTGAGGGTCGGGGAAAGTAAACCCATCACTCTTGTATAGGTACGAGCTCGGACCTGAAAAGCAGGCTATTACCCAGGGGTGAGAGAGGCCATTCACCTCTGGGGGATCAAGTACATAAGAGCAAGGTTAAGTTGCAAGTTAAAGAAAGAGATGAATTAAGTCAAGTGCATTTGCATACAATCAAGTACAAGCATCTATATGTGCATTTCTAAATATCTCATTATGTCATGATGTTATTATGACTCTTACTGAAGTATATTACACTATTTGTGTCTCTATGTCTGTCATATAATATGCCAAGTGGTTGTTAAAATATAACCCGCTTCGAGAAAAATGTTTTCAACTTAAAATTGAACCACTGCTTGCATATATGTGCTCACATTTTCATAAGAAACCGAAGCGGCTGGAATGTTTATGATGGCACTGTATGAGTAATAGTTCAAGTTTACCTACTGAGAACCTTAGGTTCTCACTACCTGCTTGTATGTTTTTCTTTTCCGTAAACATTCCAGCACCTAAGTTGGAAATCAAGTACGAGGCAGAGTACTGGGACATTTTCTGAGCAAGACTCGGATGCAAACCAAACCAGGAGATTATTGAAGCTAGCTAATGACCAGTCGAAAGCAAGTTCTGTGTATTATGTTAGTCACAATTACTTTTAAATTGTAATTATTTTATCCTCTATGTATCAGAGAGGACGAAGTTTATGAACTATTAGTCAGTAATAAAGTGTTTAGTCAAAGGGTCATATATTATATTTTCCATATTTTAAAGTTTTCTTAGTGCAGTGACAACCTTTTAATATAACTCCATGACTCGAGCATGGCTTATATAATAAACGGTGTTACAGTCTTCTATGTCATCCTGCCTTCCCTATAGAGGTACCTTGAGTTTTTGTGAGTCACCATCTCTCACTTCCCTTACCGAAGTAATTGAAGGGTGATATCCCCTTATTTCTTTTCTCATTATACTTTACATGCATACTACTTCTTTGATAAGACACATGCAATGATATGACAATGATATGACTAAGTCCATAATTTTTATGGAAATCCGCAGCACGACGGCTAGACGGGAACTTTCCCAAAATACCAATCATAAACTTTCAACTAACAGTCCATTATATCCATCTTATATCATCACACCAATCATTCAATCATGAGTCAATGCTCAATCAACTTGTCATTTATCATACCTAATGGCAACATACATTCATACCCTAAGGGTTTATAGTTATGTTGCTCTTTGTGGAAAGTCTTATGAGCCTTCATATGATTTCTCATGGTTACCCATGGGAGAATCATATAGTTAAAATAAAAGTGTATGTAGCCTTTTAGTTACTTGGCCCTTATGGGAAATTTCTTTTTACTTGAGTGCATGTCTTATGGAACACTTGTTCAAGTTAACTAAGTTGGGTAATTATTTCCTTTTCTTGAGATAGTGCACTTAGTGATTCCTAGGTTCATGGTATGCTCAGAAGCTCTAATCATACTTTTGTTCCCAAGGATGTCGAGATCCCTCTAGTCCTTGGGTCATGACAACGCATAACCACACTTATGAACCCAAAAACACCATGTTCACTAATCACCAAGGGTGATTTTTAACTCATCCAAGTTGCAAAGTTTCAAGCTTTTACCATTAACACAACAAGGTTTTTCCTTTAATGTTATAAAAGTTATCATTCTTTATAAAGTAATTATAAAGTTTCATTCTTTAAAAAAGTATGTGCCTCTAAAATTATGCTCTTGTCTTAAAAATTAAATCTTGACAAGATAATGATATAAGATATTAGTTTTAGAATTAAAAAGTCTTGTTCTTTATGAAAGTTGACACTTCTAATTATTCTAAGACTATCAAGGTCTCAAATTTATGATTTAAAATTGTTTTAAAGTTTAAAAGATTCCTACTTTATGAACCAATGATACAAGACATTAGCTTTAGAGTTAGAAAGTATTGATCTTTATAAAAGTTAACACTTTATGCATTATTTTGACTCAAGATACAAACTTTATAATTAAAAGTTGCAAGTCAACATTTTTATGACTTAAAGATTTCATTCTTGACTAAAATTTGAAACTTTATAAAAGGTCTTATATTCAAGATTTGGTTTTTAAGACATAAAGAGACAAGTTCTTATTTTTGTGACTTAAAAAGCTTCATATTCCAACAAGATTGAACCTTTACACATATTCTTGTCTTCAAGACAAGACAAAATAAAACTTTATAAGAGCATAAAACTTGCACCACTTTTAAGGTTGCAAGTAACAAACTTTTTGAAATTTCATGCATCAAGAATGTGTTTAGTCTTGTCAAATCAAGAGAAATTGATAAAGATTACAACTTTTCCAATCATAAGCACCATCATAAGAAGATAAACAACTTTCAACCTAAACACTACCAAGAACATCAAGATCTCATGCATCAAGAAAGGAAAATAGAAACTTTGAAGCACTTAAAGAAAGGAACTTTTCAAAAAAAATAAAGAACAACTCATGAACAAGGGCATGAACATATTCTACCAAAAATGGAAACTTTTGCTCATGAAGAGTATGAAAGATTTTCTCAAGCTTTCACTTGAAGATCTTAGTCATGAGAGGAACCAAGCTTCAAGCTTTCTTGAGTAAACAAAAGAGAAGAGTAAAGATCACTACCTAGTGATGAGTTTAGCGCCTCCAAGAAGAAGAAAAACAAGAAGATGGTGTTCTTCCAAGTGGATGAAGGTGGCGAGTTTGAATGAGCAAGGAGAAAGCTCTTAAGTTCTCTTGAAAATAAGTCTTGTAGTGTTTAGATCTCTTCTCCAAAGACCAAAAGATGTGGTGTTTAAAAGGCTAAGTGAGAGTTTTGGTTATGGTGGTGGTGGAGAAAGGAAGAAGAAGATCAAGAAAAAGAAGAAGAGTGTAGAGAGAAGTTGGAGGATTTGGGAGTTAGAGAGAGAATAAAGAGTCACAAAATGAAAAATGGATATGCATGTGGAAAGGGGCAGTGGCCATAACTCATATGGCCAAGGGAGGAGATATTTTTGCTTTATTTTGTGTTAATTAAGGTTTAGGGAGACAAAATGGATGATAGGGGAACAAATCATGGTCAAACTCTTACTTAAAGCACTCTTATCTAATACTTTATGCTTTAATGACATCACTCTTTACTTTATTGTATAGTTGACTAAATTTGAATTTAATCATGTGATTAAGTGCTTTTGCAACTTAATTAATATGATTAAGCAAGGATTAGTGATTAACTTATGTGATCATGATTAACAAAAATTAATCTTGCGATTAAACTTAATTATCCTTAATTAAACTCGGTTTAGCTAGTTATGCATGATTAGTGCTTAATTAAGCTATTAAGAATCTGACTTGCTTAATTAGAGATTCTCTAATCTTAATTAAGCATTCTCTTAACTTTTCTCCTCATAATTAACTCATAAACACTTCATTAATCACTTAATTAAGCTTTAATCTCATAATTTCTCATTAAGTGCCTAATTACTCAAGGTTACTGAGGTAATTTAGCATGACAGGAAATTGAGGGTGTTACATGGCACATCTAGCTCAAAGGCAATCCACGTCGTCTAGAAACACCAGAAAAAGGGGGTAAGAAAAGTCTCCCAGTAAGGTGGTATTCCTTAGGGAGTCTCGCATTATCTCAAGAATGTTAAGAATGAAGGCAGGAGTGCAGTAATATGCAAAATTTTTAATCATTCTAATCACTAGTAAACCAGCAAATAATAAGATAAATTATCATTCCCAGCCATTTATTAGTGTCAAGTAAGATGGAAGAGCATCATAATAATAAAAGCAATAAAGCAGTAATTTAATCAAGCAATAAACAGAAACAATAATAAGTATACTATCAATCCTTTTTATTGCTTCCTATTTCCTTTTTTGGTGGCTGAACTCTATAGCATCTGCATCAATTATCTGGATCTATAAGAGCTTTCATTGCTAGGGTATCCTCTAGTCAGATTAGTGATTGCCAAGTTCTTATCCGCTATCTTGGGGGGGCCTATGGTGTCGTTTTAGTCCACTACAAGACTTAGTGATCACCAAGTCCTAGTACACTAGCTTAGCGGGGCCCAAGGTGTCACTTAGTAAAATGCATGGCTTGTCCATTACATGATAGGGCCCACACACTCACTTATTCATTAATTATTATATAATAGTCACTTAAAAAGTATACATGTATAATTTCATTCATATCATAGAGTGAACATAACACATATTATTCAATTTATATTACTAAGTGCACATAATACATATAGTTTCATTCATTTCACAGAGTGCACATAAACCTCATATTCAATTTATAATGCTATCAATCATCAATCAAAGCACATGTTGTCAATCTCCAAATTAAGTTCATAATCATATCTATGTCCATACTCTACCAATTTCATATCATACTCAATTCATGGTAAGAAATTCTAATTACCAAGGCAAATATAATTTAAAAGTATTTAGACATAGATAACATAAGAACACATATAGTAACTTATAATTCAATTAAACTTTCACGGATAGCACAAAAACACATATAATTCAACTAAACTTTCACGTATAAAATTCGAAACTCATATTAATAAAAATAAACATATTCTTATGCAAGACAAAACTTCAAAAACAAATCTCAAAGAATAGTTCAAGAAAACACTTGTTCTTAAACCAAAACTTAGAAAATCACTTCAAGCAAGGAACTAGTTAGTTCATATAACATTTATAATAGGACCTTAACTTGAATCCTTATGTTTAGGGTTCTTTAATGTGATTAAAGTGTGATTAAGTCCAAGGTCCATAGTCCAAAGTCCATAATGCAATGTTCAAGCATAGGTTCTCCAATTCATAGGTATGACCATAAAAGGTCTCAAATAGGTCCAAACAAGTATCAACGTATCATAGTAGTCCAAATAAATTCAAGGTCCATTAGGTCATGAACTCCAAGCATAGGTCATAGTCCATTTTATTAAGTTTTAAGTGACTTTTAGTATCTTATAAAGTCTTAATGGTCCCAAAAGAAACTATCATAGAAACTTCACTAATTCAAACACGCTCAAAGGTTTAAATATATTTCATCATAGCAAACTAATGAAAACAACTTCCATATTAAAAAGGAGTATATGGCCAAAAACATACACATAGCCGAAAGCAAGGTATCTTGCTTCAAACTTCTCAGACTTGTGCACAAAACTTTATTAAGTGAAAACACATAATATAAGACATCAAACGACATTTATAAAAGCATTATAATGAGTGAAATATGTAACATCCTCAATTTCATGTCGTGCTAAATTACCGTAGTAACCCTGAGTAATTAGGCACTTAATGAGGAATTTCGAGATTAGGGCTTAATTAAGGGGTTGACTCGGACGAGAAGGGTCAAGAGAATGCCTAATCGAGGTTAGATAATCTCTAATTAAGCAAGTTAGAGCCCCTATAGCTTACTTAAGCACTAATCGCCCTTAATTAGCTTACTCGAGTTTAATTAAGGTTAATTAAGCTTAATCGTGAGATTAATTTTTGTTAATCATGTTCTTGTGTGTTAATCACTAATTCTTGCTTAATCACCTTAATTAAGTTGTATGAGCACTTAATCACATGATTAAATTCAAATTTAGTCAACTAGACAATAAAGTAGAGTGATGTCATAAAAGCACAAAGCATGAGACAAGACTACTTTATGTAAGAGTTTGACCATGCTTTGTCTCCCCATCATCCCATTTGTCCCCTTAATCACTAATTAACACAAGATAACACAAAGTGAAGCAAAAATATCTCATCCTCCCTCCTTAAAGTGGACGCCACTTTCTCTCTCTCCCTCCCTCATTCATTTTCATTTTCACTCATCCTATTCTCTCTCTTCAAGCCAAATTCTCTAACTTCTCTCTAAACACTTCTTCATCTTCTTCATCTTCCTCTTCCTTTCTCCACCACCACCACCCTAAACCACTCACTTAGCCCTTCAAAGACCTCATCTTTGGGTCTTTGGAGACAAGATCAAAACACTACAACCTCCATTTCCACAAGATTTCAAAAGCTTCTCCTTCCTTCTTGCAAAACTGCCACCTTCATCATCAAGAGGAGTCATCATCTTCTTCTTCCATTTCTCTTGTTTTTGTGCCATCTTCAAGAAAGGTAGTGATCTTCATCTTTTTCATTTTGTTTGCTCAAGAAAGCTTGGAGCTTGGGTCTTTCATGACCAAGATCTCTAAGTGAAAACTTGAGAAGATCCTTCATGTTCTTCATGTGTTCTTAAGTTTCCTCTTTCAGAAAAATATGTTCTTGATGTTCTTCATGTGTTCTTAAGTTTCCTCTTTTGGAAAAATGTGTTCTTGATGTTCTTCATGTGTTCCTAAGTTTCCTCTTTTAGAAAAATATGTTCTTGATGTTCTTCATATGTTCTTAAGTTTCCTCTTTTGGAAAAATATGTTCTTGATGTTCTTCATGTGTTCTTAAGTTTCCTCTTTTAGAAAAATATGTTCTTGATGTTCTTCATGTGTTCTTAAGTTTCCTCTTTTGGAAAAATATGTTCTTGATATTCTTCATGTGTTCTTAAGTTTTCTCTTTTTAGTAAAATATGTTCTTGATGTTCTTCATGTGTTCTTAAGTTTCTTCTTTTGGAAACCTATGTTCTTATTGATCTCTAGCTTAAAGTTGTTCCTTTCTCTTTATGATGAGTGAATGATTAGAAAAGCTTCACCTTTCTATGTTTCCATGATTTGATAACACTATGAACCTTCTCAAAGTTTTAGACTTTAAAAAGTTTGCTTCATGATTTCTTCAAAGTGGCACAACTTTTAAGCTTCCATAAAGTTTTATTTTGTTTTGTTTTGAAGACAAGAATACATGTGAAAGTCTAAACTTTTTGAGTTAGAAAAAATGATATCTTGTCACTTTAGGCTTTAGAAATCAAACCTTAAAGAATAGACCTTTCACAAAGTTTCAAACTTTATTCAAGAATGAGATCATTAAGTTATAAAAATGTTGTTCTATAACATTTCATTCATAAAGTTTAGACTTTGAACCCAACTAATGCAAAATGTGTTAACTTTTATAAAGAACAAGACTTTTTATTCAAAAAGCTAGTAGCTTGTATCATTATTTCATAAAGATCCAATCTTAAGATAAGAGCTTAATGTCAAAGGCACTTACTTTCATAAAGAATAAGACTTTATGACTACTTTATAAAGAATGACAACTTTAATAATGTTTAAGGCAAAACCTTGGTATGTTATTAGTAAAAGTTTAAAACTTTGCAACTTGACTAAGTTAAAAGTCACCCTTGGTGATTAGTGAACATTGGTGTTGTTGGGTTCATGATGTGGTTATGCGTTGTCATGACCCAAGGATTAGAGTGATCTCGAACTCCTTGGGAATGCAGTATGATTAGGGCCTCTAAGCATACCATGAACCTAGGAATCACTAAGTGCGCTATCTCAAGGAAAGGAAACAATCACATAATTTAATTAATTTGAACAAATGTTTCATAAGACATGTACTTAAGTAAAGCATACTTTCATCCAAGGACCAAGTAACTAGAAGACTATAAACACATATCCTAACTATGTGATTCTATCATGGGAAATCATGTGATGATTCATAATATTCTTCACAAAGAACAACACAACTATAAACCCCTTTAGGGTATGAATGTGTGATGCCACTTGGCATGATGAATGATGAGATTGATTGAGCTTTGTCTCATGATTGAATGATAAGTGTGATGATATGATATAGATATGATGAACTATTGGTTGAATGTTGATGATTGGCATTTTGGGGAAGCTCAGGTCTAAGGCCGTTATCTGCGGGATTTGGCCAAAATTATGGACTTAGTCATATCATTGCATGCGTCTAGTCAAGGAGTTATGCATGTAAAGTATAAAGATAAGAAAAGAATCAATGGGACGTGACCCTTCAATCACTTCGGTAAGGGAAGTGAGAGACGGCGATCCACAAGGAACCTCTATGATGGAGGCAAGGGTGTTTTGGGAGGACCCTCCAACTTAGAGGTAACCAATATCGGCTTAGTCTGATTTGGTTAGTACTTTGCGATGACGGCGGTCACGGAATGAGCTCATGTCCAAAAGCGATCTATTTCAAAGGAAAATAAAGAATGTTAAGCACGTGCTAAAAATGAAAGTAAAGTCTAAGTATGACCATGGTTACATCTGTGATGATGCATGTCTTTGCATGAAAGTATATGGCCCATTTGCATTATGGATGTTATTCTATGTTTTAGTACGGATGTTAGTCATGATGATGTGTTTATGATGTTAAGTTTAAAAGCAACCCGCTTCGGGGTTTAAGTTTTCAAAACCATTAAAAATTGAACTTATATCTATCCACCGTTTTTGTAATTAAACCCGAAGTGGCTTTGGGGACGATGTGATGACAATGTGTTTGTCTAGTCAGCGATCCTCTTGAAATTTAGTATTTCTCATTCCTACGTTTCCGTGTCGTCTTCAGAGGATGTCGACGTCGGGCACGGTGGTGATCTACATTGAGTTCCCGATGTGGCGTTGGCGCTTTGACCCGGTCTTTGAAACGCCTCAGTCTTTGTCGGCGGCCGCAAATGATGAGGGTTCTACATCTTCCACGCACCGCCTTCAGGACTCCGTGATGAGCCCATTTTTCCGACCGCATCAGCCATTTGGCGAGGTTACTATGGATGACATTCGCCCCTACTTTCAGCCACCGAGATACCCCAGCGATGATGATGAGACCGACTCGGATACCGCTTGACTCCATTCAAGCTTCATCGGATTCCGATCCCCTGAGCCGCCTTATCCGAAGCTTCCATGTGGAGACCGATCCGTCCGAGCCCCTCTATCCGACTCATTCTGGGGGTTCTCACCGTTCGGGTTCGTCGCAGCCTTCAGTGATTCGTCTATCTTCTGATTCTTCTGCTTCATCTGCTGGCCCATTTTCACCCCCGGTTAGGCGTGGGTTCATTCGCATTCGCTAGCGTGCCGTGGGCGAGGCGTGCTCGAGGAGGAGGACGTGGTAGTACTTCTCCTGGTGGATATGGGAGCGGTTTCCTCCCGCCAGATGCTTGATGTGACGACTGCATGCGGAGCCGAGCACGAGGATAGCCCCCTTTTGGTAGTAGTTATAGGGTTATCGTTCTCGTTATGTGGCATGCTTGGGTAGTAGGATTCTCTGATGTATTTCCTTTTATTATGTATTGGTAGGCTTTTGTGTAGGGCCGACGATAGATATTGGACCCATTATTATCTTATGTATGAACTGGTATGACTCTTATTGTATTATCATGGTTGGCCGTGGAATGAATGTTACATTATTCTAAGAATTGTGGTTACTCTTATGGTCTTTATGCTTGTTAAATGCGATATATGTATGGGATAGCGGTGTTACTTTATATGTTCACGATGCGCTCATGGCTCTCGATTTCAAAAATGGTTTACTTGTTTTGTAGAAAAAAATTTTACCCCTATTTTCGGTATAAAGTAATTTCTAAAAGGTAATGATAGTTCCGCGAGCAAAAGTAGCAACTAGTAATTCCACAATATGACTTAAGCATAGAATGGAACTACTAGGGTGTTACAAAATAAACATGTATAAATTGGTGCCCAACATAGGACAAATTTGAAGTTAAACTTTTAATTTAAGAAATTAACCCTAAAATGCAAGAAACTTGGCATACAAACACATAACATGTTAATATAGATTCTTAAACATCAAACCAACATTTAAGAACATGAAAACACTTTCAAATTCATGTTGAAAAGTCAAGGCTCCAGGGACAGAAAATTAAATCAAACTTGTTTATATTTTCAAGCGCATAGATTAAAGAAATAAACATGTATCTCGCATATATCAATCAACAAACTTAAACAAGTAATAGTGCCTCAATTAATATTCAAAACCAACCTTTTAAATGGTCAAAATACATGGGATAATTTGAGTTAAGGTGCTGTCCAAAACAAGGCAGCCACTAAACCAATTGAAACATAAGTTTCCATGCCAAATTCATGTAGAACCAACATAGAAGCACATAGAATTAAACTATAGGTTATGTGACATCAAAATATCATTTTTACACAATTTAATAAATAATAAAATATGTTGGAAAACTGTACACAAAACAGGGCAGCACACATATACATAAGAAAAATCACAAGTTTCATAGTGAAAATTGCAACTGACAAAGAATCAACTTCCATAGATCAAGTGCAACATATTAAGACTATATTTCATCATTTATAAACTCTATAAACACATGAAAACACCAAGATTACCCATTGCTCATGTCTTGGCCGTGAGCAACATAGAGAATAAAGAGAAAGATTTTTAGCTTAAGGTGAAAATCCATGTAAACTCAAGCATATGCCTTATGAATAATTAATAGAACATGAATTCTTTCATCAATATTCATCAATTCACAATTCTCCTTCATGAACCCTATGAGGTCATGAGCCTCATGTAAGAAGAACAAAGGTTTTATGCTATGAAACACAAAGAAACATGTTCTTACACTTTAAAGACACATGATTACATATTTAAAGCCTCAAATCCTTGAAAGCAACCATTAAGAGCCAAACAAATCACAAACATTTACAACCTTAAAGAATGAGTTTGTATCCTAAAAATAGAGGTTTGAAGCTTAAAACAACACATAGAAATGCATAGAACTCATGAATAAAACCTAAAAGAGTGAAAAGACAAACCCTACATGTAACAAGCTCTTGAAACTCGATATGCACCAAGGTTGGGTAACAACTTAGCTTGTGTTTTTGCTTTGAAGGCTTGAATATGAGTTTTAAGGCTGAGGATTGAAGGTGAGGGTGGTTAGAAAGGATGAGAATTTGGAGGTGTTTTAATAGAGATTTGGTGAAGTTTTTGAGAAAAAAATGGAAGTAGAAGAATATGAGAGGTGCTATGGCCAAGAGGGTATTTGGGGTTGAAGCTTAGTGTGTCTAAAGTGTGGGGAGGTCAGTTTGTGAGGGTATTTTTATAGAAAAAAGGCTGATTTAGTTAGTATTAATTATAGTATTAGTTTTAGGTTAATTTAGCTAGTTTTGTTAGTTAATTATGCCACTAATGATTAATTAATTTAATTAAAACTGATTTGGACATACTATAACACATATCCTATATGTTGATTAAGATTTAAGAAAAGATTAAAATAGTTTAAGGCTTAATTAGTGCATAATTAGCAATTTTGCTTAAATCTAAATTAGATAATTTATGCTTTAATTAACAAAATAATTAGCAAACAATTAAATTTCTTTAATATATCATCAAATCTATGTTTAAGTATGTGTTAGATGATATTTCAGAATTTTTTCTACAATTTTTAGTATTTTTAGTGTATTTTTACCTTAATTAAGCATATTTTGAATTAATTAACATAATTAATTATCTATAAATTAAATAATAAAATTTGTTTTGCAAAACCATGTGCAGTTGCACCACCTTCAGTTGAATTAGTATACCAAATTAGCTTAGTAAAAGATTTGGTCAAAAAGTTAAAGAATTTAGTAAAACTTACTTAATGTAAAGGTAACTTAACAATGACATTTAGTTAGTTTTTAACCAATTTTGTTCTCAATTTGGTTAGAACTGAACTAGGCAGTTTGGGGGTTGGTTAGGGCATGCTAGGGTTTCTAACAATTTTTATTCAATTTATTTAGATTTTATGAAGTAATTATGACCTTTTTGGCATAATTAAGCCCATAATTATCTCAAAAATTGTGTAGCCCAATTCAGCAGCTTCACCGATTTAGAGGCCTAATCACGTGGCCCATCAAGCCCAGGGCTAGAACTCCATTGATTCTTTGCTTTACTACAAGTTAACGTAGTCTTATAAAGTTTTTTGGGGCCTATTTTGCACCCCTGATGAGGTTATTTTTGTATAATTATGCTAATATTCTTCAAATTTGCTAAAAATTGTTATTTATCTTCAAAAATATGTTAAAAATGTATTTATAATTTTTCTAAAACTTTTCGAGGTCTTTCGGGTAGTTTTTGACCTTCTGTAAGCCCTTTAGTATTTTTTGTCTATTTTTTGTCAAAGTTTCCATTGTATGTTCTGTTTTTTGTATCTAATGGCATTTTAGTAATTTTGAGCAAGTCCATGGGCATCCTATTTCATTTTACACTTGGATACATATGTGGCTCGGTTAGCTAAGATTTATGTCTCTATGACTAGAGTGCAAGTGAAAGCAAACATATCAAGGGTTAAATATGAAATGTGATTCTTTAAGGTGGAAAGGAAGGTTTGAAGAAGTGTTTGTCTAGGTTCTACATGTGTTCGAGTTGGTTTTCGACATTGTGAATGTTTAACCAGGAACTCAAAACTCATGGGAACAAGGAAGATACAAATTCTTTAATTAACTCGGAACTCGGTGTCTAGGGACAAAGAAATAATGAACACTCATGAATTCAAAACTTGGTATCATGGAAACAAGGGACATAGGGAAGTAAACTCTTTCTTTAAATCAAAACCTAGATCTTGAGGATCAAGTGGAAGTGAACTACCTCATTAACTTAGAACTCAGAATAAGGAACCATGTAAATCAAAAGGAAAGCTGCAGTGCAATTAAATGATAACAAGGATTGGTTACCTCGTCAAGGATTGGTTACCTCGTCAAGGATTGATTACCTCTCAAGGATTGGTTACCTCATCAAGGAATGATTACTTATCAAGGATTGGTTAGCTCATCAGAAGGAGTGATTACCTCATCACAGATTGGTTACCTCATCAAGGATTGGGTACTCAATTTTGAGAGTAACTCTCATGGCCGCAGCCTTATTCCTTTAGAGGCATAAAACACTATATTCATGATTTACCTTCATTTACCTTCCATTTCTCAAGGCAAGGCTAGCACCCTCTGGTGCCTTCTCATAATATTATTATAATCATGTTTTTGCTCACAAGCAAAGCCATATACTTATATTACATGTTAACACTAAAGTTTAGTAGTGAGCAACATATCATTTCAAGTGAATTTCATGATGTACATAAGGGCTACCACCATTTGTGCATTCACAAAGCATATCACTATACTTTAATCATAACATGAGCATCATTAATTGCATGGTTATGTGAGTAGCTAATAGCATATATCATTGTTCATCTCATACCATATAAGGCCCTTAAAAATAAAGTGACCAAACATCAATTTTACATTGTCATTTCATCATATTCCAAGGCATTAAGCCCTTTGGTTCAAGTACGCTTAATATACATTGTCGTGTAACTGTGTTTGATAAATTAGGAATCAACTTACATTTACCCTTAACATATATATAGCTTCAAGGACTTAATTTACTTATCATGGCCTTTGCTTACTCAAGGACTTTCAAGGGAATTTGGCTTCCAAACTTAAGCTTAATTTTGCCACTTTAGAATAGACAAATTTAAATCTACCTAGGCTTAGAAAATTCACTCTAAATTCTTTCTTAATCATATTACTCTCACATTTTATAGAGACACTATCCTCTAAGTTTGTTTCTTCATAAAACATCATGGGCCTTTGCTTGCTTCACAATTTATGATTGCAATCAAAATTTCATAACATAGCATACTTGAAAGCTTATAGCATTATGGTGAATATGCAACTCATAGCATATCAATCATAGGAGACCATTATACATTCATCCGTAGGTTAAGTTTGGTTTCAAAACTAATTTGTTGTGTCTAAGGATTTCCAGGGCTCAAGTTCATAGCCTTAAGACTAAAATCATATCATTATTCTTGGGAAGCTTAAATCTACCTTTTCTTTAATAATTCACCATAAATCTATCTCAATTCATCTTACCCTCATAATTTACAGCAATATTACTTTTCAAACCCTTTACCTATATTAATTGGCCTCATTGCATTTCATTAAGCACAGCTTAAGTTATAACATATCTAACAAGGCACAGCAACATTGCAAAATTTATTGTAATTTCATTAGGGCTCAATAAATTCTAAAAATTTCCAATTTGATTCTAATCAAACCAAAGTTACAAATGAACTTTGATTCATTCAAATCCAAGCTTTGGCGACTGAGATATTAAAATCTCAAAATAGGGTTCATGAGTTGGCTTCTATCCTATCCTGTTTTACTTAAAAATTCATATCTAATTCATTTGGACTTGTCTAGCAACAATTTTTGGTGCACAAACTCTACATATCCGATGATTTCAGGAAAAATAGTTTTAAGCCTTGAAGGCTACTCAAATTGTTCCAGTTTATTAAACATCCTCACTGACCTATGACTTCTGAATTCGGACGGCCAACTTGTAAAATTTATTTAAAATTCATCCCTAATTAGATTTTCAGCAAATTTTAATTGAAGGTAACCCTACGTGTTAGCTTTCAAGTAAAATAAGTCCCACTTAAATCTAACAACCGTAGGTCAAGTAACAAGCTTTGCAACATAAGGAGTTTAGGATATAGATCAATACAACACCACAAGCTCAAAAATCATCATATGATCATATCGACAACATCAAGGCCAAACAATCATCATCACTTCCAGTAGCTACCCTAGGGTTTGGAGAGAAATTTTTTAGAGCTCATTTAGGAGAAATAAACCCAAGATTAAGTTCACTTACCTCAAGGTATCGAAGCCAAGGGAGCAAGGTGGTTCAAAGGCCAAGCTCCCCCTCCTTTTCTCACTTGGGCAACAGCTATTATGGAGATAGTGAAGCTCCAAGAGTGCTTGGATCTTCAAATTGACTAGGGGCTTAGGTAGAAGGAGTCGTGAGGATCAATTTTCATAAAAGAAGCAAGGTGGTTTAAGGGTTCAAAAGCCACCATGCAAGGCCTTCAAAGTGGCAGCCATGGTGGGTTTAATGGTGATGGTGTGTTGATAATAATGGTGGTCTTGTAGAGGAGAAGAGAGAAAATGAGAAAGTGAGGGTGTTGTGGTGGTGAATTATGAGGGGTGGAATAGCTAATTAAGTGTTATAATGGTGGCCATGCATAGAAGCGGCACATAATCATGCATGGAGCCTTCACACTTCATAATTCCATGTAGAGATACTTCCTTTGATTGAACATACTCAAAGGAACAATTTGCCATTCCTAGAATCCATCACAAATAATATAGGACCCTTCAAGATTAATTTAAGGTGTCCAGGGTTTATTCCGGGCATTCGAAATTACCCTAGGTGTGATCTAGGTGAATAAGTAGTCTCTCACTTTTATTTAAAACATTGTACATTATTTATCATTATTAGTGCCATTACAAGTGTTTTATTTATCTACTAGTGTCTTGGGGCCCACATTTCCTAGACTCGGGATTTTTACTCTAAGAGCCCTTCTTGACAACCGTAGGCTAATATTTACAAGTTTGCCACTGAATAGCCATAACTCAACTATTACTACATTGCCACTACCTTGGGACTGGGCTTCCTTCCATACCAAGCTATCCTTACAGTGAGGGATGTTACAAAATAGGCAAGGGCGAGGCTTCATATGCACTCGGGAGGCATTGCATGGACGTGGACATGATTTGTAGGGAAGGACATGGAGACGCTTTTGAAGGAGTAGGGAACGATTTTGATCCCAATTAGGTTCGAATAGGGAGGATGTACAATAGCGCAAACTAAGCTTTGGATTACTAGTTGCGCCTTTTGTTATATAGTATTAGACTGCACACTTTAGGCGCGCATGTTATCTTTGGATCTTGGGGGTCAAATCGTTGTATTTTCTTTTTCTTTTGGCATGGTTGGAAGCCATGTATGATACTTTAACTTCTTGTGCTACTATGGTTGATGTGTATGGCAAAATGTTGGTTATCGATCTTATTTCTACTCGATATGATGGTGCTATGCTAATGATGATGTATGCTGATAATGTTATGACATTTGCATAAGTATGCGTGTGTTTATTTCTGCAATACAAATGTGTAAGTATGAGACATGGACATACGATTATTATGCACTTATGGCTCATGTTTTCGAAAAGATAATTTAATAATAGATCAAAAAAAATTATTACCCTAATTTCACACAAAGTATTTTCTAAAATGATTTATGTTTTCCGCAAAGCAAAAGTAACAGCTAATAATTACTATAATGCGACTTAAGCATAGTATGAGATGATTGCAATGTTACACTATCGACCGTGGTGATGGTTTCGACTTCATTTAACTATGGCTAAATGGTTTTTTTGTAGTGTATGATACTATTAATAGCTAGTGGGTTGGGTGTTAGTTGAGTATAAATAGGTGAATAGTCTCATTGTAACTCATAAGTGAATGATACTTGTTAGTGAATATTGGTTCATTTGGAGTTTTTTCTTGTTGACTCAAAGGAAAGAGATCTAGTTAACATTTAGTGCTTTCATATCAATAGGAGCACCATTGATTGGAACTAGATTTCTTTTCTTCGGTCAAACAGAGAAAACTTCAAATGAACCAATGTTCACTAATAACAATTGTCATTCTCTTATGAGTTACAATGAGATCATTCACCTATTTTTACCCAACTAATTCCCAACCCACTAACTATTTTTAGTATTGCATCAATAACCCTCCTCTTTTACCTTGGTTTTGGATCGGCTGTGTAAAAGATTTTCAATTAAAGCATATAAGTGCATAGCATGGCAAAGTTCATTTAAAGAAATTCTTATTTATTCAGTAAAATATGATAAATAATATACAAATAAATTATCAAAATGATTTCTTAAATAATACAAAAAAGTGAATAAGTTACAAAAATAAACTTCTAACAAAATAAAAAGTAAAACTTGTTATATGCGTAAATTAATTATGAATGTTAATATGCAAGTCTCCACGCATACTTTTATGAATATCACCATGATCATGCTTAATACCTTAGTAGGATAACGTCTGCAGTAGCACCTTCAAAATTCTGATGATATTAGTAGGATAACCATAACAAAATTAGAGTTAAAAGTATTTGTTTAATGAAACAAAAATACGAAGAAAGAAAAAAACAAATACACGCCATCACAAAAGGGATATGTGAAGACAGTATTTTAGGTAATTTCTTACGAAAATTAAAAATTACCTATGCTGTATGCATATTTACTTAGCAACTACCTTATCAATGTAAAAAGTATAAATTAAATAAAAAAATTAATGACAAATATTTATTTGCAACGTATTATATATTGTTATTTTATATAATTAAATCACCGGTCATATTTGACTGTTAAGTCCTTTTCTTCCCCTAGCAAAAATAAAGACTTAGAATTTCATGCATTACTTCAATGAAAGAAGAAAATGATAGCGACATTGGAACAATTTTCAAAGAGGACACGGATGCATTTATGTTAGTGGATTATATGTTTGTTGATGGCGATATGAATAAATCGTTATATTTCTCTCTTGAACACAAGTTTATTCATAATCCTTTCGTAATTGATCATCATATCTAAGGAGATTCGCTGAAAGAAAATATAATATACAAAAGAAAGCAGAAAGAGCAGGTATAAAAGTAACTTTAGAAGCAGTTTCTAAGATGATTCAGCAACGTTTGCAAGGCAAAAAGTGATGAAAACAACCTCAAGTGGACATTGACGCAGATTTTTTTATTTTATTTTGAATAAACCATATCAGTTGAGATAAAAATATATGATAACATTTTATTATGTTCAACTACTCTTGTTGATCACGATCATCATTACACAACATTATTAAAGTTTAGTGACATTTTAAATTAAAATTTAATTTATACGTATTATCAATGTGAAAAAAATTAAATATATTACCATATTAGTAAAAATATTTAATTTAATCACCAACTAATTTAAAGGTCCTACAAATAGAAATATCTGATCGAATGATAGTATTAGTACATCAATATTAATTATAAAAAAATATTGTTATAACTGTTGTATGTAATTTATGTTCTTAAAAAGATTTTAACAATATTTTTAAGAACATAACTTATATACAATATAAAACGATTATTACAAATTTTTACTAACACCTTTTATTTTTTCGATAACATTTTCAAAATTAATAATACTTTTGTTGATAAATATTGCCTTAACTCCTTTTAAAAATTGTTCCAAAAAAGAAAATTAGAATTCACATAGACGAGAGATTGTTTTTTACCCACCCCTTTTTAATTGAATTTCTCTATTTCTAGAAATAGCAAAAGACTTCGAATGATTTGAATTGAACAACAGCCTTTTACCCCTTTTCACTTTTCATGATATATTGGTTAAATAAAAAAAAAAATACCAAAGGAGATAGAATTAAAGTCGTTTTTTATTGGCCAATTAGAATTGTCTCCCGAAATCTATAATTGTCTCAAAAGGGTCCAATATATATATATTATTAGAACTTTTGTCAAGAAGATCTTATAAAAATTGAACATTTTTGGGTAGAAGATGTAAAATATATATTTGACTGAAAAGCATTTTGCACAAATTTAAAATCCATTAGATTCTTTTCATCTCTATTTTTTAAACTAAATATGTAAATGTGGATAGGATTCTATTTTTCATTATAGGTAGATGCTCGGATCAATTTTCACGTATCGCACTCTGTATTAACACAGAAGAACTTTTTTATACTCCATAAACCACTATCACTCATGTAATTCTATTTGAGATCCCATTACAAATATAAAATGCATAAATTTAAGGGTTATTATGCTTCTGAAGAAAGAAACCCTTAGGAGTACATGGAAGAACCACCGATTAAAATGATGTTTATAAGGAATATTTTAGAAGAAAAAAAGAAAGATATATTTTTATTATTAAACTTTAAAAATTATAAAGATTCTAAAATTAAAAAGTAATGATAAAAAAATTTTATGGTAATTTATTATTTTATTTTATTTTATTTAAAAATAAATTTAAAATATTTTAAAAGTAAATAATCTATCCTCCTTTCTTGTTTAAGGACCCTCCTTTCCGAATATATAAGATTCGGATAGCTTTATTAAGTCTTTTCAATAAAGTTATAATTGCCTTTACTTCGTGGAGTTTGGAAAAAGCATCCTCCAAAGTTAAATACTTAACAGAAACTGATAATGTAACAAAGATGAAGACCTCCGTCGGGACAAGTATGTAGTATTCTTTTTCCCGGCAAAGCAGTATTTACACCTTCGTCGGGACAAACAAAGTAGTTTTAAGAAAATAAATCAAAATTCCTATATGTTCTGGTGATAGTATTTATATGAGATAGTACACCTACATAATTTAAATAAGGAAATTTGATCATATGGTAGTGAAAATAATTTGTGCGACTGTCACGGCTCATGACATTATTTGTGTGCATCTCATGGAATGCTTTTGTCTTTTGATTCACTAATGTTGCTTCAGGTCAAAACAATGACTTCTAGAAGAAGGAAAGAGTAGGACATACAAGAAGATGCCCGCCTAAATAGTGGTGGATGACACACCCAGACAAATAAGGACCACAATTCTTTTTATAAAAACTTAACAATAAGGAGCACTAAATTATGTGTGATCTACCTTTTCGCTCCAATGACGAAATAACAATTCTGTCATGTACAGACCTTTTTTTGTTTTTTTTGGGGGGGGGGTGGTTGGTTTCAATATGTACAGATTGTTCTAATGTCCCAAACCCGTGTTACGGCTGAATCGTAGTGTCCACCTAAACTCTATTTACAGTTTTGTGACTAGGGTGTACAAGGGTTTGATTTCCTTTGGCCATTCGACCAATTGTAACACCTTACAAATTAATTATTATTTATTTCATTTTATTACATTATTTATTAATTAGTCAGTAAAACATTACCATATCTATCTCTATTTTAAGCCATGATTTTTTTTTTTTATTCACAGACAAAAGCAACATTAGGTTTGTTCCATGATAACTCACAGCTAGAGTCATCTAATTCATTAATTGGAGTCGCCCTTATTATATAGTGAAACTACTCTATCAATCCTTTATTAGGTTATCTAGACAAATCTAACCAAATAATAATCATGTGCATAATAATTTTGCTAAACATATATATGTTCAATTGTTAAACTGAAGTCGTGTACACATTTCTGCAATAAATCCTATAACATAAAAGGGACTAGTTCCCTAATTATTCATCTAACTAAGTATCATCAGAATGGTCTACATGCATCATCTAAGCATGGAACATTTGATATTGACACAATCCTCGCTATCCTACCATGCAAATATATACAAGCTTAGGAAGGCAATCACCCTACACAATTCTCCTAGTATTATGCTAATATAGCACACACTTTCCTAAGATAGCAAGGTCAAAGATATGCACATATCATCCTAAACTACCTCCAAAAATATCTCTTCAATCACAGCCCAATCTTTGGGGATATGATTGGATATTACAGAAACAAATATAGTAACATATATTATAGCATATCATCATATTACCCCTCCTCAAGTTAGTGCATACAAGTTTTGGATGTCCAACTTGCTTAACAAGAACAAGAACTGCTTTGTCCCAAGTGCCTTGGTGAATATATCGGCGAGCTGAGTACAAGTAGGGACATAAGATGGCTGAATGTTATTCTTGAGAATCTCATCTCGCACAAAGTGCAATCAACCTCAATGTGCTTCATTTGTTCATGAAAAATAGGATTTTTAGCTATATGAAGGGTTGCTTGGCTATTGCAATAGAGGCACATTGGTTGAGTGTGAAGAACGCCAAGACTAGATAGAATATCCTTCAGCCACTTCAATTCACATATGGAGTTAGCCATGGAGTGGAATTCCGCTTCAGCAAAGGACTTGGAGATCGTGTACTACTTCTTGGTCTTCCAAGAAATTATTGGTAAGTGACCAAGAAAGATGAACTAACTTGTAAGAGATCTTCTAGTAAGAGGACAACTTACCCAATCTGAGTGACACCAATGAATAAGTTCAAATCATTGTCTTAGCGCACAAGAATACCTTGGTCACGGTTCCCTTTCAAGTAATGGACCACACGCAAAGCAGCATGCCAATGTTCTTCCCCAGGTTGCAACATAAATTGAGAAAGATATGGACATTATAAGTGTTCGGGCAATTTTCGTCTATGGGTGAATTAGTGTACTAGGCGTGCCAGACTTTGAAATTGGCTAGCCAGATCCTTTCAATTCCAAGAGTCAAACGATTACTCCAAAAAGGGAAATCTGTTCCTTGGATATAGCTTCCCAAGTTAATCAAAGCAAGCACTTGGCTAAGATCAAGCACAAGTATAACCAAAACCACAAGTAAAAAGTAGATGTAATGCAATCGGCAAATTTATTTATTTTTATTGAAGTTCTAACCAATTACATTGAAGGCCTTCTTAAGCTCCCATGGCCAATCCGTGTGAAAAGCTTGATGAAAAGAATCGATACAAGTGAAAGGCTAAAAGGCCAAAAGGCTAAAATTAAATTGGCATGAATCTAACAGGAAAGGTAAAAGTACAAGTAAAGTAAAGCAAAAAGCTATAACTCTAGATTTGTGCTGCGTATACGAATCATTTTCAATGGATGAGTCTTGCTCAATTTGCAGCAAGAACTTCTCCATAATTGCCCTTTGGTAATTGCCATGGCTATGTGCTTGTACCCTCAGATAGCTTGCACTTTGAGGCCATGTTGTGGAGAGGTTGACACATGTTTGCACAATCTGTATTTGCATACTAAGCACTAGACTTAGAAACCAAGAATCCTCTTAGACTCTTTCAAATCCATTATTTTGTATTCCAAATTTGTTTCTTGTCCTAGCTAACTAGCCATTTGAACTTGTACTCGGCTGGTTAGTGCTTATGCTATGTCCTCTGCAACAATCTTCTTCGGCCATGCCAGCTTAAGGCTAAGCTAGTGCTAAAGGTCAAGTTAAAACAACATGTGGCTATGTTTTGTCCTCAGCTAAGGGCACTTGAAAATTTTTTTATGCCAACATGTTGCCCCTTACATTAGGCTAGCCGATTTTACCGCTAAGGCTAGTTTTATGCAAAGGCTCAATTTTTACTTCCTACCTATCCAAATAACCATTAGCTATTTACTCACTAGAGTAACGGCTAGTTGGCTGTTTACATGGCAACTATAAAATCTAGCTAGTAGACATTCTTTATCTACTTTTGCCTTCTTTAGACTTCTATCATTTACTACTTTTCCTCAAGCTAGCCTTCTTCCATACTCACCATGTTTCCTACCTCATTTGATTCTACAAACCTTAATATTTTCTGAAAATCGTGGACCTTTGGTACATGAGTCCTCTTCCTTCTCTTCTTGTTCCTTCTTTTCCATAGGGCTTTCACCAGAAAAAAACCATGGCCTCTTCATCCAAAATTTCTAACTCTTCTACTCTTAGAGTCTTTGATGAGGAGAATCGAAGGTTTATTCTTGACCCCACCCTTCATTATTTGGACCATGGCACGGTCGAGGCTAACTTTTTCATTTCCCAATCTGGGTATGAACTGCCATTGGACGCCCCATGGTTCCATATCCACAAGTGTCCTTCCGATCTCACTACTTGGTCCAGTCTCTTAGACTTATAAACTCAATGGCTAGATAGGATGGTCGTTGAGAAGGGAGAATAATGAAAAAAGATTAGGATCTACAGCAATATCTTTCTTTCTAAGAAGGATATCCCTCCGAATTTTGGGTTGCTATACAGCTTCCTCAATTTCTAGAATATGTCAGCCAAGACCTTTTGCTTGCCATTTGGCATGATGAGTCCCACACTACTCGATGTGGTGGCCATTGTTGGCCTGCTAGTCAATAGAGATAAAGTGCCTTATCTCTACAACATCCCTGGCACTAACTTGGGCTTTTAGGTCAACAAGAAGAATGATGCATACTCCATTTTCATCAATGCCTTTAATAGGTGAAGTGGTCCCATAGGCAAGACAAAGCACAGGGCATCCCTCTTGATATGGATTTGCCGATTTTTTATCTACACCAGCTCAGTAGCCGTGGTAGCAAAATTTACTCCTTATGTGTCAACTATTCTCAACCGGAGCTACCTCAACATTGGCGCAATTTTTCTTTCTTTACTGTACAAAGGCATGTTTACGCTTTTGTATCAAACGAAAGAAGGTAAATCAGTGAAGGTAGTGTTTAGCCCATTTTGGTTCTTGCAGCTCTGGATCCAACAATATTTCCTACAGTTTCTTGTCAAAGCCACCCTTATACACACAATCCAATTAGCCATATATGGTGATTACTACACATAGTTCCCCTTCTTATCCCTCTCGGCATATGAAGTGGCCAACACCCTCATCAAGATGAGAGTTACATCCACTTAGTTATGCCCATATCAAGACCAAGGATAAAGGCTGGCTTGGATGCAGCAGAGGCTTCTCTCGGCCATTGATTCAAAGCTATCTGAGGTCACTCTCTAGTGGAGCAATGTGCTCACGGCTCATGATCTTTTCAATAGGGTGAAAGCCAAGATCAAGGTATAATCGTACTTCCTCTGAACCCTACAACCCCTACTGTTTGGCTATGCAGTTCGACTTGGTGCAAGGGGTTGCTCTGCCCTACAAGTCATATGCCAAATTTGACGAATGGGCCAACCTGTATGCCAACGAGTTGGCCGATTAAGAGCTGAGCAATAATGAAAGGATCAATAACTTTCATTTTTAAAAAGTCCATAATAGCTCCCTTGGCTACACCAGAATTTGCCTCATGGTAGAAGGCAATGTTCAAGAAGATGCTGAACCAGTCTCCAAATGTTCTCTTGCCTAAGCTCAAGCAGATGGGTGCTTATGCATTAATTCTGCACTCACCACCCCCTAACAGCAAAGAGGCTATTGGCATTTCTACTCATGCTAGAACAGCCTCTACTAAGGAGGCTTCGGTTTCCAAGAGTAAGCACTCTTCTCATTTTCTACTTTCTTATATATTTTGTCACTAGATTATTAGCTTATTACTCTTTCTTCCTTTTTGCAGAAGTTCCCAAGAAATCCAAAGGCACTAGGACTAGTAGGCCTCTAGTTCAGGAAAGCAGTGCCCATAAGCTATGAAGGACTTCTCGATAGCCAATTAATGTGGCTTCTTTGGAGGTTGCTATTCCTTCTGCTAGAACTCTTCTATTACTAGAATCGATTAGCATGGTAAGTCATATAAACTGGTCTTTGTTAAGTTTCCTATATATATCATCACTTCTTTTCTAACCTGAATTTTATTCCCTTTTTGGTAGAAGAAAGGCAAATTAAAGGCAGCAACCCCTCCTCCTCAACTGATTAAGACCACGAAGGCTAAAACCCAGTCTCCACAACAGAGGGTAATGATCTTCCAATTTGAGGATGAAGAAGAAAAAGTAGGGCCAGGAGCTCTTAGAACAAAACCAATTTCAGAGGATCACATGCTAATAGCACCTACAACTTAGCTAATCTCCATTGCTGTAGGAGAAGAGGAAGAAGAGATAACAGTGCATGCTAAGGAGCTAGATAGAATTTCTTTTTTCTATCGGCTGGCTCAACTTCTTCTCCTATCTCCAAGCATTTGGAAACTGTGTATGAGCACCTCAGTAGGACCTTCCCCATAGATCCTATGGCATCTGCTCAACTTTAGAAGTCCCTTTTAAGGATTTCTAAATTGGCAGATGCTTCGGTGGCTCCTGAGGTCAAAATGGCTTGCTATTAGCACATAAAGAAAGCCTTAGGGGTTAGTTCCAGGCTATGGATGTAATGTCCCCAACTCTAAGGATAACCTGGTATAGAGGGAAGTCGGTCTCGAGGTAAGAGAGTCGGTCTCAAGGTAGGGGCAGAATAGCAAATAGTTAAATTATAGTAACGAGTAGCAAAACTGTAAATAACGGATTACGATTGTCAGGAAATGCATTAGAGGAAAAATCTCAATTCCGGAAATATGTGGGCCCAACAATACTAAAAGCTAAACAATATAGATGTAACAACATTATAAATGATGTTTTATACACATGATTTTAAATAAGATTGTGGGGTTAATCACACTCTTAAATAATATCTCGAGTGACTTTGAGTACTCAAATTAATCACTAAAACACAAGAAATTGACTTAGTAGGGATCTATAATATAGGAGGACCTAAATATCCTCCTTATAACCCTAGAGTATAAGGATAGGAATTAGTCACCCTAGTCATCTTTTGAAGAAAAGAAATATGACCACATAACTTATATTAAGGAAATTTAATTTGCCTTTCAAATCCAGAATTTTATAAAACCCTAAAATTAGTAAAGATGAGCACAAGAGCTCATCACACTCTTCCCCTCTCCCTTGAAGAATTTGTCCAGCACCCTCCATCTCTATATCTCCATTTTTCATTTCAATCTACTCAAGCTCTCTTGCATCTTGCTTGTTTTCACCCATACTATCCAACCCTTTTGCCTGACCTACCATCAAGGAACTCATATACAAGCTAAAAAATCCCTCCCCGAGGCTACATAAATTCGATCAAAGAAGAGCAAGAAGAAGCCTAGTGATCATCTTGAAGTTTTGGAGAAGTTAAGAGCACCAAAGGATCAAAATTAGAAGAATTTAAAGCTTTGGATCAAGGTAGGCTCTTAGAAGTGTTGTTATCTTGTGATTCTTCAAGTCTAGAGTTTTGTCTCATCGTTGTTGTTTTACTTATTATGAGATTGTTATGATGAAAATTATACTTATTCTAGTGATTTAAAGGTGGTGAAAATTAGTTGGTGTTGAGAAGTAAACTAGAGAACTACACTAACCCTAAAATAGAATTTCTACTGATAAGGGTTATGTGAATAATGTTCAAAACGTAGGTGATATCTCAGGCTAGGAATCCCAAATTGAAGTGGGACTAATTTTGAATGACTCATAGGAGAGTATACCCTCAAAATTTGAGATTGATTGGACTTAGGATGAGAGAGTTATGATTTTCTAACTTAAGCTATTGGTTAACAATCCTAGTCTTGACTAGCACATGGTATAATCAGCTTATCTTGCCCTATACAACTTCAATTGGAGTGAAACCATCTTTGTTAGAAAGTTAACACATAGGGCGTCATGCTTATAAATTTCAAATTCAAATTCTTAGTGGATTGCTCCTAGTAAATCCCTGAAGTTTTCCTATGCTAAATTAGGATTAAAACAGGGTAAACCTAATTTGGAGCTCATAACTTGAGCTCTACCTACTCAACTTGAGTGAAACTTTTAAAACTTGAAAGAGGATTCATATAAGTATTTGCTAGTAAAATTTTGGAGCAAAATAATATTAGTGGATTTTTAGTGATTTTCAAACTTTAGGTGAACAAGTCTCTCCTGAAATAGGGCAGCCGTGAGTTAAACTTGTTACTACTTCCTTTTCCCCGAGTTCCAAGTTCTGAATTAAACAAGTTACTACTCCCTTGTCCCCAATCTTTGAGTTTCGAGTTGGACGAGACACTACTCCCTTGTCCCTAGTCTCTGAGATCCAAGTTAGACGATACACTACACCTTTGTCCCCAGTTTTCGAGTTCCGAGTTTGATAAGCAATATTTTGATACATTGATTAACCTTCATATTTAGTTTATTGAACCTCTTTTGTGCTTAATTGAATAATATTGGACACATTTTATAAGTTTGGACTCTAATTGGGCTTAATTGTATTTTCTAGCACTATTATAAATTTATACTGTTTTTGTATTATTGCTGTATCTTGAGTTGTAGATATCTAAAAATTACAAATTTTATATTGTAGGAAAGCTAAGAGAAAGATCTACAACTTTGATGAAGAAGTCAAAAACTAATTCAGATGGCTAGTGGGTCGAATTGGGCCACGAAGTCAGAACAGGGCTGTCACGCTGGAACCAGAACAGTTTGCACTAATTGGGCCATAACGTGAGTTGTAGACATTGGATTGATGTGAAACCGGTGCCATTTGAAAGCTAAGACATAAAGCTTCAATTCATATGAAGATCATTCTCCAAAATAATGACATCTTCATGGACTTATTGGCTGTTAAAATGGACTGACGCGAATACACGTATAATCTGAACATGCTATAAAGATTGGGCCATAACTCTCTCATTTCAAGTCCAAATTAAGCAAATTGGGTGTCCACTTAAAGCTAAGAGGCAGAGGATTAAGTTGGACTCAAGGGTATTTTTGAATTTTGACATTTGAGGTCTGATAAGAGGAGAGAAAACTGAGACGCGAAGAGGACTCATATCTCCCCAATATTTTTCATTTTTCTCTCTTCTCTTCTCTTCTCCTCTTCTTTTCTTTTTCTTTTCCTTTCATTTTGTAAGATACTTGGTTGGGTTCTATTTTGTAACCTTCATTGCTATGGAGGAGTAGGATTTCAAGCTAGTTCAAGGAGACTCCAAGGGCATTATGATTGTAATCTTGAAACTCTATCCTTGAATTTCAATCATGTTTGTTTTCTTGATTCTTTGCCCTCTTTTATTTGTAAATTTGCATTGAATGGTATTGATATGTGAGTTTATGAATGAGGAATTAGTTGGGTGATTGCTAATTGGTCAATTGGTATGAACTTGATTAGTTAAAGAATTGGGAATTGGGTTTGGGTTCAAACCTAGGCTAATACAATTGCGGCTAGAAATCAACATAGGTTAATTAGAGTTGAGGTCTCAATTATCTAATCAATTATGTGTTGGTTGAATTTCTAGAGTTCTCTAGGTAGAATTGTGGGGTTGTTAGTAGAGGTCTCTCTAATAGCTCAAATTAGTCGCACTCCATGTGTTTGATATATTGTGCGTTAATGATTGATTCACCTTATGCCTAAAGAACTCTTTGAACTAGTATTTTTATTTTCATCTAATTTTCTTTTATAGCTTATTGGCTGCATGTTTGCACATACCCCCCTTGTTACTTAACTAGACAGCAACAACATCCTTGTGAGACGACCTTGGTTGCACTATACTTCAAATTTAGTGTAATTAAGTATTTTAAAATTGTAATTTGGAGCAAGCTGCGACACTTGCTGCCAGAGTTCATAGAGAAAGAAAGTTTGAGTACATTTTACAGCGTATCATGAGTATGAAACACTATGTAATCATCTGTTGGATTGATATTATATTAATGTTATGTTGGAATTATTATTTCTATGACTGGCTGACTATTAATTATGTTATTCATTTTGGAAGTCTTCATATTACATCTATCATGTTGCTGGATTTCCGGCACAAGTATAAGAAAATGAGTTATATAGCATAATCACAAGCATATTGAGCATATTAAGCACTTTTATACATGAACACATGAGCTTATAAGATGATTATGATTTCATATTACTTGGGATAATCCCGTAATGAATTAAGGGGAATAAGTCAATGTGAGAGTTAGGTAAAATAAACATGGCAATCACATATAGAAACAAGCTCGGTCTTGAAAAGTAGGCTATTACCCAAGAATAGAAATGGCCAATTACTCCCAAGGGACCAAGTATGGATGCTTATGATATAAGTTCAAGAAAGACAAGAAAGTCAAGTGCACTTGCATCAATAGCTAGCAGCATTTGCATACGCATGAATTTTAGTAACCTTGGTAACCTGTTAATATCATTATGAAGCTACTCTCTTAATTGTCAAGTGTATGAATAAAATGAATCTGCTTTGAATAAAGAATTTTGGAAGTTTAGTAAATAAACCTTTACTCCCTTATCTACTGAGAATATGATTTTTGAAAACTAACCAAAATAGCTAGGGATGATGACGATGACACTGTATGCGGTAGTCTAGGAAATCCTACTGAGAATTTATATTTTTCACCCCTATGTACGTTTCCATGTCATCTCCAAATAGTACAGGTGGTAGTGGAATGGGAAGATGGCTCCACGCCCCTTAAAGATTTCAAATGTTGTACTAGGACTACCTGGATATGTAACATCCCCACTTTCTTAAATAAAGAATAATAGAAATCTTGAATTATTTCCCTTGGGCAGTGTGAGAATTTCTCAGGCAGTGCTATACCCTGACAATCCTTACACTTAAAACTATAGGGTAGCGTAACACTGGCATTGAGAATATAGCGCTACCATATGTTAAAAATTAGAAAACTACAAAGATACCCCTGTGAACTTTTATTATTTGTAGGGTTGCCTAGGACTTTTAAAAAATATAACTTTGACCCCACAAGCATATTTCCATAAAGACCCTAGATCTTTTTAGAAAATGATCCTTTCATCTGTAGAGTTAGCAGAATAGGGCTTTAAGTGGAGCAGAATCGTGGTGAAATCATAGAAGTTTAAGTCTCAGCCGTTTGAGCCATGGGAGTAGTCAAGTGTGAAATGACATGGGGTGCCCCTAGACTTGCTCAAATTTACGAAAATGCCATTAGTTACGAAAATCAAACAAAAAATGCTAAAGGATTTATGGAAAAGCGAAAATATAACAGTTCAAAGAAATGGTGCAATTGATTTGCGTTGCTAATCAATTTATCAGAAAAATAAGAGTAATTAAGGATGAATTATAAATACTAGAGCTAAAGGAAATTTAGATTGTTATGTAAAATACTATGAGAAATTATTTAGTATAACGTCTAAAAACATTCTATCATATTTTTTTTAGCAAGTTGTTCGATTTTATCAACTACTTGAGATTAATTAGCATTCGATTAAATATTTACTTAGAGCCAATTAACTATCATTTAGAGAAATTAGATATGAGGGAATTAGATTGAAAGCATAGGAAACTTCATAGGATTTTTCCAAAACTGATTTACCGATTTAAAGGAAATCGGTAAGATTTCGGTATTTAAAACTGCTAGAACTGAATCAATATAATTGCACACCCTAAACCCTATGTTTAATGGCTAAATACACAGCCACATAAACCACTCAATTGGTGGTGCAAATTAGCCCCAAAATGAGTGGAGTTGGCTGCAATTCAGCCACAAAAATTTCAGCCAATAAGAATGAAACTTGCTAAGCACTTCATCTAGCTTTTGGGTGAGCCTTTTCCTTCTTATCCCTTCATTTTCGTGCTACCCCTTCAGCTGTATCTTCTCCACCATTTCTTCCTCCATTTCACTTTATTTTACCTCATCTTCAAGCTTCTATCACTTCCCTATCAAGAGGAGCTCAAAACTAGTTAGTCTTGCATCAAAAATTGAAGGTAGGGTTCAATAATCCCCATAGTTCTCTTGTGTGTGGCTGATCAGGTGTTATGATCCATTATCCATGAACCCTAATTTCTGGTGTATTTTGGTTGTAATTCAGTCAAGGAGAAATAAAAATCACAAAAAGATGGAAGAGACAAGGAATGGAAATAGATTGGAGGGCGCCACAATCAAGGATGATTGATAAGCCAAGGGTGATCGCCACAAGAGCAATTGGAAACTCTTGATAAGACCTAGGGTTCCAAGCAAGAACCAAAGAGACACTTTTACTAAAAGTATTTTGATTTCAATTTGCCAAAAATTCCCTTCAAAAGGTGTTTACAAGGTTTATAAAATAAACTAAAGTTTAGCAAATGGGCTGCAACACTTAGCCCAAGATTAAAATCTAGACTTATTAAAATTGAGTAAAAGACTAAATAGCTAAAAACAAGTGATGGACTATATGAAATTACGAGCCCAATTACATTATTACTAACTTAAAATTAACAAGCCCAAAGATATAACTAAGCTTGTTTAGCCACATGAATGCAATGGACTAGTCTTGAGTCGTTATCTTCTTCAATGGGCTTTGTCTCAAGCAAACTTGAAATCATTTAGCTCAAAGCTTCCTTAGCGCTCTTTGATTTAGATCTAGTCATTAGTCCACCAAGTCCTTCTAAAGGATCTCCTCCTTGCCTTTGCTTTCGTGAGTCTACTTTATCTTCCTTGATCACATCATCCCCTCCTTCTTCAAGAGAATTCATCCTCGAATTTAGCTCCTCATTACCTACATCAAATAAGGACAAGTCAGCAACATTAAAAGTAGCACTTATCCCATACTCACCAGGTAAGTCGATCTTGTAGGCATTGTCATTTATTCTCTCCAAGACTTGGAAGGGTCCATCACCCCTAGGTTGGAGTTTGGATTTCTTTTGAGATGGAAACCTTTCCTTTCTCATGTGTACCCAAACCTAGTCACCGGGTTCAAATACAACCTTCTTGCTGTCCTTATTGGCTTGCTTTGCATAACTCTCCATTTTCTTCTCAATTTGGACTTTTACTTGCTCATGCAGCATCTTAATGCTTAAAAATAAAAATGTTAGGCACAGGCAGAAAATCAAGAGGAGTCAAAGGGTTAAATCCATACACTATCTCAAAAGGAGAACAATTAGTAGTTCTATGGGTAGCCCTATTATATGCAAACTCTACATGAGGTAAACACTCTTCCCATGACTTAATATTCTTCTTTATAACAGCCCTAAGGAGAGTAGAAAAAGTCCTATTAACTACCTCAGTTTGCCCATCAGTTTGGGGGTGACAAGTAGTTGAGAATAGCAATTTAGTACCAATCTTACCCTATAGTATCTTCCAAAAGTGACTTAGGAACTTAGTGTCCCTGTTACTCACAATGCTCCTAGGTAATCCATGTAGCCTCACTACCTCTTTGAAAAACAAGTCAGCCACATGACAAGCATCATCCACCTTCTTGCAAGGTATGAAATGAGCCATCTTGGAAAACCTATCCACCACCACAAAAATGGAATCCTTGCCATTCTTTGTCCAAGGCAGTCCTAAACAAAGTCCATAGATAAATCAATCCAAGGAAAATCAGGAATTGGCAAAGGAGTATAGAGTCCATGAGGCATTACCTTTGTCTAAGAGTTCTTACAAACAATACATCTTTCAAAAAATTTATGCACATCATGTTTCATGTGTGGCCAATAAAAATGTTCATGCAGTATGTCTAAAGTCTTTTGAATCCCAAAATGCCCCATTGAACCCCCCCTCATATTCTTCTCTCACAAACAACTCTCTAATGGAACTTTTAGGCACACATAACCTTTTCTCTTTAAACAAATAATCCTTATGCCTAAAGTACCCATTTTGGATAGCATGTACACAATTCTTATAAATTTGAGAAAATTTTGGATCATGCTCATACAATTCCTTTATATGCTCAAAACCAATGAATTTAGTTTCAAGAGTAGAGAATAGAGCATACCTTCATGAAAGTGCATCAGCAACCACATTAGCCTTACCTTTCTTATGCTTGATCACATAAGGAAATAGCTCAAGGAACTCAACCCACTTGGCATGCCTATTATTCAGCTTACCTTGTCCTTTTAGATACTTCAAGGACTCATGGTCACTATGAATCACAAATTCCTTAGGTAAAAGGTCATGCTGCCATGTTTGCAATGCCCTTACTAATGCATATAACTCTTTATCATATGTGGGATAGTTAAGAATAACACCATTTAATTTTTCACTAAAATAAGCAATTGGGTGCCCTTCTTGCATCAAAACTGCCCCTTATTCCCACACTAGATGCATCATATTTAATCTCAAAAGATTTAGCAAAATTAGGCAATACAAGAATAGGTGCATGAATTAATTTATCTTTGAGGGCAGCAAAGGCTTGCTCTTGTTTTGCACCCCATTTAAATCCCACATGCTTTTTAATCACTTCATTCAAAGGTGCAGCCAATGTACTAAAATATTTAATAAACCTCCTATAGAAACTAGCTAAACCATGAAAGCTTCTTACCTCACTAACATTCTTAGGAGTTGGCCACTCTTGAATAGCTTTCACCTTCTCTTAATCAACCTGCACTCCTTGTGAGCTAACAACAAAACCAAGAAAAATCACATGATATGTACAAAAAATACATTTTTCCATGTTGGCATACAATTTCTTATGCCTAAGAGCTTCCAAAACACTCCTCAAATGCACATGATGATCATCATAGGATTTGCTATAAATCAAAATGTCATCAAAATAAACCACAACGAACTTTCCTTGGAATTCCCTGAACACATGATTCATCAATCTCATGAAGGTACTAGGAGCATTTGTTAATCCAGAGGACATAACCAACCATTCATACAATCCATATTTGGTTTTAAAAGCAGTTTTCCATTCATCCCCTTCTCTAATCCTAATCTGATGATATTTGCTTTTAAGATCAATTTTAGAAAACACACAAGCACCATGCAATTCATCCAACAAATCATCTAATCTAGGAATGGGATGTCTATACTTTACCGTGATGTTATTGATGGCTCTACAATCAGTGCACATCCTCCAAGTTTCATCTTTCTTAGGCACTAGAATGACTGGAACTGCACACAGACTTAAGCTTTCTTGCACCCACTCTTTTTGCATCAAGTTTTCAACTTGCTTTTGAATATCCTTGGTGTCTTGAGGATTACTCCTATAGGCTAGCCGATTAGGCAGTGAAGCTCCTGGAATGAGATCAATTTAATGTTCTATGCCTCATAGAGGGGGTAGATCGTGAGGCACCTCCTTCGGAAAGATATCTCCAAATTCCTACAACAAAGAAGAAACTTCACAAAGAAGAGAGTTAGTAGCACCTGCTTCATTTAATTTACTTTCTTTACTCAAAAGTAAAAGCATTGGCTTTTTCATGAGCATAGCCTTTTTCACCTCTTTTTCTTTAATAAACAGATTTTGCAATTTTTCCTCTATTTTTCCACTCTCTTTTCCTTTTTCTTTTCACTCCCTTTTTCCTTTTTCTTTTCTTTCCTATTTTCTTTTATCTCTCATTTTGGATTGATCCTCACCAACCTCTCTTGCAGACAAAGGGGCAAGAATAGTCTTGCGCTCTTTATGTGTAACACCCTAATAGTTCTATTATATGCTTAAGTCATATTGTGGAATTATTAATTGTTACTTTTGCTCGCGGAACTAACATTACCTTTTAGAATTTACTTTTAAACGAAAATAGGGGTAGATTTTTTTTTTTTTTGAATAAAACGAAACAAGTAAACCGTTTTTGAAATCGAGAGCCATGAGTGCATCGTGAACATATAATACAAACATTGCTATCTCATACATACATCGCATTTAACATAAATAGAAGCATTGAGAATAATCAGAATTTTAGATAAAGATAACATTCATTCCATAGCCATCCCATAGTTAATATAGTAGTAGTCATACACAATGATAACAATGGATCTGATACCTACTGTCGGCCCTACAAAATAACCTAATGAAATACATGATAAAAGGAAATACATAAGAAATCCCAATCCGTCCATACATGCCGAATGAAAATAATAACCCTCGCTATAACCAAAAAGGGGTTATCCTCATGCTTAGCTCCGCATGCAGATCAACACCTTACTCATCTGGCGGGAGGTAGCCATTCCTGAATGCACCGAGAGGAATATCACCACGTCCTCCTCCTCGAGCATGGCCACGTCCACGAGGCATGGTACGAGTATGAATGAACCCACGACCATGAACCGGGGGTGGTATGTGACGAGGGGCTGCAAAAGAAGAAGACGAATCAGACAATAGACGGATCACAGATGGGTAGGAAGGCTCAGACGAGTTCGTCTTCTCGTGGTAGCTCGGATAGGAAGGTTCCGAAGGATCGGAATCCAACGAAACTGTTGGTGTCAGGCGGGTGTCTGAGTTGGAATCTCCGTCAGTGGGGTACCTCGGAGGATGGAAAGGCGGGCTAGCGTCGTCCATAGTGATGTCCTCGAATGGCTCATGAGGGCGGAAAAACGGACTCATCACGGGTGCACAGAACTAGCGGCTATGGAACATGTAGACCCACATCGCTGCCTGTGCAGTCAGCACAGATGCATTTAGCACTGGGTCGAAGTGCCAATGCATCACCGGAAACTCAATGAAAATCACCATCGTGCCCGACGCCGGCATCCTCTGAAGATGACATGGAAACGTAGGAGTGAGAAGTACTAAATTTCTCAGTAGGATCGCGACTAGACAAACACAATTTCATCATCATCGTCCCAGCCACTTCGGGTTTAATATAAAAATAGTGGACAGATATTGGTTCAATTTTAATAGTTTTCAGAAAACGTAAATCCCGAAGCGGGTTACTTTTAACTTTATCATCATATCCATAGTGTCGTACATAGGCATACAGGCTAATATACATAATAAACATTCATAGTGCACATAAGGAATATAATAGCATGCATGACTATGCAACTCATCAACTTGACCATGGCCCTACATTAACTTTCATTTTTAGCACGTGCTTAACATTCTTTACTTTCCTTTGAAATAGACTACTTTTGGACATGAGCTCATTCCGTGACCGTCGTCACGCAATACTAACCAAATCAGACTAAGCCGATATTGGTTACCTCTAAGTTGGAGGGTCTTCCATGTCACCCTTGCCTCCCTCATAGAGGTTTCTTGAGTCTTTGTGGATTGCCGTCTCATCATTCATCATGCCGGATGGCATCACACATTCACACCCTAAAGGGGTTTATTGTAACATCCACCACGAGTTTTGAGTTCCGACTTAACCTGCAAATTTCCATGATTTCCGACTTCATCCTCGAATTTCACATAAAGTGGGATAATTTCCGACTTCCGAGTTCATCTTCAAATTCCAGCATAAAATCACGACTTCCGACTTGATCTGGCATAATTTCCCAACTTCCAATTTAACCTTCAAGTCCAAACAACATGGACGTGAGTCCCGATATCCAACTTTATGTCTCAAAGAAAATGTACCCGATTTCCGATCTCATGATTTATTTCCAAGTTTCAAGCAAGATGTACGCGAGTTCCGACCTCATTTCAAAATAGTGTACATTTTTTCTGACCTCCGAATTGATAGTTTAACACAATGGTTACAAGTATCGACCTCCGGGTTTAATTTAACGAGTTCCGACCTTAGAGTTGAACTCAATTAGAATGGACATGAGTTCAGATCTTTGAGTTGATTTCCAAGTTGTACATGATTTCCGATATCTGAGTTTATTCCCAGGAGCTTTCCATTTCTGTTGGTATTCCCGAGTTTGAATTGGGAGTTCTGAGATTATGTGATTGCGTGCTGTATGATTTCTGACATCCGACTTTGCTTCCAAGTTTCAAATAAGCCAGACAAGTTTTCTGATATCCGATTTCATCTCCGAGTGTCAAATAAATGGCACGAGTTCCGACTTTAAGCAGTATGGGGCGAGTTTCGATTTCAGATAGAAGAGAAGCGAGATCCACTTGTGGGGCGACGTGGAGAGTAATTTAGTCACAAAAGAGGGAGATATGGCTGAACTTCAATCACAAAATTTCAACCAATCAACATTCACAATTCCAACTACCCTCATGTATTTAAGTCAGACTCTCCTTCTCAGTTCTGGCTGACTTGCGCCTCCCTCTCCCTCTTGTTCTACCCTTCTTCTTCTATTCTCCTCTCAATAAACTCTATCACTCCTTCAAGCTTAACAAGGTTTTATCAATCCAAGCTCCAAAATCTAGCAGAATCACACCCAAAGGAGGTAGGATTTCATTTCTGTTCTTAAATTCTTGAACTGTGGCTGTATGAAATTTTACTCTTCTTCATGTATTTGATGATATATTGGATGTATATGATATATTATGGTTGGATTAATATGAAATCCTGAGTTGGAATTAAAGTTAGAAGGAGAAAACTAGAAGGAATGGAGAATTAGGATGCTGTCTAGGTGAAGAGTCCACGGCAGTCCAGATGGCGGAGTGTACGGCTCTACCTACAGCCAGTTAAATCCCATGAAAATATTTTTAGATGAAATTAGACATTCAGTGCTTTCCATACATATATAATATAACATTATTGGATCACCATTGAGAGAGATATGAATTTTTGAAGATTGGCCTAGGAATCAGGACTTACATCCGGGTAACGTGACTTAAGGAGGGTGTAACTCACCCTACACAACTCCAAATTGAGTGAAACTAACTTTCTTAGAAAGCTTACACATAGGGAAACATCTCATAATGAAATTTTGAGTTTGTTATGATCCTAATTGTTCCCAGTGGTTCGAGGAAGTTACCCTATGTCCAAACCAGGCCAAAACAGGGTAGTTTAGAAAGGTCAGATTTCAGGATGTATAACTCGATCTATACTAAAGCAAATGAAATGAAACTTATTGCAAATGAAATTTTGTCCTATTAGCTTTGATATGACACCAATTTCGTATGATTTGGATTTGATTTTGATTTTTAGTGAATTTTTACTTTCAAGAGTATAATTCATACCAGTGACCGAATAGACTGAGGCAAAATTTAAATATCTTGAGCTACACATATCAAAATGAGATGGGACTAAAAGGGTTGAAAACTAGACACATAGAGCTATGACATATCCAAAATTTAGGTTTAAATGAGTTGAATTGAAGTAAAGGTGGATTAGACAAAATTCGAGCAGAACTAAATAAAATTGGCAGAAATGATCACATTGATGGTTTCACAAGTGTTAGTGAACATATGAGGCTTGAGTTGACAGTTGTAAGTTTTACATTGATAGATATGTTAGATTGATTATACTGCTATGACTGATTTGTCCGTGAGAACTGGCACTATTCATGGGAAAACGGACCTGATCCGTTATCTTTGCCAATTCTGACAAAAGTCTATGAAACTATGAATGTTTATATTCCAAGAAATTTATGATATGAACAGCTATACAATTATGAATATGTATGTGGAAATTCTATATGCAAGGATATATGAGAGTAAATGATGCAGCATATGTATGAGTGCCAGTAGAATGGTAAAGAGGCTATGAGCCTTTATATGTTATGAATATGTACGTGAAGATCATGTGTGCAAGGATATATGAAAATAAATGAAGTATATGTATGAGTACATTCAGCATGACTATGCATGATTATGTATGAGAATGAAATAAAATGAATATATTGAATGTGGGTCCCTTCACTTGGAGGCAGTTGCACATTGAATTCCTCCTTGTGAAGGTAGTTAAATGATAAAGATGTGGGTCCCTTCACCTGGAGGCAGTTGCACATTGGGTCCCTTCTTGTGAAGGTAGCTAAAACTTGGGTCCTTCTATGTTGGAGGCAGATGGCCAACTGAGTCCCTCCGACCTAGAGGCAGTGGTCCCCTGTGGGTTAGTCTGTGTGACGATGGTCACGAGTTGAGCTGATGAGCTCACTCCCAGATCAGGCTACCCAAGGCCAGTAAAGGCTAAAGACTAAAGACTAAAAATTAAAACATATGCAAGCACCCCACTCACATGAGGTATGGCATCGACCCAGCTAGTGTGAGTATAGGGGATGAGGCTTACATGAGGCATGGCATGACCTAGCTAGTGTAAGTACCGAAAATTTATGGTGGCATGTAAAGATTTTATGATGAAAGATATGATGATGAGTCTATATTCCTAAGGAATGTGACATGGCGATCATATTCCGATGAGGTATGACATGGCGATCATACTCTGGAATATGGCATGATAAGCAGAAGATAAAGAAAGAAAAGTAAATTTTATGTATCTGCATAACTTCAAGTACAAGTAAAGTCATGCGTAGATATTATGTCTCCAGTATATTGATGCTATAGTATCTTAGTATGTTACAGTTATTATTCATTTTATAATTCATGAATTGACTTTGTATGGGCTCTCCCAAATGCCAAGTGTATAAATAAAATGAACTTTGCTTCGGATAATATATTTTCGAACTATAAAATTAAACAGCTTGTATAACATGATCACCTTTTTCATAACAAACCGAAGCAACTGGAGATGACAACGATGACATTATGTATGATACGTGAAGAATCCTACTTACTCCTATTTCCGTATTATCTCCAAATAGTTCAAGAAGTTCCGAAGACGGCTGAAGTTGCTGTCAGATGAGGTCCGCTCAGGTAACAATAACAACTCCAGGGCGTGGTACTATGACTTAAGTATAGTACTGTACTTGGGAGGGTGTTACATTTATAGTTATGTTTTTCTTTGCGAATAATATTATGAATCATCATATGATTTCTCGTGGTTACCTAGGAAAGAATCACATAAGGATTGAAGGGTCATATTCCATTAATTCTTTGCTTATCATTATACTTTACATGCATAATACTTCTTTGACTAGACACATGCAATGATATGACTAAGTCCATAATTTTGACGGAAATCCGGCAGCATAACGGCTAGACCGGAGCTTCCCCAAAATGCCAATCATAAACTTTCAACCAACGGTTCATCATATCTATATCATATCGTCAAACTCATCATTCAATCATGAGACAAAGCTCAGTCAAACTCATCATTCATCATGCTGGATGGCATCACACATTCACACCCTAAAGGGGTTTATAGTTGTGTTTTTCTTTACGAAGAATATTATGAATCATCATATGATTTCTCGTGGTTACCCAGGAGAGAATCACATAGTTAGGGTATGTGTTTGTGGTCTTTTAGTTACTTAGTCCTTGTATGAAAGTATTCTTTACTTAAGTACATTTCTTATGGAACACTTGTTCAAATTAATTAAGTGATTGTTTCCTTTCCTTGAGATAGTGCACTTAGTGATTCCTAGGTTCATGGTATACTCAGAGGCCCTAATCATATTTCTGTTCCCAAGGAGTTCGAGATCCCTCTAATCCTTGGGTCATGACAACGCATAACCACATCATGAACCTAACAACACCAATGTTCACTAATCACCAAGGGTGATTTTTAACTTATTCAACTTACGAAGTTTTAAGCTTTCATTAATAACATATCAAGGTTTTACCTTAAACATTATTTAAGTTATTATTCTTTATAAAGTAGCCATAAAGTTTTATTCTTTATGAAAGTAAGTGCCTTTAATATTAAGCTCTTGTCTAAAAATTTAGATCTTTATGTAATAATAATACAAGTTACTAGCTTTTTAATTGAAGAGGCTTGTTCTTATGAAAGTTGACTCATTTAATTATTCTAAGATCATCAAGGTCTCAATTTTATGACTTAAAGTTTTCTCTACATTAAAAAGATTCTCACTTTGTCAACTAGTGATATGAAACATCAACTTTAAGGTTAAAAGTCTTGATCTTTGTAAACGTTAACACATTTTGGCATTATTTTAGTTCAAGATCTAAACTTTATGGATTAAGTGCTACAAAACAACACTTTTATGACTTAAAGGTTTCATTCTTGATTAAAGTTTGTAACTTTATGAAAGGTCTTTCTTTAAGGTTGGATTTCTAAGACATAAAATAACAAGATATCATTTTATAACTCAAAAAGGCTTATTATTCTAAAAAGTTTAGACTTTTACATATATCTTTGTCTTCAAAATAAAACAAAAGAAGACTTTATGATGGCACTAAAACTTGTGCCACTTTTTGTGCATCAAGAAGCAAACTTTTTAAAGTTTAAAGCTTTTAGAATGTTCATAGTCTTATCAAATCATGAAAACATAATAAGATGAAGCTTTTCTAATCATCAACTCATCATAAAAAAAAAAAGGAACAACTTTAAGCAAGATACCATCATGAACATTCAAGAACATATTTTGCCAAAAGTAGAAACTTAAGAACACTTGAAGAACAACAAGAATGTAACGTCCTGCTTCGTACAGTACTATGCTTAAGTCATAGTACCACACTCAGGAGTTGTTACGGTTACCTGAGCAGACCTTAACTGACAGCAACTTCAGCCGTCTTTGCAACTTCTTGAAATACCTGGAGATAACACGGAAATAGGAGTAAAAATTTTGAATTCTCAGTAGGATTCCTTAGATATCATACATACTGTCATCGCTGTCATCTCCAGTTTGCTTCGGTTTTACTATGAAAAAGATGAACATATTAGGTAAACTGTTTAACTTTATAGTTCGAAAACATACTATCCGAAGCAAAGTTCATTTTACTCACACACTTGGCATTTGGGAGAGTTTATACAAATTTAATTCATGAATTATTCTATGAATAATAATAACTGCAACATATTAAAATATGATAGCATTATTATACTAGAAACATAACCTCTACACATGCCTTTGAATTTATGCAATCATATAAAATTTACTTTTCTTTTATTCAACACACTTAGGCGTTACGTATCGCCATCCCTAGGGTGTCTTCATCTGCCTACACTTGAGCGTTACGTATCGCCGTCCTCAAGTGCAGCATTACTTATTCTAGAGTACGATCGCCATGTCATACTCCATCGGGGTGTGATCACCATGTCACGTACCTTAGGAATATGGGACCTTCATTATATCTTTTAACTGCCTTCACAAGGAGGGATCTCATAACTGCCTCCCGGTGAAGGGATTCATATTCTATATGTTCATATCATGAGTATTCATAACCGAAACTATCATAATATCATTATTATACTTCATATCATACTTAAATCATTCTTAACACATCAATACTGATACCCTCTTTACATTTCTACCGAATATTTTGGCATCATATCGGATCATGTCATCTTCCCTATGAATAGTGTCTGACAGCCAGGAAACTTTAAATCAAACAGCAAACTCGAGATAGAACATTATACTAATCCTAAGAATATAATAATATTCATAGGTGCAAGGTTTAAGATCCTTAGTCTTAATCTATCTCGCAAACTCTTATCTTCTACTAATGTTCCCGAGTTTGATCTCACCAACGACTTCCGAGTTCCGATGTCATATCTGCTTCAACTTCTGGAGTTCCATGTTTTGGTTCCCGAGTTCCGGGATCATGCATTCAATGTCTAAATTCCAGACTTTCGACTTTAATCCATTTGGTCCTCAAGACTCTTACGGATGTTTTCCTAGTTCCCGAATTCCGACATTTACCTAATTTCTGATTTACAACTTTAACTATGTCCGACTAGTCTCCCATTCTCTCATTTCTGAGTTCCGGCATTAACTATACTTGATCGGGTTTGCTATATACTAAGTCCCGAGTTCAACGTTAAGTCACCCTTTCGAATTCATCCTTAAGAGTTCAACCTAAAGTATACCAGACCTAGCTCTCTATCTACTAGATTTCCGAGTTCAACATCTCCGAGTTCAACTTAAGTTCACCATTTCCCAAGTTCCGACACGGATTAAACTTAGTCTAGTTTTCACACATGTCTCTAGCCTGAATTACACTCTTATAAGAGAAAATTCACCAAAAATAGAAATATGGGTGGAATCATACGAAATTTATATCTCTATAAAGCTAACAGAACAAGCTTTCAATTGAAGGAAGTTGCATATTATTTGGATGAGTATATTTTGAGATATAAGCCCTGAAACTTAACCTTCCTGTTCTACCCTGTTTTGGCCTGGTTTGGACATAGGGCAACTTCCTCAAACCACTGGGAACAAATAGGATCATAACAAACTTGGAATTTATTTATAGGATGTTCTGCTATGTGTAAGCTTTCTAACAAAGTTGGTTTCACTCAATTTGGAATTGTATAGGGTGAGTTACACCCTTCTAAATTCACACTGCCCGAATGAAAGTCCAGATTCCTAGGTCAAAATTCAAAAGTTCATATCTCTCTCAATACTAATCCAACGGCCTTATATGATATATGTATGGAAAGCCCTGGATGTCTACTTTCATATAAAAATAGATTCATAAAGTTTAAATAGCTATAGGTAGAGCCGTACACTCCGCCATACGGACTACCGAGGAAAAACCCTACCAGCTTCATGAGTTTTCTCCTTCCTTCAAGTTCTTTATACCAAACTCTAATTCTAATCATAACATACATGCATAACCAACTATAATTCATCATCATCACTTCACATAACATCAGTAGCACAAAGAAATCAAGATCCACACACAATTCCAAACCAAGGAAAATAAGAAGAGAAGTAGGATTCCTACCTTGTCTAGTTGAATTTGAGTTGATTTAGTGGTTTTGATGGAAGCAACTTATGATGAGACTTGAAGAAGGGATGGAGATGGAGTGAAATGAGAGTAAGGAGAAGAGAAAGGAAATGAGCTTCAGCAGCTTTTGGGTAACCGAGAATGATAAGAAGGGAAAGAGAAAAGGTGAAGATTTTTGTAGCAAGCTTCATGTTGATTGGTGGATCCCATCTTGCCTTTCAATTTGGCTTGGCTTCCCACTCTACATGGCTGAAAATGGCACCACATGTGGGGTATCTTGGCTAAATCTTGGCCATCCATTCTAGGGTTCACACAGTATAACTTTTATTGATCCGATTTTGACAGTCTTAAATACCGAAATCTTACCGATTTCTCTAAAATCGGTAAACCGGTTTTGGAAGAATCCTATGAAGTTTCCTATGGTTCTAATCTAATTTCATTATAACTAATCATCTTAAATCCCACTTAAGTAGTTTTAAATCGAATCCTATTTAATCACAATTATTTACTAAAAACCGAACACTTTGATTAAAAATAATTAAAATTTTCCGGGCGTTACAAAGAACATATTTTTTTTTCTAAAAGTAGAAACTTACGAACACTTGAAGAACAACAAGAATATATTTTGCCAAAAATGGAAACTTTTGCTCTTGAAGAGCATGAAGGATCTTCCCAAGTTTTCACTTAGAGATCTTGGTCATGAAAGAACCAAGCTGCAAGCTTTCTTGAGAAAACAAAATGAAAAAGATGAAGATCACTACCTTTCTTTAGAAATGGTGCAAAACTAGAGAAGAAGAAGAAGATGATGGTGGTTCCTTTCCTTGTAGATGGTGGCGGTTTGGCTTGGTGGAAGGAGAAGCTCTTGAGATCTTGTGAAAATGGAGGTTGTAGTGTTTTGATATTGTCTCCAAAGACCCAAAGATGAGGTCTTTGAAGGGCTAAGTGAGGAAGGTTTGGTTATGGAGGTGGAGAATGATGAAGAAGATGAAGAAGAAGAGGAAATTTAGAGAGAGGTTGAAGAGTTTGAGAACTTTAGAGAGAGAATGAGAAGTTGAAAATGAAGTGAATGTGTGTGTGTGTGCATGAAGTGGCCGAAACTTGTAATGGCATGAGGAGAGATATTTTTGCTTCACTTTGTGTTATCTTGTGTTAATTAGTGATTAAGGGGACAAATGGGATGATGGGAAGACAAAGTATGGTCAAACTCTTACATAAAGTAGTCTTGTCTAATGCTTTTTGCTTTAATGACATCACTCTCTACTTTATTGTCTAGTTGACTAAATTTGAATTTAATCATGTGAATAAGTGCTCATACAACTTAATTAAGGTGATTAAGCAAGGATTAGTGATTAACACGCAAGAACACGATTAACAAAAATTAGTCTTGTGATTAAGCTAATTAAGGGCGATTAGTGCTTAATTAAGCTATAAAGGCTCTGACTCACTTAATTAGGGATTATCTAATCTCGATTAAGCATTCTCTTGAATCTTCTCATTCGAGCCAACCCCTTAATTAAGCCTTAATCTCATAATTTCTCATTAAGTGCCTAATTACTCAGGGTTACTGAGGTAATTTAGCATGACATGAAATTGAGGATGTTACATTTCTCTTCACCTTTAAAAAGAATTTTGCCCTCAAAATTCGTTACCTGTAAACAAATTCGGATACTTGTTCTTCATTTCGGCCTCCAGCTCCCATGTATACTCTTCCATATTCCCTCTACCCCAAGCCACCTTGACCAAGGGTACCGTCTTACTCCTCAGCTGTTTTGCCCCACGATCCACGATTTGAGAAGGCGGTATATTGAAAGTTAGGTCCTCCTTTAACTATACACTTTCAGGCTCAAGTAGATGACTAGGATCGGAATGGTATTTTCTCAATTGAGACACATGGAAGACATCGTGAAGGTTTGACAAATTTGGAGGTAAGGCCATTTGGTAAGCAACTGACCCGACACGTTTTAAAATTTGAAAAGGGCCAAGGAAACGGGGGCTTAACTTTTTGACCTTCATGGCTCTGCCTATACTAGTTGTAGGAGTGATTTTTAGGAACACATGTTCTCCTTCTTGGAACTCTAGAGGCTTTCTCCTCTTATCCGCATAACTCTTTTGACGGCTCTGGGCTGTAAGGATTCTGTCTCTAATCCTTCTGACTTGCTCTGTGGTCGGTCTCACTAGATCAGGTTCTAATAGGCTTTGCTCACCCGGTTCAAACCAACACAGGGGAGATTGGCACTTCCTTCCATACAAAGCTTCATAGGGTGCCATACCAATACTTGCATGATGGCTATTGTTATAGGCAAACTAATCAAAGGTAAGTATTTGTCCCAACTTCCTCGGTTGTCCAACACACAAGCTCTCAACATATCCTCCAAAGTTTGGATAGTCCTCTCCGACTGTCCATCTGTCTGGGGGTGATAAGCTGTACTTAGGCAAAACTTCATCCCAAATGCCTTTTGCAAGGCTCCCCAGAATCTAGAGGTAAACCTCACATCCTTGTCTGAGATTATGGTTGAAGGTACACCATGCAGTCTTACTATCTCTTGAACATATAGTTGGGCTAACCTTTCCAAAGGATAAGTAGCTCGAATGGGCAAAAAGTGAGCAGACTTGGTTAATCTATCAACAATTACCCATATCGCATCGGAACCAGCTTGTGTTTTGGGTAAACCCATCACGAAGTCCATAGAGATACTTTCCTATTTCCATTCTGGGATCTCCAATGGTTGCAGCATACCAGAGGGCTTTTGGTGCTCAATCTTTACTTTCTGGCAGACTAAACACTTGCCTACAAACTCCGCAACATCCCTCTTCAATCTTGGCCACCAGTACATCTTCTTAATGCCTTGATACATCTTTCTCACACTAGGGTGTATGCCGAAATGGCTCTTATGAGCCTCCTCCAAAATCCTTCTTCGGAGGTCACCATTTGCGGGTATGTAGACTCTTCTTTCAAATTTCCATAGTCCATCTGTACTTTGCGCAAAGCCCTTCAACTTTCTTTCTTTCACCGACATTAGGGTTTTCAAGAACTCCTCTTCCTCGCCTTAGGCTTGAGCAATTTGACTCTTGAAATCGCTCATCACCCTAAGCTGATTCAATCTTATACTATGGGGGGTCAACATAACTCCAAGGTTAAGGTCTCTAAAGCTCCTTACTAGCTCATCCTCCTTGACCATCACGCATGCAAGGATTTCCGACTTAACACGTCAGCCACCACATTGGCTTTCCCAAGATGATAGTTCAACCCAAAATCATAATCCTTTAGAAACTCCATCCATCTCCTTTGCCTTATATTCAACTCCTTTTGATCAAAGAGATACTTCAAGCTCTTATGATCAGAGAACACCTCGAACCTCACACCATACAGATAATGCCTCCATATCTTCAAGGTAAACACTACAGCCGCTAATTCCAAGTCATGGGTTGGGTAGTTCACTTCGTGAGGCTTCAACTATCTAGAGGCATAAGCCATCACGTTCCTATTCTGCATCAAGACACAACCTAAACCTCTCCCAGAGCCATCACAGTAAACCTCAAACGGTCCACTAGGGTCCGGCAAAACTAATACTGGGGTTGAGGTTAACTTACCTTTTAGCTCTTGAAAGCTCTTCTCATAGTCCATCGTCCACACAAACGGGGCATCCTTCCTCGTCAAGTTGGTTAAGGGTAAAGATATCTGGGAAAATACTTTTATAAACCTGTGGTAGTAACCGGCTAAACCCAAGAAACTCTGTATCTCAGTCACTGAGGTTGGCCTCTCCCAATTCATCATAGCCTCAACCTTGCTTGGGTCCACAGCTATACCCCCTTGTGACACCACATGCCCTAAGAACTTTACTTCCTCCATCCAGAATTCACAGTTACATAACTTGGCATAAAGCTTCTTTTTCCTCAAGATCCTTAACACAACCCTCAAATGTTCTTTATGTTCTTCCTTTGTTCTCGAATAGATGAGAATATCATCTATGAAAACAACTGAAAACCTGTCCAAATAGGGTCTAAAGATCCTCTTCATATAATCCATGAAAACAGCAGGAGTATTAGTCAATCCAAATGACATCACCGTAAACTCATAATGCCCATACCTTGTCCTAAAAGCCGTCTTGGATATATCCTCTTCCTTCACCCTTATCTGATGATATCCAGATCTCAGATCAATCTTAGAGAACACAGATGCACCTCGCAGTTAGTCCATGAGGTCATCTATCCTTGGCAAGGGATACTTGTTTTTAACAGTCACTTTGTTTAATTGCCTATAATCCATACACAGCCTCATACTACCATCTTTCTTTTTCACAAATAATACCGGGGCTCCCCAAGGTGAGGCGCTAGGTCTTACGAACTTCTTCTCCAACAATTCTTCTAATTGTCCCTTCAACTCTGACAACTCCATTGGGGACATCCTATAAGGTGCTATAGAGATTGGCCCAATACCCGGCGCCAACTCTATAGAAAACTCGATTTCCCTTTCCGGGGGAAACTTGGGTATGTCATCAGGAAACACATCGGGGTATTCCCTGACTACGGGGATCTCATCTAATACCTGCTCGAGTTCCACTTCACTTGCCATAAGAAGAACATATCCCTGATCATCCAACTCACTACTTCCTACCTTAATAGAGTTCAAAAACAAACTAATAGGCTCCATGAGCTTAATAGGTTTAGGGGGAAGAATAATAGATTTTTCAGAGCAATTTATCATAGCATGGTTAGCCGAAAGCCAATACATGCCTAGAATCACATCCAAACCAGACAAAGGCAAGCAAATCAAATTTACTACGAAAGACCTACCATCAATTTGGAATCGACAACTCAAGCAACAATGACAAGTCTTAACTGGTTTCCCAGTAGGAGTAGAAACAATTAACATATAAGATAATTCGGACATAGACAATCCTAATCTATCTACACAATCATGAGAAATAAAGGAGTGTGTAGCTCCAGAATCATACAGCACAGTTAAGGTCCTACCATTAACCTCGCACTTACCTTAGATCAAATCGTCGGATTGAGTGGCCTCTTCAGCATTAAGGGCAAAGACCCTTCCTTGGTGTTGGGGCTTGTTGGTAGGGGACAACAGCTTGACAGTGCAATCTCTAGCCATGTCCAGGCTTTCCGCATCGGAAACAAGCAATCTGGCCAACTAAACAGGGGCATCCTCCATGATGTTTCCCACACTTAGGGCAAGCTTGACCATTTGCCGGCTTAGGTGGATTCCCAGTAGGCTTCTGGGGTTGTTTTCCTTTGAAACCTCCACCTTGAAACGGTTTCCTCGGGGGTTGGGGCTTGAACTTCTGCCTTTTCGGTGCCAACTTCTTCTTGTAGGCTTCGGACCTTGCCATAGACAGTTTGCGGTTGCAATCCTCCACCAAACGGCACTTGTTGATGAGTGCAGCATAGTCACGGATCTCCATGGGTCCTACAGATACCAATATCTCCTCATGCAATCCCCCTTCAAACTTCACACATTTCCAGCACTCATCCGGGTTCCCTTGATAGATCGTCGAGAACTTGCACAGCTCCTCAAACTTGGCCGTATACTCCGCAATATTCATGGTCCCTTAACGCAAACTCATGAACTCCAGCTCCTTCGCATTCCTCACCAATGCGGGAAAATATTTCTCATAAAAGTACGTCTTGAAAACTTCCCAGGTGATGTAGGTTTGGGTTCCTCCCAATAGCCTCTTTGTGCCTACCCACCAGAACTTAGCATCAACTTCCAACATATAGGTAGCAAAGGCTACCTTTTGCTTCTCGGTACAGGCCAACACTGTAAAAATCTTCTCAATGGCTTTGATCCACTCATCAGCTCGATCAGGGTTGTACGTTCCTCTGCAACTCGGCGGGTTTGCCTTCCGAAACTCAACAAACTTGAGGTACTCAAGATCTACCTCAGCTCCTCCATTGTGCCCTTTGGGATTCTCCTCATCCCTTTGCTCCATTCACTCCATCATGCGATGGGCAGCAGCAGCCTGCTCCCTCATGGCAGCAGCAGCCATTTCGTGGAGCGTCCCCATGACTTCCTCGGGACCTTCTGGCTCGTTATGGGGCTTACCACGTCTTCCTGAAGCCATTAGTTCCTGGTACACAAAACAGAAGACATTGAGTTGATCAGGCTCAACATTTATGTTGACTGAACCAGCAACTAACCACATTCAGAACAGACGATCATGCACATCTAACTCCTACGTCTCGTTATACAGACGAGACTCAAAGCAAGACTTAACTAACTCGATTGCTTAGAAGCATAGTCAGTCTATCCCCAAGCTCTTCAAGGACGAACTGCTCTGATACCAAAATGTAACACCTTAATAGTTCCATTCTATGCTTAAGTCATATTGTGGAATTATTAGTTGTTACTTTTGCTCGTGGAACTAACATTACCTTTTAGAAATTACTTTTAAACAAAAATAGGGGTAGATTTTTTTTTTGAATAAAATGAAACAAGTAAATCGTTTTTGAAATCGAGAGCCATGAGTGCATCATGAACATATAATACAAATGTTGCTATATCATACATATATCGCATTTAACACAAATAGAAGCATTAAGAATAATCAGAATTTTAGATAAAGATAACATTCATTCCATAGCCATCCCATAGTTAATATAGTAGTAGTCATACACAATGATAACAATGGGTCCGATACCTACTGTCGGCCCTACAAAATAACCTAATGAAATACACGATAAAAGGATATACATAAGAAATCCCAATCCGTCCATACATGCCAAATGAAAATAATAACCCTCGCTACAACCAAAAAGGGGTTATCTTCATGCTCAGCTCCACATGCAGATCAACACCTCATTCATCTGGCGAGAGGTAGCCATTCCCGAATCCACTGAGAGGAATATCACCACGTCCTCATCCTCGAGCACGGCCACATCCACTAGGCATGGCACGAGTACAAATGAACCTATGACCGTGAACCGGGGGAGGCTTGTGACGAGGGGCTACAGAAGAAGAAGATGAATCAGATGACAAATGGATCACAAACGGGTAGGAAGGCTCAGACAGGTCCGTCTCCACGTGGTAGCTGGGATAGGAAGGTTCCGAAGGATCGGAATCCAACGAAACTATCGGTGTTAGGCGGGTGTTCGAGTCGGAATCTCCGTCAGTGGGGTACCTCGGAGGATAGAAGGGCGGGCAAACGTCATCCATAGTGATGTCCTCGAACGGCTTATGAGGGTGGAAAAACGGACTCATCATGGGTGAACGGAACTGGCGACTATGGAACATGTAGACCCGCATCGCTGCCTGAGCAGTCAGCACAGATGCATTCAACACCGGGTCGAAGTGACAATGCATCACTAGAAACTCAATGAAAATCACCACCGTGCCCGACACCGGCATCCTCTGAAGACGACACTGAAACGTAGGAGTGAGAAATACTAAATTTCTCAGTAGAATCATGACTAGACAAACACAGTGTCATCGTCATCGTCCCAGCCACTTCGGGTTTAATATAAAAACAGTGGATAGATATCGGTTCAATTTTAATAGTTTTCAGAAAATGTAAATCCTAAAGCGGGTTACTTTTAACTTTATCATCATATCCATAGTGTCATACATAGGCATACAGGCTAATATACATAATAAACATTCATAGTGCATATAAGGAATATAATAGCATGCATGACTATGCAACTCATCAACTTGGCCATGGCCCTACATTAACTTTCATTTTTAACACGTGCTTAACATTCTTTACTTTCCTTTGAAATAGACTGCTTTTGGACATGAGCTCATTCCGTGACCGTCGTCACGCAGTACTAACCAAATCAGACTAAGCCGATATTGGTTACCTCTAAGTTGGAGGGTCCTCCATGTCACCCTTGCTTCCATCATAGTGGTTCCTTGAGTCTTTGTGGATCGCCGTCTCATCATTCATCATGCCGGATGGCATCACACATTCACACCCTAAAGGTGTTTATAGTCGTATGAAAGTATTCTTTACTTAAGTACATGTCTTATGGAACACTTGTTCAAATTAATTAAGTTAAGTGATTGTTTCCTTTCCTTGAGATAGTGCACTTAGTGATTCCTAGGTTCATGGTATGCTCAGAGGCCCTAATCATACTTCTGTTCCCAAGGAGTTTGAGATCCCTCTAATCCTTGGGTCATGACAACGCATAACCACATCATGAACCCAACAACACCAATGTTCACTAATCACCAAGGGTGATTTTTAACTTATTCAACTTATTAAGTTTTAAGCTTTCATTAATAGCGTATCAAGGTTTTACCTTAAACATTATTAAAGTTGTCATTCTTTATAAAGTAGCCATAAAGTTTTATTCTTTATGAAAGTAAATGCCTTTAATATGAAGCTCTTGTCTAAAAATTTAGATCTTTATGTAATAATGATACAAATTACTAGCTTTTTAACTAAAGAGGCTTGTTCTTATGAAAGTTGACTTATTTAATTATTCTAAGACCATCAATGTCTCAATTTTATGACTTAAAGTTGTCTCTGCATAAAAAGATTCCCACTTTGTCAACTAGTGATATGAAACATCAACTTTAAGGTTAAAAGTCTTGATCTTTATAAAAGTTAACACCTTTTGGCATTATTTTAGTTCAAGATCTAAACTTTATGGATTAAGTGCTACAAAACAACACTTTTATGACTTACAGGTTTCATTCTTGATTAAAGTTTGTAACTTTATGAAAGGTCTTTCTTTAAGGTTGGACTTCTAGGACATAAAGTAACAAGATATCATTTTATAACTCAAAAAGGCTTGTTACTCTAAAAAGCTTAGACTTTTACAAATATCTTTGTCTTCAAAATAAAATAAAAGAAGACTTTATGATGACACTAAAACTTGCGCCACTTTTTGTGCATCAAGAAGCAAACTTTTTAAAGTTTAAAGCTTTTAGAATGTTCATAGTCTTATCAAATCATGAAAACATAATAAGATGAAGCTTTTCTAATCATCAACTCATCATAAAAAAAAAAGGAACAACTTTAAGCAAGATACCATCATGAACATTCAAGAACATATTTTCCCAAAAGTAGAAACTTAAGAATACTTGAAGAACAACAAGAACATATTTTTCTAAAAGTAGAAACTTAAGAACACTTGAAAAACAACAAAAATATATTTTGCCAAAAATGGAAACTTTTGCTCTTGAATAGCATGAAGGATCTTCTCAAGTTTTCACTTAGAGATCTTGGTCATGAAAGAACCAAGCTCTAAGCTTTCTTGAGCAAACAAAATGAAAAAGATGAAGATCACTACCTTTCTTTAGAAATGGCGCAAAACTAGAGAAGAAGAAGAAGATGATGGTGGTTCCTTTCCTTGTAGATGGTGGCGGTTTGGCTTGGTGGAAGGAGAAGCTCTTGAGATCTTGTGAAAATGGAGGTTGTAGTGTTTTGATATTGTCTCCAAAGACCCAAAGATGAGGTCTTTGAAGGGCTAAGTGAGGAAGGTTTGGTTATGGAGGTGGAGAATGATGAAGAAGATGAAGAAGAAGAAGAGGAAAGGTAGAGAGAGGTTGGAGAGTTTGAGAACTTTAGAGAGAGAATGAGAAGTTGAAAATGAAGTGAATGTGTGTGTGTGTGCATGAAGTGGTCAAAACTTGTAATGGCATGAGGAGAGATATTTTTGCTTCACTTTATGTTATCTTGTGTTAATTAGTGATTAAGGGGACAAATGGGATGATGGGGAGACAAAGCATGGTCAAACTCTTACATAAAGTAGTCTTGTCTAATATTTTTTGCTTTAATGACATCACTCTCTACTTTATTGTCTAGTTGACTAAATTTGAATTTAATCATGTGATTAAGTGCTCATACAACTTAATTAAGGTGATTAAGCAAGGATTAGTGATTAACACACAAGAACACAATTAACAAAAATTAGTCTTGCGATGAAGCTAATTAAGGGCGATTAGTGCTTAATTAAGCTATAAAGGCTCTGACTCGCTTAATTAGAGATTATCTAATCTCGATTAAGCATTCTCTTGACTCTTCTCTCCAAGCCAACCCCTTACTTAAGTATTAATCTTGTAACATCCCTGTTTTTACCTAAGTTAATTAGCTCGGTGTTCCCGGCCAATTAGAGGGGTTAACGATTAATTGAGAATTAATCGATTAATCTCGAGAGTAAGAGCTTAGTAAATTAAAGGCAAGTCGACAATTGAGATTTAATGCATTAAAGGTTACAATTAAAAGCCTAATTTCCCAATCCTTATTAACCCATAATTTAGAACATAAAATCAAGGTGGTCTAATCTAATTAACTAAAAGCATATAAGTCTCAAAACTTAATCACTTTAACCTTCACATCTTCTTACAAAATTAATGAGGAAGGCTCTCTCCAACAATTAGAAAGATGTAGAAACTTCCCTTTAATTATAGTTTGAAAGTTTGGTCAAAGCAAGAGCCATATCCAACCATCCATTTACTTTCTCATCATACACCACAAGAGCAAGAGTCCACATTAGTAGATCCCTTAAGTCATGACAAGAGTTGTACTCTTCTTCACCAAGATCATGACACTTGGTGTGATCCTAGCCATCCAATGCCCAATCCTAAGAGAGCTCATGCTTTTAACCACTTGACAAAAACACTACATAGTCTTTACCCAATTGCTAAGACTCAAAGGAAACACAACACACTCTTTTGCCCTATGATTTTTCCCACTCTCTAGCTTGTTGTAAGAAGCAAAGTCACCTCACTCCCTCTCTCCTTTTGTGCGCCATTCAGCCCCCCTCTCTCCCCCTCACTTCATTTTTCATTTCCTTACCCAAAGACACAAAGCTCTCTCCTCTCTCCAAGTTCCTTTCCTACTCTCTTGTTCTTTCAATCTTCCTTGTTCTTCTTCCAATCTCTCCACTACTTCTCACCTCATTTCCATCACCACCATCACCATCCCTTCAAGGACCACCATTTTTGGTCTTTGGAGAAACAAGATCACTCATACACAAACCCCATTTCCAAGCATTCAAGGAGGAAGGCTCTCTCCAACCATCTCCACCTTCAAAATCCTTCAAGAAAACTCTCCTTGGTAGTGGCTCTAAACTCTTTTTCTCTCTTGTTTTTCAAGCTTTAGAACTCCTATGCTCTCCATAGCTAGGTGGTTTTAAAGATTGATTATGGGCATCATAGCCATTCTTGTCATAAAATGAGATGTTGTTGCTTGTATGGTGGGTTGTTGAAAATATGTTTTCGGTTTGGTGTGATGCATGGTTGAACTCAATATTTTTGAACTCCAACATGTTAGTTTTTCACTAATCTTTCATGGTATATGAGTGTTTTATAACTTGAGAATGTTTTCTTGAAAGTGAGGTTGAGTGTTTTGGAGAAAACATGAGGAAAATCAAAACGTGAAATCTGGATTTTTTTGGCAGTCTGTAAACCGAACAGTATAACTTTTTCCAGAGAACTCAGAAATTAGTTGAACCAATTTTATATGAAAATAGACTCAGAGAGCTTTCCATACATATAAAATACATAAGATTCGGAGTTAAAATGAGTGAGATATGATTTTTCAAAGTGGACTGTTCTCGGATTGGTTTCTGTCTGGGCAGTCTACACTAAAATGTGTATAACTCGAGCTACAAAAATGATTTTTGAGTGAGACCAAGTTTAATTGAAAGCTAAGACATAGAGGAACAAACCCATAAAACAGTTTTCTCAGATTGCTTCTGAGTAATTATAATGAGAAGTAACAATCCACTGTACCGGGAGTGAACTTAGAAACTGAACAGTCAGAATAAAATATGCATAACTCAAGCTACAAAATGAATTTTTAAGTGGGGTTTCTTTTGTTTAAAAATAGACTCAGAGAAGTATATCCACACAAAAATTCGAAATAAAAGAGTAAAAGATGAAATTATGGTGAATTTTCAAAGTTACTGCCCCACTGTAAAAGTAAAACTGGTTATGGTAAAAGTTAAAGAATAAGGAGATATAAGCTTTAAGACATTAATACCCTTATATTAAGCATTAGAGAACCCTCATAATTCAACTTAAAAAGTGTCAAAAAGGACATTAGACAAAAAGTGGCATTATGCTCAATAAGAGAAGTTTACACAAGAGACAACCTCAATTAAAAGCTTGCGCCTAATTTATCAAACTAAGCTCATAAAATGTTGCTTGTGAATATGCCTATGTTTATGTGCAAGCATGATGTTATGATAATGATCATGATGATATGATGATGTTATGATGATGATATGATAATGATGATATGATATGATGCTTGATGATACTATGATGTTGGTTTCTCTGTTTGGCAAAATTTTGGGAAGCTTCGGTTTAGCCGTTATGCTGCCGAAATTTTGTAAGAATTATGGACTTAGAAATATTTTGCATCATAATGCTTAAATAAGAAGAAGTTTAATTCAAGTAAGTGATCCTTCAAAAGGGAAAGTAATCTAATTTAAGTTTCCCCTCACCCACAACTCACATGAGGCATGGCATGACCCAAATTAGTGTGAGTATAGGGGATAGGTCTTACATGAGGCATGGCATGACCCAGCTAGTGTAAGTACCGAAATTCTATGGTGGCGACGGCCACGGTATGAGCTCATTACCACTTATGTTTAGTGGGTGAAAAGATTAAGTCAAGTTAAGAAAAGAAAAGGGACTTCGGTCCAAAACCCTAAAAGGAAAGAAGTTAAGAGAATCTTTTAGCTTGGACATGCATGTTGTATACGATTATGCTTGTACTTATAGTTATTATGATACAAATGACTAGAAGGTATGTTAAAAAGTGAATCCGCTTCGGATACTCATGTTTTCGAAAATCTAAGAATTGAATTTGATGCATGCTCACTGTTTTTATTAATAAAACCGAAGTGGCTGGGACGATGACGATGACACCACGTGTCAGGGTCGAGTCCTACTGAGAAATCTTATTTCTCACCCTAGCTGTTTTTCCGTCTCGTCACCAGATACTCATGGCTCACCCCGTGGAATGGAGCATGGACCCTCCCCACCATGAGTGGGCTTACGACGGGGATACACACGCTATTGTGGCCACGACCACCACAAAGAGTAATGCACACATTTTTATCTGGGTCGAATTTTTGAAGAGGAGCCAGAAAACCCGCCACTCAGAGACGCCTCTTCACTCTTCTCGACAGCCTCTAGGTCCTTGGGACTTTCCGCCCGAGCCATTACCCGACTTCGAGATGGAGCCGATGTTGCCGGGTTTGCCCGCAGCCGAGTTTGCACCCCTGCCGGAGATTCCTGTGATGGAGGTGAGCTCAACGGCCACTCCTAGGGCCGCTTCGCCACCGCCCGAGTATCACCTGCTGAGTCCGAAGAGGACCCCTCCGAGGCACGCTCGTCTGCGGGCCAGCCATACCCGGTCGGCGCGTGCGCCGCTTGAGGTGATCACCGGCACCCCCGCATCATCCGCACTCTCGCTCCCGAGGCCGAGGAGCTGGGGGAACCAGGCATTCGAGGACTTGAGCCCACTTGATCGAAGGCATGGAATGGGCAGAGAGGCCAGCAGACGTCCACATGGGTCTATTTTTATTTGCGTTCCTTATCTGTTGTATTTCATTCTCAGATCGACTTATGTATCTTTGACTTTGGGGCCATGGCATGACCATGAGTTCCCTTTTATGTATGGATATTATGAGATTAATTATATTTATGATTGTTGTAGTAATTGAATGTATGGTATTTTGATTTATCTCTGTTACTTTAATTTACACTGAAATCTTTGCGATACGCTCGTTTATCTCTATCTTCTCGCGCAAGGCTTTACTTTCCAAAAGTGTCGACGTATTTTCAAAAAAAAAAAAGAGAAAAGAAAAAATTTTACCGTATTTTCCGCGTAATTTAATTTCAAATGAAGTTTAGTTTTCCACGAGCATAAGTAACAACTAATAAAACGCCGTAATACGACTTAAGCGTAGTATGGGTTTATTAGGGTGTTACATTATGGTATCAGAGCAGTTCATCCTGTTAAAGCCTGAGGTTGGACTGACTATGCTTCCAAGCATAACTCTACGTACGCTATGTTAAGTCATGTTGTGGATCCTGTCTGTATGATTGGATGTAGGACTTAGAATGCATGACCGTCATGTGAGATTGCCTATAGTTGCTGCCATGCTTATGCTTAGTATTGGGCCTGATCAACTCGATATTTTGTTTTGGTGTGTTCAGGAACTAATGGCAACTCGCAGACGTACCGCCAACGAACCCAGCGACAGCACGAACATCGCTGATTTCATGAGGACTTTTCAGCAAATGGCGAATGCCATGCAAGCTCAAGCTACAGCTGCTGAGCATATGATGGATCAACTAAATCGAAGATCCGAAGAGTCTGTTGGTGGAAATGGAGCGGACGCCGAGTATCAGAAATTCTCGGAGTTTCGTAAGGCAAACCCGCCAAGTTTCAAGGGGGCTTTTAACCCTGACGAAGCCGATGAGTGGATCAAAGAGATCGAGAAGATCTACTCTGTGCTGACCTGCTCGGAGACCCAAAAGGTGGCCTTTGCCACTTATATGCTGAAGGCGGATGCCGAATTTTGGTGGAAAGGGGCGAAGAGCCTGATGGAGAGCGACCAAAGGGAAATCACTTGGGACGTCTTCAAGACAGCTTTCTACGAGAAGTATTTCCCGATGTCTGTGAGGAACGCAAAGGAGATGGAGTTCCTGAGGCTCTACCAGGGAGGTATGAGCATTGCTGAGTACACGGCGAAGTTTGAGGAGCTGTGCAAGTTCTCCACCCTTTATCAGCGGAACCCCGACGAGAACTGGAAATGCATGAAATATGAAGGGGGTTTAAGGGCTGACATCCTGGCATCTGTAGCCCCGCTGGAAATTCGGAACTACGCGGCCCTTGTCAATAAGAGTCGTGTAGTGGAGGAATGCAACCATAAGTTGGCAATTCAGAGGTCGGAGGCCCATAAGAGAAGGCAAGCGTCTCAAGGGCAACACATGAAGCAGCCCCCGCAAAAGAAGCCCTACCATGGTGAAGGTTCTAAAGGCAAGTAGCCACAGAGACCATCTGCTAATCCTCCAAGACCCGCCGGCCAGCCTCCGAAGCCTGCAACAAATTCGCTCGCTCAAGTGTGGGAAGCAACACAGAGGGGTCTGCTACGCGGGACAAAACGTTTGCTTCAGATGTGGACAGCCCGGCCATTTTGCCAAGAACTGCAACAAGGACACGCCTGCCCCCAAACCGCAACGCCAAGGAAGGGTTTTCACCATGAACGCCGAGGAGACCACGGAGTCTGATGATCTCATTCGAGGTACATGCGAAGTGAACGGTAACATCTTAACTGTACTGTATGATTCTGGCGCTACGCATTCTTTTATTTCCCATGATTGCGTAAGTAGATTGGGGTTGTCTGTTTCTGAAATGCCTTACATGTTGCTTGTTTCTACTCCCACTGGGAAACCAGTTAGAACTTGTCTGTGTTGTTTAAAATGTCGAATTCATATCGATGATAGGACCTACGAGTCAGATTTAATCTGTCTTCCTTTAGTTGGTTTAGATCTAATCTTAGGCATGGATTGGCTCTCAGCCAACCATGTTATGTTGGATTGTGCTGCCAAGACAATCGTATTCCCTTCTTTACCTTCTAACCCTATTAGTTTAAGCCTAAAACCTATTGAGTTATACTGTTGTAAGACTGAGAATCAAGAATACGTTCTCCTATCGACTAGTGAGGTTGAACTGGAGCAAGCTCTTGATGAGATTCCTGTGGCGAATGAGTACCCCGAAGTCTTCCCTGAGGATATCCCTGAGTTTCCCCCTGAGAGAGAGATAGAGTTTTCCATAGAATTGGTGCCAGGAACTGGACCAATATCTATTGCACCCTACCGAATGTCCCCTTTGGAGTTGGAGGAGCTGAAGACCCAATTGGAGGAGTTGCTGGAAAAGAAGTTTGTGAGACCAAGTGCCTCACCTTGGGGAGCCCCGGTGTTGTTTGTCAAGAAGAAGGATGGAAGCATGAGGCTGTGCATGGATTATCGGCAGTTGAACAAGGTCACAGTGAAGAACAAGTACCCCTTGCCAACAATAGATGACCTGATGGACCAACTTAGAGGAGCAGTGGTGTTTTCAAAGATAGATCTGAGATCGGGTTACCATCAGATTAGAGTGAAGGAGGAGGATATTCCCAAGACGGCCTTTAGGACTAGATATGGGCATTATGAGTTTAGAGTAATGTCGTTTGGATTGACCAATGCCCCGGCTGTGTTTATGGATTATATGAACAGGATCTTTAGGCCATACCTGGATAAGTTTGTGGTGGTCTTTATAGATGACATCCTCATCTATTCAAAGACGAAGGAGGAACACGAAGAGCATCTTAGGATTGTGTTGGAGATCTTGAGGGATAAGAAGCTTTACGCAAAGTTGTCGAAGTGTGAGTTTTGGCTAGAGGAAGTGAAGTTCTTGGGTCACGTCGTGACTAAGGGAGGGATATCCGTAGATCCAAGCAAGGTGGAAGCTGTAATGAACTGGGAGAGACCTACGACGGTAACGGAGATTCGGAGTTTTCTCGGCCTAGCCGGATATTATCGGAGGTTTATAAAGGGATTTTCTCAGATATCCCTACCTTTGACTAAGCTCACTAGGAAGAATGCTGCTTTTGTATGGACTGAAGAGTGTGAGAAAAGTTTTCAAAAGTTGAAGGCAAAGTTGACTTCCACACTGCATCGGTCCCCGCTCAATCTCTAAGGGAGCCTTTGAGGTTTACTGTGATGCCTCTGGAAGAGGTTTAGGTTGTGTTCTGATGCAAAATCGCAGTGTGGTAGCGTACGCCTCTAGACAACTGAAACCTCATGAAGTTAATTACCCAACCCATGACCTGGAATTAGCGGCCGTGGTGTTTGCCTTGAAGATATGGAGGCACCATCTATATGGAGTTAGGTTTGAGGTGTTCTCGGATCATAAGAGTCTGAAGTACTTGTTCGATCAGAAGGAGCTCAACATGAGGCAGAGGAGGTGGATGGAATTCTTGAAGGATTATGATTTTGGGTTAAACTACCACCCTGGTAAGGCTAATGTGGTGGCAGATGCACTGAGCCGCAAGTCACTACATGTGTCATGGATGATGGTCAAGGAAGCAGAGTTGATTGAGAGCTTTAGAGACTTGAACCTTGGAGTTACCCTGACCCCTCGTAGTATAAGGTTGAGTCTGATCAAGGTGACGAGTGAGTTCAAAGGACAAATTATGCGGGCTCAGGAAGAGGATGAAGAGTTCTTGAGGCTAGTAGCCCAAGTGAAGGAGGGAAAACTGAAAGAATTTGCTCAAGGCGTTGATGGCGTGTGGAGGTATCAAGGGAGGATATGTGTACCTGCTAAGGATGACTTGAGGAGGATGATTGTAGAAGAAGCTCACAAAGGTCATTTCACCATGCATCCTGGCATGACAAAGATGTACCAAGACCTCAAGAGGATGTTTTGGTGGCCAGGCATGAAACGAGACGTAGCCGATGTGGTGGGAAAGTGCTTAGTTTGTCAAAAGGTGAAAATTGAGCACCAAAAACCCTCAGGCATGCTGCAGTCATTGGAGATCCCTGAATGGAAATGGGATGGAATCTCTATGGATTTCGTGATGGGTTTACCCCGAACCCAAGCTGGATTTGATGCCATATGGGTTATCGTGGATAGATTGACCAAGTCTGCCCACTTCTTACCCATTAGAGCGAATTATCCTCTGGATAAGCTAGCCCAGCTATACATCCAAGAGATCGTAAGATTGCACGGAGTACCTGCAACCATTGTGTCTGATAGAGACCCAAGGTTTACCTCTAGGTTCTGGGGAGCCTTGCAAAAGGCATTCGGGACGAAACTTTGTTTAAGTACAGCCTACCACCCCCAGACTGATGGACAATCAGAAAGAACCATACAAACCCTAGAGGATATGTTGAGAGCATGTGTAATGGACCGACCTGGAAGTTGGGACAAACACCTACCCCTCATCGAGTTCGCCTATAACAATAGTTTCCACGCTAGCATTGGGATGGCGCCTTATGAAGCCCTGTATGGCAGGAAGTGCCAATCTCCGCTTTGTTGGTATGAATCGGGTGAGCAAAGCCTCTTAGGGCCGGATCTGGTTAGACAAACCACCGAACAAATTAAGAGGATAAGGGAAAGGATTCTCACTGCACAAAGTCGTCAGAAGAGCTATGCGGATAAGAGGAGAAAGCCAATCGAGTTCGAAGAAGGAGAACACGTATTCTTGAAAATCACTCCTACAACAGGCATTGGTAGAGCCCTTAGAGTCAAAAAGTTGAGCCCTCGTTTTCTTGGCCCTTTTGAAATCTTGAAACGAGTAGGAACAGTTGCCTACCAAATAGCATTACCACCCCATTTGTCAAACCTTCACAATGTTTTCCATGTCTCCCAACTAAGAAAGTACAACTCCGACCCCAATCATCTTCTTGAGCCAGAAAGTGTACAGTTAAGGGAAGACCTAACCTTCGACCTACCGCCTATGAGAATCATAGATAGGAAGGTCAAGCAGCTGAGGAACAAGTCTGTGCCCTTAGTGAAAGTGGCATGGGGAAGAGGAAGCTTGGAGGAGCACACGTGGGAGCTCAAGGCAGAGATGCAAAGAGAATTTCCCCACCTGTTTGCAGGTAACGAATTTTGAGGGCAAAATTCTTTTTAAGGAGGGGAGAAATGTAACATCCCCGTTTTTACCTAAGTTAATTAGCTCGGTGTTCCCGGCTAATTAGAGGGGTTAACGATTAATTGAGAATTAATCGATTAATCTCGAGAGTAAGAGCTTAGTAAATTAAAGGCAAGTCGACAATTGAGATTTAATGCATTAAAGGTTACAATTAAAAGCCTAATTTTCCAATCCTTATTAACCCATAATTTAGAACATAAAATCAAGGTGGTCTAATCTAATTAACTAAAAGCATATAAGTCTCAAAACTTAATCACTTTAACCTTCACATCTTCTTACAAAATTAATGAGGAAAAATCCTTCTTAATTAAAATATGCTAATGAGTAATTTAAACCAAGTGAATTAATTAACATTTAGATAATTACAACAATTAGAAAGATGTAGAAACTTCCCTTTAATTATAGTTTGAAAGTTTGGTCAAAGCAAGAGCCATATCCAACCATCCATTTACTTTCTCATCATACACCACAAGAGCAAGAGTCCACATTAGTAGATCCCTTAAGTCATGACAAGAGTTGTACTCTTCTTCACCAAGATCATGACACTTGGTGTGATCCTAGCCATCCAATGCCCAATCCTAAGAGAGCTCATGCTTTTAATCACTTGACAAAAACACTACATAGTCTTTACCCAATTGCAAAGACTCAAAGGAAACACAACACACTCTTTTGCCCTATGATTTTTCCCACTCTCTAGCTTGTTGTAAGAAGCAAAGTCACCTCACTCCCTCTCTCCTTTTGTGCGCCATTCAGCCCCCTTCTCTCCCCCTCACTTCATTTTTCATTTCCTTACCCAAAGACACAAAGCTCTCTCCTCTCTCCAAGTTCCTTTCCTACTCTCTTGTTCTTTCAATCTTCCTTGTTCTTCTTCCAATCTCTCCACTACTTCTCACCTCATTTCCATCACCACCATCACCATCCCTTCAAGGACCACCATTTTTGGTCTTTGGAGAAACAAGATCACTCATACACAAACCCCATTTCCAAGCATTCAAGGAGGAAGGCTCTTCCAACCATCTCCACCTTCAAAATCCTTCAAGAAAACTCTCCTTGGTAGTGGCTCTAAACTCTTTTTCTCTCTTGTTTTTCAAGCTTTAGAACTCCTATGCTCTCCATAGCTAGGTGGTTTTAAAGATTGATTATGGGCATCATAGCCATTCTTGTCATAAAATGAGATGTTGTTGCTTGTATGGTGGGTTGTTGAAAATATGTTTTCGGTTTGGTGTGATGCATGGTTGAACTCAATATTTTTGAACTCCAACATGTTAGTTTTTCACTAATCTTTCATGGTATATGAGTGTTTTATAACTTGAGAATGTTTTCTTGAAAGTGAGGTTGAGTGTTTTGGAGAAAACATGAGGAAAATCAAAACGTGAAATCTGGATTTTTTTGGCAGTCTGTAAACCGAACAGTATAACTTTTTCCAGAGAACTCAGAAATTAGTTGAACCAATTTTATATGAAAATAGACTCAGAGAGCTTTCCATACATATAAAATACATAAGATTCGGAGTTAAAATGAGTGAGATATGATTTTTCAAAGTGGACTGTTCTCGGATTGGTTTCTGTCTGGGCAGTCTACACTAAAATGTGTATAACTCGAGCTACAAAAATGATTTTTGAGTGAGACCAAGTTTAATTGAAAGCTAAGACATAGAGGAACAAACCCATAAAACAGTTTTCTCAGATTGCTTCTGAGTAATTATAATGAGAAGTAACAATCCACTGTACCGGGAGTGAACTTAGAAACTGAACAGTCAGAATAAAATATGCATAACTCAAGCTACAAAATGAATTTTTAAGTGGGGTTTCTTTTGTTTAAAAATAGACTCAGAGAAGTATATCCACACAAAAATTCGAAATAAAAGAGTAAAAGATGAAATTATGGTGAATTTTCAAAGTTACTGCCCCACTGTAAAAGTAAAACTGGTTATGGTAAAAGTTAAAGAATAAGGAGATATAAGCTTTAAGACATTAATACCCTTATATTAAGCATTAGAGAACCCTCATAATTCAACTTAAAAATGTCAAAAAGGACATTAGACAAAAAAAGTGGCATTATGCTCAATAAGAGAAGTTTACACAAGAGACAACCTCAATTAAAAGCTTGCACCTAAATTATCAAACTAAGCTCATAAAATGTTGCTTGTGAATATGCCTATGTTTATGTGCAAGCATGATGTTATGATAATGATCATGATGATATGATGATGTTATGATGATGATATGATAATGATGATATGATATGATGCTTGATGATACTATGATGTTGGTTTCTCTGTTTGGCAAAATTTTGGGAAGCTTCGGTTTAGCCGTTATGCTGCCGAAATTTTGTAAGAATTATGGACTTAGAAATATTTTGCATCATAATGCTTAAATAAGAAGAAGTTTAATTCAAGTAAGTGATCCTTCAAAAGGGAAAGTAATCTAATTTAAGTTTCCCCTCACCCACAACTCACATGAGGCATGGCATGACCCAGCTAGTGTGAGTATAGGGGATAGGTCTTACATGAGGCATGGCATGACCCAGCTAGTGTAAGTACCGAAATTCTATGGTGGCGACGGCCACGGTATGAGCTCATTACCACTTATGTTTAGTGGGTGAAAAGATTAAGTCAAGTTAAGAAAAGAAAAGGGACTTCGGTCCAAAACCCTAAAAGGAAAGAAGTTAAGAGAATCTTTTAGCTTGGACATGCATGTTGTATACGATTATGCTTGTACTTATAGTTATTATGATACAAATGACTAGAAGGTATGTTAAAAAGTGAATCCGCTTCGGATACTCATGTTTTCGAAAATCTAAGAATTGAATTTGATGCATGCTCACTGTTTTTATTAATAAAACCGAAGTGGCTGGGACGATGACGATGACACCACGTGTCAGGGTCGAGTCCTACTGAGAAATCTTATTTCTCACCCTAGCTGTTTTTCCGTCTCGTCACCAGATACTCATGGCTCACCCCGTGGAATGGAGCATGGACCCTCCCCACCATGAGTGGGCTTACGACGGGGATACACACGCTATTGTGGCCACGACCACCACAGTAGTACGTACACATTTTTATCTGGGTCGAATTTTTGAAGAGGAGCCAGAAAACCCGCCAGCCCCCGTAGACGTCTCTTCAGCTCTTCTTGGACAGCCTCTAGGTCCTTGGGACTTTCCGCCCGAGCCATTACCCGACTTCGAGATGGAGCCGATGTTGCCGGGTTTGCCCACTCGAAGTTTGCACCTCACGGAGATTCCTGTGATGGAGGTGAGCTCGACGGCCACTCCTAGGGCCGCTTCGCCACCGCCCCCTGAGTATCACCCTGCTGAGTCCGAAGAGGACCCCTCCGAGGCACGCTCGCCTGCGGGCCACCATACCCGGTCGGCGGCGTGCGTCGCTTGAGGTGATCACCGGCACCCGCATCATCCGCACTCCTCGCGTTCCCCGAGGCCGAGGAGCGAGGGGAACCAGGCATTCGAGGACTTGAGCCCACTTGATCGAAGGCATGGAATGGGCAGAGAGGCCAGCAGACGTCCACATGGGTCTATTTTTATTTGCGTTCCTTATCTGTTGTATTTCATTCTGTATCAGACTTATGTATCTTTGACTTTGGGGCCATGGCATGACCATGAGTTCCCTTTTATGTATGGATATTATGAGATTAATTATATTTATGATTGTTGTAGTAATTGAATGTATGGTATTTTGATTTATCTCTGTTACTTTAATTTACACTGAAATCTTTGCGATACGCTCGTTTATCTCTATCTTCTCGCGCAAGGCTTTACTTTCCAAAAGTGTCGACGTATTTTCAAAAAAAAAAAAGAGAAAAGAAAAAATTTTACCGTATTTTCCGCGTAATTTAATTTCAAATGAAGTTTAGTTTTCCACGAGCATAAGTAACAACTAATAAAACGCCGTAATACGACTTAAGCGTAGTATAGGTTTATTAGGGTGTTACAAATCTCATAATTTCTCATTAAGTGCCTAATTACTCAGGGTTACTGAGGTAATTTAGCACGACATGAAATTGAGGATGTTACATTATGTACAAATGAAAACTTATTTATGAACCCATCATGCAAAGCTTTCTTATGATACTGCCAAGGCCTACCAAGAAGTAAATGGCATGCCTCCATAGGCACCACATCACACAAAACTGCATCATCATACTTCCCTATAGAGAATTCCACCTCCACTTGCTTGGTTATAATCATTTTACCATCCTCACTAAGCCATTGAAGCTTATATGGCCATGGGTTGGTTTAGTCTCCAAATTCAGTTTTGAGGCCATCCTTGCATTAGCAACATTAGTGCAGCTCCCTCCATCAATAATTAAAGAACAAACCTTCCTTTGGATGATACACCTTGTGTGGAAAATATTTTCCCTTTGGCTTTCATCCAAATCCGTTGCTTGGCTGCCCAACAACCTCCTCACCATGAACAATCTCCTTCGGGTGCAATTTCCTCATCATACTCATCCTTACTAGTTGAGGCAGATTTGGATGAGGACTCACTAGTGATTTCTCCATTGTCTTTAAGAAGCATAGTCTTCTTGGTTGGGCATTCGGATGCTATGTGTCCTCTCCCCAAACACTTGAAGCATTTTATCTCACTACTCCTTGTCTTTTTAAAAGTCTAATTGGACTTGAATTGAGTTCTTTGAGGTGCAGCCGTAGTGTTGCTAGAAGAGGTACCTCCCTCCTTCTTATTTCTTTCCTTCCAATTTGAAGAATTAAAATTAGAAGAACTCCTCCTCAATGTACCTTTTCTCTTAAGTTGCTGCTCCACTTTGGTAGCTTGATGTACCAATTCCTCTAACTCCACATAATTTTGTAGCTCAACCACATCTCTAATGTCATTATTCAGCCCATTCAAAAGGCATTCCATAGTAGCCTCCCTATCTTCATTCACATTGGCTCTAATCAAAGACACCTCCATCTCCTTATAATATTCATCAACACTCTTACTACCTTGTGTGAGTCTTTGGAGCTTGTTATGAAGGTCCCTATGATAATAGGAAGGGACAAGTCTCCTCCTCATTAACCTCTTCATTTTAACCCAAGTATCCACCAAAGTTTCTTCATATCTAAGTCGCTCCTTTGGCAACTGATCCCACCAAATAAGAGCATAATCTATGAACTCCATGGCTGCCACCTTCACCTTTTATCTTTAGTATAGTTGTGGCAAGCAAAAAGTTGCTCAATCTTCATCTCCCACTCTAAGTATGCCTCTGGATCACTTTTCCCTTTAAAAAAGGGAATGTTGAGTTTTACTCCCTCCATTTTGTCCTCCCTAGCATCACCCTCATTATCTCTTGTCCTCCTTCCATCAAGCCTCCTTCTACCTCCATCAGCATCATGATGTCCTTGATTTTCTAACCGCTCAATTCTTACATATAACTCCTCTGTATGCTCCCTCTTCATCCTTTCCATTTGAGCTGTAATAGCCTCCACTAACAATCTATTGTTTCCTTCAGGAGGAGAGCTAGCACTACCACCTATTCCTGCCATCATTCAAGTAAAAGAAAACAAAAGTGAAAGCAATGGAACTTCACCACACTTCTCATGTGTTTATACTCTTAGAGATGTATCACTCATGTTTGTTGCTCTCTAATAGGCTTTTGTGTAAGGTGCTCTCTTGCCTTTTACCACTCAAGTGCTCTTGTAGGCTCTTAAATGGAATCACAAGTCAATTCAAAGAGAAACTCCAAAAATACTTATGTCAAATCACAAAATAAATAAGAGGTCAAACAAAAGAAAAATATCTAAGACAAAACTTTTAAGATCCAAAAGAGGCAATCAAGAAAAACTAAACAAAGACAAGCACACTCAAATCAGAGGCCAAACAAGACAAGAACAAGCTAAAGGTTTGAAGAACAATATGAAACAAGCCAATGTTTTGACCTTTTTTTTTTTTTTTCAAATTCTGCAATTTTTTTAATTCTATTTTATTTTCAATCTATTCTTGATGATTGTAGATGAACAGACCAACTGGAATCACATCAAAACAAGCACATATTTAACAACTAAACATCAAACTAACAAAGCTTAGAAAGATTAGAATGAAACAATTCCCAAGAACATCAAGAACATATGATGAATATTCTGTACCTTTTTTTTTTCTTAGCCTACTGATCCAATGTAATATCAATAAAGATAGAAATGGAAATTAGAAGAACATCAAGAAATTAAGCAAAGTAAAAAGGATGAATCAAACAAGAACTCAAAAAAAACAAATCGCAAAGTCGCACTAGACTGAGTTCGAAAAAAAAATCGCTGTATCTCGAGCTACAAAATTCAGATTTCAACAATTCAAAAATGAGATGAAAGATGAGATTCTGAACTTCAGAAAAAACCCAAGAAACACCGAAATTTGATGCGCAAAACTTAAGATATGAACCAAAGAAAACTGACCAACTCTGTAACTCAAAGAAACTGGCTCTAATTACCAAATGTTATTATCCATTATCCATGAACCCTAATTTCTGGTGTATTTTGGTTGTAACTTAATCAAGGAGAAATAAAAATCACAAAAAGATAGAAGAGACAAGGAATGGAAATAGATTGGAGGGTGCCACAATCAGGGATGATTAATAAGCCAAGGGTGATTGCCACAAGAGCAATTAGAAACTATTAATAAGACCTAGGGTTCCAAGCAAGAACCAAAGAGACACTTTTACTAAAAGTATTCTGATTTCAATTTGCCAAAAATTCCCTTCAAAAGGTGTTTACAAGGTTTATAAAATAAATTAAAGTTTAGCAAGTGGGCTGCAACACTTAGCCCAAGATTAAAATCTAGACTTATTAAAAAGGAGTAAAAGACTAAATAGCTAAAAACAAGTGACGGGCTATATGAAATTACAAGCCCAATTACATTATTACTAACTTAAAATTATAAGCCCAAAGATATAACTAAGCTTGTTCAGCCACGTGAATGCAATGGACTAGTCTTGAGTCATTATCTTCTTGAATGGGCTTTGCCTCAAATAAACTTGAAATCATTTGGCCTAAAGCTTCCTTAGCATTCTTTGATTTGGAACTAGTCATTGGTCTACCAAGTCATTTCAAAGGATCTCCTCCTTGCCTTTGCTTTCATGAGTCTACTTTATCTTCCTTGATCACATCATGAGGGTTGGGATTTCCACCCTTTATTAGATGATATATCACATACATATGATGAGTCATGACTGGTTTGGCATGAAACTCTTGGGTTTTGGTTGAAGCTTGGATGAAAATCCATGAAGGAGAACAACTAGAATAGGATAAGCTGGGAGACCCTACAGCAGTCCGTACGGTCGAGTGTACGGCTCTACCTACAGCCATTTGAATTCAATGAAACTATTTTTATGTGAAACTAGACACTTAGGGCTTTCTAATCATATAAAATATAAGGCCATTGGATTAGTATAGAATTAGTTATGAATTTTTGAAGTTTAATATGAAATCTTGGGTTCTCTTCTAGGCAGTATGAGTTTCAAGGGGTGTTAACTCACCCTACAAAACTCTAAATTGAGTGCAACTAATTGGATTTGAAAGCCAACATATAGGGAAGCATTCCATAAAAATTTTAGAGTTTGATTTAATCCCAATGATTCCCAGTAATTCGATGAATTTGCCTTGAGTCCAAACCGAACTAGAATAGGGTAGTCTAGAAGGGTCAACTTACAGGGTTTATAACTCAAGCTGTACTTATGTAAATGAGATGCAAGTTCTTTAAAATAAAAGCTTATCCTGTTAGCTTTAATTTGGTATGATTTCATATGATTTCACCCAGTTTCCTATTTTTAGTGAATTTTTACTTCTAAGAGTGCAATTCTAGCTAATTATAGGGCAGATAGAAGTAAACTTTGAATAACTTGAGCTACATAAATCAAAATGAGATGGGACGAAAAGGATTGGAAACTAGACACATAGCACTATAATATAGTCAAAATTTAGGTCCAATTGAATTGAATAGAAATTATGGTGAATTTTACAAAATCGGGCAGAATTGAATAGAATGAGTAGAAAACCTAAGTTATGTATTTATGTTGACATATTATATCATTGATATTATTGTTATAAAACTTGATGCTCTATGTTGGTTTTGTTGCTTGATTGATCCTTCTGGTAGTCTGGCACTATTCATGGGGAAGCGGACTCGATCCATTATGCTACCGAATTTTTGGCAGGAATTTATGAGGACTTATATTATGAATAATTGTGCTAAGATTATAAGGATACATGTGTTCATATGAATGCCATGTCTATGAAAATCATGTATGCAAATAGGATTGAGGAATGATATGAGATATATGCATGAACACATAGAGCATTCACGTGCATAATCATATCCAAGAGGTAGTAAGAGATTATAAGGACTTGTAAGAGGGACGTACCAAGCTACCATGTGAGGCATAGCATAGACCCAGCTAGCGTGGGCTAGAGCGGTACTGTCTAAGACTTGGACCAGCCCTTGACCAGATTTAAGGAGAATAGACCGGTGTAAGGGTTAGGGAAAGTAAACCCATCACTCATGTATAGGTACGAGCTCGAACCTGAAAAGCAGGCTATTACCCAGAGGTGAAAGAGGCCATTCATGTAACGTCCGAAAAATCACGAGTTGTTCGATTCTTATCAAATAAGTGGGTTTAATCGGAATTCGATTAAGCAGTCACTTGAAGCCAATTAAGTGTGATTTAGAAGTTATTAGGCTTGATGGAATTAGATTAGGAACATAGGAAACTTTATAGAATTTTTCTAAAATCGGTTTACCGATTTAAGAGAAATCAGAGAGATTTAGGTATTTTAAACTGTCGAAATCGGATCAATAGAAATTTTTATATGAGTACCCTAGGATGAATGGCTAAGATTTACCCAAACCACCTACTTATGTGGCACCTTGATTAGCCATTGAAGGATGGGAAGCCAAACCAAATTTGAGGGCAAGATGGAATTCACCAATCAACATGAAGCTTGCTTAAAAAATCTTCACCTTTATCTTTCCTTCTCTCCTTGTAATTTCGGCCACCCTAGCTGCTGAAGCTCCCAACATTTCTCTTCTCTTCACTCTCATCTTCACTCCATATTCATCCCTTCTTCAAGTCTCATCAAAGGTTGCTTCCATCTAAGGCACCAAACCAATTAGATTTCAACTAGATAAGGTAGGAAATCCTACTTCTATTCTTACTTTCTTGGGTTTGGGGCTATATGGGGGTCTTGTGTAACCTGTGATATTGATGTTCTGTGGAGTGATGATGAAGGTTTATGGCTAATTTTACATGCATGTTGTGATTAAAATTGGAATTGGTATGAAATAGCTTGAAGGATAGAGAACAACTCAAGAAGCTGTTAGGATTTTCCTCAGCGGTCCGTACGGCAGAGTGTATGGCTCTGGCTATAGCCGTTTAATGTCCATGAATCTATTTTTATATGAAGCTAGACATTCAGGGCTTTCCATACATATATAATATAAGGCCATTGGATCAGCGTAGAGGTAATTATGAATTTTTGAAGTTTGACATAGAAATCAGGACCTTCATCTAGGCAGTGTGAGTTGAGAAGGGTGTAACTCACCCTATACAACTCCAAATTGAGTGATTCCAACGTTGTTTGAAAGCTAACACATGAGGGAACATCCCATAAAAATTTTAGATTCAGATTCATTGCCAACCATCTCTAGTACATCAATGAATTTACCTTAAGCTTAACTCAGACTGGAACAGGGTAGTCCAGTAGGGTCAAGTTTTAGGACTTATATCTCAAATTATATTCACCAAATGATATGCAACTTCTTTCATTTGAAAGCTTGCTCTGTTAGCTTTACATTGATATAAATTTTGCATGATTCCACTCAGATTTCTATTTTTGGTGAATTTTCTCTCATAAGAGTGCAATTCTGGCTAGAAGTAGGGCGGTCTGGGATGAAATACAAACAACTTAAGTTAAACTCGGAGATATTGAACTCAGAAATCTAGCAGATAGAGAGTTAGGTCCGGTATACTTTAGGTTGACCTCGGAACTTAGCAGACAAAGAGCTAGGTCGGGTAACTTGATGTTGAACTCGAAAATTTAGCAGATAGAGAGCTAGGTAGTTATACTTTAGGTTGACCTCGGAACTAAGTAGACAAAGAGCTAGGTCGGGTATACTTGAGGTTGAACTCGGAAACTTAGTAGACAAAGAGCTAAAATCGGATATATTGATGTTGAACTTGGAACTTAGTGAATAGGAAACTAGATTGGGTATAGTTAATGATAGAAACATGGAATTTAGGAAACACACGAGTCTTAGAAGAACGATGGTAGAATAAGGTCGGAGATCGAACATAACCCCGTAAGTTGGAAATTATATATAATCTCGGAAGATCGAACATAAGCCCGGAGGTCGGAACTTGTATTAAATCGGAACTCGAACCTCAGTTAATCTTGGTAGTCGAATTCGGGAACATCAATAGAAATTAAAAAATTGCAAGATAGATTAAGACTTAAGATTTTAAAACTAGTACCTATTGATATTGTTATATTCTTGGTATGAATATGATATTCTATATTGGAATTGCTATTTGATTAAAATTTCCTCGTTGTTTGGCACTATTCATGGGGAAGCGGACATGATACGTTATACTGCCAAGATTTTAGCAGAGATTGCAATTAATATGAAATTACGAGTTATGCATGCATTGGTCAAAGTATTAGACAAGTGATGCTACCTTATTATGAATGAGGAAGGATTTCCATATGACTTGGGCCAGCCCCTGAACAAGTTAAGGGGAATAGATCAGTGAGGAAGTCGGGGAAAGCAAACCCGGCGATCCTATATAGGAACGAGCTCGATCCTGAAAAGCGGACTACTACCCAGGAGTTTTGTGGCCAATATACTCCCAGGGGACCAAGTATGAAAAATACGAGTTAAGATCAAGTGCATTATTTCTTATGCATATCCACAGTTTCTGTTATCATGTATTGAGTTAATTGCACCATTAGATGTTATATATATGCATATATTTATTATTGTTCACTTTAGGGCTGTCACTTAACTATATCAATAACATAGGTCTGGTTATTTATTTCTCTGTTTATTTCCTTTATTTCCTTAAGTAAAACTAAGCTGTGTTTTGGGCTATGATTTCTATAACTAATCTAGTAGAATATCCTGTTGAGGTAACATTTTCTTGTAATTAACCAAAACCCAAAACAATTGAGGATGACAGCGATGGCAGATATATATAAACTTAGGATCCCTGCTGAGAAATCTTTATTTCTCACCCTACTATATGTTTTCGTGTCATTCTCAGATCATGGAGAACGCGGCCACCGGCGTCCTGTTCATTGAGTTTCTCGAGCTCCACATCCACTTGGACCCATTTCTAGACTGTATATATATATTTGGTAGATGTCAGTTTCGCTTTTATTTCTTCTTTCATAGAGATTTTGCTGTTCCCTTTGCTCATCCACTCTTCAACCCCGCTGCACCTTATATTGCTATCCCGCTGTATATGGCCCATCCCTTTCCACCTCCACACGTAGCGGCAGTAGCAGAGGCAGCTCCCATGGCTCCGCTAGCCTCACCACCACAGCAGATACCATCGGTCATGATGTCTGAGGAGGATCTATCTGAGGTAGAGGGTTTATCTTCCTCGTCTTCTGCTCCGAGCGTGGACTACACTCCTGCGGATGAAGGCATGGCAAATGGATTCCTTTCTTCGGAATCCATCTAGTTGGAGTACTCACCGTGGCAGCAGTAGGTGTACAGGATGACCCTTTTTTGGTAGCTTGGGTCATGAGTATAGGGATAGGAGTTAGCAGTGTACATGAAATGTCCCGTGGGAACCAGTGGGGGGGTTGTTCAGATAAATAGGCCAATTTATTTTGTGTTGGCGGCCTCATTATTTTACTACCCTGTACTATCTTATATAACTTTTGACAACTTAAAAAAAAGAAAGGAAACAGATGTATATATATATATATATATATATATATATATATATATATATATATATATATATATATATATGATGCATTTTCCAGTATTTCTGTTTACTTCGCATTTTTATTTATGTTACTTTACTTCCGGTACACGATTAATTAATAATGGAACAAAAAAAAAAGGGAATTTAATCAGCTAGTCACATGTAATAACTTATCAGGTAATATATTATGACTTAAGCATAGTATTTTGTCTGGTAAGGTGTTACATTTTTGGTATCAGAGTAGTTCGTCCTAATAAAGGCCTGAGGATTGGGCTGACTATGCTTCGTATATGTTCTGTGTTCCTTAGACATTAAGTGAGGTATTTTGTGTGTTCAAAACTTGATGGCTTCCGGAAGGTGAGGTAGGCCGCGAACTTCCCCAGCTTAGGAGGAATCTACGGAGTTCTTGGACACAACGCGAGAGATGGCGCACGCTATACGCGAGCAGGCAGCTGCGGCAGCTCAGATGATCGGCCAACTAGGAAGACAGCCAGAGGTAGGTCTTGGAGGAAATCATAATGGCCCTGGAGTGGATCTGGAATACCTTAAATTTGCTGAGTTCAGGAAGGCCAACCCACTTAGCTTCAAGGGAGCCTTTAACCCAAAAAGGCAGATAAGTGGGTTAAAGCTATAGAGAAAGTCTTCTCCATATTAGATTGCACAGATCGTCAGAAGGTAACCTTTGCCACCTATATGCTGGAAGCAGATGCAGAGTTCTAGTGGAATGGTGCACGCCAGTTATTAGAGGGATCTCAAATAGACATTACTTGGGATGTATTCAAAGATGCGATCTATCAGAAGTACTTCTCTACGTCGTCCACAATGCTAAGGAGTCGGAGTTTATGCACCTCCGTCAAGGGAATAGTAGTGTATCAAAATATATTGCTAAATTTGAGGAGTTGTGCAAATTCTCCACCATTTATCAATGGAACCCCAACGAAGCCTGGAAATGCATGAAGTTTGAAGGTGGCCTGAAAGAAGACATCCTTACCACTATAGGACCAATGGAGATAAGAGATTTCCCTATTTTGGTGAACAAGTGCCACCTAGTGGAGGATTGTGACAAGAAGTTGCTTGCTGCTAGGTGATAGAGCATTCATTTATACATTATTCTAGTGTTATTCCTAGCTTGTTTACATCATAATTGTGTTTTAATTGATGCAAATAAATGAGTTTGATGACATTGACCTTCATTGAAAATTTGTATAAATGTGTGCTAATTTTCGGATTTCATACTTATTTTGACCTTTCTATCTTCTACAGCCCATATCTTGAGCTACAAGTATCGAAATTAAGCAATCTTTAGCTCGTTCGAAAGATAACGAAAAATCCTACAACTTTGCTGAAGACCTCAAGACCGAAATCTAGCAGATTCTAGATGTAATTTTCATTGTAAAGAGGCTGTAGTAAACGGGCCCAAAATTGAGTCTTTCTTAGGCCTATTTGTTTTAGATGGGCTTGGCCCTCTTTTGATGTTTTTAGTTTTCTAAAAATACTATTCGAGAGAGAGGGACAAGTGGAAAGGAGGAGGAATTTGAAGGAGTTTAGGTTTTTCATTAGAGAGTAAGTTTTTATTATTTTTTTCGATTTTGATTTCTTTTTCTGGACGTTTCTATTTTATTTTGTCCATGGCAATGGAAGGTTGAATTTTTCTTTCAACTTAGGAGCTTCATCACTCAATGGATGGATTCTGAGGTTTAGCATTTAATTAGATTCAATTTCAGTTTCTATTCTTCTCTTTTTTTCTACAATTCTAATTTTTTTATTTTTGTCTCTCAAACATTGATCAATGCTTGATGAAGCTATTCTGATTAGAATAGAATTCTTTGTTTCAGAATTGAATCCTAATTAGATTTGAATTGATTAATTCAAATTGGATTAGAGGCTAATCTCAGATTTGGGAATAGGTTAAAATCGAATTAAAAAGCTTGAAGATCTTCTTGTGTTTAGTTCGAAATTAACAGAGTGGAACTGAATACGAAATGCTTTTTGTGAATCTATGACGAATCCTAATTGATGTGAATGAATTTCCTAAGTTGATCCTTAATCAAGTGATTTTTTTCTACAACTGTTTTTAATTCAATTAGATTTCTGAGTTCTTGTTAATGAAACCCCCCCCCCATCTTGGTTATCCTGATGTATTCACGAAATTTAGAGTAATTCCTTGGGAAATGATCTAGGTTTGCACCTACTACTACATTCTTTTGTTCAAAACCTAGTCTATTTGAGTGCATTGCAACAGTGCGCATCACTAGGTCAATCGGCAGTAACTTTAGGAAAGGGTTAGCTCCACAAGGCCCAAGGTTCAAGCCCAACTTTCAGCAGTAGAGGAAGTTTCAGCCTGTGCACAGTAAAGGCAAGCAACCTCAGAGGCCTTTTGGGAACCAGACCTGCAGCCAGTGTGGCAAGAATCATGGCAATCGCCCATGTCTGGCAGGACAGAATGTTTGTTTTGGATGTGGCAAGCCAGGCCACAAGATCTATGAATGCCCTACCAGAAATCCTCAGACAACTCCAGGCCACAATGCCAGGGAAGAGTTTTCACTTTGGATACACAGGAGGTCAGCAAATCGGAAGACTTGAATCAAGATACTTGTGAAGTAAATGGCAAGACCTTAATTGTTTTATATGATTCAGGTGCATCTCACTCTTTCATCTCTCATGATTGAATGTCAGCCTTGTAATTACCTATTTCTGAATTACCCTCTGACTTGCTAGTTTCTACTCATACAAGTGAACTCGTTAAGACCAATCATATTTGTATGAATGTCCCCTGTCGAATAGGAGGTTGAGCTTTTTCAGCCAATTTAATTTGTCTTCCCTTGTCTGCATTTTACATTATTTTCGGAATAGATTGGCTCTCTGCCAACCAAGCCTTGTTAAATTGCTCTGATAAATCCATTGTGCTTCCCTCTATTTCATCTTCTGAATTAGTAATCCCTGTAAGCCTTTATTTATGCTCCTTAGTAGTACATCACTGTGAGGATAAAAGTCAAGGGTATATTCTCTTATCAACCAGTATAGTGGAGGTTGATCGGAAGTTAGATGATATTCCAATTGTTAGGGAATATTCCGATGTGTTCCCTGAAGATATTCCTAATTTTCCTCCCGAGAGAGAAATTGAGTTTGTAACATCCCCAATTTTTATCTAAGCTAATTAGCTCAATGTCTCCGGCTAATTAGAGGGGTTAGCGATTAATTGAGAACTAATCGGCTAATCTCGAGAGCAAGGGCTTAGTAAATTAAAGGCAAGTCAACAAGATAAGTGAAAGTCAACAATTGAAACATAATGTATTAAAAGTTACAATTAAAAGCCTAATTGCCCAATCCTTATTAATTCATGATTTAGAACATAAAATCAAGGTGATCTAACCTAATTAACTAAGAGCATATAAGTATCACATCTTAATTACATGAAGATTAACCCTTACCTCTTCTTTACATAATTGATGGGGAAAACCCTTTTTATTGAAAATGTACTAATGTGTAATTAAACCAATTGAATTAATTAGTATTTAGATAATTGTAACAATTGTAAAATTTTAGAAACTTCCCTTTAATTATTGTTTGAAAGTTTGGTCAAGGCAAGAGCCATATCCAACCATCCATTTGCCTTCTTATCATACACCATTAGATCAAGAGTCTATGTTAGTAGATCCCTTGAGTCAAGACAAAAGATCTACTCTCCTCCATCAAGATTGTGACACTTGGAGGGATCACATCCACCCAAGCCAATCCCAAGAGTAGTCATGCTTTTAACCACTTGAGAAAACACAAAATGGTCCTTACCCAAACACCAAGACTCAAAGGAAACACAACTCCCTCTTTTGCCACAAGGTTTTTCCCACTCTCTTACTTGTTAGAGAACACATCACTCTCTCCCCCTCATTCTTGTGCCATTCAGCCTCTCTTCTCTCCCCCTCACTTCATTTTTCAATTCCTCTCTTAAGGCACAAAGCTCTCTCCTCTCTCCAAGACCCATTCCTACTCTTTTGTTCTTCCAATCTTCCTTATTCTTCTTCCAATCTCCCTACTACTTCTCACCTCATTTCTATCACCACCCTCTTTGGTTCTTGAGGAAGCAAAACAAACACTCACTTGGCCCCATTATCAAGCTCAAGGAAGAGGAAGGCCATCTCCAACCATTTTCATTCTTCAAGCCTTCAAGAGAATCCTTATGGTAGTGACTCTAACCTTCTTCTTTTATGTGTTCTTCAAGCCCTTCAACTCCTAAGCTCTCCATAGCTAGGTGGTTCTAGGACTTGTTTCCAAGGCCTCATGGCCATGCTTGTTGATATGATGAGTTTTATGTGTTGTATCTTTCTCTTTGGCATGAGATTTTCGGTTGGTATGTCTATTGCTATTGAACCAAATTTTTAGAAGTTAAAACATTGAGTTAATACCAAGATCTCAAAGTATAAAAGTGTTTTGGAAGAGAAAAATGGTCACTTGAGGAAAAGACTTAATGTTTTTACAAGAAAACTCATTGAAACCAAAACCATGGAAGCTGGAAAATTCTAGAAGTCTGTATGGCACGACTGATAACTCTTTCAATATAACTCCAAACATAATGAAACTAATTTTATGTGAAAGTAGACTCAAAGAGCTTCCCAAGCATATAAAATTCGTAAAATTTGGATTAAAACTAGAGAGATATGAATTTTCAAAGTCTGCTGTCCCCAGATGAGTTTCTGTTCGAGCAGTATATAATAAAATGGGCATAACTCAAGTTATACAGAATATTTTTGAGTGGGACTAAGTTTGTTAGAAAGCTAAGACATAGAGGAACACTCCCATAAAACAGTTTTGTCAGATTCCATGTGAGGACTCCTAGTGAAGTGGATAAGCCACTGACCCGAGTTGAACTTTCAAGTCTGAACAATCAGAATAAAATGTGTATAACTCAAGCTATTAAATGAATTTTTGAGTGAGGCTTATTTTGTTTAAAAATAGACCCAGAGAAGTATATTCAAACAAAAATTCAAAACAAAAGAGTAAAAGATGAAATTATGGTGAATTTTTAAAGTTACTAGCCCACTGTAAAAGTAAAACTAGTTGTGGTGAAAGTTAAAGAATAATGAGAAATAAGCTTTAAGACATTAAGACCTTTACACTAAGCATTGGAAAAACCCTCATAATTCAACTTAAAGGTTTCAAAAAGGATAATGGATAAAATTGGCCATATACCTAATAAAAGAATTTATACAAGAGGCAACCTCAATTAAAAGCTTGCACCAAATTTACTAAGCTAAGCTCATAAAACTTTGCTTGAGAATATGCCTATGTTCATGTGCAAGCATGATGCTATGATGATGATGATGATGATGATATGATATGATGATGATGACTATGATATGATATGATGATGATGATCATGACAATGATATGATGATGATCATGATGATGATGATTATGATATGATATGATGATGATGATTATGATAATGATATGATGACGATATGAATATGATATGTTGATGGTATAATGCTTAATAATATACGATAAAGGAATCACATTTGGGGATGGCGATACGTAACGCCTAAATATGGAAAAGAATTAGAACAATTTTGTATCATAAGCTTTAATAAGAAGAGATTGAACTAAGGGTGTGATCCTTCAAAAGGGAAGGTGACCCAAAGTAAGCTCCCCTCACCCACAACTCACATGAGGCATGACATGACCCAACTAGTGTAAGTACCGAAATTCTATGGTGGCGATGGCCACGGTATGAGCTCATTACCACTTATGTTTAGTGGGTGAAAAGATAAAGTCAAGTTAAGAAAAGAAAAGGGACTTCGGTCCAAACCCTAGAAAGGGAAGAAGTTAAGAGAATCTTATAGCATGAACATGCATGTTTTATGTAATTATATTTGTGCTTATGTATGTTATGATATAAATAATTAGAGGATACATTAAAATTGAATCCGCTTCGGATATTCATATTTTCGAAAACCTAAGACTGGAACCTTTTGAATGCTCACTATTTTCATTAATAAAACCGAAGTGGCTGGGATGATGACGATGGCACTATCGTGTCAGGTTCGAGTCCTACTGAGAAATCTTATTTCTCACTCCCATTATTTTCCCGTCTCGTCACCAGATCTCGATGGCGCATCCGGTGGAGCGGAGCATGGATCCCCAACACTGTGAGAGGGTGTATGACGTGGGATGTCAGACAATGCTGATGTGGACTTGTAGTCGCCATAGCTCTGCATCTTCATTAATTTCTTTTGTGATGAACGATGTCAATTTCAGTTTGTATCTAGTATTTGGATCATGGCACGACCATGAGCCTCCTTTGATGTAATGCTGATATGTATATATATATATATATATATATATATATTATGAACCCATATGAATGTAATGATTAGTTATTTAATGCAATGCATTTGTGAATTACTATTTATTTACCTTTCTCTTGTTTTATGATATTGGAATATGTATTGTATGCGACGCGCTCTTTCTCTATTTGTCTTCTCGCTCAAGGCTTTACTTTTCAAAACGCTGCAAAGTGATGACGTATTTCAAAAAAAATTCTTACCATATTTTTCCACGTAACTTAATTTCAAGTGAAGTTTAGTTTTCCACGAGCATAAGTAACAACTAATAAAATGCCGTAATACGACTTAAGCGTAGTATGGGTTTATTAGGGTGTTACAGAGTTCGCCATTGAATTGGTACCGGGATAGGATCAATATCTGTAGCGCCATACCGAATGTCACCCTTGGAGCTAACCGAACTTAAGAAGCAGATTGAAGAACTCCTGGAAAAGAAATTTATTAGGCCAAGTGCATCACCATGGGGGGCCCCAATCCTGTTAGTTAAGAAGAAAGACGGAGGCATGCAGCTATGTGTGGATTATAGGTAGTTGAATAAGGCAACAATCAAGAATAAGTATCCGTTGCCAAGGATCGATGATCTCATGGATCAACTGCAAGGGGCAATTGTGTTCTCCAGGATTGATCTACGGTCTGGGTATCACCAGATTCGGGTTTGAAAAGAAGATATTCCAAAGATGGCATTTCGAACTCATTATGGACATTATGAATGCACTGTGATGTCCTTCGGGTTGACAAATGCACCGGCAATATTCATGGATTACATGAATCGGATATTCCGCCCATATCTTGACAAATTTGTGGTGGTATTCATTGATGACATACTTGTTTACTCAAAAACGGAGCAGGAGCACGCAGAACATTTGTGACTAGTTCTGCAAATTCTAAGAGAGAAGAAACTTTATGCCAAGTTATCCAAATGTGAATTTTGGATGAGAGAAGTAAAATTTCTTGGCCATGTGGTATCCCATGGGGGAATTTTAGTGGACCCCAGTAAAGTAGAAGCAGTATTAAACTGGGAACGGCCAACAACAGTATGGAAGTTAGGAGCTTCTTTGGGTTGGCAGGATACTACAGGAGATTTGTCAATAACTTCTCTCAAATAGCCCTTTCCCTAACAAAGTTAACCAGGAAGAATGCTCCATTTGAATGAACACTTGAGTGCGAGCAGAGTTTCCAAGAATTAAAAGAAAAGTTGACGACAGCTCCAGTACTTACTCTACCTAATCCTCATGGACCGATCGAAGTCTACTGTGATGCTTCTAAGAAAGGATTAGGGTGCGTATTAATGCAAAACAGGAAAGTCGTCGCGTATGCGTCCAGGTAATTGAAAACTCACGAAAGAAATTACCCAACGCATGACCTAGAGTTAGCGGCGGTAGTGTTTGCTCTGAGGATATGGAGGCACCACCTCTATGGAGTGAAGTTTGAGGTATTTTCTGATCACAAAAGCTTGAAATACCTTTTTGATCAGAAAGAACTGAACATGAGGCAATGAAGGTGGATGAAGTTTCTTAAAGATTACGAATTTGAGCTAAAGTACCACCCTAGCAAAGCAAATATGGTGGCAGATGCCCTGAGTAGGAAATTTTTAACTGTGGCATGGATGATAATTGTGACATCCTCCTTTGTATAGTACTATGCTTAAGTCATAGCACCCCACTCTGGAGTTGCTACCGATACCTGAGCAGACCTTATTTGACAGCAGCTTCAGCCGTCTTTGAATCTTCTCGAACTATCTGGAGAAAACACAGAAATGGGAGTGAGAATTTAAAAATTCTTAGTAGGAGTCTTTAACTATCATACATAATGTCATCGTTGTCATCTCCAGTTGCTTCGGTTTATTATGAAAAAGGTGAGCATGTTATATAGACTGTTCAATTTTATTGTTCGAAAATATTTTATCCGAAGCAGAGTTCATTTTATTCACGCACTTGAGTCACCTTGGAAATGCTTCATATTTAGAATAACAGTCACAACATAGTAGATAGAATAGTCTCAGCATCAATGAAACATGGGATATAATTATGCAAATACTCATACTTGAATTCGTACAAATGCACTGGGGCTTTTCTTAGTTTCCTTTACTTGTCATGCACATTCCAAAGTATGATCGCCATGTTATACTCCATCGGAGTGTGATCGCCATGTCACATTCCTTAGGATGTGGTCATCAGGCCATATTCCAGAGTACGATCGCCATGTCATATCCCATCGGGGTGTGATCTCCATGTCACACTCCTTAAAATATATTCATCCTGCCATGTCCCAGAGTATGATCGCCATGTCATACTCCCTCGGGGTGTAATCACCATGTCACATTCCTTAGGGGGTGGGATCAATATGCTGTAATCCAAAGTACGATCCCCATGTCATACCCCATCAGAGCGTGATCGCCATGTCACATTCTTTCGGAATAGAGATTCATCATTATATCTTTTATCATAAAATCATAGATACATAGGCTTCGCACCTTATTTTCAAACAATAATACTTGCTTAGTATTCATACATGTCACATAACAATATTAACACATCATCATTTAGAACTATCACTAATTTTCTGCTAGAAATTTGGTAGCATAATAGATCGAGTCTGCTTTCCTGTGAATAGTGCCAGTACTCAGTAAGATCAATCAAGCAAAAGTTCAACATAGAGTAACCAACATATCACAATAATGTCAATCATGTAGGGATTGGACCCTTATGTTCAATTTTGACCATTATACCAATTCTGCCCGATTTTTTTAAATCAAGCCACAATTTCAATTTAACTCATTTGGACCTAAATTTTGGATATGTTAAATTGTTATGTGTCTATTTTCTAACCTCTTTGGTCCCATCTAATTTTGATAAATATAACTCAAGTTATTTAAGTGTTATCCGGCCAAAATTGCACACTTAAAAGTAAAAATCCACTAAAAATCGAAAACTAGCTCAAATCATACAAAATTTGTATCATCTTAAAGCTAACAGGACAATATTTCATTTACAAAAATTTCCATTCCATTTGACTTAGTAGGGCTCGATTTATAAGCCCCAAAATATGACCATCCTAAACTGCCCTATTTTGGCCCGATTTGGACATAGGGCAACTTTCTTGGAACACTGGGAGCAAACGAGATCTTATCTAACTCTAAAATTTTTATGGGACATTCCTCTATGTGTAAGCTTTCTAAAAAAGTTAGTTTCATTCAATTCCAAGTAGTATAAGGCAAGATTTTCCCTAAATTACCTAGAATCAAAATCAAAATCCTAGGTCGAACTTCCAAAATTCATATCTCACTCAATACTAATCCATTGGCCTTATGTGATATATGTATGGAAAGTCCTGAATGTCTAGTTTTATTTAAATTGGTTTCATCAAATTTAATCAGCTGTAGGCAGAGTCGTACACTCCGCCGTACGAACTGCTGAGGGTTTTTGGTTCTCCAGCCCTTCAGCTCTTCCTAATTTCATCCTTTCTTGCTTCCAATTCGAATTTAACCTCACAAATAGCCAATAAACCAGCCATACATTATCATAATCATTCAATCAATACATCAAAAATTGAGAGAATAGACCACCACCAGCCATCCTAGATTAGAAAATCAAGACAAGAATTAAACCCCTACCCCTTGTTATGTTGTGATTTGGCTTGATTTTGGAACTTGGATGAACAAAACTTGATTGGGCTTGATGGTTTGATGGAGTTGAGTGAGGGAAGAAGAGAAGAAGGGAGCTGAAAGGAGGGGAGAAAGTGGCGCAGAATTGGCTGAATGAGAGGTGAGGAAAGTGTTATAAAGCATGGAGTGGTAGTTGGCTCCTTGAAATTTGATTGGCCAAGAATACAAGGCTGATTTTCAGCCAACTTTCCTCATGTTTTGTGGCCTTGTTTGCGCCACTTTGGCGGGTTAAGTGGCTGAGTTCTCAGCCACTTAAAGTAGGGTTAGTGAGTTGAAATTCTATTGGTTCGGTTTCGATAGTTTAAAATACCGTAATCTTACCGAATTCCTTTAAATCGGTAAATTGGTTTCAAGAAAATTTTATGAAATCTTCTATACTTCTAACTTAATTAACTTGTACCTAAACTCAATTAATTGCTAATCAATTAATCCTAAATAATTATTTAGTCGAATTTTAATTAATCTCAATTATTCGATAAAAATCGAACAACTAGGCGAAAAGTGATAAAACGATAAAAAATCCGGTGGGTGTTACAATAATCAAAGAGACGGAACTCATAGAGAATTTCCGAGATCTCAATTTGGGAATCTCTATGACTCCCAATGCCATTCAGTTAAATCAACTTAAGATAACCAGTGATTTTAAGGACTAGATCTAGCAAGCACAACAAAGAAATGATGACTTCCAGCATACAGTGCAACTAGTGCAATCTGGCAGGTTAACAGGATTTACTCGGGATGCAGAAGGAATATGGCGATACCAGGGGAGAATATGCGTACCTGAGGAGGATAACCTCAGAAAGAAGATCTTCGGGGAAGCCCATAAGAGCGAGTTTACTATACATCCTAGCATTAATAAAATGTTTCAAGATCTCAAGAGGATGTTTTGGTGGCCAGGCCTTGAGACAGATGTGGCAAATTTCGTGAATAAATATTTAACCTGCCAGAAGGTAAAAATAGAGCATCAGAAACCAACAGGGCCACTAAAACCCTTAGAGATTCCGGAATGGAAGTGGGAGAGCATTTCTATGGATTTCTTGATGGGCTTACCAAGAACACCCTCAGGATATGATGCTATATAGGTCATAGTGGATAGACTAACTAAGTCCGCTCACTTTTTCCCTATTCAAGCAAATTATCCTCTAGAGAAGCTAGCTCAATTATACATTCAAGAAGTGGTACAACTACATGGTATTCCTTCAACAATCATTTCAGATCGAGATCCAAGGTTCACCTCACGGTTTTGGGGAGCACTCCAGAAGGCGTTTGGTACTAGGCTATGTTTAGGTACTGCGTACCATCCACAAATAGATGGTCAGACTGAGCGAACTATTCAGACTTTGGAAAATATGCTGCGAGCATACATTCTGGAACAACGTGGAAGCTGGTACCGATACTTACCATTAGTCGAATTTGCATACAACAACAGTTACAATGCTAGCATCGACATGGCTCCATATGAGGCTTTATACGGACAAAAGTGTCAATCTCCCCTGTGTTGGTATGAATCAGGAGAACAGAGCCTATTAGGACCGGAATTAGTTAGACAAACTATAGAGCAAATTAAAAGGATCCATAGCAAAATACTTGTAGTTTAGAGCCATCAGAAGAGCTATGCGGATGTCAGGAGAAAGCCATTGGAGTTCTAAGAAGGAGACCATGTGTTTCTAAAGATCATACCCACAACTGGAGTAGGTAGAGCCATTAAAGTTAGAAAGCTAAACCCTCGCTTTATAGGTCCTTTTCAAATTTTGAAGTGAATCGGGCCAGTGGCGTATCGATTCGCCTTACCTCCACATCTGTCAAATCCTCATGATGTTTTCCATGTTTCTCAACTCAGAAAATACCAGCCTGACCCTACTCATTTCTTGGAACCTGAATCAATCCAACTAAGGGATGACTTGACTTTTCATGTACCCCCAGCACGGATAGTGGACAGGAGCATCAAACACCTTCGGAACAAAGCCGTACAGTTGGTGAAGGTGGCATGGGGACACAAAGACTCAGCGGACTGTATGTGGGAGCTAGAGTCCGATATGAGAAAGGAGTATCCTGAATAATTCTTAGGTACTAAATTTTGAGGACAAAATTTTTTTTTAGGAGGGTAGTAATGTAACGTCCGAAAAATCTTATCATTAATAACCGAGTTATTCGGTTTTTGTCGAATAAGTGGGTTTAATCGGAATTCGATTAAAGCAGTCACTTGAAGCCAATTAAGTGTGATTTAGAAGTGATTAGGCTTGATGGAATTAAATTAGGAACATAGGAAACCTCATAGAATTTTTCTAAAACCGATTTACCGATTTAAGAGAAATCAATAAGATTTCGGTATTTTAAACTATCGGAACTGGACCAATAGAAATTTTTATATGAGTACCCTAGGATGAATAGCTAAGATTTAGCCAAAACACCTCCTTATGTGGTGCCTTGATCAGCCATTGAAGGATGGGAAGCCAAACCAAATTTGAGGGCAAGATGGAATCCACCAATCAACATGAAGCTTGCTTCAAACATCTTCACCTTTTTCTTTCCTTCTCTCCTTGTAATTTTGGCCACCCTAACTGCTGAAGCTCCCATCATTTCTCTTTTCCTCACTCTCATCTTCACTTCATCTTCATCCCCTTTTCAAGTCTCATCAAAGGTTGCTTCCATCTAAGGCACCAAACCAACTAGATTTCAACTAGACAAGGTAGGAAATCCTACTTCTCTTCTTACTTTTTTGGGTTTGGGGCTGTATGGGCGTCTTGTGTAACCTGTGATATTGATGTTATGTGGAGTGATGATGAAGGTTTATGGCTAATTTTATATGCGTGTTGTGATTAAAATTGGAATTGGTATGAAATAGCTTGAAGGATAGAGAACAACTCAAGAAGTTGTCAGGGTTTTCCTCGGCGGTTCGTACGGCGGAGTGTACGGCTTTGCCTACATCCGTTTAATGTCCATGAATCTATTTTTATATGAAACTAGACATTCAGGGCTTTCCATACATATATAATATAAGGCCATTGGATTAGTGTAGAGGTAGTTATGAATTTTTGAAGTTTGACATAGAAATCAGGACCTTCATCTAGGTAGTGTGAGTTGAGAAGGGTGTAACTCACCCTACACAACTCCAAATTGAGTGATTCTAACGTTGTTTGAAAGCTAAACATGAGGGAACATCCCATAAAAATTTTAGATTCAAATTCATTGCCAACCATCTCTAGTACATCAATGAATTTACATTAAGCTCAACCCAGGCTGGAATAGGGTAGTCCAGTAGGGTCAAGTTTTAGGACTTATATCTCAAATTATATTTACCCAAATGACATTCAACTTCTTTCATTTGAAAGCTTGCTCTATTAGCTTTACATTGATATAAATTTCGCATGATTCCAACCAGATTTCTATTTTTGGTGAATTTTCTCTCATAAGAGTGCAATTCTAGATAGAAGTAGGGCAATCTAGGGTGAAATACAAACAACTTAAGTTAAACCTGGAGACATTAAACTCGGAAATCTAGCAGAGAGAGAGCTAGGTCCGGTATACTTTAGGTTGACCTCGAAACTTAGCAGGCAAAGAGCTAGGTTGGGTATACTTGATGTTGAACTCAGAAATCTAGCAGATAGAGAGCTAGGTCAGTTATATTTTAGGTTGACTTGGGAACTTAGTAGACAAAGAGCTAGGTCGGATATACTTGAGGTTGAACTTGGAAACTTAGTAGACAAAGAGCTAAAATCAAATATAGTTATGTTGAACTCAGAACTTAGTGAATACGAAACTAGATCGGATATAGTTAATAGTAGAAATATGGAATTTAGGAAACACACGAGTCTTAGAAGAACGATGGTAGAATAAGGTCGAAGATCGAACATAACCCCAGAAGTCGAAAATTATATATAATCTCGAAAGATCAAACATAACCCCGGAGGTCGAAAATTGTATTAAATCGGAACTCGGACCCCAGTTAATCTTGGTAGTCGAATTCGAGAACATCAATAGAAATTAAAAACTTACAAGATAGATTAAAACTTAAAATTTTAAAACTTGTACCTATTGATATTGTTATATTCTTGGTCTGAATATGATATTCTATATTGGAATTGCGATTTGATTAAAATTTCCTCGTTGTCTGGCACTATTCATGGGGAAGCGGACATGATCCATTATACTGCCAAGATTTCAGCAGAGATTGCAATTAATATGAATTTACGAGTTATGCATGCATTGGTTAAAGTATTAGACAAGTGATGCTACCCTATTATGAATGAGGAAGGATTTCCATATGACTTGGGCCAGCCCCTGAACAAGTTAAGGGGAATAGATTAGTGGGTAAATCGGGAAAAGTAAACCCGGCGATCCTGTATAGGAACGAGCTCATCCTGAAAAGTGGACTATTACCCAGGAGTTTTATGGCCAATATACTCCCAGGGGACCAAGTATGGAAAATATGAGTTAAGATCAAGTGCATTATTTCTTATGCATATCCACAGTTTCTGTTATCATGTATTGAGTTAATTGCACCATTAGATGTTATATATATGCATATATTTATTATTGTTCACTTTATGGCTGTCACTTAACTATATCAATAACATAGGTTTGGTTATTTATTTCTCTGTTTATTTCCTTTATTTCCTTAAGTAAAACTAAGCTATGTTTCAGGCTATGATTTCTATAACTAATCTAGTAGAATATCTTGTTGAGGTAACATTTTCTTGTAATTAACCAAAACCTGAAACACCTGAGGATGACAACAATGGCAGATATATATAAACTTAGGATCCCTACTGAGAAATCTTTATTTCTCACCCTACTATATGTTTCTGCATCATTCTCAGATCATGGAGAACGCGGCCACCGGTGTCCTGTTCATTGAGTTTCCCGAGCTCCACATCCACCTAGACCCGTTTCTCGACTGTATATATATATTTGGTAGATGTCAATTTCGCTTTTATTTCTTCTTTCGTATAGATTTTGCTGTTCCCCTTGCTCATCCACTCTTCGACCCTGCTGCACCTTATATTGCTATCCCGCTGTATATGGCCCATCCCTTTCACCTCCACACACAGCGACAGCAGCAGAGGCAGCTCCCATGGCTCCGCCAGCCTCACCACTACAGTAAATACCCTCGGTCACGATGTCTGAGGAGGATCCATCTGAGGTAGAGAGTTCATCTTCCTCGTTCTCTGCTCCGATCGTGGACTGCACTCCTGCGGATGCAGGCATGGCAAATGGATTCCTTTCTTCGGAATCCATCTAGTTGGAGTACTCGCCGTGGCAGAGTAGGTGTACAGGATGACCCTCTTTTGGCAGCTTGGGTCATAAGTATAGGGATAGGAGTTAGCAGTGTACATGAAATGTCCCGTGGGGCCTAGTGGGGGGTTGTTTAGATAGACAGGCCGATTTCTTTTGTGTTAGCGGCCTCATTGTTTTACTACCCTGTACTGTCTTATATAACTTTTGACAACTTAAAAAAAAAAAAAAGGAAATAGATGTTTATATATATATATGATGCATTTTCTAGTATTTCTATTTATTTCGCATTTTTATTTATGTTATTTTACTTCCGATACACGATTAATTAATAATGGAACAAAAAAAATGGGAATTTAATCAGCTAGTCACACGTAATAATTTATCAGGTAATATATTATGACTTAAGCATCGTATTTTGTCTGGTAAGGCGTTACAATTCACCTCCAGGGGACCAAGTACAGAAGATCAAGAATAAGTTGCAAGTTAAAGAAAAAGATGAATTAAGTCAAGTGCACTTGTATACAGTCAAGTACAAGCACCTACATGTGTATCTCTAATTATCTCATTAGGTCATAATGTTATTATGATTCTTATTGAAGTATACTACACTATTTGTGTTTCTATGTCTGTCATATAATATGCCAAGTGGTTGTTAAAATATAACTTGCTTCGAGAAATATGTTTTCAACTTAAAATTGAACCACTGCTTGCATATATGTGCTCACATTTTCATAAGAAATCAAAGCGGCTCAAATGTTTATGATAACACTGTAAGAATGATGGTTCTAGTTTACCTACTAAGAACCTTAGGTTCTCATTACCTGCTTGTATTTTTTTCTTTGCTGTAAACATTCCAGCACCTGAGTTGGAAATCAAGTGCGAGGCAGAGTACTGGGGCATTTATTGAGCAAGACTCGGACGCAAACCAGACCAAGAGACTGTTGAAGGCAGCTAACGACTAGTCGAAAGCAAGTTCTGTGTATTATGTTAGTCACTATTTCTTTTAAATTGCAATTATTTTATTCTCTATATATCAGAGACAACGAAATTTTATGAACTATTATTTAGTAATAAAGGATGCAGTTAAAGGGTCATGTATTATATTTTCCACATTTTAAAGATCTCTTAGCACAGTGACAACATCTTAATATAATGCCATGACTCAAGCATGGCTTGTATGATAGAGGTCGTTACAGGATACGTACATGCATTCACGTGTGCCTGATAGCTATATGGGTAGAATTTGTAATTATTCTCTAGTGCCTATGTATTTGCAATTTCTTAGCAAGTGTAACTGTTGTAATGAACATAAAAATTTGTGAATAAGAATTGAAATTTTTTTATACAAGCTTAGTTCTTTGAAAATTGCTATTTTCATATTTATAACGCCTATATTCTTTAGAAGTATTTCAAAGTGCAAATAAAAGAAAGGTTGTAGCAACCTCTAATTAGTTGTCATGACTTATGCGTAGTACTATAATTAACATGGTGTTATAGTAGACCTCGGCTAGAAAGCCAAGCAGCAATGGCAGCAAGTAGTGCAAGGTGTAACATCCCCATATAACGTGATAGGAAGTAATAACAACAAACTTTCGTTATTCATAATCTTGTCCCTAAACATTTTAGGAAATTATATTTAGGTCCCTATGGCAATAGAATTAGCAGAATAAGGTTTTAAACGAAGCAGAATCACGTAGCGAAAATGTAGAAACCTAAACCTCGGCCGATTGAGCAACGGAGGTATCCATATGTGAAATGACATGGGATGCCCCTAGACTTACCCATAATTACAAAAATACCATTAGCCATGAAAAACAGAAAACAAAAGGCCCTAAAATTTGCAAAACGTTTAATGTACATTGTTAATCGATTTACTCGATTTTATTGAGTTTGTAGAGTTAATTAAAAAGTTAATTAGAGGTTAACTAGAAATTGATTAGAGGTTAAAACTAGAGAAATTAGGACTAAGATAGAAACTTACAAAAAACCTCACAAAATTCTTCAAAACCGTTTTACCGATTTAAAGGAAATCAGTAAGATTACGGTATTTTAAACTGTTAGAACCAAACCAATAGAGTTTTAACTCACTAACCCTACTTTAAGTGGCTAAGAACTCAACCACTTAACCCCCCAAAGTGGCGCAAACAAGGCCACAAAACATGAGGAAAGTTGGCTGAAAATCAGCCTTGTATTCTTGGCCAATCAAATTTCAAGGAGCCAACCATTAAATCAGATTTTTTCCTTCTTTCTCCACCCAATTTTCGAGCTCCCTTTTCCAGTAGCCTTCCTCTCCTCTTTTCTTCATCCTCTTCATCTCCTTCTTCCACTTTCAGCCTCCCTTAAGCTTCTTGCATCCATATCCTTCACTAGAACTCAAGACTAACTAGTTGTTGCATCAAAATAAAGGTAGAGATTCAACTTGTTCTTGTCTTCTTGGGTATGGGGGGCTGATGGTGGCTCTATTTTCTCTATTCTTGATGTGATGATTGAATGAATATGATGATATTTAGCTGGTTTATTGGCTATTGATGATGTTAAAACCGAATAGGAAGTAAGAAAGGATGAGAATAGAAAGATGTGAGAAGGTGGAAAACCAAAACCCTTCGGTAGTCCGTACGTCGGAGTGTATGACTCTGCCTATAGCCAATTAAATTTGATGAAACCATTTTTAAGTGAAACTAGACATCCAGGGCTTTCCATACATATATCATATAAGGTCATTGGATTAGTATTGAGTGAGATATGAATTTTTGAAATTCGACCTAGGTTTTTGACTTTGACTCTGGGCAAACTGGGTTGTTCAAGGTAGAACTCGACCTATACTACCTGGAATTGAGTGAAACTAACTTTGTTAGAAAGCTAAAACATAGGAAAATTTCCCGTAAAAAATTTCAAAATTAGATAAGGTCCCATTTGTTCCCAGTTATCCAAGAAAGTTGCCCTATGTCCAAACCTATGAGACTAATTTTGTATGATTTGAATCAGTTTTCGATTTTTAGTGGATTTTTAATTTTAAGTGTGCAATTCTAGCTAGCTACTGGGCAGGCCGGGATAAAACCTAAATAAGTTAAGTTATACTTATCAAAATTAGATGGGACCAAAGAGGTTAGAAAATAGACACATAACACTTTAACATATCCAAAATTGAGTTCCAGAAGAGTTAAATAGAGATTATGGTAGGATTTACAAAAACCGGGTTGAATGCAAGTAGTGAGACAGAAAACCTGTTTTAATTGCAATACTTGTGCCTTGAGTTTGATGATTGAAACATGAATGAAATAAGTTGCATTATGAATGGAATGATGTGATTTCTTTCTTAAGTTGATATGTTGAATACTGGCACTATTCACGGGGAAGCGGACACGTTCCATTATGCTGCCGAATTTTCGGTAGAATTGTAAGGAGGTTATGAGTATTTATGTATTAAGAATATGTATGTGGAACTCATGTACGCAAGGATATGAATATATGGAATGTGGATCCCTTCACCTGGAGATAGTTGCACTTTGAATCCTTCCCTGTGAAGGCAATGTAAAACTATGAGATCCTTCTACATTGAAGGCAAGTGGTCAGCTGAGATCCCTCTATTCTTGAGGCACGTGACCAAGAGAGATCCCTTCAATTCAGAGGCACGTGGCCAAAATGAGATCCCTCCAAGACTAGAGGCACGTAAATCCCCTTGCAAGGGCAGTAAAGAATAAAGAGTAAAGCATATGCAAGCATCCCACTCACATAAGCATGGCATCGACCCAGCTAGTGTGAGTATAGGGGATACGACTTACATGAGGCATGGCATGACCCAGCTAGTGTAAGTGCCGAATGAAGATCCCATATTCCTAAGAAACGTGACATGGCGATCACGCTCTGATGGGGTATGACATGGTGATCATACTCTAGAATATGACATGATGATCCTACACCCTAAGGAATGTGACATGGCGATCACATTTCGATGGAGTATGACTTGACGATCATACTCTGGGACGTGGCAGGAAGAACATATTCCTAAGAAATGTGACATGGCGATCACATTTCGATGGAGTATGACATGGCGATCATACTCTGGAATATGTGTAACACGTAGAGGAAGATAAAGAAGAAGAAGCAAATTTTATGTATATGCATAAATTCAAGTACAAGTAAAGTTATGTGTAGTGTTATGTCTCCAGTGTATTGATGCTATTATATTTTATTATATTTCAGTTATGATTGATAAAATAATTCATTCCAAATGCCAAGTGTATGAGTAAAATAAACTTTGCTTCGGATAATATATTTTTGAACTATAAAATTAAATAGTTTGTATAGCATGTTCACCTTTTTCATAATAAATCGAAGCAAACTGGAGATGACAACGATGACAGTATGTATGGTAATTAGAGAATCCTACTGAGAATTTATAATTCTCACTTCTATTTCCGTGTTATCTCCAGATAGTCCAAGAAGTTCCGAAGACGGCTGAAGTTGCTGTTAGATAAGGTCCTACAGGGTGGTACTATGACTTAAGCATAGTACTGTACTTGGAAGGGTGTTACACAAGGCCATATCAGTAAGATCCATGCAGAGATTTCCCAGCTCCAAGCAAAGCTCAACTAGCTGTATCCTGAACTTTTGTTGTCACAGCTAATCTCAAGGTTGACTCCAAGAACAAACTGTAGCTGTACAACTAGGAAAAGGCATTGGATAGGGAGATCCACACTCGTGAGAAAAGAGAACTAATCCTACAATATGAGGTGCAAGTAGTGTGCAGGGCCTGGCTGAAATGGAACTATCCTGGGCAGATTGTAGGAGCTTGATAGCCTCAACCAAGAAAAAGGTTGCCAATGCTATTGTGGCTTTGGTGGCAACTTATATAATCACTACCTCAGTCTCCCTAGAATAGGCACAAGTCAAAACTTCGATTGCTGAGCCTACTCGTTTGCCCAAGCCTGCCCCTACTTTGTAAGAGACTAAAGGAGTTGAGAAGGAAGAGTAGCCTGAAGAGTCTAGCCATCCTATAACATCCCTAATTTTGTCTAATGCCAATTGTAACACCCTACCAATTTAATGTTATGATTAAGTCATAACACGAAATTAAGTAGATTGTGTTACCATATTGATACTCTGCTTACTTTTTATTTATCATAACACATCTCTTTTTTTTTTTTTTTTTGAACAGAAGAATCGGCGCTCTGTATATAATGAACGTGTTCAACATTGCAGAACATGACAAAGTTTAACAAAACACCACAAAAGATAAGAATAAGTAATATAACATCAACTGTATACGTGCATATATAGGTCGGAAGCCCACACTTCAGTTTATGTACAGATTCAAAACATGATACATGAGTGGGGCTGGTGTACCAAAAAGACATAAGGCCCGTGTCAGTAGAAACGATCCTATGGGGTCCTCAGAGGACATTTCAAACTAACTGATATACATGCGACTAAGTCTATGACCCAATGCTACACACCGCCAAAAGAGGGCCATGCTGTACAACGTCATCTGCGGCTGAGACCTACTCAGTCAGATAGCCATTGGCCATACCAAGCTCGACTGGAGAGTAGTCTGCACTAGGTCCCGAGGAGGAGGATGATGAGCCGTTGCCTCCGAAGGATCGCTCTCGGAACTGAGAGGAATGTCTAGAATCACCTACCGAGGAGACTCTGGTGCAGGACTAGCAGGAACTACAGATGCTGTGGGTGCTAGAGGTGCTGGAGGAGGGTGTGCTACATGTAACGGGATCACAAAGTATGAAGCAGTAGGGTCAAAAGCGGGGTGAAATAAATGAACAGCAAAATTCCTATTATTAAAAAGGTAAAGATGGAAATGGCAAGAACCAGCTATGTACAGTGAGTCCACTATGGGATCGTGGTGGAGCTGCAGGTCTGGAATCTCAATAAAAAGAGTGGTCGTCAAGTCCATCACCAGCATTTGAGAATGATGCGGAAATGCAAAATGAGGTGAGAATTTAAAGAAATTCTTAGTAAGGTTCGCGTATGGTGTTTAACTAACGTCACATTCATTCTCAGTTGCCTCGGTTTCTATTTAATTATAAAAACATGGGTTCAAACTGAACTATCCATATTTAATAAGTTTAGGAAAACGTCTGGTCCGAAGTAAGGTTCAGTTTTACTTAAGACAGCATAAGAAACAGAATAAACTATTAATTAGTGATACACAGAATAATGAGCAGAACAAACAAACATACAATAATAGATAAATATAACAGTCAATCTGTAAACAGAATATAATGACTATTAAATGCGACCATGCAAAATCTCATTCTTGAACTTATCTTCATAAACTTTTCCATTTCTTGGTCCCCTGGGAGTTCTTGGCCATTTAGATTCCTGGGTAATAGTCTGCTTTTCAAGATCGAGCTCGTTCCTATACAGGAATGCCGAGCTTGCTTTCCCCGACCTCCCCACTGATCTATTCCCCTTAACCTTAATCCGGGACTAGCCCAAGTATCAGGGAACTTTCATCATAACATAATCTTTAGGTTCATCATAACATAACCTTTATGACTTTCTTGAAAATGCACATGTATCTGAATATATATTATAACTCATGCATAGACTTTACCGAAATTTTCACGTGTCCGCTTTCCTATGAATAGTGCTAGTACTCAGAACACCAATTCCTCATAGAAGTCATAACATTTCATTCATAATTCAACATTACATTCATAGGAGCATTAGTTACATTTAAGACAGGGTAGCTGCCTTAGCACATTCATTCAACCCAGTTTTTGTAAATCAATCCAAAATTTCTATTTAACTCATCTGGACCTGAATTTTGGATATATTAGAGTGTTATGTGTCTATTTTCTAACCTCTTTGGTTCCATCTAATTTTGATAAATATAACTCAAGTTATTTAAGTTTTATGTCAGCTTGCCCTGTAGCTGGCCAGAATTATGCACTCAAAAGTAAAAATCCACTAAAAATCGAAAACTAGTTTAAATCATATGAAATTAGTCTCATATTAAAGCTAACAGGACAAAATTCATTTGCAAAAATTTTCATTCCATTTGCCTTAGTAGGGCTCGAGGCCCCGAAATTTGACCTTCCTGAACTGTCCTATTTTGGCCCGGTTTGGATATAGGGCAACTTTCTTGAACCACTGGGAGTAAACGAGACCTTATCTAACTCTAAAATTTTTATGGGATATTCGCATATGTGTAAGCTTTCTAAAAAAGTTAGTTTTCAATTCCAAGTAGTATAGGGCAAGTTCTGCCCTGAACAACCTAGTCTGACCAGAATCAAACTCAAAAACCTAGGTCAAAATTCCAAAATTCATATCTCTCTCAATACTAATCCAATGCCTTATATATATATGTATGGAAAGCCCTGAATGTCTAATTTCATATAAAAATGGTTCCATTAAATTTAAATGGTGGTAGGCGGAGCCATACACTCCGCTGTACAGACTGCCGAGGGATTTTGGGTTTCCAGCTTCTCACATCTTCCTACTTTCACCTTTTCTTACTTCCTAACCAATTTTAACATCAACAACAGCCAACAAACCAGCCAAATATCATCACATTCATTCAATCATCACATCAAGAATTGAGAAAATAGAGCCACCATCAGCCACCCACAACCAAAATAACAAGAACAAAATTGAACCCCTACCTCTTTGTATGTGATTTTGCTAGATTTTGGAGTTTGGATTAATAAAACCTTGTTGAGCTTGAAGGTTTGATGGAGTTGGGTGAGTGAAGAAGAGAAGAAGAAGGCTGAAGCAAGGGGAGAAGGTGGCACAAATTTGGTTGAAGGGAAAAGAAAGGAATATGTTAGTAAAGCTTTGAGGAGGTAGGTGAAAACTTGCAATTTGATTAGTTGAAAACATAAGGCTGAATTTCAACCAACTCCCTTCATTCTTATGGCCTCCTTTGCACCACTATTGTAGCTTAAGTGGCTGAGTTTTCAACCACTTGATATAGGGTTATTGAGTATAAAATCTTATTGGTTCGGTTCTGACAATTTAAAATACCGTAATCTTACCGATTTCCTTTAAATCGGTAAATTGGTTTAAGAAAATTTTTGTGAAATATTCTATACTTTTAACCTAATTACCTCATATCTAAACTCAATTAATTGCTAATCAATTGATCCTAAATAAATATTTAGTTGAATTTTAATTAAATTCAACTATTTGATAAAAACCAAATAATTAGGCGAAAAACGATAAGAAATTTCCGGTGGATGTTACACCAATTAGCTTAGTGTCCCTGGCTAATTAGAGAGGTTAGTGTTTAACTGAGGGCTAATTAGCTAATCGCGATGAGCAAGAGTTTAGTAAATTAAGTAAAGTCAACAATAGAATCATAACGCACTAAACGTTTTAATTAAAGCCTAATTATTTGAACCTCATTAATTCATAACTTAGAAACATAATTAAGCTAATATAATCTTATTAATTAAGTACATGACAAATGTTTTACCTTAATCAATTGTGATAAATTAATCCTTACACTGTAAATACATAATTAGTAAGAAGAATTCTTTTTGGAAGAAAATGTCTCAAAAGTGTAATTAACCGAAATTGACTAAAGAACAATTAAACTAATTAACTTAATTAACAACTTAGATAATTCTAATAGCTTGGAAAATTCAAAAATCTCCCCTTGATCATGGTTTAAAATTTCGGCCAAAGAAGAGCAAGATCCAACCATCTGTTGCTTCCTAATCTTGCACCATTAGATCAAGCCTATTTTGGCAATATTCCCTAGCCAAGCCTAACCTAAAGAAGAGCTAGTCTTCACTAGAGTCTTGTCACATGAGCTAGGTAGACTCAAGTTAATCAACTCTCAAGAGTAAGTAGACCTTGCCTTTGCTCACTTGAGAAAACACAAAATGGTCCATAGTATGCACTAAGACTCAAAGAAAACATAACCAACCATTTTACCCAAAGGTTCCTAGCCTTCTTGCTTGTAAAATAAGCAAAACTCACCTACTCCTTGTAACACCTTACCAGATAAAATACTATGCTTAAATCATAATATATTACCTGATAAGTTATTACGTTCGACTAGCTGATAAAATTTTTTTTTTTGTTCCATTATTAATTAATCGTGTACCAGAAGTAAAGTAACATAAATAAAAATGCGAAATACACAAAAATACTAGAAAATGCATCATATATATATAAACATTTGTTTTTTTTTTTTCCTTCAAAGTTGTCAAAAGTTATATAAGACAGTACAAGGTAGTAAAACAATGAGGTCGTTAACATAAAATAAATCGGCCTGTTTATCTGAACAACCCCCTCACTGGTCCCCACGGGACATTACATGTACACTGCTAACTCTTATCCCTATACTCATGACCCAAGCTGCCAAAAGAGGGTCATCTTGTACATCTACTGCTGCCATGGCGAGTACTCCAACTAGATGGATTTCGAAGAAAGGAATCCATTCGCCATGCCTGCATCCGCTGGAGTGTAGTCCACGCTCGGAGCAGAGGACGAGGAAGATGAACTCTCTACCTCAGATGGATCCTCCTCAGACATCATGACTAAGGGTATCTGCTGTGCTGGTGAGGTTGGCGGAGCCATAGGAGTTGCCTCTGCTGCCGCCCCCGCGTGTGGAGGTGGAAAGGGATGGGCCATATATAGCGGGATAGCAATATAAGGTGCAGCGGGGTCGAAGAGTGGATGAGCAAGAGGAACAGCAAAATCTCTACGAAAGAAGAAGTAAAAGCGAAACTGACATCTACCAAATATATATATACAGTCTAGAAACGAGTCCAGGTGGATGTAGAGCTCGGGAAACTCAATGAATAGGACGCCAGTGGCCCGTTCTCCATGATCTGAGAATGACGCGGAAACATATAGTAGGGTGAGGAATAAAGATTTCTCAATACGGATCCTAGGTTTATATACATATCTGCCATCGCTGTCATTCTCAGTTGTTTCAGGTTTTGGTTAATTACAAGAAAATGTTACCTCAATAGGATATCCTACTAGATTAGTTATAGAAATCATAGTCCGAAACATAGCTTAGTTTTACTTAATGAAATAAAAGAAATAAACTGAGAAATAATTAACCAGACCTATGTTATTGATATAGTTAAGTGACAACCATAAAGTGAACAATAATAAATATATGCATATGTATAACATCCAATGGTGCAACTAACTCAATACATGATAACAGAAACTATGGATATGCATAAGAAATAATGCACTTGATCTTAATTCATATTTTCCATACTTAGTCCCCTAAGAGTATATTGGCCATAAAACTCCTGGGTAATAGTCCGCTTTTCAGGATCGAACTCGTTCCTATACAGGATCGCCAGGTTTACTTTCCCCGACTTCCCCACTGATCTATTCCCCTTAACTTGTTTAGGGGCTGGCCCAAGTCTTATGGAAATCCTTCCTCATTCATATAAGGGTAGCTTCACTTGTTTAATACTTTGACCAATGCATGTATAACTCATAAATTCATATTAATTGCAATTCCTGCTGAAATCTTGGCAGTATAACGGATCATATCCGCTTTCCCATGAATAGTGCTAGACAATGAGGAAATTTTAATCAAATAGCAATTCCAATATAGAATATCATTTTCATACCAAGAATATAACAATATCAATAGGTACAAGTTTAAAAATCTTAAGTCTTAATCTATCTTGCAAGTTTTTAATTTCTATTGATGTTCCCAAGTTCGACTACCAAGAGTAACTGGGGTCCGAGTTCCAATTTAATACAATTTCCGACCTCCGGGTTATGTTCGATGTTTCGAGATTATATATAATTTCCGACTTTTGGGGTTATATTCGATAGTCCGAGATTATATAAAATTTCCAACTTCCGGGGTTATATTCGATCCCCGACCTTATTCTACCATCGTTCTTCTAAGACTTTTATGAGTTTCCTAAATTCCATATTTCTATCATTAACTATATCCGATCTAGTTTCCTATACACTAAGTTCCGAGTTCAACATCAGTATATCCGATTTTAGCTTTCTGTCTACTAAGTTTCCGAGTTCAACTTCAAGTACACCCGACCTAGGTCTTTGTCTGCTAAGTTCTGAGGTCAACCTGAAGTATAACTGACCTAGCTCTCTGTCTACTAGATTTTCGAGTTCAACCTCAAGTATACCTGACCTAGCTCTTTGTCTACTAAGTTTCGAGGTCAACCTAAAGTATAACTGACCTAGCTCTCTATCTGCTAGATTTTCGAGTTCAACCTCAAGTTATTTGTATTTCATCCCAGACCGCCCTACTTCTAGCCAAAATTGCACTCTTATAAGAGAAAATTCACCGAAAATAGAAACTAGGTGGAATCATGCAAAATTTATATCCATGTAAAGCTAACAGAATAAACTTTCAAATGAAGCAAGTTTCATATCATTTGAGTATAATTCGAGATATAAGCTCTAAAACTTGACCCTACTGGACTACCCTATTCTAGCCCAGATTGGACATAGGGCAACTTTCTCGACTCATTGGGAACAAACGAGACCTTATCTAATTCAAAAATTTTTATGGGATATTCTCCTATGTGTTAGCTTTCAAACAACGTTGGAATCATTCAATTTGGAGTTGTGTAGGGTGAGTTACACCCTTCTCAACTCACACTGCCCAGATGAAGGTCCTGATTTCTATGTCAAACTTCAAAAATTCATAACTACCTCTACACTGATCCAATGGCCTTATATTATATATGTATGGAAAGCCCTAAATGTCTAGTTTTATATAAAAATAGATGCATGGACATTAAATGGCTGTAGGGAAAGCTGTACACTCTGCCGTACGGACCGCCAAGGAAAACCCTAATAGCTTCCTAAATTGTTTTCCATTCTTCAAGCTATTTGCTATCAAATTCAATTTTAATCACAACATACATGCAAAATTAATCATAAACCATCATCATCACCCTACATAACATCAATATCACAGATTATACATGACCACCATGCAGCCCCAAATCAAAGAAAGTAAGAAAAGAAGTAGGATTTCCTACCTTGTCTAGTTGAATTTGAGTTGATTTAGTGTCTTTGATGGAAACAACTTTTGATGAGACTTCAAGAAGGGATGAGGATTGTAACATCCAAAAAATTTTATCGTTAACAACCAAGTTGTTCGGTTTTTATCGAATAAGTGGGTTTAATCAGAATTCGATTAAACATTTAATTAAAGCCAATTAAGTGTGATTTAAAAAGATTAGGCTTAATGGAATTAGATTAGGAGCATAGGAAACCCCACAGAAAATTTTCAAACCGGTTTCCTGATTTAAGAGAAATCGGTAAGATTTCGGTATTTTAAATTGTCGAAACTAGACCAATAGAAATTTTTCTATGAGTGGCCTAGGATCAATGGCTAAGATTTAGCCAAACTACCCCCTCATGTGGTGCCTTGATCAGCCATTGAGGGAGGGAAGCTAAGTAAAATTTGATAATGAAGTGAAATCCATCAATCATCATGCATCTTATTTCTAAAAATCTCCATCTTTCTTTCTCTTTTGTAAAAGTCGGCCACCCTACTTGCTGAAACTCCTCTCATTTCTCTTCTCCTCACTCTTATCTTCACTCCATTTCCATCCTTTCTTCAAGTCTCATCACAAGTTGCTTCCATCAAAGACACTAAATTAACACAAATTCAACTAGACAAGGTAGGAAATCCTACTTCTCTTCTTACTTTCTCTGATTTGGGGCTACATGGTGGTCATGTATAATTTGAGATATTGATTTTATGTAGAGTGATGATGATGGTTTATGACTAATTTTTCATGTATGTTGTGATTAAAATTGGAATTGATAGCAAATAGCTTGAAGAATAGAAAACAATTTAAGAAGCTATTAGGGTTTTTCTCAGCGGTCCATATGGCGGAGTGTACGGTTCTGCCTACAGCCATTTAAATTTTATGAATATATTTTTACATAAAACTAGACATTCAGGGCTTTCCATACATATAAAATATAAGGCCATTGGATTAGTATAGAATTAGTTATGAATTTTTGAAGTTTGACCTAGAAATTTGGGTTCTTATCTGGGTAGTATGAGTTGAGAAGGGTATAACTCACCCTACACAACTCCAAATTGAGTGAAACTAAAGTTTTTTGAAACCTAACTTGTAAGAGAAAATCCCATAAAAATTTCAGAATCAGATTCATGATCATTTGTTCCCAGCACATCAATGAAGTTGGCTTAGGTTTAAACCGGTCTGGAGCAGGGTAGTCCAGTAAGGTCAAGTTTTAGGACTCATAACTCAGAATATACTCATGTAAATGATATGAAACTTATTTCATTTGAAATTTTGTTCTGTTATCTTTAATTTGACATAAATTTTGTATGATTTCACTTAGATTTCTATTTTTAGTGAATTTTTAATTATAAGAACCCAATTCTGGCTAAGAATAGGGCAGTCCAAAGTAAGATGCTTATATCTTGAGTTATGTAAATCAAAATGAGATGGGACCAAGAGGGTTGGAAACTAGACACATAAGGCTATGACATATCCAAAAATCATATCTAAATGACTTGAATTGGACTAAGAGTGGAGTATAACAATCTCGGACAGAACAGGGAAGAATAAACCGAAAACCCTATTGATGTATGAATTGAAATTGATGAATGATGCTATGAATGTACATATATATATTTGCTGGTTCATGTTGAATTGCAAGTTTGTACAAATGTACTGGTTTTCTGGCACTATTCACGAGGAAGCGGACTCGATCCGTTATGCTACCGAAATTTCGGCAAGAAATTTATATGTTGTGTACAATTACAAAGGCATGGATACATGATATTTGAAAGAATAAAGTTAGTTGTGCATGAGATTCATGAATATTGCAAATGATTCCATATTACTTGGGCCAGCCCCTAAACAAATTTAAGGGGAATAGATCAGTGGGAAGGTCGGGGAAAGTAAACCCGGCAATCCTGTATAGGAATGAGCTCGGTCCTGAAAAGCGGACTATTACCCAGGAGTATATGGCCAATAACTCCCAAGGGACCAAGGATGGAAATAAGTCTTAAGAGGCAAAAGCCTTCAAGGATAAGATGCATTTTTCATTTGCACATCAATATGTATAGTATGATACTCTTTCACTGACTGTCCTAGTTATCTGTTTAATGTTCTTGATATACTACTGTTTCCTTATAGTTACTGTTTTAATTGCATTAGCATATCTGTTAACTAAAATTGAGTTTGTTTCGGTGTATGTTTTACAAATAAGTGTTTAAGTTAAATATTACTATTGTGTCGTACTATTTTAAATTATGAAAAAATCAAAATAACTGGGAATGATAGCGATGACAGATACGTAGAAACTAGGAATTCCTACTGAGAAATTTTATTTCTCACTCTACTGTATATTTCCGCGTCATTCTCAGACCATGGAGAATGCAACAACCGGAGTTCTATTCATTGAGTTCCCCGAGATCCATATCCACCTCGACCCGTTCTTGGACTTTGTGTACATATCCGGTAGATACCAGTTTCGCCTTTACTTTTTCTTTCAGAGAGATTTTGCTGTACCGCTTATGCATCCGCTTTTTCACCCTGCTGTCCCTTATATTGCTATTCCCCTCTACATGGCCCATCCATTTCCACCTCCACCAATAGCAGCACCAGCAGCAGCTCCAGCTCCCATGGCTCCTCCTGCCTCACCATCGCAGCAGATGCCCTCAGTCTCGATGTTTAAGGAGGATCTGTCTGAGGCGGCGAGTTTCTCTTCCTCATCCTCTGCTCCAAACATGGGCCACCCTCCTGCGAATGCTAGCATGGCGAACAGATTTCTTTCTTCAGATTCCGTTTAGATAGTGGTCATGCTGTAGTGGTAGTAGATGTACAGAAAGGCCTTCTTTTGGCAGTCTGGGTCATGGGTAGATGAGCAGAAATTAGGAGGTGTACATGAAATGTCCCATAGGGACCATTTAGGGTACTGTTCATAGGGAGCGACCGTTTTATTTTGTGTTAGCGGCCTCATTTTTTTTACCCTGTATCGTTTGACAAACTTTGAAAATAGACGACTATGTATATATTTATGATGTATTTTGCAGTAGTTCTGTCTATATTGCATTTTATTTATGTTATGTTACTTCCGGTATAACGATTAATTAGTATTTATTCCGCCGTTAAGCAGAAACTTGTGTTATGCGAATAATCATCTTTATGTGGGTAATTAATAATGAGACGGAAAACAGAATTTAATTAGCTCACTATACGTAATCACTTATCAGATAATTTATTATGACTTAAGCATAGTACTTGTCTGGCAAGGTGTTACATTTTTGGTATCAAAGCAATACATCCTAATATAGACCTGAGGATTGGACTGACTATGCTTTGCATATGCTCTGTATTTCCTAGATATTATTATGCACTGAGTCTTGTCCATATGGATAGGATGCACGTGAGGGAGTTTGCCTAACCGTATGCTATTATTTCTAGCACACCGAACTTCGTATTGAGCCTGATCAACTCAATTACTCTTGTTTTGTGTGTTCAGAACTTGATGGCTTCTGGAAGGTGAGGTAGGCTGCGAACATCCCCAGCCCAAGAGGAATCTACGGAGTTCCTGCACACAATGCGAGAGATGGCGCACACTATGCATGAGCAGGTAGCTGCGGCAACTCAAATGATGGGCTAATTAGGAAGGCAGTCAGAGGTAGATCATGGAGGGAATCATAATGGCCCTGGAGTGGATCTGGAATACCTCAAATTTGCTGAGTTCTGGAAGGCCAACCCACCCAGCTTCAGGGGAGCCTTTAACCCAGATAAGGCAGATGAGTGGGTTAAGGCTATGAAAAAGATTTTCTCCATATTAGAGTGCACAGACCATCAGAAGGTGACTTTTGCCACCTATATGCTAGAAGCAGATGCAGAATTTTGGTGGGATGGTGCACGACGACTATTAGAGGGATCCCAGATGGATATTACTTGGGACGTATTCAGAGATGCGTTCTACTAGAAGTACTGATAAGCAATATTTTGACACATTGATTAACCCTCATATTTAGTTTATTGAACCTCTTTTGTGCTTAATTGAATAATATTGGACACATTTTATAAGTTTGGACTCTAATTGGGCTCAATTGTATTTTTGAGCACTATTGTTAATTTATACTATTTTTGTATTATGGCTATATCTTGAGTTGTAGATATCTAAACATTACAAATTTTATATTGTAGGTAAACTGAGAGAAAGATCTACAACTTTGATGAAGAAGTCAAAAACTAATTCAGATGTCTAGTGAGTTGAATTGGGCCACAAGTCAGAACAGGGCTTTTACACTAGAACCTAATCAGTGTGCACTAATTGGGCCATAACGTGAGTTGTAGACATTGGATTGAGGTGAAACTGGTGCCATTTGAAAGCTAAGATATAAAGCTTTCATATGAAGAGTACTCTCCAAAATAATGACATCTTGATAGACTTATTGGCTGTTGAATTTGACTAACACGGATAGAGATACAACCTAGACATGCTATAAAGATTGGCCCATAACTCTCTCATTTTAAGTCCAAATTAAGCAAATTGGGTGTCCACTTAAAGCTAAGAGGCAAAGGATTAAGTTGGGCTCAAGGGTACTTTTGAATTTTGACATTTGAGGTCTGATAAGAAGAGAGAAAACCAAAACGCGAAGAGGACTCATCTCCAACATTTTTTCATTTTTTCTTTCTTCTCTTCTCCTCTCTTATTCTTTTCTTTTTCTTTTCCTTTCATTTTGTAAGATACTTGTTTTGGGTTCTATTTTGTAACCTTCATTGCTATGGAGGAGTAGGATTTCAAGCTAGTTCAAGGAGACTCCAAGGGCATTATGGTTGTAATCTTAAAATCCTATGCTTGAATTTCAATTATGTTTGTTTTCTTGATTCTTTGCCCTCTTTTATTTGTAAATTTGCATTGAATGGTATTGATATGTGAGTTTATGAATGAGGAATTAGTTGGGTGATTGCTAATTGGTCAATTGGTATGAACTTGATTAGTTAAAGAATTAGGAATTGGGTTTGGGTTCAAACCTAGGCCAATACAATTAGGGCTAGAAATCAACATAGGTTAATTAGAGTTGAGGTCTCAATTATCTAATCAGTTATATGTTGGTTGAATTCCTAGAGTTCTCTAGGTAGAATTGTGGGGTTGTTAGTAGAGGTCTCTCTAATAGCTCAAATTAGTCGCACTCCATGTGTTTGATATATTGTGCGTTAATGATTGATTCACCTTATGCCTTAGGAACTTTTTGAACTAGTGTTTTTATTTTCATCTAATTTTCTTTTATAGCTTATTGACTGTATATTTGCACATACCCCCTTGTTACTTAACTAGATAGCAAGAACATCCTTGTGAGACGACCTTGGTTGCACTATACTTCAAATTTAGTGTAATTAAGTATTTTAAAATTGTAATTTGGAGCAGGCTGCGACACTTGTTGCCAAATTTTGGGGTCGTTGCCTGGGATGTTGATGCTATTTAGTTTGTAAATATATGTGTTTACTTGCTTTTGTTTGAGTTTTGCATGTTTTGGTCATTTTTGGTGTTTTTAGGCTAATTTTGGGTGCTATCCTGTACTATTTGTGCTCAGATCACCTTGAAACTTTTTAGTCCAAAGGTTTTCAACATTCTAAGCAAGACTTACTGCATAGCAGTAAGCCCTACCCTATTTTGGCCAAATTCCACTTTTTTGAATTTTTAATAATTTTTATTGCATTTTTGGATTTCAATTAGGTGCAGTTTTATTTGTGTGGTGTTCAAAAAAGAAATTAAAAAAAATCGTTTCCTGCTGTTTTTACATTTTATAAGTCATTTTTGCTTATTTTTAATTTTGGGTGTTCATCTTAGTGTAATATCATTTTGTACATAGTTTTTTTTGTTTGTTTCTTAGTTTCTTTTTGCATTTTTGTTTTCATTACTTTCACTCTGTCCATCATATTTACTAAAATACCTCCTAGCTCCCAAACATATGGTACTTGGAATGTTGCAGGACTTGGAGTAATTGATGGCGGTTATTACCAAAGAGTGGAGTGCCGGTTAGATGAATTGGCATATTGGTTAGAGCAGTTGGCTAGGAAGTAGCCCATCCAGCAGCAACAGCAGAGATGTAATTCTTACTCATACCCATGTCATGTTGGGTGGAATAATAATCTCAACCTGGATTATGACAATGCACCCATGCTACCAACTCAGTATCACCAGCAACAATTCCAATCATTGTCGCCTATGCTTAAGCAGAACATACAACCACTCCAGCAGTCATATCATCAGCCACAGTTTCAGCCACCACTAATGATGCAGCAGTCAGAGAATCCAGTGGCAACTCCATTTGAGCCCTCTTTGCAAGACTTAATAAAGCAATTAGAGGACAGTAGCCTTCAATGGCAACAAAGGAATGATACAACCATTCAAGACTTGCAAACACAATTGAGCCAGTTAACTTCTATATTGAGCAAATTGCAAGCTCATGATGGGAATATGCCAGATGTGCAATCACATGAGCTAGCTGAGGGGATTGGTGAGAGTCAAGATGTAGCTGGGCCACTAGATGAGATACCACAGGAGACATTGGTTGAGGAGATATCTCATGATCTTGTTGGTGCTGAGGAAATGAACATGTCTACATGCATGGATATTTCCACTTCTTTAGAAGACCCAATGAGTCATCTCTCAGCAGAATTCCCTGAGCTAACTATTGTTGACATTTTTCCTGGATTCACATGTGTTGACTGTGAGGGTGAGTATATCTGCCTTGTATGTGCAGAGATTGAGGCATGTCTGAGGGGAGATCCTCTAATGCTAGAAAATGGTAAAGTTGTAGCTAATATTCAAAAAGTTGAGCTATTAGAGGAACAAGTTAAAGAAACCACCCAGCCTCTCCCCTCCACTGTCCTTCTACCTGCAACTGAGACATACTCAAGTGGTTTAGAGTATGCACCTACAACTTTCTTGGGGCAATTTGAATATGCCAACTTGGAGAATGATGCCCAACTCCAAACCATTTGTGACATGACAACTGGCTTACTTCATCTGGATGCTCGAAGGTGGTTGGATTATGCCTACATGAAAAACAAATCTTGCCCCCGAGCTGCTTGTTTCATCATTATAGAGGTGCTACCTGGGGGGATGCTAAGGCCATTAACACTGATCTAGCAAAGCATCAATAGCAAGGATGGCAATGAATTCAAGATCACCTCATGGGATCCTGGAGGAGGCAAAAGATGCAAACCTTGGTGGGGATTCCTGGACCAGTTCAAGCATAAGCCACCATGAGGGAGTTCTCACCACTTTTTACCTTTTTAAATTTGTCTTGCATTTTTAATTATTTGTCTTGAATTTTAATTTTAGAATAAAATATGATTAGTATTAGTTTTCATATGCTAGTTATGTTGTTTAGTTGGATGTTCCCCTATGGTGATTCTTTAGTTGTTAGCTTTAGGCAGTAGACATTCATGGCTTGAGGCTTCAACATGCTTGACTTTTCATCTCATTCTTTATGTTTTGCATACTTGGTAGCTTGATCTTCAATTGCTTGGATTGAGTATGTTGGACATGACCCATGTGAGCTTTTGAGCCATATTTGGATGGCTATGTTACATGCCATTCTTTTCTTTCTTGTGTGTTTTGTTCCCTCATAGGATTTGTCACTCTAGAATTTGCTTTGATTCTTTTTTAGGCTACACTATTCATTTGCATACATGAATATGATTAAGGCATTCATTTTGTGATTAGCCACTTAACCAAATAGCCACCCTTGTATTTTTACCCTTGCTTAGCCCCTTTGAGCCTTTTTACCTATTCTTTGTTTTTAGCATATTACAAGCCTAAAGCGAAAAACCATGATTTTACCTAGCCTTAGGGATTAGGAAACCATTGGTTACCATTAGCAATGTGCATTCACATAAGTGTGGAGGTTTGCATAAGGACATACAAGACTTTAAGTGTGGGGGTGCAAAGTGGTGAAAAGAGAAAAAGGAAATAAATGAAAAGATTAAAAAAAAAAAGGAAGAAAAAGAAGCAAAGAAAATGTAAAAAAGAAAAGCAAATAAAAAAAGAAAAAGTCAATAAATTAGGGCAATTTTGATAAAAAAAGAAAGTAAAGAAGTGGGATAAAAAAGAGTTGTTTGTTGCATTCTTAGATTTGAGGACGGCCCTCACATTTGTGACCTCATGTCTTTGCCAATGTTCTTCTATTCTCTTTGATTTTTACCTTGCATATCTTTACTATTTCCTTACCCTTACCTTAGCCTCATTACAACCTTGAAGAAAGTCCTCTTGATTTGTGTGTGCATGTGTTTGAGTGGTGGAAAATTAGATGATAAGCAAGCTTATGGCAGTGCTTTTCCTTTTAACGTGATTTGAGTGGTATAATTGAGCCTTAAACACTTGAGAGTAAGAGTGCTAAACACATTATCTTGTGAGATCCTCCATGCTTGATCGATACTTTTTGGAGTGATTTTTGCCTTGCTTGCACCTTTGTAGAGATGTATCTTGATTGTTGAATTTCTTGATGCCTTGGATGTGCTTTTTGCCCATATGCTAGACACTCTTGAGGATCCATTGGGAATTTGTATTTCATAGTATTTGGTCATTTTTTGTTTTTAGGACTTTTGTGTTTGTTTTAGATTCTGATGTTTCATTTTCGGCACCCTTGAGTATATTTTGGATTTTGCATGAGGACATGCAAAAAGCTAAGTGTGGGGGAATTTGATAAGCAATATTTTGATACATTGATTAACCCTCATATTTAGTTTATTGAACCTCTTTTGTGCTTAATTGAATAATATTGGATACATTTTATAAGTTTGGACTCTAATTGGGCTCAATTGTATTTTTCAGCATTATTGTGAATTTATACTATTTTTGTATTATGGCTGTATCTTGAGTTGTAGATATCTAAACATTACAAATTTTATATTGTAAGGAAGTTGCAAGAAAGATCTACAACTTTGATGAAGAAGTCAAAAACTAATTCAGATGTCTAGTGGGTCGAATTGGGCCACGAAGTCAGAACAGGGCTTTTATGTAACATCCCCAATTTCCAAGTTCTGACTTCACCTTTAAGTTTGATCCCCGAGTTCCGAGTTCGTCATGCACAGTTTCCGACTTCATGTCCTGTACGACTTCCGACTTAGTCTCATTTGGAATGTTCCGGACTTCCGACTTCGTCTTCCGACTTCAGGTTCTGGGTTCGAGCTAAATGGGTGACTTCCGAGTTCCAATATCCGACTTCGAGTTAAAGTATACTGGGACATGATTTCCGATCTCCAAACTTATGTCCAAGTCTTAATGAGATTATTCCCGATTTTCGCATTCGTGTTCAACTTTCAGCATAATTCCCGACTTCCGACTTAACCTTCAAGTACAAACAACACGGACGTAATTACCGATATCCGACTTCATGTTTCAAAGAAATGTTCCCGATTTCCGGTATCATGATGTAGCCTCCAGTGCCAACCGAGGCACCCGAGTTCCGACCTCATACCTCATGCTTTCCGACCTCAGAAGTAAGAGTGTAACACAATGGTTACAAGTACCGAACTCCGAGTTTAATGTAACGAGCTCGACCTTAGAGTCGAACTCAATTGGGATGGACCCGAGTTCGGATCTTTGAGCTGAATTCCAGTCACACACGAGTTCCGATTTCCGAGATTATTCCCAACAGCCTTCCATTTCTGTTGGCGTTCCCGAGTTCAAATGAGGAGTTCCGGGATTATATGATTGCGAGCTGTATGACTTCCGACGTCCGACTTTACTTCCAAGTTTCGAATAAACGGATAAGATTTCCTCAAGTCACAAACAAGAGGTAACGAGTTCTGAGATCCGGCTTCAGCTTCGAGCTCAAGTCCAATTGCACGAGTTCCGACTTCAAGCATGTTAGAGACGAGTTCCGAGTTAAGATAGAGTGGAAGCGAGTCTCACTTTGGGGGACGACGTAGAGAGCAATTTAGCCACAAAAGTGAGAGACATGGCCGAACTTCAACCACAAAAATCCAACCAATCAACACCACAACTTTCATGTATTTAAATCAGACTCTCCTCTCCATTTTGGTCTAATTTACGTTCCCCTTCTCCTTGCTCCAGCCTTCTTTTTCTTCCCTTCCTCTCTCAATCCAACTCTATCAAATCTCCAAGCTTGGTCAAGGTTCCATCAATCCCAAACTCAAATTCAGCAAGATCACACTCTAAAGAGATAGGATTCAATCTCCAATCTTAATTTCTCTAAATTGAGGATGCATGAAAGATTACTCTTCTATATATATTTGATGATATATTGGATGTATATGATGAATTATGACTGGATTAATATGAAATATTGAGTTGGAATTAAGGTTAGAAGAAGAAAACTAGGAGAAGTGAAAGTTTGGAATGCTGTCTAGTTGAGGAATTCCACGGCAGTCCGTACGACGGAGTGTACGCCTCCATCTACAATAGGTAAAATCCCATGGAAATATTTTTAGATGAAAGTAGACATTCAGGGCTTTCTATAGATATATCATATAAGGTTATTGGATTAGTATTGAGAGAGATATGAATTTTTGAAGTTTGACCTAGGAATCAGGACTTTCATCCCGGCGGGGTGACTTGAGGAGGGTATAACTCGCCCTATGCGACTCCAAATTGAGTGAAACCAACTTTGTTAGAAAACTTACACATAGGGGAATATTCCAATATGAAATTCCGAGTTTGTTATGGTCCAAATTATCCCCCAGTGATTCGAGGAAGTTACCCTATGTCCAAATCGAGCCAAAATAGAGTAGTTCAGAAAGGTCGAGTTTCAGGACTTATAACTCGAGCTATACTAAAGCAAATGGAATGAGACTTGTGGCAAATGAAAGTTTGTCCTATTAGCTTCAATATGAGGCCAATTTCGTATGATTTGAGCTTATTTTCGATTTTTAATGAATTTATACTTCTAGGAGTGCAATTCGGGCCAATGACTGAATAGGCTAAGGCAAAAGTTAAATATCTTGAGTTATATAGATCAAAATGACATGGGACCAAAGAGGTTAGAAAGTAGACATATAGAACTATGACACCTCCAAAATTCAGGTTTAAATGAGTTAAATAGAGGTAAAGGTGGATCATATGAAATTCGGACAGAGCTGAAAAGATTGGCAAAGGTGACCCAATTGATGATTTCATAAGTGTTAGTGAAACATATAAGGTTTGAGTTGAGGATTGCTAGCTCGACATTGATATTTATGTGTTAAATTGATTATGTTGCTATGACTAGTTTGTCTGTGAGAACTGGCACTATTCATAGGGAAACGGATCTGATCTGTTATGCTGCCGAATTTACGGTAGAAATCTATGAGACTATGAATGTTTATGTGTAAGGATGAATCTAAGTGTGAATATGTATATGGAAACTCTATATTCAAGAATGACATAAGTATGATATGAGGTATATGAAGGTAAATGATGTCGTATATGTATGAGTGCCAGTAGAATGGTAAAGAGGCTACGGGCCTTTATATGTCATGGATATGTATGTGAAGATCATCTGTGCAATGAAATATGAACATAAATGAAGTATATGTACGAACACACTTAGTATGACTATGCTTGAATGTGCATGAGAATAAAAGAATGCGAATATATTGAATGTGAGTCCCTTCCCTTGGAGGCAGTTATTTGAGGTCCCTCCCTATGAAGACAGATGAATGATAAAGACATGAGTATATTAAATGTGAATCCCCTAGTGGGTGGGTCGGTGTGACAATAGTCACGGGTGGAGCTGACAAGCTCACTCCAAGGCCAGGCTACCCAAGGGCAGTAAAGACTAAAGACTAAGGCATATTCAAGTACCCCGCTCACATGAGGCATGGCATCGACCCAGCTAGTGTGAGCATCGGGGCTAGAACTTACATGAGGCATGGCATGACCCAGCTAGTGTAAGTACCAAATGAAGATCCCATATTCCTAAAGAACGTGACATGGCGATCACGCTCTGATGGGATATGACATGGCGATGATACTCTGGAATATGGCATGTAAGGATATGATGATGAGTCTATATTCCTGAGGAACGTCACATGGCGATCACGCTCTGACGGGGTATGACATGGCGATCATACTCTGGAATATAGCATGACGATCCCACACCCTAAGGAATGTGACATGGCGATCACATTCTGATGGAGTATGACATGGCGATCATACTCTGGGACGTGGCAGGAAGAACATATTCCTACAGAATGTGACATGGCGATCACATTCTGATGGGGTATGACATGGCAATCATACTCTGGAATATGTAAAAAGTAAAGGAAGATAAAGAAAGAAAAGTAAATTCCATGTATCAGTATAAATTCAAGTTCCAGTAAAGTATATGTAGAAGTTATGTCTCTAGTACACTGATGCTATCGTATTTTATTGTATTTCAGTTATCATTCCTAATATAATTCTTGAATTGATTTTTAGGGGTTCTCCCAAATGCCAAATGTATGATTAAAATGAGCTTTGCTTCAGACATTATATTTTCAACCTTTAAAATTAAATGGTTTATAAAGCATGGTCACCTTTTTTCAAAACAAACCGAAGCAAACTAGAGATGACAACGATGACATTCTGTATGATAATTGGAGAATCCTACTGAGAATTTATAATTCTCACTCCTATTTCTATGTTGTCTCCAGATAGTTTAAGAAGTTTACGAGGACGGCTGAAGTTGCTATCAGACAAGGTCCGCTTAGGTAATAGTAACAACTCCAGGGTGTGGTACTATGACTTAAGTATAGCACTGTACCTGGGAGGATGTTACATTAATGGTATCAGAGCAGTTCGATCCTCCCCGGACCTGAGGATTTGGACTGACTATGTTTCCAGTGCACTCTGGAACTCTTAGAAAATGTCATGTGACAAATCTTATCTATTTAGATAAGATATAGGGAATTAGATATGCATAACCGCCTAACTATGAATGATATTAGTTGCTATCACACTTAACTTATTATTGAGCCTGATCAACTTAATGCTTTGTTGCATGTGATTAGGAACTAATGGCTTCCAGCGGGCGTGGTAGGCAACAAACTGCACCCACTCCAGAAGACCCTGCTAACTTCATGGACACTCTACGAGAGATGGCATATGCCATGTGCGAACAAGCTGCTGTAGCACACCAAATGATGGACCGGTTGGGACGACAATCTGGAGTTGGTCACGGTGGAAACTTGAATGGCCTAGGATTGGACCTGGAGTATCTCAAGTTTGCGGAATTTAGAAAAGCAAACCCACCCAGCTTTAGAGGAGCTTTCAACCCCGACAAGGCTGACGAATGGATAAAGGTGATGGAAAAGGTTTTCTCTGTTTTGGATTGTACAGATCGCCAGAAAGTAGCCTTTGCACCTATATGTTAGAAGCAGACGCGGAATTCTGGTGGAATGGAGTGAAACGGCTATTGGAAGAGTCCCAGATAGAGATCACCTGGATTGCGTTCAAGGATGCTTTTTACCAGAAATACTTTCCTCCATCAATTCGAATGCCAAGGAGTTAGAATTTATGCAACTCTGCTAGGGAAGTAGTAGCATGTCAGAGTACATCGCTAAGTTTGAGGAATTATGCAAGTTTTCTACAATCTATCAGTGGAATCCAGATGAGGCGTGGAAGTGTGTCAAATTTGAAGGCGGGTTGAGGGAGGATATCCTTGCAGCAATAGGCCCTATGGAGATCAGGGATTTTCCTATCTTGGTAAACATGTGCAGACTTGTGAAAGACTATAACAAGAAATTGGAGAATTCTAAGTCTGATACTTATGGAAAGAGGCCAGCACCTGAAAACCAAGAACCCGAATATGCCTCACCACCAAAGAAGCGGTTTCACCTTAATAAGTATGAGGGCAAGTAGCTGCAAGAATCGATGGTCAAACCACGATGTCCGAAGTGTGGGAAGAATCATGGAAATAAGCCTTGCCTGGTTAAATGGTATGTGTGTTTTGGATGTGGCAAGCCGGGACATATGATTAGAGAATGCCCTGAAAATCGACCACCGACTCCTAAACCGTAATGTTTAGGAAGAACCTTCACTATAAATGCGGAGGAGGCGACACCCCAGAAGAGCCATCACGAGAATTAGGAATAACCTTGGGCAAGGATTCACTTTTTGATAACTATGTTATGTTGAATTATATAACTAGGTTTACTGTATTTTCTTTGACTATGTTTGTTCAACTTCAAAGTGCTTATGTGTGAACTTTTTTCTTCAAACTCATATGGTAATAAATAGTTAGTTTTGTGATCAAATTTTGAGGACAAAATTTTTTTAAGGAGGGTAGTAATGTAACATCCCCAATTTCCAAGTTCTGACTTCACCTTTAAGTTTGATCCCCGAGTTCTGAGTTCATCATGCATAGTTTCCGACTTCATGTCCTGTACGACTTCCGACTTAGTCTCATTTGGAATGTTCCGGACTTCCAACTTCGTCTTCCGACTTCAGGTTCTGGGTTCGAGCTAAATGGGTGACTTCCGAGTTCCAATATCCGACTTCGAGTTAAAGTATACTGGGACATGATTTCCGATCTCCAAACTTATGTCCAAGTCTCAATGATATTATTCCCGATTTCCGCGTTCGTGTTCAACTTTCAGCATAATTCCCAACTTCCGACTTAACCTTCAAGTACAAACAACACGGACGTGATTACCGATATCCGACTTCATGTTTCAAAGAAATGTTCTCGATTTCCGGTCTCATGATGTAGCCTCCAGTGCCAACCGAGGCACTCGAGTTCCGACCTCATACCTCATGCTTCAAAATAGTGTACGTGGTTTCCGACCTCAGAAGTAATAGTGTAACACAATGGTTACAAGTATCGAACTTCGATTTTAATGTAACAAGCTCGACCTTAGAGTTGAACTCAATTGGGATGGACCCGAGTTTGGGTCTTTGAGCCGAATTCCAGTCACACACAAGTTCCGATTTCCGAGATTATTCCCAGCAGCCTTCCATTTCTGTTGGCGTTCCTGAGTTCAAATGAGGAGTTCCGAGATTATATGATTGCGAGCTGTATGACTTCCGACATCCAACTTTACTTCCAAGTTTCGAATAAACGGATAAGATTTCCTCAAGTCACAAACAAGAGGTAACGAGTTCCGAGATTCGGTTCAGCTTCGAGCTCAAGTCCAATTGCACGGGTTCCGACTTCAAGCATGTTAGAGACGAGTTCTGAGTTAAGATAGAGTGGAAGCGAGTCTCACTTTGGGGGACGACGTAGAGAGCAATTTAGCCACAAAAGTGAGAGACATGGCCGAACTTCAACCACAAAACTCCAACCAATCAACACCACAACTTTCATGTATTTAAATCAACTCTTCTCTCCATTTTGGTCTGATTTACGCTCCCCTTCTCCTTGCTCTGGCCTTCTTTTTCTTCCCTTCCTCTCTCAATCCAACTCCATCAAATCTCCAAGCTTGGTCAAGGTTCCATCAATCCCAAACTCAAATTCAACAAGATCACACTCTAAAGAGGTAGGATTCAATCTCCAATCTTAATTTCTCTAAACTGACGATGCATGAAAGATTACTCTTCTATATATATTTGATGATATATTGGATGTATATGATGAATTATGATTGGATTAATATGAAATATTGAGTTGGAATTAAGGTTAGAAGAAGAACACTAGGAGAAGTGAAAGTTTGGAATGCTGTCTAGTTGAGGAATTCCACGGCAGTCCGTACAGCGGAGTGTACGGCTCCGCCTACAACTAGTAAAATCCGATGGAACTATTTTTAGATGAAAGTAGACATTCAGGGCTTTCTATAGATATATCATATAAGGTTATTGGATTAGTATTGAGAGAGATATGAATTTTTGAAGTTTGACCTAGGAATCAGGACTTTCATCCCGGCAGGGTGAATTGAGGAGGGTATAACTCGCCCTACGCGGCTCCAAATTGAGTGAAACCAACTTTGTTAGAAAACTTACGCATTGGGGAATATTCCAATATGAAATTCCGAGTTTGTTATTGTGACGTCCGAAAATTCAATCGCCTGTTATTAATCAATTTTCTCGATTAATTCACACGAGCAAGGTTAGCAATGAACCATTTAAGATTTATTAGGATTCAAATGGATGTCAGTTAGGTAGATTAGAATGGAAAATTTAAAGTAGAACTAAGGTAAAGGCGAATGCGAAATCGGGTAAATACCGAATCTCCGGTTGGGGGAAGATCCGATAAAACTTCAATAACTTAAACTACTGGAATAAAATAATATTAATGGCCCTGGATCCAAAGGTGGGGAGGCCATCCACCCCACCACCATCAGACGGTCCACAATTCACCTTGTGGCTCAATTGAGGCCACAAGATTAAAGGACCAATCACACCGCGACAACTCACCCCTTCAATTTTTACGCTTCAAAATATCTTCTCTCTCACTCTCCTCTCCTTATCTCATCCGCCACCCTTCCTTCTTCCTCCCTCCTCCATTTTTCTTTTCCTCTTCTTTATCTCTCTTCACTTCATACACTCTTCACTTTGGAGATTTGAAGTTCTTTTGAAGAATCAAGTTGGAACTCAAAGGAGGTAGGGTTTAAAGCTTTGAATAGATGTTTGTATTGTTGATTAAATCTGGATTGGATATGGTTTCTGATCTGTCTTCTTGCTGATCTTGATGAAATATGAGTGGAAAAATGATGGGATGAGTGAAGAGGTGATAGATCAATGGGGTAGATCAAGAAAGGAGAGAAATCAGCAAGTCTGGAAACAGAGTTCTCTTAGGGTTTCTGTACGAAATGCCCTCTGTCCCTCAGTTCCCACCTTTTAAATTCTATGAAAATATTTTTAGATGAAACTGGACGTCCAGAGCTTTCCACACATATAAATTATTAAGTCATTGGATCAGTATAGAATTAGTTATGAATTTTTGAAGTTTGACCTAAGTTTCAGAATTTGATTTCGGGCAGGGAAGCTTACGTGAGCCATATCTCACTCCATATAACTTGGATTTAGGTGGAACAAGATTCTATAGAAAGCTAAGATCCAGTAGTTTATGCTATAAAAATTTTGGATTCAGACCTAATTTGAGTAACTCCCAGAAATTTTCTAAAGTCACCCCTGATTCTGCTTAGGCCAAAACAGGGCAGTTTGTAGCACCTGAATTTGAGGTTTTATTACTTAAGCTATAGTAGGCCAAATGATGTGGGACTTGTTGGAGGATAAAATTTCATATCCTAGCTTCAAAACAACATAGGTTTGGTAGCCATACCCTTAGGATTCGAATTTTAACAAATTTTAACATTTTAGAGTGCTGTTCAGTTTAGTTATAGACCAAGCCAGAATAAAATGACAATATCTTGAGTTGTAGATATCAAAATTGAACGGGACCAAAGAGGTTAGAAACTAGACACATAGGGCTTCAACATATTAAAATTTCAGATCCATTGGAGTTGTGTAGCAACAAACTCAAAGAAAATACTAACCGGGCAGAATAGGAAGCATTTGGTGGCAGCACCCAAATTTTTAGTTTACTCTTCTCTTGATTATAACAAGTATGCATGCCCAGTATTATTATGAGAATCCTATATTGTTATGAACATTGTATATACTGTTATAGAAATTATTGAACTATTGTTGAGAATTACTGGAATTGTTGCTGCTGGCACTATTCATGGGAAAGCGGATGTGATCCGTTATGCTGCCCAAATTTCGGTAAGCATTATGATTGATTATGAGATTATAAGTTTAAGCTGGAACATATATAATCCTCGAGTAAGAGGATAATCCTATTTAAGTTCCCCTCACCCACGACTCACATGAGGCATGGCATTAGACCCAGCTAGTATGAGTATAGGGGATAGGTCTTACATGAGGCATGGCATTAAACCCAGCTAGTGTAAGTACTGAATATTTAAGGTGGCGACGGCCACGGTATGAGCTCATTACCATTTATGCTGAGTGGGTGTAAAGATTTTAAGAAAGAGTCAAGCTTAGAGGAAGGATAAGAGTAAAGTTATGAGTATATTCCCTTTTTACACGCATTAAGGGAATTAAATGTTGTTGAATTGTATACTTGAGTTATGCATGTATATTTTGTAATCTGCTATTCTACTGTTAATAGTTAGACTTATTCACTACCTCCGACCATGTTCATAGTTATCATAATAAAAGGCCGAAGCCATTAGGGGTTAAGATGAGATAACTTTAGGAATACAGAACCCTACTGAGAATTTGAAGAATTCTCACCCTATGTAGTACCCACTCTACTTTCAGATCAGTACGATGGGCCGATGGCAGTGGTGTTCATTGAGTTTCCGCGTATGCAGCTTCATTACAGCCCCACCTACGACTCGTTGTACATAGTCGGCTCGTGCCGATTTAGGGTATACTTTTTCAGCAGCAGTGACTTCACGGTGCCACTCTTCCACCCCTTGTTCGACCCCACTGTTCCATATTTCGCCTTCCCCATATCCGTAGCGCATCCGGCACCTACTCCCGCACCTGCGGCTAAGGCGGATCCCACACCAGCCTCACCTCTTCATATGGTTCCCGGAGACTCAATGGACGCCGAGGATGACCCGTCCGAGGCCACCGACTCTTCGTCCTCCTCATCCGGACCTGATGACTCCTCCCCGACTGGGCCTGATATGGCCAACGGGTACCTGACCCCGTAGTAGATATATTTGGCTAGCTGTTGTACATGATGGCCCTCTTTTGACAGGATGATTTGACAGGATGATGTATTGGGCCATAGGAGTAGTTTTGTTAGGACTTTGACCTGTACTCAAATGTCCTATGAGGACTCTTAGGACTGCACTTTTATGATATCGGCCAGGATCTTTTTGGTATGTACTGGCCCTACATGTATTCCTTACAGTGTATATATCAGAGGATGTCCTTTATGGATGCAGATATATATATATTTACCTTTCAGTATATGTGCATAAATTCAGAAAAATTTCTACTGCATTCCTTTCATTATTTCAGTTTGTATGAAATTATTGTTTCACGTTATACGCTTAAGTTCTTCTGCACGCGAAATATAAAGAAAGATACATCATGTAAATCATAGTCAAAACTATAAATAATAAATTTTAATAAAAACCTTTAACATACTATACTACAATTAAGTAAATATAGTAGATAGAATAGGATCTTACATTTTGGTATCAGAGCAGTTCATCCTAACTAAGGCCTGAGGATTGGACTGACTATGCTTCGCATATGCTCTGTATTCCCTAGATCTTATTATGTTCTGAGTCTTGTCCATATGGATAGGACGTACATGAAGTAGTTTGCCTAACTGTATGCTATTATTTACTAGCACACCGAACTTAGGATTGAGCCTGATCAACTCAATTACTCTTGTTTTGTGTGTTCAGAACTTAATGGCTTCCGGAAGGCGAGGTAGGCTGCGAACTACTCCAGCCCAAGAGGAATCTACAGAGTTTCTGGATATGATGCGAGAGATGGCGCACGCTATGCGCGAGCAGGCAGCTGCAGCCACTGAAATGATGGGCCAAATAGGAAGACAGTCGGAGATAGGTCGTGGTGGAAATCATAACGGCCCTGGAATGGATCTAGAATATTTTAAGTTTGCTGAGTTTTGGAAGGCCAACCCACCCAGCTTCAGGGGAGCCTTTGACCCAGATAAAGCAGCTGAATGGATTAAGACTATGGAAAAGATTTTCTCCATGTTAGACTGCACAGACTATCAAAAGGTGACTTTTGCCACCTACATGTTAGAAGGCGATCGAGTGCAGTGGGACGGTCTTGTGACGATTATTAGAAGGAGCCCAGACAGAAATTTCTTGGGACGTATTCAAGGACACATTTTACTAGAAGTATTTTCCTGTGTCTGTTCGCAATGCCAAGGAGTTGGAATTCATGCACCTCCGTCAAGGAAATGATAGCGATGTCGAGATCGTTGCCAAATTTGAGGAGCTGTGCAAATTCTCCACTATTTATCAACGAAGCCCCGACGAAGCATGGAAATGCATGAAATTTGAAGGTGGACTGAAAGAAGACATTCTTGCCACCATAGGGCCAATGGAGATCAGAGACTTTTCTACCTTGGTGAACAAGTGTCGCTTGGTAGAAGATTGTAACAAGAAGTTAGTTGCTGCTAGAGCATCTAGCAACAACTTTAAGAGGGGGTTAGCTCCACAAGGTCCGAGGTTCAAACCTAACTTACAACAGCGAAGGAAGTTCCAGCCAGCGAACAACGAAGGAAAGCAACCTCAACGGCCTTTCGGGAACCAGATTTGCAGCCAGTGCGGCAAGAATCATGGCGACCGCCCTTGCTTGGCAGGTCACAATGTCTGCTTTGGATGTGGCAAACCAGGCCACAGAATCTATGAATGCCCTGCCCGAAATCCTCAACCGACTCCTAGGCCACAACACTAAGGAAGAGTTTTTACTATGGATGCACAGGAGGTCAAGAAGTCAGAAGATTTGATCCAAGATACATGTAAACTAAATGGTAAGACTTTAACCATTTTATACGATTCAGGTGCGTCTCACTCTTTCATCTCTCATGATTGCATGACAGCCCTACAGCAACCTATTTCTGAATTACCTTATGACTTGTTAGTTTCTACTCCTACAAATGAGCCCGTTAGGACCAATCACATTTGTATCAATGTCCCTGTGAAATAGGAGGTCGGATCTTTCCGGCTAATTTAATTTGTCTTCCTTTGTCCGGACTTGACATCATCTTGGGTATGGATTGGCTCTCTGCCAATCAAGCCCTGTTAAATTGCTCAGATAAATCCATTACACTCCCTTCTATTTCATCTTCTGAATCCGTAATTCCTGTAAGTCTTTATTTAAGTTCCTTAATAATGCACCCTTGTGGGAATAGGAGTCAAGGGTATATTTTCTTATCAACCAATATGACAGAGGTTGATAAGGAGTTAAATAATGTTCCAGTTATTAGGGAATATCCTGATGTATTCCCCGAAGATATTCCTGAGTTCCCTCTTGAGAGAGAGATTGAGTTCACTATTGAACTGGTGCCAAGAGTGGGACCAATATCTTTAGCGCCGTACCACATGTCGCCTTGGGAACTGGCTGAACTTAAGGGGCAGATTGAAGAACTCTTGGAAAAGAAATTCATTAGGCCAAGTGCATCACCATGGGGGGCCCCAGTCTTGTTAGTTAAGAAGAAAGATGGAGGCATGCGACTCTGTGTAGACTACAGGCAGTTGAATAAAGTGACAATCAAGAACAAGTATCCATTACCAAGGATTGATGATCTTATGGATCAACTGCAAAGGGCTACTGTATTTTCCAAGATTGATCTACGGTCTGGATATCACCAGATTCGGGTTCGAGAAGAAGATATTCCGAAGACGGCGTTTCGGACTCGTTATGGACATTATGAGTATACTGTGATGTCCTTCGGATTGACAAATGCACCGGCAGTATTCATGGACTACATGAACCGAATATTCAGACCATATCTTGATAAATTTGTGGTGGTGTTCATTGATGACATACTTGTCTATTCGAAGACAGAACAGGAGCACGCAGAACACTTGCGATTAGTTCTGCAAATTTTGAGAGAAAGGAAACTTTACGCCAAGCTATCCAAATGTGAATTTTGGATGGAAGAAGTAAAATTTCTTGGCCATGTGGTATTCCATGGGGGAATTTCAGTAGATCCCAGTAAGGTAGAAGTAGTATTAAACTGAGAGCGACCAACGACAGTTACGGAAGTCAGAAGTTTCTTAGGGTTGGCAGGATACTACAGAAGATTTGTTAAAAACTTCTCCCAAATAGCCCTACCCTTAACAAAGTTGACCAGAAAGAATGCCCCATTCGACTGGACGCTCGAGTGTGAGCAGAGTTTTCAAGAATTAAAGGAAAGGTTGACAACCGCCCCAGTACTTATTTTACCAGATCCTCACGGACCATTTAAAGTGTACTGTGATGCTTCTCAGAAAGGATTGGGGTGCATGTTAATGCAAAATAGGAACGTTGTGGCATATGCTTCCAAGCAGTTGTAAACTCATGAAAGAAACTATCCAACCCATGATCTCGAACTGGCGGCGATAGTATTTGCCTTGAAGATGTGGAGACACTATCTCTACGGAGTGAAGTTTGAAGTATTTTCTGATCATAAAAGCTTGAAATACCTTTTTGATCAGAAGGAATTGAACATGAGACAACGAAGATGGATGGAGTTTCTTAAAGATTACAAATTCGACCTGAAGTACCATCCAGGCAAGGCAAACATAGTAGCAGATGCCCTAAGCAGAAAATCCTTGACAATGGCGTGGATGATGATTAAAGAAGCAGAGCTTGTAGAGAGCTTTCAAACCCTCAACTTGGGGATCTCTGTAACTCCCAGTACCATTCAATTACACCAACTAAAGATAGTCAGTACTTTCAAGGATCAAGTCCAGCAAGCACAACAAAAGAACGATGACTTCCAACACACAGTGCGACTAGTGCAATTTGGAAAGCTAACAGGATTCTCTCAGGATGCGGAAGGAATATGGCGATATCATGAAAGAATATGTGTACCTGAGGAGAACGATCTCAGGAGGAAGGTTTTGGAGGAAGCCCATAAGAGTGAGTTTACTGTACATCCTGGCATTACCAAGATGTACCAAGATCTCAAGAAGATGTTTTGGTGGCCAGGCCTTAAAACAAATGTAGCCAATTTTGTGAATAAATGTTTAACTTGCCAGAAGGTGAAGATAGAGCATCAGAAGCCGGTAGGGACACTACAACCCTTGGAGATTCCGGATTGGAAATGGGAAAGCATCTCTATGGATTTCGTGATGGGCTTACCGAGAACCCCCTCAGGATATGACTCTATATGGGTCATAGTGGACAGACTAACCAAGTCAGCTCACTTTTTACCCATTCGAGCGAATTCTCCTTTAGAAAAGTTGGCTCAGCTATATATTCAAGAAGTAGTTCGGCTACATGGTATTCCTTCGACAATCATTTCCGATCGAGATCCAAGGTTCACCTCACGGTTTTGGGGAGCGCTCCAGAAGGCGTTTGGTACTAGGCTATGTCTAAGTACTGCATATCATCCGCAATCGGATGGTCAAACAGAGCGAACGATTCAGACCCTGGAAGATATGTTGAGAGCATACATTCTGGAACAACGAGGAAGTTGGGATCGATATTTACTGTTAGCCAAATTTGCGTACAACAATAGTTATCATGCTAGCATCGGCATGGCTCCATATGAGGCTTTATATGGCCGGAAGTGTCAATCTCCCCTATGTTGGTGCAGGCGAGGGAGCAGGCCTCCTAGGTCCGGAACTAGTCAGACAGACGACAGAGCAGATCCAAAGGATCCGTAGCAAGATACTTGCAGCTCAGAGCCGTCAGAAGAGCTACGCGGATGTCCAGAGGAAACCCTTAGAATTTCAAGAAGGAGACCACGTCTTTCTGAAAATCACACCCACAACCGGAGTAGGTAGAGCCATTAAAGTCAAAAAGCTAAGCCCCCGCTTTATAGGTCCCTTTCAGATTTTAAAGCGAATCGAGCCAGTCGCCTATCGAGTTGCTTTACCTCCGCATCTATCCAATCTTCATGATGTTTTCCATGTTTCGCAACTCAAAAGATACCAACCGGATCCTACTCACTTGCTGGAACCTGAATCAATCCAATTAAAGGATGACTTGACTTTTCATGTACCCCCAGCAAGGATAGTGGATAGGAGCGTCAAACACCTTCGGAACAAAGCGGTACAATTGGTGAAGGTAGCTTGGGGACGTGAAGACTAGGCAGACTGTACGTGGGAATTAGAATCTGATATGAGGAGAGAACACCCCGAACTATTCTCAGGTACCAAATTTTGAGGACAAAATTTCTTTTAGGAGGGTAGTAGTGTGACGTCCGAAAATTCAATCGCCTGTTATTAATCAATTTTCTCGATTAATTCACGCGAGTAAGGTTAGCTATGAACCATTTAAGATTTATTAGGATTCAAATGGATGTCAGTTAGGTAGATTAGAATGGAAAATTTAAAGTAGAACTAAGGTAAAGGCGAATGTGAAATCGGGTAAATACCGAATCTCCGGTTGGGGGAAGATCCGATAAAACTTCAATAACTTAAACTACTGGAATAAAATAATATTAATGGCCCTGGATCCAAAGGTGGGGAGGCCATCCACCCCACCACCATCAGACGGTCCACAATTCACCTTGTGGCTCAATTGAGGCCACAAGATTAAAGGACCAATCACACCGCGACAACTCATCCCTTCAATTTTTACACTTCAAAATATCTTCTCTCTCACTCTCCTCTCCTTATCTCATCCGCCACCCTTCCTTCTTCCTCCCTCCTCCATTTTTCTTTTCCTCTTCTTTATCTCTCTTCACTTCATACACTCTTCACTTTGGAGATTTGAAGTTCTTTTGAAGAATCAAGTTGGAACTCAAAGGAGGTAGGGTTTAAAGCTTTGAATAGATGTTTGTATTGTTGATTAAATCTGGATTGGATATGGTTTTTGATCTGTCTTCTTGCTGATCTTGATGAAATATGAGTGGAAAAATGATGGGATGAGTGAAGAGGTGATAGATCAATGGGGTAGATCAAGAAAGGAGAGAAATCAGCAAGTCTGGAAACAGAGTTCTCTTAGGGTTTCTGTACGAAATGCCCTCTGTCCCTCAGTTCCCACCTTTTAAATTCTATGAAAATATTTTTAGATGAAACTGGACGTCCAGAGCTTTCTACACATATAAATTATTAAGTCATTGGATCAGTATAGAATTAGTTATGAATTTTTGAAGTTTGACCTAAGTTTCAGAATTTGATTTCGGGCAGGGAAGCTTACGTGAGCCATATCTCACTCCATATAACTTGGATTTAGGTGGAACAAGATTCTATAGAAAGCTAAGATCCAGTAGTTTATGCTATAAAAATTTTGGATTCAGACCTAATTTGAGTAACTCCCAGAAATTTTCTAAAGTCACCCCTGATTCTGCTTAGGCCAAAACAGGGCAGTTTGTAACACCTGAATTTGAGGTTTTATTACTTAAGCTATAGTTGGCCAAATGATGTGGGACTTGTTGGAGGATAAAATTTCATATCCTAGCTTCAAACGACATAGGTTTGGTAGCCATACCCTTAGGATTCGAATTTTAACAGATTTTAACATTTTAGAGTGCTGTTCAGTTTAGTTATAGACCAAGCCAGAATAAAATGACAATATCTTGAGTTGTAGATATCAAAATTGAACGGGACTAAAGAGGTTAGAAACTAGACACATAGGGCTTCAACATATTAAAATTTCAGATCCATTGGAGTTGTGTAGCAACAAACTCAGAGAAAACACTAACCGGGCAGAATAGGAAGCATTTGGTGGCAGCACCCAAATTTTTAGTTTACTCTTCTCTTGATTATAACAAGTATGCATGCCCAGTATTATTATGAGAATCCTATATTGTTATGAACATTGTATATACTGTTATAGAAATTATTGAACTATTGTTGAGAATTACTGGAATTGTTGCTGCTGGCACTATTCATGGGAAAGCGGATGTGATCCGTTATGCTTCCCAAATTTCGGTAAGCATTATGATTGATTATGAGATTATAAGTTTAAGCTGGAACATATATAATCCTCGAGTAAGAGGATAATCCTATTTAAGTTCCCCTCACCCACGACTCACATGAGGCATGGCATTAGACCCAGCTAGTGTGAGTATAGGGGATAGGTCTTACATGAGGCATGGCATTAAACCCAACTAGTGTAAGTACCGAATATTTAAGGTGGCGACGGCCACGGTATAAGCTCATTACCATTTATGCTGAGTGGGTGTAAAGATTTTAAGAAAGAGTCAAGCTTAGAGGAAGGATAAGAGTAAAGTTATGAGTATATTCCCTTTTTACACGCATTAAGGGAATTAAATGTTGTTGAATTGTATACTTGAGTTATGCATGTATATTTTGTAATCTGCTATTCTACTGTTAATAGTTAGACTTATTCACTACCTCCGACCACGTTCATAGTTATCATAATAAAAGGCTGAAGCCATTAGGGGTTAAGATGAGATAACTTTAGGAATACAGAACCCTACTGAGAATTTGAAGAATTCTTACCCTATGTAGTACCCACTCTACTTTCAGATCAGTACGATGGACGCGACAGCGGTGGTGTTCATTGAGTTTCCGCGTATGCAGCTTCATTACAGCCCCACCTACGACTCGTTGTACATAGTCGGCTCGTGCCAATTTAGGGTATACTTTTTCAGCAGCAGTGACTTCACGGTGCCACTCTTCCACCCCTTGTTCGACCCCACTGTTCCATATTTCGCCTTCCCCATATCCGTAGCGCATCCGGCACCTCCTCCCGCACCTGTGGCTCAGGCGGATCCCACACCAGCCTCACCTCTTCATATGGTTCCCGGAGACCCGATGGATGCCGAGGATGACCCGTCCGAAGCCACCGACTCTTCGTCCTCCCCATCCGAACCTGATGACTCCTCCCCGACTGGGCTTGATATGGCCAACGGGTACCTGACCCCGTAGTAGATATATTTGGCTAGCTGTTGTACATGATGGCCCTCTTTTGACAGGATGATTTGATAGGATGATGTATTGGGCCATAGGAGTAGTTTTGTTAGGACTTTGACTTGTACTCAAATGTCCTATGAGGACTCTTAGGACTGCACTTTTATGATATCGGCCAGGATCTTTTTGGTATGTACAGGCCCTACATGTATTCCTTACAGTGTATATATCAGAGGATGTCCTCTATGGATGCAGATATATATATATTTACCTTTCAGTATATGTGCATAAATTCAGAAAAATTTCTACTGCATTCCTTTCATTATTTCAGTTTGTATGAAATTATTGTTTCACGTTATACGCTTAAGTTCTTCTGCACGCGAAATATAAAGAAAGATTCGTCGTGTAAATCATAGTCAGAACTATAAATAATAAATTTTAATAAAAACCTTTAACATACTATACTACAATTAAGTAAATATAGTAGATAGAGTAGGACCTTACAGTTATGGTCCCAATTGTCCCCAGTGATTTGAGGAAGTTACCTTATGTCCAAACTGAGCCAAAACAGAGTAGTTTAGAAAGGTCGAGTTTCAGGACTTATAACTCCAGCTATAATAAAGTAAATGGAATGAGACTTGTGGAAAATGAAAGGTTGTCCTATTAGCTTCAATATGAGACCAATTTCATATGATTTGAGCTTAGTTTCGATTTTTAGTGAATTTATACTTCCAGGAGTGCAATTCGGGCCAATGATTGAATAGGCTAAGGCAAAAGTTAAATATCTTGAGTTATATAGATCAAAATGACATGGGACCAAAGAGGTTAGAAAGTAGACATATAGACATATGACACCTCCAAAATTCAGGTTTAAATGAGTTGAATAGAGGTAAAGATGGATTATATGAAATTCGGGCAGAGCTGAATAGATTAGCAAAGGTGACCCAATTGATGATTTCATAAGTGTTAGTGAAACATATAAGGTTTGAGTTGAGGATTGCCAGTTCGACATTGATATTTATGTGTTAAATTGATTATGTTGCTATGACTGGTTTGTCTGTGAGAACTGGCACTATTCATGGAGAAACGGATCTGATCTGTTATGCTGCCGAATTTACGGCAGAAATCTATGAGACTATGAATGTTTATGTGTAAGGATGAATCTAAGTGTGAATATGTATATGGAAACTCTATATTCAAGAATGACATAAATATGATATGAGGTATATGAAGGTAAATGATGTAGTATATGTATGAGTGCCGATAGAATGGTAAAGAGGCTACGGGCCTTTATATGTCATGGATATGTATGTGAAGATCATGTGTGCAATGAAATATGAACATAAATGAAGTATATGTACGAACACACTTAGTATGACTATGCTTGAATGTGCATGAGAATAAAAGAATGCGAATATATTGAATGTGAGTCCCTTCCCTTGGAGGCAGTATTTGAGGTCCCTCCCTGTGAAGACAGATGAATGATAAAGACATGAGTATATTAAATGTGAATCCCCTTGTGGGTGGGTCGGTGTGACAACGGTCACGGGTGGAGCTGACAAGCTCACTCCAAGGCCAGGCTATCCAAGGGCAGTAAAGACTAAAGACTAAAGACTAAGGCATATGCAAGTACCCCACTCACATGAGGCATGGCATCGACCCAGCTAGTGTGAGCATCAGGGCTAGAACTTACATGAGGTATGGTATGACCCAGCTAGTGTAAGTACCAAATGAAGATCCCATATTCCTAAAGAACGTGACATGGCGATCACGCTCTGATGGGATATGACATGGCGATGATACTCTGGAATATGGCATGCAAGGATATGATGATGAGTCTATATTCCTGAGGAACATGACATGGCGATCACGCTCTGATGGGGTATGACATGGCGATCATACTCTGGAATATAGCATGACGATCCCACACCCTAAGGAATGTGACATGGCAATCACATTCTGATGGAATATGACATGGCGATCATACTCTGGGACGTAGCAGGAAGAACATATTCCTAAAGAATGTGACATGGCGATCACATTCTGATGGGGTATGACATGGCGATCATACTCTGGAATATGTAAAAAGTAAAGGAAGATAAAGAAAGAAAAGTAAATTCCATGTATCAGTATAAATTCAGTTATCATTCCTAATATAACTCTTGAATTGATTTTTAGGGGTTCTCCCAAATGCCAAATGTATGATTAAAATGAGCTTTGCTTCGGACATTATATTTTCAACCTTTAAAATTAAATGGTTTATAAAGCATGTTCACCTTTTTTCAAAACAAACCGAAGCAAACTGGAGATGACAATGATGACATTCTGTATGATAATTAGAGAATCCTACTGAGAATTTATAATTCTCACTCCTATTTCCGTGTTATCTCCAGATAGTTTCAGAAGTTTCCGAAGACGGCTGAAGTTGCTGTCAGACAAGGTCCGCTCACGTAACAGTAACAACTCCTGGGAGGGTGTTACATTTTACGCTGGAACCTGATTAGTGTGCGCTGATTGGGCCATAACGTAAGTTGTAGACATTGGATTGAGGTGAAACTAGTACCATTTGAAAGCTAAGATATAAAGCTTCAATTCATATGAGAGTACTCTCCAAAATAATGACATCTTGATAGAGTTGTTGGCTGTTGAATTTGATTGACACGAATAGAGATACAACCTAGACATGCTATAAAGATTAAGCCATAACTCTCTCATTTTAGGTCCAAATTAAGCAAATTGGGTGTCCACTTAAAGCTAAGAGGCAGAGGATTAAGTTGGGCTCAAGGGTATTTTTGAATTTTGACATTTAAGGTCTGATAAGATGAGAGAAAATCGAGATGCGAAGAGGACTCATCTCCAACATTTTTCATTTTTTCTTTCTTCTCTTCTCCTCTCCTCTTCTTTTCTTTTTCTTTTCCTTTCATTTTGTAAGATATTTGTTTTGGGTTCTATTTTGTAACCTTCATTGCTATGGAGGAGTAGGATTTCAAGCTAGTTCAAGGAGACTCCAAGGGCATTATGGTTGTAATCTTGAAACCCTATGCTTGAATTTCAATCATGTTTATTTTCTTGATTCTTTGCCCTATTTTATTTGTAAATTTGCATTGAATGGTATTGATATGTGAGTTTATGAATGAGGAATTAGTTGGGTGATTGCTAATTGGTCAATTGGTATGAACTTGATTAGTTAAAGAATTAGGAATTAGGTTTGGGTTCAAACCTAGGCTAATACAATTGGGGCTAGAAATCAACATAGGTTAATTAGAGTTGAGATCCCAATTATCTAATCAATTATGTGTTGGTTGAATTCCTAGAGTTCTCTAGGTAGAATTGTGGGGTTGTTAGTAGAGGTCTCTCTAATAGCTCAAATTAGTCGCACTCCATGTATTTGATATATTGTGCGTTAATGATTGATTCACCTTGTGCCTAAGGAACTCTTTGAACTAGTGTTTTTATTTTCATCTAATTTTCTTTTATAGCTTATTGACTGCATGTTTGCACATACCCCCTTGTTACTTAACTAGATAGGAAGAACATCCTTGTGAAATGACCTTGGTTGCACTATACTTCAAATTTAGTGTAATTAAGTATTTTAAAATTGTAATTTGGAGCAGGCTGCGACACTTGTTGCCAAGTACTTCCCTGCGTCTGTCCGCAATGCTAAGGAATTGGGTTCATGCACCTCCATCAAGGGAATACTAGCGTGACGGAATACATTGCTAAATTCAAAGAGTTGTGCAAATTTTCCACCATTTATCAACGCAGCCCCGACGAAGCATGGAAATGCATGAAGTTTGAAGGTGGATTGAGAGAAGACATCCTTACCACCATAGGACCAATGGAGATCAGAGACTTCCCTAATTTGGTGAACAAGTGCCGCCTGGTGGAGGATTGTAATAAGAAGTTAGTTGTCGCTAGGTCATCCAGCAATAATTTTAAGAAGGGGTTAGCTCCGTAAGGCCCGAGGTTCAAGCCCAACTTACAGCAACAGAGAAAGTTTCAACCAGCGAGCAACAAAGGCAAGCAACCCCAGAGGCCTTTTGGGAACCAGACTTGCAGCCAGTGTGGCAGAAATCATGGCGACCGCCCCTGCTTGGCGAGTCAAAATGTCTGTTTTGGATGTGGCATGCTAGGCCACAAAATCTATGAATGTCCTGCCAGAAACCCTCAACCGACTCCCAACCCACAACGCCAGGGGAGAGCTTTCACTATAGATGCACAGGAGATCTGTAACATCCCCATTTTCACCTAAGTTAATTAGCTCGGTGTTTCCGGCTAATTAGAGGGGTTAGCGATTAATTGAGAATTAATCGATTAATCTCGAGAGCAAGAGCTTAGTAAATTAAAGGCAAGTCGACAATTGAGATTTAATGCATTAAAAATTACAATTAAAAGCCTAATTGCCCAATCCTCATTAATCCATGATTTAGAACATAAAATCAAGGTGATCTAACCTAATTAACTGAGAGCATATAAGTCTCAAATCTTAATCACATTAACCCTCACATCTTCTTATATAATTAATGAGGAAAATCCTTCTTAATTAAAATATGCTAATGAGTAATTTAAACCAATTGAATTAACTAACATTTAGATAATTACAACAATTATAAAGATGTAGAAACTTCCCTTTAATTATGGTTTGAAAGTTTGGTCAAAGCAAGAGCCATATCAAACCATCCATTTGCTTTCTCATCATACACCACAAGATCAAGAGTCCATATTAGTAGATTCCTTGAGTCATGACAAAAATCTACTCTCCTCCATCAAGATTGTGACACTTGGAGTGATCACAATCATCCAATGCCAATCCTAGGATAGAACATGCTTTTAACCACTTGAAAAGAAACACCTACAAGTCTTTACCCAAGTGCCAAGACTCAAAGGAAACACAATACTCTCTTTTGCCCCAAGGTTTTTCCCACTCCCTAGCTTGTGTAAGAAGCAAAAATCACATCATTCTCCTCCCCCATTTTGCGCCACCATCAGCCTTTCCTCTCTCCCTCATTTCATTTTCCATTCCTCTCACTAAAACACCAAAAAGCTCTCTCCTCTCTCCAAGTTCCTTTCCTACTCTCTTGTTCTTTCAATCTTCCTTGTTCTTCCTCCAATCTCTCTACTACTTCTCACCCCATTTCCATCACCACCATCACTATCCCTTCAAGGACTACCATTTTTGGTCCTTGGAGAAACAAAGACACTCATACACAAGCCTCACTATCAAGCTCAAGGAGAAGGAGGCCATCTCCAACATCTTTCTTTCTCTTCAAGCTTTCAAGAAATCCAATTGGTAGTGACTCTATCCTTCTTCTCCATGTAATTTTTTTCAAGTTTTAGGACCCCTAAGTTCTTCATGGTTAGGTGGTTTTAAAGCTTGCTTCAAGGTCTCATGACCACACTTTTCTCTATGAGTTTTCTTATCTTGTTGAAAGTGTTGTTTTGAAATGAAATTTTGTGGTATGATGGCTTGTTATGTATCTTGCCTTATTTTGTTTTAAAGTACTGATTTGATAACTAAAATATTGAAGATGATGATGAGATAAAACATAAAAATGGTGATTGGAAGTGGTATAACAACATCTTTATAAGTTTGATATGTAAAAACTCAAAAATGAGTTAAGCTGGAATTCTGGCAGTTGGTAAAGCGTACAGTATAACTCACTCCACAACACTCAAAATGGAACGAAACTAATTTTCTGTGAAAATAGACTCAAAGAGATTTTTATACATATAAAATATGTGAGATTTGGCTTTAAAACGAGAGAGATATGAATTTTCAAAGTTTGCTGTTCCTGGATGGGTTTCTGTCCGGGCAGTGGGTAATAAAACTTGCATAACTCAAGTTTTACATAACATTTTTGAGTGGGACCAAGTTTGTTAGAAAGCTAAGACATAGAAGAACACTCCCATAAAACAGTTTTGTCAGATTCCATGTGAGGAACTCCCAGTGAAGTGGACAAGGCACTGACCCGAGGTGAACTTTCAATCCTGAACAGTCAGAATAAAATGTGCATAACTCAAGCTACAAAATGAATTTTTAAGTAGGGTTTATTTTGTTTAAAAATAGACTCAGAGAAGTACATCCACACAAAAAATTCGAAATAAAAGAGTAAAAGATGAAATTATGGTGAATTTTCAAAATTACTGCCCCACTGTAAAAGTAAAAACTGGTTATGGTAAAAGTTAAAGAATAAGGAGGAATAAGCCCTAAGACATTAATACCCCTATATTAAGCATTGGAAAAACCTTTATAATTCAACTTAAAAGTGCCAAAAAGGATAATAGATGAAATTGGCACTATGCCCAATAATAAAAGTTTACACAAGAGACAATCTCAATTAAAAGCTTGCACCAAATTTATTAAGCTAAGCTCATAAAATGTTGCTTGAGAATATGCCTATGTTTATGTGCAAGCATGATGCTATGATGATATGATATGATGATGATGATTATGATAATGATGTGATGACGATATGAACATGTTATGCTGATGATATGATGCTCAATGTTATATGATATTGGTCTCTCTGTTCGGCAAAATTTTGGGAAGCTTCGGTCTAGCCGTTATGCTGCCGAAATTTTGTAAAAAATTATGAACTTAGAAATATTTTGCGTCATAAACTTTAATAGAAGAAATTCAAGTCAAGTAAGTGATCCTTCAAAAGGGAAGGTAACCTAATTTAAGCTCCCCTCACCCACGACTCACATGAGGCATGGCATGACCCAGCTAGTGTGAGTATAGGGGATAGGTCTTACATGAGGCATGGCATGACCCAGCTAGTGTAAGTACCGAAATTCTATGGTGGCGATGGCCACGGTATGAGCTCATTACCACTCATGTTTAGTGGGTGAAAAGATAAAGTAAAGTTAAGAAAAGAAAAGGGGCTTCGGTCCAAAACCCTAGAAGGGGAAGAAGTTAAGAGAAGATTATAGCATAACCATGCATGTTTTATGTAATTATATTTGTGTTCATGTATATGATGATGTAAACGACTAGAGGATACCCTAAAATTGAATCCGCTTCGGATACTCATGATTTCAAAAATCCAAGAATTGAACCTTATGCATGCTCACTATTTTCATTAATAAAACCGAAGTGGCTGGGACGATGACGATGACACTATGTGTCAGGGTCGAGTCCTACTGAGCAATCTTATTTCTCACCCTAGTTGTTTTTCCGTCTCGTCACCAGATACTCATGGCACATCCCGTGGGATAGAGCATGGACCCTCCCCACCATGAGTGGGCTTACGATAGAGATACTCACGCTATTGTGGCCACGACCACCATAGTAGTTCGTACACATTTTTACCTAGGGCGAATTTTTGAGGAAGAGGAGCCAGAAAACCCGCCAGCCCCCGTAGACGTCTCTTCAGCTCACCTTGGACAGCCCCTAGGTCCTTGGGATTTTCCGCTTGAGCCATTGCCCGACATCGAGATGGAGCCGATGTCGTCGAGTTTGCCCGCAGCCGAGTTCGTGCCACCGCCAGAGATCCCCGTGATTGATGTGAGTTCGACAGCCACTCCTAGGGTCACTTCACCGCCACTCCCCGAGTATCACCCTGCCGAGTCCGAGGAGGATCCCTCCGAGGCACGTTCTTTTGTGGCCAGCTATACCCCAGGTCGTCGCGTGCGTCGCATTGAGGTGATCAGTAGGCACCCTCGCATTATCTGTACTCCTCACGTACCCCGAGGCCGAGGAGCGAGGGGGACCAGGCACTCAAGGACTTGAGCCCATCTGATCGAGAGGCACGGGAGGGGTAGAGAATCAGCATGTGTCTGCATGGGCCTATTTTTATTTGTGTTCCTCATCCTATGTATTTCATTTGGTAACGAACCTTGTCAGACTTATGTATCTGGATCTTTTGGGGCCATGGCATGACCATGAGTTCCCTTCTTATATATTTGTTGGATATTATGAGACTAATTATATTCATATGGTTATTGTTGTAATTTGAATGCATGGTATTTTGAGTTATCCCTTGTTCCTTCAATTTATACGGAATTCTTTGCGATACGCTCGTTTATTGCTATCTTCTCGCGCAAGGCTTTACTTTCCAAAAAGTGACGACGTATTTCAAAAAAGAAAAAAATTTTACCGTATTTTCCGCGTAATTTAATTTCAAGTGAAATTTAGTTTTCCACAAGCATAAGTAACAACTAATAAAACGCCGTAATATGACTTAAGCGTAGTATGGGTTTATTAGGGTGTTACAAGATCAACAAGTCGAAAGATTTGATTCAAGATATATGTGAAGTGAATGGTAAGACCTTAACCGTTTTGTACGATTCAGGTGCATCTCACTCCTTCATCTCTCATGATTGCATGTCAGCCTTGCAGTTACCTATTTCTAAATTACCCTATGACTTGCTAGTTTCTACTCCTACAAGTGAGCTCGTTAGGACCAATCATATTTGTATGAATGTCCCATATCAGATACGAGGTCGAACTTTTCGGCTAATTTAATCTATCTTCCCTTGTTCGGACTTCATATTATTTTGGGTATGGATTGGCTTTCTGCCAACCAAGCCCTATTAAATTGCTCTAATAAATTTGTTGTACTTCCCCTGGTTTATCTTCTGAACCAATAATCCCTATAAGTCTTTATTTAAGTTCCTTAACAATACACCACTGTGGGAATGGAAGTCAAGGGTATATTTTCTTATCAACCAATGTAGCGGAGGTTGATCAGAAGTTAAATGATATTCCAATTGTTAGGGAATACCCTGACGTGTTCCCCGAAGATATTCCTGAGTTCCTTCCTGAGAGAGAGATTGAGTTTACCATTGAATTAGTGCCAGGAGTAGGGCCAATATCTTTAGCGCCATACCGCATGTCACCCTTGGAGCTGACCGAACTTAAGAAGCAGATTGAAGAACTCCTGGGAAAGAAATTTATTAGGCCAAGTGCATCACCATGGGGAGCCCCAGTCCTGTTAGTTAAGAAGAAAGATGGAGGCATGTGACTATGTGTAGATTACAGGCAGTTAAATAAGGTGACGATCAATAATAAGTATCCGTTGCCAAGGATTGATGATCTCATGGATCAACTGCAAGGGGCTACTGTATTTTCCAAGATTGATCTACGGTCTGGATATCACCAAATTCAGGTTCGAGAAGAAGATATTCCAAAGACAGCATTTCGGACTCGCTATGGACATTATGAATATACTGTGATGTCCTTCGGATTAACAAATGCACTGGCAATATTCATGGATTACATGAATCGAATATTCCGACCATATCTTGATAAATTCGTGGTGGTGTTCATTGATGACATACTTGTTTACTCGAAGACGGAACAAGAGCACGTCGGACATTTGCTACTGGTCCTGCAAATTTTAAGAGAAAAGAAACTCTACGCCAAGCTATCCAAATGTGAATTTTGGATGGAAGAAATAAAATTTCTTGGCCATCTGGTATCCCATGGGGGAATTTCCGTGGACCCCAATAAGGTAGAAGCAGTACTAAACTAGGAACGGCCAACGACAATTACAGAAGTCAGGAGTTTCTTAGGGTTGGCAGGATACTACAGGAGATTTGTTAAGAATTTCTCTTAATTAGCTCTACCCCTAACAAAGTTAACCAAGAATAACGCCCCATTTGAATGGACACCCGAGTGTGAGCAGAGTTTCCAAGGATTAAAGGAAAAGTTGACGACAGCCCCAATACTTATTTTACCGAATCCTCATGGACCGTTCGAAGTCTACTGTGATGCTTCCAAGAAAGGATTAGGGTGTGTATTAATGCAGAATAGGAACATCGTCGCGTATGCTTCCAGGCAATTGAAAACTCATGAAAGAAATTATCCAACGCATGACCTCGAGTTGGCAACGATAGTGTTCGCCTTGAAGATTTGGAGACACCATATCTATGGAGTGAAGTTTGAAGTATTTTCTGATCACAAGAGCTTCAAATACCTTTTTGATCAGAAGGAATTGAACATGAGGCAACGAAGGTGGATGTAGTTTCTTAAAGATTACGAGTTTGACCTAAAGTACTATCCTAGCAAGGCAAACGTAGTAGCAGATGCCCTAAGTAGAAAATCCTTAACGGTGGCATGGATGATGATCAAAGAGGCAAAACTTATAGAAAGTTTCCAAGCCCTCAACTTGGGAATCTCTGTAACCCCCAGTGCCATTCAATTACACCAACTTAAGATAACGAGTGCTTTCAAAGATCAGATCCAGCAAGCACAACAAAGAAATGATGACTTCTAGCATACAATGCGACTAGTGCAATCTGGCAAGCTAACAGGATTTACTTAGGATGCAGAAGAGATATGGCAATATCAAGGGAGGATATGCGTACCTGAGGAGGACAACCTCAGGAAGAAGGTCTTGGAGGAAGCCCATAAGAGCGAGTTTACTATACATCCTAGCATTAACAAAATGTATCAAGATCTCAAGAAGATGTTTTGGTGGCCAGGTCTTAAAACAGATGTGGCAAATTTTATGAATAAATGTCTAACTTGCCAGAAGGTAAAAATAGAGCATCAGAAACCAGCAGGGACATTACAACACTTAGAGATTCCAGAATGGAAATAGGAGAGCATTTCTATGGATTTCGTGATGGGCCTACCAAGAACCCCCTCAGGATATGACGCTATATGGGTCATAGTGGATAAACTAACCAAGTTTGCTTACTTTTTACCCATTCGAGCGAATTCTCCTATAGAGAAGTTGGCTCAATTGTATATTCAAGAAGTGGTACGGTTACATGGTATTCCTTCGACAATCATTTCAGATCGAGATCCAAGGTTCACCTCACGGTTTTGGGGATCGCTCCAGAAGGCGTTCGATATTAAGCTATGTCTAAGTACTGCATATCATCCATAATCGGATGGTCAAACGGAACGAACGCTTCAGACTTTGGAAGATATGCTACGAGCATACATTCTAGAACAGCGGGGGAGTTGGGATCGATACTTACCATTAGCCGAGTTCGTGTACAACAACATTTGCCATGCTAGCATTGGCATGGCTCTATATGAGGCTTTATATGGACGGAAGTGTCAATCTCCCCTATGTTGGTATGAATCAGGAGAACAGAGTCTGCTAGGTCCGGAACTGGTCAGACAAACTATAGAGCATATCAAAAGAGTCCGTAGCAAAATACTTGCAGCTCAGAGCTGTCAAAAGAGCTACACGGACGTCAGGAGAAAGCCATTGGAGTTCCAAGAAGGAGACCATGTGTTTCTAAAGATCACACCCACAATTGGAGTAGGTAGAGCCATTAAAGTTAGAAAGCTAAGCCCTCGCTTTATAGGTCCTTTTCAAATTTTGAAGTAAATCGGGCCAGTGGCATATCGGGTCGCCTTACCTTCACATCTGTCAAATCTTCATGATGTTTTCCATGTTTCCCAACTTAGAAAATACCAGCCTGACCCTACTCATTTCTTGGAACCTGAATCAATCCAGTTAAGGGATGACTTGACTTTTCATGTACCCCCAGGACGAATAGTGGATAAGAGCATCAAACACCTTCGGATCAAAGCCATACAATTAGTAAAGGTGGCATGGGGACACGAAGACTTAATGGACTGTACATGAGAGTTAGAATCTAATATGAGGAGGGAGTATCCTGAATTATTTTTAGGTACTAAATTTTGAGGACAAAATTTTTTTTTAGGAGGGTAGAAATTTAATGTTCGAAAAATTTTATCGTTAACAACCAAGTTGTTTGGTTTTTATCAGAATTCGATTAAACATTTACTTAAAGCCAATTAAGTGTGATTTAAAAAGATTAGGCTTAATGGAATTAGATTAGGAGCATAGGAAGCCCCACAGAAAATTTTCAAACCGGTTTACCAATTTAAGAGAAATCGGTAAGATTTCAGTATTTTAAATTGTCGGAACCGTACCAATAGAAATTTTTCTATGAGCGCCCTAGGATCAATGGCTAAGATTTAGCCAAACTACCCCCTCATGTGGCGCCTTGATCAGCCATTGAGGGAGGGAAGCTAAGCAAAATTGGATGATGAAGTGAAATCTACCAATCATCATGCATCTTACTTCTAAAAATCTCCATCTTTTCTTTCCTTCTCTTTTGTAAAATTCGGCCACCCCACTTGCTGAAACTCCTCTCATTTCTCTTCTCCTCATCCTCATCTTCACTCCATTTCCATCCTTTCTTCAAGTCTCATCACAAGTTGCTTCCATCAAAGACAGTAAATCAACACAAATTCAACTAGATAAGGTAGGAAATCCTACTTCTCTTCTTACTTTTTTGATTTGGGGCTGCATGGTGGTCATGTATAACCTGAGATATTGATGTTATGTAGAGTGATGATGATGGTTTATGACTAATTTTGCATGTATGCTGTGATTAAAATTGGAATTGATAGAAAATAGCTTGAAGAATAGAGAACAATTTAAGAAGCTGTTAGGGTTTTCCTCGGCGGTCCGTACGGCGGAGTGTACGGCTCCACCTACAGCCGTTTAAATTTGATGAATATATTTTTATATGACACTAGACATTCAAGGTTTTCCATACATATAAAATAGAAGGCCATTGGATTAGTATAGAATCAGTTATGAATTTTTGAAGTTTGACCTAGAAATCTGGGTTCTTATCCAGGTAGTATGAGTTGAGAAGGGTGTACCTCACCCTACACAACTCCAAATTGAGTGAAAACAAATTTTTTGAAAGCTAACATATAAGAGAACATTCCATAAAAATTTTAGAATCAGATTCGTGGTCATTTGTTCACAGCATATCAATGAAGTTGGCTTAGGTTTGAACCAATCTGGAATAGGGCAATCCAGTAGGGTCAAGTTTCGGGACTCATAACTCAGAATATACTCACGCAAGTAAATGAAACTTATTTCATTTGAAAGCTTGTTCTGTTAGCTTTAATTTGACATAAATTTCATATAATTTCACTTAGATTTCTATTTTTAGTGAATTTTTACGTATAATAACCCAATTCTGGCTAAGAATAGGGCAGTCTAAGGTAAGATGCTTATATCTTGAGTTATGTAAATCAAAATGAGATGGGACCAGAAGGGTTGGAAACTAGACACATAAGCTATGACATAGGCAAAAATCAAATTTAAATGACTTGAATTGAACTAAGAGTGGAGTATAACAAACTCGGGCAGAACAGGGAAGAATAAACTGAAAGCCCTATTAATGCATGAATTGAAATTGATGAACGATGCTATGATTGTGTATATATATTTGCTGGTTCATGTTGAATTGCAAGTTTGTACAATTGTACTAGTTGTCTGGCACTATTCATGGGGAAGCGGGCTCGATCCGTTATGCTGTCGAAATTTCGGCAAGAAATTCATATGTTGTGTACAATTACAAAGGCATGGATACATGATATTTGAAAGAATAAAGTTAGTTGTGCATGAGATTCATGAATATTGCAAATGATTCCATATTACTTGGGCCAGCTCCTGAAAAAATTTAAGGGGAATAGATCAGTGGGAAGGTCAGGGAAAGTAAACCCGGCAATCCTGTATAGGAAAGAGCCCGGTCCTGAAAAGCGGACTATTACCTAGGAGTATATGGCTAATAACTCCCAGGGGACCAAGGATGGAAATAAGTCTTAAGAGGCAAAAGCCTTCAAGGATAAGATGCATTTTTCATTTGCACATCAATATGTATAGTATGATACTCTTTCACTGACTGTCCTAGTTATCTATTTAATGTTCTTGATATACTACTGTTTCCTTATAGTTACTGTTTTAATTGCATTAGCATATCTGTTAACTAAAATTGAGTTTGTTTCGGTGTATGTTTTACAAATAAGTTAAATATTACTATTTTGTTGTACTATTTTAAATTATGAAAAAATCGAAACAACTGGGAATGACAGCGATGACAGATATGTAGAAACTAGGAATTCCTACTGAGAAATTTTATTTCTCACCCTACTATATATTTCCGCGTCATTCTCAGACCATGGAGAACGCAGCAATTGGAGTTCTATTCATTGAGTTCCCCGAGATCCATATCCACCTCGACCCGTTCTTGGACTCTGTGTACATATCCCGTAGATGCCAGTTTCGTCTTTACTTTTTCTTTCAGAGAGATTTTGCTGTACCGCTCATGCATCCGCTTTTTGACCCCACTGTCCCTTATATTGCTATTCCCCTCTACATGGTCCATCCATTTCCACATCCACCAGCAGCAGCACTAGCTCCAGCTCCCATGGCCCCTCCTGCCTCACCACCGCAGCAGATGCCCTCAGTCTCGATGTTTGAGGAGGATCCGTCTGAGGCGGCGAGTTCATCTTCCTCATCCTCTGCTCCGAGCGTGGGCCACCCTCCTGCAGATGCCAACATGGCAAACAGATTTCTTTCTTTAGATTTCGTTTAGATAGTGGGCATGCTGTAGCGGTAGTAGATGTACAGAATGGCCCTCTTTTGGCAGTATGGGTCATGGGCAGATGGGTAGAAATTAGGAGGTGTACATGAAATGTCCCATGGGGACCATTTAAGGTACTGTTCATAGGGACCGGCCGTTTTATTTTGTGTTAGCGGCCTCATTTTTTTTACCCTGTATCGTTTGACAAACTTTGAAAATAGACGACTATGTATATATTTATGATGTATTTTGCAGTAGTTCTGTCTATATTGCATTTTATTTATCTTATGTTACTTCCGGTACAACAATTAACTAGTATTTATTTCGCCGCTAAGCAGAAACTTGTGTTATGCGAATAATCATCTTTATGTGGGTAATTAATAATGAGACGGAAAACAAAATTTAATTAGCTCACTACATGTAATCACTTATCAGATAATTTATTATGACTTAAGCATAGTACTTGTTTGGTAAGGTGTTACATTTTTGGTATCAGAGCAGTACATCCTAATATTGGCCTGAGGATTGGACTGACTATGCTTCGCATATGCTCTGTATTTCCTAGATATTATTATGCACTGAGTCTTGTCCATATGGATAGGATGCACGTGAGGGAGTTTGCCTAACCGTATGCTATTATTTACTAGCACACTGAACTTAGTATTGAGCCTGATCAACTCAATTACTCTTATTTTGTGTGTTCAGAACTTGATGGCTTCTGGAAGGCGAGGTAGGCCGCGAACTTCCCCAGCCCAGGAGGAATCTACAGAGTTCCTGGACACAATGCAAGAGATGGCACATGCTATGCGTGAGCAGGCAGCTGCAGTGACTCAAATGATGGGCCGATTAGGAAGGCAGTCAGAGGTAGATCGTGGAGGGAATCATAATGGCCCTGGAGTGGATCTGGAATACCTCAAATTTGCTGAGTTCTAGAAGGCCAACCCAGCCAGCTTCAGGGGAGCCTTTAACCCAGATAAGGCAGATGAGTGGGTTAAGACTATGGAAAAGATTTTCTCCGTATTAGAGTGCATAGACCATCAGAAGGTGACTTTTGCCACCTATATGCTAGAAGCAGATGCAGAATTTTGGTGGGATGGTGCACGGCAACTATTAGAGGGATCCCAGACAGATATTACTTGGGACGTATTCAGAGATGCGTTCTACTAGAAGTACTTCCCTGCGTTTGTCTGCAATGCTAAGGAATTGGAGTTCATGCACCTCTGTCAAGGGAATAGTAGCGTGTCAAAATACATTGCTAAATTCGAAGAGTTGTACAAATTTTCCACCATTTATCAATGGAGCCCCGACAAAGCATGGAAATGCATGAAGTTTGAAGATAGATTGAGAGAAGACATCTTTACCACTATAGGACCAATGGAGATCAGAGACTTCCCTATTTTGGTGAACAAGTGCCGCCTAGTGGAGGATTGTAATAAGAAGTTAGTTGCTGCTAGATCATCCGTCAATAATTTTAAGAAGGGGTTAGCTCTGCAAGGCCCAAGGTTCAAGCCCAACTTACAGCAACAAAGAAAGTTTCAGCTGATTCCGACAATTTAAAATACCAAAATCTTACCAATTTTCTTTAAATCGATAATTCAATTTTAGAAAAATCCTATAAAGTTTTCTATAGTTCTAATTTAATTCCATTACACCTAATCACTTCTAAATCATACTTAATTGGCTTCAAGTGACTGCTTAATCGAATTTCGTTTAAACTCATTTATTCGATAAAAACCGAACAACTCGGTTACTAATGATAAAATTCTTCGGACGTTACATTACTACCCTCCTAAAAAAAATTTTTGTCCTCAAAATTTAGTACCTGAGATTAATTTAGGATACTCCCTCCTCATATCGGACTCTAGCTCCCATGTACAGTCCGCTGAGTCTTCGTGTCCCCATGCCACCTTCACCAATTGTACGGCTTTGTTCCAAAGGTGTTTGATGCTCCTGTCCACTATCCGTGCTGGGGGTACATAAAAAGTCAAGTCATCCCTTAACTAGATTGATTCAGGTACCAAGAAATGAGTAGGGTCAGGCTGGTATTTTCTGAGTTGAGAGACATAGAAGACATTATAAAGATTTGACAGATGCGGAGGTAAGGCGACCTGATATGCCACTGGCCCGATTTGCTTCAAAATTTGAAAAGGACTTATAAAGCGAGGGCTTAGTTTTTTGACTTTAGTGGCTTTACCTACTCCAGTTGTGGGTGTGATCTTTAGAAACACATGGTCTCCTTCTTGGAACTCCAATGGCTTTCTCTTGATGTCTGTGTAGCTCTTCTGGTGGCTCTGACCTGCAAGTATCTTGCTACGGATGTTTTTAATTTGCTCTGTAGTTTGCCTTACTAATTCCGGTCCCAATAGGCTCTGTTCTCCTGATTCATACCAACATAGGGGAGATTGACACTTTCGTCCGTATAAAGCCTCATATGGAGCCATGTCGATGCTAGCATGGTAACTGTTGTTGTATGCAAACTCGGCTAATGGTAAGTATCGGTCCCAGCTCCCATGCTGCTCCAGAATGTATGCTCGCAGAATATCTTCCAAAGTCTGAATAGTTCGCTCAGTTTGACCATCTGTTTGCAGATGGTATGTAGTACTTAAACATAGCCTAATACCAAACGCCTTCTGGAGTGCTCTCGAAAACCGTGAGGTGAATCTTGAATCTCCATCTGAAATGATTATTGAAGGAATACCATGTAGCCGTACCACTTCTTGAACATATAATTGAGCTAGCTTCTCTAGAGGATAATTCATTCGAATGGGCAAAAAGTGAGCGGACTTAGTTAGTCTATCCACTATGACCCATATAGCATCATATCCTGAGGGTGTTCTTGGTAAGCCCATCACGAAATCCATAGAAATGCTCTCCCACTTCTAGAATCTCTAAGGGTTGTAGTGACCCTGCTGGTTTCTGATACTCTATTTTTACCTTCTGGCAGGTTAAACATTTATTCACGAAACTTGCTACATCTATCTTAAGGCCTGGCCACCAAAGCATTCTCTTAAGATCTTGATACATTTTGTTAATGCCAGGATGTATAGTAAAATCACTATTATGGGCTTCCTCCAAGATCTTCTTCCTGAAGTTATCCTCCTTAGGTACGCATATTCTCCCCTGATATCGCCATATTCCTTCTGCATTCCCAGTAAATCCTGTTAGCTTGCCAGATTGCACTAGTTACACTGTATGCTGGAAGTCATCATTTCTTTGTTGTATTTACTGGATCTGGTCCTTGAAATCACTAGTTATCTTAAGTTGGTTTAACTGAATGGCATTGGGAGTCATAGAGATTCCCAAATTGAGATCTTGGAAACTCTCTATGAGTTCTATCTCTTTGATTATCATCCATGCCACAGTTAAAGATTTCTTACTTAGGGCATCTGCTACCACGTTTGCTTTGCCAGGGTGGTATTTTAGCTCAAATTCGTAATCTTTAAGAAACTCCATCCACCTTCGCTGCCTCATATTTAATTCTTTCTGATCAAAAAGGTATTTCAAGCTTTTGTGATCAGAAAATACTTCAAACTTCACTCCATAGAGGTGGTGTCTCCATATCCTCAGAGCAAACACTACCGCCGCTAACTCTAGGTCATGCGTTGGATAATTTCTTTCATGAGTTTTCAATTGCCTGGAAGCATACGCGACAACATTCCTGTTCTGCATTAACACACACCCTAATCCTTTCTTAGAAGCATCACAGTAAACTTCGAACGGTCCATGAGGATTAGGTAGAGTAAGTATTGGAGCTGTCGTTAACTTTTCTTTTAAATCTTGGAAACTCTGCTCGCACTCGGGTGTCCATTCAAATGGGGCATTCTTCCTGGTTAACTTTGTTAGGGGAAGTGCTATTAGGGAAAAGTTAATCTCTTGTAGTATCCTGCCAACCCTAAAAAGCTCCTAACTTCCGTAACTATTGTCAGCCATTCCCAATTTAATACTGCTTCTACTTTACTGGGGTCTACTGAAATTCCCCTATGGGATACAACATGGCCAAGAAATTTTATTTCTCTCATCCAAAATTCACATTTGGAAAACTTGGCATAAAGTTTCTTTTCTCTTAGAATTTGCATAACCAATAGCAAATGTTCTGCGTGCTCCTGCTCCATTTTTGAGTAAACAAGTATGTCATCAATGAATACCACCACAAATCTGTCAAGATATGGTTGGAATATCCGATTCATGTAATCCATGAATATTGCCGGTGCATTCGTCAACCCGAAGGACATCACAATGTATTCATAATGTCCATAACAAGTTCGAAACGCTGTCTTCGAAATATCTTCTTCTCGAACCCGAATCTGGTGATACCTAGACCATAGATCAATCTTGGAGAATACAGTTGCCCCTTGCAGTTGATCGATGAGATCATCGATCCTTAGCAACGGATACTTATTCTTGATTGTCACCTTATTCAACTGCCTATAATCCACACATAGTCGCATGCCTTTATCTTTCTTCTTAACTAACAGGACTGGGGCTCCCCATGGTGATGCACTTAGTCTAATAAATTTCTTTTCCAGGAGTTCTTCAATTTGCTTCATAAGTTCGGTCAGCTCCAAGGGTGACATTCGGTATGGCGCTATAGATATTGGTCCTGCTCCCGGTACCAATTCAATGGCAAACTCAATTTCTCTCTCGGGAGGAAAATCAGGAATATCTTCAGGGAACACATCGGGATATTCCCTAACAACTGGAATATTATCTAACTTCTGAAAAACCTCTGCTATACTGGTCTATAAGAGAATATACCCTTGACTTTTATCCGCACAGTGATGTACTACTAAGGAGCTTAAATAAAGGCATACAGGGATTACTAATTCAGAAGATGAAACAGAGGGAAGCACAATGGATTTATCAGAGCAATTTAATAGGGCCTGGTTGGCAGAGAGCTAATCCATTCCCAAAATAATGTCAAGTCTGGACAAGGGAAAACAAATTAAATTAGCCGAAAAAGTTCAACCTCCTATCTGATAGGGGACATTATACACATATGATTGGTCCTAACAGGCTCACTTGTAGGGGTAGAAACTAGCAAGTCATAGGGTAATTCAGATATAGGTAGCTGCAAGGCTGACATGCAATCATGAGAGATGAAGGAGTGAGATGCACTTGAATCATATAAAATGGTTAAGGTCTTACCATTCACTTCACACGTATCTTGAATCAAATCTTCCAACTTGTTGACCTCCTATGCATCCATAGTGAAAACTCTTCCTTGGCGTTGTGGCTTGGGAGTCATCTGTGGATTTCTGGTAGGGCATTCACAGATCTTGTGGCCTGGCTTGCCACATCCAAAACAAACATTCTGTCCTGCCAGACATAGGCGATTGCCATGATTCTTGCCGTACTGCCTGCAGGTCTAGTTCCCAAAAGGCCTCTGAGGTTGCTTGCCTTTACTATGCACAAGCTAAAACTTCCTCTACTACTGAAAATTGGGCTTGAACCTTGGGCCTTGCAAAGCTAACCTTTCTTAAAGTTATTGCCGGTTGACCTAGCAGCAAGCAGCTTCTTGTTACAATCCTCCACTAGGCGGCACTTGTTCACCAAAGTAGGGAAATCTGTTATCTCCATTGGTCCTATAGTAGTAAGGATGTCTTCTCTCAGCCCACCTTCGAACTTCATGCATTTCCAGGCTTCGTCGGGGTTCCGTTGATAAATGGTGGAGAATTTGCACAATTCCTCAAATTTAGCAATGTATTTTGATACGCTACTATTCCCTTGACGGAGGTGCATGAACTCCAACTCCTTAGCATTGCGGACAGACGCAGGGAAGTACTTTTGACAGAACGCTTCTCTGAATACGTTCCAAGTAATGTCTGTTTGAGATCCCTCTAATAATCGGCGTGCACTGTTCCACCAGAACTCTGCATCTGCTTCTAGCATATAGGTGGCAAAGGTTACCTTCTGACGATCTGTGCAATTTAATACGGAGAAGACTTTCTCCATAGCTTTAACCTAATCATCCACTCTATCTGGGTTAAAGGCTCCCCTGAAGCTAGGTGGGTTGGCCTTCCTGAACTCAACAAATTTGAGATATTCCAGATCCATCCCAGTGCCATTATGGTTTCCTCCAAGATCTACCTCTGGCTGTCTTCCTAAGTGGCCCATCATTTGAGTAGCCGTAGCTGCCTGTTCACGCATAGCGTGCGCCATTTCTCACATTGTGTCCAGGAACTCCGTAGATTCCTCCTGGGCTGGGGACGTTCGCGGCCTACCTCGCCTTCCTGAAGCCATCAAGTTCTGAACACACAAAACAAAAGTAATTGAGTTGATCAGACTCAATACTAAGTTCGGTGTGCTACTAAATAATAGCATATGGTTAGGCAATCCTCTCACATGCATCCTATCCTTATGGACAAGACTCAGTGTATGATAATATCTAAGGAACACAGAGCATATACGAAGCATAGTCAGTCTAATCCTCAGGCCTTTATTAGGACGAACTGCTCCGATACCAAGAATATAACACCTTACCAGACAAAATACTATGCTTAAATCATAATATATTACTTGATAAGTTATTACGTGCGACTAGCTGATAAAAAAAAATTTAATTTTGTTCCATTATTAATTAATCGTGTACCGGAAGTAAAGTAACATAAATAAAAATGCAAAATACACAGAAATACTGGAAAATGCATCATATATATATAAACATCTGTTTTCTTTTTCTTCAAAGTTGTCAAAAGTTATATAAGACAATACAGGGTAGTAAAACAATGAGACCGCTAACACAAAATAAATCGGCCTGTTTATCTGAACAACCCCCTCATTGGTCCCCACATGACATTACATGTACACTGCTAACTCCTATCCCTACACTCATGACCCAAGCTGCCAAAAGAGGGTCATCCTATACATCTACTGCTGCCACGGCGAGTACTCCAACTAGATGGATTCTGAAGAAAGGAATCCATTCGCCATGTCTGCATCTGCTGGAGTGTAGTCCACGCTCGGAGCAGAGGACGAGGAAGATGAACTCTCTACCTCAGATGGATCCTCCTTAGACATCGTGACCGAGAGTATCTGCTGTGGTAGTGAGGCTAGCGGAGCCATGGGAGCTGCCTCTGCTGCTGCCACCGCATGTGGAGGTGGAAAAGGATGGGCCATATACAGCGGGATAGCAATATAAGATGCAGCGGGGTCAAAGAGTGGATGAGCAAGGGGAATAGCAAAATCTCTACGAAAGAAGAAATAAAAGCGAAACTAACATCTACCAAATATATACATACAGTCTAGAAACGAGTCCAGGTGGATGTGGAGCTCGGGAAACTCAATGAACAGGACGCTGGTGGCTGCGTTCTCCATGATCTGAGATTGATGCGGAAACATATAGTAGGGTACGGAATAAAGATTTTTCAATAGGGATCCTAGGTTTATATACATATCTGCCATCACTGTCATCCTCAGTTGTTTCGGGTTTTGGGTAATTACAAGAAAATATTACCTCAATAGGATATCCTACTAGATTAGTTATATAAATCATAGCCCGAAACATAGCTTAGTTTTACTTAATGAAATAAAGGAAATAAACTGAGAAATAATTAACCAGACCTATGTTATTGATATAGTTAAGTGACAGCCATAAAGTGAACAATAATAAATATATGCATATGTATAACATCCAATGGTACAATTAACTCAATACATGATAACAGAAACTATGGATATGCATAAGAAATAATGCACTTGATCTTAATTCATATTTTTCCATACTTGGTCCCCTAGGAGTATATTTGCCATAAAACTCCTGAGTAATAGTCCGCTTTTCAGGATCGAGCTCATTCCTATACAGGATCGCCGAGTTTACTTTCCCCGACTTCCCCACTGATCTATTCCCCTTAACTTGTTCAGGGGCTGGCCCAAGTCTTAGGGAAATCCTTCCTCATTCATATAAGGGTAGCTTCACTTGTTTAATACTTTGACCAATGCATGTATAACTCGTAAATTCATATTAATTACAATTCCTGCTAAAATCTTGGCAGTATAACGGATCATGTCCGCTTCCCCATGAATAGTGACAAACAACGAGAAAATTTTAATCAAATAGCAATTCCAATATAGAATATCATATTCATACCAAGAATATAACAATATCAATAGGTACAAGTTTTAAAATCTTAAGTTTTAATCTATCTTGCAAGTTTTTAATTTCTATTGATGTTCCCGAGTTCAACTACCAAGAGTAACTGGGGTCCGAGTTCCGATTTAATACAATTTTCGACCTCCGGGTTATGTTCGATGTTTCGAGATTATATATAATTTCCGACTTCCGGGGTTGTATTCGATCTTCCGAGATTATATAAAATTTCCAACTTCCGGGGTTATATTTGATCCCCGAATTTATTCTACCATCGTTCTTCTAAGACTTTTATGAGTTTCGTAAATTCCATATTTCTATCATTAACTATACCCGATCTAGTTTCCTATACACTAAGTTCCGAGTTCAACATCAGTATATCCGATTTTAGCTTTCTGTTTACTAAGTTTCCAAGTTCAACTTCAAGTACACCCGACCTAGCTCTTTGTCTGCTAAGTTCCGAGGTCGACCTAAAGTATAACTGACCTAGCTTTCTATCTGCTAGATTTCTGAGTTCAACTTCAAGTATACCCGACCTAGCTCTTTGTCTATTAAGTGCTGAGGTCAACCTAAAGTATAACTGACCTAGCTCTCTATCTGCTAGATTTCCGAGTTCAACCTCAATTTGTTTGTATTTCATCCTAGACCGCCCTACTTCTATCCAGAATTGCACTCTTATAAGAGAAAATTCACCAAAAATAGAAATATGGGTGGAATCATGCAAAATTTATATCCATGTAAAGCTAACAGAACAAGCTTTCAAATCAAGTAAGTTTCATATCATTTGAATGAGTATAATTCAAGATATAAGCTCTGAAACTTGACCCTACTGGACTACCCTATTCTAGCCTGGATTGGACATAGGGCAACTTTCTTGACTCACTGGGAACAAACGCGACTTTATCTAAGTAGTAAATTTTTATGGGATATTTTCCATGTGTTTGCTTTCAAACAACGTTGGAATCATTCAATTTGGAGTTGTGTAGGGTGAGTTACATCCTTCTCAACTCACACTGCCCAGATGAAGGTCCTGATTTCTATGTCAAATTTCAAAAATTCATAACTACCTCTACACTGATCCAATGACCTTATATATATGTATGGAAAGCTCTGAATGTCTAGTTTCATATAAAAATAGATTCATGGACATTAAATGGCTGTAAGCGGAGCCATATACTCCGCCGTATAGACCACCGAGGAAAACCTTAACAGCTTCCTAAATTGTTCTCCATTCTTCAAGCTATTTGCTATCAAATTCAATTTTAATCACAACATACATGCAAAATTAATCATAAACCATCATCATCACTCTACATAACATCAATATCACAGATTATACATGACCACCATACAGCCCCAAATCAAAGAAAGTAAGAAGAGAAGTAGGATTTCCTACCTTGTCTAGTTGAATTTGAGTTGATTTAGTGTCTTTGATGGAAACAACTTTTGATAAGACTTGAAGAAGGGATGAGGATGGAGTGAAAATGAGAGTGAGGAGAAGAGAAATGAGATGAGCTTCAGCAACTAAGGGGTAGCCGAAAATTATAAGAAGAGAAAGAAAGAAAAGGTGAAGATTTTTTTGAAGCACTTCTCTTTGGTTAGTGGACTTCACCTCATCTTCCAATTTAGCTTGGCTTCCCATTCTCAATGGCTAATCAAGGCGTCACATGAGGGGGTGGTTTGGCTAAATCCTAGCCATTCATCCTAGGGTATTCAAATAAAAATTTCTATTGGTCCGATTCCGACAGTTTAAAATACCGAAATCTTACCAATTTCCTTTGAATCGGTAATTCGATTTTAGAAAAATCCTATGAAGTTTTCTATAGTTCTAATTTTATTCCATTACACCTAATCACTTCTAAATCATACTTAATTGGCTTCAAGTGACTGCTTAATCGAATTTCAATTAAACCCACTTATTCGATAAAAACCGAATAACTCGGTTACTAACGATAAAATTCTTCGGACATTACACTCCTTGGCCTTGTTTGGGAGGCCATCAGCCCCCCCTCACTCACTCTCTCATTTTGCAAGCTTTCATCCTCTCTCTTAGACACAAACTCTCACCACTCTCCACCTCTCCTTGTTCTTCTTACTTTTCTACCACCATCACCCTCATCTTCTATCACCACCCTCACAAACTTATCAAGGACCACCTTATTTGGTCTTTGGTATAGCAAAACAAACACTTACTTAGCCTTATTTGCAAGCTCAAGAGGAGGAAGGCCACCTCCAACACTTGTCTTTCCTTTCAAGCTCTCCAAGAAACTCTTATGGTAGTGACTCTAATCCTTTTCTTTTTATGTGTTCTTAAGCTCTAGAACTCCTAAGCTTTCCATTCTAGAATTTGCTCTAAAGGCCTCATGGCCATACTCTTATTATGAGAAGTTTACTTGTGGTTATTACTCTTCTCTTGGAAAATGATTTTGGTTGTGCATTTATCTTATTTTGAGAACCAAACTTTTTAGAACTCAAACTATTAAGTTATCAGCAAGATCTCAAATTATAAAAGTTGTTTGGAAAAGAAAAGTGGTCACTTGAGAAAAAGACTTAATGTTTTTACAAGAAAACTAATGAAAGCAAAAACTGTTGAAGTTGGAAATTCTAGTAGTCTATATTTTGCGACCAATAAATCATTCAATACAACTCGAAATACAATGACACTAATTTTAAATGAAAATAGACTCATAGAGCTTTTTACACATATAAAATACACAAAATTTGGCCTTAAAATGAGGGAGATACGAATTTTCAAAGTGGTTTGTCCCTAGATATATTTCTGTTCGGATAATCTGTACAAAAATCTTAATAACTCAAGCTATACATAGCATTTTTGAGTGGGACTAAGTTTTCTAGAAAGCTAAGACATAGAGGAACATCCCCATAAAACAGTTTTAACAGATTCTGTGTGAGCCGCTCCAAATAAAGTTTACAAGTCACTATTCCAGAATGAATCTAAGAGACTGAACAGTCAGATTAAAGAGTGCATATCTCAAGTTACTAAATGAATTTTTGGGTGGGGCTTTTTTTTAAGAAAGTTAACTCAGAGAAACATAAAATTACAAAAAATCACATTAAAATAATAAAAGATGAATTTATGGTGAATTTTCGAAATTACTACCTCACCGTAAAAGTAAATCCGGTTAAGGTTAAGTTTAAAGGCTAATGAAAAACAAGCTTGAAGACATCAAGACCTTCAAATTATGTCATTAAAACTTCATAATTCCACTTAAAAGGTTTAACAAAGCTAAGAGTCGAAACTTGCCCTATGCCTAATAATAGAACCAGAAAAGATGCAAATTAAATTAAAAGCGTTTACCTAATTTATTAAGCTACGCTCATAAAACTTTGTTTATGATATATCTATGTCTATGTGCCAGTATGATGATGATGATGGATATGATGAATAGGTTAATGATGAGTATGATGCATGTGATGTTGAATAACATATAATGATGACTTGTGGATTCTCTGTTTGGCAAAATTTTGGGAAGCTTCGGTTTAGCTGTTATGCTACTGGAATTCCGCAAAATTTGTGGACTTAGAATAATTTTTGTATCATAAGTTTTAATAAGAAGAGATTGAACTAAGGGTGTGATCCTTCAAAAGGGAAAGTGATCCATATTAAACTCCCCTTCCACCCATGACTCACATGAGGCATGACATAAACCCAGCTAGTGTGAGTATAGGGGATAGAGCTTACATGAGGTATGGCTTTGACCCAACTAGTGTAAGTACCGAAAATTTATGGTGGCGATGGCCAGTATGAGCTCATTACCACTTATATTTAATGGGTGAAAAGACTTAAAACAAAGTCAAGTTTAAGAAAAGAAAAGGGGACTTTGGTCCGACCTAAGTGAAGAATGAAACTTTTAAGATGTTCATGGTTGCTTTACGTATTTAAAATTGAATCCGCTTTGGATAATCATGTTTTGAAAACCTAATAATTGAACCTTATGCATGCTCACTATCTCCATTGATAAAATTGAGGCAGCTGGGACGATGGCAAAGACACTTATGTGTTGGGTTCGAGTCCTACTGAGAAATCTTATTTTTCACCTTAGTTATTTTTCGTATCGTCACCAGATTCCAATGGCACACCCAGTGGAGTGGGGCATGGATCCACCTCTCTGTGAGTGGACGTATGACTAGGTGCGACCAGAGTATGGATGCCAAACTATGCATTTTTGGACTTGTAGTTACTGTCGTTCTGTGCTTTCTTGTATTCCTTTTTGTGACGACCTTTGTCATTTAAGTTTGGATTTGGTATTTAGTATTTGGGCCATAGCACGACCATGAGTCTTCCTCTATGTATTTCTTTTTATATTATTAACCGATATGGATGGAATGACTAGCTATATAATGTGATGCATTTGTTATTACTATTTAATTATCGCTCTTATGTTTTATGATATTGTGATGTGAATTATATACACACGCTCTCTCAATATCTATATTCTCGCTCAAGGCTTCACTTTCCAAAACGCTACAAAGTGATGACGTATTTCAAAAAGAAAAATTTTACCATATTTTTCACGTAATTTAATTTACAGCAAAGTTTTAGTTTTTCTGCAAGTATAAGTAACAACTAATAAATTACCGTAACATGACTTAAGCGTAGTATGGGTTTATTAGGGTGTTACATATCCCATATAAGACATTGCTGCTGAGGCTCAGTTTATTAGCGCACCTGGAGATCAGCTGTAGTAGCCTAGGTTTCCTTATTTTCTTCTTTGTTATTTTGTATTTTCCTTAGCCATTCAGCAAGTTTGTGGCTAACACCTTCATTTTTCTTAATATTAATGGCTTCCCCCACCATGGGGTAGTACTTCTTCAAATATTTTCCATTTATACTTCTCGTCAATTCTTTTCCCTTGATAGAAGATAATTTATATGCACCACCATAAATAACTTAAGTAATAATAAAAGATCATTCCCAATTAGGTGACCACTTGCCAAATTTAGTAGTTCTAGTTCCAATTGGTAATATAGCCTTCCACACTAGATCACCTTCGGCAAAGCATTTCAACCTGACCTTTTTATTGTATACGTTTGATACTTTAGCTTTGTTAGCCTGGATGTTCTCCAAAGCCATCAATCTATCTTCATTGGTTGATTCTAGCTCTTGGAACATAGCCTCGATATATTCTTCTAGTTGTAGGTCGTATTGTTTTGCTACCCTAAATGAATTCATAGGATTCTTCCCATTTGTTAGCTGATAAGTAGTCAAACCAATGCCATTGCTCTTAGAATTCTTGTAGGCCCATAAGACCGCAGACAAGACCTCATGCCATCTTCTTGGTTTGTCTTCCACTATCTTCTTGATCATGTCAATTAAAACTTTATTAGTAGCCTTTGCTTGCTTGTTGGCTTAAGCATAACACAGAGAAGAGTAAACCAGCCAAAAGCTAAATTATTAGGCAAAAATTTTCATTTTTTCCCTTGTGAATATACCTTGATCTGTAGTTATGGTTTCAGGGACTCCAAACTAATATATGATTTGAGTTTTGATGAACCCAATCACGCTGGCTTGGATCACATTGACTAGTGGTTGAGCCTCCACCTATTTAGTAAAATAGTCTGCGGCCACTATAATGAATACATGATGTTTAAATGATCGAGGATGAATCTTGCCAATTAAATCAATGGCTCAACCCCTAAAAGGTCAAGGTTTCACAATTGCATGTAGTTCCTTGACTGGCACTCTTTGGGGTGGTCCATGCGTTTGGCAAGCCTCACTTCCTCTTGCGTAAGCAACACAATCGGCTGTGATGGTAGGCCAATAATATCCGTATCTATGGATTAGCCATCTCATCTTTGGGCATAATTTGTGTGCTACACAAATGCCCTCATGCACTTCATGCATGATTCTCTTGGCTTCAACGCCATTTATACACTTTAGCAACAACTCTTCTTAGCTCTTTTTGAATAATTCATTATCAACTAATACATACTTCAAAACCTTTTGCTTAAGCTTGTATTCGGCTTCAGATGATGGTTTGCTCAAATATTGCTTGAGTTCTTGCCTCTAGTCTTTATTCTCCTCTAACTGTGCCTCAGCTATCTCTATGTTATTTATCTTATTCAATTCTTATCAAAATCTAGACGCTTCTTAGGCTAGCTCATTTGCCACTTCGCTGTCGCATTGAGGGACATGAGAGATTGTTACCTCCCAAACTATTGTAGCAAAGAGCAAGCTAAATCCAAGAACTCCATCAGCATTGGATTTGCATTTATACTTCCCAATCAGTTGTTTGATCATAAGTCGGGAGTCTCCTAGAATCTTGATCGCCTTAGCCTCCATGGACAATAGTACTTTCAATCCGAGAATCAGAGCTTCGTACTCGGCTTGATTATTGGAGCATTGTAGGTCCAATGAACACATGTACTTACTTTCCACCCCATTGGGGCTAGTGATCACAATTTTGGCCCCTACTCCTTTTTGGTGTTTGTATCTGTCAAATGCCAACACCTAGGATTCTAGCTGAACATACCCTTGGCAATTATCCAATGGATCCTGGATATCCACATAAGGGTGTTCTGCCAGAAAATTGGCTAAACCTCTGGCCTTTGACTGCTCTGAGAAGGACATACTTCATGGCAAAATTGTTAAGCTTTATAGCCTATTTCATAAGTCTCCCCTATAAGATTGGTTGATTTAGCAAGTACTCGACAATGTCTATGTTGCACAAGACCAAGACTTCCCTTGGTAACGATAGTACTCCAACTTGGTACAAGCATGAAACAAGAACAAACACAATTTTTAAATTGGTGTGTACCTTGTCTTGGCATCATTGAGCAACTGGCTCAAATAACACACTGCTCTCTCAATGCCATCTTTGGTATCATTGAGCTAATGGGCTGCCAATGGAATCATTAGTGGCCGATATTTAAAGTTTGAAAGTCCTACCGAAAGCTGGAGGTATAAGTATTGGAGGATTTGAAAGGCATTCCTTAATTTGGTCAAAGGCCTTTTGTTGCTCTTCACCCCTGATGAAATCCTCAGCTGCTTTTAACCTCAAAAGAGGCGAGAAAGCTTTCATCTTTCCAGCAAATTTGCTATGAATCTCCTTAGAAAGTTAACTTTGCCAGTCAAGCTTTGTAATTCTTTCTTGTTCCTAGGAGGTCTTACTTCTAGCACAACCTTTGTTTTATTTTTATCTACTTCGATTCCTTGATTGTGAACTAAAAGCCTAGGAAGTTACCAACCAAAACTCCAGAAGCACAGTTAGCCGAATTCATTTTCAAAGAATGTTGCTGCATTCTCATGAAAGACTGTTCTAAATCAGTCAAGTGTTGCTAGAAGCTGGCTGACTTAATTGCCATATCATCAATATACACTTCCATATTTTGGCCTATTAGATCGTGGAATATTAGATTTATTACCCTTTGATAGGTTGCGCCTGCATTCTTTAGTCCAAATGGCATGACAACCCATTTAAAGATCCCAGTGGATCCTGAGCAATAGAATGTTGTTTTATGAATATCTTCTTTGGCTAAATAAATATGATTATAGCCTGAATATTCATCCATAAAAATTAATATTCGATTATTAGTCGCTGCATCAACTAGCATATCAGCTATAGGCAATACATATTTATCCTTGGGCATAAATTCCTAAAATCTATACAAATTCCAACTTTCCCATTTTTCTTAATTGTAGGGACTATATTTGACAACCAATTTACATATCTGGCTATCCTAATAAACCCTGCTTTAAGCAACCTTTCAATCTCTCCCTTGGTCTTTGGCAAAAGTTCTGGGTTGAACTTTCTTGCTACTTGCTTGCGTGGCTTGTATCCTTCTTTGGTAGGTAGCTGATGCTATATTAGCTCTCGAGATAATCCTGGCATCTAATGGTAATGCTAGGCAAAATAGTCTCAATATCTTTTGATGAGTTGGACTAATTAATCTCGGTTCTCCTTTGGTAGCAAACCACTAATCTTTGTTATCTCGATTCCTTTTTTGTTCCTAGAGTTACTTCTACTAGAGGATCATGGGCTTCAAAATTTGGTTTCTTCTCTGCTAAAGTGTAACAACCCGAAACATAGTGCATCCGACTAACGCTATTAATTAATTTGCTTTGATGCATTATAGATATATGAGTAATCAATATCGAAATGCATCCACTAGGGTTAGATGAAATTGAGTTTCCTTGTAGAAAGATTTTATGTAAACAATTAGCAAAGTTTGTTAGTTTAAGAGAAATCGGTTGAATTTCAGTGTTTTTTAGCACAAGAACCGAATCGGCAGGAATCCATACTGTAAGATAACCTGAGTACCAGTTTAAAACCCTAAATCATGTGGCTAGAAATTAGCCACCTAACCCCTATATATTGGCCAAATCATGGCCATCCATCTCTAGATTCAACAAAATTTAAATTTCCACCAAAATCTACCAATCACATACTTTTCCCATTCTTCCAACTTAGTACACAAGTTACCAAATCTTTCCCCATTATCCTAGCAGAATTTCAGCCAACCCATTTAGCTACATACTCCATTTCTTTCTTCATCTTTACTTCTTCCTCTATCCTCTACATCTCCACCCAAGTTTCTAAGAAAACCTTACGTTCTTCTTCTTCTCAAAATTCCTACTCTTTCTTTGTGTTCCTTAAGAAACCTCAAAGACCACCTCATAAAGTTCCCCATCATTGAACCATATAGCTTCAGCCCTAAGAAGAACAAGAGAAGACATCATCATCTTAGGGCTTCATTGAAGAGAAACCAGCAAGAGACTTCAATTTTACAAGCTACAAGTGGTGTTTTAGGTAAGATTTTTAGATTGTTTGATTTCTCTAATTTTGGTGGCTACTAGGGTTTCTTATTTCACCTTTTATTTGATGATATCTGATATGTTAATATGGCTTGCCTTGAGTGATTTAAGGTAGGGATTATTAGTTTGGTTTGATAATTTGATCAAAATACGAAAAGAACATAAGCAGAAAAGCTAAGAGAAAACCCCAAGTGTATTATCCGTACAACGAATAGTATGGTTTCATCTTTAGGTATCAAAATTGAGTCAAGCCAATTTTAGATAAAACTAGACTTCAAGAGCTTTCCAACCATATAAACTATAGATTCATTGGGTTTAAAATGAGAGAGTTACGATTTTCAGACGTAAGATGTTGAAATTCACTCACTATCCTAGCTAGTTTGTGTTGTTAAGGGCATAACTCGCCCTATACAATTCAAATTGAGTGGAACTAAGTTTTTTAAAAAGCTAACACATAGATAACCATCCCATAAAAATTTTAGGTTTAGATCTTAAGTACATTGCTCCCAGTTATTTCTCAAAATTACCCTATGCTCTACTCAGGTTGAAATAAGGCAATCTAATTAAAGAGCTCATAACTTGATTTCTACTTATTCAATTAGGATGAAACTTGTTGGCATTGAAAGATAATCCAATTATCTACAATTTGGATAAAAATGATAAAATATGGAACTTTAGTAATTTTTAAAAATTTGGTGCTTGAGTTTGTCCTGAACAGGGCAGCCTTGAGTAAAACTTTCATAACTCAAATTATACATCTCAAAACTTAATGGTACTAAAGAGATTTAAATGTAGACTAATAAGGCTAAAACATACTAAATTTTAAGATTAATGAGTAAAAATGAAATCTTAATACAATTAATAAAAACAAGGCAGATTTAAGACAATTAAGACATCTTGACAACTTCAATGATTATAAGCCCCATAAGCCACAAGAAGCCAATGGTTGGATTATTGATGCAATTCTTTATCATATTAATATGATATTCATATGTAAATATAATGATTCTATTGTATGTGACTAGCTGGCTAAAATTATGTTGTTTCTGTATTGGGGAGTATCCCGTTTTCCGTTGTTATGCTATCGGATTTCCGGTAAAAATATATGAATTATGCATCCTGATTGTGAATTCTTCAAGCATATGATATGTACATGTGAATATAAATTCAGACAGTATATGGATAGATAAGATAAGATCCCTTTATGTGGAGGCAGTTATGAGGTCCCTCCACATGAACGCAGTCAAGTGAAAGTTATGAGATCCTTATACTTTGGAGGTAGTTGGCCAAAATGAGATCCCTCCAAATCTAGAGGCACATGGATCCCCTTGTAAGTTAGTATTGTGTGACAATAGTTATGATTTGAGCTCATTCCTTGATCAAACTACCCAAGGACAGTAAAGATTAAAGGCATATGCAAAGTAAGAAAGTAAAATGAGAAAGTACCAAGTCATGAGCATGTAGCATATTTACATCTATTTGTTAGTCGATTTGTTAGGGAAAAATGCATACTTAACAATTGTGTAATTGTTTCCACGTTGTACCCAAGTGTATGAATTAAAATCAATCTGCTTCAGAAGATTATAGTTTTTGAACTTAATAAATAAACCTTACCACTATGTATGAGATCACTTTTTTTCTAATAAACCGAAGCAGCTGGAATAACAACGATGACATATATTGTTAGATAGTTTAAGAAGCCTACTGAGAGTATAAAGTTTTCATTCCTATGTGTGTGTTTCCGTGTCGTCTCCAAACTACCTAGAAGACCTCGAAAAGGATCAACTGAGAGGAATGCGACAGAGACTGAACTAGTTGCCGAAGACATTTTATACATATGTATCCGTGTCCGTGTATATATATATATTTGTGAGTATTTGAAAGGCTATTTAGTAATTCCAACATAAGTGGATTATATAAGAATATTATATTATTTTCACAAGATATAACGCAAATAATGAGCCAAGGTCCGTTTAATTTATTGTAGTAACTCTTAATGTGATGTTATAACTTAAGCATAGTATTGTATTTAGGAGGGTGCTATATAAAGCTTCTTCATTCGCCATATCCTACTCTCCATCATTCACCTTATTAGCCTAGTCTTTCTCGGCTAACTATGCTTCCATAATACCTTCCTGAATTTTGGATTCAGTAAAATACCATGTTAGCTATTGCAATACTTGCTTTTCAGGCTCCATCACTATGGTTCTTTGTAGGCCATGGGTCGGCCTCTACTGTGACTTTGAACCTATCCAATGATAGGTCAAAGGACTTAATGGAGTCTAGTGTAACGCCCTCAAGCTAGGAAATAAGCTCAATCTTTGGAGAATAGAGCAGAGAAACCTGCATCCTTACATTGACCATGAAAGGGAAAGGGTCTACATCTACTACTTCAACTTGGTCTCCATTCCAGAATTAAAGTTATTGATGGAGTGTGGAAGACACATATTGGTTAGCATAAATCCACTATCTGCTGAGCAAGCTAGTGTATCTAGGCTTAGCATCATCATAAAGAACACAATGTTAATTGTAATAAACCCCACCGTGAGCTTAACAATAAGAAAACCCAGTGCCGGAGTACTTCCCCTAGTGAAGTTGGACATGGTCATATTAGTTTCCTTGAGGTCTTTGCAGCTTTTCCTTGGCTTCTTGACTATACTGTAAGGCATCAGATTCAACATAGCTCCTTCATCAATCAGAACTCTACTGATAGAATTTCCATTTACATGAGCCTTGATGTAAAGAGGCCTGAGGTGTCCAACCTTGGTCCACTTCTTGAATTTTATCTCTTTTAGCTCTGCTAGTACAAAGGCTACACACTCGGCCTCTTTGACTGTCACGTCTCTTTCCAAGTACCAAAGGTGCCATCTTGATCGGCAAACTCCAAAGGAATAATCCCAACCATAGCTGCAGTAGCTGGGTCATCCTGAAGCTCATCCAATAAATCATCATTATTCAAAAGATCATCTAGTAGATTTTTTGAATATTCACCCCCACTAATAAATTCAATAGGCTCGACAAGTAAAGCCTCAACATCCAACTCCTCCAATGGCTCGACAACCATTTTGTCCAATCTTTGGACAATTCAATGGCCCGTTCTAGGTTTGGAATGGTAATTAGGGACTTCACCAGCTCTCTCTCACTCTTTTTAGATTGCTCAAGCATGGCCATTATGCCATTTATCTTTTCGTTGCTCCTTCTATGCTATAGCCTCCTCTTTTGAGTTTTGGTTAGTGGTGGCTTCTGCTCTTCCTTCATTTTTTGCTTTTTTGGTTGTTGGTTCGCCACACATTCTTCTGTTTTAACCTCTTTTCTTGGCTTGATCATCTTTCTTGCTTGAAATTAATTGCTATCTAGAACTGTAATTTTGAGGGAATGAGTCCCTTTCTCAAAATGAAAATCTATAGCACGTTAAGACTTTTTCGGCAAATGATGATTAGTAACTTTGGGTATTGCAGCTTGTTTAGGCTTTTTGCCTCTCGTATTATTAGCTCTTTGGGCTAGGTTAGGGTGGCTAGATTCTTTGTTGGAATGGAAGTGGTATCCAATCCTCCCTTGAAACTGTCTTGGGTGCTGTAGTCTCTGGAAGACAATGACCCTCTGGCTAGTGTTTTACCCCCAATCTCTTGTGGCTTTACAATCTTTGGCCTCCATATTTCCTTCTGAGAAGGCCTTGCTTCATCTTTTTCTTTAAGCTTCTTTTCCCATATAGGGACTTTTCCTTCTTTCTGCTCCTTCCAAGTAATGGGCACAAATACCATGTTTATTAAACAAGCCAAATAGATTGGTGTCTATAGTCATGTCCCTATTCTCAACCAATTTGGGACTTCCTTCCTTCAGAGCCTTCTGAATAGAACTTCAAAAGATCATGCAATTGTTGGTAGTGTAAATCCAAGAGTGGTGCCACTTGTAATAATTCTTGCCTTTTATCTTGTCAATTGCAGGGATCTTATGACCTTCTGAAAGCTTGATTTGTTTGTCCCTCACAAGGCAATCGAATATCTGGTACGCCTTGGAAATATCAAACAAATATGCCTTCTTTACTGGCTTAGCCACCTCTTTACCTTTAGAAGGTGTCAGAGCCGAGTAGGTATATGGCTTCCCATGTACAAACTCGACTGCCATTATGTCTACCTGTGCTTTAGGCCCTTCCCAAATGTCTTATTTGCCCGAGTCATAATCAATAATCGAAATAATTTGTGGCCCTTTAGGCCCAGCACGGTTAGATCTTCTTTACTTTTTTCCACAATGCATTGTTCTACTCTGGAGGCTCTAGATGTTAATTGTGCTAAGTCTGAGTATTCTATAGCTACCAATCTTTCTCTCAATTAAGGGTGCATATTGTCCACAATGGCTGTAGCACACTCAAACTCTAGCAACTTCTTGCTACATCAGCTCCTCACCCTCCTGAAATGCTCCAAGAAATCAGTCACTGGCTCATTTGCCAATTGTCTGAGACTTATCAACTCAGCAACAGATACTTCAGGTTGAGGCTTATAAAAATGATCATGGAATAGTCTTTCCATGTCAGCCTAACGTTGGATTGAGTTTGGAGCCAACAATGAATACCATGAGAAGGCAACCCCTATTAGAGACAAAGGAAACAATTGTAACTTGTAATACTCACTTTGGTTCGCCTCACAATATTAAGTGATATCGGTTCACATGGTCCATTGTGAACTTCTCATCCTCACCAGAAAAGGTGGCGAAGTTGAGAGTTTTGTAGCCTCTCGGCAGAGGAATCCTATCAACCCAATTAGGGTATGGTTTCTTATAAACTGGCCTATCTAATTGCCGAAGTTGGACACCAAAATGTCATCTAATAGCTACAACAATCATGTTGGGGTCCACTAGAGGCTGGCCATTCACCTGAGGGTCTACTTGCATCAGAGGTGGAGCTTATGGTGGAACCTCTTGCTTATAAGCAACTTGATTACTAGGTCTTTGCATGCTAAAATTTTGAGGTTGAGGAATGTGAGCACTCAGTTGAGGATATGTAGTTTGAGTTTGTATGTATGAATTCTGAGGTTATGAATACATATTTTGGTTTGCATAAGTATACGTTGGTCTTCCCATAATAGTTATCAACGGTTATTGAGTGTATGGAGTGTTAGTGTTGTTAACCGCTCCTAAGTATAGTGAAGCCATATTATAACCATTGTATGTAATCGTATCCACACTCCCATTCATTCCAAAGGTATCTAGTACGGGTGGATCGTGTGTTGTGTTCCATGCATTCCCACTTGGGTTAGTGGACATTGCCAATAATCCAATGCTTCCTGGAACATTAGGTGGCCTACACATAATACTCACTTATTTGTAGTGCCAGTTTGGCAATTGGGCAAGTTGCCCTTCTGGTTTATTAGCTAAGGCACTGGCAATATTTTCCCAAGGCACAGTTTAGGTAGGATTATCCCTCATATTAGTTTGTTGTTGGGCCACTTGGATCTTATTATGAACCATGGGCTTAACAATATCAATTAATTACTTGGATAATTCAAGCATTATATCATTTAACCCTATATTAATTTGTTCACGTATGAAAGACGTGGTTATAGCAATCAGTTGCCCTCTTCTTCCCCTAAATGTTAGGGAAATACTTGAGGAAGAAATAGCTATGCTAACCACAGGCTGGGCCACGACATCCTGCATCGGCTGTGAGCCTACACCCTACGGAAGGATACAAGGTGCTACCGATGTGTTACATGTGGACCTCTAGTCCTTTAGTTATTCTATTTTGATGGTTGTGGACTTGGCATAACTATCTTTCCTAATCTTAGGATCATACCCCAAGTACAATCTAACTCGGGTTTTGGAAATTTTGCTTGATCTTTTGGAGTCCCATTAGGTGTGCCAAAAATATGTTCGGGCTATTTTCGGCTATGGGTGAATTAGTGTGTTAGGCATGCCAGACTTTGAAAACGTCTAGCCAGAGCTCTTCAATTCCAAGAGGTAAACGATTACTCCAAGAAGGGAAATTTGCTTCTTGGATATGGGTTTCCAAGTGATGAGTTTTTGACCTTAAGCCCCTTGAATTAGGATCTATCTAGGACTTGGACACAAGAAATATGATCAAATCAAAAACAAGTTTGCGCAGAAAATAGGGCTCCAGACGTCTTGTTAAAACGGTTTCGTATCTCACTCTACAGACCTCGGAATTGAACGATTCAAAAACGAGAAGAAAGATGACGTTCTGAAACTCAATTTAGACTCAAGAATCACCGAAAAACAATACGTATAAGTCGAGTTATGAGCAAGAGATAATTGAGGCAGTGCAGGAAAATTGACGCGAAATTGATGAAAAAGAAACAAGATAAGATGGCGCCACAAACCTAGTTTGATAAGCCAAGAAGGATCGCCACAAGAATTGGAGAATTCTTGATAAGATCAAATGATGCAAGGAAGAACCCTAGCAGAGAAAAACTCACAATTTCTGAAACATACGTATTCTTCTGTCTATTGATCTCCAAATGTTTTAATACAAATCAGTTTAAGAGTTTGCCCCTAAGACTTAACAAAACTAAAAGCAAAACCCCTTAACATAAGCATTACTGATATGTTCCAGTGGTTAAGGAGACATATTCAGCCTCATGTGCTTGGGTTCTAATCCTACTATAGATAGTTTATATTTTTTTATCACAACATAACAATAGAAAAATAAAATATACAACTAAAGTCTTGCTAATTCAGATTAACTCTTTGGGCTCTTTTCCTCTCATTCCAAGTGAGCTATGCATGTGTAAACCCTTAGACTCATGTGTTGGGCTTCATTTGGATATTGAGCTTCAAAATGTGTTTGGGCTTCCAACAAGGAGATAATTACATGTTTGACAGCTTCATGGGCCTTCTTTACTCTAGCTCTTGTCATGGTTCCTCCTAGGCCTTGTGTCAGATCTTGGGCTTCTTTTTGGGCTTGAGTCTGGACTTGGGCTTGGGCCTTTGTGTCCTCATCATTCCCTCCTTCTTGAGAAGCATTTGTCCTCAAATCTTGTAAGTCATCACCTGCATCATAGAGGGACAAGTCAGCCACGTTAAAAGTAGCACTCACACCATACTCACCTGGCAAATCGATCTTATAGACATTATCTTTGATCTTGGCCAATACTTGGAAAGGTCCATCTCCCCTTGGCATCAGCTTAGACTTCCATTGAGATGGAAATCCTTCCTTCCTGAAGTATACCCATACCCAGTCACCTGGTTCAAATGTTACCTTCCTCCTTCCTTTGTTTGCATGTTTAGCATACCCTTCCATTTTCTTCTCAATTTGGGCCTTGATCTTCTCATACAACTTCTTGACATAATCAACTTTTTCCTGCCCAGACTTATCTTTCAATTGAGAAATGTTAGGTAAAGGCAATAAATCCAAAGGAGTCAAAGGATTAAAACCATAAACAATTTCAAACGGTGAAAGCTGAGTAGTATTATGTATTGCCCTATTATAAGCAAACTCAACAAGTGGCAAACACTCTTCCCATTTAAATCTCACATGCTTCTTGACTAGAGGTGCAGCAATGGTACTAAAATCCTTAACAAACCTCCTATAGAAACTAGCAAGCCCATGGAAACTTCTTATCTCACTCACACTTTTAGGAGTTGGCCATTCTTGGATTGCTTTTATTTTCTCTTTATCTACATGCACTCCACTAGAATTAACCACAAATCCTAAGAACACAACATGGTCCTTGCAAAACGTGCACTTTTCCAAATTAGCATACAATCTTTCTATTCTAAGCACATGCAAAATAGATTTCAAATGATGCAAATGCTCATCCAAATTTTTACTATATACAAGAATATCATCAAAGTAAACAACCACAAATTTCCCTAAAAACTCTCTCAAAACATGGTTCATCAATCTCATGAAGGTACTAGGGGCATTTGTCAGACCAAATGGCATTACTTTCCACTCATACAAGCCATACTTGGTTTTAAAAGCTGTTTTCCACTCATCACCTTCTCTAATCCTAATCTGATTATATCCACTTTTCAAATCAATCTTAGAGAAATAACAAGAACCATACAGCTCATCAAGAAGATCATCTAACCTGAATGGGATGTCAGTGCTTGATGGTGATGTTGTTGATGGCTCTGCAATCAGAACACATCCTCCACTTCCATCCTTTTTGGGCACTAATATAGCAGTACAAAGACAAGGGCTCAAGCTCTCCTCAACCCAACCTTTGCTAATCAAGTCAGCAACTTGCCTTTGAATTTCCTGGGTCTCCTGGGGATTACTCCTGTATGCTGGCCTATTAGGCAACACAGCTCCTGGAACCAAATCAATCTGATGTTCAATGCCTCTCAATGGTGGAAGTCCTGATGGTATCTCTTCAGGAAATACATCTTGAAAGTCCTGCAAAATAGATTCAACACCACTTGGCAGATCAAGGTTAGAAACAGAATTATGAGTAGGTGATGTGACTTCCTTACTATATAGAATATACATGGATTTTCTTGCCCAAAGGACTCTCCTCACCTCTCCACTTTTCACAAACAGAGCATTTTTCCTCTCTTTCTTTTCTGTACTTTCTTTTCTCTCTTTCTTTTCTCTTTTTTTCTCTTTTAGCTCTCGGCCACTCTTTTCACCCTCTTTTTCATTTTCTTTTCTTTCTTTTCTCTCTTGCTCTCTTTTCTTTCTCATTGTATTTTGATCCTCACAAACCTCTCTAGGAGACAATGAAACAAGAGTGACCTTGCGGTCATTATGCACAAAGGTGTACTTGTTGGTGTGTCCATCATGGTGAACTTTCTTATCAAATTGCCATGGTCTCCCAAGCAACAAATGACTAGCCTCCATAGGAACTACATCACAAATGATCTTATCCACATACCTTCCAATGGAAAACTCAATTTCTACTTGCTTATCCACCTTCATCTCACCTTGTTCACTTAACCATTGTAACTTATAAGGTCTAGGGTGGGGTTTGGTCTCCAAATTCATCTTTGTCACCATCCTAGCACTAGCCACATTTGTACAACTCCCTCCATCTATAATCAAAGAACACAACTTCCCTTGGATAAGGCATCTAGTATGGAAAATGTTCTCTCTTTGGCTTCCCTCATCTTCTTTAGCTATCCCTCCTAGCATCCTCCTCACAATGAACAAATCTCCCTCAAGAACCTCCTCTTCCTCACTCTCTTCCTCACTAGATGGTTCAGAATGAGAACTCTCACTTGTGATTTTCCCATCATCTTTTAACACCATAACTTTCTTAGTAGGACACTCAGAAGCTATGTGTCCTCTACCCAAACACTTAAAACACTTTATATCTCGAGACCGAGACTTCTTTGGCCACTTCTTTGCCCTTGTTTTGGGTTGGTTGTGATGCTGCCCTTGGGGTCCTACTAGATGAAGTTCCCTCCTTCTTAAACCTATCCTTCCATCTAGAGTTATCATAGTTTGAAGCATTCTTCCTCACACTTTTTCTTTTTAATTGTTGCTCCACTTTCATGGCTTGATGAACTAGGTCCTCAATCTCAACATAATTTTGAAGCTCCACCACATCCCTTATTTCTTCATTCAACCCATTAAGAAACCTTGCCATAGTAGACTCCCTTTCCTCCTCAACATTGGCTCGGATCATGGCTATCTCTAGCTCCTTATAATACTCATCCACACTCCTATTACCTTGGGTAAGTCTTTGTAGCCTATTATGTAACTCCCTGTGGTAATGAGATGGCACATATCTCCTTCTCAAGACTCTTTTCAACTCCTCCCAAGTTTGCAACATAGGCTCTCCATACCTCCTTCTTTCCTTTTGAAATTGATCCCACCACACCAAGGCATAATCTGTGAACTCTAAGGTAGCCAATTTAATTTTTCTCTCTTCAGTCAGGGTATGACAAGAAAAAATTTGTTCTACTTTCATCTCCCACTCTACATAAGCTTCAGGATCACTTTTACCCCTAAATGGTGGAATGGTAACTCTTACTCCCTCATCTCGGTTTCCTCTTGGTTCTTCCTCATTTTCTCTCCTCCTTCCAGTAAGCCTCCTTCTACCTCCCTCATCATCATGATGTCCTTGATTTTCTAGCCGGTCAATTCTCTCATATAACTCCTCTGTATGCTCCCTCATCATCCTTTCCATTTGAGCTGTAATAGCCTCTACTAACAATCTGTTGTTTCCCTCAGGATGAGGGTTGCCATCACCACCTGTTCTTGCCATAATTCAAGTAAAAAGAAAACAATAGTGAAAGCAATAGGACCTCACCACACGTCTCACGTGTTACACTCTTAAAGATGTATCACTCGTGTTTGTTGCACTCAAAATTGGCTTTTATGTAATGTAACTCTCTTGCCTTTTTCCACTCTTCCTCTAGCTCAAGGTTCTTACTAGATCAAACAATCAATTATGAAGAATCACTTAAGGTCAGCAAACACATAACAAGAAAGATCAACATGGACTCTATGGAAAACAAATATGAGACAAGACACAAGGCACAACTTAAGAAAATGAAAAGAAAACAAACACAAGTTTAGGATAGCAAAGGTACAAACTTCAACTAAGAAGAACAAAGGAACACAAATTACTACAAACAAAAGATTAACAACCAAAGGAACAAGGATAGCAACTTAGAAACAAGAAATAGACCAAAGAAACTTAGTTAAAAGAAATTTCAAGCCCTCTAAATCCAGAATTTCAAGATAGCTCTAGAACTCATTTGTTTTTCAAGTTTCCCATGTCAACTTCAGTCACTTCCAGTTTACTCCCCCTTTTTTGTTTAACTTCAATTCTGTTTTCCTTCTTTTCCCTTTTTTCTTAATATGAATGCAGAATTTTATCCTTCAAATCACTAACAATTGTTCAACAAATCCCAGCCACATGTGATATAAATTTCAGCACCAAATTAACCTCCAAACAGCTCCAATTCAGAATTTGAATTCCTTCAAATTAGGCTTCAAACAAGCAATTAAAATTAGGGTTTTATGAGTACCTACTTGCCAGCCAATGTAATGCCTCCTTGCAGCCTTCAAGCAATCAAATTTCTGTGATCACCCAAACAGCCCCTTTTTCCTCTGAATTCACTTCCACAACTAGCCCTAGTGACTAGCTCTGATACCAAATGATGAGTTTTTAACCTTAAGCCCCTTGAATTAGGATCTATCTAGGACTTGGACACAAGAAATATGATCAAATCAAAAACAAGTTTCTTGCAGAAAATAGGGCTCAGACGTCTTGTTAAAGCGGTTTCAGTATCTCACTCTACAGACCTCGGAATTGAGCGATTCAAAAGCGAGAAGAAAGATGGCGTTCTGAAACTCAATTTAGACTCAAGAATCACGAAAAACAATACGTATAAGTCGAGTTATGAGCAAGAGATAATTGAGACGAATGCAGGAAAATTGACGCGAAATTGATGAAAAAGAAACAAGATAAGATGGCGCCACAAACCTAGTTTGATAAGCCAAGAAGGATCGCCACAAGAATTGGAGAATTCTTGATAAGATCAAATGATGCAAGGAAGAACCCTAGCAGAGAAAAACTCACAATTTCTGAAACATACGTATTCTTACATCTATTGATCTCCAAATGTTTTAATACAAATCAGTTTAAGAGTTTGCCCCTAAGACTTAACAAAACTAAAAGCAAAACCCCTTAACATAAGCATTACTGATATGTTCCAGTGGTTAAGGAGACATATTCAGCCTCATGTGCTTGGGTTCTAATCCTACTATAGATAGTTTATATTTTTTTTATCACAACATAACAATAGAAAAATAAAATATACAACTAAAGTCTTGCTAATTCAGATTAACTCTTTGGGCTCTTTTCCTCTCATTCCAAGTGGGCTATGCATGTGTAAACCCTTAGACTCATGTGTTGGGCTTCATTTGGATATTGAGCTTCAAAATGTGTTTGGGCTTCCAACAAGGAGATAATTACATGTTTGACAGCTTCATGGGCCTTCTTTACTTTAGCTCTTGTCATGGTTCCTCCTAGGCCTTGTGTCAGATCTTGGGCTTCTTTTTGGGCTTGAGTCTGGACTTGGGCTTGGGCCTTTGTGTCCTCATCACCAAGTTACTCAAAGCAAGCACTTGGCTAAGATCAAATACAAGTATAACCAAAACCCCAAGTAAAAAGTAGATGTAATGCCATGGATAGAATTTTATTTTTTTATTGAATTTCTAACCAATTACAATGGAGGCCTCTCTTAAGCTCCCATGTGTAACATCCTTAATTTCCGTTGTATTAAATTATCTTCTATTTTGCTTAAAGTTGGAACTCATTTCGTTTTGCTTGAAATCGGAGCTCATTTCCATTCTATTTGAGCTCAAAGCTCGTCTCCAATCTTGCTTGAAGTCGAGGATCAACTCAGAGCTCAAAACCTGATATCGCCTGTTCTGGTTAAGCTCGGATCTCGAAACTAGTCATCGCTTATTCTACTTGAACTCGGAGCTCAAAAATTGAGATCATTTGTTCTGCTTGAATTCAAAGCTCGAAACAGGAGACTATCTGCTTGGACTCGAATCTCGGAGCTCGGAGACCAGAACAACCCCTATTCTACTTCAATTCAACTCAGGAATTGTAACATTCCCAAATTTCCCCTTGTGCTTAATCACCTTAGTGACCTTAATTAGTTAGGCACTTAATGAATGATTAAACAATAAAGGTTCAATAAAGGGATAACAAAGGCAATCAAGAAGAGAAAAATTGAGAAAATGCTTGATTATGATTAAAGGATTTGGGATTAAGCACTAATCACCAATGATTAACTTAATCAAGTTTAATTAGGGGTAATTTAGTATAATTAAAAATTTAATTTCACTAATTATGACAACATGAGTTAATCACTAATCCTTGATTATTTAAGTCAATTAAGTAGCAAGAACAATTAATCATATCATTAGAATTCAAATTAAGTCAACTAGATAATAAAGCATTGATAATGTCATTAAAGCAATAAAGTAGAAGACAACTTTGCTTTTTGTAACAAAGGGTACAAGATTTGTCTTCCAATCATCCACTTTGTCCCATCCTAATCCTAATTAACACAAAATTAAGAAAATATCTCCCTTAAAGCCCTTAGAAGGCTATGGCCTCTCTCCCCCTCACACACACTCTCATTTTCATTTTCAACTTCACACTCTATCTCTAACTATTTCTTCTCCAAGATTCTCTCTTCTTCTTCTCTATTCTTCCAAGACTCCATAACTAGCTCTCACCACTAGCCCTTCAAAGATCATACTTTTTGGTCCTTGAACATAAGATTCCAAACACTCAAATCTCCATCTTCTCAAGAAGAGCACAAAGCCCTCACCTTTTCTTTCTTCAACACCACAGTTATATCACCCTTGGAGGAGGTCATCCTTATCTTCTTCTCTTCTTCAAAAAGGCACAAACTACACCTTAGGTAGTGATTCTTCACCTTCTTTTTGTTGTTCAAGAAAGCTTGAAGCTTTGTCTTTCATCATAGCCAAGAGCTCTAAGTGACAACTTGAGAAAAGTTTCTTTTTCTTCTTGACAAAAGCTTGCATCTTGATCATGTTTATGAAGTGTTTATGTTGTTTGTTAAAATGCTCATTTCTTGATGACTGTAAAAGCTTTTATCTGTTCCTTTGGGGTTAATGAAAAAGAAACATGCCTTTTTTCTTCAGTTATCTTGTTCAAGTTTTGTTCTTCTCTAATATAATGTTCTTATGATTAGAAAGGTTCTCTTTTTACACTCACAACATGATTTTGATGTGACCATGAACATTCCCTAATATAAAAGTTTGAAAAGTTTGCTTCTTGGACCTCAAAAAGTAGCGCCCTATGTTATGTCTCGTAAAAGGTTTATTTTTGTTTTCATCAAAATAAAATACTAAGGTTGAAACTATCTTAAAGAATAAAACTTTTTGGTTATAAAAGTTTAATCTTGCAACTTTATTTAAAATAAAAATCATGTCTTGATGATGGTAAGCACATGATATTGTTGGGTTCATAAGTGTTAGCATGCTTTGTCATGACTCAAGGGACTAGAGAGACATCAAAATACTTTGGGATCAAAAGCATGATTAGGGCTCTAATGGTCATACTATGAACCTAGGAACCACTTGTGTACCATTTCAAGGAAACTAAAAGATTTGAAGCGAAAATTTTGGTTGAAAACCCCACCAAAGGTTACGTCCTTAATAAGAAGAAAAAGGGAAATAAAATGTTAAATTTTTAACTAAAGAACACCTAACCCGTAAAGTATGAAGAAATGAAATCTAGTAAGTTACATAGTAAATACAAAACCCAAGACTTAATAAGACTATAAATATGGCCATAGTTTTGAGCTAGTAAGTAAAGAGGAAAAATGATAACACCTAAACTCGAGATGACTAAGACCCAAGATACATGATGGGATAAATTGACATTTCACTTAAAATAAAGATAAAGGAAGAAGCATGCAAAACCATTAAATAAGGTATAACTTAACTTGAACCATAAGTAGCTAAATGCTTACAACTCATATTTATCCTAAGCTATGTGATTCTCCCACGAGTAGCATGAGGATTCTCATCATGACTCATAATACTTTTCAATTAGTACAAAGGAAACTATAGATGCCCTTTAAGGTGTGAGTGTATGATGCTCTTGTGCATTTAGATAGTGGTGATGATGCACCCGGAGGATTCAGGAACAACTTCATACTATTTTGAGGATGAGGGATGACTGCGAGATAGCACATGCGGGAGCTTGGATGCAAGCATAGCCTTTTTGTTTATACTTTTAGGGCTATCATTTTATAGCATGTATGGTTTGTGAAGGCTTTTTATATATTTCCTTTTAGTACTTGAACCTCTACTAGCTATGGATGTTGTATTGGGCCGAATGTAGTGATCAGCCACTTTTTACTTTTGTGAAACATATTATGTTTAGCTAAATATCTTATAGCTGTGGATAACATTATGGTTAATATTAAGTTGAATGTTCTTTATATTGCTTTTATTTATTGCAATGCGAGTATGTATGTAACCGACGCTTGATTATATACGTTCAAGATGTGCTCATGGCTCATGTTTTCAAAAAGTTTTCTTTCTTTATTAATCGAAAAAAAAAAAATTACCCCGATTTTCATTGTAAAGTAATTTGAAAAAGTTAGTTAAGTTTATACAAGCAAAAGTAACAACTAATAAATTCCGTAATATGACTTAAGCATAGTATGGTGTTTTAGGGTGTTACACCATGGCCGATCCGTGTAGAGAGCTTAATAAAAGGAATCAGTACAAGTGAAAGGCTAAAATTAAATTGGCATGAATCTAAATGGAAAGGAAAAAGTGCAATTAAAGTAAAGCAAAAAGCTATAATTTAGAATTGTGTTGCAGATGCGGATCCTTTGCAATGGCTAAGTTTTGCTCTATTTATAGGCAAGGCCAATTCCATAACTGTCATTTGTTAACTACCACGGCTGTGTGCTTGTACCCTCAGATGGCTTACTCATCAAGGCCATGTTGTGGAAAGGCTGACATGTGTTTGCAAAATCTGTATTTGCATCCCAAACACTAGACTTAAAAACTAAGAATCCGGTTAGGCTCTTTCAGATCCGTCATCTTGTATTCCAGATTTGTTTCTCATTCTAACCAACTAGCCATTTGAACTTGTATTTGGCTGATTAGTGCTTATGCTATGTCTTTGGTAACAGTCTTCTTTAGCCATACTAGCTTAAGGCTCAGCTAGTGCTAGAGGCCAAGTTAAAACCATACTCAGCTAAATTTTGTCCTTGGTTGAATGCACTTGACAATTTTTTTGTGCCAACAGTAAGAAAGTTCTGGTCTAGTGAAGGACAAGTAGATGAGGCATTCAACAAGACGTCAATAATGGGCAGGATCGGAGAACAAAGGACCTTCAACTAATTCTAAACGATGATTTTCCTCAAGATGAAAAAAGGTCAGTTTAGCCCTAAGTAACCAGTCTCAAGGATAATGTCCAAGGCATATTTTCTTTAACACAAGTAAATTCTTTATAGGTGATTGTGCAACCTCCACTCGTAGGAAATACTTTAATCCTCCCAAATCCTTCATATGGAATCAAGCATGAAGATAAAGCTTAAATCGGTGAATAGCCCTAGAATCATTACCTAAAATAATAAGAGTATCTACGTACACTAGCACTACAAAATGCACATTTGCATTCCGCAATGTGAGCAAGGAATAATCGATGTAAGATTGACGAAACCTGTAATTCTTCAGAGTAGCAAAAAGCTTGACAAACCAGCATATAGGAGCTTACCTTAAACCATAAAGTGATTTATGAAGTTTGCATACCATCCCTTGGTGTTACACCATGAACCCAAGTGGTAGTTTCATGTACACATCTTCCAATAATTCACCTTGCAGGTAAGCATTGTGAACATCCATTTAGTGTAGCTCCCAATCTTTAGCAGCAGCCACAGCCAAAATTGTACATACGATAACCATTTTTGCCACTAGGGTGAAAGTTTCGATGTAATCTAGCCCTTCAACCTGATGGTTCCCCAAAATAACTAGCCTTGCTTTGAATCTCTCAATGCTGCCACTTGTAACCAAGAGCTCTTTTCCCTAGAGGCAAGCTTATGATGGTCCATGTACCATTATTTTGAAGAGCTTTAATCTCATTTGCCATGGCTTCCCGCCATCGTACATCTCATACAACCTTAGAAAAATGCATTGGCTCTTGATCTACACTCACTACTATAAGAAACTTATAGTGCTGGTATGAAAATTTGTCATAGTTTACATAGCTATAGGATAACACACACTTGAGTCATGCAATGTAGTGAAGGAACGGGCAGATGGGCTCAACTTTCTCACGGTGTTTGTCATATAATCACGTAACTTCACTGACAATTGCTTGATCCGATGACCTCGTCCAGGTTGAGGAGTAGGAGCAATGTTGGTACCAGGTTCTACTTGTTTCTGGTGCATGTTCATAGATTCGGGGTTCATCATGAGTTCCAGCTGTGCCCCTTAGCTTCAACACTTGAGTCACCATGGTGGCTGTCCTCAACAGTATATTCCTCATTTTCACATGTATTAATGATGGGCACTTGTGATGTTGGTTGGATAGTGTTCTCTTCTTCAAAAGGAAATTCTGTTTTAACAAATTTTACATCCCGTGAGACAAAGAAAACATTTCTCTCTAAGTCAAATGATTTCCATCCCTTTTGCCATTAAAGATACCTAACAAAGATGCATTTACGACTTCTACTATTGAATTTATCTCCTTTTTTATCTTGATTGTGTGCATAGCATAGTGACCTAAATAGTCTCAAGTGATCATAGGTAGGAGGTTTTCCATGAATCATTTCATATGGAGTTTTGCCAATGAGGATGAGGGATGGTGCCAAATTAATTAGGTAGCTTGCGATTAGAATGCATTCACCCATAAAAGAATAGGAAGATCTTAATGCTCGTGCTATATTTAGAATATGTCTATGTTTCCTCTCTACTCTTCCATTCTACTGCGGTGTGCCAGTGCATAATCTTCGATGAATAATGCCATGATCAAAAAAGTATTATTTTAAACAAATAGATTCTATTCCATTGTCACTCCTGACCACTTTGATGAGTTTATTATTTTGTCATTCAACTAGAGCAAAGAAATTCATTATTGTCTGTGATACTTTCCTCTTTTCACACAACAAGTATATCCAAACAACTCGAGAGTGATCATCCACCAATGTAAACAAAAAGGATGCACCATAGGATGAGGCTATTACCATAAATCACAATATATCAAATCAAAATTAGCTGATGCTCGATAAGTGCTTAAAGGAAATTTTTCTTTTGTTTGTTTTGCTCTCACATATTTCACAAGCTCTATGGTAGCAAGTGTCGCAGCCTGCTCCAAATTACAATTTTAAAATACTTAATTACACTAAATTTGAAGTATAGTGCAACCAAGGTCGTCTCACAAGGATGTTGTTGCTATCTAGTTAAGTAACAAGGGGGTATGTGCAAACATGCAGTCAATAAGCTATAAAAGAAAATTAGATGAAAATAAAAACACTAGTTCAAAGAGTTCCTTAGGCATAAGGTGAATCAATCATTAACGCAAAATATATCAAACACATGGAGTGCGACTAATTTGAGCTATTAGAGAGATCTCTACTAACAACCCCACAATTCTACCTAGAGAACTCTAGGAATTCAACCAACACATAATTGATTAGATAATTGAGACCTCAACTCTAATTAACCTATGTTGATTTCTAGCCCCAATTGTATTAGCCTAGGTTTGAACCCAAACCCAATTCCTAATTCTTTAACTAATCAAGTTCATACCAATTGACCAATTAGCAATCACCCAACTAATTCCTCATTCATAAACTCACATATCAATACCATTCAATGCAAATTTACAAATAAAAGAGGGCAAATAATCAAGAAAACACACATGATTGAAATTCAAGGATAGAGTTTCAATATTACAACCATAATGCCCTTGGAGTCTCCTTGAACTAGCTTGAAATCCTACTCCTCCATAGCAATGAAGGTTACAAAATAGAACCCAACCAAGTATCTTACAAAATGAAAGGAAAAGAAAAAGAAAAGAAGAGGAGAGGAGAAGAGAAGAGAGAAAAATGAAAAATGTTGGAGAGATGAGTCCACTTCGCGTCTCAGTTTTCTCTCATCTTATCAGAACTCAAATGTCAAAATTCAAAAATGTCCTTGAGCCCAACTTAATCCTCTGCCTCTTAGCTTTAAGTGGACACCCAATTTGCTTAATTTGGATTTGAAATGAGAGAGTTATGGCCCAATCTTTATAGCATGTTCAGATTATACGCGTATTCGCGTCAGTCCATTTTAACAGCCAATAAGTCCATGAAGATGTCATTATTTTGGAGAATGATCTTCATATGAATTGAAGCTTTATGTCTTAGCTTTCAAATGGCACCGGTTTCACCTCAATCCAATGTCTACAACTCACGTTATGGCCCAATTAGTGCACACTATTCTGGTTCCAGCGTAACAGCCCTGTTCTGACTTCGTGGCCCAATTCGACCCACTAGACATCTGAATTAGTTTTTGACTTCTTCATCAAAGTTGTAGATCTTTCTCTCAGCTTTCCTACAATATAAAATTTGTAATTTTTAGATATCTACAACTCAAGATACAGCCATAATACAAAAACAATATAAATTTGTAATAGTGCTGGAAAATACAATTAAGCCCAATTAGAGTCCAAACTTATAAAATGTGTCCAATATTATTCAATTAAACACAAAAGAAATTCAATAAACTAAATATGAGGGTTAATCAATGTATCAAAATATTGCTTATCAAATTCCCCCACACTTAGCTTTTTGCATGTCCTCATGCAAAATCCAAAATATGCTCAAGAGTGCCGAAAATGAAACATCAAAATCTAAAATAAACACAAAAGTCCTAAAAACAAAAAATGGCCAAATACTATGAAAAACAAATTCCCAATGGATCCTCAAGAGTGTCAAGCATATAGGCAAAAAACACATCCAAGGCATCAAGAAATTCAATAGTCAAGACACATCTCTACAAAGGTGCAAGTAAGGCAAAAATCACTCCAAAAAGTATGGATCAAGCATGGAGGATCTCACAAGATAATGTGTTTAGCACTCTTACTCTCAAGTGTTTAAGGCTCAATTATACCACTCAAATCACCTCGAAAGGAAAAGCACTGCCATAAGCTTGCTTATCATCTAATTTTGCACCACTCAAACACATGCACACACAAATCAAAAGGACTTTATTCAAGGTTGTAATGGAGCCAAGGTAAGGGTAGGGAAATAGTAAGGATATGCAAGGTAAAAACTAAAGAGAATAGAAGAACATTGGCAAAGATATGAGGTCACAAATGTGAGGGCTCTCCTTAAATCCAAGCAATGCAACAAATAACTCTTTTTTATCCTACTTCTTTACTTCTTCTTTTCATCAAAATTGCCCCAATTTATTGACTTTTTCTTTTTCTATTTGCTTTTTTTTTTTTTTTACATTTTCTTTGCTTCTTCTTTGTTTTTTTTTTTTTTTCATTTTCATTTCTTTCCTTTTTCTCTTTTCATCACTTTGCACTCCCCACACTTAAAGTCTTGTAGGTCCTCATGCAAACCCCCACACTTATGTGAATGCACATTGCTAATGGTAACCAATGGTCTCTTAATCCCTAAGGCTAGGTAAAATCATGGTTTTTCGTTTTAGGTTTGTAATGTGCTAAAAACAAAGAATGGGTAAAAAGGCTCAAAGAGGCTAAGCAAGGGAAAAAAATGCAAGGGTGGCTATTTGGTTAAGTGGCTAATCACAAAATGAATGCCTTAATCATATTCATATATGCAAATGAATAGTGTAGCCTCAAAAAGAATCAAAGCAAGTTCTAGAGTGACAAATCCTATGAGGGAACAAAACACACAAGAAAGAAAAGAATGGCATGTAACATAGCCATCCAAATATGGCTCAAAAGCTCACATGGGTTATGTCCAACATACTCAATCCAAGCAATTGAAGATCAAGCTACCAAGCATGCAAAACATAATGAATGAGATGAAAAGTCAAGCATGTTGAAGCCTCAAGCCATGAATGTCTACTGCTTAAAGCTAACAACTAAAGAATCACCATAGGGGAACATCCAACTAAACAACATAACTAGCATATGAAAACTAATACTAAACATATTTTATTCTAAAATTAAAATTCAAGACAAAAAATTAAAAATGCAAGACAAAAATTTAAAAAGGTAAAAAGTAGTGAGAACTCCCTCATGGTGGCTTATGCTTGAACTAGTCCAGGAATCCCCACCAAGGTTTGCATCTTTTGCCTCCTCCAGGATCCCATGAAGTGATCTTGAATTCATTGCCATCCTTGCTATTGGTGCCTTGATAGATCAATGTTGATGGCCTTAGCATCCCCCTAGGTAGCACCTCTATAATGATGAAACAAGCAGATTGGGGCAAGATTTGTTTTTCATGTAGGCATAATCCAACCACCTTCGTGCACCCGGATGAAGTAAGCCAGTTGTCATGTCACAAATGGTTTGGAGTTGGGCATCATTCTCCAAGTTGGCATATTCAAACTGCCCCAAGAAAGTTGTAGGTGCATACTCTAAACCACTTGAGTATGTCTCAGTTACAGGTAGAAGGACAGTGGAGGGGAGAGGCTAGGTGGTTTCTTTAACTTGTTCCTCCAATAGCTCAACTCTTTGAATATCAGCTACAACTTCGCCATTTTCTAGCATTAGAGGATCTTCCCTCAGACATGCCTCAATCTCTGCACATACAGGGCAGATATACTCACCTTCACAGTTAGCACATGTGAATCCAGCAAAAGTGTCAACAGCAGTTAGCTCAGGGAATTCTGCTAAGAAGTCACTCATGGGGTCTTCTAAAGAAGTGAAAATATCCATGCATGTAGACATATTCATTTTCTCAACACCAACAAAATCATGAGATATCTCCTCAACCAATGTCTCCTGTGGTATCTCATCTAGTGGCCCAGCTACATCTTGACTCTCGCCAATCCCCTCAGCTAGCTCATGTGATTGCACATTTGGCATATTCCCCTCATGAGCTTGCAATTTGCTCAATGTAGAAGTTAACTGGCTCAATTGTGTTTGTAAGTCTTGAATGGTTTCATCAGTCCTCTGCTGCCATTGGAGATTACTATTCATCAACTGGTTTACAAGATCTTCTAGAGAGGGCTCAAGTGAGGTGGCTAGTGGATCGGCCTGATGATATGCAGGTGGTAACTCAAACTATGGTTGCTCATATGACTCCTGGAGTAGATGCAAGTGCTGTTGAATGAAGGGGAGTGAAGGTTGGAACTACTGCTGAAAATATGGGGGTTGTTGTGACGGAACACCCCCATATCCCTGATCAACTCCATCATACCAGTCAGACTGGTACATACTGGAACTTGGGTCATATCCCTGTTGTGGTTGCTGGATGTGATTCCTCATGGCATATTGCTCTATTAGGTACTTTATCTCATCCAGTTGCTGTTCCATTCTTTGGTAAGAATCCTCAACAACCACTCCAGTTCCTGCAACATTCCAACAACCATATGTCTGGGGACTAAAAGATGAGTTAGTGAACATGTTAGAAAAGTAGAAATGAGTAAACTAAATGGAAGAAGAAACTAAAAACTACTCTAAAATGGCTTAAAACAACTAAGAAAATACTGCAAAAGATGTTTTGGGTTATATAAACAAGAAACAAAAAGGGAAGACATAAAAGAAAATATTAAAAACATGCAAGAAAAATCAAAATAAATAGAAAAAGTGGCCAAAACGATTGAATTTGGCAAAAATAGGATGGGGCTCACTACAACGTAGTGAGTCTTGCTTAGAATGCCGAAAAACTTTGGACTAAAAAGTTTCAAGGTGATCTGAGCACAAACAGTATATGACAGCACCCAAAATTAGCCTAAAAACACCGTAAACGATCAAAACATGCAAAACTCAAACAAAAGCAAGTAAACACATATATTTACAAACTAAATAGCATCAACATCCTCGGCAACGGCGCCAAAATTTGGTAGCAAGTGTCGCAGCCTGCTCCAAATTACAATTTTAAAATACTTAATTACACTAAATTTGAAGTATAGTGCAACCAAGGTCGTCTCACAAGGATGTTGTTGCTATCTAGTTAAGTAACAAGGGGGTATGTGCAAACATGCAGTCAATAAGCTATAAAAGAAAATTAGATGAAAATAAAAACACTAGTTCAAAGAGTTCCTTAGGCATAAGGTGAATCAATCGTTAACGCAAAATATATCAAACACATGGAGTGCGACTAATTTGAGCTATTAGAGATATCTCTACTAACAACCCCACAATTCTACCTAGAGAACTCTAGGAATTCAACCAACACATAATTGATTAGATAATTGAGACCTCAACTCTAATTAACCTATGTTGATTTCTAGCCCCAATTGTATTAGCCTAGGTTTGAACCCAAACCCAATTCCTAATTCTTTAACTAATTAAGTTCATACCAATTGACCAATTAGCAATCACCCAACTAATTCCTCATTCATAAACTCACATATCAATACCATTCAATGCAAATTTACAAATAAAAGAGGGCAAATAATCAAGAAAACACACATGATTGAAATTCAAGGATAGAGTTTCAATATTACAACCATAATGCCCTTGGAGTCTCCTTGAACTAGCTTGAAATCCTACTCCTCCATAGCAATGAAGGTTACAAAATAGAACCCAACCAAGTATCTTACAAAATGAAAGGAAAAGAAAAAGAAAAGAAGAGGAGAGGAGAAGAGAAGAGAGAAAAATGAAAAATGTTGGAGAGATGAGTCCACTTCGCGTCTCAGTTTTCTCTCATCTTATCAGAACTCAAATGTCAAAATTCAAAAATGTCCTTGATCCCAACTTAATCCTCTGCCTTTTAGCTTTAAGTGGACACCCAATTTGCTTAATTTGGACTTGAAATGAGAGAGTTATGGCCCAATTTTTATAGCATGTTCAGATTATACGCGTATTCGCGTCAGTCCATTTTAACAGCCAATAAGTCCATGAAGATGTCATTATTTTGGAGAATGATCTTCATATGAATTGAAGCTTTATGTCTTAGCTTTCAAATGGCACCGGTTTCACCTCAATCCAATGTCTACAACTCACGTTATGGCCCAATTAGTGCACACTGTTCTGGTTCCAGCGTAACAGCCCTGTTCTACCTTCGTGGCCCAATTCGACCCACTAGACATGTGAATTAGTTTTTGACTTCTCATCAAAGTTGTAGATCTTTCTCTCAGCTTTCCTACAATATAAAATTTGTAATTTTTAGATATCTAAAACTCAAGATACAGCCATAATACAAAAATAGTATAAATTTGTAATAGTGCTGGAAAATACAATTAAGCCCAATTAGAATCCAAACTTATAAAATGTGTCCAATATTATTCAATTAAGCACAAAAGAGATTCAATAAACTAAATATGAGGGTTAATCAATGTAACAAAATATTGCTTATCACTCTATTCAAATACTCACTTCTACTTACATTAGGAATCAATTGAACAACCTTAAAAGATGGATGCCTCGTGCATTTGTGCCGAGCATCAAGTTGATTCTCTGTATAAGTTTGATAAGCCCTTGCACTTCAAACACAATGATACAAATAAAGCACATCTTTCCACTCACCTACTCCAATCAGCATCCTTGAAGTGTGGTCTTGCATCACACATAATCTGTCAGTAAATTGGAGAACACAATTTGTTTCATCTATCATTTGTAATATAGTGATTATATTGTAATTTTGTTTTAGCACATAAAGGACATTTTCAAGTCTGAGGCCCCTATCGAGAATCATTGTTCCTTCCTTGGTTGCAATTACTCATTCTCCATTAGTTAATCCCACCAAATATCCTTGTATTATTCTCTACTGACAAGGGTTCTTCAAATTTCTTGTCATATGATTAGAAGCACCAGTTTCTATGATCCATAGATCATGTGGATTCTTACCAGTCATTTTCTTATTCCTATTTGACTTATGGATGTTTAGCATCTCAATAAGGATCTACCACTGCTCGTTGCTTAGACCATCTAGCTCAAATTTCCCAATTTTTGTGCCATGTTAATTTACATTACTGCTTGCAACTTGTGGTACATTAGCATGAGCCATCCCCCCTTTTCCACATCCTGTTGATGTCGTATTTCGTTGTTGATTTCTACCACTAGTTTCACCTTCGTTTCATGGGCGTTCACCCCCCCACTCGGGATATCCGATGAGTTAAAAATAGCTTCTAGCATCATGTCCTACCTTTCCATAGTGAGAACACACCATTGATTTATCCTTCATCTTTCCTTGCCCCTTGGTCCTATGTCCCACTTATATCGCATGACCTATGATTGCTCCCTCTCTTCCTTCGATCTGGTGATTGTTTTCATCCTTTCTTCTTGTATTAGAGTAGCATATACTCAACTAAGTAAAGGTAAAGGATCAACAGCCAATATGTTAAAGTGCACCACACCGTAGCTCACATTATCCAAGCCAATCAAGAACTGATGGACCCTCTTTTCTTCTCTTCATTTTTCAAGTTTAGATACAATATCACATTTGCATCCCCTGTATGAACACCTTGGGATTGTTCATAGTTTGCTAGCTCGTTAAAGTGTCTTTAATTTCCTATAGTAGGCAACCATGGTCATTCCTGGCTGCTTGCAATCTGCTAACTCTACTTTTAGTTACTGGATTCTTGGACCATTCACAACTGGGAAGCAATCTCTAATATCCACCCATAACTCCTTTGCATTCTCCACTTATGTCATAGTTGAATGCAAGATAGGTTTGATGGTATTTAATATGCATGCCATAAGCATGGATTGAACAGTCTACCAATCCTCTATTTCTGGTGCACCTTCATCAGGCTATTTATGGGTTCCATCTATGAAACCCCACTCTCTTTGAGCACGCAAGGAAATCTTTATGGCTCGAGCCCATTCTTTGTAGTTTTCTCCCTACAACTACACTTGTGTGATCACGTTCCCGAGATTGTCATTTCAATTCAAATCATATGGTGATGGAATTTTCTTGGGTCCATCAATATGAGGCTTCTTGGTTTCTTTGGTCATCTTTTCTTTTTTCTGCCATGATAGTAGTAGAACTCTATCAAGGCACAAGATATTTATCAGAACCTGGTTGGCTTTGATACCATGCTAAAATATGAATGACCAATCTAATTTGATTGAACAAATGCATACAAATATATACAAGCTTAGGAAGGTAATAACCCCACACAATTCTCTTGGTATCATGCTAACACAGCACACACGTTCCTAAGATAGTAAGGTCAAAGATATGTACAAATCATCCTAAACTACCTCCAAAAATATCTCTTCAATCATAGCCTAATCTTTGGATATTACATAGACAAATATAGTAACATATTACAGCATTTCATTGTATTATATTCTCTTTTAAGCCATGAATTCTTTTTTTAAAACTTTATTCACCAGTGAAAGCAATGTTAGGTTCGTTCCTCGATAACTCACAGCTAGAGTCATCTAATTCATTAATTGGAGTCGCCCTTATTATATAGTGAAACTACTTTATTAATCCTTTATTAGGTTATCTAGACGAATCTAACCAAATAATAATCATGTGCATAATAATTATGCTAAGCATATATATGTTCAATTGTTAAACTAAAGTCATGTACACATTTCTGTAATAAATCCTACAATGTAAGAGGGACTTGTTACCTAATTATTCATCTAAATAAGTATCATCAAAATGGTCTACATGCATCGTCTAAGCATGGAACATCCAACACTAACTTAATCCTCGCTATCCTGCCATATCTTTTAAAACACTAAGAAAACAAGGTGAGATATCAATCTTAAGAGGGTTGTGTTTCTAGCGGTCTATCGGACACCTAAAACCTCATATCAAAATGCCAGCAGTGACATAAAACATATAATGAACATAAAATTGTACAATCAACAATATCACTGGTGTTTTCTAGTAGCAAAATGTTAAATAAGGTAGATAATCTATTTTAAATAAGGTCCTTTATATACCAATTAACAAATAAAAACCATATACTACTTAGTGATGCAAGTAAGTATATGCATAATGTTCATGAATTTGTTTATAGCTTTTACTTTGATTGTGGTCATGGAGCTTTCCAACACATCATATCGCTTCATCAATATCTAGATAACATCACATAACAGGGTACCATGCATAATCTAGCTCATAACTTTCTCATTCATTGTAATCCATTCTTTACTTTAACTGCTGCCATCACTAGACTCATGGGGTCATCATCATCATATCTAAATCTATGAGTGCTCTTGTTGTTAGGGTGTCCCTTAGTTAGACCATGATCATTTAACCGATTCACTCTAAGGTGGAGTCCAAATATCACTAGGTGAATATCCCACCGATCCACTCTAAGGTGGGACCAAGACATCACCATATACCCTACGAGTGATCGTCCCACCGATTAACTCCAAGGTGGGGCAAAGATGTCACTAAGTAAATGTCCCACCAATCCACTCTGGGGTGGGGCCAAGACATCCACTAATTCTTTCAATGTTTCTATATCATTATTCCTTTCGGTCATGAATCTCATGTTTAAATCACCAAATTTTAAAGAATTCATCAAACTAACAATAGGTCTTTCCTTATACAATTTTTATTAGATCCACCAAAATCCCAAGCATCATAAATAACAATTTAAACGTCTAAATACTCAATATTCAATATCCAATTACCTAGTAGGCCAAAATCAGTAAACATAGAAAATCATAGACTAAGACAAACTATCATGAACATAAGCATAAGATATGTCCTTGAAGGTTTAAGAAAAGCAACCTACCTTAGATAGTTAATCTCCTTCGGAAAACAAAGACGCATGGTGGTGCTGTAGCCCAACCTCCACCACCGCGCTACCACATCACCACTACTAGCACTTTCTAATGTGGCTACCTTGCAAGCAAGTTAAGACGTCAAGGAGCTTCACGTGCCCACAATCACCACTACACCAAGATTGCAAATCTACTGTAACATTCTCAATTTTCTATCATGTTAAATTACCTTAATAACCCTAAGTAATTAGGTACTTAATGAGAAATTATGGAATTAAGGCTTAATTAAGGGATTAATGAGGTACTTATGAAGAGAAAGGTTAAAAAAATGCTTAATTAAGATTAGAGAATTTTTAATTAAGCAAGCCAAATTCTTATATGGCTTAATTAAGCACTAATCACCTATAATTAGCTTAATCGCAAATTTAATTTTTGTTAATCATGATCACATGAGTTAATCACTAATCCTAACTTAATCAAGTTAATTAAGTTGTATGAGCACTTAATCACATCATTAAAATTCAAATTTAGTCAACTAGACAATAAAGCAAAAATAATATCACTAAAACATAAAGCATAAGACAAGCGTACTTTTTGTAAGAGTTTGTACATACTTTGTCCCCCATCATCCCATTTGTTCCCTTAATTCTTAATTAACACAAAAGTGAGGCAAAAATATCCCCTCCCCCTTACTTAATACCTACGACCACAACACACACACACACACATCCACTTTTTATTTTTCAACTTCCATTCTCTCTCAAAACTCTCAAACTTCTCTCTACATTCTTTCTTCTTCATCATCATCTTCTCCACTATTCTCCACCTCCATAACCTCACTTTCTTCACTAAACCCTTCAAAGGCCACATCTTTTGGTCTTTGAAGAAAAGATTCAAACACTACAAGACTCATTTTCATCAAGAACTCAAGAGCTTCTATCTACATCTCTCAAAACCGCCACCATCATTACCAAGGAGGAGTCTTCATCTTCATCTTCTTCTCTTGCAAAAGGATGCCACTTTTTGCTCTAGGTAGTCATCTCTACGCTTTTTCTTTTGTTTACTCAAGGAAGTTTGAAATTTGGTTCTCACCATGACCAAAAACTTCAAGTGAGAATTTGAGAAAAAACCTCATGCTCTTCATGAGCAAAAATTTCCATTTTTAGCAAAATATATTCTTGATCTTGTTCATGAGTTATTTCTTGTTTATTTGAAAGTTTCTCTCCTTGAATACTTCAAAGTATCCATTTTTCTTTCTTGATGCATGAGTTCTTGAGGTTTCTTGTGAGTTGTTGGAAAAAGAATGATGTTCTTGGTGGTAATTGATTTAAAGTTTGTTTCTTTTCTTATAATTAGCTTATGATTGGAAAAATTATAAGAATATGAACATTCCTTAAAGCATGAAACTTTAAAAGTTTGCTTCTTGATGAATAAAAATGGCGCTACATTTCATGTTGCATAAAGTTTCATTTTGTCCTTTAAGACAAGAATATGTGTAAAGGTCCAAATATATTGGAACATGAAGTTTTTTAAGTCATAAAAATGAGAACTTGTCACTTTTTGTCTTAAAAATGGAATCGTGAATAAAAGAACTTTCACAAAGTTTCAAACTTTAATCAAGAATGTAATCTTTAAGTCATAAAAATGTTGACTGGCAAACCTTTAACTTGTAAAGATGGAATGTTGAGCCCAAATAATGAGTAAAGTATTAAACTTTCTTCAAGAAAGGATCTTTTAAGCTTTAAGGCAACTTTAAATTATAAAGTTGGAGTCTTGATGGTCTTACAATGATTAAAAGTGTCAAGTTTCTTAAAGAATAAAATATTTTAGTCATAAAGCTAGCATCTTGTATCTTTTTCTTATAAAGGTGGAATCTTTAATACAAGAACATAATTTTAGATACTTATACTTTCATAAAGGACAAAACTTTATAATCATTTTCATAAAGAATAAGAACTTTACATTATTAAAGTTGGAATCTTGTTGCAGTAATTATAAAAGTGGGAATCTTGCAACTTGGATAAGTAAAAGAATCACTTCTCGATGATGGTAAGCATAGTGTTGTTGGATTCATAAGTGTGGTTATGCATTGTCATGATCTAAGAGACTAGAGAGATCTCAAAATCCTTTAGGAACAAAAGTATGATTAGAGCATCTGGGCATACCATGAACCTAGGAATCACTTATGCATCACCTCAAGGGGAAATTAAAAGTTTTGAATGAAAAACTTTGGATAAAAACTCTATAGTAGGCTTTGGCCATAATAGAGTAAGTAAGAGACAAATAAGTGTTAAACGTTAAATCTAAGAATGTGTTCTTTAAGATGTGATCATAAAGAATCTATTAAGCTTAAAGCGAAGCCTCACTTGAGGAGTTATAGATTAAAAATTTACAACATATATCCTCTTTAGGTGGTATGATTCTCTCATGAGAAACATGAGGAGTCTTACCATGATTCATAAGATATTACACAAAGTACAAGGAAACTCTAGATACCAAATAGGGTATGAGTATATGTCACTCTCATATATGATTATTGATTGGCGTGATTGATTTGAGTATAGATTTGTCGATATGATGGAGTATTGATGCTTGATGAGATATTTTATGATGATATGAGAGGGATATTATTGGCTGTTGGTTGAAATTTCAATGTTTGGCAAATTTTGAAGAAGCTCCGGTCTAGTCATTATGCTGTCAGATTTCCATTAAAATTATGGATTTAGTCATATCATTACATGTCCACATGTGTCTTGCTAGTTGTAACACCTTCCCAAGTACAGTACTATACTTAAGTCATAGCACCACACTCAAGAGTTGTTACTATTACCTGAGCAGACCTTATTTCACAGCAAATTTAGCCGTCTTCGAAACCTTTCGAGCTATTTGGAGATAACATGAAAATAGGAGTGAGAATTTTAAATTCTCAGTAGGATTATCTAAACTATCACACGTAGTGTCATCGTTATTATCTCCAGCTACTTCGATTTATTATGAAGGTGATCATGCCAAATAAATTGTTCAATTTTATAATTTGAAAATATATTGTCCGAAGCAGAGTTCCTTTTATTTATACATTTAAGATATAAGAGTTATTATAAAATAAATTTACAACTCATAACTTAAATAATAGTTGCAGTATATTCAAATATAATAATTCCAATATAATGAAGAAATAGAATAGATCATGCATATGCAAATATGTTCACTTGAGTTCATGCAAAATACACTTGTGTTTCTTTAACTTTCTTTAACTTCCTTTCCTCGGTACACCTAGGCATTACGTATCCCCGTCTATAGGGTGCTTGCACATGTTTTAATCTTTAGTCTTTACAGCCCTTGGGTAGTCTGACATAGGAGTGAGAACAACTCGTGATCGTCGTCACATAGTACTAACCCACAAAGGGACCCACGTGCCTCTAGGTCGGAGGGACTCAGTTGGCTATCTGCCTCTAACATAGAGGGACCCAAAAGTTTTAGCTGCCTTCATAGGGAGGGACCCAATATGCAACTGCCTTCAAGTGAAGGGATCCACATCTTTATCTTTTAATTGCCTTCACTTGGAGGGACCCAAATAACTGCCTCCAAGTGAAGGGATATCAATATTACATAATCATGTCATCATACAATATTCATTTTCATATCATAAACCTTCATAATATAAGCTATTATAATTTCATATGCTTTTGCCGAAAATTCGGCAACATAATGGATCAAATCCGTTTCCCCATAAATAGTGTCAGTTTCAATAGACAATCAGTTATAATAACAGATCAAGTATAATACATTAATCTTTCAAACATCGACATGGAATTACAGCACTTAACTTTAATCGAACTCATATGCATTAGAGTGTCAAATCCTTTAATCTTGGAAATCCTGCTTATATTCTCCAACTCTAATTGATATTGTAAATTCAGCCATAAATTATATTTAACTCGTTTAGACCTAAATCTTGGATATATTAAAGTGTTATATGTCTAGTTTTTAACCTCTTTCGTCTCATTCAGTTTTGATATATATATCTCCAGTTATTAACATTTTACCTGGGTATGTCCTATTTCTAGGCAGATTTGCATTTCCAAAAGTATAAATTCACTAAAAATAGAAACTTAGATGGATTCCAACAAAACTTATATTATTTTAAAACTAATGAAGTAGATTTTCATCTCCAAAAAGTTCAATCTCATTTTACTAAGTAGAACTCGAGTTACAATATACTAAAGTTGGTTGTTTATGGCTGCCCTGCTCCAACCCGATTTGGACTTAGGGCAACTTCATTGAATTACTGGGAGCTATTAGGATAGAATCTGACTTTAAAATTTTTATGAGACTTTGCTCTATGTCCTAGATTTCTAATAAAATTTGTTGCACTCGATTTGAAGGTGTGGAGGGTGAGTTATTTCCCTCGAATTCCAGTCTGCTTGGAATTAGGGACAGAATTCTGGGGTTAAATTAAAAAATTCATATCTCATTCAATACTAATTTAATAGCCTTATATTTTATATGATTGGAAAGCCCCAAATGTCTAGTTTCATCAAAAAATAGTTTCATCAAGTTTCGATCGCTGTAGGCGGAGCCGTACACTCCCCCAGTACAGACACCATAAGGTTTTCAAGGTTTCAGCTTCTGTTTTGCATCCTTTTTTGAATTCTCACCCAAGTTCTCACCCAAACTCAACATTTATACATCACTCCAGCCATAAGAATTCATATAAACACCATATATCATCAATCTAATGGAAAGAATAGAAATTCTACTCAGCCACAATAGCACCAATAATAGAAGAAATTGAAGAATCCTACCTCAAAATTAAGTTTTGAGCTTAGAAGATGGAAGCCTTAAGTGTGGAAAATTGTGTGGGATGAAGAAGTAAGAGGAAGAGGATGAAAAGGGGAAGCAATATGAGGGAGAGAGCTCAGCCCTCTTGATGCATGAAAATAAGGAAGGGAAAATGAGGAATTGTGAGATTTAATGACATATAGTAGTTGAGAGTTTGGCACATGATTGGTTGTTGGGTTTGTGGTGATTGTTGAGTCACTTTTCCCCATTTTTTGGCAGCAACTTGTTGCCACTTTGGTGGGAAATGGTGGCTGAATTTCAGCCACTTATCCTAGGGTTTTTAATGTGTAATTCTATTGATTCAATTTTGGCGGTTTCAAATACCGAATATTTACCGATTTCCCTCAAATCGGTAAAACATCACCAAGTAAATTTGTGAGATTTTCTATATCTCTATTCTAATCTTGAGATTTTCTATATCTTTATTCTAATCTTCTCAAGTCTAATCTCTTTAATTAACTCTTAATCAATATTTAACTAACTTCTAATTAATTTTATACGGTCAATAAAGTCAGATAAATAGATTAACATCGTAATTTAAACGTATTGTAATTCCGGACGTTATATTGAATAATTTCTCATAGTCTTTTACATAACAATCCAAATTTCCTTTAGCTCTAGTATTTGTAATTCATCCTTAATTACTCTTATTTTTCTAATAAATTGATTAACAGCGCAAATCAATTGCACCATTTCTTTGGAATTGTTGTATTTTCGCTTTTTTGTAAATCCTTTAGAAATTTCTGTTTGGTTTCCGTAATTAGTGGCATTTTCGTAATATTGAGCAAGCCTAGGGGCATCCCATGTCATTTCACATATGGATACCTCTATGGCTCAATCAGCCGAGGTTTAGGTTTCTATGTTTTCACTACGTGATTCTGCTTCGCTTAAAACCTTATTCTACTAATTCTCTTGATATAGGGACTTAAATGTCATTTTCTAAAAAATTCAGGGGCAAGGTTGTAAATAATAAAAGTTTGCCCAAGGACATTTTTATCATTTCCTATTATGTTATATGGGGATGTTACACTAGTAATTTCAATGCATGAAAGATGTGACTATAACCAAAAAAATAATAATAATTGGATATGATCCTTCAGTCACTTTGGTAAGGAAAGTAAGAGAAGGTGATCCACTAAAAATTAAAGAACCTCTACTGAGGAGGTAAAGGTGAAAAGGAAGACCCTCCAACTTAGAGGCATGAAAAACCCTTATTAGCTTTGTTTGATTTGATTTTATACTGCGTGACGATAATCACGAAATGATCTCATGTCCAATAGCAATCTATTCCAAGGAAAGAAGTAAAGAATGTTAAGCACGTGCTAAACATGAAAGTAAAGTCAAGAAGAACCATAGTCAAGTCTATGAGATTGCATAAGAGTGCATGTGTCTTTATTCCTTATGCATCGTGAATATTTATATGATGCTTTATCATGTATGTTTCTTTTGTATGAACAATTATCATATTAGGTTATGTTTATGAGATTAAACCTAAAAGAAAACAGCTTCGGAACTTATGTTTTCAAAATTATTAAAATTGAATATAAGCATGTTCACCCTTTTTATAATACACTTGAAGTAGCTAAGACGACGATGATGACACAGTAATTGTCTAGTCGCGATCATACAGAGAAATCTAGTATTTCTCACTCCTATGTTTCCATATCGTCTTTAGAGGATGCCAGCGTCGGGCACCGTGGTGATTTTCTTTGAGTTCCCAGTCATGCATTGGCACTTCGACCCGATCCTGAATGCGTCCGTGCTGGTAGCTCAAGTAGCTATGAGGGTCTATATGTTTCACAGTCGTCAGTTCCATGCACTAGTTATGAGCCCATTTTTCCACCCCAATGATCTGTACGAGGATATCAGCTTGAACGACATATGTTCGCCTTTTCATCTGCTGAGGTACCCCATTGATGGAGATTCTAACTTCGACACCCACCTGACACCAACGTATTTGGTGAAGTCCGATCCTTCGGAGTCGACTTACCCGACGTATGTAACGTTCGAAAAATTTTACCGATTTTAACCATGTTATTCGATTTTTATCGAATAATTATAATTAATTAGAATTTGATTTAGTATTCACTTAAAGTCAATTTAGTGTGATTTAGGAGGATTAGATATAATGTAATTAGATTAAAAACATAGAAAATCTCATAGGATTTTTCTAAAACCGTTTTACCGATTTAAAGGAAATCGGTAAGATTTCAGTATTTTAAACAATCAGAACTGAACCAATAGAAATTATACTATGAGAACCCTATGATAGATGGCCAGGATTCAGCCAACACTCCTCACAAGTGGTGCTATAAATCAGCCCAAAAGAGGGCAGCCAAGTTGAGTTTGAATGTGAGATAAAATCCACCAATCACAATCTAACTTTTTTCAAAAGTCTTGAAATAATTCCTTTCTTCTTCCCTTGAATTTTCGGCCATTATAAGCTGCTGAGCTCTCATCTTTTTTCTTCTATTCACGCTCATCTTCACTCCATCTTCATTAGCCTTTCAAGCTTCATCAAAAGTTTCTTCTATCCAAGACACCAATCCAACAAGATTTCACCTTAGAAAGGTAGGAATTCAATCTATCTTATTATTTTCTTTGAATTGGGGCTGATTGGGACTCCACTTTTTTTCCACTTTTTTGCATGATTCTGATGTTATCTTGAGTAGAGATGATGAGTTAGGGTTGATTTTGTATGTGTGATATGATTTGAATTGAAATTGGAATGAAGAAACTTGAAAATTGAAAGAAGCAAGGAGTTGTTGGGTGAAAACCCTACGGCATCTGTACGTTCGTCTTGTACAGATGAAGATCCAGCCATCAAACCTTGATGAATCTATTTTTATATGAAACTAGACTCTAGAGCTTTCCAACCATATAAAACATAAGGTCATTGAATTAGTATTCAGTGAATTATGAATTTTTGAAGTTTAGCTTGAAATTCTGGATCCTTTTATGGGCAGTATGAGTTGAGAAAGGTGTAACTCACCCTACAAGACTCCAAATTGAGTGCCACTAACGCTGTTTGAAAGCTAACATGTAGATGAACCTCCCATACACATTTCAAAGTTATATTTATTTCCAATTGTTCCTAGTAAATAGATGAAGTTGCCTTAAGTTCAAACTAGACTGGAACAGGGCAGTCCAAAAGGGTCTACTTACGGGGCTTATATCTCAAGCTATACTTATGCAAATGAGGTGCAACTTATTTCAAATAAAAGTTTGTTTTGTTAGATTTAATTTGGTATAAGTTTCGTATGATTTGACTTAGGTTTCTATTTTTAGTGAATTTTTACTTTTAAGAGTGCAATTCTGGCCAATAGTAAAACAGAATAGAGTAAAATTCAAATAACTTGAGCTACACAAACCAAAATGAAATGGGGCCAAAAGTGTTGAAAACTAGACACATAAAACTACAACATATTCAAAATTTAGGTCTAAATAAATTAAATAGAAATAATGGTGAATTTCACAAAATCGGATAGAATAGAGTATAAAGGGCAGAAAACCTTATTGATGTTAGCACACTACATATTTGATATTATTGTTATAGATTTGTTACTCTATGTTGATCTTTTTGCTTGATTGATTCAACTGGCAGCCTACACTATTCATGGGAAAGCGGACTCGATCCGTTATGCTACCGAAATTTCGGCAAAAAATTCACATATTATATGAAATATTTGTATGAATACATGATGTTCAAGTAAGATAATATTAGTTGTGCACGCAATTTATGAAAAATATAAAGGATTCCATATTACTTGGGCTAGCCCCTAAATAAGTTTAAGGGAAATAGATCAGTGGAAAAGTAGGGGAAAGTAAATCCGGCAATTCCGTATTGGAACGAGTTCGGTTCTATAAAGCAGACTATTACCCAAGAGTATATAGCCAAAGACTCCCAAGGGACCAAGAGTGGAAAATATAAGTTGCATAAGCTGAAAATCTCCAAAGGCTACGTGCATTTTTTCCCATTTCACATATATATGCTCTGTTTATGAATTTCTAAGCTAAGGTCATAGTTAACTGTATATTCCTTATGTTATATCATTGTTTGCCTATGGTTACTGTTTCAGCTATGTTAGTGTGCATATTAAATATACTTGTATTGCTCTAATTTAAAATTTAGCTTTGTTTCGGATTCTGTTTTCTATAATTTAAATTAAGTTGAATATTACTGTTATACCGTATCATTTAAAATCAAGAAAAATCGAAACAATTGGGAATGACGGCGATGACAGATATGCATAGAATTAGGATTCCTACTGAGAAATTTTTATTTGTCGCCCTACTATATGTTTCCGCGTCATTCTCAAATCATGGCGAACACGGTGATCGACATTCTCTACATTGAGTTCCCCGACCTGTATATCCACCTTGACCCATTTTTAGACTATATATATATATATCTGGTAGCATATGAAATATCTCGTGGGGACCTTATAGGGTTTCATTTTACAGCGACAGGCCAGTTTAGTTTGTTTTAGCGGCCTCAATTTTTCTACCCTGTACTGTTTATATATCTTTTTGACAAATTTTGAAAACAGATATTTATTGTAACACCCTAATAAACCCATACTACGCTTAAGTCGTATTACGGCGTTTTATTAGTTGTTACTTATGCTCGTGGAAAACTAAACTTCACTTGAAATTAAGTTACACGGAAAATACGATAAGATTTTTCTTTGAAATACGTCATCGCTTAGCAGCGTTTTGAAAAGTAAAGCCTTGAGCGAGAAGATAGCTAGAGAAAGAGCGTGTTGCATAAAATATATACTCCGATATCATAAAACAAGAAAAGGTAAACAAATAATAATTCACAAATATATTGCATTAAATAACTAACCATTACATTCATATGGGTTCATAATATAGATATACATATCAGCATTACAGCGAAGGAGGCTCATGGTCGGGCCATGATCCAAATACTAGATACTAAGTACAAATTTAAATGACAAAGCCCAACTCAAAAAGAAATATACGAAGGTGCAAAGCGATGGTTGCTACAAGTCCCAAAACAGCTTCGTCTTGCATCCCACCTCACACGTCCGCTCACAGTGTTGGGGATCCACGCTCCACTCCACCGGATACGCTGTCGGGATCTGGTGACGATACGGAAGAATAACTAGGGTGAGAAATGGAATTTCTTAGTAGGACTCGAACCCGATACGAAAGTGTCATCGTCATCGTCCCAACCACTTCGGTTTTATTAATGAAAATAGTGAGCATGCATAAGGTTCAATTATTGGATTTTCGAAATCCTGAATATCCGAAGCGGATTCAATTTTAACATAATCTCTAATCATTCATATCAAAACATACATGGGCATAAGTATAATCATATAAAAATGCATAACTGTGCTATACGTTTTTCTTAACTTTTTCCCTTCAAGGGCTTGGACCGAAGTCCTTTTCTTTTCTTTACTTAACCTTAATCTTACGTCTTTTTCTTTTTCTTTTCACCCATTAAACATAAGTGGTAATGAGCTCATACTGTGGCCGTTGCCACCATAGAATTTCGATACTTACACTAGCTGGGTCATGCCATGCCTCGTGTAAGCCCTATCCCCTATACTCATACTAGCTGGGTCATGCCATGCCTCATGTGAGCCGTGGGTAAGGGGAGCTTACTTTGGGTCACCTTCCCTTTTGAAGGATCACGCCCTTAGTTTACTTTCTCTTCTTATTAAGGCTTATGATGCAAAATTATTCTGATTCTTTTCCACATTTAGGCGTTACGTATCGCCGTCCCCAAATGTGGTTCCTTTATCAATCACCTCTGGGCATTACGTATCGCCGTCCCTAGGGTGTTCATATTTATTAATCCTTTCATGTATATCATTAAGCATCATATCATTAACATATAATATTCATATCGTATCATCATCATCATGATCATCATCATATCATGTTATAATCATCATCATCATATCATATCATAATTCATCATCATCATAATCATATCATATCATCATCATCATCATCATATCATTGTCATCATATTGACACATAGAGGCATACATATCACACAAAGTCTTATGAGCTTAGCTTAGTAAATTTAGTGCAAGCTTTTAATTGAGGTTACCTCTTATATAAATTCTTTTACTAGACATAGGGTCCATTTCATCCATTATCCTTTTTGAAACTTTTAAGTTGAATTATGAAGGTTTTCCAATACTTAATATAAGGATCTTAGTGTCTTAAAGCTTATTTCTCATTAACCTTTAAAATTTAACCATAACAGTTTTACTTTTACAGTGGGGCAGTAACTTCAAAAATTCACCATAATTTTATCTTTAACTCTTTTGTTTCGAATTTTGGTATGGTTATACTTCTCTGAGTCTATTTTTAAACAAAACAAGCCCCACTCAAAAATTAATTTTGTAGTTTGAGTTATGCACGTTTTATTCTGACTGTTCAGACTTGAAAGTTCATCTTGGGTCAGTGGCTTGTCAACTCCACTGGGAGTTCCTCACATGGAATCTGACAAAATTATTTTATGGGGGTGTTCCTCTATATCTTATCTTTCTATCAAATTTGGTCCCACTCAAAAATAATTTTTGTAGCTCCAGTTATAAGGTTTTTAGTGAAGACTACCCAAACAGAAACCTATCCGAGAACAGCCAACTTTGAAAAATCATATCTCCCTCATTTTAAATCCAAAATTCACGAATTTTATATGTGTGGAAAGCTCTTTGAGTCTACTTTCATAGAAAATTAGTTTCATTATATTTGGAGTTATATTGAAAGAGTGATTTGTCGCGCCATACAGACTGCCAGAATTTTCTAGCTTCCACGGTTTTGGTTTCAATGAATTTTCTTGTAAAAACATTAAAGCTTTTCCTCAAGTGACCACTTTTCTCTTCCAAACCACTTTTATACTTTGAGATCTTGGTATTAACTCAATGTTTTAACTTCTAAAAATTTGGTTCAATAGCAATAGACATACCAACCGAAAATCTCATGCCAAAGAGAAGGATACAACACATAAAACTCATCATATCAACAAGCATGGCCATGAGGCCTTAGAAACAAGTCCTAGAACCACCTAGCTATGGAGAACTTAGGAGTTAAAGGGCTTGAAGAACACATAAAAGAAGGTTAGAGTCACTACCAAATGAGTTTTTTGAGGAGTAGAAAGAGTTGATGGGTTTGAAATGATCTTCCTCCTCCTTGAGCTTGATGATGGGGCTAAGTGAGTGTTTGTTTTGCTTCTTCAAGAACCAAAGAGGGTGGTCCTTGAAGGGCTTGTGAGTATGGTGAAAGGAAAGAGAGTTGGATAGGGTGTGAAAGTGGGAAGAAGAACAAGAGGATTGGAAGTGCAAGAGGGTTGGAATGAGACTTAGAGAGAAGTGAGAGCTTTTGCTTTGAAGTGAGAGGATGAAAGCTTGCAATTGGTGCCAAATGGGGCAAAGTGGGACGCCACTTTTGGCTAGGAGGGGGCTGGTTGCTTTGCTTCTACAACAAGCAAGAGAGAGTAGGTGAGTCTTACTTCTTTTTCAAGCAAAAGGGCTAAGAACCTTGGGGCAAAAGGGTGGGTTGTGTTTTCTTTGAGTCTTGGCACTTGGGTAAAGACCATGTAGTGTTTTCTCAAGTGGTTAAAAGCATGACTACTCTTGGGATTGGCTTGGGTGGATATGATCACTCCAAGTGGCATAATCCTAAGGGAGGAAGGTACTTCTCTTGTCTTGACTAAAGAGATACTACTAACCTACACTCTTGATCTAATGGTGCATGATGAGAAGACAAATGGATGGTTGGATTTTGCTCTTGCCCTTGGCCGAAATTTGGTGTATCAATTAGAAGAAATTTTTAAATCTTCAAAGCCATTAAAATTACCTAAGTTGTTAATCAATTCGATTAGTTAAATTGCTCTTTAACCCATTTCGGTTAATTACATCTTTAAAACATTTTTCCTCTTAAAAGAATTGATCTTATGAATTATGTAATTAGGGTTTAGAATTAATCTATCTCAATTGGCAAGGTAGAACAATTGTCTTGTACTTAATTAATAAGATTGGATTAGCTTAATTATATTTCTAAGTTACGAATTAATGAGGTTCGAATAATTAGGTTTTAATTAAACCATTTAGTGCATTATGATTCAATTATTGACTTGACTCAATTCACTAAGCTCTTGCTCATCGAGGTTAGCCGATTAGTCCTCAGTTAATCGTTAACCTCTCTAATTAGCCAGTATCACTGAGCTAATTAGCTTAGACAAAAATTGGGAATGTTACATCTATATACATATATATAATACAGTCAGATAGCTCTGTCTATTCCGCAGATTTTTTTTATATTATTATTATTATTATTATCTCTGTTTGACGATTACCCATTATTTATTCTGCAGCCAAAAGAAATTAAACAAATGAACAGTTAACTCTTTATGGGTAATTAACATTGAATCAAAAATGAGATTTAATTAGTCAATCACACGTAATAACTTATCATGTAATATATTAGACTTAAGTATAGTATTTTATCTGGTAAGGTGTTACATTTTTAGTATCAGAGGAGTTCATCCTAATATAGGCCTGAGAATTGGACTGACTATGCTTCACATATGCTTTGTGTTCCTTAGATATTATCATACACTGAGTCCTGTCTATCTGGATATGATGCATGTAAGGGAATTGCCTAATCGTATGCTATTATTTACTATCACACTGGACTTAGTATTGAGCCTAGTCAACTCAATAACTTTTATTTTATGTGTTCAGAATTTGATAACTTCCGGAAGGCGGGGTAGGCCACAAATGGATTCAGCCCAGGAGGAATCTGTCGTGTTTATGAACACAATGCGGGAGATGGCGTACGCCATACTCGAACAAGCAGCTACGGCAACTCAAATGATGGACCAATTAGGAAGACAGCCTGAGATTGGTCGTGAAAGGAATTCTAATGGTCTAAGAGTGGACCTAGAATACCTCAAATTCACCGAATTCAAAAAAACTAACCCGTCCAACTTCAGAGGAACCTTTGATCCTGATAAAACCGATGAGTAGGTCAAAGCTATCGAGAAAGTACTCTATGTTTTAGACTGCACCGACTGTCAGAAGGTGACCTTTGTCACCTATATATTGGAAGCGGATGCAGAATTCTGGTGGAATGGTGTACAACGGTTGCTGGAAGGATCCCAAACAGAGATTACTTGTAAGGTGTTTAGAGATGCATTCTATTAGAAGTATTTTCCTGCCTCTATCCGCAATGCAAAGGAGCTGAAGTTTATGCGCTTCCGTCAAGGAAACAGTAGCATATCGAAGTATCTTATTAAATTTGAGGAGTTGTGCAAATTCTCCGCAATCTATCAACAAAACCTCAATGAGGTTTGAAAGTGTGTGAAGTTTGAAGGCGGACTATGAGAAGATATTCTTACCATCATAGGGCCAATAGAGAGATTTTCCCATTTTGGTTAACAAATACCGATTGGTGGAGGATTGTAACAGAAAGCTAATCGCAGCTAGATCAACTAGTAGCAACTTCAAGAGAGGATTGGCACCGCAAGGCCGGAGGTTTAAACCTAACTCTCAGCCACAGAAATCGTTTTAACCGACATGCAATAAGGGCAAACAACCTCAGAGGCTTTTTGGGAACCAGACATGCAACCAATGTGGAAAGAATCATGGAAATCACCTGTGTCTAACAGGTCAGAATATCTGTTTTAGATGTCGCAAACTAGGCCACAAAATCTATGAATGTCCGACCAAAAACCCTAAGCCGACTCCCAGGCCGCAACGCCAGGGGAGAGTTTTCACCATTGATGCATAAGAATTCGAAGGATCCGAAGACTTGATTTAGGATACATGTGAAGTGAATGGTAAGACCTTGACCGTTTTATATGATTCAAGTGCTTCACACTCTTTCATTTCTCATGATTGCATGTCAGCTTTGCAATTGTTCATTTCTGAATTACCCTATGACTAGCTAGTTTCTACTACTACAAGTAAGCTCGTTAAGACCAATCATATTTGTATGAATGTCCCCTGTCAGATAGGAGGTCAAACTTTTTCAGCTAATTTAATTTGTCTTCCCTTATCCGGACTTGACATTATTTTGGATATGGATTAGCTTTCTGCTAACCGAGCCATGTTAAATTGTTCTGATAAATCCATTGTGCTTCCCCCTACTTCACCCTCTAAATCAATAATTCCTGTAAACCTTTATTTAAGCTCTTTAGTAGTACATCACTATGGGAATAAGGGTCAAGGACATTCTGTTATTAACCAATATAACGAAGGTTGATCAGAAGCTAGATAACACTCCAGTTGTTAGAGAATATCCCAGTGTGTTCCCTAAAGATATCCTTGAATTTCCTCCTGAGAGGGAAATTGAGTTCGCCATTGAATTGGTACCAGGAGCAGGACCAATATCTATAGCACCATATCAAATGTCACCATTTGAGCTAACCGAACTTAAAAAGCAGATCGAAGAACTCCTAAGAAAGAGATTTATTAGGCCAAGTGCATCACCATGGGGGCCCAGTCCTGTTAGTTAAGAAGAAAGACAGAGGCATGCAACTATGTGTGGATTATAGGCAATTGAATAAGTTGATTATTAAGAATAAATATCCGATATTGAGGATTGATGACCTCATGGATCAATTGCAAGGGGCAACTGTATTTTCTAAAATTGATCTACGGTCTGGGTATCACCAGATTAGGGTTCGAGAAAAAGATATTTCAAAGACAGCGTTTCGGACTTGCTATGGACATTATGAATATATTGTGATGTCTTTTCAGGTTGATGAATGCGCCTGCAATATTCATGGATTATATGAATCGGATATTCCGGCCATATCTAGACAAATTTGTGGTGTTATTCATTGATGATATACTTGTCTACTCGAAGACCAAGTTGGAGAATATAGAACATTTGTGGCTGGTTCTACAGATTTTAAGAGAGAAGAAACTCTATACCAAGTTATCCAAATATGAATTTTGGATGAAAGAAGTAAAATTTCTTGGCATATAGTCTCCAATAGAGGAATTTCTGTAGACCCCAATAAGGTGAAAGCAGTATTGAGTTGGGAACGACCAACAACAGTTACGGAAGTCAGGAGTTTCTTAGATCTGGCAGGATACTATAAGAGATTTGTCAAAAACTTTTCTCAAATAGCTCTACCCTTAATGAAGTTAACCGGGAAGAACGCCCCATTTGAATGGACGCTCGAATGTGAACAAAGTTTCCAAGATTTAAAAGAAAAATTGATGACAGCCCCAGTGCTCACTCTGCCAAATCCTTATGGACCGTTCGAAATCTACTGTGATGCTTCTAAGAAAGGATAAGGGTGCGTGTTAATGCAGAGCAGGAATGTCGTTGCGTATGCTTCCAGGCAATTGAAAACTCATGAAAGAAATTATCCAACGCATGACCTCGAGTTAGAAGCGGTGGTATTTGCTCTGAAGATATGGAGACACTATCTCTAAGAAGTGAAGTTTGAAGTATTTTCTGATCACAAAAGCTTGAAATACCTTTTTGATCAGAAAGAATTAAACATGAGACAGCGAAAGTGGATGAAATTTCTTAAAGACTACAAGTTTGAGTTAAAATACCATCCTGGCAAGGCAAATGTGGTGGCAGACGCCTTATGTAACATCCCCGTTTTTACCTAAGTTAATTAGCTCGGTGTTCCCGGCTAATTAGAGGGATTATCGATTAATTGAGAATTAATCGATTAATCTCGAGTGTAAGGGCTTAGTAAATTAAAGGCAAGTCAACAATTGAGATTTAATGCATTAAAAGTTACAATTAAAAGCCTAATTGCCCAATCCTTATTAACCCATAATTTAGAACATAAAAATCAAGATGGTTTAATCTAATTAACTAAGAGCATATAAGATTCAAAACTTAATTACATTAACCTTCACATCTTCTTACAAAATTAATGAGGAAAAATCCTTCTTAATTAAAATGTGCTAATGAGTAATTTAAACCAAGTAAATTAATTAACATTTAGATAATTACAACAATTAGAAAGATGTAGGAACTTCCTTTAATTATAGTTTGAAAGTTTGGTCAAAGCAAGAGCCATATCCAACCATCCATTTACTTTCTCATCATACACCACAAGAGCAAGAGTCCACATTAGTAGATCCCTTAAGTCATGACAAGAGTTGTACTCTTCTTCACCAAGATCATGACACTTGGTGTGATCCTAGCCATCCAATGCCCAATCCTAAGAGAGCTCATGCTTTTAACCACTTGACAAAAACACTACATAGTCTCTTTACCCAATTGCAAGACTCAGGAAACACAACACACTCTTTTGCCCTATGGTTTTTCCCACTCTCTAGCTTGTGTAAAGCAAAAATCACATCCTCTCCCCCTCTTTGCGCCACCCATCAGCCCCCCTCTCTCCTCATTCTATTTTTCATTTCCTCTCTCAAAGAAGCACAAAGCTCTCTCCTCTCTCCAAGTCTCATACTCTCTTCTTCTTCCAAGTTTCATTATTTTTCTTCCAACCCTCATACTACTCCCCACTCATCTCCATTTACCATTCTCACAAGCCCTTCAAGAACCACCCTCTTTGGTTCTTGGAGAAACAAAACAAACACTCACCAAGCCCCATTTCCAAGCATCCAAGGAGGAAGGCTCTCTCCAACCATCTCCACCTTCAAAATCCTTCAAGAAAACTCTCCTTGGTAGTGGCTCTAAACTCTTTTTCTCTCTTGTTTTTCAAGCTTTAGAACTCCTATGCTCTCCATAGCTAGGTGGTTTTAAAGATTGATTATGTAAGCATCATAGCCATTCTTGTCATAAAATGAGATGTTGTTGCTTGTATGGTGGGTTGTTGAAAACATATTTTCGGTTTGGTGTGATACATGGTTGAACTCAATATTTTTGAACTCCAACATGTTAGTTTTTCACTAATCTTTCATGGTATATGAGTGTTTTATAACTTGAGAATGTTTTCTTGAAAGTGAGGTTGAGTGTTTTGGAGAAAACATGAGGAAAAAATCAAAACGTGAAATCTGGATTTTCTGGCAGTCTGTAAACCGAACGGTATAACTTTTTCCAGAGAACTCAAAAATTAGTGGAACCAATTTTATATGAAAATAGACTCAAAGAGCTTTCCATACATATAAAATACATAAGATTCGGAGTTAAAATGAGTGAGATATGATTTTTCAAAGTGGACTGTTCTCGGATTGGTTTCTGTCTGGGCAGTCTACACTAAAATGTGTATAACTCGAGCTACAAAAATGATTTTTGAGTGAGACCAAGTTTCAATGAAAGCTAAGACATAGAGGAACAAACCCATAAAACAGTTTTCTCAGATTCCTTCTGAGTAATTATAATGAGCAGTGACAATCCACTGTACCGGGAGTGAACTTAGAAACTGAACAGTCAGAATAAAATGTGCATAACTCAAGCTACAAAATGAATTTTTAAGTGGGGTTTCTTTTGTTTAAAAATAGACTCAGAGAAGTATATCCACACAAAAATTCGAAATAAAAGAGTAAAAGGTGAAATTATGGTGAATTTTCAAAGTTACTGTCCCACTGTAAAAGTAAAAACTGGTTATGGTAAAAGTTAAAGAATAAGGAGAAATAAGCTTTAAGACATTAATACCCTTACATTAAGCATTAGAGAACCCTCATAATTCAACTTAAAAAGTGTCAAAGAGGACATTAGACAAAAGTGGCTTTATGCTCAATAAAAGAAGTTTACACAAGAGACAATCTCAATTAAAAGCTTGCACTAAATTTACTAAGCTAAGCTCATAAAACTTTGCTTGAGAGTATGCCTATGTTTATGTGCAAGCATGATGTTATGATGATGATGATGATGATGATGGTATGATGATGTTATGATTATGATCATGATGATGATGATATGATATGATGCTTAATGTTGTATGATATTGGTTTCTCTGTTTGGCAAAATTTTGGGAAGCTTCTGTCTAAATTATCTTTCTGAAATTTTGTAAGAATTATGGACTTAGAAATATTTTTGCATCATAATGCTTAATAAGAAGAAGTTTAATTCAAGTAAGTGATCCTTCAAAAGGAAAGGTAATCTAATTTAAGTTTCCTCACCCACGACTCACATGAGGCATGGCATGACCCAAATAAGTGTGAGTATAGGGATAGGTCTTACATGAGCAGAACATTTAATCAAAGTACAGAAATTCTATGGTGGCGACTACGGCCACAGTATGAGCTCATTACCACTTATGTTTAGTGGGTGAAAAGATAAAGTCAAGTTAAGAAAAGAAAGGGACTTGGTCCAAAACCCTAGAAAGAGAAGAAGTTAAGAGAACCTTCTAGCTTGAACATGCATGTTGTATACGATTACACTTGTACTTGTAGTTACTACGATACAAATGATTAGAAGGTATGTTAAAAAGTGAATCCGCCGGATACTCACAAGCTGAAATCTAAGAATTGAATTGATGCATGCTCACTGCTTTTATTAATAAAAACCGGCTTACTTGGACGATGACGATGACACTTTCGTGTCGGTTGAAAGTCCCATCGAGAAATCTTATTTCTCACCTAGTTGTTTTTTCCGTCTCGTCACCGATACCCATGGCACGCCTCGTGACATGGAGCATGGAGCCTCCCACCATGAGTGGGCCTATGATGAGGACGCCACGCTATCGTGGCCACGACCACCACGATAGTTCGCACGTACTTCTACCCGGGTCGAGTTTTTGAGCAGGAGGAGCCGGAGGTCCCGCCAAATTTCCCAGACATCTCATCTGGCTCTCCTTGGACAGCCCTTAGGTCCTTGGGACTTTCACTTTGAGCCGCTGTTCGACATCGAGATGGAGCCGATGTCGCGGATTTACCCGTGAGTCGAAGCCCGAGCCATTACCAGAGGTCCTGGTAATCGAGGTGAGTTCGACGGCCACCCCTAGAGCTGCAGCAGCTTCGTCGCCGCTCCCCGTGTATCACCGCACCGCGTCTGAGGAGGATTCCTCCGAGGCCCGCTTCTTCGTGGCCCACTACACCTGGTCGTCGCGATTCGTCGCGCCGACGTGAGTAGCCGGCGCCTCATATTATCCGCACTCCGCTTCATTCCCCGAGGCCGAGGAGCGGGGAACCAGCATTCGAGGACTTGAGCCCACTTGATCAAGGCATGGAACGGGCGTAGAGGCCAGACGTCCACATGGGTCTATTTTTATTCCTTATCTGTTGTATTTCATTCTGTATCAGACTTATGTATCTTTGACTTCGGGGCCATGACATGACCATGAGTTCCCTTTTATGTATGGATATTATGAGATTAATTATATTTATGATTGTTGTAGTAATTGAATGCATGGTATTATGATTTTATCCTTGTTCCCTTAATTTTTATCAAATCTTTGCGATACGCTCGCTTGTTGCTACTTTCGCCATGAGGCTTTACTTTCAAAAAGTGACGACGTATTTCAAAAGAAAGAAAAAATTTTACCGTATTTTCGCGTAATTTAATTTCAAATGAAGTTTAGTTTTCCACGAGCATAAATGTGACTAATAAAATGCCGTGAATACGACTTAAGCGTAGTATGGGTTTATTAGGGTGTTACATTATGGTATCGAGCGATTCATCCTGTTAAAGCCTGAGGTTGGACTGACTATGCTTCCAAGCATAACTCTACGTGCGCTATGTTAAGTCATGCTGTGGATCCTGTTTGTATGATGGGATGTAGGACTTAGAATGCATGACCGTCATGTGAGATTGCCTATAGTTGCTGCCATGCTTATGCTTAGTATTGGGCCTGATCAACTCGGTATTTTGTTTTGGTGTGTTCAGGAACTAATGGCAACTCGTAGACGTACCGCCAACGAGCCCAGCGACAGCACGAACATCGCTGATTTTATGAGGACCTTCCAGCAAATGGCGAATGCCATGCAAGCTCAAGCTACAGCTGCTGAGCATATGATGGATCAACTAAATCGAAGATCCGAAGAGTCTGTTGGTGGAAATGGAGCGGACGCCGAGTATCAGAAATTCTCGGAGTTTCGTAAGGCAAACCCGCCAAGTTTCAAGGGGGCTTTTAACCCTGACGAAGCCGATGAGTGGATCAAAGAGATCGAGAAGATCTACTGCAGGCCGACCGCCGGAAACCCAAAAGGTGGCCTTTGCCACTTATATGTTGAAGGCGGATGCCGAATTTTGGTGGAAAGGGGCGAAGAGCCTGATGGAGAGCGACCAAAGGGAAATCACTTGGGACGTCTTCAAGACGCCTTTCTAGAAGTATTTCCCGATGTCCTGTGAGGAACGCAAAGCGAGATGGAGTTCCTGAGGCTCTACCAGGAGGTATGAGCATTGCCGAGTACACGGCAAAGTTTGAGGAGTCAGGCAAATTCTCCACCCTTTATCAATGGAACCCGACGAACCGGAAATGCATGAAATATGAAGGGGTTTAAGGTCGACATCCTGGCATCTGTAGCCCGCTGAAATTGAACTACTGCGCCCTTGTCAATAAGAGTCGTGTAGTGGAGGAATGCAACCGTAAGTTGGCAATTCAGAGGTCGGAGGCCCATAAGAGAAGGCAAGCGTCTCAAGGGCAACACACGAAGCAGCCCCCGCAAAAGAAGCCCTACCATGGTGAAGGTTCTAAGGGCAAGCACCACAGAGACCATCCGCTAATCCTCCAAGACCCCGACCTCGCAACAAATTCTCGCTTTGGAAGTGTAGGAAGCAACATAGAGTGCTGCTACGCGGGACAAAACGTTTGCTTCAGATGTGGACAGCCCGGCCATTTTGCCAAGAACTGCAACAAGGACACGCCTGCCCCCAAACCGCAACGCCAAGGAAGGGTTTTTTTTCACCATGAACGCCGAGGAGACCACTGAGTCCGATGATCTCATTCGAGGTACATGCGAAGTGAGCGGTAACATCTTAATCTGCATCAGATGATTCTGGCGCTACGCATTCTTTTATTTCCCATGATTGCGTAAGTAGATTAGGGTTGTCTGTTTCTGAAATGCCTTACATGTTGCTTGTTTCTACTCCCACTGGGAAACCAGTTAGAACTTGTCTGTGTTGTTTAAAATGTCAGATTCATATTGATGGTAGAACCTATGAGTCTGATTTAATCTGTCTTCCTTTAGTTGGTTTAGATCTAATCTTAGGCATGGATTGGCTCTCAGCCAACCATGTTATGTTAGATTGTGCTGCCAAGACAATCGTATTCCCTTCTTTACCTTCTAAACCTGTTAGTTTAAGCCCGAAGCCTGTTGTGTTATACTGTTGTAAGACTGAGAATCAAGAATACGTTCTCCTATCGACAAGTGAGGTTGAACTGGAGCAAGCTCTTGATGAGATTCCTGTGGCAAATGAGTACCCTGAAGTCTTCCCTGAGGATATCCCTGAGTTTCCCCCTGAGAGAGAGATAGAGTTTTCCATAGAATTGGTGCCAGGAACTGGACCAATATCTATTGCACCCTACCGAATGTCCCCTTTGGAGTTGGAGGAGCTGAAGACCCAATTGGAGGAGTTGCTGGAAAAGAAGTTTGTGAGACCAAGTGCCTCACCTTGGGGAGCGCCGGTGTTGTTTGTCAAGAATAAGGATGGAAGCATGAGGCTGTGCGTGGATTATCGGCAGTTGAACAAGGTCACAGTGAAGAACAAGTACCCTTTGCCAAGAATAGATGACTTGATGGACCAACTTAGAGGAGCAGTGGTGTTTTCAAAGATAGATCTGAGATCGGGTTACCATCAGATTAGAGTGAAGGAGGAGGATATTCCCAAGACGGCCTTTAGGACTAGATATGGGCATTATGAGTTTAGAGTAATGTCGTTTGGATTGACCAATGCCCCGGCTGTGTTTATGGATTATATGAACAGGATCTTTAGGCCATACCTGGATAAGTTTGTGGTGGTCTTTATAGATGACATCCTCATCTACTCAAAGACGAAGGAGGAACATGAAGAGCATCTTAGGATTGTGTTGGAAATCTTGAGGGATAAGAAGCTTTACGCGAAATTGTCAAAGTGTGAGTTCTGGCTAGAAGAAGTGAAGTTCTTAGGTCACGTCGTTACTAAGGGAGGGATATCCGTAGATCCAAGCAAAGTGGAAGCGGTGATGAACTGGGAAAGACCTACGACGGTGACGGAGATTCGGAGTTTTCTCGGCCTAGCCGGGTATTATCGGAGATTTATAAAGGGATTTTCTCAGATATCCTTACCTTTGACTAAGCTCACTAGGAAGAATGCTTTGCGTTTGTGTGGACTGAAGAGTGTGAGAAAAGCTTTCAAGAATTGAAGGCAAAGTTGACTTCCACACCTGTACTAGTCCTGCCTGACCCTAAGGGAGCCTTTGAGGTGTACTGTGATGCCTCTGGAAGAGGTTTAGGTTGTGTTCTGATGCAAAATCGCAGTGTGGTAGCGTACGCCTCTAGACAACTGAAACCTCATGAGGTTAATTACCCAACCCATGACCTGGAATTAGCGGCCGTGGTGTTTGCCTTGAAGATATGGAGGCACCATCTATATGGAGTTAGGTTTGAGGTATTCTCAGATCACAAGAGTCTGAAGTACTTGTTTGATCAGAAGGAGCTTAACATGAGGCAGAGGAGGTGGATGGAATTCTTGAAAGATTATGATTTTGGGTTAAACTACCACCCTGGTAAGGCTAATGTGGTGGCAGATGCACTGAGCCGCAAGTCACTACATGTGTCGTGGATGATGGTCAAGGAAGCGAGTTGATTGAGAGCTTTAGAGACTTGAACCTTGGAGTTACCCCGACCCTCGTAGTATAAGGTTGAGTCTGATCAAGGTGACGAGTGAGTTCAAAGGACAAATTATGCGGGCTCAGGAAGAGGATGAAGAGTTCTTGAGGTTAGTAGCCCAAGTGAAGGAGGAAAATCGAAAGAATTTGCTCAAGGCTGATGGCGTGTGGAGGTATCAGGAGGATATGTGTACCGCTAAGGATGACTTGAGGAGGATGATTGTAGAAGAAGCTCACAAAGGTCATTTCACCATGCATCTGGCATGACAAAGATGTACCAAGACCTCAAGAGGATGTTTTGGTGGCAGCATGAAACGAGATGTAGCCGATGTGGTGGGAAAGTGCTTAGTTTGTCAAAGGTGAAAATTGAGCACCAAAACCCTCAGCATGCTGCAGTCATTGGAGATCCTGAATGGAAATGGGATGGAATCTCTATGGATTTCGTGATGGGTTTACCCAACCCAAGCGGATTTGATGCCATATGGGTTGTCGTGGATAGATTGACCAAGTCCGCCCACTTCTTACCCATTAGAGCGAATTATCCTCTGGATAAGCTAGCCCCACTATACATCCAAGAAATTGTAAGGTCGCATGGAGTACCAGAGAACCATTGTGTCCGACAGAGACCCAAGGTTTACCTCTAGGTTTTGGGAGCATTGCAAAAGCGTTCGACAAAACTTTGTTTAAGTACACTACCACCCCAGATCGATGGACAATCGAAAGAACCATACAAACCCTAGAGGACATGTTGAGAGCATGTGTAATGGACCGACCTGAAGTTGGGACAAACACCTACCCCTCATCGAAGTTCGCCTACAACAATAGTTTCCACGCTTAGTATCGGGATGGCGCCTTATGAAGCCCTCAGATGGCGTGAAGTGCCAATCTCCACTTTGTTGGTATGAATCGGGTGAGCAAAGCCTCTTAGGGCGGATCTGGTTAGACAAACCACCGAACAAATTAAGAGGATAAGGAAAGGATTCTCACCGCACAAAGTCGTCAAGAGCTATGCGGATAAGAGGAGAAAGCCAATCGAGTTCAAGAAGGAGAACACGATTCTTGAAAATCACTCCTACAACAGTGCATTGGTAGAGCCCTTAGAGTCAAAAAGTTGAGCCCTCGCTTTCTTGGCCCTTTGAAATCTTGAAACGAGTAGGAACAGCTTGCCTACCAAATAGCATTACCACCCCATTTGTCAAACCTTCATAATGTTTTCCATGTCTCCCAATTGAGAAAGTACAACTCCGACCCCAATCATCTTCTTCTTGAGCCGTAAAGTGTACAGCTAAGGAAGACCTAACTTTCGACCTACCACTGTGAGAATCATAGATAGGAAGGTCAAGCGGTGAGGAACAAGTCCAGGCCCTTAGTGAAAGTGGCATGGGGAAGAGGAAGCTTGGAGGAGCACACGTGGGAGCTCGAGGCGTAGATGCAAAGAGAATTTCCCCACATTGCTTACAGTAACTAATTTTGAGGGCAAAATTCTTTTTAAGAGGGAGAAATGTAACATCCCCTGCTTTACCTAAGTTAATTAGCTCTGTTCTGGCTAATTAGAGGGATTATCGATTAATTGAGAATTAATCGATTAATCTCGAGTGTAAGGGCTTAGTAAATTAAAGGCAAGTCAACAATTGAGATTTAATGCATTAAAAGTTACAATTAAAAGCCTAATTGCCCAATCCTTATTAACCCATAATTTAGAACATAAAAATCAAGATGGTTTAATCTAATTAACTAAGAGCATATAAGATTCAAAACTTAATTACATTAACCTTCACATCTTCTTACAAAATTAATGAGGAAAAATCCTTCTTAATTAAAATGTGCTAATGAGTAATTTAAACCAAGTAAATTAATTAACATTTAGATAATTACAACAATTAGAAAGATGTAGGAACTTCCCTTTAATTATAGTTTGAAAGTTTGGTCAAAGCAAGAGCCATATCCAACCATCCATTTACTTTCTCATCATACACCACAAGAGCAAGAGTCCACATTAGTAGATCCCTTAAGTCATGACAAGAGTTGTACTTTCTTCTTCAAGATCATGACACTTGGTGTGATCCTAGCCATCCAACGCCCAATCCTAAGAGAGCCTCATGCTTAACCACTGGACAAAACACTACATAGTCTTTACCCAATCACAAGACTAAAGGAAACACAACACACTCTTTTGCCTATGGTTTTTCCCACTCTCTACCTTGTGTAAAGCAAAAAAATCACATCCTCTCCCTCTTTTTCGCCACCCATCAGCCCCTCTCTCCTCATTCTATTTTTGATTTCCTCTCTCAAAGAAGCACAAAGCTCTCTCCTCTCTCCAAGTCTCATACTCTCTTCTTCTTCCAAGTTTCATTATTTTTCTTCCAACCCTCATACTACTCCCCACTCATCTCCATTTACCATTCTCATGCCCTTCAAGAACCACCCTCTTTGGTTCTTGGAGAAACAAAACAAACACTCACCAAGCCCCATTTCCAAGCATCCAAGGAGGAAGGCTCTCTCCAACCATCTCCACCTTCAAAATCCTTCAAGAAAACTCTCCTTGGTAGTGGCTCTAAACTCTTTTTCTCTCTTGTTTTTCAAGCTTTAGAACTCCTATGCTCTCCATAGCTAGGTGGTTTTAAAGATTGATTATGGGCATCATAGCCATTCTTGTCATAAAATGAGATGTTGTTGCTTGTATGGTGGGTTGTTGAAAACATATTTTCGGTTTGGTGTGATACATGGTTGAACTCAATATTTTTGAACTCCAACATGTTAGTTTTTCACTAATCTTTCATGGTATATGAGTGTTTTATAACTTGAGAATGTTTTCTTGAAAGTGAGGTTGAGTGTTTTGGAGAAAACATGAGGAAAAAATCAAAACGTGAAATCTGGATTTTCTGGCAGTCTGTAAACCGAACGGTATAACTTTTTCCAGAGAACTCAAAAATTAGTGGAACCAATTTTATATGAAAATAGACTCAAAGAGCTTTCCATACATATAAAATACATAAGATTCGGAGTTAAAATGAGTGAGATATGATTTTTCAAAGTGGACTGTTCTCGGATTGGTTTCTGTCTGGGCAGTCTACACTAAAATGTGTATAACTCGAGCTACAAAAATGATTTTTGAGTGAGACCAAGTTTCAATGAAAGCTAAGACATAGAGGAACAAACCCATAAAACAGTTTTCTCAGATTCCTTCTGAGTAATTATAATGAGCAGTGACAATCCACTGTACCGGGAGTGAACTTAGAAACTGAACAGTCAGAATAAAATGTGCATAACTCAAGCTACAAAATGAATTTTTAAGTGGGGTTTCTTTTGTTTAAAAATAGACTCAGAGAAGTATATCCACACAAAAATTCGAAATAAAAGAGTAAAAGGTGAAATTATGGTGAATTTTCAAAGTTACTGTCCCACTGTAAAAGTAAAAACTGGTTATGGTAAAAGTTAAAGAATAAGGAGAAATAAGCTTTAAGACATTAATACCCTTACATTAAGCATTAGAGAACCCTCATAATTCAACTTAAAAAGTGTCAAAAGGACATTAGACAAAAGTGGCTTTATGCTCAATAAAAGAAGTTACACAAGAGACAATCTCAATTAAAAGCTTGACTAAATTTACTTGCTCAAGTTCTCATAAAACTTTGCTTGAGAGTATGCCTATGTTTATGTGCAAGCATGATGTTATGATGATGATGATGATGATGATGGTATGATGATGTTATGATTATGATCATGATGATGATGATATGATATGATGCTTAATGTTGTATGATATTGGTTTCTCTGTTTGGCAAAATTTTGGGAAGAGCTTCTGGCCTAAATCTTTGTCAAAATTTTGTAAGAATTATGGACTTAGAAATATTTTTGCATCATAACGCTTAATAAGAAGAAGTTTAATTCAAGTAAGTGATCCTTCAAAAGGAAGGTAATCTAATTTAAGTTTCACTCACGACTAATATATGGGCATGGCGTGACCACGACTAGTGTGAAGATAGGGGATAGGTCTTACACGTGAGGCGTGGCATGACCCAAATTAAGTGATCTGAATTACATGGTGGCGACTACCACCCGCGGTATGAGCTCATTACCACTTATGTTTTTAGTGGGTGAAAAGATAAAGTCGAGTTAAGAAAGAAAAGGAACGATTAAAACCCAGAAGAGAAGAAGTTAAGAGAACCTTCTAGCTTGAACATGCATGTTGTATACGATTACACTTGTACTTGTAGTTACTACGATACAAATGATTAGAAGGTATGTTAAAAAGTGAATCCGCCTTCTGGATACTCATGTTTTAAATCTAAGAATTGAATTGATGCATGCTCACTGTTTTTATTAATAAAAACCGAAGTGGCTGGGACGATGACGATGACACTTTCGTGTCGGGTTCGAGTCCTACTGAGAAATCTTATTTCTCACCCTAGTTGTTTTTTCCGTCTCGTCACCAGATACCCATGGCACGCCTGTGACATGGAGCATGGAGCCTCCCACCATGAGTGGGCCTATGATGAGGACGCCCACGCTATCGTGGCCACGACCACCACGATAGTTCGTGACGCATTTCTACCCGGTCGAAGCTTTTGAGCAGGAGGAGCCGGAGGTCCCGCCACTTCGCAGACATCTCATCGGCCTCCTTGGACAGCCCTTAGGTCCTTGGGACTTTCCGCTGGCCGTTGTCTGACATCGAGATGGAGCCGATGTCGCCGGATTTACCCGTGAGCCGAGCCCGAGCCATTACCAGAGGTCCTGTAATCGAGGTGAGTTCGACGGCCACCCTAGAGCCGCAGCTAGCCTTCGCCGCCGCCTCGCGTATCACCGCGACCGCGTCTGGTGGAGGATTCCTCCGAGGCCCGTTTCTTCTGCGGGCTGCCACACCCCTGGTCGCCGATTCGTCAAGCCGACGTGAGTAACGGCGCTCATATTATCCGTGACTCTTCATTCCCCGAGGCCGAGGAGCGAGGGAACCAGGCATTCGAGGACTTGAGCCCACTTGATCGAAGGCATGGAACGGGCGTAGAGGCCGCCAGACGCCCACATGGGTCTATTTTTATTCCTTATCCGTTGTATTTCATTCTCAGACGACTTATGTATCTTTGACTTGAGGCCATGACATGACCATGAGTTCCCTTTTATGTATGGATATTATGAGATTAATTATATTTATGATTGTTGTAGTAATTGAATGCATGGTATTTTGATTTTATCCTTGTTCCTTTAATTTTTACTGAAATCTTTGCGATACGTTCGTTTGTTGCTACTTTCTCGCGCGAGGCTTTACTTTCAAAAAGTGACGACGTATTTCAAAAGAAAGAAAAAAATTTTACCGTATTTTCCGCGTAATTTAATTTCAAATGAAGTTTAGTTTTCCACGAGATAAAATGTACCTAATAAAATGCCGTAATACGACTTAAGCGTAGTATGGGTTTATTAGGGTGTTACACCTTAAGTAGAAAATCTTTAATTATGGCATGGATGATGATCAAGGAGATAGAACTTATAAAGAGCTTCCGAAACTTCAACTTGAGAATCTCTATAACCCCTGATACTGTTTAGTTAAATCAAATTAAGATAACCAACGAATTTAAAAACCAAATCTGGCAGGCACAACAACGGGATGTCAACTTTCAGCATACAATACAACTAGTGCATTCCGAAAAGCAAATAGGATTTACTCGAGATGCAGAAGGAGTATGGTTATATCAGGGAAGGATATGTGTGCTTGAGGAGGACAACCTGAGGATGAGAATCTTGGAGGAAGCCCATAAGAGCAAGTTCACTATACATCTTGGCATTAACAAGATATATCAATATCTCAAAAAGATGTTTTGGTGGCCAGGCCTTAAGATAGATGTGGCGAATCTTGTGAACAAATGTCTAACCTGCCAGAAAGTAAAAATCGAGCATCAGAAACCAGTAGGGACGCTACAGCCCTTAGAGATTCCGGAATAGAAGTGGGATAGCATTTCCATAGATTTCATGATGGGCTTACCAAGGACACCCTCGGGATATGACGCTTTATGGGTTATAGTGGATAGACTAACCAAGTCTGTTCACATTTTACCCACTCGAGTGAATTATCCTTTGGAGAAGTTAGCTCGATTATATATTAAGAAAGTGGGGAGATTGCATGGCATTCTTTCAACCATCATTTCAGATCGAGATCTAAGATTTACCTCGCGATTCTGGGGAGCGTTTTAAAAAGCGTTCGACACTTGACTATATTTAAGTACTGCATATCATCCACAAACACATGGTCAAACCAAACGAACTATTCAGACTTTGGAGGATATGCTGCGAGTGTATATCTTGGAGCAACACAGGAACTGGGATCGATACTTACCACTAGTCGAATTCGTATATAACAACAGTTATCATGCTAGTATCGGCATGGCTCCGTACCAGGTATTATACAGACGAAAATGTCAATCTCCGCTATGTTGGTATGAATCAGGGGAGCAGAATCTGCTAGGACCGAAACTAGTCAAGTAAACTACAGAGCAAATTAAAAGGATCCGTAGCAAGATACTTACAGCCTAGAGCCGTCAGAAAAACTACGTGGATGTTAGGAGAAAGCCATTAGAGTTTCAAGAAGGAGACCATGTGTTCCTGAAGATCACACCCACAACTGGAATAGGTAGAGCTATTAAAGTTAAAAAATTAAGCCCTCGTTTTATAGGTCCTTTTCAAATCTTGAAACGAATCGGGCCAGTTGCGTATCGATTCATCTTACCTCCGCATCTGTCAAACCTCTATGATATTTTTCATGTTTCTCAACTCAGAAAATATCGGCCTGACTGTAACATCCACAACGAGTTCCAACCTCCGAAGTGATTTCGAAGTTGTACACGAGTTCCGATCTCTGAATTTATTCCCAAGAGCTTTTCATTTCTATTAGTGTTCCCGAGTCTGACCTATGACCGACTTCCGAGATTGAATTGAGAGTTCCAAAATTATATAAGTTCCGATTTCCTAGTACATAAGATTAATGTTTTGATTCCTGATTTTCGGTGTTATGCTTAGAATTGATCTTCGAGATTGATCCTAGACCAAGTTTTAGAATTACGTGTAATAAGAGTTTTAAAGCGTCCTAGTTCTTGACTTCCAAATTTACGTTAACATCCCCGACTTTCGGGTTTAAGTATTTTAGGTTTCATATTCTTGTCCCTGACTTTCGATTTTAAGGTGATTTTGTGTGCTGTACGATTTCCAACCTCCGACTTTATGTTTCAATTAAATTGTACATGATTTCCAATATCCGACTTTATGTTTCAAATAAATTGTACATGATTCTGACATCCGACTTTATTTCCAAGTTTCAAATAAAATAGACAAGATTTTCGATCTCCGATTTCATCTCCAAGTTTCAAATAAGATGGGCACGAGTTCCATCTGTAAGCAGAATCGAGGCGAGTTCCGATTTCAGATACAATAGAAGCGAGTTCCACATTTTAGGCAGAATATAGAATAATTTTAGCCACACAAAAAGGAGACATGGCTGAACTTTACCCACAAAATTTCAGCTAATCAAAACTCACAAAGCCAACTACCTCTTCAATGCTTAAATCAAAATTTTCTCCCTTATTCCCTGTTGATTTGCAGCCTGACACTATTTATAAGAAAGCGGACTCGATCCGTTATGCTGCCAAAATTTAGGCAAGAAATTCACATACTATATGAAATATTTGTATGAATACATGATGTTCAAGTAAGATATGTTAGTTGTGCATGCAATTTATGAAAGAAATAAAAGATTCCATATTACTTAGGCCAGCCCCTGAATAAGTTTAAGGGGAATAGATCAGTAGGAAAGTCGAAAAAAGTAAACCCGGCAATCGTGTATAGGAACGAACTCGGTCCTAAAAAATAGACTATTACCTAGGAATATATAGCCAAAGACTCCCAAGGGATCAAGAGTGAAAAATATAAGTTGCATAAGCTGAAAATCTCCAAAGGCTACATGCATTTTTTTTCATTTCACATATATATGCTCTGTTTATGAATTTCTAAGTTAAGGTCATAGTTAACTGTATATTCCTTGTGTTATATTATTGTTTGCCTATAGTTACTGTTTCAACTATATTAGTATGCATGTTAAATATACTTGTATTGCTCTAATTTAAAACGTAGCTTTGTTTTCGGTTTTATTTTCTACAATTTAAATTAAATTGAATATTACTGTTATATTGTATCATTTAAAATTAAGAAAAACCAAAATTGGGAATGATGGCAATGACAGATGTGCATAAAATTAGGATTCCTACTGAGAAATTTTTACTTCTCACCCTACTATATGTTTCCGCGTCATTCTCAGATCATGGCGAACACGGCGACCGGCATTCTCTACATTGAGTTCCCCGACTTGCATATCTACCTTGATCCGTTTTTAAAATATATATAGTAGCATATGAAATGTCTCGTAGAAATCTTATAGGGTTTCGTTCCATAGCGACAAGTTGGTTTAGTTTGTTCTAGCAGCCTAAATTTTTCTACCCTATATTGTTTATGTATCTTTTTGACAAACTTTGGAAATAGATATTTATGTACATATATATAATACAATCAGATAGTTCTGTCTATTTCACAAATTTTTTTATATTATTATTATTATTATTATTATCTCTACTCGACGATTTCCCATTATTTATACTGCAGCCAAAAGAAATTAAAAAAAAATGAATAGTTAACTCTTTGTGGGTAATTAATATTGAATCGAAAATGAGATTTAATTAGTCAATCACACGTAACAACTTATCAGGTAATATATTATGACTTAAGCATAGTATTTTGTCAGATAAGGTGTTACAACGTATGCGGTGGAGTTCGATCCGTCCGATCCATCCGAGACTTCCTACCCTTCAGTAATTCGTCTGACTTTTGATTCGTCTTCTTCTCCTGCAGCTTCTCATCATGCACCACTTTCGGTTTGTGGTTGTGGGTTCATTCGTACACGTGCTGTGCCCCATGGATGTGAACGTGCCCAAGGAGGAAGATGTGGCGATGATGTTCCCAGTGGTTTTGAGAATGGTTAGCTCCCATTCGATGGTTAACTTGGATAGCACAGGCGAAATCAAGCACAAGGATATCCCTTTTTAGTTGGTAGTTATAAGGTTATCATTTTCTTTTGGTATGTATGGGTGGATGAGATTTTTGATGTATTTATTTTGTAATGTATTTGGGTAGGTTTCTTTTGTAGATCCAAAGTAGATATCGAACCCATTACTTATTACGTATGACTTGTTACTCTACTATTAACTATGTTTTAACTATTTTGGTTGTGGAATGATATTACAATTACTCCAAGATGATTATTCTATACGTTGCTTTAATTTTTTTATCGCACCGCATATATGAGATATCAACCTTTAGTATTATACGTTTTGCGATGCGCTCACGGGTCTTGTTTTCCAAAATGTTACTTTTGTTATTATTTCAAAAACAATAATTTACCCCCTCTTTTCAGTAATAATTTACTTTTAGCTGCTTAATTTAATTCCGTGAATAAAAATAATAGCTAGTAATTCCATAAAATGACTTAAGCATAGTATAGAACTATTAGGGTGTTATATCTACACCATGAAGCCATGACCTCGCCAAGCCTATGCGAGTTTACAACCTCCGCTACCTTCTCTCACCGAAGTGCTGCCCAGCATCGTGCTAGCCCACGAAACACCACCATGAGTCTACCACTCTGAAGTTGTCGTTGTCAATGCCCTGTGCCACTGCGAGGTTACCATGCTGGGCACTACCGAAGCTTCGCCTTCTCATCTTGTAATCACCGTGTTAGCGCTGCACCCAGGCTTTCTCTCTCACTCTCTGTGTCTCACCCACGAAAGTGAGAAGTTTCACAGCTGACTCTCTTATCCTCTTTTTCCTTTCTTTTCTCATTTGTTTCTTGTTTTTGTTATTTTATTAACTTAATTTCATAATTTAATTTAATTTACCTCACTTATGCAGCTTTATAAATTATTAGTAATTATATAATAAATTTAGATAGTTGGAAAAAGAAGCATTAAAAGTGTTCCCATTGAACACCGTTTAATGAATATAATTTACCAATTTTTTATTATTTTATTCCTTTTACTTCAAAAATTATAAATTGATTAAAGGTTTACTTATAAAATAATTTATTAAGGTTTTAATGTATTATAATACATTTTTATAATTTTTTTAAGCCATATTTACTCATGAATGGGTAATTTTTGGTATTTTTGAATTGTTGCTATTTTTCTAAAGTTATTAAAAAATTTGTCAACAGCTTAAACTTAATTCTTTCTAATAATATGGGATAATTATATAATAAATTTAAATTTTCCTTAATTTTTTAAAATTTTTTTAGCTATATTAACATATAAAAAATCATTAAATACAAATAAATTGTAAAAATTGATTAACTGTCTTTTTAAATAAATAAAGATATCGACATACAATTTTTTTTAAAATATATTTTAACTTAAGGGAATATTATATTTCTCCTTCCCTTACATAAATTTTGTCACCAAAATTTGAGATAGTTTACAAAAGAGCATCTTGTTATGACCTTGAAATATATCATTTTACCCTACTAAGTAATATGCCTAACGTTACCTATTCTCCTTGAGCACATCAAGTAACTTTATCCAACTGATAAGTTATCTCCTTTGTGCATCAACTATCAAGTAACTTAAAGACTATTCAATTTTCTTTGAGTACTTGAGCAGACACTTGTCCCGTGACTAGGGTGTCTCACTATAGAGAAAAAATTCCAACAAAAGGGAAAATAAAAGAATGGCACGAATGTATACAATATCAATCTTCAACTTCATGACCCCTTTTTAGTATCATTCCTTAACCCAAAATTGTTAGAAAAGGCAAGATGTAATTAAAATGCTTCAAGTTTATAATTTAACAATGAATCTCCTATTTACCTCCTGTCAAACAAATTAACTTACTTTGAAAGACAGCTCCCATCCTACACAGGGCAAACATCCATCAATAGCATATCACTTAATCTCTAAGTTGTTCTAAGAATTTAATTGAGCAAAAAACAACACCAGGTCTCAAGTCTCAAGGCCTATACAAATTTAATTTCAAGTCATAATTGTAAACCAGGTCATATCACAATTTATAACCTAATGAGATAACTAGTTTAGCTGAAGTTCAACTTCCAATAAAATTGTAAAGATTTTGGTGCACATACCACATTGGAAATAGCCAGCTCAAAGCTTTAGCAACTAAATTTATAGGGTAGGATAAACATCAAATATGCCATTATAAACAAATATAAGCCAATCTATCAAAATACACAAGCCAATCTATCAACAACTAAGCAAATATATTAGCAAATAAACAGTTCAAGGTTAAACAGAAACTGATGCACTTGTAGCTACATGCTGCTTCTTTGGTTTTCTTTTGTTTTTAATCTCAATTAATTAGAAAGCAATTAGTGTTTGCTAAAAGGGAACGGGAAAAGCCCATCCTTATGTTTTCTCCCTTCATATGCATAATATATATACTTAAATATGTCCTAGTTTTAGTTACCTTCATTTTCAACTCAACTCCTCATCTTTGGTTCTTACTTTATCCCTACTTTAACAAGGTGAAAACCACATCATCTATCCTCCATCATGTTTCATCAAGAACTAAAAGTTTTGCTTAATTCAAGTACTCATATTTTCTTACTTAAGGCTTCTTGGTCACTAACTGTCAAACTAGTACTCATCCTAGTACTAAGACCTCCCTAACTTCATATCTTCGTCATTCAAACAATTTTGAAAATTCATTGGGCTATGTAAATAAGCATGAGAATTTTACATTTCTACCCAGCTAAGTATCTATCAAACCATGAGTTAAACATCAAAGCATTATATAAGAAACATCACCAACCCTTTAAAAGTTCATTAGTAACCCTTAACTCATCATTAGTAATCCTCCTAACATTTTCAAGACACTTTAATTCCTAAGGCAATAAAAAAATTCTCAACATCCAAATACATCAAGGAATATGCTTGCTCAAACACACTAGACATGATCACCATGGACACTTACGCTCTAGTATTATAATCAACTCATATGCTTCTCAGAACCCACATTATACTTGAACAAAACTAATTTTTTTTTTTTTTTTTTTTTGTGGAATTTTTCTGCATAACATAATCAACTTAAATGACTCATAGGACCCACTTCAAACTTACAAATGCAGAACTCTTTTACAGAACTTTTGTGCATGTTTGTCACAACCCAACCCGGGGGTCATGATCGGCGCATAGAAGGAGCTTGTCTCCTAACAAGCCTACTAGAATTTTATAGCAAAATGGACAGAATTTCCCTTAAAATCGGACAATCCACACATATACAAGATTCCTGTTACAATCTCAGAACACCAATACAACCATAGACACAACTAGACATTCCCAACTAGATTACAAAAACCAAAAGTTAAAATTATAATCCTTTACAAGCAACACAGGGAAAGTGAGATCTTACCAGTGAGCTAATGGAGCAGAACTAATAATTTAGATACAAAAGAACAATCAAATTAATAATGAACCAAAACAATACAATCATAGGACAACCTTCATAGTCCTCATAGACTAGTGTGGGGGCTTGCAAAGAAGCCTATTCCTTAACCAATCGAGACACCAATTGTGCACTTACGTTTAAATTTGAAATAGAAAAGATAAGGAATGAGTCAAACAGATCTAGTGAGAGACAATATATCTATAATGAAACTGGGACAAGTGCAAACTCGAATATTTCATAAAACAATTTTATCAAAATACTGTCCTTGTATAGCAGAAAAAAAAAACAACTATTCCCATCCAAAAGGGGGCGGATATGCCAAAATACGTTATAACTAACTTAAATCAGATATGAACTATAACCGAAAACCAATTTTTTGTAATAAGAATGTTTCAAAATCATGTAATAAGTAAATAATAGCCAAGAATACATTCCAAATAGATTATATAATACCAAGCTCAATATAAGGGGTCACTAGGGAGAGGTCTCATCTAGAAACAAAACAGAGCAAACATCTCACTACTGAGTTCTTCCTGATGGATCGAAGAGTTGTCCACCTGTCTAGGCATAATGTAACACAGTACCATGCTTAAGTCACAGTATCATATTCAGGAGTTGTTACTGTTGCTTCAACGGACCTTGTATGATAGTGCTCTTCGGCCACTTCCAATATCTCTAGTCAACTCCGCCTACGGTTATCGCCTTCGGTATTCCTTGAATTATCTGGAGATAATACGGAAATATACAAAGGAGTGAGAATTATAAATTCTTAGTAGGATTCATTAAACTACCACATACCGTGTCATCATAATTATCTCCAACTGCTTCGATTTATTATGAAAAAGGTGAACATATTATTCGAACTATTCCGTAAGCAAGGTTAATTTTATTCATGCACTTGTTACACAGAGTAAGAATTCAAAACATGAGTACAAAAAATTTAATAATAATAATAATAATAATAATAATAACAAGAGCCTACTTGAAATGTCATAATGATGACAATAACAAAACATTATTTGCGCGTATACACTGCTTATCATAAAATCATGCAAGTACTTTTATGTTTCCTTTACTTTCTTTACTTGACACACCTACACATTACGTATTGTCGTCTATAGGATGTCTACATGCATATGTCTTTGCCTTTAATCTTTGCTACTCTTGGGTAGCCTAATCTAAAAGTGAGTTCAACTCGTGACCATCATCACACAATACTAATCCGCAAGGGGGTCCACGTGCCTCTAAATTGAAGGGACTCAGCTGACCAACTGCCTCCAATATAGAGGGACCCAATAATTTTAACTATCTCCAGGTAAAGGGACCCACATCTTATTTATTATATTTTTTCATGATTCATATGCTTATATGCTCATAAAATCATGTATAAGTAAGTACGAAGGGTTCATGTACATGTTCCGTATCTTGGTTTCAAATATTTATACTTGCATGACATGCATTCATAGACATAACATATAAACATGGTTAACATTCACATATTTCTGCCGAAATTTCAACAACATAACGAATCAGATCCACTTCCCCATGAATAGTGCCAGCTCAACCAAAAAGTCATTCATACAGAAAATCAATATAATATATCAATCTTTCAATACTTATACAAAATTTGCAACCTTTAAACTTGAATAGAGTTCCTACCAATTTTCTTCAATTCTGTCCGATTTTATAAATTAAGTCATAATTTCTGTTTAACTCATTTAGACTTGAATTTTGGATATGTTGAAGTATTATTTGTCTAGTTTCTATCCTCTTTGGTCCCATTAGATTTTGATGAGTATAACTCAAAAAATTGTAGATTTATCTAGGTCTGTTCTGTAGCTAGGCAGATTTATGCACCGAAAAGTAAAAATTCACCAAAAATAAAAATCAACTTGGATTTATATGAAACCTATATCATATTAAAGCTAATTGAACTTTGTTTGAACAAGTAGAAATCAAGTTATGAGCTCTTAAATATGGTTTACTTGAGCTATCATGTTCCAGCCCGGTCAGGACATAAGACAAATTCAATAAATTACTTGAAGCAATAACGACCGAATTTGACTCTGAAATTTTTATGGGATGTTGATCTATATGTAAGCTTTCTAAAAATTGATTGCACTCAATTTGAAATTGTATAGAATGAATTATGCCCTGCATATGCCACTCTAGTCAGATTTGGAGACAGAAACCTAGAGTAAATTTCAAAAAATCATATCTCACTCAATACTAATCCAATAGCCTTATGATTTATATGGTTAAAAAGCCCTAAATATATAGTTTTATTCAAAATTGATTTCAGCTCATTTTGATGTATATAAATGAGTCCGTACACTTCAAAAGTATAGATATCGTGGGGTTTTCCTAGTTAAATTCACTCTAATTGTTTCCTCTTTAGTTTTTTCACTAATTAATCAATCAAAACTCAATGTATACTTGATAACCCAACCATAAACATATGCATAACTTCAATATTAAATCACATACTTGAGTATAAATGAATTTCCAACAACCACCAATTCACAAAAAATCAAGAAAAAAGAATGAATCCTACCTTAATTTGATGGTTGAACTAGCTAAAAAAAAATCTTGGGTGGAAGGAGTTTATGTTGAGTGAAAAAAAAGAGGATACAGGAGATGCACGAGAAAATGAGGAGAGAGTGCTCATTTCTTTTCGGGGCCGAAACTTGAAAGGGAAAAGTGGAAATGGCAGGTTTGGTGAATAATAAATAGAATAGAAAGTGGAGGGCGGTAGTTGTGTTGTGTGGCTTAAGTTTGGTTTAGTAGCTTCACAATTTGTGACTAATTATGTGTCACTTTGAAGGGTTAAGTGACTAAATTTTAGTCACTCCTCTTGAAGTTCTAAATGATATAATTTCTACTGACCCAACTCTTGCAAGGTGTGGCACAAGATTTAAACCAATTTTCCCTAAAATAAGAGGAAATTCCTAGTGATTTTCTAAAATTTTCTACATAATAAATTCAACTCTTTTTCATCTTTAATGTTTATATTTCAATCCTAATTACCCTTATTTCTCAAATACTAAAGAATAAATCAATTAACAGTGCTACTTAGTCACACTGTTTCTTCAATATGTTACAATTTTGGCTTTTCGTAAACCCATTTAGTATTTTCAGTTTAATTTCCGTAACTAATGGTATTTTCATAATTTTGAGCAAGTCCACAGGCACCCTATGTCATTTCATACCTAAATACCCCTGTGACTCAATTGACTGAGATTTAAACTTCTAAGGTTTTGGCACGTGATTTTGTTTTATTTAAAACCTTATTCTACTAATTCTATCGATGTAAGGACCTAAATGTTATTTTATAAAAAGTTTAGGGATAATTATGGAAAGAATCTTTAAAGGATCAATATATAATTACCAAAAATTCTGAAGCAAAACTACAATTAACAAAAGTTTGTACAAGGGTATTTTTGTAATTTCTTAATTTTTAGTCTATGACAGTGCCGTACTTTCAATGGCAGTGCTACGCTATCCTATAGTTCTAAAGGTGAGAATCTTCATGGCATAGCACCGCCTAGCGGAAGTAATTTAAAATTTCTATGATGTCGTTTTAAGAAAATGGGAATGTTATACGTAACAAATCCAAACATGTTGGCCATACACGCCGGGCTAACAACACCTCTACTAGCTAGAGTTTGAACCAAGGTATACTAAGGTTAGCGTCAACGACCGCTAACTACCGCTTTCTATTAGAGACTCCTCCACAAAACGGGGCAAAGTCTAATTATAGTTCTAAAATATATCAAATTTCATAATTCAAAATACCATTTCCAAAACCTTTTAAATCACGCCACCAAATGTCAAAATTTGGAGGTAGTTCACAAGAATAAACCTTCAAAGTTTATTATATGGAAATCCATAAATTCTATTGTCTAGGTTCATAATATCAATTCCAACATCAAATCAGCTCCAGAGCTAGATAATTAGGTTTCAAATACCAATGCATGAAAAGCATTAGACTAACTGAGAGTATTGAAAAACAGATTTCTCAAGGTTACCTGTCCCAGCTTCGAACGCGCAGAATTAGGTAACATAATAATACACAGGCCTTCAAGGATTCGGGTAGAATACAAAGTAAAGTGGCAGAATTCACATTTATTAAACAACTTATCAAGTTTCAGTAATAAGAACATATTTCAGTAAATAATGACATTGAAACCATACAAAACTAGTCATAGATATATCGCCACTCACTGTGCACTCCAATAGGGGATGGAGTAAACCATCGGAGTCCCAAAGCCAACGAGTTGTTCCTTGGAGTAACAGCTGAACCACACATTATCATCAAGTTAGCTTCCTAGTGCGTGAAATTAAGATTCAATCAATCATTACCCAAACTTGCTAAATCTGAACTAGAATTCGCAGCCTTACAACGACATATTCGAGCATTTAAATAATTGAATTAAAACATTTAAAACAACCACTCACCACAAGAAATTAAAACTACACTGCCTAGCATCAAAACAATTATAAACACAAGAATAAGTGATGGACGTTTAGAACATACCACTGCAGTTGTGGCTGGGCTTAGAAGGACAAAACCGATGTCCCCAAAAGAGGAACCGCAACGGAGCATAAGAGTTATGACTAAGAGGGGCAGACCAGAGAGAGCTATGGCAGAGGGAGAAGAAACCGAACAGGGAGGGGGAGAGAGAGACAGAGAGAGAGACAGACAGATGCGAGACTGGTGGGTGGCGTAAGGCTTGCAGACAGTTGTGGTGGCTAAAAGGCGTGCAGGCGGTGGCGGTAGCCGAGAAGAAAACAGAGAGAAGGGGGGAAGGGAAAAAGTGATGGCGGGTGAGGGTGAGGAGGATAGAGAGAGGGAGAGGGATGAGTTAAGACGGGAAAAATCTTGGGGATAAGTGAGAAAGGGGAGTTTAAGGTGGATCATGCTACTAAAGGTGTTGGGTGGTCTTCACTGCCTTTTTCTTTTTCCCCATATATTCTTTTTATAAATAAATAGTCTTCATTTAAATTAAACTTAAGTCCCCTATCATTATAAAACTTAAAAGTAAATAAAAAAAAGTACTTCACAGCCTCTAGCTCATGCAATTTTAAAGTTTTTCTCGCTACCAATATTTTATTTAATCGAGTATTACAATGTTGGCTGAAACTATATAAGAATCAAGGGAAGAGTTTCTTGGCTTTTACTAAGTCATTATATTATTATTTCAAACTATAAGCTTCCGAATTCACCAACCCACTTGCTAATCTTTTGTTTAAGCAATTTGAACTTAGTCATTATTCTAAAACCCTCTTAATGGTAGATGTTACAAAGTTCCCTGCACATCCTTATTGAGAACATGGCCTAGACATGTGCTAAAAATATTTTTCTTAGAAGTTATCTAGTTAAATTAGCAAGTAAGACATTACTCTAGCATTGAGATCACTTTAAACATGACAAACAAGGTGACCTACTTATTTTCCTTAGGCTGGCTAAACTGCTTATGCAGTCCACACATCACAGAATTTTTTATTTCCATGTCTTTTAGACAACGTTTGTTATAAAAGGCTATAAGTTTCACTATTTGATCCATATAAAGCTGCAGGTATTCATTTTCTTGTTCTCAGTTTTTCTTTTTATAATTTACCATACTATTGATTGCAGCCCATTAGTAGAATGAGAGTGATTATGACAGAAACTCAATGAACATTACCCAATAACTCGTTGCTCCTTGAGGAGGACTACAAGTATTTAAGTGTCAATACGCTCCTAGATCCATTTTAATCTTCTGCTTTACTTTCACACTCAAATAAAAAATTACTTCCTAGCTAGTAGGAAAGCATTTGCTGTCATATAATACTATGTATTATCTTGACAATGTAAGAAATGGCATTCAATTCGGATCCCTTTAACTTGGTGTATGCTGTGATTTCCAAAGCTATAAGCATGATGACATATTTGAACACTGAAAATTCCTTTGAATGTTAATATGGCTATGCACCTAAAAAGTTCCTAAAATTTTTCTATATGCGGTCATGCATCTTAAGTTTCAAAGGCCACAGGAAGCAAGTGATTTGGCCTCCCACAATCCAATTTATGCAGTTAATACCACAGGCTATTAGGAACATGGTTTCAACAGGACTACTTTAATTTCAAACATAATCTGATATACTTGAAAGGTCTAGAAATTCTAAAACTTTTCATGGAAAAAAACCTTGCAGCTTAGCTTTAAAATGCAGCCGCATCAAGTCAAATGAGTTCTCACAGCATGAGTTATGCCACTTAGAACACAGGCTGTCCAAATTTTGCATTATGCAGAAAATGACCTACTTCCTCATGGAATTTGCTTGGTTTGAAAATGGTAGAAGTTTGGAATTTTAGTCATGTAGATACTTATTTCATGGTCACTTAACGAACCAAGAAGTGTAGCAATAGAGCCCCAATAGTTTGAGATATGCATATATTTGTACATGCTATCCAAACAGAAAACATGTTCTACAACGTTCCATTTTGCATGCAACATGACGCGAATAAAAATTGGACTTCGTATACCAATGCAGCCGAAATCAAATTCTGATATAAGACCAGAAAATGAGAATTTGTTGTATAAAGTTAAAGCTAGAGTAGATTCACAATCTAGACTTTGAAATCAAAATTGGATTATGAAACTGAAAACAAAACCATATCTGTGAACTAAGAGAAATTAGCAAATAAAACCAAATAGGATTTGAAGACCCAAAATTGAGCTAGAGTTATGAAACAGGACAAAAAGGCATAACATATTCAGGGCTCGTAAGCAATTATAGGACCAAAATAGAAGCAATTACATGGGAGTAGAATCAAGAATAGTCATAAGAAGTCAGGACATGATATAAAAATTAAACTCAGAACTAGGTACTGAGGTAGAAAAGAGAATTAGAATTTTGCATCAAATTGGAAAACCAGAACTAACTTAGTTCATCTTTGGTTAGAGAATAAAAGGAATTGCATATTAGTATAACAGGAGATGTAACAGAATTAAAATATAATCGAACTCGGCACAAAAGGCATTCAAAACAGAGACTAGAAACAACACAAAGTAGCAGCACAAGAATTTGTGAAAACAATGCAAGAAACAGGTCCACCACGCTGGGAAAAAATCCGCAATGAAACAAATAAACAAGCAAAAAGGAGCACAAGAAATTAACATGGTTTGACCTTTACTGTCCACATCCATGACTTCACAAATCCATCCACTAATATTTGTGAAAATGTACAATTACCAATCTGACAAACTCTCTCAAACCTAAAATCCCAATATACTTAATCTCACAAAATAATCTTTGTTACACAAAGAAAATACTCATTTTACTCATAAGCTTTCTCCACCTAACAAAAGATCTCAAAATAATTTTTTTCTCATAAAACACACGCTCGAATCTCTTTTCTTCTCATTCCCTTGCGCACATGTACAATGCACGTACTACACAATCCCTTTTCTACCAAATGGCGTACACACACACCTGAAAAACAAATGCTACAACACCTTTAGATATATATATATATATATATATATATATATATATATATATATATATATATATATATATATAAGGAAGCTTTTAAAGTGGAAACCCCTCCTTTAGGTTCACATGCACACTCACTTTTTTTCAAAAAATAATAATAAACAAGGCCTAATCCAAGGCAACAACCTAACAAATCTCCACCCTGCCTTGATTTTAGAATAGACTGCATGTCTTAGTGACAAGTTCTAGAAGATATTGCCAAAGTACTTGCAAATGTCACCTTTTTCTTTAGCATATATATTTGCTCCACCATCTTCATATTGCTATATACTTTACCACTATCTTTACGCATAATAGTCTCTCTCATCAACTTATATAAGTTACCACTAATCTTTTTGCCCTTCATCATCGTCAAAGAACCTCTTCAAATTTGCATTACTTTATCTCTTGTAGAGTATCTATAATCCAAAGTATCAAGTCTACCCAAAAAAATCAAATTTCTTCTAAGATCAGACACATATCACACATCACCAAGTGTACCCACACAACCATTATACATTTTAATATTCATAGTGCCCTTTCCAACAATATCCAAACAGTCACCATTAGCCAATCACAACCTAATCCCCACAAGTATCATAAGTATCAAACCATTCCTTTTTCCATCAAACACGATTAGAACAAGCAAAATCTAAAAGCTAGCAATCACTATAAGCACTATTCTCTTCTTCAATCTTCAATAACTCAGTTTCATAACTTGAAGATTCTTGCACAACTATTGCGGCATCTTCAAACTTCTCTTTTCCTTTTCCTTTACTCCTTTCAAATTCTTCTATTTGTGCTTTCAATTTCTTGCAATAAAATTTCATGTAACCTATCTCATGACAATAATAACATTTTTTATCTTTATAGTCTATACAGAACTTAATCTTGAATTATCCTTGCCAAAATTACTACCATGAAATATACTTCTACCATGATTAGATCTAGCAATGAAAATATTACTCCCTTCCGATTAATCATTCAACCTTTTCAATTTCTCATTCTCCAATAACACATTAATCACATTATCAATTTTCAATGTATCTTTTCCAACTAGAAATGTAGTAATTAAACTCTCATAATGATTTGGAAGAGATGACAACAACAATGTTTTATGTTCATCATCAACTTTCACACCAATGCTGGATAATTATACGATTAATTTTGTAAAATAATTCAAGTGATCTCTAATATCTACACCATCATCCATCTTCAATTGATATAATTCTTTCTTTAAAAATTGACAGTTTGTAAGAGACTTGGACTTATACATGTTCTCTAATTTCTTCCATAAATCAACCATAAAAGTTTCATTAAGAACATTATATTTTACTTCAAGATTACTACACAAGTGAATCATACTGATAGCTTTCACTTCCAACTCTTCCCATTCTTTGTCTGTCATCAATTCAGGTTTTTTTTACTTCCGTTTCAGAGCTTTAACCAAACCTTGTTGCACTAAAATATCTCTCACAATGCTCTACCAAAGGCTAAAATTCCTTTCACCATCAAAGAGCTTCATTTCAAATTTGTCTATTCCCAAACCTTGCATCCTTGCCATAGAAAATACCAGAAGTGGGATTAAAACCTGCTATGATACTAGATGAAAAAAATCCCCAATCAAACAAATACACAATCAAAAAGAAGCACAAGAAATTAACATGGTTCGCCCTTTATTCATGCACATCCACAACTTCATAAATCAATCCACTAATATTTGTCAAAAAGTACAATCACCAATCTGACTACCTCTCTCAAGCCCAGAACCCCAATACACCCAATCTTATAAAAAAATAATCTTTGTCTTACAAAAAAAAAAAAAATACTCACTTTACTCATAAAACTTTCTCCACCTAAAAACATATGTCTCAAAATAAATTTTTTCCTCATAAAATACACACTCAAGTCTTTTTTCTTCTCACTTCCTTGCGCACATGTACAGTGCAACAAATGGCGCGCGCGCAAAAACAAAAGCTACAACAACTTTATATATATAAAAGGAAGCTTTTAAAGTGGAAACCACTCCTTTAGGTTCACATGCACACACACATTTTTTTTTTTTTAACCAAATAAACAAGGCCTAATCCAAGGCAACAACGCAACATGCCACATAGAATAGCAATTTAATATGGAAGTCCAAGTATAGAACTATAATTTTATAACAACAAACTTAAACATGAAGTGAAGTAGAACCCAAAAACTGTAGCATACCATCAGGACCTTCAGGATAGTAACTAAAACAACGACTTATTCTTGCTTCAAATAATAAGCATGCTTCCCACCATTACTTAAAATCATGCATGATAGCATACATTATCAAGGTTTAAGATAGAGGATTCATACTTATATCAACCTCCCACTAACAATACATAGATATAATCCTTGATGGTAGAGAATAAGCCCAATCGTAACAAGGAACAGAACCTCATGCTTGAGGCAAATATCTTCAAAGTTTTTTACAGCTATACCAACTTAATTCAATACAACCTAATTTACTAATCCAAATGTAACCTAATCGTCTCCTCATCTCCCAAATAAAGCGCGAACATATATTTACTAAGAGAACTCATAGCATAAGGAAAGGTAAAAGGTTAAATACTCACTGAAAGTAGAATAAACATTAGTAAACAGGCACAACACAATCATCCTATGGGTTTAAGATATTCGGCTAGAGTATAACAATAATTAATCTTAAAGATGATAAGCACCTACCACTACTTTTTTGGTAGGAGCCACTCATCTAAAGTTCCCACAAGTTTGCTATTTCATTATAAGCAAAAACAAGCCTGGCTGATGTCATGAATTCTTAGGCATATGCAATTTTATATATTGAGTTGATCAGTCTCAATATTATGTAAATTGTGTAAGCGTGGACTTTTGACCATCACACCTAAGGCAATTATGCATATCTAACAAGCTATGCATCTCATTGTTAAGATAAGAACCTGTTGGCACCAAAAAATTGCGGCTAGCTGATGATGGACATCAGCTGAGAAGAATAGCCGGATAAGACAATATTTAGTCAAGTTTAGCCGATAGCCAAAAAGTAGTTAGCTAAAGAGCAGATGATGACTGACCACTGATACAAAATGTTTTGCTCGGCTTAAATTAATTGAAATAGGCCAAAACCTTAGGCCAAACTTCAATTGGCCGGTGGCTAAAATCTGGGTGTTGGAATAGCCGTTATTGCATATCTATGGAAAGCCCAAGATAAGAGCATCGACATGGCAATTAGGTTGGCCTGGTTGAGGCTGTTTCGAGCCTGGAAAAAGGCCATTTCAATATTGTTTTGGCCATTTTTCTATTTTACCTCGACTGATTTGCCTTGTCTTTTGTGATTAGGATTCTAACTAGGCGTAGTCACCTATAGCAACGCTTATTCACATATTTTGAAGCTTGACAGCTGATATAGGTTTTAGCTGATATTCGATGGCTGATATAGCCAACAATCGATAGCCAGTGACTGATAATTGAACAAGTGACGTTAGCCGATTAGCCGAGGGCATGAATTTCCTATTAGGCTTTGGGCTTTTCTAACATCTTGTAATCCACATACCAATTTTGGGCTTTGGTTGGAGAAAGAGCGTGCTACAGCAACTGAGGATAAAAGTTTGATCAGAACACCCTCCAAGTACAAAGACTATGCTTAAGTCATAGTACCACACCCTAGAGTTGTTACGGTTACCTGAACGGACTTTAGCGACAAGAACTTCCACATTGCGCTACTCTGATACCTCTTGAACTTTCTGGAGACAACACCGAAAATAGGAGTGAGAATTATAAATTCTCGAGGATTCTATGATACACATGTAATGTCATCGTTGTCATCTCCGGTTTGCTTGGTTTATTATGAAAAAGGTGAATATATCGCATAAACTGTTTAATTTTACATTTCGAAAAATATCTTATCCGAAGCAAAGTTCATTTTAATCATACACTTAGCATCTGATAGAATCCATAAAGATCAAGTCATGAATCATATTGGGACTAATATCTGAAATACAATAAAGTAAGATAGCATCAATGTGCTGGAGGCATAACTTCTACATATACTTTACTGGAACTATAGTATATTAAGATGATGCCCACATGGCATCAATATGCTGAAAACAATAACATTTGCACATAACTTATCTTGTATTTAAATTCATACATAGACATAAAATTTGTTTTTCTTTGTCATCATAAAATCTTTACGTGCCACATTTCAGAGTATGATCGCCATGTCATGCCCCATCAGAGCGTGATCGCCATGTCACGTTCCTTAGGAATGTGGGATCTTCCTTTGGTACTTACACTAGCTGGGTCAAGCCGTGCCTCATGTAAGTTCTGCCCCATATACTCACACTAGCTGGGTCGATGCCATGCCTCATGCGAGTGGGGTGTCTGCATATACATTAATCTTTAGTCTTTAGTCTTTAGCTTTTACTTGGCACACCTAGGCGTTACGTATCGCCGTCCCTAGGGTGCTATTACTGCCCTTGGGTAGCCTGGCCTTGGAGTGAGCTCGTCAGCCTCACCCGTGACCGTCGTCACACCGACTCACCCGCAAGGGGATCCACGTGCCTCTAGTCTCGGAGGGATCTCATTCTGGTCACGTGCCTCTAAGTGAAGGGATCTCTTCTGGTCACGTGCCTCAAAATTGAGGGATCTCATCTGACCATGTGCCTTCAACATAGAGGGATCTCATCCGACTAATGCCTCCAAGGTAGTAGGGTATCCGCTTCACAAGGAGGGATTCAAAGTGCAACTGCCTCCAAGTGAAGGGATTCGTATCTTTATCATTTAACTGCCTTCACCGGGAGGGATCTTAATTAACTGCCTCCTAGTGAAGGGATTTACATTCATTATACTCATGTCTTTTCATTCTCATACAAGGTCATGCATAGTCATACTGAACGTACCTGTACTTCATTTAATTTCATACGTCATTGCATACCTGATCTTCACGTACATAGTTTTAACATTTAAAGGCCCGTAGCCTCTTTGCCATTCTACCGGCATTCATACATATGCTTTGTCCTTTACTTTCATATACCTCATCTCACACTTATGTCATTCTTGAATATAGGGTTTCTATATACCCATTCTTACTCTACTTCATCCTTGATAACCCATATCATCTTCAAATTCATCCTTGCTTGTACACATTTCCTAGTTTCCTAGACTTCAGTGAGAATTCAGAAGATAATGTATCAGTTCCGTCTCCCCATGAATAGTGCCAGTCTTCACAGACAATTCAATCATAGCCATATAATCAATTTAACACATATATATCAAGGTCTAACTGGAAATTCTCAACTCATACCTTATATGTTTTCCTAATACCGTGGAAATCATCAATTGGGTCACTTTTGCCCATATATTCAGATCTGCCCGAGTTTCATATGATCCACCTTTATTTCTATTCAACTCATTTGAACCTGAATTTTGAATATGTCATAGATCTATATGTCTACTTTCTAACCTCTTTGGTCTCATATCATTTTGATATATATAACTCAAGATATTCAATTCTTATCTCAACCTGTTCAGTCACTAGCCCGAATTACACTCTTGGAAGTATAAATTCACTAAAAATCGAAACTAAGCTCAAATCATACGAAATTGGTCTCATATTGAAGCTAACAAGACAACTTTTCATTTTCTAGAAGTTTCATTCCATTTGCTTAAGTATACCTCGAGTTATAAGTCCTGAAAGTCGACATTCCTGAACTACTCTATTTTGGCCTGATTTGGACATAGGGTAACTTCCTCGAATCAATGGGGACAATTGGGACCATAACAAACTCGGAATTTCATATTGCGATATTCCCCTATGTGTAAGCTTTCTAACAAAATTAGTTTCACTCAATTTGGAGTTGTATAGGGTGAGTTATACTGTCCATAAGTCACCCTGCCCGGATGAAATTCCTGAACCCTAGGTCAAACTTCAAAAATTCATATCTCTCTCAATACTAATCCAATAACCTTATATCATATATCTATGGAAAGCCCTAAATGTCTACTTTCATCTAAAAATGGTTTCATCGGATTTGAACGATTATAGGCGGAGCCGTACTCTCTGCCGTACGGACTGCCGTGGAATCTCCACCAAGACAGCACCCTCATCCATCCATTTCTCTTAGTTTTCTTCTTCTAACTCTAATTGCCACTCAAGATTTCATATTAATCCCATATTAATCTAGTCATACACATCCAATATATCATCAAATAATCATAAAAAGTAATCTTTCATGCATCCTCAATCTAGAGAAATTAAGACTAGAGATTGAATCCTACCTCTTTGGAGTATGACTTGAGCTAAGTGCTGAAACTTGGAGTGTTAGAACCTTGCTAAGCTTAGAAGAATGATGGAGTTGAATGAGAGAGATGGGGAGGAGGCTGGAACCAGAGGAAGAGGGAGAGTGGCGTAGATCACCGTAAATGAGGGAAGGGTCGACTTAAATAGATGGGGTAGTTGGAATTGTGGGTGTTGATTGGTTGAAGTTTTGTGATTGAGAAGTTCTGGCTATGTCGCTTCGCTTTGATGGTTGAGTTGCTCTCCACGTCGTCCCAAAGTGGGATACGCTTTCGTTCTACCTAAAATCGGAAATCATCCCCATAATACTTTAAGTCGGAACTCGTGACCTTTTACATTGCTTGGAGTCAAGCCGGATGTCTAACTCGTACCATCTTGTTTGTGACTTGAGGAAATCTTGTCTGGTTTATTTCGAGACTTAGAATCAAGGTCTGAGGTCTCAAGTCATGCAATGACAATCAACTGATCTCTAACTCCAAGTTCAAAGTCGGGACTCCTTGTAATAAGCTCGGAGCATCTAATCCTTGGGTCCATTCTAATTGAGTTCAACTCCAAGGCCGGAACTCGTTACATGAAACTCGGAGTACAGTGCTTGTATCATTGTGTTAAACTATAACTTCTGAGGTCGGATGAAGCACAGAGGTAATGAGGTTGGAATGAGGGTTCTTAAGGTCTCGAACTCGGGTGATTCAAATCACATTTCCAAATCCAAGTACTTAAACCCTAAGTCGGTATCTTACATTTGATGAGATCGAAACCGGCATAATATCTTTGAGACATGAAGTCGGATATCGTGAATCAGCCTCATGTTGTTCTTGACTAATGTTAAACTTCCTAAGTTGTAGAAGTAATCCAGATGAAGTCAAGTCGTAGACATAGGCTGCAGACTAACTCTGAAACGCGAGAATATCATAAGATGAAGCTCGGAAATCGGAGTAGTCAAGACTAGATGAAATCGGAAATCAGATGTCATGAAGTCGGAAATTGTGCAAGATGAACTCGGAACTCGGAAATAATCCCGTCTATCTGAAATTAGAAGATTAAGCTCTGAATGGATTTGATCAAACTTGAAGCGTGAAGCCGGACGTCCGCTGTTGGGGTTGAATAGCGTCGAGAATCGGAAAGAGTGTGTAAGGAGGTCGGAAATCGGGACGTTACATTGATCAAGTCCGTGACCACTCCTTAGAAAGTAGGAGCAACTACGGAAGGTGATCTTTAGTTCAGAAAATGGGAGGAACAGATGAAATGCAAAGAGCGCTTTAAGTGGTTACCACTATGCTGAGCGGAGTGCACTCAAGGAAAATATGGAAGAGGTTATGAGGCGGTTAACAAGAGGAAGTTTGCTGACCATATTTGTGTGAGAACGTGGTTAATAGATGCCTTTGGATAACTGTTAAGTTTTGTACATGTATAAATAGCTTTGAGCAAAATCTGTAGAATCATCCCTTAAATAAATAGATCAAACACAAGTCTCTTTTACATTTGTCTTTATATTTTCTGCAATTTACATTCCTTGCCTTTACTTTCTAGTACTTTACGGCATTTCTTTACCACACTTCGTTTACAGCATTTCATTTACTTTTAGCCTATTTAAGTTTCAATCCATTTCATTAGCCTTCAATTGTTCATCAGTATCCTTTTAGTGACCTAATTTGGTAATCACAACCAAACGCTCTGAGTAGTTTGGGAACCCATTTGTTGAGAGACAAAGTCCTCTCTCTACTAATCACCTAATCATGGGAATCGGTTGTGTTTTATACTAGTCACATCTTGGTCATTTTGAATGGTTTCTCGGCACGCCTTGACTCTCAACCAATTCACCTAGCCAATATTTTTGTGCAAACATATTTTGGTATGGTCGATGGGACCACCAAATAGATCAGTTTACTCATTTTTGTAGTCATGACGATACTTTCAGACAACACAAGCAATTGCAATCAATTTTCTAATCACCAGAGCTACCGGCAGCCTCTGCCTCAAATGCCCAAACCCAATTCCAAGGATTAAGGACAAACAAAGCAGCTGATGGTCTTAATGACATCTTTATATGTCGTAATAGATTAATATGGGCTTGGACAATTTGATATGCTCGCTGTCAAAGCAATTAACTGAAATTGTTAAGCTAATGGTCAAAATGAAATGCGGAACATGCATGCTCAAGAATCGAGAAGTATGTATCCGACGGATAAAAGTACAACACCGCGCCATTCCTACTGGGGCAACTGAGTGTTGATACTCAGAAAATTGCTCATTCAGGTTTTCAGCCAAATTGGTATGTTCTAGTGCAGTCTTGCGTAGAGTATATTGCTTAGCCGATGGTACAATATTCAGCCGAGAAACATTGAGGGTTATCCCGGGGTAGCCATGGACAATTGTTCCATCTCTACCAACCGATCAACCAGTATTCTTAGTCGTGCCTATTTAGGCAGATCTCAACTTTCCTACTCCTGAGAAATGAATGCAAAGTAGAGAAAGATTTTGTTACAAAGCAACCATGGGGATTATCTCCACCTCAAGTAATAAGTCAACCTATATACATCATTCCATTGCAAAGAAGCTACGCTCAACGAAAAACTATGCACCGAGAGCTCCGGTTAGTTAATTAGCCAAATAGTCGCAGAATTGTTCGTAGTTTGCTACTCACCGCTAAGCTCTTGATCTTCAATGTCTCACCGATGGTACAAAGAGTCGAGCTATTACCAGAATAGATTGCCGCTTGTTGACCGATAACCTAGTCCTCAGTTATTGGTACATCAGCCGATGACTCAGTAACCGAGCTATCAGCAAAATGGTTTATGGTTTGCTTCCCAACGTCTGAATGCTCAATCACTAGGAAGTCAATCGTCATTGTTTCACCGATTCTTTGCACCACAGCTGAAGTCGCCAGTCAGCGCATTGGTGCAACCAACTAACCAACAAGCGTGCACATATCCAAATATGATAACTAAGACCATTATAAGGCATTTCGGGGTGCAGCCAAGGCAACTCAATAGGCTTGTCTACGGAAAGCCGTATACATAATGGATAAAGAAAACAATGTCTTTGCTGAGAGAATTTAAAGTCTGGATTTTACTATTTTCTTAAGCGAAGCTAAGAAGTCTACCGTAGAGCATTTAGTTGTAACGTCCTCCTTTGTGCAATACTATGCTTAAGTTATAGGACCACACTTAAGAGTTGTTACGGTTACAGCCGAAAGGACCTTAATCGACAAAGAACTTCAAATTGCCTTTTGCAACTTCTCAAACTATCTGGAGATAACATGGAAATAGGAGTGAGAATTTAGAATTCTCAGTAGGATTCCTTAACTATCATACATTCTGCCATCGTTGTCATCTCCAGTTTGCTTCTGGTTATTATGAAAAAGGTGAACATGTTATGTAAACTCCTTAATTTTATAATTCAAAATATATTATCCGAAGCAAAGTTCATTTTACTCATACACTTGTTATTTAGGAGAGCACAAACAATGTCAATTCATGAATTATACTATGGATGATAACTGCAACATATTAAAATATGATAGCATCAATATACTGGAGATATAACATCTGTACATGCCTTTATTTGTACTTGAATTTATGCAGATACATAAAATTTACTTTTCTTTCTTTATCTTCCTTTACTTGTTACACATATTCTAGAGTACGATCGCCATGTCATACTCTATTGGGGTGTGATCACTATGTCATATTCCTTAGGAATATGTTCTTCCTGCCACATCCCAGAGTATGATCGCCATGTCATACTCCATCGGAATGTGATCGCCATGTCACATTCCTTAGGTGTGGATCATCATACCACATTTCGTAGTATGATCGCCATGTCATACCTCATCAAAGTGTGATTGCCATGTCACGTTCCTTAGGGATATGGACTCATCACGGCATAAATAAATAGAACAGGCTTAGCATCAATGAAACATGGAATATAATTATGCAAATACTCATACTTGAATTCATACAAAGGCACTGGTGTCCTTTTTTAACTTTGTTTGCTTTTTACTTGGCACACCTAAGCGTTACGTGATTGCACATCCCTAAGGTGCTTGCATATATTTTAATCTTCGGGCCTTTATCGCCCTTGGGTAGTCTCGATGCGGGGAGTGAGCTCGTCACCAACTCGTGACCATCTTCACATAGACTAATCCACAAGGGGACCTCGTGCCTCTAGTCTTGAGGGATCTCATTTTGGCCACGTGCCTCTAAATTGAAGTGATCCCTCTTGGTCACGTGGGCCTCAAGAATAGAGGATCTCAAATTTCGACCACTCTGCTTTCAATATAGAGGATCTCATCTCGACCACGTGCCTCCAAGGTAGAGGGATTTCATCTAACCACGTGCCTCCAAGGTAGAGGGATCTCATAGTTTTATACTGCCTTCACAGGGAGGGATTCAATGTGCCACTGCCTCTAAGTGAAGGGACCCACATCTTATCTTTTAACTGCCTTCATAAGGAGGGATCTCATAACTGCCTCCAAGTGAAGGGATCACATTTTATCTTATTTAACTACTTTCACAAGGAGGATCTCATAATCGCCTCCTGTGTAAAGGGGATTCAAATTAAATATGTTCATATTATTTTAATCTCATACATAATCATGCATGGACATGTGGAATGTACTCATACATATGCTTCATCATTTATTTTCATATATCTCATATCATACTTAAATCATTTAGCAAACCCAGGATAGGACATTGTAATTATGCTAAGAAGATAACAATATCAATAGGTGCAAGTTCCACAGTCTTAAGCCTTAAGCTGTCTCGCAAGCTGTTTAACTTTTACTGATGTTCCCGAGTTTGAGCTCACAACCGAGTTCCGAGTTCCGATGTCATATCTGCTTCAACTTCCGGAGTTATAAGTCTATGTCTTGATTCCCGACTTCCGGGATCATGTATTCAATGTCTCGATTCCCGACTTCTGGGGTTATATTGAAGACCCTAGACTTTCGGGTTTAAGTATCTTAGGTTCTATATTCTCGTCCTTGACTCTAGATTTCAAGTGATTTCCGACATCCGACCTTAAGCCACAATCAGTCTTTCAACACTTTTATGAATGTTTCCTAAGTTTCGAGTTCCAACATTAACTATTCCTGATCGGGTTTGCTAATTTACCAAGTCCCGAAGCCTTTATTAACTATACCTGATCGTGTTTATATTTACTAAGCCCCGAGTTCAACCTTAAGTATATCATTCCGAGTTCAACCTTAAGTACACCCTATATAACTCTTCATTTGCTAAGTCCTGAGTTCAACATCAAATATACCCAATCTAGCTCTGTTCAACCTTAAATATTCCCGACCTAGTCCTCTGTCTGCTAAGTTCCGAGGTCAACCTAAAGTATACCGGACCTAGCTCCCTATCTACTGGATTTCCAAGTTCAACATCTCCGAGTTCAACTTAAGTTGATTGTATTTTATCCCAGATCGCCCTGCTTCTAACCAGAATTGCACTCTTATAAGAGAAAATTCACCAAAAATAAAAATCTGGATGGAATCATACGAAATTTATATCTCTATAAAGCTAACAGGGCAAGCTTTCAAATGAAATAAACTATATATTATTTGAATGAGTATATTTTGAGATATAAGCCCTGAAACTCGATCTTCCTGAACTACTCTATCTTGGCCTAGTTTAGACATAGGGGCAACTTCCTCAAACCACTGGGAACAGATGCTATTGTAACAAACTTGGAATTTCATTATGAAATGTTCCCCTATGTGTAAGCTTTCTAACAAAGTTGGTTTCGCTCAATTTGGAGTTATATAGGGTGAGTTACACCCTTCTCAACTCATACTACTCGGATGAAAGTCCTGATTTCTAGGTCAAACTTCAAAAATTCATAACTTCCTCTTTACTTATCCAATGGCCTTATATTATATATGTATGGAAAGCCCTGAATGTCTAGTTTCACATAAAAATAGATTCAAGGAGTTCGAAAGGCTTTAGGCAGAGCCGTATACTCTGTCTGTACAGACTGAGGAAAACCCTACCAACTTCTTGAGTTTTCTCTCTTTCTACAAGCTCTTTCATACCAATTCTATTTCCAATCGTAATACACATGCAAAATTAGCCATAAACATCATCATCACTCCACATATCATCAAAGTTAGCAACAAAAGTATACAAGACTCACACATAACTCCAAATCCCAAGGAAAATTTAGAAGAAAAGTAGGATTCTAAACCTTACTCTAGTTGGAAATCTTGTTGATTTGGTGCCTTAGATGTTATATAGCAACTTTTGATTTGAAAGACTTGAAAATGGATGAAGATAGAGTAGAGGATGAGTGTGTATGGAAGAGAATAGAGAGTGGGTCGAAGCTCCTTATGCTGGCCGATATTACAAAGGAGAAGGAAGTGAAAAAGGTGGAGATTTTTGAAGCAAGCTTCATGTTGATTTGTAGATCCCATCTTGCCTTCCAATTTTGGCTTTTCTGGCTTCCTCATACATGGCTGAAAAATGGCACCCACATGCTGGGGGGTATCTTGGTTAAATCTCTGGCCATCCATTCTAGTGGTTCTCCACAAAGTATAACTTTTTATTGATCCGTCTTCTACAATAGGTCTTAAATATCGTAGAATCTTACTGATTTATCTCTTAAATTCGCAGAAACAGCTGGGCGCTTTTTAGAAGAATCCTATGAAGTTTCCTATGGTCTCTTAATCTAATTTTATTATAACTAATCATCTTAAATCACACTTCTAATTAGTTTTTAAGTGAATACTAAATCGAATCCTATAATTAATGCACAATTATGTGCTAAAAATCTAACACTTTATTAAAAATGATTAAATTTTTTTTTTTTTTTTTTTCGTAAGGCATTACATTGAGTCGATTCCATCAAGCTCAAGATGGAAAGGCAAACCAAAAATAAGGTATCATAAGCTGCCAATAATTTCCTTTGTCTTTAAGTGTGATTAAGCTTTACTACTTGGTACTAGCCTTTACTTCCTAATTCTATGCAAAATTACGTTGCAGACATGGAATTATTATTCCATGATTGCTTTTTATAAACTACCCTGAGTTTTACGGAAGTCACGATGGTCGATCTCATGAGCCTTAAGCAATGGAGATGAAAGCGAGATGATGGGCGTAATTTTATGGAAAGATTTCTCAAAGGTCGTAGGAGCAAATGCAATGTCAAATTGCTAGAGAAAGTCAGATTATGCCATCATCGCTTATAGGCAATATGTACGTCGTTAGTTAAGAGAAAAGACTGATTGCTCTAGAATATACAAATCTCAATCAACTAATAACCAAGGCCTCTAGGAATTAACTAGTTTATCATGGAGAAAAAGAGCAAAAGAAAGCTAACAAAATAGGAGGCCTGGGACCATAATTAATCTCGGTACTGATGATTACGACATCACCTGAAAAAAGAAAATGGCCAAGCCTCAACGCCAAGCCTGACTGATGTCGATAGCTAGCAACTTGCAAGAGGGAAGTCGAGATACTTGCCCAACTTACAGGAGTTAGCTTCGGTAAGACTTTTGAAGCGGAACCTTGCAATAGCTAACCCTCTTTAGAGCCGAGGTAGAATAGAAGAATGATGTGCTTGGGGGGGGGTGAGCCGAGAAGGAAGAGAAGAAATTTGGAATTCAAGAACTAATTGCATCATTCGCTAGACCAAAACATT